>JAWWNF010000106.1:0-1280000 GCA_034641395.1 Darevskia armeniaca
ATAGAACACCGACACCAGAACAGCGCACAGAAACGCCGTTTACCTTCCCTATTAATCTACTTGCACCTTTTGAGGTGCTTTCGAACTGCTAAGTTGGCAGGAGCTGGAACCGAACAACAGGAACGCACCCCGTCACGGAGATTCAAACCGCTGACCTTTGGATCGGCAAGCCCAAGGCTCACTGGTTTAGACCCCAGCGCCACCCGCACCCCTCAAAACTCACATATACATGTACAAAGCTCACATATCCGTACATTAGTAACGGATATGACCTCCGCTAGGGATGCGGGTGGCGCTGTGGGTTAAACCACAGAGCCTAGTGCTTGCTGATCAGAAGGTCGGCGGTTCAAATCCCCGTGACGGGGTGAGCTCCTGTTG
Source organism: Darevskia armeniaca (assembly GCA_034641395.1). Lineage (NCBI taxonomy): Eukaryota > Metazoa > Chordata > Lepidosauria > Squamata > Lacertidae > Darevskia > Darevskia armeniaca. The sequence goes on from JAWWNF010000106.1 coordinate 379, forward strand.
CTCAGTCCCTGCTCCTGCCAACCTAGCAGTTCGAAAGCACCTTAAAGTGCAAGTAGATAAATAGGTACCGCTGCAGCGGGAAGGTAAACGGCGTTTCCATGCACTGCTCTGGTTCGCCAGAAGCGGCTTAGTCATGCTGGCCACATGACCCGGAAGCTGTACGCCGGCTCCCTTGGCCAATAATGCGAGATGAGCGCCGCAACCCCAGAGTCATCCACGACTGGACCTAACGGTCTGGGGTCCCTTTACCTTTACCTATGACCTCCACTATTTTTAAGCAGCATTTGAACACAGTTTGGCATGGAGTCTACTAGTTTCGAACAATCACTGTTGATTTTCAGATCCCTGTGCCACACTTGAATCAGCGCCTGAATGAGCTTCTCCGTAGTCGTACAGTCTACAGCACGGAGGCGACTTTTGCATATAGCCCACAAATTCTCAATGGGATTTACGTCCGGGGAATTCCCTGGCCAATCAAGTACCTTGTGTCTGCTGCTCTGTCCTGAATTTCTTCATCACTTTTGATGTGTGAGAGGGGGCTAGGTCCTGCTGCAATATCCCAGTACCGTCAGCTCTGGAATAACTCTCTTTCGTAGAATCTCAATATATTGTGGCGAGCGCATCATTCCTTCTATTGGCTGCAGGCTTCCGACACCATAATGACCAACTGACTTTCCGTGTTTGTTTTGAGTACAGGATTATGTGTAAGATAGAAAACATGCTTTGTTTCAATGAATTTGCACAAGGGTGTACGATGGTGGCCGTCACTGCCTCCTGTGGGCAGTGGAAGGAATTTCTCTACCCAGGATCTTCCAATGTTCAGTTTTATTGAATGCCCTCAAGTTTTAGTGTTATGAGGGAGATGATAATGGCCAAATAGCCGTAACGATGTTCCACTAGAGCTCCCTCGATACCTTGCCTGCTCTGCCCCACACTTGTGAGCTGAAGGGCTGAACTATCTCCTCGTGTGCAGGTGGTCCCCCTCCGTTGCCACAGGGGTGGGTGGGAGACAACCCCCTCTCTGCCCAGGGGGCCTCCCCTCCAGGGCACTGCCAGTACATGAAGGCACCGGGGCTGCGAGGGTGCGCAATTCCGCCAGCATGCATGCGGAACACCCCACTCCTCCACCTCCAAAAAGTATGTGCGCAGCCCACAAGAATGTACACCCGCCCACAGTTGAATTAATACTCTCCTGTTTTGTTTTGCAGCCAGGCCTGGAGAGAGAGTGTGCCGATCTAGCACCATCTGTTGGCCTTCCAGGGAGAATCCGAGATAAACTCAAAAGACAAGGAACCGAAGGGCTGTAGCCGATCCTCTCTTTTTACAGGGGTAACTTGAGACATGAGTCAACAGTGTGATGCAGCAGCTCAAAAAGCCAATGCAATTCTGGGCTGCATCAATAGGAGTATAGCATCTAGATCAAGGGAAGGAATAGTACCACTGTATTCCGCACTGGTCAGACCTCACCTGGAATACTGTGTCCAGTTCTGAGCACCACAGTTCAAGAAGGATACTGACAAGCTGGAACGTGTCCAGAAGAGGGCAACCAAAATGGTCAAAGGCCTGGAAACGATGCCTTATGAGGAACGGCTTAGGGAGCTGGGTATGTTTAGCCTGGAGAAGAGAAGGTTAAGGGTGATATGATAGCCATGTTCAAATATATAAAAGGATGTCATATAGAGGAGGGAGAAAGGTTGTTTTCTGCTGCTCCAGAGAAGCAGACACGGAGCAATGGATTCAAACTACAGGAAAGAAGATTCCACCTCAACATTAGGAAGAACTTCCTGACAGTAAGAGCTGTTTGACAGTGGAATTTGCTGCCAAGGAGTGTGGTGGAGTCTCCTTCTTTGGAGGTCTTTAAGCAGAGGCTTGACAGCCCCCTGTCAGGAATGCTCTGATGGTGTTTCCTGCTTGGCAGGGGGTTGGACTGGATGGCCCTTGTGGTCTCTTCCAACTCTAGGATTCTATGATCTTGGAGAAGTGGCAGAGCTTGGAATGCAGAAGGGCCAGGGTTCAATCCCCAGTGGCATCTCCAGCCAAGGCAGGGATAGATTTCCTGCCTGAAGCCCTGGAGAGGTGCTGACCGTCACAGAATTGCAGAGTTGGAAGGGACCCCTAGAGTCATCTAGTCCAACCCCCTGCTATACAGGAATCTCAGCTGAAGCACCCTTGACAGATGGCCACCCAACCTCTGCTTAAAAACCTCCAAGGAAGGCGAGTCCACAGCCTTCCGAGGGAGTCCATTCCACTGCTGAATGTCTCTCGCTGTCAGAAAGTTCTTCCTAATGTTTAGTCGGACCCTCTTGTCATTTGAATCCCTTGGTTCAGGTCAACTGCGGAGCAGCAGAAAACAGGCTCCCTCCGTCTTCCTTGCGGTGGCCCTACAGATATTTGAAGTCAGTGTTGACAATTCTGAGCTAGATGAATCAGCCAAAGGTCTTCTCCCTCCCTCCTAATAGCAAAGCCAGGCAGCAAGTGTCAACAGGGCTAGAGAGGCTTTGCATAAAGAGGAATGGATCACCCCTGGCCCCCAGAAAAGGCTGAGCATGCTCAGGAGGAGGGCCGGATTTAGGTTGGATGAGGCCCTAAGCTACTGAAGGTAATGGGGCCCATTATATGTCCAGCTGTCCTTTGTCAACAACAAATGGTCCCTGTTTTTTGTGTTGAAAATATGCTATATGGTAATTTATGGACCTAATAGGTATTTAAAGCCAGCTGCACATAACAAAATATGTATTTTATCAAAGTAATTGTTGAACTGAAATACAATTAAGAAGAGGTATATTAATAGTGAAATACAGGGACGCGGGTGGCGCTGTGGGTTAAACCACAGAGCCTAGGGCTTGCCGATCAGAAGGTCGGCGGTTCGAATCCCCGCGACAGGGTGAGCTCCCGTTGCTCAGTCCCAGCTCCTGCCCACCTAGCAGTTCGAAAGCACGTCAAAGTGCAAGTAGATAAATAGGTACCACTGCAGCGGGAAGGTAAACAGCTAATTGAAAGACTATCTTCCCTCATGGAGTGGCCCTCATAGTCAACAAAAGAGTGGTGAAAGCTTTACTGGGATGCAGTCTCAAAAATGATACAATGATCTCAATACGAATGCAAGGCAGACCTTTTAACATCACAGTAATCCAACTGGTCCCATCACCTCCTTGCAAATAGAAGGGGAAGAAATGGAGGCAGCGAGAGATTTCACTTTCTTGGGTTCCATGATCACTGCAGATGGTGACAGCAGTCACAAAATTAGAAGACGCCTGCTTCTTGGGAGAAAAGCAATGACAAACCTAGACAGCATCTTAAAAAGCAAAGACATCACCTTGCCGACAAAGGTCCGTCTAGTTAAAGCTATGGTTTTCCCAGTAGTGATGTATGGAAGTGAGAGCTGGACCCTAAAGAAGGCTGATCGCCGAAGAATTGATGCTTTTGAATTCTGGTGCTGGAGGAGACTCTTGAGAGTCCCATGGACTGCAAGAAGATCAGACCTATCCATTCTGAAGGAAATCAGCCCTGAGTGCTCACTGGAAGGACAGATCCTGGAACTGAGGCTCCAATACTTTGGCCACCTCATGAGAAGAGAAGACTCCCTGGAAAAGACCCTGATGTTGGGAAAGATGGAGAGCACAAGGAGAAGGGGACGGCAGAGGACGAGATGGTTGGACAGTGTTCAACATGAGTCTGACCAAACTGCGGGAGGCAGTGGAAGACAGGAGTGCCTGGCGTGCTCTGGTCCATGGGGTCACGAAGAGTTGGACACGACTAAACAACAATCTTCCCCTATGAGTCTGCCCAGGCTCAGAGATCTTCAGGGGAAGAACTGATCTCACCTTCATAGGCAGGCTTGGTGGAGATGCAGGAGAGCACCATTGCAAAAGTTGGGGGCCACCCCACACCTTCTGCCGAGCTGCAGCAGGATTCCAAGGGGTACAAGGCCCTCACCCCAGGTTTGTGTTTCTTTGGAGAACGGAGACAGGGCAGAGACTGAGACACAGCCTTAAGAAATATGGTTTATTCACCTATTTACACCTTCTGTCTGCATAGAGGGAGTCTTGATCTTACAGCATGGTCCTTTCAAGAGGGCCTTGTCCCCCGACAGCAGTGAAGCCCTAGAGTCCAAAGCATCTCTCCCAGCCAGTCTGCCCAAAGATGGCTTCCAGCCCTTCTTCCTAGAACCCCTTTGCCACCAGACCCCCATTTTCCTGTCACCTCAAACACCCAGTTCCCCTGGCAACCTTCCAACCCCCGTCTCTGTTCACACCTCAGGGCAAGGGGGATGGACAGTTCTTCTCACCCATTGCCAATGGCCCTACCTTGGCCAGGTCCTTTTGCGTAGGCTAGCCCAGGAATTCCTCTGCAGCTTGTATTTCTCCCTTCACATCCCAAATCATGAAAATCCTACCATTTATAGGGTTTAGGGGGTCCCCCAGAATTTTTTGTAACAGGGCCTTGTCAGTGGTGGCTGCTCCCAGACAACTTTGGAAGTCCCTCCCTGGAAAAGCTAAATTGGCTCCTTCCTTGTCCTTCCACTGGCAGGTGAAGACTTTCTTATTCCAACAGGCTTTGGGGGACTGACTTTAAAGAAAAGGGCATTTAAATAGCACTGTGCTGTTTTTACTATCTATTGCTTTATTGGTTTAAATCTACTAGAGTTTAATTACTCTTTAATTATTATCTTCTATAAGTTTGGGACGCGGGTGGCGCTGTGGGTTAAACCACAGAACCTAGGACTTGCCGATCAGAAGGTCGGCGATTCAAATCCCCGCGACGGGGTGAGCTCCTGTTGCTCGGTCCCTGCTCCTGCCAACCTAGCAGTTTGAAAGCACGTCAAAGTGCAAGTAGATAAATAGGTACCACTTTAGCAGGAAGGTAAACGGCGTTTCCGTGCGCTGCTCTGGTTCGCCAGAAGCGGATTAGTCATGCTGGTCACATGACCCGGAAGCTGTACGCCGGCTCCCTCGGCCAATAAAACGAGATGAGCGCCGCAACCCCAGAGTCGGTCACGACTGGACCTAATGGTCAGCAGTCCCTTTACCTTTATAAGTTTGTAGCTTTCTGCATTTTACCTGTGTTTTAATTTGAGTAAGCTGCCTTGAGTCTCAGCCCAGGAAAAAGGCAGGATAATATTAATAAGTGATAATAAAATTCTCCACCACCCACTCCCCTTCAGTGGGAACCAAGTATTTAGGGCTAGGCGTTAAACCACAGAGCCTAGGGCTTGCCGATCAGAAGGTCGGCAGTTCGAATCTCTGCAACAGGGTGAGCTCCCATTGCTCGGTCCCTGCTCCTGCCCACCTAGCAGTTCGAAAGCACGTCAAAGTGCAAGTAGATAAATAGGTACCGCTCCAGCAGGAACGTAAATGGCGTTTCCGTGTGCTGTTCTGGTTCACCAGAAGCGGCTTTGTCATGCTGGCCACATGACCCGGAAGCTGTACGCTGGCTCCCTCGGCCTATAGAGCGAGATGAGCACCGCAACCCCAGAGTCGGACACGGCTGGACCTAATGGTCAGGGGTCCCTTTACCTTTATAAGTTTGTAGCTTTCTGCATTTTACCTATGTTTTAATTTGAGTAAGCTGCCTTGAGTCTCAGCCCAGGAAAAAGGCAGGATAATATTAATAAGTGATAATAAAATTCTCCACCACCCACTCCCCTTCAGTGGGAACCAAGTATTTAGGGCTAGGCATTGATCATCAGGCATTGACCCTCTTCCTTGCATTTATGAAAGCAAAGATCACAACAGCAAATCAAATCGAAGAACCAGACTTTTATTCCTTCTCCCAGTTGTATGTTCCCAGGGGTTGCAAACGCCCCTATTCCTAGAGGCCACCAGCACCTTCTTTCCATGTCCCCGTAAGCAGACCATGTTTGCCAAGGCGATAGAAATGAACAGAAGCTGAAACAATGCCCGGAGGAAGTCCCGGAAGATAAACTCTTCTTACAGGGAAGCTGGAGTGGGAACCCGGAATAACTCTCACCGCAATAAGAGGAAGTGGGAAATCCCAGTGCAATTTTGCAGGGTCAAAACTCTTCAGGATCCGAGAAGTCCCTTGCAAAGTTCACAGCAGGGTTGCTAGGCAGGCAGGGAAGAGCAAGACCAGGAGCGTCCAGGGCGAGAGACCAGCCCCAGCGTTGGCATAGTACTTTGCCACATCCACATTGGGGTTGCCCTGCGTTAGGTTAAACCACATCTGGATACAGCGCTTGCTGCCCCTCGTGAAGGTGGTATATTTGTAGGAGTTGCTCCAGATCTTCTCACAGAGGTCTTGTGGGGTAGGGAAGACGGACTCCAGCCGCTCGCACTTTGACTTATGGGGGCACTGGTTATACCCTGGAATTGAAGGGGAAAGATGCCAGGCAGAGCAAGGCTTGTCGTTCCGAGATGCTCAGGTGGGCTGGTACCCATCCCAGAGAAAGGGGGAGAGTCACCAGACATCAAGGTGGCATCGTAGCAAAACTTAAATCTGTCCCTAGCAGCCAGGACGGCCACCTTAAGATAAACCCTTCCCCTGAATGGACACTTCATTGCCTGTCTGGATACCACCCACAATTTTGAATTTGGCCAAACGATTCGGACAATTCGTTTTTAAAACCGAGTTGGCATTAGTGCGCAGCCAGACAAAAGCAACACCACGCACCTGGGCTGTCAAGTCTATAAGAACATTAACAAAGGCTTGCTGGATCAGGCCAAAGGGGGCCCATCTAGGCCAGCATCCTGCTCTCACAGTGGCCAACAGGAAGGGGCGTAGCAAGGGGGCAGGGGGGCCGCCCCGGGTTCCACCCCAGAGAGGGGTGACACTTTAAAAAAAATTTTTTTTTTTTTTTAATTTTAACTTCATTGAAAACAAGAGATAATAGACACACACACACACAACCCCCCCACCTCACAAAGTGGCACCATCAGAGGGGGGGTGACACTTTAATTTTTTTAATTTTTTATCATTTTTTAATTTTTTTTTTCAATAAAGTTAAAATAAAAAATAGAGATAATAGACACACACACACACAAAACCCCCACACCTCACAAAGTGGCACCATCAGAGGGGGTGACACTTTTTAATTTTTTTTAATTTTTTAAAATTAAAGGGGGGGTGACAAAAAAAATTGCGCCCTGGGTACCACCTGGGCTTGCTACGCCTCTGCCAACAGGATGCCCCAAAGCGAAAACCCCAAGCAGGATTCAAGCCCAAGAACAACGCTGCTCTCCCGGGGATTCCCAGCAACCAGGATTCAGAAGCATTGCAGGCACAGCCATCCTGACCAGGAGCCATCAATAGCCCTCTCCTCCTCCGTGAATTTGTCCGATTCTCTTTTAAAGCCATGCAAGCTGGAGGCCACCGCTGCCTCCTGTGGCAGAGAGTTCCACAGTTTAACTATGCACAGTGTAAAGAAGTCCGTCCTCTTATGTGTCCTGAATCTTCCAACATTCAAGCTTCATCGTATGCATGAGCCACCCAACGCCCCACTCAGGGGCGTAGGAAGTGGGGGGCGGGGGGGCAGGCCACCCCAGGTTCCATCATGGAGGGGGTGACAAATTATCAAGGAACAATTACTGCCCTACTAGGGTGGTTCATAAAAAATTTTTTTTTCTTTTTTGAAAATGCCTGCTTCAAAGGTCTTATCTTACTACACTAGGGATGATATAGCTATATATGAAATTTCATGCATATCAGTTAATATCTTGACCCTCCTCCACAAAAATAGCTGTTTACTTGGCTGTTTTCCTATGTCGTGAAGGCTGAAATTTCAATTCAGTGGAGCACTTACTCTTCCCAACCCTAACCCTGCGGAAAGCCATCTAATTAGACTTTAATTTGATTTTGACATGTTTTTAGGAGGTAATTTAATTGTTTGATTTTATATCAATGTTATGTGTCTGATGTTAGCTGCCCTGAGCCCGACTTCGGCCGGGGAGGGCGGGATATAAATAAAAGTTTATTTTTACTTATTATTATTCCTTTGTAAGAAAATATGAAATAACGTAAAACCATTTTTGCCGGCAAAAAAAAAATATCAATGGGGGGGGGGGGGTTTGACAAGAAATTTTCCACACCAGGTACCACCTGACCTTCCTACGCCTCTGGCCCCACTCACCTTTCAGACTTGGCCCCGCAATTGGGTGGTGGAGATAAGGAACTGGCCCTCTGACCTGGTCTAGTTCCACACCCTTGGGTTTGAAATAAACTAGGGGCATAGTATCATGTGTGAACCGGCCAGAAGTCCCACCTATGCACATAGCTGTCAACCCTCCCTTTTTTTGCGGGAAACTCCCTTATTCCAATGCCGTTTCCCGCTGCTATCCCGGGTTGTTGATATCCCTTAAATTCCCTGGATTTCAAAGGAAGCAGCTCCTCTCCCTCCCTGCCGGCCAGGGAGGCTCCTCAGCTGCGTTGCTCGGCTGCCAATAAGGAGTCTGAGACCGACTGGGGGCGGAGCTTGCATGCCTTGTGCAGCCAGACCCTCACGCCCAACCAGACAGACAGCCTGCCTGCCGTCTATGCGCTCGCTCTTTCGCTCACCCGTTCGCAGCGCAGCCTCTGGAGCACAGGGTGGCGAGGCTACTTGGTGCCATTGCACCGCCCAGGCGGCATCCCTTATTTTCAAATCCGAAAGTTCGGAAAAATCCCTTATTTTCGAATCCAAAAGTTGACAGCTATGCCTATGCAACTCTTTCCCCTCCTTCAAACTGCCATGGGAGGCGGACGCACCAGGAAGCTCCTGCTCTCTGCAGCACCAACTGACCTTGGGACCAGTCCCAGCCCACGTGCCAGTTCTTCTTGCACGTCATGTCATTCCGACAGTCGTTCCACCACTGCTCACAGTCTTCTTTGCACAGCGGGACATCCAGGATCCTTTCTTTGCGCCAGGTCTGGTCCACCTGCATGGGGAGGAATAAGTTAGATTTATGCAGGGGGTGGGGGAAGGTTGGGGAGAAGTGGAAGGGCAAAACTCTGCACCCGAAAATTAATGGCCTTGGAAATCCAGCACAGCTTGCATCTGGTACGCAGGATGAGACCCTCCCTGCCCGCGGACTGTCTCGCCAGAGTGGTGCATGCTCTAGTTATCTCTCGCTTGGATTACTGCAATATGCTCTACGTGGGGCTACCTTTGAAGGTGACCCGGAAACTGCAACTAATCCAGAATGCGGTAGCTAGACTGGTGACTGGGAGCGGCCACTGAGACCACATAACACCGGTCTTGAAAGACCTACATTGGCTCCCAGTACGTTTCCGAGCACAATTCAAAGTGTTGGTGCTGACCTTTAAAGCCCTAAACGGCCTTGGTCCAGTATACCTGAAGGAGCGTCTCCACCCCCACCGTTCAGCCCGGACACTGAGGTCCGGTGAGGTCCAGCGCCGAGGGCCTTCTGGCAGTTCCCTCCCTGCGAGAAGCAAAGCTACAGGGAACCAGGCAGAGGGCCTTCTCGGTAGTGGCACCCACCCTGTGGAACACCCTCCCATCAGAGGTCAAAGCGATAAACAACTACCAGACATTTAGAAGACATCTGAAGGCAGCCCTGTTTAGGGAGGCTTTTAATGTTTAATAGATTACTGCATTTTAATGTTCTGTTGGAAGCCGCCCAGAGTGGCTGGGGAAACCCAGCCAGATGGGCGAGGTATAAATAATAATAAATAAATTATTATTATTATTATTATTATTGCTCGATTTCGTCAGCTCCCAAAACCCAAGAAATGTTGTTATAAGCCACCCCAATCTCTGAGCAGTGAGACTCCAGGAGATTGCCCAGGTTCGGTTTCCTGGAATGAAGGTGAGCAGAGACTGATGTCTTTAGGATAGCTGGTTTTATTTACACAGGTATACAACCTGGGCAAAAGATGGAGGGGGTCACAACACTAAGACCTCAACTGATCTTGCTTCTCCATCACAGCTTTGGATCCACCACAGAGCAAGCAGGTCCCTGTGTCTCCAGCTTTCAGAATGATGAACTGTTTAATAATAATAATTTATTATTTATACTCCGCCCATCTGGCTGGGTTTCCCCAGCCACTCTGGGTGGCTTTCAACAGAACATTAAAATACAATAATCTATAAAACATTAAAAGCCTTCCTAAACAGGGCTGCCTTCAGATGTCTTCTAAAGGTCTGATAGTTGTTGTTCTCTTTGACATCTGGAGGGAGGGCGTTCCACAGGGCGGGCGCCACCACCGAGAAGGCCCTCTGCCTGGTTCTCTGTAGCTTTGCTTCTCGCAGTGAGGGAACCGCCAGAAGGCCCTCGGCGCTGGACCTCAGTGTCCGGGCTGAACGGTGGGGGTGGAGACGCTCCTTCAGGTATACTGGACCGAGGCCGTTTAGGGCTTTAAAGGTCAGCACCAACACTTTGAATTGTGCTCAGAAACATACTGGGAGCCAATGAAGATCTTTCAGGACCGGTGTTATGTGGTCTCGGCGGCCATTCCCAGTCAAGGAGTTATGGGGACCATTGATGGATTACGTATCAAACTATCACCCATATATGAAGTCAAAGGCAGGATTTGAAGTATAAGAAGTAGATTATTGAAAGAACCAATGATATTGGGGTTGGTTTAGACAATAAAAACGTGTTATAAGACAGCTAATAAAAAAAGTTTTAAAAAACATCAGGAAAGGAAGGGTAGAAAGTCAAGAAGAAGCTACGTATGTTAAAGAAAAACTGATGATAAATGCTTTGAAATATCTTTGGAGAATTAATAAAAACTATATTTAAAACAAACTGAATTAACTAAATAATTTTAACTGGATGTTGAATAAATGGGCAATTAATTGTTATGGTTTTGCATTTTTTCATGTTACTGCCTTCCGTGGTGGGTCGTGCAAACCATTATTCTGAATAACGCATTCTCTAGAGTAGGGGGAGGAGTCTGTGGAACCAAGGGGGGGGGCCGAAAAAGGTTTGAGAACCACTCCTGCAGTTCCTTTCTCTAGACACGGAAGAACACGGGGCACCCAAAGTCTAGCAAATTTGGTCCGGTTCTCTTTTAGGGGAGCGTGGGGGGTAGATGTACACAGGTGAAATGCTGAGGCTCCCCCAAGCCCACCTTGTTAATCCAGGGGCCCAGGTTGGGCGAACATTCGTAGAGGCAGGTGTCCTGGATGAAGTGCCGTTTACACGCAGGTGACATGACCCCGCAGTGGTTCCAATTAAAGTTGTACAGGTAGGACTGGTCATCATGTGCGGCGTGACTCGTGCTATTCGTACAGCAAGCTTTTTCTTTCCATGGGGAGCACTATGGGGGGAGAGGGAAAGAGAGGGATGGGGGAGGAAAGGCCAACTCATCTAGCACCTCACCCTCCCTCCCATGCCACAACAAGACTGGGATGTTGCACGCAGCCTTCATTCACTCACACCCCAAGCCCTGCTTCCTAGCCAGTGGAAAATTTATTCTCATTTAAAAAGTAAAGGGACCCCTGACCATTAGGTCCAGTCCATAGCTGTCAACTTTCGGATTTGAAAATAAGGTTTTTTTTCAAACTTTCGGATTTGAAAATAAGGGATGCCGCCAGGGCGGTGCAATGGCACCAAGTAGCCTCGCCACCCTGTGCTCCAGAGGCTGCGCGCGAACGGGTGAGCGAAAGAGCGAGCGCGTAGACGGCAGGCAGGCTGTCTGTCTGGTTGGGCATGAGGGTCTGGCTGCACAAGGCATGCAAGCTCCGCCCCCAGTCGGTCTCAGACTCCTTATTGGCAGCCGAGCAACGCAGCTGAGGAGCCTCCCTAGCTGGCAGGGAGGGAGAGGAGCTGCTTCCTTGGAAATCCGGGAAATTTAAGGGATAGCAACAATCCGGGATAGCAGTGGGAAATGGCATTGGAATAAGGGAGTTACTGCAAAAAAAGGGAGGGTTGACAGCTATGGTCCAGTGGCGGACGACTCTGGGGTTGCGGCGCTCATCTCACTTTATTGGCCGAGGGAGCCAGCATACAGATTCCGGGTCATGTGGCCAGCATGACTGAGCCGCTTTCTGGCAAACCAGAGCAGCGCACGGAAACGCCGTTTACCTTCCCGCCGGAACGGTACCTATTTATCTACTTGCACTTTGCTTTTGAACTGCTAGGTTGGCAGGAGCTGGGACTGAGCAACGGGAGCTCACCCCATCGCGGGGATTCGAACCGCCGACCTTCCGATCGGCAAGCCCTAGGCTCTGTGGTTTAACCCACAGCACCACACTCTCAGTTAGCTTGCCATTAAATCGTACACCAGTAGAACTATAGGTTTGGAAGGTACACCCCAGCTCTTAAGGCTTGGATTCCAGACCTAAGGAGTAAACCCTACACAAATCCGGAGTGGGGTCCCTAAGGCGGTTGGATGGCACTTTGTCTGCCTCCTTCCGGCAACTCCTGCAGCCAAACTGGTGTCAAACGTCTTGGTCTGCTTTTCTTTGGACCACGTCAATGAGACTTGTCCAGACAGTCCAGGAACTCCAGACACACTACCCAGGCTTGTGGCCCGGGGATCCTCTTGGTTATTCTCCTCTGACCCCTTCCAGAAGCATGTCAACATCCTTCTTATACCGGGGTGCCCAGAACTGGACACTGGTGGGCCCTGATCAAGATGGAATAGACTGGGACTATTACTTCCCTTGATCTGGACACTAGACTTCTGTTGATGCAGCCTAGAATAGCCTTAGCAAAAAAATAAAAATAACAAGCTGGCTTTCCTTCAGAGCTATGGCCTTGCCCAACCTCTGTTGGCTGAGACTGATGGGTGTTGTAGTACAACATAGTCCAACATCAGCAGCAGAGCACCAGGTTCAGCAAAGGCTGCCGTTGCTCTCCATTCACTCTCTCTGGCACAGCTCAGCTCAGGGAATAGAACTGAGTTTCAGAATCCCATTGGGGGGGGGGGAGAAGAGAGCCCCTACCTGCCCATGCAGCTCATCCTCTTTACCAGGCACCGTCTTGTGATGTTTGCCATCCATGCACATGTTCAGCAGCGAGTCATCGGCAGCCCCAGCAGCCAAGAAAGCCAGCAGCCCCAGCAGCCTCCTGCACGCTGCCATCTCCCTGCAGATGGTGGCCGGAGGGGGGGGGGGGGGGGACAGATGCAAAGAACCTGGCTTGTCAAGGCTGAAGAGGGCAGCTTTGTCAGCTGCTCTCAGTGCCATGAACTGAGCATGTCTGGAGCTGTGATCAACATTGCCTCCAACCAGGAAAGGAAATTGCAGCAGATGCTTCTACCCACCCAGGTAAGATCAGCAGAGAACTCCCCTTACCCACACTTTGGGAAACCAAATAAAAAAAATTCCTTCCAGTAGCACCGTAGAGACCAACTAAGTTTGTTATTGGTGTGAGCTTTCGTGTGCACTGGAAGGAATTTTTTTACTTGGTTTCAACTATGGCTTCGTCTTATATTACCCCTTTTATCAAAATTTAAACCCTTGCAATATTATCTGGAATTTATTCCTGAAACCCTACGCAAATTCCTTTTGGAAGACTCTGAGCTCAGTATCCTATGTTGTGGCCAGGTTTTGCACCTTAGCCATCCAAAAACATAAATCGCTTCTACTGGAAAATATACTATAAATTTCTTTTGCGCCATTGGTGTTTCCCCACCCCCACCCCAATCCTTAGGATTTTGATGCCTTGTAGCAATATTCTGATCGCCGGTTTGGAATTATACTGTACTGTATTATATTGCTGGCTTTTGCTGTAATAAACTGAGTTGATATGGCAGACTAACACAGCTACCTACCTGTAACTAGAACTTCTGGCAACCAGTTTCCCCATTTGATTTCTCAGGTTTGTTTTTTAAACCCCCCCCCCCCAAACTTTGATTTTTGCTGGAAAACAAAGCCTTACAAAAGAGAACAAGTGCCCTTTATATGCCCACTTGACTGCTTTGATATGTGGAACGGGCACAGTTACAGGTGCCAAGTGATATCTGTTCCTTATTGTTAATAACTTGATCTCTCAGTGTGGCAAAACCTGCCCTCTGGAACTCCCTGCTTATTGACATCGGCCAGGCGCCTTTGCTGTGTTCTCTGAGTCTCCTGAAAAGATTTTTGTATAGACAAGCCTGCCCAGATATTTAAAAAGGTGATGCAAGATTGAATCTATTATTTTAACATTTAAAAAATCTTAAATTGCTAATTCTTCTTAGCGACAATTTTATTTTTTGTGTGAATGGATTTGAGTGTTTTACATTCTAGTGGTGAATAAATTTTATGAAATAAGTAATAAAACAAACAACAACCCAGAGGAAGAGCCTACGACCCAAATCCACAGGAGCCAGGAAAACCATAGCCATTGAGCTGGTTTTATTTCTATCCACTTTTCAAAATACTAACAACAACAATAAGGAAGAAAGAGGTGAAAACAAGAAAGGAAAGATATGAGGGGAGATGAGCAGTGTTCCAAACACAGCATTATAATTCCAGAAAAGTCTCCTTCACAAGCATATTAGGCAAGAGTTTCTAGCCACTTTTAAGCCGGTGCTACAGGTGAGTTCCAAAAGGAACACCAGTCCATTCCTCCATCACTTACCTGCACGTACAGCGAAGGAAGACCCACTTTCAAACACAAGAAACCCTCCCAACAGGGGACCTTTTATACCTGAGCATTCTCACCTGCAGCTGCTTCTTTCTCTCTCTCAGGTGGGCTGGCAGCGCAGCTGATGAGAGCCAAGAGCTCCTTAAGCCTTAAAGAAGCACACTTCCCGATATGCCTGGAAATGGGAACTGGTTCCAAAGATCAGCCGAGGAATCGCCAGTCAATGATTGTACAAAGGAGCACTGACCTCCCACTTGGCAGGGGACATTGCCAAGCGTGCCCCACCGAGGAGACAGAGAATATCACCTCGGAGGTGCTCCAAAACATAGAATCGAAAGAAATGAAAGTTTTGTCTATTTATTTCCATTCATGACTTGCATCCCATCAAATAAAGGTAAAGAATAGAATAGAATAGAATAGAATAGAATAGAATAGAATAGAATAGAATATATTTTATTCTCAGAAATTACTCGGCTGCTCCATCCACCCAGATAGGGCACTCCACGCAAAAACAAAACAACTACAAAAACACTGATTAAAACCATACAATATGATACAGCATAACAGGTAAGATTAGATGACTTTCAAAGTCCAAGCTTTCCATTCAAGGCTGAGATCGCTCTGGAGAAGAAGCTGCTCCTTTTTTATTTTTATTATTATTATTATTATTAAAATAATATTTATTTAGTTCACAAAATTATAATGTACATCACACAACACATAACATACAATCTACATTCACTAACATCTCTCATTCTTCCGTACCAATCATATCTCTTTCATTCCCCTTCCCCTTCCCTCCTTCCCTCCCAGCACTCCATATCCCATACGCCTTATAGAGAAGAAGCTGTTCCTAAGACGGCTTGTTCTTGTCCTCATCGTCCTGTATCTCCGTCCTGATGGCAAAAGCTCGAAGAGGTGGTGACCAGGATGCGATGGATCTTTTACTATGTCCAGTGCCTTTCTGTGGCACCTCGTGGCATAAATCTTCTCTAAGGTCCAGTCGCGGACGACTCTGGGGTTGTGGCGCTCATCTCGCTTTACTGGCCGAGAGCCGGCGTACAGCTTCCGGGTCATGTGGCCAGCATGACTAAGCCGCTTCTGGCGAACCAGAGCAGCACACGGAAACACCGTTTACCTTCCCGCCGGAGCGGTACCTATTTATCTACTTGCACTTTGATGTGCTTTCGAACTGCTAGGTTGGAAGGAGCAGGGACCGAACAACAGGAGCTCACCCCATCACGGGGATTCGAACCGCCGACCTTCTGATCGGCAAGCCGTAGGCTCTGTGGTTTAACCCACAGCGCCACCCGCGTCCCATCCCATCAAATACCTTGAAGCAATTCCTCATAAAAAGCATCAGCAATAGAAACAGTTGCACTATTTCATACTGTAGCAAATGTAGCAATTGCGGGATTGGTGGTGGGAGAGAGAAAGAATCTAAAACACTGTAATAAAATACTGTATTTTTCCATCTATAAGACTCCCCCGTGTATATATTTTGGGACTCCAAATTGAGAAAATGGGGGGGGGGGGCGATTGCCCAGACTTGTTGAACTTTTTATGGGGGGGGTGTCAAAAATCGCTAACCCGCAGGACCTCCACAGCCAATTGCGCGCACATCTTGCCACCAATCCGTGTACAAGACGACCCCCAATTTTTAGCATAATTTTTAAATAGAATAACTTCGTCTTATACATGGAAAAATACGGTAAATATCCAATGTGAAACGGTTTCAAGTCCAATATAGATGCAGCATGAGCTGGGATAAAGGGCGGCAGCTTTAAACTGGGGTGCGGGAGGTGAGGACGCAATTGCCCCAAGAGAACAGTGGGGTGAATTGGTGTGAGCTGTAAAATGGGGTCACATCTGCTTATCTGCTGGCTTTGAAGCCTTAACTTTTGGTTTAGCGAGTGAGGGGAGGGCAGGGTTCTCCTGCTGCCTGCCTGCCAGCTACATGGGAGTGGTGGGGAAGAGGCCTCTGAGCCAGGGGTGGTTAATGGAGCTGTTGCTTTTCCTATAAGTAAGCATCACTGGCAAAGCCATGCCGCTTGTGTGGCCGTGTAGCGGCAATGAATCCTGCGTGTAAATCTCTTGTTACACCTTTATAATAAAGCATTCAAATTCGAATAGAATTCGGAGAGAATTGTCGAATTGGAAAAGGATGCAGGAATATGCAATGCAGGAATATGCAGCTGTCTCGTGCAGGGATCGAACCTGCAACCTTGGCGTTAACAGCGCCACGCTCTAACCAACAGAGCTACTCTGGAGTTTTGTGCATCTTGCTTTGGCATCCCTGCAACTGGGTCCTTCAAAGCATCGGTCAACCCTTTGCCCTGGTCTGCATTTGGACCTGCAGATCAGAACAGGAGGGAGTGGTGGACCCTCAGCATATACTGTACTAAGGATGTCACCTTAAGACCTAATCCATTGCAAAGATGCTTAGAATTGTGGACTTGGAAGAGGTCCCAGGGGTCATCTAGTCCAACCCCCTGCAATGCAGGAATAAGTACTTCCTATGCAACAGCGAGTCTCCTTGACTGAAGTCTTTGAGACTTATAACCATGCACGAGATCTGCTTGGCGTACGCCCAGGACCTCACTTAGCCTTCCTGGGACAAACAGTTTTATGGTTGTTAATAAACTGCACAGATCATTGATGAGGACTTAGCAGTAGGCAGACTGCCTTGTCAGATCAGGCACCTGGGCCTGTCCTTGATTTGCAAAGCTGGCAAAGCAGATTCCTGGGAGATAAGAGACTTTGCTCTGTCGGTTGTGCTCAGAATCAGGTATTCAGAGATAACCTTTATCTGGCTATGGAGAAGGCAGTTAAGAGTGTTATAAGAATTCTAAGGTCTCAAATATAGAATAAATGGTCATAAATGTACAAGGCAAACACATACGTAAGTGTATTAAGCCACGTGTTTGAAATAGTACAGGAGAGCAATCCTGAAGCCATTTTGACTCTCCCAAATTGACCTCGATATATTTCTCTGCAAGGAGGGAGGAAATGGGGAAAGCTTTCCAATTGTCTTTGGACTGTAGGGGCTTACACCTCCCTGTTGTTATAAGAATTTCGGGGGGGGCCTCCTTTCAAAACACCCCAGTACACTATTTGAGACATGAACAGAGAGGGGTGACTGAACCCAGAATGTCTGAAAACAGCACAGAAAGACAGGCCTCACACCATTTTGACTCCTAGCTGACCAGGTACCTGACCAGGTACCAGATGGCCCATTTCCCTCACAAAGGACAGTCGTTAGCCCTGCATCTGCCCTGCCCTGCCAGGGCAGGAAATCAGGAAACCTTTTGTTTTCCAGAAATGTGTGTCTGGGAGGGGTCGAGGAGGGATGACCAGGTGTGGGAAATTCTCAAGTTACCTCCTCTGACCCTCCCAAGTTGTGATGTAGTTCTGATGGATCTGTGATGTAGGATGATGGATCTGGGGGTGGGCTGGACTCCAAGGGGGGAATTTCAAAACTCTATATAGGAGCTCTAAACTCTATATAGGAGTACGACAAGGCTGTATATTGTCTCACTGCTTATTTAACTTATATGCAGAATTCATCATGCGAAAGGCTGGACTGGATGAATCCCAAACCGGAATTAAGATTGCCGGAAGAAATATCAACAACCTCAGATATGCTGATGATACAACCTTGATGGCAGAAAGTGAGGAGGAATTAAAGAACCTTTTAATGAGGGTGAAAGAGGAGAGCGCAAAATATGGTTTGAAGCTCAACATAAAAAAAAACTAAGATCATGGCCACTGGTCCCATCACCTCCTGGCAAATAGAAGGGGAAGAAATGGAGGCAGTGAGAGATTTCACTTTCTTGGGTTCCATGATCACTGCAGATGGTGACAGCAGTCACGAAATTAGAAGACGCCTGCTTCTTGGGAGAAAAGCAATGACAAACCTAGACAGCATCTTAAAAAGCAAAGACATCACCTTGCCAACAAAGGTCCGTATAGTTAAAGCTATGGTTTTCCCAGTAGTAATGTACGGAAGTGAGAGCTGGACCATAAAGAAGGCTGATCGCCGAAGAATTGATGCTTTTGAATTATGGTGCTGGAGGAGACTCTTGAGAGTCCCATGGACTGCAAGAAGATCAAACCTATCCATTCTTAAAGAAATCAGCCCTGAGTGCTCACTAGAAGGACAGATCCTGAGGTTAAGGCTCCAGTACTTTGGCCACCTCATGAGAAGAGAAGACTCCCTAGAAAAGACCCTGATGTTGGGAAAGATTGAGGGCACAAGGAGAAGGGGACGGCAGAGGATGAGATGGTTGGACAGTGTTCTCGAAGCTACTAACATGAGTTTGGCCAAACTGCGAGAGGCAGTGAAGGATAGGCGTGCCTGGCGTGCTCTGGTCCAGGGGGTCACGAAGAGTCGGACACGACTGAACGACTGAACAACAACAACAACATATAGGAGCTGGCACACCATTGTTCTGGGTCTTTTTCCTGCTCGTGTGTGAGGAAAGCACCCTGTTGCAACAGTGAAAATAAAGGCTTTGCTTCTAACGGCTTCTTAAAAAGCAAAGACATCACCTTGCCAACAAAGGTCCGTATAGTTAAAGCTATGGTTTTCCCAGTAGTAATGTACGGAAGTGAGAGCTGGACCATAAAGAAGGCTGATCGCCAAAGAATTGATGCTTTTGAATTCTGGTGCTGGAGGAGACTCTTGAGAGTCCCATGGACTGCAAGAAGATCAAACCGATCCATTCTGAAGGAAACCAGCCCTGAGTGCTCACTGGAAGGACAGATCCTGAAGCTGAGGCTCCAAGACTTTGGCCACCTCAGGAGAAGAGAAGACTCCCTGGAAAAGACCCTGATGTTGGGAAAGATGGAGGGCACAAGGAGAAGGGGACGGCAGAGGACGAGATGGTTGGACAGTGTTCTCGAAGCTACTAACATGAGTTTGGCCAAACTGCGAGAGGCAGTGAAGGATAGGCGTGCCTGGCGTGCTCTGGTCCATGGGGTCACGAAGAGTCGGACACGACTGAACGACTGAACAACAACAACAACAGTCGTCAACAGGTTTCCCACAGCTATCAGCCCATCACCCATTCCCACCACCCTTCTGAGTAACACCCCTCCCCACCCTCTCACTATATATAAGGGTCTGGTGACTTCTGTTTCAGTGTATCTGAAGAAGTGTGCATGCACACGAAAGCTCATACCAAGAACAAACTTAGTTGGTCTCTAAGGTGCTACTGGAAGGATTTTTTTAATTTTGTTTTGACATAGAATTGTGTTGTAGAGATCACCAAGGTCACCCTGTGAGAGCTTCAGGGCCCAGTGAGGAATTCGAACCCTTCTCTCCCCCAGTTCCTGGTCCGACACTTTAACCACTGCACCACACTGCCTCTGCCTCTTTCATGCAAACTTTTGTTCTTGTTTTTTCCTTATTAAACATTTTTGTTTGGAGGCTGAAAGTAGCCACATGCAAGCAGCTCTAGCAGGCGGAACAATCAGCTGTCAGATTCTCCTCAGCTGCCTCTTTCCACCCCAAATGCAGCATTTTCAAACACATTAAATGCTCCTCCCTTACTACCCAATCTGGTTTTATTGACCATAAAATTACACAGGGTTAAGCTTGAAGTAAGAATTGCGTTTTTTAAATCAACCAATTAAATTATTTCATTGCTTGATCGATCAACCAACCAACCAATCAAATAACTTGCCACTCTTTGCCCCTCCCTCCTTAACAGCTGCATTAATAGCGCCGGAATAAACACGCCCCTCGCAGAGACGCTACAGGGCTCCACTGCGCAGGCGCGCAGGAATCCTCCTGGGAGGGGCGTGGTCAGCGAGCCTTCCCAGCCGCCGAGGAAGAGGAGGCTCCACCCACGCGCCTGCGCACTGGGCACGTAGAAAACCTAGAGCTAGAATAAAAGTGAAGAGGGGGGGAAACACTTCCGGTGAACGATGTGGATGGCCGGAAACAAGCAAGATCCGAAACACCCCGCCGCAGCAGAGCGCTTCCGGGGCATGGCAGATGCGCTTCCGGGGGCATGGGGGATTCGAACCGGGGCCGGCTTCTCCCTCAGCAGCGAAGTGGGAGGTGAGGAGGGAAGGGAAGGGAAAGCGGGGCAGGAGGGAAGGAAATGCACGGGGGGGGGGACCGGGGGCATCGCGGGCTCAATGACCCGGATGCTGTAGGCAACTGGAGGTCGTGACCTTTGGCTTGCAGGGGGGCCCATTCACCCCCCCGGCAGTTCCTAAAATAGGTGCGGGGGGGTCTCACTCTGTGACCCCCCAAGTATTCCTGGGCCTGAGAAAAAGTGTGGGGGGGGGGGAGATTGTTTGATGTATCGATTGCTTAAACATTTGCCGCTGCTGTTTTTGAACAGGTTTCCAAGTCACCTACAGGTGAAACTCGAAAAATTAGTCAAAACAAAATAAAAAAATTCCTTCCAGTAGCACCTTAGAGACCAACTAAGTCTGTTCTTGGTATGAGCTTTCGTGTGCATGCACACTTCTTCAGATACACTGAA
This sequence comes from Darevskia armeniaca, assembly GCA_034641395.1. Taxonomy (NCBI): domain Eukaryota; kingdom Metazoa; phylum Chordata; class Lepidosauria; order Squamata; family Lacertidae; genus Darevskia; species Darevskia armeniaca. The sequence continues at coordinate 21,353 of JAWWNF010000106.1, forward strand.
ACAGAAGTCACCAGATCCTTATATATAGTGAACAGGTTTACCACAGCTATCAGCCTATCACCCATTCCCACCACCCCTCTGAGTAATACCCCTCCCACCCTCTCACTATCCTATATAATAAAGAGCCTGTGTCCCTGCCTTTCCGTGTGTCACGGAAGTGCGTTCTGCGCATGTCACACGGGGACGCAGGGATTGGAGGGGGCGGAGAGGGGGGCGGGACGACGCAGAGACACTTCCGGCCAGGCGAAAGTGTGCCGCCGCCATTGCCGCTGCTGCCACCCGCCCATGGAGGCTGCTGCCGCCGCCTGAAGGAGACCCCCGTCCGGCACGCGCCCTTCCCTGCGCGCTGCCCAGCCGGCGGGGGTCCGAGGCGAGGCGGCCTCCGCTCACGGGCCAGCCGGTCGCCCCTGAAGCCTCCCGGTCCCCCGGTTCCTGCTGCTCCGCCTCCGGCTAGCGCCTGTTTTTTGCAACAGGCTTAATATACTAGTATACTATATAAGGGTCTGGTGACTTCTGTTTCAGTGTATCTGAAGAAGTGTGCATGCACACGAAAGCTCATACCAAGAACAAACTTAGTTGGTCTCTAAGGCGCTACTGGAAGGAATTTTTTTTATTTTTTATTTTGTTTTGACTATGACAGACCAACACGGCTATCTACTTGTAACTCGAAAAATTAGAATATCGTGGAAAGGGTAATTTCTTTCAGTAATTCAACTTAATTCAACGAATATATGAGATAGACTCTTGACATGCCAAGCGAGAGATGTCAAGCCTTTATTTGTTATAATTGTGATTATTATGGCATACAGCTGATGAGAACCCCAACTTAACAATTTCAACTTTGGGGTTTTCATCAGCTCCACGCCATAATCATCACAATTATAACAAAGAAAGGCTTGGCATATCTCGCTTGGCATGTCATGAGTCTATCTCATATATTAAACTCCAGTAGCTAATGAAAACAATTGCTTACATAAATGGACTTTTCCACCTTAGAGACCAACTAAGTTTGCACAGATAGGTATCTGAAGAAGTGTGCATGCACACGAAAGCTCATACCAATAACGAACTTAGTTGGTCTCTAAGGTGCTACTGGAAGGAATTTTTTTATTTTGTTTCACCTATTTATCTACTTGCACTAGTGTGCTTTCGAACTGCTAGGTTGGCAGGAGCTGGGACAGAGCAACAGGAGCTCACCCCGTCGTGGGGATTCGAACTGCTGGCCTTCTGATCGGCAAGCCCAAGAGGCTCAGTGGCAGACCAACACGGCTACCTACCTGTAACTAGATAAATAGGTACCGCTCCGGCAGGAAGATAAACGGCATTTCCGTGCGCTCTGGTTTCTGTCACGGGTGTTCCGTTGCACCGGAAGCGGTTTAGTCATGCTGGCCACATGACCTAGCAAGATGAGTGCCCCACCCCATGGTTGCCTTTGACTGGACTTAACCATTCAGGGGTCCTTTACCTTGGTCCTCTGAGATGCCTGTGATACATCCAATCCAAAAGAATGCAAAACAAACCAATGTTGCTTCATTTACATGTGTTAGCATCAAGTACTCATTTTTCTAGCACTGACAGGTTGAGCTGTGCTTGCTGAAGACCATGCTTTGGGTACTGCCTGTGCCTGGAATCCCTTGGTACAATGTGGCGATGGTTTGGGTTTCATGGGCTGTGTGGCCGATGAGTGGAGGGTCATTCTTTGGGGGACAGAGGTTCAGACCTGCCCCTGTCCTTTATAGTCCCATTAGGCAAAAAAGACAGTCATGGGAATAACTGAATTACAAAAAAGGAAGTCTACACCGTGAAAGATCCCTTAAACGAGATGAGCGTATATTTATATAGTGATACTAAAACAAACAATATATTTAATGATTCAAGAGCAGACTTGCTTAAGAGAAAAAATACTCAAAAACGTAATAAACTAATTCAAAGAGATATAAATAACTCAAGAAAACCTTCAAAATAACTCCAGATAACAAGAAATAACTCAAGATAAACTTCCAAATAACCTTGACGAGTTGCCGGCTAAGAATCTCGTTTCACTGTTACGATCTATCAGTTTCCTCAGAAGGAAAAAAATACATTTATATAACTCAAAATAGTTTGTTTGCTATTAAATCTAGGGGGAGGATTAAGGAAACTTCAGAAAAAACTCCCAAACAGTAAGTGATAATTATCCAAACTTGGAATTTTAATTTTGCTTCATCCAAAAGGTTAAAAACCTAAACTCAAGTTCAAAAACAAGCTACAGTTCAACAGTTTTTGCAATAGCTTCGTAACAATAAGATCGTGTGAGCTTACATAGCCCCTTGTCGACGTGTTTTACAAGCTATGTAGCTTGTTTTTGAACTTGAGTTTAGGTTTTTAACCTTTTGCATGAAGCAGAATTAAAATTCCAAGTTTGGATAATTATCACTTGCTGTTTGGGAGTTTTTTTTTAAGTTTCCCAACCATTTTCTTCTCCCAATCCCTCAGGAAGACATGTCCACGCTCTTTCCTTCCCTCTTCCCACGAGTCACTGAGGCGCTGTGGTTTAACCTGGACCGGCCATGTGTGGATGAGAATGAGCTTCAGCAGCAAGAACAGCAGCATCAGGCCTGGGTGAGCCATGCAAGGAGCAGAGGGGAATAAAGAAGAGGAAGGAGCAGGGCTGTCAGATGGAGCCCGCCAAACATTAGGAAGAACTTTCTGACAGTAAGAGATGTTCAAAAGTGGTGGCCTCTCCTTCATTGGAGGTTTGTAAACAGAGGCTGGCCGGCCACCTGTTGGGGATTCTCGAGCTGTGATTGGTTGGACTGGATGACTCTGGTGGTCCTTTAAACTCTATGCTTCTGTGAAGTGAACAGGAAAAAGAAAGAGCTTTTTCCTGAGGGCAATCTCATACTTTGTCATCTGTGACATTTTAATGTATTTTGACATTTGTTGGAAGCTGGCCAGAGTGGCTGGGGAGACCCGGCCAGATGGGCACTGTAAGGGCTTGGGGTTGTCTCCTCGAGAGTAAAGAGCCAGAAACATCCGTTCTTCTAAAGCTAATACTTTATTTACAAACTATGTACATCGGAGCATTTAAGATTCATGTCCGCTTGAGTCGGTTCCAGAATCCGGGAGTGGCTTTCGCCGGTTCCTCCCCCAACATAGAAGCTTTGGAATTCCAAAGTGCCGCTTCCTTTCCTTACGCTTTTCCCTACGCATTTGGGGCGACGGAAGTAGCTGCCCGCTTTGCTTCTCAGACCACTCAGGTGGTGCTGAGGCTCTGTCAGCATCTCTGACCCTCAGCTCCACCGCACTGCCTGGCAGTTCCTGCTCCTCACCCCTGGGGCTTTCCTTGCTATCCCCGCTGGACTCCGAGCTGCTTCCCAAGAGAGGCTGCACTTCCCTCCACCCCTCCTTCTCCATCTCAAGAGCCTTGCGTGAGGTCAGATCCCTGACAGGCGGGGTACAAATAATAAATAATAATAATAATTATTGTCCGTTGGAAAGCCTGTCCTTCCCCCGCTTTCCCCCCCAATTCACCTGCCTTCATCTTGAACCTTCCTACTGGGTGTCCTTGATAGTCTCTCTGGATTATCTTTTTAACATTTTCTTCCTTTGTCACAGCTGCAGAGCATCGCTGAGAAAGATAACAACTTGGTCCCAATTGGGAAGCCTGCCTCCGAGGTAACAACCATGTCAGCCCTTGGCATACTCTGGGGTGGGGCGGGGGTGTTCTGCCCCTAGATTGGGAGGATTTTGTCAGGGATCTGCCCACCCCTGCCAGTCCAGCTGAGTGCATACAGGGAGCCGCAGCCGGTGTTAACGACAGATTCATCTTCGAGTGAATCTGGCAGCCCCTCTTCGGGGGAGGAGCAGATAGTGGCTGGGAGCCAGGGAGTGCCAGGTGTCCAGGGAGTTGCTGAGAGACCCAGCAGACTCGCTCGAAGGGGGAGGCGTCAGTTCCGGCACCTATCGCACATAGGAGGAGAAGGCGACAGTTTAGGATGCCGAGGCTTTGGTGTTGGCGCCAAAACAGAAGGCAGGCACTTCCGGATTCTGCTAGTGACTGAGCAGACATGATAAACTAAACTCTGCGCTGTAAATAGCTTTGCACAAAATAAAGAGACTTAAAGACAAGATGGCTTGGTCTTACTATTGAACAACCGATAAGAGAATCTGAAGAGGGGACCCAGGTGGAGCTGTGGGTTAAACCACAGAGCCTAGGGCTTGCTGATCAGAAGGTCGGTGGTTCGAATCCCTGCAACAGGGTGAGCTCCCGTTGCTCTGTCCCTGCTCCTGCCCACCTAGCAGTTCGAAAGCACGTCAAAGTGCAAGTAGATAAATAGGTACCGCTCCGGCGGGAAGGTAAACGGTGTTTCCGTGCGCTGCTCTGGTTCGTCAGAAGCGGCTTTGTTATGCTGGCCACATGACCTGGAAGCTGTACGCCGGCTCTCGGCCAATTAAGTGAGATGAGCGCCGCAACCCCAGAGTCGGACATGACTGGACCTAATGGTCAGGGGTCCCTTTACCTTTACCTAAGAGAATCTGACAGGTTTGTTCAAGGAGCTATGGATTTGGGCAGGTTATGGGCTGCCATTATTACTATTATTATTATCACCATCGCATACTTAGATAATGATGTCACACCAGAGGAAAGGGCCATGTTGCCCTGGGATTGCCTCCACCTCCGTCACTTATCTTAGATGTGCCTAATGGCTTCACTCCATCTCTTGGGTCCTTTCCTCTCATGGTTCCTTTCACTTGGACCATTTACATCAGGATCTCACAATTACCACCCCCATATCATCCCTCCTTCTCCTCCTCTGCAAACCTAAACCCTCTGGTCCCTATTGAGCCTTTCCCTGGTTGCTCTTAAAAGCGGAATAGTTCCTGCTCTCCTGGTTGCTGTTATAACCATCTCCTGCAGAGTGCACAGAAAAACAGGCACCTGTATCTTGCAGGGAGGGGCGGCAAAAGCACAAGGCCTTCTAGGCTTAATTAGGATATGAGAAATTCTAGGCTTAGGAGACTTGAAGTACCCTTTAGGAGTTATGGAACATAAGAGCCGAGAAATCCTGGACTCCTTTTAAGAAGACTGTGACGTCTGTAAGAAAGGGAAAGGAACTGAGACGGGTGTTTCATATCATTTAGAAGGAGAGCTTGCAGGATTGAGTGGAACTTCCTGCGTTTTAAAGCCGCAATCTGCCTTGAGGATAGCAGGGGCTGTAGATAAACTGTAATATTGTCTTGAGGGCTTACATGGTAAGTCACATGGTTGAATTTATTCGAAATATTGTTATCTCACCTTTAACGGTAACAGCCGTGTCAAGGCAGTTTGCAAAACATAAAGCAGAGCAGCCAGTTAAGTCAGCAGTTGAGCAGGGGCTGGAACAGGAAAGATCCCACATTGTGGCACACAGGAGCCGGGAGGAGAGGCTGGCAGGAAAGTGACGGCTGCGCCTTTGCTTTGCCTTAGCAGACTTATGACGAGGAGGAAGAAGAGGATGACGAAGATGACGAGGACAGCGAGGAAGACTCCGAAGATGACGAGGACATGCAAGACATGGATGAGATGAACGACTACAACGAGTCTCCGGATGATGGGGAGATCAATGAGGTTGGTAGGGGGCTCCTCGTGGGTCTTGGCTTTCTCGTTCCCACGTCTAGATCTGGGAAGAATTCTGCGGGATTCACTGGGGCGCCATTGTTGCCAGACAGCGGACCATGAAGGAGACAGCAGTGCATACGGGGAGGGCCTCAGCAGAGGTGCAGTGCTGAAGGAGTTGAGCAGCTCAGGGGGCCTGGGCACGTAGCTCACATCCTCACAAGAGGCTATCCGTTCGCAGTGGGCGTCCCTTCAAGCTTGGCCTCTTAACAATTCATCGTTTTGTGTCCCTCCCCAGGTGGATATGGAAGGGGCTGAGCAAGATCAGGACCAGTGGATGATCTAGATTCCAAAAAGAAAATCCAGCCTTTGGATGTGGATCTGTCCTCCGTGGAGCAGGAAAAGAGGGGGATGCCTCCCCAAGCTGGGCTATTTGCAAAGCAGGCGTGTGTGTGACCCAGGCCTGCCCTGAATCCTTGCTGGGAAGGGGGACCCATTCCGTCCCCCATCCCTGCCGCAGAAGTGCTGCCCCGCTGGGCTCTTTCGTTGTCGTTCTGCTGAACTGTTTGAGGCAGCTAAAAACTCCAGAAAGGAAAGGAGTTGAGCTTCAGTGCTTGACTTGGGCAGCAAAGGCAGTCGGTCTTTTGTTTGCGTTTGGTGTGTGTTTGTGTGTGTCTGTTTTCTGCTCTCGGCAGAAACAATTTTGTCAATAAACCTTTTTCTTTTGTTCTCTGGCCTATGTTTTTTATTCTCCACCCTGGCATGTGGTTTGAGGCTCCATCATGGTGGTGGTGGTGGGGGAATTGCCTGCACACCTCTGAGAAAAGAACGTAAGAATCAAAGTGGTGCCTTCCATAGTTCTAGTTACAGGTAGGTAGCCGTGTTGGTCTGCCATAGTCGAAACAAAATAAAAAATAAAAAATTCCTGCCAGTAGCACCTTAAAGGTAAAGGGACCCCTGACCATTAGGTCCAGTCGTGTCCGACTCTGGGGTTGCGGCGCTCATCTCGCTTTATTGGCCGAGGGAGCCGGCGTACAGCTTCCGGGTCATGTGGCCAGCATGACTAAGCCGCTTCTGGCGAACCAGAGCAGCGCACGGAAACGCTGTTTACCTTCCTGCTGCAGCGGTACCTATTTATCTACTTGCACTTTGATGTGCTTTCGAACTGCTAGGTGGGCAGGAGGAGCAACGGGAGCTCACCCCATCGCAGGGATTCGAACCGCCGACCTTCTGATCAGCAAGCCCTAGGCTCTGTGGTTTAACCCACAGCGCCACCTGGGTCACCTTAGACACCTGCTAAGTTTGTTCTTGGTATGAGCTTTCGCGTGCATGCACACTTCTTCAGATACACTGAAACAGAAGTCACCAGACCCTTATATATTGTGAGAGGGTGGGGAGGGGTATTACTCAGAGGGGTGGTGGGAATGGGTGATGGGCTGATAGGTGAGGAAACCTCTTGGCGACTGTTAATGGCTGCAACCAACAGTCGTATCTGAAGAAGTGTGCATGCACACGAAAGCTCATACCAAGAACAAACTTAGTTGGTCTCTAAGGTGCTACTGGAAGGAATTTTTTATAAGAATCAAAGACTCTGGGAATCGTAGAATTGGAAGGGACCATGAGGGTCATCTAGTCCAACTCCTGCAATGCAGGAATTTTTTTTTTGCCCAATGAGGGGTTCAACCCCATGACCCTGAGATTAACAGTCTCATGCTCTGCTGACTGAGCCATCTGAGAAGAGCCTGCTGGATCAGGCCAATAGGGGCCCATCTAGGCCAGTATTTTCTCTTGTGCAGTGCCTCATTGATGGTTTGCCTCTCTAGGCCAGGGTTCCTCAACCTTGGCCCTCCAGATGTTTTGAGACTACAATTCCCATCATCCCTGACCACTGGTCCTGCTAGCTAGGGATCATGGGAGTTGCAGGCCAAAAACATCTGGAGGGCCGAGGCTGACGAAGCCTGTCATAGTGGCTGTCCAGTTGCCTGTGGGGAACCCCCCACCCAGGATCTGAGCACAAGAGCATCTCTCCCCTCCTGTGGTTTTCAGCAAGTGGTGTTCAGAAGCATTGCTGCCTCCGGCCACGGAGGGCAGAGCATAGCCAGTTCCTGCTCTTTAAACAATAAATGCAGACTGTAGCGGAGGCAGAAATTCAGTGTGGAACAGAACTGGTGTGTGAAATAACAGGCAGGCTCAACACCACAAACAATGCAACTTAGAATCATAGAATCATCGAGTTGGAAGAGACCCCAAGGACCATCCAGTCCAACCCCCTGCCAAGCAGGAAACACCATCAAAGCATTCCTGACAGGTGGCTGTCAAGCCTCTGCTTAAAGACCTCCAAAGAAGGAGACTCCACCACACTCCTTGGCAGCAAGTTCCACTGTCAAACAGCTCTTACTGTCAGGAAGTTCTTCCTAATGTTTAGGTGGAATCTTCTTTCTTGTAGTTTGAATCCATTGCTCCGTGCCCGCTTCTCTGGAGCAGCAGAAAACAACCTTTCTCCCTCCTCTATATGACATCCTTTTATATATTTGAACATGGCTATCATATCACCCCTTAACCTTCTCTTCTCCAGGCTAAACATACCCAGCTCCCTAAGCCGTTCCTCATAAGGCATCGTTTCCGGCCTTGGACCATTTTGGTTGCCCTCCTCTGGACACGTTCCAGCTTGTCAGTATCCTCCTTGAACTGTGGTGCCCAGAACTGGACACAGTATTCCAGGTGAGGTCTGACCAGAGCGGAATACAGTGGTACTATTCCTTCCCTTGATCTAGATGCTATACTCCTATTGATGCAGCCCAGAATTGCATGGGCTTTTTCAGCTGCTGCATCACACTGTTGACTCATGTCAAGTTTGTGGTCTACCAAGACTCCTAGATCCTTTTCACATGTACTGCTCTCAAGCCAGGTGTCACCCATATAATGTCTGGAAATAATGTCTGAGCCCCCGCTTAATCGTCTTCTGTTGTTTGGTGTTTTCATGACCTGGTTTCACAGATTTTCCCCGACCTGCTGTTTTTATAGTAGTTTTTAAACAAAATTTTGTTATTGTAAGCTGCTTTGGTGACATTGGTGAAATCTGATTAAATTGATTAGTACAAGGAATTTGTGATGGTTTTTCTCTTGGTCTTCAGTCAGTCAGGGTGTTGTAGAATTTGCTGTGGTTCTGACATGGGCCCATTTGGTTCCTGAACTTTGAGCAAAGCCCATCTAAACACTGCAATCCCTGGCCATCTAGGAGAGGTGCTATTTGCTAACTCTTTCCTTTAATTGTAAAGCCCCACCCATTTGCCCCTGGTATTTTGTTCAGACTGAAACAAAAGACAGTTAGAATCAGGGCAGATAATTTTATTCTCTGCAATCATTCAAGTTAGAGTTCTAAATATAATTCACAGTGTTTCTCTTCTTTTTGAACAGCCTTGAACTAGACTGAGGCCTGTTAATCAATTCCAATCTAGAGATCTCGGCCGGGGGGCGGGGGGTTTGTTTGCTGACAGAGAAGATTTCAAACTGCCAGTTGATAATTGCGACATCCAAATAGCTCACTTGCCTCAATTCTAGCATCTGGCAAGGCCTGCCCTGAGGAACTCAGATCTGCATTCCCCAGTGACTCAAACTAAATAAAGAAATAAATAGGTAAAGGGACCCCTGACCATTAGGTCCAGTCGCGGACAACTCTGGGGTTGCGGTGCTCATCTCGCTTTATGGGCCGAGGGAGCCGGCGTACAGCTTCCGGGTCATGTGGCCAGCATGACTAAGCCGCTTCTGGCGAACCAGAGCAGCGCATGGAAACGCCGTTTACCTTCCCGCCAGAGCGGTACCTATTTATCTACTTGCACTTTGACATGCTTTCGAACTGCTAGGTGGGCAGGAGCTGGGACCAGAGCAACGGGAGCTCACCCCGTCGCAGGGATTCGAACCGCCCACCTTCTGATCAGCAAGCCCTAGGCTCTGTGGTTTAACCCACAGCGCCACCTGGGTCCCAAAGAAATAAATAGATTGGCTTAAAAACTGGCCGGTCTTGTGCTAGGAGATGAGTGTTGGCAAGTCTTCAGTACTTGCCCCAAATTTGCATGAGAACAAAGTCATGTTGCTTTCGTTATATCCGTGCCATTTCCATGTCTGTTTGCAAGGGTGTGCAAACCAGGGGACAGGTTCTTTCTTTGCTCTCCCTCCCTGCAAGGAAGGAGACCACCCCATCTCTTTATAGCCGCATCTCAGACTCTTGAGGAAGGAGCTGCCTAGGCCCCCATTGGCGATGTTATAAGAATTTTAAGGTCTCGAATAAAGAATAAATATTCATAAATGCACACATCTCTAAATATATGAACCATGTGTCTGAAATAGTACAGGAGAGCAATCCTGGGGTCATTTTGACTCTCTCAATGACCTCAAGATATTCCTCTGCAGTAAGGGGAGGTAAATGGGGAAAGCCTTCCCATTGTCTTTTTGCTTACAAATCCTGTCTTAAGGGCGTATTTGTGTATGAATAGGGTGAGCCTGTGACCTGGACTCAGGAACTAAAGTATGAACCATTACAAAAGAATGGCCGGTCTGCCCAGGTAATGCAATCAGTGACCATTATCAGGTATCCTGGCAGGCAGGATTTCTGCTGTAGACTACCTCTTTCTGTGATGTATGTATGATGGTTTTTTTTGGGGGGGGGGGGTCTTGGGCGACCAGGTGGGCAATTTCAAAAGTCTATATAAGGGCTTTTGAAATCGCCCACCTGGTCGCCCAAGATTCCCCCCCCCCCAAAAGTTTATATAAGGGCTTGGTGCTGGAGGAGACTCTTGAGAGTCTGCAAGAAGATCAAACCTCTCCATTCTGAAGGAAATCAGCCCCGAGTGCTCACTGGAAGGACAGAACCTAAAGCTGAGGCTCCAATACTTTGGCCACCTCATGAGAAGAGAAGACTCCCTGGAAAAGACCCTGATGTTGGGAAAGATGGAGGGCACAAGGAGAAGGGGACGACAGAGGACGAGATGGTTGGACAGTGTTTTCGAAGCCACCAACATGAGTCTGACCAAACTGCGGGAGGCAGTGGAAGACAGGAGTGCCTGGCGTGCTCTGGTCCATGGGGTCACGAAGAGTTGGACACGACTAAACAACATTCTGAACCTTTTCCAACTCTACAATAATATTTTAGAGGCGGAGCAACCAGAACTCAACACAGTACTCAAAATGCGGTCACACAATAGACTCGCATAATGGCTCTGTGATATCGGCAGTTTTAATTGTCTTTCCTAATTATCCCTCGCGTGGAATTTGCCTGTTTCCCTGGGTTGACATCTTCACTGAGCTCTCTGCTGTGAACCCAACCTCCTGTTCCTGCTCCATCACAACCAGTTCAGGCCCTGTGAGTCAATATGTGAAATTAGGAATATATATATTTTTGCACCCACGCACATCATTTTAAATTTGTTTGCACTGAATTGCATTTGCCATTTTACCACGCATTCGCTCTCGGTTCGGTGAGCTCCTTTTGGAGCACTTCTGGGCCATGGGGTCACGAAGAGTCGGACACGACTAAATGACTAAACAACAACAACAATAATATATAAGGGCTTGCGCACCATTGTTCAGGGTTCCCCTCCCTCCTGCGTGTCATGAGAGGGGACCCTGTTGCAACAGTTCCTTGAATAAAGATCAGGCTCACTAGCCGCTTTGCTTCTCAATATTCTCTGGTTGGCCTCTGTTATTTTCTCCTCCCGATAGGGGACCCACTTAAGGACTCTGCATGGGCTCTGGAATACCCCACAAGGGAAACGGAGTAGTTTTTCCCTATATTAGTGCTGTTGTAAGGAGGATAGTACAGTGAGCTGTTGCTGTGGTAAACCCACCAGAGCCAATTTCCTATTGATACTCACGTCGCAGCATGCTGTTTTCTGGCGATCCCGGGATCTTTTACTGGTTGTTTTAAGGCCGGCCTGATAAAACTTTGCTCCCTCTGGTTAAAGCCTCACTAGAACTCCAGTTATTTCCAGACCCTGGGATCAATGGAAGATTGGTTGCTCCTCCTGGCAAATGGCCTGGTGTGCACGGGATCACCAATCCTTCCTTTGCCCCCAGAGTCCGGGTAACCGAAGTCCCACCAGAGTCACCATCTGTTGTAGAAAAATCTGCCCTTATTCCCTTATGGGGTACACAAGAGCCCTTGCAAGTTACCTGCAGGTTCTCCATCGGTAGGAGTAAAAACAGAGGCCAACCAGAGAAAAATTGAGAAGCAAAGCCTTTATTTTCACTGTTGCAACAGGGTGCTTTCCTCTCACACATGAGCAGGAAAAGGACCCAGAACAATGGTGCGCAAGCTCATATATAGACTTTGAAATTCCCCCCCTTCTGCTCAAGACCACTCCCCTATACATCATACATACATCACAAAAAGGGGTGTAACCCAGGACCACCCCTCAGATACATCACAGCTACATCATAGAAAAAGGCGGTCTCCAGCTCAGCAGAAATCTTGAGTTGTTTACCTCCTGTCTGCCACTTCATATGATAATGTCTTATCTGATTGCATTTCCTGGGCAGTCTGGCCATTCTTTTGTTATTATAACCACTAATTCCTGAATCTAGGTCACAGGTCACAGGCCCACACCCTGTCCATAGGAGACAATGGGGAGATTTTCCCACTCCCTTCCTCCTTGGAGAGAAACACCTGGTCAGTTCTTGAGAGTCAAAATGGTGCCAGGAGTCAAAATGGTTTCAGGACTGTGCTCTTCAGACATGAGGCCTGTCTTTCTGTGCTGCTCCCAGACACCCTGGCCCCAGTCACCCCTCTCTGCTCATGTCCCAAACAGCGCACTGGGGTGCCTCGAAAGGAGACTCCCCCCCCCCGAAATTCCTACAACAGTGCCATCTCCCATCACTGCAGACCCGTCCAGGTGAGCTGGGCCATGCCGTCGGGAATGGCCCGGAAGTACTGCAAACTGGTCCTGTGAATCCTCCACTTATACTTGCCGCAGGCCTTGACGTACTGCAGGAAATGGGGGGCACCGGGGAAGATGATGTTGTCGGCCACGACGGTGGCCCCTTCCAGGAGGAGGTCATGGGCCTCCAAGAGCTGCAGGTCCCTCAGGTAGCAGCGCTTCCAGTGGTCCATGAAGATGAAATCCACGTGGCTGAGCCCGTATTTCTCCTTGAGCTGGGGGATGACTTCCTGCGAGGGTCCCCGGATGAGCTCCACCTACGCGGGAGAAGCGGTTGAAAGAGAGGCAGTCAGTCTGCCACCAGGATCCACTCACAGGGGAACCCGCCTTTGGGCCCATCTAGCCCAGTACTGCCTTTTCAGTACTGGCCCCAACTTGGTGGAACGCTCTGTCACAAGAGACCAGGGCCCTGCGGGATTTGACATCTTTCTGCAGGGCCTGCAAGACAGAGCTGTTCCGCCTGGCCTTTGGGTTGGACTCAGTCTGATGTTTCCTCCCCTTATGGTTTTGATTATGGGCGATAAATGAAGCGGCATTTTAAATTGTATTTTAACCTGTATTTTAATTAACGGTTTTTTCTTTCTTTTATACTTTATTGTAATTTTATTGATGTTAGCCGCCCTGAGCCCGGTTTCGACTGGGAAGGGCGGGGTATAAATAAAATTTATTATATTATTCTTATTATTATTACACCACACTGGCACGAACAAGGAAGCACGAAGAATCACAGGAGGTGAATCTGCCGCCTCCCCCAGCTCTCCAGAGCCTGCCACCCTAAGGCAACCCCCTCACTTTGCCTCTATCTCTGCCCCCCGGCAGTTTGGCAAGGGCAGCTGTGGAAGCCCAAGCCACTCACGGTGTCATCGTCGAAGCCAGCGAGGCGGATGACCTTCTCGGCCACGGCCGCTTTGCGCTCGTCCATCTCCACGGTGTACAGCCGGGCGCCCAGCGGCAGCAGCTGCGCGATGAGGATGGTGGCATATCCGCAGTACGTGCCCAGCTCCAAGACTCTGAGGGGGGCCTTCTCGTAGATCAGCCGCTCCAGGATCTTGGCTAGAAGGCACCAAATAAATTTGGGGTGAGGAAGGATTGAGGGTGCACAGCAGCCCAGCCACCTCATCCCAATTTCTTCCCTGCAGAAGGGCAGTTATTCTAAGGCAACAGCGTTCTCCAAGACGGTGCCCTCCACGGGGGATGGCCAGGACTGTTGGGAGCCAGAGTCTGAAATCTCAGGAGGGCACCGTCTTGGGGAAGGCTGTGAAACCAAAAAGCCCACCAGGGCCCTACGAATAGCCGCTTCCTGCGGAATTTTAAGGGAGCGGCTTATACTCCGGTATTGTCTTTTTTCCTGCCCCCCCCCTTGAATTTTAAAGGTGCGGCTTATATTCGGGCCAATACGATACATCTAATAAAACAACATCTTGAAGGGGCAACAGGAAGTTAAAAAACTACAGAGGGCCACCAGCTTGGTTGGCTTTAAAAGAAGATTCGACAAATTCACGGAGGAGACGGCCGCTAGACACAGTGGCTATTTTCTTCCTCTGCTGTTGTGCCTCTGAATACCAGTTGTGGGGAATCACAAGAGGGGAGGGTACTGTTGCACCCATGTCCTGCTTGCAGGCTTTCCGAGGGCATCCAAATGGCCACTGGAAGAACAGGAGGAACCACAGAATGGTTGAGTTGGAAGGGACCCAAGGGTCATCTAGATCAACCCCCTGCGATGCAGGATGGGACTGTTGTAAGAATATCAAGGTCTTATATATATATAATTGTTCATAAGTGTGCCAAGCAAAACAAGGCCACACGTCTGAAGCAGCACAGGAGGACAGGCCTGTCTCCATTTTGACTCCCAAACTGACAAACTGTTTCTCTGCAAGGAAGGAGGGGGTGATTGTCTCAGGAAAATAAAGTGATAATTCCTGGCTTCCTGATACCTGAGTGCCAGACAAAAGGGTGTGATTGCCTTGGCTGGGAAACAGGGAAATGTAAATATCTCTTTTGTTTCACTTGGTGACTTTTTGGGTGGAGGCAAGAGGAGGCATGGGGAGGGTCAAGGATGCTCAGATTACTGCTACCAGACCTCCCCTTCGTGATGTAACTGTGATGTATCTGGGAGGGGGTCCTGGGTTACACCCCTTTTTGTGACGTATGTATGATGTATAGGGGGGTGGTCTTGAGCGGGAGGGGGGGATTTCAAAAGTCTATATAGGAGCTGGCACACCATTGTTGGGGGTTCCTCCTCCCTCCTCCATTTTGGGAGTGAGGGCCCTGTTGCAACAGATATAATAAAGATTTTGCTTCTCAATTTTTCTCTGGTTGGCCTCTGTAAATTTACTCCTACCGATGGAGAACATAGAAAGGCTCTTGTGTACCCCATAAGGGAATAAGAGCAGATTTTTGTTTATTTCAGGACCTTTGGCCTGATCTAACACAACTCTCCTTATGTCCTTACCAGTGTGCACGCTCCCTCACATTACAGTTCAACCTAAGAAGAGCCCATTCCCTGGAACTCCCCGCCACTTGATTAAGTCAAGGGGCCAAGGCAATCGCATCGTGTCTCAGGCCTTCAACACGGGGTAGGTTGTTAAGAAACAAACAAAGACAAATTGAAAACAAATAGATAAGGGATTCCTCACTGCATTCCCATCCTATCCAACATTTCTCTGGTGAAAATAGGGACGTCCTATTCCACCCCCTCTGACAGTTCTCCAATAAAAACAAGGACGTCCTGTTCCATTTCTCCAATGAAAACAGGGACATCCTATTATTCCATCCCCTCCGACATTTCTCCGATGGAAACAGGGTCATTCCCGCATCCCCATCGCACACCTTTCTGGGGTCCCAGGTTGCTGAGATACTCGCAGTGGTAGCTCCAGTGGTCAAAGGTCTCCAAGATGTGCTGGGGGTCTCCCGGGATGGTGTGGGTCAAGACGTACTGGAAGGCCCTCTCTTCCTTGGGGATGCCCGTCAGGTAGTCTCGCAGCCGCCGCACCAGCACCGCCCGGTAAAAGAGGCAGAAGTAGTGCCGGTAGCGGATGAGCAGCGTCACCACGAAAGGGATGAACGCCAGCGCAATAGCCGGGGAGACCATGGCGGTGTGCCGAGAAGCCGTCCGCCGTCCTCAGACCTGTGGGAGACACAAGCGGGGCAGGGCAGGCCTGGGTGACACCCCCAAACTCTGGATCAGCCTGCAGCCTCATGTTTACTTCCCCGGGAGCAAACCTTGCGGATCTGGATGGGACTTACTTCTGAGTAGACACGAATAGGACTGTTAGTCCCTTTTCTTTTTTTTTATTAAACTTTATTAACAAATTTGCCAAATAAACATACAAAATGAAGAAAGAAAAAACATACAAAGCAAAGCAAAACAATAACATATCTTTATTCAAACACTAGTGGTTTATAGCCCGTTAGAAAACGGGCGCTAGCTTGGTCCCGGCTGTTGGCGCTGCTGGCGCTGGGCTCGCTCAGCCTGTGCCTGCCGCCGCCGCTCCTCTTTCGCCGGCCGCTGGCAGGCGAGCGGGAGCCGCGCGCCGGGCGGAGCTCCTGGCCGGGCAGGCTCCTCCGTCCGCCAGCAGGCCGAGCCGGAGCCCAAGCAGTGCGCCTCGCCAGCCTCGGTGTTGGCGGCGTTGGCGGCGAGATCATCTCCTGGGTCGCGGGCGGCTGCGGAGGAGGCGGTGGCGACGGGGGAGGCAGCGGCTCGGGCTCCGGGCTGGGCTGGAAGCAGCGGCCCAGGCTGCTGCTGCTGCCGGGGGGATGTCCGTGGCGGGCGGAGGTGGCGGCGGGCCCGAGCTGGGGATGCTGCACCCCGGCCATCTTATCGCGCTGGCGGGGAGAAGGCGGCCAGCGGCCGCCTTCTCCCCACCAGCGGCTGGCAAGGAAGCAGCCCAGCGGCCGCCTTCTCCCCGCCAGCGCAATAAGATGGCCGACAGGAGGAGGCTGCGGGAAGCGGTGCTTTGCGCCGCTGCCCCCGCTCCTATTGGTCTGCGTACTACCCAATCCGTGTGTCACTGGAACGCACGCGCACTTGCGAATTCCTGTGACACACGGAAAGTGGTACGTACGGACACAGGCTCTTTATTATATAGGATTACCTAACGTCCTCTTATATTGTTTCAATCATTCATATTCCTTCCCTCCTCTTCCCTCCCCCTCCCCTCCTACCTGCTTCCCTCACCTATGTTTAATCTTATTTATTCTTATATGATATTTCTGCTGCGTTATTCAAACTCCTATAATAAACTTGCTCTTTTCTTTTTGTTCCTCATTCCCCTTGCGCTCCTAAATTCACAAATTTTTAGTCTCCAATCCGACAGCTCCGAAACTGTTGTTTTCCATTTTTTGGCAATTATTAGTCTTGCCGCGGCTGTTCCATATAAAAATATATCTTTCTTATTTTTGGGGATACCCTCTGTTAATAATCCCAATAGATATGCTTCTGGTTTTTCGTGTATTGTAGTTTTAATATGTTTTTTTAATTCTTCATGAATTTTTATCCAAAACTGTTTTATTAATCTACATCCCCACCACATATGTATTAGGGTTCCCAATTCGGCATTGCATCTCCAGCATTTATTTGAATAATTTTTGTATATTTTGGCCAATTTCACTGGTGTCATATACCATCTATGACACATTTTCATAATATTTTCTCTTATTAGATAACATGCAGTGAAATTTATATCTTGAGTCCACAATCTTTCCCACTTTTCTAGATAAATTGTTTTGCCTATGTCTGTTAGTTATGGTGAATTATGTCTGTTATCTGAATTATGGTGCTGGAGGAGACTCTTGAGAGTCCCATGGACTGCAAGAAGATCAAACCTATCCATTCTTAAAGAAATCAGCCCTGAGTGCTCACTGGAAGGACAGATCCTGAAGCTGAGGCTCCAGTACTTTGGCCACCTCATGAGAAGAGAAAACTCCCTAGAAAAGACCCTGATGTTGGGAAAGATGGAGGGCACAAGGAGAAGGGGACGACAGAGGACGAGATGGTTGGACAGTGTTCTCGAAGCTACTAACATGAGCTTGGCCAAACTGTGAGAGGCAGTGAAGGATAGGTGTGCCTGGCGTGCTCTGGTCCAGGGGGTCACGAAGAGTCGGACACGACTGAACGACTGAACAACAACAACATCATGTCTGTTAGTCCCTTTTCTATGTCTTGGGCCCAGGCTATCTGAAGGAGCGTTTCATCCCAAACGAATCTGCCCAGGATCTGAGATCTTCGGGGGAAGTCCTTCTCTCTGTCCCACCACCCTCTCGGACATCTTTGGCGAGGATGCAGGAGAAGACCTTCTTGGCAGTGGCTTCCAAACAAAAACACGCTCTTCTAAGCCCACATCCCCAGCCTGTATATCGGCGGAGACAGGGTGGAGAGGGTGGCTGTATTCAAGTTTTTGGGAGTGATTATCGAGCAGGGTATGACTTGGAGCGCAAATACTACTGCTCTGGTAAAGAAGGCCCAGCAGAGAATTTATTTCCTCAGACTTTTAAAGAAGGACAATCTGAGTGAGAGACTGCTGGTGTCCTTCTACCGAGGCTCCATAGAGAGCATTCTTATATACTGTA
Organism: Darevskia armeniaca; assembly: GCA_034641395.1. Lineage (NCBI taxonomy): Eukaryota > Metazoa > Chordata > Lepidosauria > Squamata > Lacertidae > Darevskia > Darevskia armeniaca. The sequence goes on from JAWWNF010000106.1 coordinate 39,431, forward strand.
TTTGTGCTTGGTTCTCTAGCTTCCGCAGCGCTTCCGCCAGGATGCTGAGGAAAGGGGGGGGGGAGAAAGCTCTTACCTGCTCGATTATGTCTCACCTGGAGGCTGGGATGCGGAGCCCCTCTTGACTCCCCAAGGCGTCTGGGGCGAGAGGCCGAGCGGAGCAGCATCCCTCCTGCCCAGAGCCATAAATGATGAATGGTGTCACCTAAGCCGCCTCTTGGGTTTCGCTTTGCACCTGCCGTCATCAGGTAACAGGTGACAAGGCAGAGGGAGCTCCCCTTTCGAGGGAAAGGTGGAGGTCCCTACAGAGGCAAAATAAGCCGCCTCACAGGGTTACTGGGAGGATAAAAGGAGGGGAGCTATATCTATGAACCCTTGCATGAAGGATGGCATAACAATATACATTTAATTTTTTTTAAAATGAATATTTTGAAACAACAGGCATGCCAATGCGTCCCAGCAACGGAGTGAGCCCTTTTTGCATCTATGTTCTTGATTAGGAGATTTTCAAAAACCAAATTCCTCAGCGCCAAAGAGCGTAACTGGAAACACGTTGGAACAAATCTCATTTCCCCTGGATTGTTTCGGTTCCCTTTGAGAGGGGCCAGTTTCTCCTCCCCCCCCCTCGATCCCACCCGCAGGTCTGGGCTTGAAGTGCTTCCTTTCAGCGGCTCCGAAGGCCGAGATTAGCCCAGTGGGTGCATTTAGCCAGAACGCTGCAAGGAAAGGAGAAGCTGAGCCTGTTGAACTTCTGCCCGCTATTCAGCTTGCACCATTATTGTTGTTGCTATTTATTAAATTTGTCGGCGGCGTCATTTTGCCCATGCTCGAGAACCACCACCAATGTTGTGGTGGTAAATGTTTCACTGTCTCAGATTCCTTAAAAGACCCAGGCTAGCAGTAATAATAATAATAATAATAATAATAATTTATTATTTGTACCCCGCCCATCTGGCCGGGTCTCCCCAGCCACTCTGGGCGGCTTCCAACAAATATCAAGATACATTAAAATATCACAGATTAAAAACTTCCCTAAACAGGGCTGCCTTCAGGTATTTTCTAAATGTCAGGTAGTTGTTTATCACTTTGACCTCTGCTGGGAGGGTGTTCCACAGGGCGGGTGCCACTACCGAGAAGGCCCTCTGCCTGGTTCCCTGAAGCTTTGCTTCTTGCAGTGAGGGAACCGCCAGAAGGCCCTCGGGGCTGGATCTCAGTGTCCGGGCTGAACGATGGGGGTGGAGACGCTCCTTCAGGTATACAGGACAGTATAGCGGATAAGAGTGTCAGACTGGGACCCTGGGAGAGATCCGGGTTCAAGTCCCCTCCCTTGGCCATGAAATTCACTGGGTGCAGCGCATGGAAATGCTGTTTACCTTCCCGCCGGAGTGGTACCTATTTATCTACTTGCACTTTGACGTGCTTTCGAACTGCTAGGTTGGCAGGAGCTGGGACCGAGCAACGGGAGCTCACCCCGTCGCAGGGATTCGAACCGCCGACCTTCTGATCGGCAAGCCCTAGGCTCTGTGGTTTAACCCACAGCGCCACCCGCGTCCTTTCTCGGAGGAAAAGGTGGGATATAAATGGAATAAACAAATAATAAATAAGAGGAGCTCCATGGACATAGAGGTGCTTTATGAACAGCCCCTGCCCAAGATCTTAACCTGAGAAAGACACTTATTTGACTTGTAGAACACGTGTGTCTCTGAGTATGTGCAGAGTGCCTTTACCCCCTCATCACTGAGTTAATCAGAGCCTGCTCCTCCGCTTTCTCTCAACTCATGGCAAGGGAGTGTCTGCTTCAGAGAGCTTCATTTCCGCTGAGCTTCCCTCCCTCCCTCCCAGAAACCAAGAAGAAGTTTCACAAAAGGCTGTATATTTATTGATTCATGTGTTAAAACAAACATTTTAGTAGATAAACAAGCCATGAAATGCAAACACGCAGTATAAAATGCTGGATTTCGGGGGAAATATCACACCCACACACCCCCAGTAGTCTACTAATTTGAGGCTGGGGAGGGACAAATGTCTTTCCATGCAGAGGAAAATTCTAATCCGGATGGAAGTATGGAACGGTGGCATCCTAGAGCCGGAAACTGGCTGGTATGAGAGGCCAGATTACCAGTCCACCGCTCTACACCACACTGGCTCTAGGATAGGAAAGGAAATTGCTTTTGTGCCTGAAACAGAGCATCATTTCTGCTCTTCGATGCCTCGCCTCTGCCAAGTTGCATCAGCGCAGGACATCTCTGTGTTTCTGGCATCCAATGAAGGCCGCCTTCCCCAACCCCTGGCTGGTGAACTTGCCCACCTTCTCCCCCCCCCCCCCGCCCCCCAATATCTACAGAAGGATCATGGCTCAACCGGATATCTATCCAATATTAGATACCATATCCTAACACCATCTGGAGGAAGTTTCAGGAACGCCAGAAGCCCGGCTAAATCTATACGCATTGCCTGGCTTGATTCATACACTGAAATAAATGTTACCAAGAACTCTGGCCACAAGTTTTAACAAAACAATAAGTTTACTCGTGAGTAAGTTCAAATGGCATATCAATCCTGTAAAGAATTACAGGAGGGGAGGGGAAACGCATAGAAAAACACAGGAAAACTTGAATATACACTGATCCACTTATCTAAGACGCCACATTCACCAAAGATTCAAAGGAAACAGAAATTATATATTATTCACATTCTTTTCAAAAAACGAGCTGAAGAAGGCATCTGCGTCGAAACAGGGCCCTGTCCTGGTTTCCGGTTTTCGCATCACATCTCAGAAGCCCTAACTTCAATCTCCAAAAGACTTTTTCTTTCTGAAACTATTATTTTTGTTTAAGACTGTAATTCTTTACAGGATTGATATGCCATTTGAACTTACTCACGAGTAAACTTATTGTTATGTTAAAACTTGTGGCCAGAGTTCTTGGTAACATTTATTTCAGTGTATTTTGCAACAAGAACTCCAACTTTTTTACGATTACACTATGGCTTGATTCATAGACGCGCAAAGTTGGATGGGACCCCACAGGGTCATCCATCCCAACCCCGTGCAATGCAGGAAGATAAATCGCAGAACCTGGTGATGGGAGGGGAGGGGGGGAGGAGAAGCCGACCGCCTCTTAACACTGCATTTTCCGCACGGCCCTGGTGAACTTCTTCAGCTCCTTCTCCCCCCGCCGCCACCTCCTGACCCAGGAGAGGACCAGCCGGCCAGCTACCCTGTGCCCCATGGCAAGGACCACGGACCCAGGCCCTGCCGCCGCCACTTCCTCGCAGGAGCAAGCCTCTCCGTCCGCCAGCCACAGAACCGGCTTCTTCAGCTCTTCCTCCGACCAGCCGTCCTGCCTGTAAAGGGTGCGTCCCCGGAGGTCAGGGATCACCTGGAGGTCTCCGTCGATGGCAGATGAAGATTTGATGCTCATTTTTAAGGCTGCGGGAGACAGGCAGACGTGGGGGGGGGGAAGAGGGAAAAGGTTAATGGGAAGGCTCTTCTGCAAGTGGGGTTTTTCCCCTCTCCTGTTTTGCCCACCTCGCTCCCTGCCGTCAAGGGTTACCCCTGCAATTCCTGTGCCATTTCTGGGGGTCATTGGCTAGGACCCCTCCCCTCCGCATGCCTCCTCACCAGGGCCGGATTTAGGTTTGATGAGCTCCTAAATGTGGCCCTTTCTATGTCCAGCTGTCCTTTGTCAACAACAAATGGACGCTGTTTTTCTTGTGTTGAATATGTGCTGTATGGTAATTTATGGACCTAATAGGTATCTCAAGCCGTTTGCGCATAACAAAATATGTGTTTTGTCAAAGTCATTGTTGAACTGAAATACAGTTAAGAAGAAGTACATTAATAGTGAAATAATTATTAAAATGATTTTTTGATTCATAACAAACTTAAGAATGCAAACACATTGGCATTTGGCAATAACAAAAGTTCCTTGAGAAACATAATTTACAAAGACTCATAATCCAACCTCTAGAAACTTGCTATAACATGGAACAATAATAGGTGTAAATATAGGATGCAAACTACTAATAATGATAAATAGCAGAATGTAGGCACCCTATGTATAGAAAGGAGCAAACCAGTGATATTTGAGGGAACAGGCTAGCAGGCCATGACTTACACCATAGGAGCCTGCACAACACAAAACATGGTTGCTGTATGTAGGTTTTTTTCTAAAATCTTATATTTTGGAAAGGTACATCCAGTTTTCCCCCCCCTTTACATTTTTTGGGGGCCCCCAATGGAGTGGGGCCCTAAGCTATAGCTTGCTTAGCTTATACGTAAATCCGGCACTGCTCCTCATAGAATTACAAGGTTGGGGGGACCCAAGGGTCATCTAGTCCAACCCCCTGCAATGCACGAATCACGGCTAATTTGGGACAGGCAGGCAGGGTTGTAGATGCTGATTATGCCTTGAAATATGGCAATATCATTCCATCCACTGTTGCATTTCAAGCTGCATTTGCACAGAGAGGTGTTTTCTGTTATTTATTTATCAATCAATCAAATTTATATACTACCAGCCATCTAAAGATCTCAGGGAGGTTGGCATCAGAAGGGGTGGGTGGGTATACCTTCACCAAACATGCAGGACTTTTTTTTTTTTGCAGGACCTCTCCCCACCCGCCTGATGTTCACGAAGCTGTCAAATGCACCAGCATATTATAGGATGTTATAGGATGAGCCACAACGTGTTTTGGAACTGGTAGTCAAAAAGCAGCACTAGCCAAGAAACTACAAAACCGGTATGGATTTTGCCGAACGTCTTGCGAATGTGGCTTCAAAAATTAGATGCGGAATAATTGGTAATGGGAGCATATCCCGAGTCAATGCGCCAGTTGAACAACATTTGTGAGCAGAGGCGTAGCAAGCCCAGGTGGCGGGGCGGAATTTTTTTTGTCAACCCCCCCCCCCACTTTAATTTTAAAAAAAATTAAAAAAAAATTAAAAAGTGTCACCCCCCTCTGAGGGTGTCACTTTGCGAGGTGTGGGGTTTTGTGTGTGTGTGTGTCTATTATCTCTTTTTTCCCCAATAAAGTTAAAATAAAAATAAAATAAATAATAATAATAAGAATAATGTAAAAAAATAAAAAATAAAGTGTCACCCCCCTCTGATGGTGCCACTTTGTGAGGTGTGGGGGTTTTGTGTGTGTGTGTCTATTATCTCTTTCCCCCCCGATAAAGTTAAAAAAAATAAAAATTAAAAAAATTAAAAAAAATTAAAAAATTAAAAACAATTAAAAAGTGCCACCCCCCTCTGATGGTGCCACTTTGTGAGGTGTGGGGGTTGTGTGTGTGTGTGTGTGTGTGTGTGTGTGTGTGTGTATTATCTCTTTTTTTTCAATAAAGTTAAAATAAAAAAAAAATAATAAAAAAAAATTTAAAAAATTAAAAAGTGTCACCCCCCCTCTGATGGTGCCACTTTGTGAGGTGGGGGGGTTGTGTATGTGTGTCTATTATCTCTTTTTTTCAATGAAGTTAAAAAAAAATTATTTATTTTTTTAAAAAAGTGTCACCCCCCCCTCTGGGGTGGAACCCGGGGCGGCCCGCCCCCCCCCGTTGCTACGCCCCTGTTTGTGAGTGCGATGAATAAATGGCCCTTCCTTCTCCTCTCCCCAGGCACTTCCCAAACCACATCTGGGGATCCCCCAGTAATTTGGGGGTTGAAGGAGAAGAGAGGGAAGTGACATTGCGCTTGTGGGCATTTTTCCATTCACGTGATTCCCCTGACATGCAGCACCACTTTTCCCCGGCCAGCACCATAGCTGTCATCCCTCCCTTTTTTTGTGGGAAACTCCCTTATTCCAGTGCCGTTTCCTGCTGCTATCCCGGATTGTTGCTATCCCTTAAATTTCCCGGATTTCCAAGGAAGCAGCTCCTCTCCCTCCCTGCCGGCCAGGGAGGCTCCTCAGCTGCGTTGCTCGGCTGCCAATAAGGAGTCTGAGACCGACTGGGGGCGGAGCTTGCATGCCTTGTGCAGCCAGACCCTCACGCCCAACCAGACAGACAGCCTGCCTGCCGTCTCTGCGCTCGCTCTTTCGCTCACCCGTTCACACGCAGCCTCTGGAGCGCAGGGTGGTGAGGCTACTTGGTGCCATTGCAGCGCCCTCGCGGCATCCCTTATTTTCAAATCCGAAAGTTTGGGGAAATCCCTTATTTTCAAATCCGAAAGTTGACAGCTATGGCCAGCACACAGAACGAGACACTCACCAAAGTCCTGGCTGCAGACGTTCTCCAGAAATTCCTTCTCCCCAATCTCAGTATGCAGACAGGCCGCACACACTGTGTCTGGAGGAACAAAGGAGATATACCCTAAATATACCCAGGTCCTTCAACCGTTCCTCATCAGGCTTGGATCCCGGGCCCTTGGTTCATCTTGGTCACCCTCCTCTGCCCACCTTCCAGCTTCTCAGCATCCTTCTTAAACTGAGGTACCCAGAAATGGACACTGCCTTTCCCATTGGAATCACAGCATACATATGCTGATATCTGTCAGAGCAGGTACCCAATGGACTGGGTCGCACGGACACACTGATTTATTTTATGTACTGCGTTTCTGTTTTGTCTATTGCACTTGCTTAAGGAAATAATGGGATGCGGGTGGCGCTGTGGTCTAAACCACAGAGCCTAGGGCTTGCCGATCAGAAGGTCGACGGTTCGAATCCTGTTCGAAGCTCCCGTTGCTTGGTCCCTTCTCCTGCCAACCTAGCAGTTCGAAAGCACGTCAAAGTGCAAGTAGATAAATAAGTACCGCTCTGGCGGGAAGGTAAACGGCATTTCCATGCGCTGATTCGCATTTCCATGCATGATTCGAACTCATGTCTCCCAAGTCATTGTCCGACCCTCTGAGGGAACCACTGAGGGGGAAAGGCAGCTCCGAGGGAAGGGAGCACTGGGCTGCTTGTGCCCCTTGCCCTGGCTCTCCTGCTCCCACAGATGGACCTCCCTGGGGACTTTCCCATCCCGGGCCCCCGCTCACCTCTCACCTGTGATGGCCTGGGATTCAGACTCAGACGCTGAACCTGAGGGATCCCAGCCTGCACAGGATTCCCCGCCTCCAGAACCAGCAGAGCCGGGGCTGGGGCCTGAGTCTGAAGGGTCCTCACCTGTGCTGGATCCTCAGGTGCAGGCATCTGCTGAGTCTGCTCTGGCTCCTGCTGGGATGGAGGACCCATTGCCTGCAGGTGCTCCACTCCCAGCCCCATCAGGGGAAGCTGAGGTTGCCTCTGGGTCCGGCAACCCTCCAGCCTCTCCTGAGCTGCAGAGGCTCAGGGCAGAGAGGCGAAGGGAACTGAGTTCCCGCAGGAGGAGTGCTCGCCTCCAGGCCAGGAGAGGCGAGTCACCTGAGGATCGGGGCCGCCCTATGCCTCGGGGCAGATAAAAGCCGGCCAGCCCCAGCCCCAAGTTGCAGGACCAACATTGTTGGTAACCAGTTCCTGCCGGTGGTCCTGCTTGAAACCTGTCCTGCTTTCCTGCCTGAGCTCCTGACCCGCCCTGGTTCCCTGGCTTGCCTACCTGTTCCCGACTTTGCCTGACTCCCTGCCCTGCACCCAGCTTCAGTGACTACGGACTGCCTTTACGTTGCACCTCTGACCACGGACCGGACTTGGACCTCGCCTCTCGGGTAACCCACGGGACCAGCACATCACCTACCTTCTTTTGGGAGCCGCCCCCTGTCATCCGGGCCGGCCGGTGGGACGCAGAGCTCGTTCCCCCGGGGGAACCGGCTGCAGTTGAGCATCTCCGGCCAGGGGAAGCCGAAGGCAGCCATGACGGGGGTGCAGCCGTCCCGGACGGCCTCGCAGAGGGAGCGGCAGGGGAAGATGGGCTCGTCCAGCTCGCTGATGCAGACGGGGGCGAAGAGGGAGCAGAGGAACTTCTTGGTATCTCGGTGGCACTGCTTGGTGAGGAGGGGCACCCAGGAGGCGGCCTGCTGCAGCGCCTCCTTCATGGTCTCGTGGCCCAGGAGGTTGGGCAAGCGCATCTCGCTGTAGCCCACGCCGTGGCACAGGCTCATGCTGCTGGGCACGGGCTTGCAGCTGCTGCGGCGGCTGCTTAGCTGCGCCAGCTGGTAGGCGAAGGAGGGCGAGGAGGAGCAGGAGGAGGGGAAGGAGCAGCTCCAAGCGGCCAGTAGGAGAGCAAGCGGGATCCGGACCTCCATCAGGAGCCTGGAGGGGAAAGAAGAAGGGTTTGGATTTGATATCCCGCTTTATCACTACCCGAAGGAGTCTCAAAGCGGCTCACATTCTCCTTTCCCTTCCTCCCTCACAACAAACACTCTGTGAGGTGAGTGAGGCTGAGAGACTTCAGAGAAGTGGGACTAGCCCCAGGTCATCCAGCAGCTGCATGTGGAGGAGCGGGGAAGCGAACCCGGTTCACCAGATTACGAGTCTACCTCTCTTAACCACTACACCACACTGGCTAGAGAGAGCTACAGTGGTACCTTGGTTCTCAAAGGCCGAAAACCCAGAAGTAAGTGTTCCCTCCACCACGGAAGAACAAAAAAGAAAACAAATCGCCTCACATACAAAGAAATTTTCGCATATAAAATAAAATTATTCCATATATTGGGACTTCCGTCATCCTCAATAGGGGTCCATCATTACCTTGTTGACTGCATAGTTGCATCTTTTTTACCTTATTGTTAATTGTCCACATTCTTGGTAGAATATATCATTGCAGAAGTTATTCAAAACATGTCAAAGATTTTATCTGAGAACAATGTTCTTTTAAATATAATTTGAATAAATCCCATTCTTTGTTAAATTCTTGGTTTGTCTGATTCCTAATTTTCCCTGTCATCTTTGCCAAGTGTACATATTCAAATAACTTCGCCTGACATTCCCATTTAGTTGGTATTTTATCGCCCTTCTACCATCTAGCTATTAACATTCTTGCCGCAGCAGTTGCGTACATAAATATCTTTCTTAATTCTTTCGGTATATCTGCAGAATAATACCTAACAAGAAGGCTTCCGGCTTTTTGATGAAAGTTAATCTGAACATTTTTAAAAGCTCATTAGAGATGATTTCCCAAAGTGTTTTTTAAATCTTTTTACATTTCCACCACATGTGATACATTGTTCCCTCTGATTCTTTACATCTCCAGCAAAGATTTGAGCTAGTTTTATACATTTCCCCCAGCTTGCTTGGTGTAACATATTATCGGTAGAACATCTTCATATAATTTTCTTTTAAAGTACAGTGGAACCTCGGCTTACGAATTTAATGCGTTCCAAATGCACACTCGTAAGTCGAAAATTTCGTAAGTCGAAAAACGGCATTCCCATAGGAATGCATTGGAAACGTAAGTCGAAAAATTCACAAGAAAACCCTATGTAAACCTTTGTAAGTCGAGTAACCCCCATCTAAAACTTCGTAAGTCGAGTAAACCGCATCTAAAATCCAAGCGGATTTCCTTTCGGAAGTCGAAAAATTTGTAGGTGCGCGGCCTCTTTTTCCCTTTCGTAAGTCGAAAAATACGTAAGTCGAGTCCTTCGTAAGTCGAGGTTCCACTGTAGCAAGCCGTAAACTTTTAAGTCATTTCTCCAAAGCTTTTCCCAGGATGCCATTCATAATAATTAGGATTATTAGATGATTACACCTGCCGTTATCTATTAAACGGCTCTGAGGGTGCGATCCAGGCACTGCCTGGAGCACAAAGCAGCCACACCAGGCAGGGATGGGAGAGAGGTTTGGGGGCTAAGCAAGGAGGAGCAGACAAGGAACGTTGGTGCAACTGTCACTAACCCACATCCCATGATGCCGGATTAAGTTTTCACATAGGCAAATATAGCCAGGTCCCTGCCGCCATGGAGCTTACAGAGAAGCGCTTGGTTCAAGAAGCAGGGGACGATTGGCAGATGAAAGTGATGGACTACATGGAACTTGCCGAACTGACCAGGAAACTACGCGACCAGAGGGAGGAGACGGTGGAACAAGACTGGAAGAAATTTAAAGTATATTTTAAAAACTATTGTAAGATTTAAAGACTGAAAAAAGTTGGAAGAAATGACAGCTTACAGAACAGAAAAATAGGTTTAAGTAATATAGACTTGTGATTTTAGGTTAAGACTTATATAAGAAAAGGACATAAGTGGTAATAACAAACAATATTTAAAGATGTCAAGAAATTACTAAAGATGAGTGATAATGAAACGCAGACGTGAGGAAGTCACCCCAACATGATTAGACATGATGAAAGGGAAATTCTGATTTATTTTTGTGTTTTTGTATTTTCTATTCTGTATTTTGTATTATGTATTATGTTAAGCTTTTTGTTTTTTGTTTAAAACCCAAAAAACAAGAAGCAGGGGACGACTGGTGTTTGTGTGCTATTCTAGGCATGGGGAGCAGGAGGGCAGGCAGAAGTCAAGAGCCGGGGGAGAAAGAAGGAACAGGAAGGAGACAAAGAGGGTTCAGCAAAGCAGGGAAGTGGAGTCAGGCAGAAATGCCACTGGGAGAGGACAATGTGCTATTAGAAGGTGGGGAGAGTTACCAGTAAATATTTGGCACGCAGTGGATATTTCATGCATTGTTTTCCAGGCTTGTTACCTTATTTCCTTCCTCAAGCCCAGGCTTCCTCAACCTTGGCCCTCCAGATGTTTTGAGACTACAATTCCCATCATCCCTGACCACTGGTCCTGCTAGCTAGGAATCATGGGAGTTGTAGGCCAAAAAACACCTGGAGTTTGAGGAAGCCTGCAAGCCAGTTGGCTAGAGCCTGGTGCTGATAATGCCAAGGCTGCAGGTTCGATCCCCATATATGCCCCACAGCTGCATATTCCTGCATTGCAGGGGGTTGGGCTGGATGGTCTTCAGGGTCCCTTTCCAACTCTGAAATTCTGTGCGTTACCCCATAAGGGAAAAGGAGCAGTTTTTTTCTTCTAACATATGGTTCCCTTAGCCCAGCATTCCCCTTCAGACCTCGGTCCATTTGGCTCCAGCCTGGCAGTGTCTCCCCCAGGGCTCTGTGGAGCATTCCCAGCCCTACCTGGAGATGCGTGGGGTGGGGTTGGGGTGCGAAGAACCAAGCTCCTCCTTCTGCACGCCGAGCAGATGCCCTGCCTCTCTGAGCAACAAACTCCTTTTCTGCAGCGCCCGCAATTTGCGCCTGGTTCCGAGCTGGCAAGCTTCCCCCCAGTCTGGGGTTCTGCTTCACCCTTTTGCCCTCCGTCAGGCTTTCACCCCCTTTTAGAAGAGCCTCCCCAAGTGAAGGTTTTACCTGGCTGGGTCTGTCTGGAGCAGGAAGCCCTCCTGAAGCCAGGATGTTTTCAGGTCCTCTGGAAAGGAGAGGCTCCAGCAGCAGCAGCAGCCAGGGATGCGTTTGGTCTTGAATGAGCAAGACGGGGGAATATAACTGCAGGGAATCCGGTGGGGCGCACAAAAGGGCTGTAAAAGGCGCGCGGGAGGGGGGGGAATACCCAGCCTGTAATTATACCTTAGTTCTCTCTCCAGAACAATAAACTTAGATCTGGAGGCTGTTTGTTCCCCCCACCCACCCAAACTGAGGCCCCCCTCCTTCTCCTCCTAGTTTTGGCTAAGGAACATTTATGCCATGCTAAATGGTTTCTGCCTTGGAAAGCCAAAAACGCCTCAGAGCAAAAGCCACTATCTCTCCCAGCCATCGGGGGGGGGGGGGGAAGAGGTTGGAAACTTCAAGAGAAGAAAGGGAGAGAGACCCCCAAACAGCAACGCATTTCCTTAAGAGCATAGATAAGGAGGAATTCGCTTCTCAAAAGCTGCCTCTTCTTGCCCCCAAGCACATTTAGTCTGCATACTTAGTCTGACATATATCCCACTTGAGTGGGGCTTCCTCCCAGTGGAGCATGTCTAGGACCTCTGCCTTACAATCACTATTTTTCCCTCTTTTCTCTTGCCAAGGTGCAGAAGTCGATTAGCGAAATCTACCCCGGAGGGAAGTCCGACATCTGCATGAATAACAGCGAGGTCCAGAAGTGCTCCAAAAGCTCTCCGAACTGAGAGCGAATGCATGGTAAAACAAATTTAAAATGATGTGCGTGGGTGCAAAAATATATATATTCCTAATTTCACATATTGACTCACAGGGCCTGAACTGGTTATGATGGAGCAGGAACAGGAGCTTGGGTTCACAGCAGAGAGCTCAGTGAAGATGTCAACCCAGGGAAACAGGCAAATTCCACGCTAGGGATAATTAGGAAAGACAATTAAAACTGCCGATATCACAGAGCTATTATGCAAGTCTATTGTGTGACCGCATTTTGAGTACTGTGTTGAGTTCTGGTTGCTCCGCCTCTAAAATATTATTGTAGAGTTGGAAAAGGTTCAGAATGTTGTTTAGTCGTGTCCGACTCTTCGTGACCCCCTGGACCAGAGCACGCCAGGCACTCCTGTCTTCCACTGCCTATCTATCTATCTATCTATCTATCTATCTATCTATCTATCTATCATCTGCCTGTTGTTGTTGTCGAGTTGTGTCCCACTCTTCGTGACCCCATGAACCAGAGCACGCCAGGCACTCCTGTCTTCCACTGCCTATCTATCTATCTATCTATCTATCTATCTATCTATCTATCATCTGCCTGTTGTTGTTGTTGTCTAGTTGTGTCCCACTCTTCGTGACCCCATGAACCAGAGCACGCCAGGCACTCCTGTCTTCCACTGCCTCCCGCAGTTTGGTCAGACTCATGTTGGTAGCTTCGAGAACACTGTCCAACCATCTCATCCTCTGTCGTCCCCTTCTCCTTGTGCCCTCCATCTTTCCCAACATCAGGGTCTTTTCCAGGGAGTCTTCTCTTCTCATGAGGTGGCCAAAGTCTTGGAGCCTTAACCTCAGGATCTGTCCTTCCAGTGAGCACTCAGGGCTGGTTTCCTTCAGAATGGATAGGTCTGATCTTCTTGCAGTCCATGGGACTCTCAAGGTTCAGAAAGCAGTGACCAAAATGATTAACAGGATAGAGTGACTCTCCTATGAAAAGAAGTCTGCTTTGAGACTTTGTAGTTTAGAGCAGCGTTTCCCAACCGGTGTGCCGCGGCATGTGCCGCGGAAAAAGGGACCTGCAGCCCAGGGCTGCACAGGACCGTGGCGGCGGCGCTGCTGGAGCCCGGCGGCAAAGCGGAAGCCAGGGCGGCGCTGCTCCCTTGGCTGCTGCAGCAGCAGCAACAGCAGCCTCGCGTGAGAATCCCGACCGGAAGCCTCTCGCGCGCCGCGCTACAGCTGATCCCAGAGGTAACTCTGGGTCAGGAGACCCGGCGCAGCCGGGTGGGGGAGGAGCGGTGTGCCGCGAGATTTTTTCATTGATTCAAGTGTGCCGTTGCCTAGATTAGGTTGGGAAACACTGGTTTAGAGGAACGGCGAGCTTGAGACAACATGGCAAAGGTTTAGGAAGTTATGCCAGGCATGGAGGAAGTGGACAGAATTCTCCCTCTCTCATAATACTGGAACCGGTGGACATTCGGTGAACCTGAATGTTGGTGTTGTGGGGGGGCGGCGCTTATTAATGGAAGAAATGCACTCGTTCCTGAGAAACACAACTGTGTCTGCACCCCCACAGCCCTCCCCCCTTCTCCTTTGTAACCTTTGTATCTCAAACTGTGTGTTAAACTTTTTGTGACTCTCTGTATCCTTGTCCACTGGTATTCCAACGTGTTTGCATAAGAATACACAAACCCACCCAAGTCAGAAGAAGGGATCTTTGTTAAGCAAATAAAGCTGTAGGGCAAATGCGCACACGAATAAAATATTGTCAGGCGACTCCCAACAGTTGAGAAAAGACATCATCGTTAAAGGGTTAATGGACACTCCCAAAGACAACGACCACCTGAAAAAAACACCTTTTGTATCTAAACATGACCCTCCACCAGAGGAACCCCCTCCCTTCTGACACCTGGTCAAATCCCTTACCTCACCCACGTAATGCTATTATCTCTTTTGTTCTGTACTGTGTCAAAAGTGTATAAAAGTTCGCCTGCTCTTTTGTTCTGGGTTCTTCTCCATCGTCTGTCATGTGAGCAAGAACCCTGTTGCCAACAGCTCTACACTTTAAAATAAACTGGTCAGGCTTAGCAGCCGCTTTGCTTCTCACTAGAACTCTGGTCCGGTCTCTGTTTTTCGACAGCGGTGGTTTCAAACAACGTCCTGCTGGAGTTTTGGGATTCCACCCAGAATTGGACCCGTTTACCTGGAAACGTCCTCAAATTCTTACAACAATTGGCAACCATGAAGGTGTCTCCGGTTTCATCGGGAATTTGGGGGCTGCTGGGGAAGGAAGCCCAGCGTGCTCCCAGCCAATTTGCAGGGAGGGCATCCGACCTTCAGCAGACCAGAATTCCTGGCAGTAATCAGGAGTCCTAGCGGGACTGACCATTTGGGATTCCACCCGGAATCGGCCCCTTTTACCTGGAAATGTCCTCAAATTCTTACAACATTGGGAAATCCAGGACAGATAAAAAAAGGGACTTCTTCATGCAGCACAGGGTTAAACTGTGGAACTCCCTCCCAAGGGAAACTGTGATGGCCACCAACCTGGATGGCTTTAAAAGAGGAATAACAAGTTCATGGCGAAGGCAGCCAATGGCTAGCAGCCACAATGGCTTTGTGGCCAGAGGCAGTATGTCTCTGAATATCATTTGCAGGTGGGGAATATCACAGGTGGGGAGAATAGCCTTGCGCTGGAGTCTTGCTTGTATGTTTTCCACAGGCATCGGGCTGGCCACGGTGAAAGCAGGATACTGAACTAGATGGGCTCTTCTTGTGTACTTAGGATTATGCTTAAAAATGTGAGGACAACGTGCAGTGGAGAGGGAAGGTCAGTTAATTGGCATAAGGGCTGATGAGCCTGTGTACATAAAGATTAAAGGACAAAGGGATTCATTCATGGAGAAAAAGAGGTGATACTTGTCATGTTTCGGTTCATCATCTTGAGTCAACATCAAAGAATACTGCTGTCCTTTCCCAAACTATAAACAGTGGTAGCTTGGTGTTCCGGTTTCCGAATGTTTTTTGGAAGCTGAACGTCCGATGCGGCAGTCGGCTATTGTTTCCGGGGCGCCTGCACCAATCAGAAGCTGTGCCTTGGTTTTTGAACATTTCGGAAGTCAAACGGACTTCCGGAACGGGTTAAGTTTGGCGCTTTTGTTTTTGCTATTTGTGTTTTTGTTTTTCAGGTTTTTTCAGTTAATTTGTTTTTGTGACTGTGGAACCCAGTTCAGCTACTGATTGATTGTGTGACTGCGGAAATGGATAAAAGCCCCCCATCCAAACAATTACTATCTTTTTTCTTTTTTTTAACAATCTTTATTAAATATTTAAACCAAACATTCCAAAATTAAAATCATTCAACATAATACAAATTGATTCCATATAACTTAAGCTACAAATCATAACAAAAGAAAAAAGAAATAGGCTTCACATTGCTCTTACATTGATTTTCTTAAAATACATAACCATACCTTCCTTCCTATCCTCTTCTCAAACTATAGTCTATTAATCCCTTTTCCCATGAGTATTTAATTTAAGCAACTCACCAATTCTGTTATTATTTTTTCCTTTTTCAAATAAATTTCCACATACCTCCATTCTTCTTTCAATTTCTGTTTAGGTGTATTCCTGATTGCTCCTGTCATCCTCGCCAAATTCATAAACTCTACCAATTTAGTGTACCAATCTTCAATTTGGGGTACTTTTTCTCCCTTCCAATTTTGCGCTATTAATAACCTTGCAGCTGCACTGGCATAAACAATGACTATCATCAGTGCAAGTAAGGAAAAATAATAATTTTAATCTTTATCATCTACAATACTGTCTTATTTTATAGTACAGAACATTGATTATTGCTTTCATTTTATGGATCAAAGGTCTCATTAGATAGTAAAATCCATGTTAAATTGCTGTTTTAGGGGTTGTTTTTAAAAGTCTGGACCGGATTAATCCATTTTGCATTACTTTCTATGGGAAAGCGCGCCTTGGTTTTGGAATGCTTTGGTTTTGGAACGGACTTCAGGAGCGGATTAAGTTTGAGAACCAAGATACCACTGTACAGGAAGCCCTAGACTTATGCAGGCATTATGTTCCAGAGATAGTACCCAAACCAAAATCACATATAGTCAAAACATGTTGGGTGTAATGGCGGGTGGGATTGCCAAAGTATTTCCCCCCCCCTTTAAATTTTTTCTCAAGCACATAAAGCTGAATGCGCACAAGTTGGTGACTTTATCCCTGATCTTACCAATGTGGCACTCAGTGCTAAGATCAGAGAAAAGAAAGACCCCCAAGGGGGTCTACAGAAGAACTCAAGAGAGCAGGCAGAGCGGCTTTCTCTGCAGTCCGGTTTGGACATGGGGACATGGCTGAACACTTCTGGTGGCTTGCTAGAGTGGATCTGGCCAACAATCCACCCCTGGTTTAAACTATGCGCTGCCTGAAGTACTACCTCAAACCCTACAACATTTCTCCAATGAAAATAAAGGTAAAGGGACCCCTGACCGTTAGGTCCAGTCGTGACTGACTCTGGGGTTGCGGCGCTCATCTCGCTTTACTGGCTGAGGGAGCCGTCGTACAGCTTCCGGGTCATGTGGCCAGCAGGACTAAGCCACCAGAGCAGCACACGGAAACGCCGTTTGCCTTCCCACCAGAGCGGTACCTATTTATCTACTTGTACTGGTGTGCTTTTGAACTGCTAGGTTGGCAGGAGCAGGGACCGAGCAACGGGAGCTCACCCCGTCGCGGGGATTCGAACCGCCGACCTTCCGATCGGCAAGCCCAAGAGGCTCAGTGGTTTAGACCACAGCGCCACCCGCGTCCTCTGATGAAAATAGGGACGTCCTATTTAACCATAACCGTAATTTTATTATGTAAATGTCACCCATTAAACATTAAAAAAAACTTCCCTATGTAGGGCTGCCTTCAGGTGTTTTCTAAAGGTTCTATAGTTACTTATCTCCTTGGCTTGGGGTTTGCATAACTCTATACCTGCCCACATTTCTTTGAGGAAAATAGGAATGTCCTAAGGAAAAGTGAACCATCCTGAGACCTCTGGGTCTAGGGTGGTTTGTTAGTTTGTTTATAAAATGAATGAATGAATGAATGAATGAATGAATATTCCAGGATCAAATAAGAAAGCAGGGTGGATAAAAATCAATGATTTAAAAAAAAAAAATCGGATTTTTTTTATTTAAATCGGATTTTTTTTATTTAAATCGGATTTTTTTTATTTAAATTGGATTTTTAAAATGAAATGCTTTTGGAGGAAAAATCTTTCTAAATATAGTCTTCTATTTAAGTTACATTGTAGTCCAAAGGCTATTCATCAGGAAATAAGGATTTGTTTTAAGTTTATCAAGTGTGCTAAAACTCTGTTTTTTTTAAAAAAATGTTTAACCACATCAGTTAACAAACATGGATACATATGCTATCATGTTATTGTTTTAATTAAATAAATTGTTTAAATGGTTATTAAGGAAATGATTATAAAGTACAATAAAGTACAGCAGAAAAGTTGTCCAAATATAAACAGTTAACTTATTAAACCTCACCATAATTTCATAATTATCTGTCTATGTATTTCTAGTAGTATAACCAAATCAGTAATTTATGATGTAACTGTAAAAACTACTCTGAAAATTTATTATTCCAAAAATGAAACCTTCATATGGTTGTAAATATTAAGATTATACCAGCAAGAATGAGTCTTTCTGTAAAAAAAATATTTAAATCAAGCCTTACTAACTAGTGATTTAAATCGTGATTTAAATCAATTTGATTTAAATCAAATCCACCCTGTAAGAAAGTGGAACGGCTTCTGCAAAATCCGGACTGTCCCTGGAAAATTGGGACACTTGGAGGGTCTGCTTCCTTTGGACTGCCCTGAAGCTTCACTGGATGACCTCACTGGGGCATTTCTTCCTGGGAGGAGGCTGGTGCAACCTGAAACCCAAACATCACCTGGCCGAGAGCAATCTCTCAAGGCTGATGCCCCCTCCCACATTCCATCCTAAGCATTTCCGAGGCAGCTCTCTCCTTCTAAGCATCCAAGGCTGAAAGAGCAAAGAGTCTTTTGACACATCTCTTGCCAGGCATTTTCATAAACATTCTGTACTGGTTTTTAATGGTTTTGCGTTGGCATCGTTTACACAGTGCTGTACACTGCTGTACCCAGGGAGCTGGGTATGTTTAGCCTGGAGAAGAGAAGGTTAAGGGGTGATATGATAGCCATGTTCAAATATATAAAAGGATGTCATATAGAGGAGGGAGAAAGGTTGTTTTCTGCTGCTCCAGAGAAGCGGACACGGAGCAATGGATTCAAACTACAAGAAAGAAGATTCCACCTAAACATTAGGAAGAACTTCCTGACAGTAAGAGCTGTTCGACAGTGGAATTTGCTGCCAAGGAGTGTGGTGGAGTCTCCTTCTTTGGAGGTCTTTAAGCAGAGGCTTGACAGCCATCTGTCAGGAATGCTTTGATGGTGTTTCCTGCTTGGCAGGGGGTTGGACTGGATGGCCCTTGTGGTCTCTTCCAACTCTATGATTCTATGATTCTATTCTATGATTCTATGATCACTGCTCTGAGATGCTGGCATGGCACATAAACACATTTATTACACACACAAACTCTTTTTCTTCTTTCTTTGGCGATCACTTGTAGCTGAGTAAGATTGCCTTCCATAAACACGGTTTTAACAATGAGTCCGTAAGTGACTGTGGAGGCCAATTCTGGATCCACATGTCCTTCCACAGTGGGGACATTGGTTTCCAGGCGGGAGTTGATCACAGTGTGGATTTGCCAAGTGTGCCTTCCTCTTAGCACGTTTCTCCCTTTTGTCCTGAGTTCGAGTGTCTTCAAAGCCCATGACACCTTTAGTAAAAGCTGTTCTCCAACTGGAGCGCTTGCAGGCCAGTGTTTTCCAGTTGTCAGTGTTTAAGATTTGCCTTGAGACAGTCTTTAAACCTCTTTTGTTGACCACCAGCATCACACACACACACACACACACACACACACACACACACACACACACACACACACTATAGGAAACCACAGGAGGGGAGAGTATTACTCTTGTGCGTGGATCTTGCTTGCAGGCTTCACATTGAAGCATATGGTTGGCCACTGTAAGAACAGGGTGCTGGACTAGGTGGGCCATTGGCCTGATCCGGCAGGCTCTCCTTATGTTCTTTTGGTGGTGGCAAACACCTCTGTGGACGATTGAAGCGCATCTGACATGGACTGTAGTCCACGAAAGCTTATGCTATAACATCACACGCCGCCCCAGTCTCCAAGGGGGAAGGGACTCCAGGGTTCTGTTTTCTTTGGAAGAGGTCAGTGGAGACCTCCGTGTCTTTAGGATGTGTGATTTAACTGATACATATATACAACCTGAGCATAGGATGGAGGGGCTCACAGTGCTAGCACTCCCATAGGTTCCCCCTTGCTTTTCCAGGGGAGCCCCAAATTCTAGTACTGCGCGAGACATCTTGTTCTGTCCTGCAGCTTCCAGCCTTCATCATCTAGCCTTTTTTACTCTCTCACATGATATAAGTGAAAAAACTGCTCCTTTTCCCTTATGGGGTACCCAAGAGCCCATATAGAGTCCTTTTGTAGGTTTTCTATCAGTAGGAGAAAAAAACAGAGGCCAACCGGAGAATATTGAGAAGCAAAGCAGCTAGTGAGCCTGATCTTTATTAAACTGTTGCAACAGGGTGCTCACACCCCCACGCAGGAGAGAGGAGGAGGACCCAGAGCCATGCGTGCAAGCTCTTATATATACATTTTAAATTGCTTGCCCTGGAGTCCAAGACCACCCCAGAAACATCATACCTACATCACAGAAGGGGTGTAGCCCAAGACCACCCCCCAGATACATCATACCTACATCACAGTGTTGAGTTGTTTACTTAAAGGTTCATTACTGTTCCACTGATGTATATTCCTTTAAGAGGTAGAATGTAACTCTATAATCTGATTTGGCAGCTGTGGAGCTGTGCAACAGGTGTTGCTGCATTTGTACTGATTGTATAACGATGTACTGTATAAAAGGGGTGTGATGTATCCACCCAGTCCCCCTGGTGGGAGGGCTTTTGAATGGGGTCATGTTTATGTAAGCTTATTAAGATGAGGTATGCTTTATTTTTCTTTAATTAAAACTAACTTATGTGCAGTATTGTCCTCAGCGTGTTTCTGCTTTAAACTCCAACACACAGAAAAGGCGGTCTACAACAGAAATCTGAGTGCGTTGTTTTGGCAAGTTACCTGATTGCATTTTCTGGGTTCGGGCCACTCTTATTATTTCTTCTTGTTTAGTCCTTTAGTCGTGTCCGACTCTTCTTCACCCCCTGGACCTGAGCACGCCAGGCACTCCTGTCTTCCACTGCCTCCCGCAGTTTGGTCAGACTCATGTTGGTAGCTTTGAGAAGACCGTCCAACCATCTCGTCTTTTGTTATTATAACTACTTAGAATTAACTACTTAATTCCTGAATCTAGGTCACAGGCTCACACCCTGTTCATATCTTGAATGTGCCCTTAAGACAGGATTTGTGAGGAAAGAGACAATAGGGAGGTTTCCCACTTTGACCTTGCAGAGAAATATTTGAGGTCAATTTGTTCAGGACTTAATCTGTGGGGTTTCAGACATGTGGTTTATATATACAGTGATGAACATTTAAATTTTTTATATATGACCTTATATTTCTTACAACACACACAACAATCCCAGCTATCCTTCTTCCATCTACCAGCCAAGTGAAGAGAATGGGGAAAATGCCTACTACCCCTACTTTCCCAGAGATCCCCATCACTAGAGTTGCAGCTCTTGAAACCTGGAGCATTCTTTGAGATGCGGATGATTCCATTAAGCTGACCAGCCAAAGCCATCCCCTTAACAAAGGAACTGCCTTTCCTACTCAGTTCTAACCCTTGCTGGATGCAGGATCCAGGTGACACCCCCCCCCACAAAAAAACCCCTGTAACAATAAATCTGTAAGTGTTTAAAGTGCCACTAGATGCTTTGTCATCTAAGTATGTGACTAAACACAGACCACAAAGCATCATGATGACCTTCCTTTTCTGCTTTTAACTTCTAGCCAGAGGAAGAGTTCTGGAAAGCTTGCCCGCTGTTAAGTCATCTTTTGGTTTGTGCTAAGAGATTTTACAGTTGGTTTTACAGGCATTGAGGATCCCTGGATTTATTTTCCTGATGGACCAAGACCTTATGTTGTTTCTTGCAATGCTGCCGCTAGTGTTGGATGATTGTACCAGGGCTATCAGCTTTTGCCTTCAATTCTTCTTCTTCTTCTTCTTCTTCTTCTTCTTCTTCTTCTTCTTCTTCTTCCTCCTCCTCTGCGATCGCTCGTAGCCGAGTAAGATTGTCTTCCATAAACACGGTTTTAACAGTGAGTCCATAAGGCCAATTCTGGATCCACACGTCCTTCCACAGTGGGGACATAGGTTTCCAGGCGGGAGTTGATCACGGTGAGGGTTTGCCAAGTGTGCCTTCCTCGTAGCACGTTTCTCCCTTGCGTCCTGAGTTCGAGTGTCTTCAAAGTCCCTGGCACCTTTGGTAAAGGCTGTTCTCCAACTGGAGCGCTCGCAGGCCAGTGTTTCCTAATTGTTGGTGTTTATACTACCGTACATTTTTAAAGATTTGCCTTGAATACGCCTGTGCTGTTTCCTCTGGGCAGACGACACCTGTCACAGCCCTAAATAATAATAATAATAATTATTATTATTATTTGTACCCTGCCCATCTGGCAGTTTCCCCAGCCACTCTGGGCGAAGTATCTGAAGAAGTATCTGAAGAAGTGTGCATGCACACGAAAGCTCATACTAAGAACAAACTTAGTTGGTCTCTAAGGTGCTACTGGAAGGATTTTTTTTTATTTTGTTTCGACTACGGCAGACCAACACGGCTACCTACCTGTAACTGGAATTAAGATCTTGACATTAATGTTTATTCTTATTACAATTAAGGCCTTGACATTAATGTTCATTATTACTATTATTATTGCAATTAGGGCCTTAATATTGTTCATTATTACTATTATTATTATTGCAATTAGGGCCTTGATATTAATGTTTATTCAGGCCTTGACATGAATGTTTATTCCTAGTATTATTATTATTTTTTATTATTATTACAATTAGGGCCTTGACATGAATGTTTATTCCTATTAACATAGTACTGTATATGCCCGCCCTCCGCGAGCATGCGCACTCGCCGCCGCACGATTCCTCCCTGGGAAACGCCTCTTCCCCGACTGCGCACGCGCGCCCCGTCTGCGAGCCTGGCTGGCGCGTCAGGAAGGGAGGAGGAAACAAACAACCACCCACCCACCCAAGCTCCTCCCCCTATTCCTCCCGTTCCGCATCACGTGAGCTCGCCTCCCTCCTCCACCGCCCGGCCTCCGCCTGCCCCGGATGTTGTAGCCGCGCGGTCACGTGAGAAAACACCTTCCCCCCCCACCGTAGAGCGAGCGTCACGTGGCCGGAAGAAGGGCAGGGAGGGGAAGGAACACGAGAGCGCGGCGCCCGCGGAGGGGAAGGCGGGCCGGGCACAGAAGCCGCATGTGACCCTCGGCCCACCAGGACAGGGCCGCTCTCCGGACGCCGCCATGGGGTGTTGCTACAGCAGCGAGAACGAGGCCTCGGACCAGGTGAGAGGGGAGGGGTCTTCCCCGCCCCCCCCCACCGGCTGCTGGGGCCGGGGAGAAAGGGGGGCAGGTGAGGGGGCTCTGAGGGTCCCCCTGACCCGCCCACCCACCCCCCTGTTCGAGGAGGGGCTTCCCTCCCGGGCCAGGTGCGCGTGGAGACCCTCGGAGCCAACTCCCAGGGGCCGAGGTCCCTTCGCCTCCCCCCCTTCAAGCTTTGCCCTCCCCCTGGCGATGGGCATGGCCGTTCAGACGGTGTGCATGGGACCAGTTACGCGGGGTGGGGCTGCTTAGACCTGCACCCCCCAAATATTCAAAACAAAATAAAAAATAAAAATAAAATAAAAATAAAAAAATTCCTTCCCGTAGCACCTTAGAGTCCAACCAAGTTTGTTCTTGGTATGAGCTTTCGTGTGCATGCACACTTCTTCAGATACACTGAGACAGAAGTCACCAGACCCTTATATATATAGTGAGAGGGTGGGGAGGGGTATTACTCAGAAGGGTGGTGGGAATGGGTGATAGGCTGATAGCTGTGGTAAACCTGTTCACTATATATAAGGGTCTGGTGACTTCTGTTTCAGTGTATCTGAAGAAGTGTGCATGCACACGAAAGCTCATACCAAGAACAAACTTAGTTGGTCTCTAAGGTGCTACTGGAAGGAATTTTTTTATTTTGTTTTGACTATGACAGACCAACACGGCTATCTACCTGTAACTGCCCCCAAATATTGTGCCCGAGTTGCCACCCCTGGTGGAGACTCCCTGCCATGCGCGCGCGCCTCGGGGTGGGGGGCTGCAGAGGGCGCTTGGTGGGCTCCGAGCAAGGGCCCCGAAAATGCCTTGCTGGGGAGCAAGAAGGAAGCCAAGGATATTGGGCTTGGGGAGGCCGCGGAATCGCCCTCTACCTCCCCGCCTACACTATTGGCCAGTTGCTCGCCTCCTTCTTTCCCACCCTGTGAGTCTTCCTCCACCTCCTTTGCCACTGTGGTTTCTCCGCTTGTTGCTCTTTCCCAAGCCCTGTTCTCTGCTTGTCATTTGTGACAGTTTGTTCCTTCTCATTGTCATGCCATAGTAAGGAGAAGAGGTGTGCAGCTTGCAGGGAAGGCTCTCTTAATAATAATAAAATTTTATTTATACCCCGCCCTTCCCAGCCAAGACTGGGCTCAGGGCGGCTAACACCCATAAAATCACAACAAAACGTACAAAACAATCAATTAAAATGCAGGTTAAAATACGATTTAAAGTTTAAAATGCAGCCTCATTTTTAAGTAGCCCACCAATCAAACCATAAAGGAAAGAAACATCAGGGTTAAATTAAAACCAACCCAAAGGCCAGGCGGAACAGCTCCGTCTTGCAGGCCCTGCGGAAAGATGCCAAATCCCGCAGAGCCCTAGTCTCTTCTGACAGACCGTTCCCCCAAGTCGGGGCCAGTACTGAGAAGGCCCTGCCCCTAGTTGAGGCCAGCCTAGCATCCTTGTGGCTCGGGACCTCCAAAATGTTATTATTTGAGGACCTTAAGGTCCTATATGGGGCATCCCAGGAGAGGCGGTCCCTTAGGTACGAGGGTCCTAGGCCGCATAGGACCCTCTTGTCTTCTTCAGTCTCCTGATCTCATATAGCACGGTCTGTGGTGCTATATGCCCCTAGTACCTGTTGCTTAAGAGTTTAAGAAATTTATCTTTGGGGGGGGGGGGGAGAACGCTACCGCTGTTCAGTTCTCATTGCCTTTCTTGGTTTCTGGCAAAGCCTCCAGTTGGGTTCTCCTCCCACATTGCAGGTGAGGCAACATGCAGCCCAGATGGGTGTGGCCCGAGGGGAGCCTGTTCTGCTGCTTTCTAGCCTGCCTCTCTGGTGTGGGTGAAATAAAACAAGCTTGGTCTGAAGGGGCCCTTCAGTTGCCTGTTTTGGCTACTGCAGCATGTGAAGCAACAGGGTGCCTCTTTGAGCCTTCCCCTTTGCCTAAAGCACAACTTCCCAAATTCAAGTCATATGACTTCCCTGTAATGAAATGCAAGATCTGTTACATTAACACTGCTCTCGAATGTGCAGTCTTGGTAAGGCAGGGAAAGGGAGCCCAGGCAGGCCTAGGAAAATATTTTGCATTCCAAGCAGCCAAGGTGGAGTTGTGAGGAGAAGTCCTGGCCATGAAACGGCATTGGAAATTACTCTGATGTGTTTTACCTGCCTGTCAGTTCAGCCTGAATGAAACAAAACTCTGGTTAGCTGGAGGCTCTTTGCAGGTGCCCTTGTTAGTGGCTGCCATATAGCACATTGTATAAGGCTAGAATAATAACCATAATCAGTAAGCAGAATTACTAAACCACAGAGCCTAGGGCTTGCCGATCAGAAGGTTGGTGGTTCGAACCCCGTTGCTCTGTCCCTGCTTCTGCCAACCTAGCAGTTCGAAAGGACGTCAAAGTGCAAGTAGATAAATAGGCACCGCTGCAGCGGGAAGGTAAACGGATTTCCGTGTGCTGCTCTGGTTCGCCAGAAGCGACTTTGTCATGCTGGCCACATGACCTGGAAACTGTATGCCGGCTCCCTCAGCCAATAATGCGAGATGAGCGCCGCAACCCCAGAGTTGGTCACGACTGGACCTAATGGCCAGGGGTCCCTTTACCTTTACCTATAAAACAGCTCATGTATTGCTAGACATCCTGGCTTGGTTTGTTTGTTTGTTTTGAAGCATAGGAGAGATTCTGCACAGAACTTGCTTCTCATATGACCGAGATAGAGAGGTCTTCAGAAATATCCTCTTCCCTTCAGATCTGAGGTTGCATCTCTGTTGCTCATGCCTTGGCCAGGTTGTGTGTATTTGGGCAGGAGGGCGGGGGGAGAGAGCAGAAACGCCTTGTTCTGAACTCACAGAGCTCTGTTACTTGGCAAGCCCAGACAGATCAGCTGTTCTGGGCTGTCAGCCTGCTCACTTTCTATCTCTCCTGCTGCTATTCTTGGTGGCATCTATCGCTGTCATCTTGAAGGGCACCTGTGAAACTGTCACCGGAGCCATCAAAGGGTGGGGGAATACTCTGTGTGTGTGTGTGTGAGAGAGAGAGAGAGAGAGAGACAGAGAGAGAGAGAGAGAGAGAGATTGCAATTATCCAAGCATTTGTACTAGCCTTTCAACCAACTAGCATTGCTGGCCTCCTAACAACATTGTTTATTTTTTTTTTTTTAAATACCTTTATGCTGCCTTCAGGCTTGCACCCACAATACAACGATAGTTAGAAGTAGGATATTTCTTCCCTCTGTTTACTTATCTCTGTCAATCTTATCACAGTGAAGGGAAGAGTGGGTTATGTCAGCCCTTTCCTGGAATCATTGTGTTTACCTCTGGCACACTGCGTCAGTTTCCATTAGCCCTTACTGTTTCATGCTCTCCGTGTTTGTGTGTTATGGGTGGAGCATGCACAGCCTGAAAGGGAGAAGGGACCCCTTCAGCCACTCATGCTCGTTTCTCCTGAGGTGACTTCTTACTTTGGCCACTGGTCTGACTTTATTTAGTTATTTATTTATAAATAAATGTCCCGAAGGGGACAATGACAATAAAATATATTCTATCTATCTATCTATCTATCTATCTATCTATCTATCTATCTATCTATCTATCTATCTATCTTACTTACTTACTTACTTACTTACCAACCAACCACCCTATATGGTCTCAGGGCAGTTCACTGAATAAAATCAAAATATAAAGCCACAAAATACATAATCAAAATACAAACAATAACCCCCCCAACCCCCCACATTTTAAAAGGGCATAGGATGCCAATCAAATCAACCCAAGGCCTGGTTAAAAAGGAACGTTTTTGCCTGGTGCCTAAACCAGAGAGCATTCCACGGACAGGGAGCCACTGCAGAGAAGGCCCCGTTCTTGTCTTGCCACCCTCCGGACCTCTCGAGGAGGTGGCACACAAAGAAGGGGCTTGATACAAGGCATCTTCCTCTGGCGAAATGACAGGTGACAAAATAGCTCCTTAGGTACCATTTTCAGGTGTGGGCACCAGCCTGGTTCCCTTCTGGAAGCTTGAAGACTTGGGAATCAGGGAGAACAGCAGAGAACCGTCTTGATGCCGGTAATTCTGCACGTTTTTGCATTAAAAGAACTGAAGTGACAAGGTATGGCTTTGTCCATCCTTCATCCCTTCTGGCAAGACAAAAAGTTCTCCTGTGGTTTCACTTCTTAGCCTTGCGGCCGAGAAACAAGGCAGAACTTCTCGAAACAGATCTTCCCCGTATGTTCTCCAGCCTTCTTTGGTTCAGACTCTGAAAGAAAGAACAGAAAGTTCTCTTGCGTAGATTCTGTGTAGTTTCTTTTTACTTTAGCCTTTCCAGCCTGTCTGGGGCTCATAAGGCGCCTCTTAAAACACGAAGGAACTTGGTGCTGGGAGGGTCCTGTTGCGCTTGGAGATTTTGTTCGACTGTTGCAGGGGACGCCTGGAAGTCACACTTGGCGTGGGTCCTGCGAGGCTGTCTTGGTTTCGTTTAGGACTAGCACAGCCGTCTGCCCTGGTGGTCGCACTTTGTGGGACTCCTTTTCCACTTTGACACAGCTGAGTGCCATATAGGCTTCATGGGCATTGGGGAGCAGTTAAGTCTTTTGAGGGAGCTCTTGTCAGGCGTTGCCATGGGAACAGAGAGCCCTTTGCTTGGGAAGTGCCAGAAGCACGCAGCAGCAGCAGCCGAAGGTGATGGAAAAGGCCTAGACAGAGGCACAGTCTCGGGATCCCCTTCGCAGGGAGGAAGAGCATTTGCCCATTGCGCAACAGGCGTGTATGTCTCTGAGGCCTGGAGTGGGAACTCTGCCAGCAGCAGCTAGAGGGGGGACATTGTTTTCCTTCTGTAGTCTTGCTCAGATACTATTGCTTGCTTGGTGCAGCCAAGTGGGCTCTGTTGTCAGGCAAGAGGAAGGGGAAGGGGGTGCCCTCTGGCTCATGCCCTCAGTATTAGGTTTAGTCTATCTACGTGCACAGGCTCTGTATCCCAGATATGCACACATCCGTCTTTCCCTCTGCTTCCTATCAAATGCAGATATGTGACTTGAGGGTTGAGTAAGCTTGTGCCAGACCACATGGGTTCCACATGTCCATACGGGCAGGTGTGGAGGACTCTCTGGTCCTGAATGGGGTAACTGTGCCCCTGAAGGACCAGGTGCGCAGCCTGGGAGTCATTTTGGACTCACAGCTGTCCATGGAGGCGCAGGTTAATTCTGTGTCCAGGGCGGCTGTCTACCAGCTCCATCTGGTACGCAGGCTGAGACCCTCCCTGCCCGCAGACTGTCTCGCCAGAGTGGTGCATGCTCTAGTTATCTCCCGCTTGGACTACTGCAATGCGCTTTACGTGGGGCTACCTTTGAAGGTGACCTGGAAACTGCAATTAATCCGGGAATGCGGCAGCTAGACTGGTGACTGGGAGCGGCCGCCGAGACCACATAACACCGGTCCTGAGAGATCTACATTGGCTCCCAGTACGTTTCTGAGCACAATTCAAAGTGTTGGTGCTGACCTTTAAAGCCCTAAACGGCCTCGGTCCTGTATACCTGAAGGAGCGTCTCCACCCCCACCGTTCAGCCCGGACACTGAGGTCCAGCGCCGAGGGCCTTCTGGCGGTTCCCTCACTGCGAGAAGCAAAGCTACAGAGAACCAGGCAGAGGGCCTTCTCGGTGGTGGCGCCCGCCCTGTGGAACGCCCTCCCAGCAGAGGTCAAAGAGATAAACAACTATCTTGACATTCAGAAAATACCTGAAGGCAGCCCTGCTTAGGGAAGTTTTTAATCTGTGATGTGTTAATGTATTTTAATGTTTGCTGGAAGCCTGGGGAGACCCAGCCAGATGCGCGGGGTACAAATAATATATTATTATTATTATTATTATTATTATTATTATACAGTGCCTGTAAGAGGTTGGGCTAAGGCAGTGCTATTTTTCTAGAAAAAGAGGCGCCATAACTCAACCAAGAACGCCTCCCTTCTCTGATAATAGCAATGGCACCCACCTGAGAGGGGCCGGAACTGAGTTGCAGTGAGTTCTGTCTGAAATAAAAGCCCCGGGGAAGGTGCCCCCGAGGGGTTTGCCCAGAGGGATGGTGTTGTAAGCCCAAAATGGCTTATCTTCTGAGTTACGCCAATAAAACTCAAGAGACAAGAGGAGCTAGGAGTCCATTGTTGTTTAGTGCAAAGCAATAGGTCACAGTCGAATCTTTTTGCAAAACTGCAACCCCGCCCAACATGGGGCAGGGATATTTATAACATTTCAAACAAAGGATTTCAATTCAACCAATCATGTACATCATTACCTCATTCTAGTTTAATACGCATGCGCAATAAGCATTGCTAACTCAACTTTGATTCTCACCGTGATCTGTTACATTGTGTTAGTATGCATGTTGGGAACCTGTGTTACGTGTAGCCATTTGTACCATGTATCAACTTACGTTCTAGCTTATGAGCTGTAGCTTTGTGTTTGACGTATTAGCTATCCTTCTGTCCAGTATGGGACGGCATGTTACCAAATCATCAGTTTCTTGAAGCAACAGGTTTCCATAACTTCTCTATCAGAAGCATATTCAAGGATTTACAGTCATACCTCGTGTTGCGTACGCGCCGTGTTGCGTACGTTCAGGATACTTACTGCGGCGACCCGGAAGTCCTCTGTGGAAGACGCGCGCAGGTGCGCCGAAGCGTTCTGCGCATTTCGCGCATGCGCAGAAGCGCTCAAATCATCAGTTTCTTAAAGTAACAGGTTTCCATAACTTCTCTATCAGAAGCATATTCAAGGATTTACAGTCATACCTCGTGTTGCGTACGCGCCGTGTTGCGTACGTTCAGGATACGCACCGCGGCGACCCGGAAGTCCTCTGTGGAGGACGCACGGGTGTGCGCAGAAGCGTTCTGCACATTTCGCGCATGCACAGAAACGCTCAAATCGCGCTTCTTCTGGTTTTTTTTGTTTCCCCCCGTGTGTTCGTGATCCCGTGCGTTCGCGTGCGTAACCTGGGGTTCCACTGTATAGGGGTTCACATTATCACACTGCCACAATGGGACTGCCTTTTCTGGGGCTGAGGACAAAGATTGGTTGCACTTCCTCACACCCTTACGGGTAACAAGCCAGCAGGGTGGATTTGATTTAAATCACGATTTAAATCACTAGTCAGTAAGGCTTGATTTAAATCACTAGTCAGTAAGACTTGATTTAAATATTTTTTTTACAGAAAGACTCATTCTTGCTGGTATAATCTTAATATTTACAACCATATGAAGGTTTCATCTTTGGAATAATAAATTTTCAGAGTAGTTTTTACAGTTATATCAAAAATTACTGATTTGGTTATACTACTAGAAATACATAGACAGATAATTATGAAATTATGGTGAGGTTTAATAAGTTAACTGTTGATATTTGGACAACTTTTCTGCTGTACTTTATTGGAAGGAGAAAAATAATCATTTCCTTAATAACCATTTAAACAATTTATTTAACTAAAACAATAACATGATAGCATATGTATCCATGTTTGTTAACTGATGTGGTTAAACATTTTTTTTAAAAAAACTTAGACTGAGTTTTAGCACACTTGATAAACTTAAAACAAATCCTTATTTCCTGATGAATAGCCTTTGGACTACAATGTAACTTAAATAGAAGACTATATTTAGAAAGATTTTTGCTCCAGAAGCATTTTATTTTAAAAATCCGATTTAAATCAAAAAAATCCGATTAAAAAAAAAAAATCGTTGATTTTTATCCACCCTGCAAGCCAGGCAGCTGAAGTTGGCTGCGATCAGAAGGGAATAAGGCCTTGGTCTGTTTCCAAATATGAGGACAGCGGTGGTGGTGGTGGGAGCAGCAGCCCCTCAGAGGGGTCGGGTTTCAGGAGCTGCAGGGAACTTTCTTGCCAGAGTCTGTGCCGAGTGGAGCATTCCTGAGAGAGGCCCGGTGGGTCTGTCTGTCTGTATGAATGAGAGGCGAGCACTTGCTGGAAGCCAGGCGTGCAAGCCGAGTGCCCCTTGGGAGTGATTTGGGACCTGCCCAGGGGGTTGGAAGCCAAGGAGTCCGCTGAAAATAGGGGCGAGGGAGAGAGGGAGCCCCAGCTGAGGATGGCAGGAGACGCGTGGCATGCCCGCCAGGCGTCTGGAGGGGACGCCAGGTTGGAGAAAAGGTGTCAGGGTACGTTGGCCTCCTTTTCCAGAAGGTTACTCAGACATGTGGTCCCCTCGCAAAGGGAGGATTGCTACTCAGTCAGGGCCAAAGGTGACCTGTGCTCACAATCTGAGTGAGAGACTGCTGGTGTCCTCCTACCGAGGCTCCATAGAGAGCATTCTTATATACTGTATTTGTGCTTGGTTCTCCAGCTGCACAGCCAGGGAGAAGAAGATACTTCAGAAGGTCATAACCACAGCCCAAAATATTATTGGTCATCCTCTCCCATCTCTGGAAGAACTATACAGTTCCCGTTGCCTTAAAAAAAAGTTAACAATATTTTAAAGGATCCATCTCATCCAGGATATAGTCTCTTTGCACCACTGCCTTCGGGCAGAAGATATAGAACAATTAGATCAAGAACAAATAGACTGAAGAACAGTTTCTACCCAAGAGCTATAACCATCTTAAATGCTGTAACCAGATAATGTGACCTTGGAGAGCTGTGATGGGTGTATGTGTGTGTATGTGTGGCTTTTTTTGGTGTGTGTGTGTGTTTTGTGCTGTGTTTTGTTTTGTTTTTTCTTTCTTTCTGTTTTTTACGGGATGGCATGCAATTTCGTTGCACTTGTATAGCGCTGTGCTTGTACTTGTGCAATGACAATAAATTATCTTATCTTGTTGAGCTACTTGTGAGCAGGAGGAACTCTTACGCTGAGCTGAGTTGATTTAATATTTGTATCCTGCTTTTCCAGCAACGGATGTCATGCTCACAGTGGCTCACAATGATTGCAGTGGCATTAAAAAACAACACACATTGCTATCATTTTAATGCCAAACACAGTAGCGCATAAGGCAAACAACAACAAATTCAAACAAAAACAACAAAACGATACAATTCAGTAAAGTTATAGTATTGCCAGGATCCTTCATGATCACATGGACTCTTGCTCCAGAACAACAAAAAACAGATTAGCTGTTCGTTGTCCAACGCATTGTTTTTCAACACTGCAATGGGTGGAAGCAACGTTTGCTGTGCAATCTCCGTAGGCATTTACATGGAACTATGCAATTAAAAACTCTTTGGGGTGGGTGGGCAAGGGGTGTCCAGAGCAACACCAGGGGGGAGAAGCTCAGGAAACCAGCCGCTAGTTGTTCCTCAGCCCAGAATTCTGTCGCTTTCCCAGCTGATCCAGTGCAGGCAAGGGAGTGGATCTGCGTCCAAAGTGGATTTGATTTAAATCAAATCAATTTAAATCACTAGTCAGTAAGACTTGATTTAAACCATATTTTTTTTACAGATTCTTTCTTGCTGGCATAATCTTAATATTTAGAACTGGGAAGAAGGGCCTGGAACCAGTGAACTCTTATTAGTTGACTGGCTAGCACTTCAAGGTCTCGCCAAGGACTTACAGATCCCAGTTACTATTTCCACCACACACACCCCCTTTAGATTTGCTTCTACATTCAGGTGCCTATTCTGTACAGCTAAGTGTGTTAGTGCAGTTACAGGTAGGTAGCCGTGTTGGTCTGTCATAGTCAAAAAAAAAAAATCCTTCCAGTGGCACCTTTGTACCGGTACTTGTTCAGTCGTTCAGTCGTGTCCGACTCTTCGTGACCCCATGGACCAGAGCACGCCAGGCACTCCTGTCTTCCACTGCCTCTCGCAGTTTGGCCAAACTCATGTTAGTAGCTTCGAGAACACTGTCCAACCATCTCATCCTCTGCCGTCCCCTTCTCCCAACACCAGGGTCTTTTCCAGGGAGTCTTCTCTTCTCAGGAGGTGGCCAAAGTCAAAGTTAAATAAAAAATCTTATTTTTTTATTTAAAAAATTTCATTGGATTTTATCCATCCTGTCTGCTGCCATAGCCTCCTGTCCCGTCGTCCCGTCGTCCCCCCACTTTGAGAAAGCTACACACCCTCCATATTGCAAGCCCTGCCCCTCTGGTCAGTCCAAAGCCCATTTCCACAAGGAGGAGGTGGGCGGGGTGCTGCTGAGAGCACCCTCTTTTCAGCAGGAGGCAGGGAGCCTCCTGCACGTGATCCTCAACCACGGTCCCCCCCCCGGCACCCCTTGGAGTGCACAGCATCATCTTCCACTACCCCTGCTGCCCACCCAGCATCATCTTCAGCAGGAGGAAATGGGGCCTGCTTCAGACCAGGGTGGATAAAAATCAATGATTTTTTTTAAAAAATAAAAAAAATCAGATTTTTTTGATTTAAATCGGATTTTTTAAAATTTAAATTGGATTTTTAAAATAAAATGCTTTTGGAGGAAAAAATCTTTCTAAATATAGTCTTCTATTTAAGTTACATTGTAGTCCAAAGGCTATTCATCAGGAAATAAGGATTTGTTTTAAGTTTATCAAGTGTGCTAAAACTCAGTCTAAGTTTTTTATTTAAAATGTTTAACCACATCAGTTAACAAACATGGATACATATGCTATCATGTTATTGTTTTAGTTAAATAAATTGTTTAAATGGTTATTAAGGAAATGATTATTTTCCTCCTTCCAATAAAGTACAGCAGAAAAGTTGTCCAAATATAAACAGTTAACTTACGAAACCTCTCCATAATTTCATAATTATCTGTCTATTTATTTCTAGTAGTATAACCAAATCAGTAATTTTTGATATAACTGTAAAAACTACTCTGAAAATTTATTATTCCAAAAATGAAACCTTCATATGGTTGTAAATATTAAGATTATACCAGCAAGAATGAGTCTTTCTGTAAAAATGTTTTTTAAATCAAGCCTTACTGACTAGTGATTTAAATCAAATCCACCCTGCTTCAGACACACAGGCTGTGGCAATGAAACCCCTGTGCAATGGGATTTTGTTTAGTCTTCTCCCAGCAGGCCCCCCAAGTCTGCTCCAGAGGGTCCCCCAAACCTCCAGAGCTGATTCTGAGGGCATGCCAGGGCGAGGGGAAGTCTCTTGGACCAGCAGCGCCGCAGTGTTGGCGATGTCCCCCTCCTAGCATAGGATGCTTTCTGCTCGTCCCCTTGCAGTTAAACCTTGCGTGTCCCTGTCTCATTCCTCATCCGCCCACCACCCCCACCCCTCTTACAAGCGGCCTCTGCTCCTGGGGAAGGAGCACGGAACGAGGCGAAGGGAGAGAGGAAGACCTAGGCATGGAAGTCAGAAGCACATTCCGTGTTCGGAGGAGCTGCTGGGCTGCCTGGCTCTCTCGACTAGCAGCTCCTATAGATCAGCTGGAGGGGGGGGGGACAAGGCCCTGTTAGGGGCTTTGTCAGGCAAGATGATGCGCTAGGCAGTTTGCTCGGTGGTCTGGCTCCAGCAGCGGGCTCTCTGGGTGCTGCGAGGAGGGGTGCACACCCTCTTCTCAGGGGCGTAGCAAGGGGAGGCGGGGGGCGGGCCGACCCGGGCAGCGTCTTGGTGGGGGTGACACTTGGGGTGGGGTTCCTGCCCTCCGCAGCCGCCCTGCGTTTGTTTTTTTTTAAGGCTATTTTCGGCGCTGCCGGGACGGAGCCGCAAGGGCGGCCAGCGAGGAGGGGTGTCACGCTTGTCGCTGATGTGACAACGCGTATGCGCACGGAGCAACGCCTCCGCCCCTTGCCCCATGCTGCGGCGAAAAAAGCTGCTGAAAGGGGGGGAAAGCGCCTGCTTTGTTTTCCTCCCCCCCTTTCAGTGGTTTTTTTTTTTGCCGCTGGCTGGGCTCCCTGGGCGGAGCCGCGGCATGCCAGCCAGCGGCGAAAAAAGCCACTGAAAGGGGGGGGTCACCCCCTCCTGGCTGGCCCGCCCCTCTCCTCCCTGCTGCGGCTCCGCCCAGGGAGCCCAGCCAGCGGCAAAAAAAAACTGCTGAAAGGGGGGGGGCTTTTTCAGCGGCTTTTTTCGCCGCGGCATGGGGCAAGGGGCGGAGGCGTCGCTCCTTGCGCATGCGCGTTGTGACGTCATGCGCACGGAGCGATGCCCCGCCCCCAGGGGTGCCGCTTGGCTTGCCGCCCCCGGTAGCCAAGCGGCACGCTACGCCCCTGCCTCTTCTATTGTGCATTTGAAGTCGTCGTCCCCCGTCTGAAATGTCTGAACCAGGGTTGAACGTTGAGCCGTTCTAACTCCTGTGTGCACGCAATCTGCAGCAAGTGAATACTGGATTGGGGAGCCTTCCCTTGCTCGCCAGGGGCTGCTGGGTCCTCTGCAAATTCTGACCGCTGTCTTTCTTTCCCTCCTTGCTTCCCCCACCTTAGGGCGATGAGTCTAAGCCCCTGCTGCCCACTGCCTCCAGCCCACCCAAGCCCTTAAATGGAGCCGAGCCCAACTGCTACAGCCTGCCTTCAGCCCGGACGGACGAGCAGGCTTTGCTGTCATCCATTCTCGCCAAGACAGCCATGTGAGTTGAGCGCATTTTTCTTTAACGTGGAGGTGAAAAGGCAAACGGATTCATAAAAACATAGAATTGCAGAGTTGGAAGGAACTCAAAGGGCCATTTAGGCCAGAGGACCCTGTGACCCCTCAGATAAAGGTAAAGGGACCCCTGACCATTAGGTCCAGTCGTGACTGACTCTGGGGTTGCGGTGCTCATCTCGCTTTATTGGCCGAGAGCCGGCGCACAGCTTCCAGGTCATGTGGCCAGCAGGACTAAGCCGCTTCTGGCGAACCAGAGCAGCGCACGGAAACGCCATTTACCTTCCCGCCAGAGCGGTACCTATTTATCTACTTGCGCTTTGACGTGCTTTCGAACTGCTAGGTTGGCAGGAGCTGGGACCGAGCAATGGGAGCTCACCCCGTCGCTGGGATTCGAACCGCCGACCTTCTGATCAGCAAGCCCTAGGCTCTGTGGTTTAACCCACAGCGCCACCCGCGTCCCGACCCCTCAAATAGTTTGGGTTAGTTTCTCCTTCAGGGAGCGGGTCTTCCCAAGGCTGAGCAATAAAGATTCTGGGCCAGCGACAGCTAAAATTTGCAACACACGAAAAATAGGAAGTAAAAAGCACAGTGCAGAAGCTGCCTATCAGTGCTTGGCATGCTGGCGGAGGGGCCGTTCTCAGGTCTCAGTTAGCTGCTGGGAGGGTGGGTGTGCGCAGGAGGTTTACTTTTATTAAATTTATACCCCGCCCTTCCTCTGGAGGGTGGCAAGCACATCAATAATAAAACAAGTTAAAAGGTCATTAAAAAACCAGCTAGCACAGAGATCACCATCTTCTGTTGGTAATAATTGCCGGGAACAGAATCTTTCAGATTGTGCCAGTTTCTCTTCTTAACCTCCTGTCCCCACTCCTCTCTGCTTCCTTTTATGGTTTTGTTAAAAATATTATTAACAAACAAGACTAAGTATTCCAACAATTCAAAGGCAAAGAGGGAGAAAAAACAATTGTGCATGGTTAGGTATAAGATAAGGAGATATGAGAGAGAGAGAGAGAGGAACTTACAAAAGATAATAATAATAATAATTTATTATTTGTACCCCACCCATCTGGCTGGGTCTCCCCAGCCACTCTGGGCG
The DNA here is from genome assembly GCA_034641395.1 of Darevskia armeniaca. Classification (NCBI taxonomy): domain Eukaryota; kingdom Metazoa; phylum Chordata; class Lepidosauria; order Squamata; family Lacertidae; genus Darevskia; species Darevskia armeniaca. The sequence goes on from JAWWNF010000106.1 coordinate 75,658, forward strand.
GCTTCCAACAAATATTAAAATACATTAACATGTTACACATTAAAAACTTCCCTAAACAGGGCTGCCTTCAGGTATTTCCTAAATGTTATGTAGTTGTTGATCCCTTTGACATCTGAAGGGAGGGCGTTCCACAGGGCGGGCGCCACTACCGAGAAGGCCCTCTGCCTGGCTCCCTGTAGCTTTGCTTCTCGCAGGGAGGGAACCGCCAGAAGGCCCTCAGAGCTGGACCTCAGTGAATAATGGGGGTGGAGACACTCCTTCAGGTATACTGGACCGAGGACGTTTAGGGCTTTGAAGGTCAGCACCAACACTTTGAATTGTGCTCGGAAACGTACTGGGAGCCAATGTAGATCTCTCAGGACCGGTGTTATGTGGTCCCGGCGGCCACTCCCAGTCACCAATCTAGCTGCTGCATTCTGGATTAATTGCAGTTTCCGGGTCACCTTCAAAGGTAGCTCCACGTAGAGCGCATTGCAGTAGTCCAAGCGGAAGATAACCAGAGCATGCACCACTCTGGCGAGACAGTCTGCGGGCAGGGAGGGTCTCAGCCTGCGTACCAGATGGAGTTGGTAGACAGCCGCCCTGGACACAGAGTTAACCTGCGCCTCCATGGACAGCTGTGAGTCCAAAATGACTCCCAGGCTGCACACCTGGTCCTTCAGAGGCAATACGGCAGTATTCCAAGGTCAGACGTATAAACAGCGGGTCAAAAACTTTTATAACCAAAACCAGTGCCAGGTGAATTGCCGTTTGGGTGGGATTTGCCACCCACGAGATGATCGTTAAATGAGCTATTAAAAAAACCAAACCCAGAGTCCAGTGCGTCCACTTCCCTTCTGAGAACCCGAAGTGGGTGGGTCAGGGTCTCTGATCTCTTCCCTCGCTTTCTTGCAGCAACATCATTGACGTTTCGGCCGCAGACCAGCAAGGCATGGAACAGCACGAGTACATGGACAGAGCCAGGCAGTACAGGTAGGGCCCCACCCCACCCCCCAGGGAGCCCAGAGCAACTCTTTCCTGCTTCTGTTCCGGAAATTCTCTCTCCCCCATCTTCTCCCCCCCCCCCTGCTTCTTTGCCCTTCACCTACCAATTGTCGGGACCCTAAACTTAAGAGGTGGGCTGCTAAACACACGAATTAGGTGCCAGGCGATTGAGAATCGCTCTGCTGTGGGACAGGCTTGGCCCTGCTTCACCTAGAGATGGAAATAACCTTCTCCCTGCCCAGCCCTCCCTTTAGAGCCAAGGTGGGCAGATCAGAGTTTATGGATTTGCTTTTGAGTCGCTGAACAACTGATCCACTCTTGGCTATCCCACCGTTTATTTGTTTGAGTTGGATAATTTAGTTGGGGGGTGGCGGCGAGGGAATAATTTTGCTGTTATTTTAGGAGCTGGAAAAACACCCAGATCGGCCTTAGGGCAGCTTGAAAAATTCTGAGCATCTCGGTGGACCACTTAGTGATCATTTCTTTATTTTCGCCTTTTATAACAATTGTAATGTGCTGTACTAAATGCTGTACGGCTGTATTTTTACAAACATAAAATGACCTGGACCACAGGGGGTCCACAGACCCCGTCGTCGTCCCACACCTTGATGCCCACGTCCTTCTTTTTGCTCCCTGCTGGTCCGTCTCTCTCTCTCTCACACACTCCCTTTGCTTCTCCTGCCTTTCCTTCCAGCACCAGGCTGGCCATGCTGAGCAGCAACCTGATGCACTGGAAGAAGCTCTCGACGCTCTCCATCGCTCACCACGCAGCCCCATCAAGTGCTTGCCAGCGACCCCGTTCCCTTCGCAGACTTGCAGCAGGTGGGTACGCTCCCTCTGACGCCCGCTTCCGACCTTCCCCCGAAGCAAGACTGGAGAACATCTGTGGCCCTGCAGGGGGTGGGGTTGGACCATGAAAAGAGCCTGCGTGGCATAGTGGGTAGCGCACGGTTCGGCAAACTTGCCAGGCCCCAGGCCGGTTCCTGCAGCGCCGATTGCGCGGCGGACCGGAAGGCAGGGGAGTACGCGCCCACATGCATGCGCACATGCTATTTCTGGCGCATTTCCGGGTCGGTGGAGCACCGGAAATAGCTTGTGCGCGTGCACACAGGCCTCCTCAGACCTGGATGTGCGCTGGAAATGATGCTTGTGCATGTGCACAAGCTATTTCTGGCGCTCTGCCGACCTGGAAGTGGGCCGCCGCGCCGCACCGGTAAGAGCGGGCGGTGGCAGCGGGGGTCGCCGGGTGCCGGATAAATGAGCCCCTTGGGCCGTATCTGGCCCCTGGGCCGTAGTTTGGTGACGTCTGGGGTAGTGCCAGGCTAGGACCTTGGAAGACGAGGGTTCAAATCCCCACTCAGGCATGAAGCTCCCTCCGTGGGTGACCTTTGGGGCATCAGCTGAAGCTCCCTCGCAGGGTTGTTGTGAGGATAAACTGTGGAGGGGAACTATGAATTCCAGCCCTACTTTGGCTCTTGAAGCTGGCAGAGTGAGCTGGCCGTGTGCGCCATCAATGCCTCACCTGCAGGGCTAGGCCATGCCGCCCCACCCTTCAGGATCTAATCAATAGATTAGATCCTCTTTTTAAAAAGGGAGCTGGCGAGAGTCACTCTGCGCTTATCAGCAGCTGCTGCCATGGCGCCTCTCAGGACCGGTTGCTGAGAAGCAGCCGTGGGAGACGCTTCTGGCTGCCTTCCCCTGCTTTCCCCCCCCTCTTCCCTCCCTCCCTCTTTCCCTCTCTCTTCCTCTCTCTCTCACCCCTTCCTTCCTTGTCTCTCTTTCTTTCTTTCTCTCACCCCTTCCTTCCTTGTCTCTCTTTCACCCCTTCCTTCTCTCTCTCTCTCTCTCTCTCTCTCACCCTTCCTCCCTCCCTCCCTCCCTCCCTCCCTCCCTCCCACCGTCCCCCCTCCCCCCTCTCACCCCTTCCTTCCTTCCTTCCTTCTCTTTCTTTCCTTCCTACCAGGCTGCCCCTTCCTCCCCCTCCCAGCCTTTTAGATGAGAAAAACCAGAAAAATATTTTTTTCTGGTTTCCCCCTTTTAAAATATAGGTGCGCCTCATGGTCCAGTGCGTCCCATGGACCGAAAAATACGGTACTTATTTTTTACATTTGCATACTGCCCTATACCCATAGATCTCAGGGCGGACCACAACGTACAATTACAATATAAAAAGCACAAAATGTGTAAGAAAAATAAGAACAAAAACAGACAAACCTGGGCCCTAGGTAAAGGGACCCCTGACCATTAGGTCCAGTCGTGGACGACTCTGGGGTTGCGGCGCTCATCTCGCTTTACTGGCCGAGGGAGCCGGCGTACAGCTTCCGGGTCATGTGGCCAGCATGACTAAGCTGCTTCTGGCGAACCAGAGCAGCGCACGGAAACGCCGTTTACCTTCCCGCCGGAGCAGTACCTATTTATCTACTTGCACTTTGACGTGCTTTCGAACTGCATAGGTGGGCAGGAGCTGGGACCGAGCAACGGGAGCTCACCCCATCGCAGGGATTCGAACCGCCGACCTTCTGATCAGCAAGCCCTAGGCCAGTGATGGCTAACCTTGACACTCCAGATGTTTTGGGACTACAACTCCCATCATCCCTGACGATTGATCCTGTTAGCTAGGGATGATGGGAGTTGTAGTTCCAAAACATCTGGGGTGTCAAGGTTAGCCATCACTGCCCTAGGCTCTGTGGTTTAACCCACAGCGCCACCTGGGTCCCTAACCTGGGCCCTACCTCCCCATTTTTCCTTTCTGCCACTCTGCGTGTTCACAAGCACTGGGTGGGTGGGTGGAATCGGCCCCTGGAAGCGCAAGGGGCGGGGGTGATGTTGCACGACCATGGTGTGAGGAGACATCATCCTCCCTAAAAAAAAAAGGCGGCATTGGTCTGCCCAGAGCTAGTCTGCTGCCGTGGGGTGCGGTGGAGGACTGTTCCATCCCCAGCTCTGAAGAAAGTGGCAACTTTTGCCCTGAAATTTTGCATTTGGGCAGCAAACAGGCTGCTCCTGGTGGCAGAGGCATTGCGTCCTCACCTGTGGCTTCGCGCATCAGCAATACCCAGTTCAGCCTTCGCCACGCGGGGGACCACGGGAAGTTTGGGTCTCCATGTGCTGGCTGGGGCTGATGGGTGTTCGGATTCCAAAACATCTAGAGGTCCCTTTTTTGGCAAAAGCTGAATCACAGACGCTTTTGAGTTTGTATATGGGCCTTGTCTAAAACTGAAAAAGGCTTGGTTCAACCCCGAGCCCCAGGGTGGATTTGATTTACCGGTAAATCAAATTGATTTTAATCACAATTTAAATCACTAGTCAGTAAGGCTTGATTTAAATCACTAGTCAGTAAGACTTGATTTAAATATTTTTTTTACAGAAAGACTCATTCTTGCTGGTATAATCTTAATATTTGCAACCATATGAAGGTTTCATTTTTGGAATAAGAAATTTTCAGAGTAGTTTTTACAGTTATATCAAAAATTACTGATTTGGTTATACTACTAGGAATACATAGATAATTATGAAATTATGGTGAGGTTTAATAAGTTGACTGTTTATATTTGGACAACTTTTCTGCTGTGCTTTATTGGAAGGAGAAAAATAATCATTTCCTTAATAACCATTTAAACAATTTATTTAACTAAAACAATAACATGATAGCATATGTATCCATGTTTGTTAACTGATGTGGTTAAACATTTTTTTTAAAAAAAGACAGACTGAGTTCTAGCACACTTGATAAACTTAAAACAAATCCTTATTTCCTGATGAATAGCCTTTGGACTACAATATAACTTAAATAGAAGACTATATTTAGAATAAAAGCATTTTATTTTAAAAATCCAATTTAAATAAAAAAAATTCGATTTAAATAAAAAAAATCTGATTTTTAAATTAAATTTTTTAAAATCGTTGATTTTTATCCGCCCTGCCGAGCCCAGAGTTCAGATCTTGCCCCCTAGAATATGCTGGTTTTTTGGTGACGTGAATCTCCTCCTGGAGTGCCCTGTACGCCTCACCCCTCCCTTCTCCCCCCAGGTCTCCCGGATAGCTGCGTACGCCTTCAGTGCTCTCTCCCAGATCCGAGTGGATGCGAAAGAAGAACTGGTTGTACAATTTGGGATCCCCTGATGCCGATCCCGCAGACGTCTGTAACTTCTTGTTTTTTAACAACCTCCCACTTTTCCTTTCCTCTCCCTCGCCACCGGTCGGCTTTTCACTGCAGTGGGACTTGTGCGGATAAGCGATACACTGAACTTCCTGCCACTTGCGCCCTAGAGACAGTCGCCTCCGCCAGCTCCCCGGGGCTGGTCCGACCCACGTTTCTTCCCCCTCCCGTGTGTTTTTGTGTGTGTGTGGCGGTGGGGGGGGGCATCTTTGTGCCAGCCCGTACATGAATTCGTTTGAAGAAGGGGCAGGCCCTGAACACTGTGCATGCTAAGCCCAGCTCCTAAAGAGGTGAGCACCGCACTTTTGGTCATCGAGGGGACAGGGGATGGGATCCTGAGGCCTATTATTTACCCCCCCCCCAATAAGGCTCTGAAATTCTTGCCTCCGGGGTTAGGGGGCTGAGATGCGTTGCAGCCGCTGCCTGCCCCTTCCCACTTGGGGTTCATCCTGCATCACTTTCCCATTGCTTCCCGCAGAAAGCCGGGCCTTCTTTTTAGGATTTGGGGGGGAACCGACGAAGGGTGCGTTAGGTTGTCTTCTTCTTCCAAATAGGGAGGAGGGGAGGGAAGAAGCCAAAGAGCAGCTTGCGGGGTGGGTGGGTGTCTTTTTCTTTTTTTTGTCTCACCCATCACCACCCTCTTTTTAAGTGGCTGAACTGTCGTTTCATTTTAATATTTTGGTTTCCTTTTTTTTTGCTAAAGTAGATAAAATATAAATACGTTCATCATCCACGCAAAAGGCTCCTGGTCGTTTTGTCACGCGACTCGGTCGATCAAGGGGACGGAGCGACCCCCGCCCCCCCCTGTGAAGAAACTTTGTGGCATCGGGGGCTTTTACGTTAACAGGAAAGGCGAGGAACAGGGGACTTGATAAAACCTTATACAATGATCCCTCGACTTCCGAATGACCCGACTTATGAGTTTTTTGAGTTGCGAGGGATCAAAGCGGCCGCCGCTTCCGGATTTTTTCAACTTCCGATTGGAAGTCGTGGCCGCTTTAGATGCGGTTTCCTTGACTTACGAGGTTTTTTTTGACCTACGAATGCGTTCTCCCAACGCATTCCTATGGGGACTCGAGTTACGGTGATTTCGACCTACGAGGATTCCGTCGGAACGGATTATCTCCGTAAGTCGAGGGTCCACTGTAAAGTGACACAAGGGAGGGAGGAACACCAAAATTCTCGAGCATCCGATGAAGCTGAGCGTTGGGGGGATTCAGGACAGACCTTCACGCAGTGCGTAGTTAAGCTATGGGATGTCCAAAGGAGGTCATGACAGCTGACAATTTGGATGGCTTTAAAAGGCTAGAGAAATTCACGGATGAGAAGGTGGCTATTAGCCAGGATGGCTGTGCTCTGCCTCCCCAGTTGGAGGCAAAAATGCTTCTGAAACCCAGTTGCTGGAAACCTCAGTAGGGGAGAGTTGAGAGCGGTAGACTCGTAATCTGGAGAACTGGGTTCACTTCCCCACTCCTCCACATGCAGCTGCTGGGTGACCTTGGGCTAGTCGCACTTCATCATCATCATTCTTTTATTCGACAGTCAGTCAGAAGAATACATTTGTACAGAATTAAAAGCATCTGAGAGATAATCCACAATAGAATGGAACTAAACAAATAGCCCCATAAGTCGCACTTCTTAGCAGCTCAAAAAGCCAATGCAATTCTGGGCTGCATCAATAGGAGTATAGCATCTAGATCAAGGGAAGGAATAGTACCACTGTATTCCGCTCTGGTCAGACCTCACCTGGAATACTGTGTCCAGTTCTGGGCACCACAGTTCAAGAAGGATACTGACAAGCTGGAACGTGTCCAGAGGAGGGCAACCAAAATGGTCCAAGGCCTGGAAACGATGCCTTATGAGGGACGGCTTAGGGAGCTGGGTATGTTTAGCCTGGAGAAGAGAAGGTTAAGGGGTGATAGGATAGCCATGTTCAAATATATACAAGGATGTCATATAGAGGAGAAAGGTGGTTTTCTGCTGCTCCAGAGAAGCGGACACGGAGCAATGGATTCAAACTACAAGAAAGAAGATTCCACCTAAACATTAGGAAGAACTTCCTGACAGTAAGAGCTGTTTGACAGTGGAATTTGCTGCCAAGGAGTGTGGTGGAGTCTCCTTCTTTGGAGGTCTTTAAGCAGAGGCTGTCAGTAATGCTTTGATGGTGTTTCCTGCTTGGTTGGGGGTTGGACTGGATGGCCCTTGTGGTCTCTTCCAACTCTAGGATTCTCTGATTCTCTGAAGTCTCTCAGCCCCACTCACCCCACAGAGTGTTTGTTGTGGGGGAGGAAGGGAAAGGAGAATGTGAGCCGCTTTGAGACTCCGGGGAGTGATAAAGCGGGATATCAAATCCAAACTCTTCTTGTGCTTGTGTCCTGCTACTGTATATCCCACTGGGGCACTTGGTTGGCCCCCGTGAGAAGAGGATGCTGGACTAGATGGGCCACCGGCCTGATCCAGCAGGCTTTCCCCAAGTTCTTACGTTAAGGGAGCGAGAGGAAACAGGAGCTGCTGTGTGGGGTGGAGTTGGGGGACGTGGGCCCTCCAAGCTCAGAAATAAGGCAGGGAGGAGGTGCCGGGATCTGGGTACTCTCTTTAAGAACAGCAGAACCGGAGAGCTGACACACCTGGTGCCACTTGGACAAGCATTTTTATTGGAAAAGAAGCCGGCGAACGCCAACGAAGATACACAGTGGAGGCGCCACACCTCAAAGAGCGATCCCCCTGCACAAACGTCACTGAATGGAAACGGGTCTTCTTCCAGCAGGTCGGGCGAGTCTCCCCAAAGCTCCATAATGACCAGGAGGTGCTGTCTGGCACAGAGGTCTTTCCCGTCACTTAGGAGTTTGAGATGCCAGGATCTGAACCCAGGACTCCCATTCGGGTGTTCTGCCACTGAGCAAGGATGGGGGGAACCAAACTCCCAGCGGGTGAGGACTACACTTCCATGGGAAAGGAGGGTAAGAAGGAGAAGGGACTTGAGGCTGGCACAAGGAAAGGGTCTGGTAGGTGTCCTTCCCTATTTCCCCCCGCCGCCTCGCCCCATTGTTAGGAGAATTTGGAGGGCAGCCGGTTTAATTTCACAATGGCTGCATCCTCTGTTATGCTGTGCCAGAATCCTTGTTGGGTTTGCAGAATCCTTTGTCCGAGGGCAGCCTTCCCTTGCCCTCCAAGATGGCTGCCACCACGCAGGGGCTCATGGGAATGGAGAGTCCAGCACACCTGCAGGTCAGGAAAGGCAGGCTGGCTGGCTGGCTGGCTCCGGACATCTGAAACAAAGGGAAAACGAAGGTGCCTTGCGCACCTTCGTTTGCAGAAGGCAGGGCTGGGCGATTCCCCCGACGCTACAATTCTCTGATCATCTGCAGGGCTGCAGGCGCCCTAGCGTACATAGTAGAAACAACAACAGTCAGTCACGGTAACTATACAAAGGATAATATACAAAACCATGAACAGCTATAGATGAAAACGTATTGAATCATGAACTAAATTGACAATGTCATACAAAAAGCATACATAGGTATTTCCTCAGAGAGTTCCTGGAGAGTTTTTTGAGTCCGTATAAGCTTTATTTGAATGATGAGTGTTTGTGTGTCTTAGAATAGCTTAGCTATGTGGAATATCCTAGTTCTGTGTTGATGAGAAAGTCCAGTCCTTGACGAAACCGCTGGTGAAACGGGAAGATTCGAAGCTGGCCACCCGTCGGGAAGACAGACCCAGACGTTTGATGGACTTTGCTTAACCATCCCCAACACTAAATATTGCACTTTGAATTAACACTTTAATGTTTGAAAGTATATACAGGCTTTTGCCCCTGAGGGAATACCTATGTATGCTTTTTTATGACATTGTCAGTTTAGTTCATGATTCAATACATTTTCATCTATAGCTGTTCACGGTTTTGTACATTATCCTTTGCCCTAGCGTACACGGCTTGTTTCCCGCTGCTCCAGAAACCAATGGCTTCAAACGGCAAGAAAGGAGATTCCGACTAAACGCCAGGAAGAACTTTCTGGCAGTGGAGCGGACTCTCTCGGAAAGTGATGGACTCTTTCCTTGGAGGTTTTTAATCACAGGTGATGGTGGTGGGGCCCAGGGGCGTAGCAAGGGGGCGGGCCGCCCCGGGCAGCACCCTGCTGGGGGTGACAATTTGGGTGTTTAAAAAAATGTTTTTTTTTAAAAAAAAAATGTAAGGCTATTTTCGGCACTGCCGGGGTGGAGCTGCAGGGGCGGCCAGCGAGGAGCGGTGTCACCCCCCCCTCGCTGGCCGCCCCGGCGGCTCTGCCCCAGCAGCGCCGAAAATAGCCCCCCCCCTTCCAGTGGCTTTTTCCGCTGCTGGCTGGCTTGCAGAGCCAGGGAATGGAAAGGGACGGGCCAGCGAGGAGGGGTGACACCCCTCCTCACTGGCCCGCCCCTCTCCCTGCCCCGACTTGTGCACCAAGGGGGTGCCGGGCAGCGGCTTCGGGAGACTTCATGACGCACGCACATGCCGCGACGCCCCGCCCCCGGGGGGGTGCCTCTTGGCTTCCCGCCCCAGGTAGCCAAGGGGCTAGGAACGCCCCTGGTGGGACCATCTGCCAGGGATTCCTTACCTGCCATTTCTGCCTTGCGTGGGGTTGGGCTAGATGATCTTTGGGGGTCCCTTCCGACACCACAGTTCTAGGATCCCATGAACCACAGGTTCCCCACCCCGACGCATCCCGGAAAGCGGGAAGGCTGAGGCCGTTGGGCACAACTGCAGGGAAAGGCTCCCGGCCCCACCCCACCCCGGCCCGCTCCCTTCCCCCATCCATGCTCTGCCATGCCAAGGTGCTCTAACTCTTTATTCCCAATTGAGGCTGCGGGTTGCAGGAGCCGCCTCTCCCTGCCGCCGGAGCGGGAGGGCCGTCAGTAGTCGTCCCTTTTCCTCCGGACTTTCTTGGGCCTGATGTTCATGCGTCTCCAGACGGTCGCAGTGGTGCGGTCGAGCTTCGTGACGCCGCTGAAATCGAAGGACTTCAAGTTGGGCAGAGTGGACAGGACATAGCTCCTGTGCAACGTGCAAAGTACAGTGCCAGGGTCAGCGTTTGGAGGACAGCCAGCCTGCCTGTCCGGCTCCCTCCCCTCCTTCATGTGGGGCACAGTTAAAACGCCAGCCCCTGTCCTGTGTGCCCCACACTCCTGTTCCCTAAGGGTTGGGGGTTTCTTTTTTGGGGGGGGGGGAGAGTGTTTACCTGTAGCCCTTCTCCTCCTCAACGGGGTTTCCGTGCAGCGTCAGGTTGCGCAGGTGCGGGAGCACTGCCAGCTTGTCCACCTCCGAAAGCTGCTGGATGGCGTTCCCGTGAAGGTTGAGGTGGCGCAGGTTGTAGAAGGAAGTCAACACCTGGGCAGAGAGGCCGGCAAGCAGCGGGCTCAGAAAGGCAGTAGCAGCCGGGCAGGCTGCAATCCGCCGGGTGCTGCGCTCGGCGGAGATCCCTACCGGTTTCCAAATCCAGCCCCCCCTCCCCCGGCAACTTCCAGGCTGGACTACTGCAATGCACTCTCCGTGGGGCTGCCCTTGAAGGCGACTTCCCTCGGTTCAAAACACAGATTACTGCCTGGGGCTCTATTTAGACCACATACCTTTTCCCTGGTTGGTTAGTTGTATTAATATAATTTTTATTAAAAACTTCATTGTTTTAAAACAGCTTCTCCCGGTTTCCGGGCCCCATTCAAGGTGCACAAGTTATAATAATAATAATAATAATAATAATAATAATAATTTATTATTTGTACCCCGCCCATCTGGCTGGGTCTCCCCAGCCACTCTGGGCAGCTTCCAGTAAATATTAAAAAACAATACATTAACATGTTACAGATTAAAAACTTCCCTAAACAGGGCTGCCTTCAGGTATTTCCTAAATGTTATGTAGTTGTTGATCGCTTTGACCTCTGATGACACAGATCCCAGATATATGAAAGGTTGCCTCTTTCCTTACAGGTAGGTAGCCGTGTTGGCCTGTCATAGTCAAAACAAAATAAAAAATAAAAAAATTCCTTCCAGTAGCACCTTAGAGACCAAATAAGTTTGTTCTTGGTATGAGCTTTCGTGTGCATGCACACTTCTTCAGATACCATGCACACGAAAGCTCATACTAAGAACAAACTTAGTTGGTCTCTAAGGTGCTACTGGAAGGAATTATTTGATTTTTTATTTTGTCTTTCCCTACAAATCCTCTCGGGTGCCGAGATTGGGGGGGGGGGGCTTTTGTTTGTTCCTCCACCCCCAGAGGCCCAGGGAGAAAGGGCCTTCTCTGTGGCAGCCCCTAAGCTGTGGGACTCCCTCCCCACAGAGATCTGCCTGGCGCCTTCATTGCACCTCTTCATCCTGCCTTTTAGGGTGTCTATTACTAGCTCCCACCTTATTGTTGGGATTTCAAGCTGTTTTAAATGGGTTCTGATATTGTTTTAATGCTGTAACCTGCCCTGGGAGCTTAGAGCGAAGGGCGGGTAATCAAAGAAATGAAATAAATACCGTATTTTTCGCTTCATAAGACACACTTTTTTCCTCCTAAAAAGTAAGGGGAAATGTCTGTGCGTCTTATGGAGCGAATGTGTGGTCCCTGGAGCTGAACTGCCAGGGGCAAAAGCAGATCGTGCTTTTTTTAAAAAAGAGAGAGAAGGGGGTGTTGAAAGGAAGCCCACTGAGCAGCTGCTCAGCAAACGATCGGGGAGAGAGATAAGGGAGAGAGATTCCAGCCCCGCCCCCTTGCAGAGGGAGGCTGTTTCCCCAGCGACATGTGACTGGCTGATTAGATTATCTGTCTGGAAACTGTAGAAATGGCTTCCTTTCCTGAAGCTGCAGAACTGTGAGTTAAACCCCATAAAACAGGGTTTTTTCCCTTTGCAAAGTAAGCTCAACAACTTTGAGCTGATCCTCACAAAATGGGGCTTTTCTCCTTTGCAAAAGAAGCTGCAGGAATTTGAGCTGATCCACAAAAAATGGGGCTTTTCTCCTTTGCAAAAGAAGCTGCAGAAATTTGAGCTGATCCTCAAAAAAATGGGGCTTTCCCCCTCTATAAACTAGGTGTGTCCTATGGTCAGGTGCACCTTATAGAGCGAAAAATATGGTAATAGCTCCAGTACTCAACCAAGGCAGCTGCGCCCCAGTTAGCATCTTGATGGCCCCCCCACCAACGAACGATGTCGGCAAGGACGGTGTTGCCGGCGCGTTGATCTGCTTTGCGGAGCAACAGTGAAACCTGTTTAAAGGAGCCCCGGGGAACGGACTACGCTACCGGGTCGATGGTGGGCAGGTCGTTGAAGGAGAGGTCGATCCAGTAGATGTCCTCTGGGAACTCCAGGAGCTGGCTCACAGTCTCCGTGAATTGGGTCAGCTCCCCGAGGGTGTTGTTGTTCAACCAGATGGCCTGCGTCAGCAGCCGGCCCCCTTCAGAACGAAGGATGGGCTTTAAGCCGGCCCTCGGCTCCTCCGTCAGCAGGTCTGGGGGTGGGAGAGAAGGGGCAGGGAAGCGGGATGAAGGGGCAGGGAAGCAGGTTCAGGGAAGCAGGAAAGGAGCACGTGCTGTGCGTCCTTATTGCACGGCTAAGCTCTGCTGAAGCAGCCGCCACTGCCTCTGAGCATGCGCAGAGGACATTTCCCTTGCCACCGTGCAGCCACCGGCTGCTTGTAACGCTTGAGACCAGGGGTTCCCAGGTTTTAGGGGGCCACCGTCCCCTCGGTTCCATAAACTCATCCGCAGTGCCCCCTATCCTATAAAAAAGCGTTATTCTTAATAGCAGTTTGCACGACCCACTTAGGAAGGCAATAGCCGGATGTATGTAATTCAGTTTAAAACTAGTTGAATGCATTTAAAACTAGTTGAATGCATTTAAAACTAGTTGAATTTTTCCCCAAAAATTTTTTTCAAAAGAATTGGGAACAATTTGGAGATTACATAAAGAAAGAATGCCCTACATTGAACTTTTGGACTCACTTCTAAACACTCTGTATGATAAAATTCAAAGAAATAAAGGTTGGAAAATAATGTAAAAGATAGTAGGTAAAGATAAAGATGAACAAAAGAGTTACAATATAAACTAAAACAAACACACCTGAGTTGACAGCAAGTGGAAGTCAAATGTTCTGAAATCTTATTTTCTTTTATTTTTTCTTTTTGAATATATGTTTTTTTTGGTAAATGCTTGTCTTAGACCAGTGATGGCTAACCTTGACACTCCAGATGTTTTGGAACTACAACTCCCATCATCCCTAGCTAACAGGACCAGTGGTCAGGGATGATGGGAGTTGTAGTCCCAAAACATCTGGAGTGTCAAGGTTAGCCATCACTGTCTTAGACTGTTATTTTTTCTTTTTATGTATAACTTTTCTTTTTTGTATGTATTTCTATTCCCTTTATTTGTTTGTTTGTTTCAATTTTTAAACTCAATAAAGATATTATTAAAACTAGTTGAATTAATTCACCAAAATGAACGAACTTGAGCCGTTGTTCTGAGTAGGGGGTGCTGGGTGTGAGTTTTTGGAACCGTGGGGTTGAGTCTGGGAACCGCCGGGTTACGCCATACCTTGCATGAAGCTGATGCCCCGAAAGGAGTAGTCCAACGGAGGCGCCTGGAGGGAGGCTGCGCTGTAGTTCCACCGGGCACAAGTCTTTCCTGCTGTGCTAAAAAAAAACACAATCGCACATGCAGGAAGGTTGGTGCCATTTGTCCGGGGGGGGGGGTTACACAGGGGGCCTTGCTCCCCCCTCGGTTGCTCTGCCCTGCCCTCCTTGGCACTTCTCACAACGTGTGGGGCTTACAAATTCATTTTTACTTTTCTTTATTCATTCATTCATTCATCTCAAGTTGTTCAACGTGACGTGCGTGGTTCTTTTCCTGCTCCTTTTTCCCATCCCCACAACAACCCTGTGAGGTCGATTAGGCTGAGAGGCAAGGACTCTGTGAGCTTCATGGCCGAGTGGGGATTTGAACCCTGGTCTTCCCAGGTCCTAGGGTCCCACACTCACCACTAGAAAAAATAGAGAGTCTTTTCTGTAGAGGAAAAAGTGTCGGTAAATACCCCGCCTGGGGCAGTTTGTGAGACTGCCCCAAAGCCAGAGCAAAGCCGTGTGCGCACATCCCCGGCTACAGAGAGTCCGGTGGCGCAGTCATAGGTGATTGTTCTCAGCATGCAGAACAACACACACAAGCCATAATTAAGGCTAAACTTTTTACTGTAGGAAAAGTGCAGAGAGAATCTCTGCTGCCAGCTCAAATAGAACAGAGCTGCCATAAAGCTGTCTGTCCGGCGTCAGGTCTAGCCAGAAGAGAAAACACAAAGGCTAGGATTACAATAGTACAGTGAAACATAAACATTCCACGTAGGAAAAGATAAGGCAGCTTTCTCACGGCTTGGTGAGACAGGCAAAAGTCAGACCGGCCTCGCAGCAGCTGTTGCCGCTCGGCTTGGGCAAAAATCATAACATGACCGACGTGTATAAAAAACTGCCTGCCATGGAGAAAGTGGACAGAGAAGAAGATTTTCTTAACACAAGAAATCGTGAATATCCTGTGAAGCCGATTGTGGGAAGATTCAGCACAGACTGTGGAACTCCCTGCCACAGGAGGCAGCGATGGGCACCAGCCTGGGTGGCTTTAAAAGAGGGTTGGGCCGCCAGTGTCCTTTTCTCACAGTGGCCAACCAGGTGAGTGTAGGAAACCCGCAAGCAGGATCCAAGCACAAGAGCATCTCTCCCCTCCTGTGGTTCCAGCAACGGGGGTTGCGGCGCTCATCTCGCTTTCAGGCCGAGGGAGCCGGCGTTCGTCCACAGACAGCTTTCCAGGTCATGTGGGCAGCAGGACAAAACCGCTACTGGTGCAATGGGACACAGTGATGGAAACCAGAGCAGCGCACGGAAATGCCGTTTACCTTCCTGCCGCAGTGGTACCTATTTATCTACTTGCACTGGCGTGCTTTCGAACTGCTAGGCTGGCAGGAGCATAGCTATCCTGGCTACCGTGTTCCCCCTATTTTAAGACACCGTCTTATTTCCCCCTTCAAGAAAACGCACTATGGCTTATTTTGAGGGGATGTCTTATTTTTATTACGTAAGCACGCCTTGGCAAGGCCACGCTCAAGTTCTGGGGCTGCGAAGGACGGGCGCGGAGCTCTTTGTTTTCTTGCTGGCAGCGGGGGGAGAATCCAAGCTGAGCTTTGAGGAAACGGGCACCAGAGAGACCCGCTTTCGCTGGACGCTCTCTCCTGCTCCTCCGCCGCCGCCTTCCCTCCTCGAAACTCGACAGAAGCAGGGGCGTTCCGTGCCTCTTGGCTACCCGGGGCGGGAAGCCAAGAGGCACCCCCCGGGGGCGGGGCGTCGCGGTGTGTGCGTGCGTCATGACGTCATGACGCACGCGTAAAGCGCGACGCCCCGCCCCCGGGGATGCCGGGCGCCAACTTCGGGACCCTCCCGAAGCCGGCACCCGGCATCCCTTGGTGCGTGCGGCGGCTGCTCGTGCACGAGCAGCCGCCCGGCGCACCAAGGGATGCCTGACGGGCGGCGGCTTCGGGGGGCTCTGCAGAGTCTCCCGAAGCCGCCGCCTGTCACCCCCCTTGGTGCGCCGGGCGGCACGAGCAGCCGCCCGGCGCACCAAGGGATGCCTGACGGGTGGCGGCTTCGGGGGGCTCTGCAGAGTCTCCCGAAGCCGCCGCCTGTCACCCCCCCTTGGTGCGCCGGGGCAGAGAGAGGGGCGGGCCAGCGAGGAGGGGTGTCACCCTTCCGCGCTGGCCCGCCCCTTTCCATTCCCCGGCTCTGCAAGCCAGCGGCGGGAAAAGCCGCTGGAAGGGGGGGTGCTCTTTTCGGCACTGCCGGGGCGGAGCCGCAGGGGCGGCCAGCGAGGGGGGGTGACACCGCTCCTCGCTGGCGCCCCTGCAGGTCCATCCCGGCATTGCCGAAAATAGCCTTTAAAAAAAAAATTTTTTTTTAATTTTTTTTTTTAAGCGCCCAAAGTGTCACCCTCCCTCAGGGTGGCACCCGGGGCGGCCCGCCCCCCCGCCCCCCCATTGCTACGCCCCTGGACAGAAGCCTTGTTTTCCAAGGGGCCTCTTGGGCGACGCGCGGGGCGGCTCGGGGGATTTTGTTGTGGCGGCGAGCAGGGAAAGCCCGTGCCGCCTTCCCTCTCCGCCACGGCGGCCGCCCCGTGTGCTCTGCGCCGAGTGCAGTTGGGCGAGCGCGCGGGTGAAGAGACCTTCGGAGTGCCTTTGTCGCGCCCGTTGCCCCTTCCTGTGCGCCCTGCTCTGCAGAGTTCCTGAGCGCTGCTTCTGGGGCCGACTGGTTTTGGTGGCAGGACTGGACGCCCAGCCCCGCCTTTTCCTTGGCGCCCTCCAGAACTGCGCCTATCATAGAATCATAGAATCCTAGAGTTGGAAGAGACCCCAAGGGCCATCCAGTCCAACCCCCTGCCAAGCAGGAACACCATCCAAGCATTCCTGACAGGTGGCTGTCAAGCCTCTGCTTAAAGACCTCCAAAGAAGGAGACTCCACCACACTCCTTGGCAGCAAATTCCACTGTCGAACAGCTCTTACTGTCAGGAAGTTCTTCCTAATGTTTAGGTGGAATCTTCTTTCTTGTAGTTTGAATCCATTGCTCCATGTCCGCTTCTCTGGAGCAGCAGAAAACAACCTTTCTCCCTCCTCTATATGACATCATTTTATATATTTGAACATGGCTATGACTATGGCTTATTTTCGGGGTACGGCTTATATTTTGCAAATACGAAAAAATCCTGCTATGGCTTATTTTATGACTGCGTCTTAAAATAGGGGAAACAGGGTAGTAGCCCTCAAGAGCCCCCTCCGTGAATTTCTCCAACCCTCTCCTAAAGCCATCCAAGTTGGAGGCCGTCCCTGCCTCCTGCAGGAGGGAGTTCCACAGTTTTAACTGCGCTGTTGCGAAGAAAGGTTCGATAGATTGGCCGCCGCGGCTACTAGCCATCCATAGCTCCACGAATCTGTCTAATCCTCCAAATTCGAACCCGGGTGTGCCGAGTGCCGACGTGTGCTTCTCGGGAGGTATCCGGTTCACCACTGCAGGCTGCCTTTAGGGGGTCTCTCCGAGAGTGATCGCCTTCCGTTACAACACAGGCGTTGCCTTGAAGTCAAACTGGGAGGGGGTGGGTGGGTGGGAATGGTAAACACTGCAGCGCTGGGGCCAGTGATTGGTGGTGAGGCCGCGCCACCTGTCTCCAGCGGAGGGCAGCAGTGTTTGTCCCGCTCTATCCGTGCTGCCAACTTCTCGCCTGCCACCTGTTATGTACTGAGTTGAATAGGATCCAAAAGGCAGCAGTCTGATTGGTCCTAGAACAATAGGATCCAAAAGGCAGCAGACTGATTGGTCCTAGAACAATAGGATCCAAAAGGCAGCAGTCTGATTGGTCCTAGAACAATAGGATTCAGAATGCAGCAGTCTGATTGGTCCGCAGGAGCCACCCAATCCAGCTCCAGGTGGAAGTGAATCCGCAACCGGATTGGCCTTCAGGAGTATCCTGGAATTAGCCAATCACATGGGGCCCATTGTGTAAATACTGTATATAAAGCAGATGTTCTGGGGAAACTTCCATTCCTCGCTACTATGAGCTGAATAAAGAGCTGAAATCCACACTCGACTCCGAGTATATTTCACTGGCGACGAGGATGGGATCCCGCTGAGTTGACCGCCACACACAGCACCTCAGCACCGCCACCTGCCGCACCGCTGCCTCGCACCGTGTATCCAGGCTTCAGCTCCGGGACCCAAGGAACTCAGAATGGCACCCGACAACAGCTTCTCACCGTTCAAACCAGCATCAGGAGACTGGGAAGGGTACGCCAGCCGTTTCACCTTCCTCCTAGAAGCTAAAGGGGTCACCAACGATGCCAAGAAGAGGGCGATATTCTTCAGCGTCTGCGGAGAGGAGACGTTCGAAATCGCCCGGGCTCTCCTTGCACCTGATGATGTTGCTACCGTTCCTTACAAAACAATAATGGAACGGTTGAAGGGGCACTTCTCGCCGCAGCCCTCGGTGGTGGCTCGTCGAAATGCCTTCTATGCAAAGCGGCAAGCCCCCGGGGAAACCATAACTGGGTTTGTGACCTCCCTCCGCCAAGCCGCTCGGTTCTGCAACTTCTCAGAGTTGGAGAACATGCTTCGTGACCGCCTCGTCGGTGGTCTGAGGGACGAGAAACTGCAACGACGCCTCTACGCCAAGAAGGACCTAACGTTCCAGGTCGCTCTGGAGGAGGCCCTGGCAACAGAAGCCGCCGAGAGGTCAACGCAAGAGGCACGGCCGAGCCTGCCGTCCCAACCAAGGGTCCACCACGAGGACCTCACCGACGACTCAGGATCCGACAGGGAGGAGGTGCACAGAGTACAGCGGCGCACTCAAGCAGTGCACACACCACAGCTGCCTCGACCAGAAGGAGGGAACTGCGCAAGCTGTGGGGAGAGTCACGAGAGGAGGACCTGCCGTTTCCGCAACGCAGAGTGCAGGCAGTGTAGAAAATCAGGTCACATCGCCCGGGTGTGTCGGGGTCGGCCCACCCAACGCCAGGCATCAGATGACCGACCCAAGAGCCCCAGGTTCCGGGGCCCAACACACCAAGGCAACTCGACGGAGATCACGGACTACCAGGTATACCAGTTGCCCCACCCCAACATAGAGAAAATTTATGTAGAAGTGCAGATAGAGGGGACCCCGTGCCGCATGGAGCTTGACACGGGTTCAACACTATCCATAATCTCGGCACAGACCTTAAGGACACTGTGCCCTAGTGGGGGTCCCAAACTCAGGCCGGCCCCATTCACCCTCCGGGACTTCCAGAAACGTAAGGTCCCCACACTGGGGGTGGGGACCTTCAGGGTGCAATATCGCGGGCGGACGCGGCAACTGGACTTGCTTGTGGTCAAGGGCCCCTACGTTAGCTTACTGGGATTGGCATGGTTTGGACCACTGGGGCTAGCCGTCACCGGGGTGAACCGCACTAGCTTACAAGTGGACGTGGACGCCATATGCAAGGAGTTTCCGGGGGTTTTCGATGGGAAATTGGGACAGTATACGGGCCCCCCCATCGCCCTACAGCTTGACCCCGCAGTACGACCTATCAGGCACAAGGCCCGCCGGGTCCCATTCGCCCTGAAACCCCGTATAGACGAGGAATTGGACCGGCTCGTGGAGCAAGGAGTGCTGGAGCCTGTGCCTAATGCCCCCTGGGAAACCCCGATCGTCACACCCGTCAAGCCTAATGGTTCGGTCCGCATCTGCGCAGACTACAAATGTACCATAAACAAGGCCCTCACGGCCCACGCATACCCAGTGCCAGTGGTCAGCCATGTCCTCGCCACCCTGGCTGGGTCAAAGATTTTTGGCAAGCTGGACTTGGCCCAAGCCTATCAACAGCTGCCGGTAGATGAGGCCACAGCAGAGGCACAGACGATTGTGACGCACAGAGGAGCGTTCAAGGTAAAGCGGCTGCAATTCGGTGTCAGCGTGGCACCAGGCATATTCCAGAATCTAATGGACTCTCTCCTTAAAGGGATTCCTGGCGTCACCCCCTTCTTCGATGATGTGTTGATTGCCGGGCCCACGCCAGAGGAGTTTGAGGACCGCCTCCGCACCGTTCTGCACCGTTTCCAGACAGCAGGTCTCAAGGTGAAGCGGGAAAAGTGTCTACTAGGAGAGCCTCAGGTGGACTTTCTGGGATTTATGGTGGACGCAGAAGGGGTCCACCCGACTGGGGACAAGGTACGGGCCATTTGTGATGCCCCAGCGCCCAAGGACAAGACTGAACTTCAGGCCTTCTTGGGACTATTGAACTTTTACCATGCCTTCCTTCCCCATAAGGCGGCGGTAGCGGAGCCCCTACACAGACTCCTGGACAAGCGGGCCCCTTGGGTGTGGGGCCAGCGCCAGGAGGCCGCATTCCAGGCAGTCAAGGACTTGCTCGTCTCAAACTCGGTCTTGGCACACTTCGACGAGAGGCTGCCGGTGGTGCTAGCATGCGACGCCTCACCCTACGGCATCGGCGCTGTCCTGGGACACCAACTCCCGGATGGAAGAGAGGTGCCAGTGGCATACTTTTCCCAGACGCTCGCCGCAGCTGAGCGGAACTACTCGCAAATCGACAAGGAGGGTCTGGCAATCGTAAAGGGAGTAAAAAAATTCCATGATTTCTTGTACGGGCGGCCCTTTACCATTGTGACTGACCACAAGCCGTTGCTTGGCTTGTTTGCCCCCGAAAAGCAGACCCCCCAAGTGCTGTCTCCTCGCGTCCTCAGGTGGTCAATTTTCCTTGCCGGCTACCAGTATGCACTGATTCACCGCCCTGGGAAGGCGATGGGCCACGCAGACGCCCTCAGCAGGCTACCACTACCAGAAACAGGCCCCGACCCAGCACCCGCACAAGAGGTTATGACCCTGGAGCTGCTTCCCGACCGCCCCATTCAGGCACAAGAAGTTGCGCACCATTCCAAGAAAGATGGGGTCATCTCCCGGGTCCTGGACTGGGTGTGGAGGGGATGGCCCAGCAGCAGTCCTGGGCCAGAATTTGCTGGCTACACAACCCGTAAACATGAACTGTCAGCCCACAAGGGGTGCCTGTTATGGGGAAGCAGGGTCGTCATCCCCCAGCCCCTCCGCAAAAGGGTCCTTACAGCCCTACACGAGACACACCCAGGGGTAGTGAGAATGAAGGCCCTCGCCAGGAGTTATGTGTGGTGGCCGGGGATTGACAGAGAGATAGAGGCCTGGGTCAAACACTGCCAGGCCTGCCAAGAATCCCGCCCGGATCCCCCAAGGGCCCCAGTCCAGCCCTGGGAGTCTGCCCGAGCACCATGGTCACGCCTGCATGTGGACTTCGCTGGCCCCTTCCAGGGGAAAACATTCTTCATAGTGGTGGACTCCTATACCAAATGGCTGGAAGTCGCACTGGTACCGTCCACTTCTACATCCGCAGCCATCCGGGTACTACGCAGGCTGTTTGCAACCCACGGGCTCCCTGACACTCTAGTCTCAGACAACGGAACCGCATTTACGTCAGAAGAATTCCAGACCTTCACAGCGCAGAACGCCATCCGCCACATCCGCTCGGCGCCATTCCACCCTGCCACCAATGGCCAAGCAGAGCGCATGGTGCGGACCACCAAGGACACCCTCCGCCGCATGACGCAAGGGGACTGGGAGTACCGCCTTGCCACATTCCTTCTAGCACAGCACAGCACCCCCAGCTCAACGACTGGTCGGAGCCCCGCTGAACTACTGATGGGCCGGCGCCTTGCAATCAGACTGGACCGCCTTCACCCCGACAGAGCTCAGGATGAGGTAGTGGTGGGGGAAGGCAGGAACCCCCGGACCTTCGTGGCCCAGGACCCAGTGTACGCAAAGAATTTTGGGGCAGGCCCAGCATGGGTACCCGCCACAGTCACCAGGGTGACTGGCCCCGTGTCGTACGAGGTGCTAACGGAGGGGAGGCAATGCTGGCGCCGCCACTGCGACCAGCTACGGCGACGATTCCCGGGAGAAAACGAGGAGGAGGACAGGTCAGAGGAGTCCCAAGGGAACAGTGGGGCAGCGAGGCCCATAGAGCAGGAGGGGCTGGCAGGGGAGGCAGAATCAGTAAATACAGAGGGGACCCGCGAGGCCGAAAGTACACTGGAACCAGAGCCACAACTGAGCGAGCCGGTTGCGCCAGACCAAACGGCCCCATCACAGCCAGCAGCCTTGGAACACGAGCCAGAACCCGAACCCCTGACCAGGGAACACCCCAGGCCGCAACGCATACGTAGGCGGCCGGCGTACCTTGAGGACTATGAATGCAACGTCCCGGGCAGGACTGGAACTTAGAGGGGAGGGGTGTTATGTACTGAGTTGAATAGGATCCAAAAGGCAGCAGTCTGATTGGTCCTAGAACAATAGGATCCAAAAGGCAGCAGACTGATTGGTCCTAGAACAATAGGATCCAAAAGGCAGCAGTCTGATTGGTCCTAGAACAATAGGATTCAGAATGCAGCAGTCTGATTGGTCCGCAGGAGCCACCCAATCCAGCTCCAGGTGGAAGTGAATCCGCAACCGGATTGGCCTTCAGGAGTATCCTGGAATTAGCCAATCACATGGGGCCCATTGTGTAAATACTGTATATAAAGCAGATGTTCTGGGGAAACTTCCATTCCTCGCTACTATGAGCTGAATAAAGAGCTGAAATCCACACTCGACTCCGAGTATATTTCACCACCATTACCAAAGGAGGGCAGAGGCTGTGCACACATTGTATGAATGGGGCCTTCAGACACTCCCCTCCCGCAATGCAAATACTGTGGTGGTCATAAAATTGGAAGGCTGCCTGTTTTTGCCGTAGGCGGCAAGCCATGCCTCACGACTGCTTTCGCCAAACTAGGGCCTTCCGGATCAGAGGCGTAGCAAGCCCAGGTGGTACCCAGAGCGGAATTTTTTTGTCACCCCACCACCACCACTTTGCCAGGGCACTGGCAGAGCTGCACCCAGTGGCATAGCAAGTCACCCCCACCCCCCAAAAATGATGGTGCCACTTTGCAAGGTGTGGGGGTTTTTTTGTGTATGTGTGTGTCTATTATCTCTTTTTTCCCAATAAAGTTAAAATTTAAAAAAATTAAAATTAAAATTTAAGAAAAATTAAAAAGTGTCACTCCCCTCTGATGGTGCCACTTTGTGATGTGTGGGGGTGTGTGTGTGTGGTTATTATCTCTTTTTTTCAATAAAGTTAAAAAAATTTAAAAAAATAAAAAAAAAATTTTTTTTAAGTGTCACCCCCCTCTGGGGTGGAACCCGGGGCGGCCCGCCCCCATCGCCCCCCCGTGCTACGCCCCTGTTCCAGATATTTTCTGAAAGCTCGTCTATACTGCCATGGAGCCAGCGGGGCATAGTGGTTAGAGCAGGGGTAGGCAACCTAAGGCCCGTGGGCCAGATGCGGCCCAATCTCCTTCTCAATCCGACCCATGGACGGTCTGGGAATCGGCATGTTTTTACATGAGTAGAATGTGTCTTTTTATTTAAAATGCATCTCTGGGTTATTTGTGGGGCATAGGAATTTGTTCATGATTTTTTCCAAAATATAGTCCGGCCCCCCACATGGTCTGAGGGACAGTGTAACGGCCCACGGCTGGAAAAGGTTGCTGACCCCTGGGTTAGAGCATGGGACTAAGACCTGGGAGACCCGGATTCGAATCCTCCCACTTGGCCTTAGGAAGCTCACTGGGTGACCTCGGGCCAGTCCCTCTCAGCCTAGCCTACTTTGCAGGGTCGTTGTGGGGACTAAAGGAGGAGGGGATGAACCGTAAAAGCTCATTAGAGAAAAAGGTGGGCTATAAACAAGACGATAATTCTGAATCGGCTCTCGCTAGCTAGGAGATAAATCTTGTGGCAATAGTAGAAAGATTTCTGAAAATACAGTTTCTGCAGCATTTAAAAAAAAATGCAGCAGGTAGAGTTTTTAGAATTATTAACAGCACAAATCTATAGCAAAACTGTGTCGCTACTCACCTGGGAAACGATACCGCAGAACTAGCCTAGATGGAAAAAGAAAGAAGAAAAAGTGTATTATCAGCAGGGAGATCCAACATGCAGAAAAGTCTCCCCCAGGGATGGATAGCTGAATTTACCCCCCCCCCCCTCAAACAATTCAATGGGGCTGTGTACCCCATTCTGCGCCCATATATACCAAGGTGTGAATTAAGAACTCTGCCCCTCCCAAAAGCAAATGGTTGTGAAGGTGTAAAACATGGGTAGGCAAACTAAGGCCTGGGGGCCGGATCCGGCCCAATCGCCTTCTAAATCCAGCCCACAGACGGTCCGGGAATCAGCGTGTTTTTACATGAGCAGAATGTGTCCTTTTATTTAAAATGCATCTCTGGGTTATTTGTGGGGCATAGGAATTTGTTCATTCCCCCATATATATATATATATATATATATATATATATATATATATATATACACATATACATATACAGGTGAAACTCGAAAAATTAGAATATCGTGGAAAGGTTCATTTCTTTCAGTAATTCAACTTAAAAGGTGAAACTAATATATGAGATAGACTCATGCCATGCAAAGCGAGATATGTCAAGCCTTTATTTGTTATAATTGTGATGATTATGGCGTACAGCTGATGAGAACCCCAAATTAACAATTTCAACTTTGGGGTTTTCATCAGGTGTACGCCATAATCATCACAATTATAACAAACAAAGGCTTGACATATCTCACTTTGCATGTCATGAGTCTATCTCATATAATAAACTCCAGTAGCTAATGAAAACAATTGCTTACATAAATGGACTTTTCCACAATATTCTAATTTTTCGAGTTTCACCTGTACATATATACATATACATACACACACACACACACACACATACATATACATATACATATATATATATATATATATATATATATATATATATATATATATATATAGTCCAGCCCCCGACAAGGTCTGAGGGACAGTGGACCGGCCCCCTGCTGAAAAAGTTTTCTGACCCCTAGTGTAAAACAATTTTAAAAAACAAGATTGATTTTACTATATACATAGGCAAGCTACCCGATACTGAGTCAGGCCTTTAGTCCTCTCAGCTCAGTATTGCCTACACTGGCTGGCAGCAGCTCCCCAGGGTTTCAGCAGTGCTGTCTCCCAGCCCCACCTGGGATTTTCTGCCTGCTGAGCAGATGCTCTGCCACTGAGCTGGGCACCTCTCTGCTTCGTGAGAGTTGCCCCGGGGACACCTCGGCGCACGTGCCCCACAACTGCGGAGGCTCTTGCTGGAAATGCTGCTCTGGAGCTGAGCCGCTTATGCTTCTAGCGCTCAGAGCACTGCCTGAAGGAGAGAGAGGACCCCCCCCCCAAGCAGTCGGCCGCTCCGTTGGGAGCCTTGAGGACTGCGGGAGGGCTCCATTGAGAGACGAGGAAGGAAAGCTGTTCAGATCCATCACCTTGCAAACAGCAGGTCCCTAGAGGCAGGGCCGGCGCGTCCATTTAGGCGAACTAGGCAACTGCCTAGAGTGCCAAAATGGAGGGGGCGCTGACCAGCCTGCCTCCCGCCCCCCGGTGCCCGCCCCAACCAGCAGCGGAGCAAGCAGGTTGGGGCGGAAACTGCGGCGGCGAGGGCGCCAAAATGGAGGGGGGGGCGCTGGCCAGCCTGCCCCTCGCCCCCCGCCGCCGCCCGGTGCCGCCCCAACCAGCGACGAAAACCGCGGCGGTGCGGGGTGCCCAGCCGGCAGGGGGCGTTGCACCGTACGTCATGCGCAATGACGTCACGTGGCCCGCCCCCCTCGCCTAGGGCACAAAAATTGTCAGCACCGGTCCTGCCTAGAGGAGCCCCCTAAATGTGAAAGGCCAGGGGTCAGCAAACTTTTTCAGCAGGGGGCTGGTCCACTGTCCCTCAGACCTTGTGGGGGGGCTGGACTATAAGCCACCCCGACTCTTCCCTCGCATCTCCACAGCACCGGAGGCTGCTTACCTGTGTCTTGTGAGCGGTAGGGGTTGGCAGCGACATGACGATGGGCACGCGAAAGGGCTCCGGAGAGGGGCTGCTTAATGGCGGCCGCTCGAGCGCTGCTGCTGCTGCTGGTGGCACCAACAAAGCCCAGCCCCCATCCTCCTCTAGGCAGGGAGGGGAGAAGCTAGGAGGAGGGAGGGAGGAGAACGCACGTGCTGGCGATCCACGCAGCGATTCCCGGGCCGTCCACGGGCCGGATCCAGAAGGCAATTGGGCGGACCTTAGTTTGCCGACCCATGTGATAGGCAGCAGGCTTAAAAGCAGCAAACAAACCAAAAACCCATATGCAACGCTGGGGAGCCGCCATCCTGCTGCGGCAGGTGCTTTGCAAAATACGACCAGCTGCTCAGACAGCATGGCCTACAAAGCATTGTCTTTTCGGTCTATGCAGTCATATATCGCATCTTGCAGAGGAGGCACGCAAAGGTTCATAAGGAGAGAGGCGTTCCTGAGCATTTAAAAGCTTCGTAGCTCAAAAGCAGCAACTGAATAGCCCTTTTAGGCCTAACTCTTAAAGATGTGGGACGCGGGTGGCGCTGTGGGTTAAAACCACAGAGCCTAGGGCTTGCTGATCAGAAGGTCGGCGGTTCAAATCCCTGCGACGGGTTGAGCTCCCGTTGCTTGGTCCCTGCTCCTGCCAACCTAGCAGTTCGAAAGCACGTCAAAGTGCAAGTAGATAAATAGGTACCGCTCCAGCGGGAAGGTAAACAGCGTTTCCGTGCGCAGCTCTGGTTCGCCAGAAGCGGCTTAGTCCTGCTGGCCACATGACCCGGAAGCTGTACGCCGGCTCCCTTGGCCAATAAAGCGAGATGAGCGCCGCAACCCCAGAGTCGGTCACGACTGGACCTAATGGTCAGGGATCCCTTTACCTTTACCTTAAAGGTGTAGGAGTCCTGTCTGCTATTATATCTGACCACCCTACCTGGAAGACTGACCTGTGACCCTTCAGGTGTTGATTGACTACAACTCCCATCATTCCTGACCATTGGCCCTGGTGGCTCAAGCCGATGGGAGATGGAGTCCATATCTGGAAAGCCAACAGATGCCTCCCTCCCCCAGCCCTGTTGTAAAACCTTTCTAACAGCTGGGATTAAGGCCGTATAAGGGATATTGGCAGTCTATAACATGCTGGGTGGTAGCCAATGCTAGTTCTGCTCAGAGTAGGCCCACTGAAATTAACGAACCTCCATTAACCATGTTCATTAATTACAGAGGGTCTACTCTGAGGAGGAACAGCATTTCATGCAGCCTACGGTAAAGGTAAAGGGACCCCTGACCGTTAGGTCCAGTCGTGATCGACTCTGGGGTTGCGGCGCTCATCTCACTTTATTGGCCGAGGGAGCCGGCATACAGCTTCCGGGTCATGTGGCCAGCATGACTAAGCCGCTTCTGGCGAACCAGAGCAGCGCACGGAAACGCCATTTACCTTCCCACCAGAGTGGTACCTATTTATCTACTTGCACTTTGACGCGCTTTCGAACTGCTAGGTGGGCAGGAGCTGGGACCGAGCAATGGGAGCTCACCCCGTCGCAGGGATTCGAACCGCCAACCTTCCGATTGGCAGGTCATAGGCTCTGTGGTTTAGACCATTTAAAAAAAACAATTATAATGGTCAATTTCTTGCTGTTGCCATCAAAAAAATATGATTTGAAAGCAGGCAGGTAACAAATTAATAACTCAGGTTCAATCCCCGTATGGGACAGCTGCATATTCCTACATTGTAGGGGGTTGTCCCAGATGATCCTCAGGGTCCCTTCCAGCTCTACAATTCTATGATTTCTGCCTAATTAATGGGGTTTATGACACCCTTGACTAATCAGGAATGTTCCTCCCCCGGTGGATGATGAAACTGCTCGGCTTCACTTATTTCATGCATGTTGCTTACAAGGTTTGGGTCACTTTTGTGAGTAAAGCGACTGATAAACAATAATATTTTTATTTAAAAAGGCTCCTGAGCTCAGTGACGGCTTCTTTGCTTGTGTTTCATGTCTGGGCTTTATGGCCTGGCAGGCAAGCAAACAGCTTTTCTGTTCTTAGTTTTGCCCTGGGGAGGTTGAGACGTCTTCATTATGGATTTGGTTCCTGGATTCTACACAAACGCACGCATCTTGCACACCTGTAAATCAGAGTCTTCACAAAGGGCACACCCTCTGGGGTTTGCTTGTGCACTGCAAGTTCTGCCGGCAAGAATCATAGCACGGTATAGTTGGAATGGGGACCCCCGGGGGTCATCTAGTCCAACCCCCTGCACAATGCAGGAAGCGGCTCCCCCTAAAAATTGCACAAAAGTGCTGCCTAGTAACGACCCCTCGTTTTTTTTTGTTCCTCTTGTGTTGCAATAAGTCCGTGCGCCTAGCTGCTGACCAGAAGGTTGGTGGTTCAAGCCCCCCCCCCTGGATGCCTGCGGGCAGGATACCTAAATTGCAGGGGGCTGGACTAGATGACCCCGGGGGATCCCTTCCAACTCCACCATTCTATGATTCCACGAAGAAGAAGCAACGCCGGGTCTTGCACGCTCTCCTCCCTTTTTTCACACGAGCCTCGCTGCTGCAGCTGCGTTGCACTGACCCTTGGCATTTGCACGCGCACCCCCGACGTGCCTTGCACGGCTCCCTTGTCCGTGCTACCCCCCCCCCCTTTGCACGCGCACTCACCATGCCCGCTGCTTCGCCCGTCGAGTCCGCCTCTCTCTGCCTTGCACATTGGAACGCGGCGCGGACAGAGGGCGGGGGCCGTCGCCACGGCAACCGAAACACACACACCGCGTGGGCGGAGCCTTCTCCACGCCCGCCCGGTGCCCGCCGGGAAACGCAGTCCTTAATCTCCTCAGCCAACGCAGGGCCCGCCGGGAAACGAAGCCTCCCTCGCTCCCCCCCCCAAGCCGGGCGGTGGCGCACGCGCACGGGCGCGGGGCCCGCCGGGAAACGTAGTTCTCCGCCTCAGGCGCCGTCTCCGCCTCTGGGCTTCGAGGCCTCGGCCGCTGCTTCTGGCTTCACGGGCGTTTTTATTTTCCTATTTTGTTCGAAAGTTTTTAACCCTCGCGGTGCCGGCGGCGCCTCTCCTGTCCCTTGGGCCGCGGGGGCGACGGAGGCCTAGCCGCTTGGATCCGGAGGCCCGACTCGCGAGGAGGACGGCATAGAGGAGGCCCCGCGGCAGGTAGGCGGGCGGGCGGGAAGATTTACCTCAGGAAGGCAGCCCTTCCCTCCCGGTTCTTCGTGGGGTGTTTTTTTTTGGGGGGGGTCGCTCTCCAACTCCTCGAAAGGGAACGAGACTCTTTCTTTAAATTTAAATTTAAAAGAAATAAAAAATCCTCTCAGGGAGCCACGGGAGGGGGGGAGGGGCGGGTTCGTTTCATGCGGTTTCATTTACCTCAAGAAAGTAGATTTCGCGGAAGAAGAAAAAAAAGGGGGGGCGACCTCAAAGCAAGAGAACAAGGGGGGGGGGAGAAAGAAACCAAACCCCAAAGTGTTACTACCGATTTAAGAAAAGTTAACGCTAGGCTGTAAAACCAGTTTTGTGGGTGTTTTTTTTTTATTTATTTCATTTTAAAACTCGTTAAGATCATCTGGACAGGGTCGTCCGAAGGGGTTAGAAAAAATGAAATGTTTTTTAGAAGGAGCCCAAAAGCGGGAGGGCGAACGAGGCCCTTCACACAAACACCCACCCACACCCGTGTCAAGTGGCGGGTAGTTCCGCTTCCTCCGCCTGCAGTAAGCCTGGGGAAAGTGAGCAGCCCCGAGTTCGCCTTGACTAGGGGGTGGGGGCGAAAAAGCCCCTCTCCCAACTGGCCCCTTAGTAAAAAAACATTTTTTTAATGGTTTCTTTCACTTGCCTCCCACCTTTGGATACCAGGCAAGTTGTGAAATACAAACCGGCGCTTCTGTGTTTTCTCAGCTTATTGCAATTCTCTGCTCAGTGCTCTCCCTTATTTTTAAGTGTTTCGTATGGCTTTTACTGCTGTTACTCGTGTGGAGTACATTTTTGGTTGGGGAAACAATTGTTTCAATGAAAAATGAATTAAAAAAATATATTATTATTATTATTTTAAATCCAATTTCGTTGTACTTGTACAATGACAATAAAGATATAAAGATAAAGATATAAAGAATTATATCCCGGCATTTTCCCTCCCAAGGAGCTCCCTCCTTCCTCATTGAGTCCCCACAACAACCCTGCGAGGTGGCTTCGGCCGAGAGAGGCAGTGAGTGGCTCCCAAGGTCACACCTAGTGAGCTTCATGGCCAAGTGGGGATTTGAACCCGGGTCTGTTTTACTTGTAATGTTCTTTGTATCTTTTACATGTTCTACTATTTGATTGCTGTATGAGTCGAAGCTGGTCTGTGACCGTTTAAATAAATGATTTGATTTGAACCCGGGTCTCTCCCAGGTCCCGGGCCAACACTCTTAACCGCTGGCTATGAAATTCACAACAGGAGTGGGGATTTGGACCTGGGGTCCTAATCCAGCAGCCTTACCACTTTGCCACACGGGCCAGGAGTTGCTGTATTGCTGCTTCTCCTCTTTAGATCTGTTTTGAGGTTTAGTGCTCTTTTCTTCGGTATGTATTTCTTCCTCCATGAGCCTGGGCTTGAGTTTGCTTCCATATGGCACTCTGGACAGCCCTGCAAGGTAGGTTTAGTTGAGAGAAGGACACACACACACACACAGGCTGACCCAAAACTGGCCAAGTGGCAAATGGCCTTAATCTGAGGCTCTTAACTTCTGCAGCTACTTTATTTTGTAAAAAGAAAAGTCAGCATTTATGTTTCTGTCTTAAAAATGTAGAAGACCTTTCCTTGCAAGTCACAAGTGTTGGTGAATTAATTCAGAAAAAGTTTTAAAAGATGAACTCAGCCAGAATACAAATACTCGCTTATCCAACTGCGCTCCCCCGGCCAATTCTCAACAGAAGAGCCACACGTTTTACAATGCAGCATTTCAGATGAATTGAATATTTTGGTGGCACTTCATTTGGGGAGTTCCCACCTTGAGAGATACCACCTACTGAGGTTATCTTGCACTTAATAAGACTAGTAACAATAGCAGTTCATCTTCAATGTTTATAAATGCTCTGTATAGGGAAAGATCCGCTTTGCTAGCTGTTTGCATATACTGTAGTTATCCACTACAGCCCCACCGAAGATGTAAGGGTGACTGCCCCGGGTTTGTGTGGTGGTTTGCATCCTGAATTGGGACCGGCATGTCTGTCCCCCGTCTGGCGTAATGGTCAGAATACTGACTCAGCAACCCAAGGCTCAGATCTCCCCCTAAGCCATGGAACCGGTTGCTCGCAGCCCAACACAGAGCGGTGTGGATAGAAAAGAGCAACACACACTGCTCTCAGCTCCTTGGAGGAAGAGCGGGAAACCAATGGTAACTTTTTAAAAGTGCCCCACCAGGATCTGTGTGAGGGAGATGGCTGGGTGTGGTTGGTCAAATTATTTTTAGTTCTGCTTAGCAAGGGGAGGGAGGGGCCTTTTGGGTGAAGTCCAAATCAAGTATAGTGGGGCGGATTATCTCCTCCCCGGACTGGTATCAGGTTTGATGTATGGCAAGTGGCAGCTATTGATAGGGCCTTTTCTGTGGGGGTGTCCAGAGAAGTCAGCCCAGGTGTTAAATTGTTATTTATTTATTTTTTGCAATACTTCACTGAACAATAACAGTGATACTTGTCACTCCTGTGGAATTGTTTTTTTTCACTGTCTTTTCTCCTTTTTTATTATTTTGCGCTGTGTTTGTATTTTATGGCTGCCTTGTCAGTGTTGTTAAATTGAAAAGTGGTTTGCAAATAATGAGTCAGCTCAGCTATTCAACATCAAGTACGGTGTTTCTAAGAGTTTTGTCACTATGCAGTTGCAATTAGTTGCCTATGATTAGGTCGTTTGAATTGTATTTTAATTACTAAGTACAGACTTGAAAAACTAGTTACTGATAGCTTATTATGGATTGTTATATACAGGGAAAAGATGGGATATAAATAAAATAATAGTAACAACAACAACATCCTAGCCAGCAACTGTTTTCAGTATATGTATGGTGAAAACTTAAAAATGTGATCTCAGAGCCTCTGTCTATAATCTTTGAGAATTCTCTGAGAATAGGTGAGGTCCCAGGCAGACTGGAGGCAAGGAAATGTCCCCATCTTCAAAAAGGGGAATAAAGAAGATCCAGGTAACTACTGACCAGTGAGCTTGACATCTATACTAGGAAAGGTCCTGTAACAGATAATTCAACAGTCGGTCTCTGAGCACTTAGAAAAGGATGCTGTAATTACTAAGACCCAGCATGGGTTTCTCAAAAACAAGTCATGCCAGACAAATCTCATTTCTTTTTTGATAAAGTTACAAGCTTGGAAAATCAGGGAAATGCTGTGGACATAGTGTATCTTGATTTCAGTAAGACTTTTGACAAAGCCCCCTATGTTATTCTTGTGAGAAAGCTGGTAAAATGTGGCTTGAATGAGGTAACTGTTAGGTGAATTTGTAGCTGGTGGCTGACTGAGCCCAAAGATTGCTCAGTAATGGTTCCTCATCATCCTGGAAAAAAGTGACAAGTGGGGTGCCACAGGGTTCTGACCTGAGTGTATTATTGTTCAACATCTTTATAAATGTCTTGGATGAAGGAATTGAGGGGATGCTCATCAAATTTGCAAATGACACTGAACTGGAAGGGGTAGCTAATGCTGTAGAAGATGGAATTCAAAATTACCATAACAAGATTATAAAACTGGGCCCAAACTAACCAGATACTTTACAGCTTTACAGCATGCTCACTTGCAACTCACTCCATGTCCCTGGTTGCATTGCATAGGATAGGTGGTGCTAAAGCAGGGGGGGGGGACACACCATTTTTCTGTGGAGGGCTGCATTCTCTCAAGGGTAATCTGTGAGAAGAGGCAGAGGGAGGGCCCCTTTCACTCCCCTCCCTTCTCTTTATGTATTTTAGCTGGATACAAGGGTATGAGGATTGCCCTGTCCCTTTGGGAAGAAATTTGAATGGGGAGAGGTGGCCCTCCATACTTCTTCCAAGAGGGAGTTCCAAGCATGTTTTCGTACAATGTTGTAGTTTTATAGTCATATGATATGAGAGTCACCTTATGAGGGTCTAACCCCAAAATGTATATACAAATAATAAAACTAGGGGCAGAAAGGGAGAAGCCACGAAGGACAAGATAGATAGTCAAGCCTAAGAAAGTCCAGAACCTCAAAGAGGTGTGGAAAAGAATGGAAAGGAAAAGAGGAGAGGCTCAAGAGTGAGCAACAATTGTTCTAGAAGTGTGCAAAAGCACTAGAATCTATATAGTAATTATGAGATAAACTAAACACATACACAATGTGCAACTAAATCTAAACAGCTGATGAGCCAACCAGCTAATTCATGCTTCCAAATTCCAAGATAATAAGATGAATCTCAAAACTTCCCGGAAAGAGACCAACTGCAAATAGGCTTGTGTATACCTGCCCAATAATCCACTCTGTGCAAAACCTAACTTTAAATAAGCCCAGCAAACAGTCAACTCTTGCATTATACAAATGCAAGACATAGCAATACTTTAAAATGGTGGGTACAGAGAAATAATGAAAACTGATTGCAGAAGCAACAGTCCTTTCTATTGTTTGATCCTGCTGAAACCTTCCCCAAAAAGCTATCTGTACCCCTCAGACGGGTGGCTAGAACAGCAAGCAATAACTGGCCACGCTCTAAAAACCCTGTTTCAGCTTTAAGACTAACATCTGGGATACTGTGTCCAGTTCTGGGCGCCACAATTTAAGAAGGATGTTGACAAGCTGGAACATGTGACAGCCCTTTAGATATTTGAAGATAGTTATTGTGTCTCCTTTCAGTTTCCTCTTCTCCAGGCTAAACATACCCAGCTCCTTCAATAGTTCCTCATAAGGCTTAGTCTCCAGACCCTTGATCATCTTGGTTGCCCTCCTCGGCACACATTGTAGCTTATCAACATCCTTCTTAAAGTGTGTTGTCCAGAACTGTACACAGTATTCCAGGTGTGACCAAATAGAGTGGTTTTATTGCTTCCCTTGATCTGGATACTATATTTCTGTTGATGCAGCCTAGAATAGCCTTAGCTTTTTTGTTGCTGCATCACACTGTTGGCTTGGGTTAACCCCTAGATCCTTTCCGCATGTACAGTACTGGCAAGCCAGGTGTCCCCCATCTTATATTTGTGCTGCTGGTTCTTCCTGCCTAAGTGCAGAACCGTACATTTGTCCCTACTGAAATTCACTTCTCCAAGCTGTTAAGGTCTTATTGAATCCTGATTCTGTCTTCTGTGGCATTAGCTGCCCCTCCCATTTGCAAATTTGATGAACATCCCCTCAATTCCATCGTCCAAGTTGTTTATAAAGACATTGAACAACAACTCTGCGGCAAAGACAGCCACCTGTCAGGAATGCTTTGATGGTATTTCCTGCTTGGCAGGGAGTTGGACTGGATGGCCCTTGTGGTCTCTTCCAACTCTATGATTCTATGATTCTATGAAAGAGGTGGAGAGATCCGGTAGCAGAAAGGAGAAGGTCATTGTTGTTCACTGAAGTGATCTCAGAAGTGGGTTAGTAGAATCCAGATGTTGAAGCCTTTTTGAAGCCAAGGGGCTAGCTAGGGAAACGATGGCGGCTTCCAGGAGAGGAAGGTTGCCTGGAATTTTTTTTAAACTGGAAGTATTGCTGTTTGAACCCTGCCTTAAAAAAAAGCAGAGGAGTAAACGAAGGAGCAATTGTGCTTGTTTTGTTTGTTGTAAATGCTAGGCGTGGGGGAGGGTGGTTGCTCAATCCAGAGCTGGAAAAATTCCAAGACCAGGAAACTTCTGTGTTGATGCCTAAGAACTTTTGGCACTTTTTCCATCCTTGACAGAGCCAACTCCAGAAACATTCTATTCCGCCTGCCACTTGAGAATTGGATGCCATCCCTGCCCCTCCCCTGGCTGAACACAAATTTGAGTGTGTGGAGGGGGATTTGATGTGTGGTGGAAGGTGGAAGTTGAGGTTCTCAGAAAAAGGGGTTTACTTCTAAGCATGATGACCTCAGTGGTTCCAAACATTTAGCTCATTGCCAGTGTTATTCATTCTCATAGTATACCCATTGAAATTAATGGATGTGACTTATTCTACTTAATGGGGACTTCCTGAATAGACATGGTGAGGCTTGCACTGTAACCATTCATTTCATTGGGTCTCTTCCGACAAAAAAACTAGTTTTGGATGCAACTCCATTGTCTCAATTCTTGTTTGTTTTTTTGTATCATGCTTTATGATCCATGGGTGGTGTGATTACTTTTTTAGGTTACATTTTATAGCCTACCCAGTGCCAAAGGGCTTAATTAACTCGGGTAAATCTGATTGTAATGCCTTAAATCAAAAGCAAATGAAAACCTTCCATCTCAGCATAGTTTTATCCAAAAAAAATCAATCAATCTCACCAAGTGTGACCTTTATAGTGAGGACTCTTTGATTTCATCATTCCAACTGCTTGCTTCAGAAATGCAATGCAAATTTAAATCATATGGCATGCCATTCTTCCATCTAAGAGTTCATCTTGAGATCATGAAGGCTGCTGCTGCTGCTGCTATCATGATTAAATATTGCCACATTCCTGAGTGGGATGTGGCCTTGGAGAATCTCAAGTCAGAAACGAGGTCACCCAGTGCCAGAATACAGGAGCAGCATTTGTCATCTCAGAGCATCGGTATAATGCTTGACCTTTTAGAAACACTGAATATGTGACATTATTCCTTCCCAGAAATAGTTAACTGTACAGTCCAAAGTGTTGTGGTAGCCACTTTCCCAATTTTTGCCCTGCCCTTTGACATCTGAGAATGTATGTTTTAAAGACCCACGCCATTTTTTTTAATGCGAATTGATTTTAATATTCCATGTAACCTGCCATGGGACCTTATGGTGAAAGTCAGGTAATAAATCTAAATCATCATTATCATCTACCCTGAGGCTCCCCGAAGAGCTGGTTTACTTGAACTGAAGGTAAATGAGGAGAAGCCCAGGCCAAAGGAAGAACACCAGCAGGTCCTGTAGATATCACAAATGGCCTGAGAACATTTTGCTGTTATATTGTTTTGTTTTATTTTTTTGTTTCCGTATTTTAAATTGTAAGCTGACTGAAAAGCAGTACAGAAACCCCCCAATTTGTGCGGGGGTTATTTTCTGTGTCATCATGCCCAATGGTGGAGCGCACATAAGTCCATTCCGCCCCCTTTTCCAGCCACTTACAGGTTGCCACAATGAGTGTGTGCATGGTTGTGCATTGATTGCACCCATGTAAATCGGTTGTCGCCTGTATATGGTGGTCAGTGAGGGTTTGCACCTGTGCCAGTCAGACTGCTCTGAGAACTGTAGGAATTGGCGTTGTCAAGGTCTGGAATGTTAGCAGGTAAATCTAGTTAAACTGGGTGTGCGATGAGAAGTCCCACAAGTCTTTGTGGCAAGCTGACCAGGGCAGACACCTCAGTGCCTTATGTAATTATTTAGTGCATGTGTGCCACAAAGACTCATGGGGTTTCTTACCGCCCCATGAATTGTGGTTCTGAGTTAAGATACATTGGCCTCTGCCCGCAAGACACCGGGTGAAACTGCCCCAGCTTTCACCTCAGGAGCTGAGGTGGTTTCACCCAGGTGCTTGCAGGCTCGGACAATGCAGCTTGTTTGTGCCTCTCAGCTGGGGATCGGGAAGGTTCCCCCTTCCCAGCTGAGACAGCCCCAGTGCTCTCACTGCTCACATCGCAGCCAGATTGTGGGAGGCAGAGCCGGGCTGGGGGCTCCTATAATAGCTCGACTGAGGCAAGGGAAGAAGAAGAAGAAGAGGAAGAGTTTGGATTTGATATCCTGCTTTATCACTACCCGAAGGAGTCTCAAAGCTGCTAACATTCTCCTTTCCCTTCCTCCCCCACAACAAACACTGTGAGGTGAGTGGGGCTGAGAGACTAGATGCAGAGGGAGGAACAAGCTTGTTTCTCCCTCTGTGTTGTATGAAGGCAGAGTGGAATGGCGATTTTCATTCAGCAGTATATCGCTGGTGAAACTGCTACCGCTCCAGAGTCCCTCTGCTAGCAGCGGCCACTGGAGAAAGGAACTTTTGAATCCCCCCAGTGGACGCTGCTAGTGGAGGGATTCAGGAGCGGCAGTGGTTTCACCAGCAATACACAACTGAATGAAGCCAACATTGCGGTCTGCTCCTCATATATAGATATAGATATTTCACCCAGGCTTAGTCTGAGCATTGGACAGACCTCCTTCAAAGGGAGGGGGACAGTTGCTTGGATGGACCTGAGAAGAAACAGGGCTGGTGTGTTTGCAAGGGGAGCAACCTTCAGCATTTGTCCCAGGCACTTTGTTCCTGCATTAGCATGACTTGCTATTCAAGTTGGATAGGGGTGCAGCCAGTGTAGCTGATGTTGCACTGAAAAACTCTGTGCGTTTGAGTGGCTAGGCTTACAGTTTCACCTGTAATTCAGCAGCTGCTGTTTATTTGTGAAAGACTGAAAGTATGATATTGGGGAGTGGGGGAGATTATCAGAAAGATGGGCACTGCTCCCTTTTACTCCCTGAATGTTCTTCTTGGCACTACTTTTGATGTAATGTTGGTCTTCAGGAAATACATGAAAATGAAACCTACCTCTTTTTTACCTGCTCTTTATCTGAATAGCTCAGATTTTTGACCCTGTCTCCTTCCTGTGCCCCTCATGGGTGTAGCCAGGAGTGGCAGCTGCCCCCTAATGAGTAAAAATCAGTACAAAACTTAGGTTCTTCTCCCCTAACAAAAGTCTGCCCCCCTAACAACAATCCTGGCAAGACCCATGCCCCCCCTCCTGCCGGTAGAAAGGTAGCTATTTAAATGTGTTTTTTTGTAAATAGAACATGCTTTATTTATAATTTTTATAATTTATACAAAATACAGTTACATAAAATGATAGGAACATAATGAAATATTGTTGAAGCAAAAAAACAGAATCATGGAGCTGGAAGGGACCCCAAGGGTCATCTTTCTAGTGTAATCCCCTGAAATGTAGGAAAATCAGCTAAAGCATCCAATACAGAGACCTGCTTAGAGACCTCCAAGGAAGGAGAGTCCAGAACCTCCCAAGGGAGATCCATCTTCCATGTGTAATAAAAAGTAAGCAACACTTATTGGACCCCAGTTATTTGACACAGAGGGGGAAACCTACAAATACAGTCCAAAAGACGCACAGGGAGTTCTGTATATATGGGAGAATTTTAAAAAGCAAGTGGTCCTCACTGACGGTGCAAAAAGATCTTGTCATCTGGAGGAGCCCTGGTTGCCTAGATAAAACACTACAGCCCCTCCCCTTGTTGTTGTCGTTTAGTCGTGTCCGACTCTTCGTGACCCCATGGACCAGAGCACGCCAGGCACTCCTGTCTTCCACTGCCTCCCGCAGTTTGGTCAAACTCATGTTAGTAGCTTTGAGAGCACTGTCCAACCATCTCGTCCTCTGTCGTCCCCTCCTCCTTTCTGGAACTCTCTAGCTTTCTCTATAACCCAGCACATGTTTGCAATTTGGTCTCTGGTTCCTCTGCCCCTTCAAAATCCAGCTTGCACTTCTGGGAGTAAGGCCCACTGAACTCAGTGTGACTTCTTCTGAGTAGACAGTTATTTACTAGATGCAAGTCAGCAGCACCAGACAACCCCACTCGGCTAGGCGCTGGAGTGGATTTCACCCCATGTCTTGCAGAGCCAGGCCGATGCTGTCTTCGGATCCTGCGCCCCTCGGCAACATCTGAAGGCCCTGATCCACTAGGCACTCAGGTGGATTGCACCCTGCGCCTTGCAGAGTCAGGCTCAGGCTGCCACCAGGCCCAGCACTGGCAGCAGCAACAAGCAGCTCTGGCTCTCCCAGCCCAACCCATTGCCACCCCACCACTGCACTTACCGGACGTGGGTGTCCTAGATTGTGGGCTCTACTGGTCAAACCGGGAGCCTCAGCGACCGCCCTTTTCCTCCAGAAACTACTCCAAGAAAATGCCTGGCTGCGCCCTTACCAGCTTGTGATTGGCCAAGCGGATAGCCAGCCAATCAGGATTTTTTGTTTTAAAAATGTTTTTTTCCTTCACTTCTTCTGTGGCCCCCTAGCCTTGTGCTGTGCCCCCCCCCCCATTTACGTATTTTTCACCTGTGTCCCCCTTGGAATATCCTGCCCCCCCAGGGGGCCATATGGCCCCTGGTTGGGAAACACTGATATACATTATGTCCTCCCACCTTTGTTCTCATAGCAACCTTGAGGCACAGTTTAGTTAGACTGAGATAGTAATTGACCAGACTTACCCATTGAGATCATAACTGTGTGGGGATTTACCGGTAAATCTCACTGTCCTCCATCCAAGGCCAATCCTCTGCCTACTATAGGACACTGGCTGTCTTCAAACTGGCACTCATATTTGTTTAGCCTTGAGCAGGAAACATTTGCACTGGCCCTGAGCATTTCTTTTTTAAAAAATAATAAGATTTTTTATGCTTTTTTCTAAGGAGCTCATAGTGGTATACTACAACATTCTGTTCTTCCAGTCTCTCCATAAAAGGCTATTAACATGTCTTTTTCATTCCAGGGTATATTATCATGTCAGGGTCATCGTATCTCTGTGCTAAGATGAACGAAACACATTGCTCTCCCCAAATACTTCTGGCCTGTGAATGCCACAAGGTGGGGAGCAACAATGTGAGGTTGAAATGGAGCCCCCTCCTCAGCTCGAATGACTTGTACAGAAGGATTGCCTCCGACATCTTTGGTCATGAAACCAAACCGCAGATAGTTTTTCCAAAGAGAAGGGGGTGGGATTTCTGGTTGTGCAACAGACAAGTTAAGCCAGAAAATTGGTTCCCTTTGCTTGCTGATGGGGCCCCCTTCTAAGGAGGCCCAACTCAATTGTTGCTGGCTGACAGTAACTAAAGAAGTTTGCAAAACCTAGAGCTGTAACCTGTCAGTGTCAAGTAGATCGTGGATTGCTTGATAGGATCCTGCTTTTTCTGTTAAACTAAATTTTTGGTTTCTCACATTTCCAAACTCCTTTTTCAGAGAGAGATATTTGTAGTATTTCAGTGTTCTTATTTCTTAGTGTTGCTTCATTTAGCTGCCAACCTCAGAAAAAAATATGGGAGTACAGGTTTTACACTGCTTCCCCCAGGGTTCCCTCTGGTCAGCAAAAGAAGGAGAATGCAGCCAAGTTGAAGAAGCAAAACAGCCGTCAGTAGACCTGATCTTTATTTGTTGCAGCAAAGGTTCAAACAAAAAAAGAGAAACAACCCTGTGCATCGAGTTGCAAGAGATTTTAAAACCTTCCCGCTTTCCCATGAAACATCACTCATAATCATCATCAAAATGTCACAAAACCAGCAGAAAAGAGGAGTGGTTGTCGGGCAGAAACATTGTTGCTACCGGTACCCCTGTCAATCAAGTAAGTTCCCAACACCTTCTACAAGTAGCTACCCACTTCCCAAAGAACAATACGCAAAACTATTTACATATCCCCTAGCAGTGAGGCTTTTCAGAGCATCCTTCTTTGAGGGGATCAGGGTTTTCTGTCTGGGGTACTTGTCCTTGAACACCTCCTGCCTCCCATTGTGAAGCTAAGGTCACACCTTAGGGAGGAGCATAACCTTATGCTCATGGGATTATGAAGCCCTGGATTCCCCACTTCAAGAGGAGTCATTTGTTGTTGGTGGTCAAATTGTTGAAATGTAATGATTATGTGAAGTTTCTGTAGGTTCTAGTCTCAGGGTTTCAAGTTGCCATTGAGCCTCTTTGCTGTAGATTACAGTCGTACCTTGGTTTTCGAACAGCTTTGTTCTCAAATGTTTTGGCTCCCGAGTGTTCTGGTTTGCAAACTATTTTTGGAAGCCGAACGTCTTCCAAGGCTTCCGTTTGACTGCAGGAGCTTCCTGCAGCGTGTGTTACTGATTTGCCAGAGGCATACCGGTACTTGCTGATAAGGGTCTAATTGGCTCCCCCCACCCTTGTTGGGGTATAAAAGGAAAGCTACCAGTCGTTCTTGGTCATGAGATCTGAATGGTGCAAAACTGGAAAGCAAATAAGAACTCTCAGTGCTTTTGTAGCACTTTTAAGACTGCAATGTTATCCATGCTTCGTATGGAGTAAGCCACATAGAACTCGATTGGACAACTTCTAACTAAACATTCATAGGATTGGGTTGCAAGTGCCTTGCAATCATTTTCTCCTTCATTCTTTTAATGACCCTACAAAGCAAGGCACTGTTGGTTCTTTTTAAAGTTACAGATGGGGAACTGAGGCTGAGCAAATTGTAAATTGAGTATACAGCTTATGGCAGAGACTCTGGTTTCTTTTCTCTGTATCACTCACTTAGACATTCTGCTTGTAGGCTTCCTTCAGCTTGTATAATTCAAAGCTGTTGTGTGATTGTAGGGGTTATGGCAGAGAATGTTGGAAACTCTTCCCTGAAGAGAGTTTGAAAATCAAAGGCACAGTGAATTTGGACTCAGATCCCCACTCAGCCATCACTGAGATACATTTTACAAGTTTGGTTTAGAAATTTAATAAACAAACAAATGTTTCAAAGTGGTATTAAAAGTATAAAATAGAATAACTGTGTTTTATTTTTTTAACACATTAATTACATTTTAGCGTGAAAAGTGATTGTGGCTTCATACAACTATACTATATACATAATAATAAATATATATTCTACTGAGGTCCCTTTTGAAATACTCACCTATATTCCGATTGTGCTACAATTGTGTGTTGGGCTATTCTGTAGACCAAAATAGCAGCCATTTTGGTTTATTCTTGCAGCGGAACCTGCTGTGAGCAGACTTGTTCTATTCCAAAAAACACAACTGCATTGATACCTCTCTGAGGGCAGGAGGATAATAGCAGCAAGAGGTAAGCCCCCCCCTTCATTGGTTGGAGGCCTTTAATGTCCCATGGGACTGTTGCAGGAATGAGCCTCAGCCTTTAACAGCTGTTTCCAATGTAGTGTGTTGCAGTTCAGCAGACAGAGAAAGGGCTAAAGATATGGCAACCTCTTTTCTCTCTCTCCCAATCACTGTATTTCCCTGCATTTCATTTTTATGTTGGTTCTCCCTTGTTTAAGCAATTAGCTTTCTTGTCCATTCTGTGTGTAAATGTTAATGGCTTGCTATACATGTGTTGTGCTGTTCTTTCCATCTGATGAGGACTGAAGCTATAAAAATGCTGAAAGCCCATTTGCACTGTATTATCATTACCATATCAAGAGGCAGAGGAAGCCTCCCATTACTGTGTGTTCATTTGGGCCAGTGAGTTTTGGTGGTGCCTGCAGGCAGCTTTTTTTCTCAGTTTCGTATGCAAGCTTAAGGGTTAAAAATCACAGTCTCAGCCAATGCAAAAACTCACTGGTCCACTGCAACCCACAGGTCATGATTTTCCTGGCCCTACCCTACCTATTGTAGTGCTAATACACTTCCATTTGTGCATAATGCTGCAGGTCTTACAAGTTCAGAAACCAGAGGACTTCTGGATGCTCTTTCCAAATGGAGGCTCGAGTCTTGAAGGTCTGGCTAGTTTTGCTAACCCCTTGTAAGACACTACCAGGAGTCTTGGCCTTCCCAATGGGCTATGAAAGGTGGTTCTAAAATGCTTCCCCTCTTAATCCCCTGGAGACCAACTCTGAGCTGGAGTAGAAAGCATCACAATTGTGGCAGCGGCCCCCCAAACTGATCAGGGTATCTTCCTCTTTGAGGAAAATATGTGGATTAACTTAAATGAGTGAAAGACTCCCTGCTAGAAGCTACCTTGCTTCTCATCACAGCAAGTCATCAATTGAACAGTGATGTGATGCAGCACATGCTTTTTCAAAGGAGGGTTTCTGCACAAAGTATTTCCAGGACACAGCTATAGGGTATTTGTTGGTTTGTTTATTTGAAAAAAATTACAAACTGCCTCTGCGCTAACAGGAGCCCTTGCTTCATAACAAATACAAAAAGCAGTAAAATCAACAAGCACCTTGATTACAAGTGCAGTAAGAACACGTTTTATATTTTAAGTATAACATTTTCATCTTCTCCTCCGTTCTAGGAACTAAAGCCATCATATGTGATGTCCCTTGCCCATTCCCCCCATGTGGTGGTTAAGCTATGATGTTGTAACTGACCCAGGGTCCCCTGCTGAGCTTCATGGCTGAGCAAGCATCTGGACCCCCAGCTCCCTTGTCAAAGCTGAATATTCAAGCCATTACTAAGGTCTTTGGAGATTAAGGAGTTTCAACTCTCCAGTCTCAGCATCCAGAAGACTCTTGCCCACCTACTGCACAAGGTAGAGGCACTTGCAAGAGGGTCTTCTTGGACTGCAGGGGATGACATATAGGGTTGGAGCGATTCCTTCGCATCGGCAAGAAGCAAGGCAGCTGTCAAGGTCAAAGGAAGCCCTTTGCCTTGAGCAGAAAACTAAAGGTAAAGGGACCCCTGACCATTACGTCCAGTCGTGTCCGACTCTGGGGTTGCGGTGCTCATTTCGCTTTATTGGCCGAGAGCCGGCGTACAGCTTCCAGGTCATGTGGCCAGCATGAAAACTAGCAGCTCACAAATGCAGGTCTTGAGGACCTGATAAAATCCCATGCGGTTGTCCTTCCAGCCCTTGCTGTGTCCCAACCATCTTCAGAGGTAGCATCTGTTGCCGGAACCCAGAGCTCCATCTTGTAGGCTTTTGTGACTAGCTCCTGGCCTGGCTGCGACAAATCGGGACTTCCTGGCCTCTGGGCGAGCAGGAGGCGCCTGCGGGGAGCCCCTCTTCGCCTTGAAGGCCAGGAGGCGCTGGGCGCTGCGCTCGCCTGTCTCCGAGTCGGGGTGGGGAGAAGCATTTAGTAGGCCGGCGGTGGCGGGGAGCCGAGTGGCTCAGCCGGCGCTCCTCCTTCCCTGGGCCGGGCGCCTTTAAAGCCTGCCGACTCCTTGCTGTGTGACGTGCGCCTGGCTCCTGGCCCGGCGAGGGGAGGAGCGGTGGCGCCGCTGCTGGTGCGGAGGGACCCTCTCCGCCTCCGCCTCCTGCTGTCAGCCCGCCCGCCCGCCCGCCTCCCTCTCCGAGAAGCGAAGCCACAACTTTTCTTTTGTGCGCGCGCGTTCACTCCCCCCTCCCCTTGGCTCTCTTCTCTCCAGATTTTAAACCCTAATGACGGATTAAAAATCTGGCGCCCAGAAACTGTGGCTTTAGAAGTCCGGTAAGGCCTAAACAAAGACTCTTTCTTTCTTTCTCTCGCTCTCTTTTTCCTTTTTCTGCTCTGCCTGGTTTGATTTGCACACAACCTGCGGGGAGGGGGCTGC
Source organism: Darevskia armeniaca (assembly GCA_034641395.1). Taxonomy (NCBI): domain Eukaryota; kingdom Metazoa; phylum Chordata; class Lepidosauria; order Squamata; family Lacertidae; genus Darevskia; species Darevskia armeniaca. Next base: position 119,631 of record JAWWNF010000106.1, read on the forward strand.
CTTTCGCCTTTCCCCCTTGCGGCTCTTCCTCGTCCCACTCCCCAGAGTCCCGCGGCCGCGAGAGGCGCCGAGCAAGGAGTCTCCTCCGTGCCCGCCTTTTGTCCGAAGCAGCGCAAAGCAGGCAGGCATTGCCTGCTGGGGCGAAGTTGGCATTTGCCAACATCCGGGAGTTGGGCGGCTTGGTCGCTTTCCCGAAAGGGGAGGGCTGGAAGGGGGGGCATGTTCTCTTTGGCTCTGTTTTTTGCCGCCGCCCAGGCCCGAGGATTGAAGTGAGCGGGCTTCGGGGAGGTGCGCGCTTGTGTGTGTTTGTGCTTGCCTGCCCGAAGGAGCCCCATCGAGTCGAGCGGCGAGCCTCCAGGCCAGCCCTGCGGGATACGTGCTCTCTGGGCTCTTGGAGAGCGGATCACGCCCCCTCCAGTCGCCTCCCTCCGCCTGGCCTCTTAATCTGCGCCAGAGCTTGGAGGGACCGGAGGGGGAAGAGCAGAGCATAAACAAGGGCGGGAGGAGGAAGCGACCCGGGGCACCCTCGCCTCCTCCTCCTCGCCCTCCAGCCCCTTCTGCAAAGGTGCCCGTGGGCTGTAGACAAGCTCCGCCGAAAGCAGCCTCTGCTCCGCGCTGCCTGCTCGCGCCACAAGCCGATTGGTCGTGCGCTCTGCTGCCGCCATGACACTCGGCTGCGCGGCATTATCGCTCTTCGCCCCGCAAGCCGAGATGGGGGTGCGCTGCGCCTTGCTTGGCCTCCAGTTTGAGGGATCGAGGTACAAAAGTATGCGCTTGGAAAGCGCAACAGACGTGTTGTCGCGTTTGCCTCGGAAGATGCCCAAGAAACGTTGCCCTTGCCACGCTGGTGTGTAGCTTGGGCTGGCAGGCTTTCAACAAGACAAGACTGCTTTTCGCAGTGAGAGAATCAGGTCTGCGTTTCGCTATTCCCGCCTGCTGACCTCCCTTCATTGAAATTAAGAAGCTCGCTCTTTCTGGACCTGCAGTCTCCCCAAAGCACTGGGTGCAGCTGGTGTGCCTCAGACCTAAAGGCAGACCCCTTTTTGTTCTCTGCGAAGCAATGGGGGAAATGCAGGGACACAGAATTTGGTAAAATCCGTAAGATAATTTGAGATTAGGTCACAGGCTTCTGTAAGTAGCCTCTGTGTTTGTCGTTGTCGCACCCCCCCCCCAAAATGTCTGAACTGTAGCCTGTTGGAGTTTTTCTGTTCTTCAGAACCCCAGTGAATCCATAGGAAAATTAGTGGGATTGCAACAAAACATTGCAGTGCATCTCCAGCCCCTAAGAGGAATGCTGCTGTTCAGGGTCTCCAAATATCCTGGAATGTGAGCTTTGTAATAATGTTTAGGCATTGGAGAAGGATAAATTACACATTTTCTCTTCCCCTGCTGTGCTCGAGGGCTGCTAGTTCCCACCTAGGCATTTTATTGCAATATAATGGTTGTTTTGGAAAAGAAGTCTCTTTCCTCAATAAACAAAAATTCTTGTATACTGGAAGGACGGATGTGTTCCTCTTCCTTGAAGCCCCATCTGTGGAACAACAGTCCACTTTTTTGAAGCTGCCTGTCCCATGCTCTCAACAAATGAGCCAACTTTTTTGTGTATGAAGTCCAAGACATCTACAAAAAGTGAAGTGCTCACACAAATGTCTGGTAGTCTTAACACATATTTATAGTAGTCATTCATGGCACATTATTTGTATGAAAAGTCTCTGAGCTTCCTCTACTTCACATGTCTGGATACCTGCAAGCAGTTCTTTCCACTGGTAATCAGGCAGGTAGCTGTCTATCTTCAAAATACATTTCCTTTATGCAGAAACATGCCATATTTATGTGGATGAGGCTCAGTGGGCTTTTTAAGTGATCCTGTTTAATGCCATCTTCCTGCCCAGAGCTAACAAGAAAGCAGGACTGGATGGGATGTTGGTCTGAACCGGAGTGGAGAGAGGGCCTTGACGGATCTAGAAGGTAGCCTTATTCTCATTTATTAATTACAGCTAAAAGAGATTACTGTAATAGAAAATTGAGGCATCTTGCAGGAGGTTTGACGCCTAGGATTTTTGCTTAGCCTATTCAAAAATAAATAGTTGTAGACAATTAGTTATCTGACTCTTAAAATTATTGCCTCTCTTAACTCCTAAAGTTCTGTTGCCCCATAAATCTGCAGCATAGAGGTAGAACACCATTCCTTGCTTTTTATTGAAGCTGTGAGGCTAAAAGAGATTTTGGAAGGACACTTCATAAATTGAAGTTCTTAATTGCTGTACCATTTGTGGGTTAGATGGGACAAACACATATCACATTTATTACTTTCATTACCTACATCAGGCATAGGAAGTTCCTACCACTTCTGAACTGTTAAGGTGACTGCTTTTCTGGGGATAAATTGTCTGGCTTCCTTGTGCCTGGTGATAGATTAACTTGCCTCAGAGTTTTCTGCCTTGCCACTGAGCAACGGGTAAAGTCCAAAGGAGTATGGCAGAGTGCTGGAGTAGCAGTTGTTCCAGTCAGAGGTCAGGTCCACACTGTGCTCGCTGGATTAGTTTTTTAGCTCTAAAAGACAATGGCAGCATGCAAGCTGAGTGTGCTAAATAAATGTTGCAAGCCAGCTGTGGGAAGAAAAATCCTTTAAATATTTAGGTAGGGCATGAAATAGTATCCAGCCATTGAGCAGTCCTCACATCCCCATCACTGAGGCAGCCTTGGAGGCAGAGATAGGCTACAGCAGCATCATACTCACATTGACCAATTTAAAGTGGCTTACAAACCCCTTTTATTACTGTGCTTTTATACTGCCTGTCTGTCGACAAACTTAAGGGGCTTGCAATCTCCCAAGATTAAATCAAAAAAGGACGCAAAACTTGGACCAATAAAATAGAATTTTCACTTGCTATTCATAGCCTGTTCAGGAGCTCCCTTGACAGGCTCTCTCCTTCCCTCTTCCTCTCTGTTCACACAGTTCTTTAAGTAGCCCCCAGGATGTTGGGGCTGACCCAGCTGAACTTTCTCATGTCTGGAGCTGATGGCATGAACTTGCTAGCTGGTGCTCTAAGCAACAGTTCCCCGAGGAAGTACCTAAGCTTATTTATTTGCCCTTTCCACAACAGAAGACGCAAACAGGGACTTATACGTTGCAGTGAATCCCCACCCCTAGTGGAGTGGAACAGCAGTCTTATGGTTAGGCTCACAGAGGGCACCTTCTTTGCTACCTTCCTGAAAACTTCCCCAGCTGTGTTTTAAAGTGCTAAAGTCCTCGCTTCACCCAGCTGCTCCTGTTTCTAGGGCAAGCAACTCTGATGGTGGCAACACACACCATTACTTCAGATTGGGCTACTGTAATATGCTTCATGTGGGTTTGCATTTGGGAATTTCAGCTACGGTACTTCAAAATGTTGCAGTGAAAGTTCTGACTCACCTTCTGGAGCAAGGGGTACCTTGGCTCCTCAAATGAATTGAGCCTGAAAACATGGGCACCCAAGTGGTATTAGCCTCTAACATATTCACCAGCAACTGAAAAGTACTATTTACACAATTTTATTTCCACTGTTGGAGGCAGCATACAGTTGCTGGGAATAGGACATCCTTTTCTTCTCCCCCTTCTAACTATTCCACTTGTAACTTCATTATGTGTATCTGCCTGGTCACTCTGTCATAGTATTTCCTAGAAGACAGAAATCCTCAGTTGCATATAACTGTTCCCTTAGTGTTCACATTTCACGATTTAATGAAAAATGCTGTTGAGAAGCCTCCAGTTTGGATGTCCATATAGAATTTCCACTTAAATTTGACATGCAAAGTACCGGTAACTTTCTCAGCATTATGACAGCAGAGACAGAATTGAAAATAGGCTTTTTTAATGCGCTTGCATTAAGGTATAATTAAAAGTAGCCGTCCCAATAACTTGTTCAGGGGGGTGGGGAACCTATTTAAGCCTGAGGGCCAGATTGGAACTTGTCCAACCTTTTGGGGGCCACATTCCAATGGTGGGTAGGGCACCTCTCAAATGCATGTAACTCTGTCCCCCTCCCCCTGGTCACCAGCACACATGCACTAGCCACACATATATCACAGAACTGGTAGTTGTGTGCAAGTATACACACTTAACACAATCAACACTTTCAGTCCACTCCACCACACTTGTGAGGACTGGAAAGCTATTTAGAGTTGATCTTTATAAACAGCAGGCAGAGGAATTTTATCTCTCCCGTCTTAGCACTAAAACTTACATATGTGTACAGTACTAGGAAATTTTGTCGTAGAATCCTGGAATTGTAGAGTTGGAAGGAATGCCTGAGAGTCCTCCAGTCCAACCCCCTGCAACATTGTCAAATGATGTGCTTCCATCTTAAATGTTTGGTTATAAAAGTGCTGCAATTGTTAAGAATCTTTGTACCCTGTGCAACTTTGCTAATGTCAGTGTTTGAAATTCCCATTGTTCTAGGTGCATTTTGCGACAAGGAATTTCATTAGCACGAGCAGTTTCTGAGCTCTGGACGCAGTACTGCGCCTAGGATTTCAGATTAAAACTGCAGAGTGGAAGGAAAGAAGGACCCTTTTCCTTCTCCCCACTTCCAGCAACTCTCTGAAGACTGGAGAAGAGACCATCTTAAGAATATTAGGGGGGTTGGCAGGGCAAGGACTAGACCATGTGAAAAATGAACATAACATTTTAGCGGCAGTTCATTCATTTTCAGCTTTGTCATTCTTGTTCTTTAAAAAGTGTGCCTAGACATTCCGTTGTTGTGCCCATAACCTAGGTTTAAGGTGCCATTTAGCACTTAGCCTTCATATCTCACTTTCTAACACTGGCTAACATCCTGCTCATCTGTTTGTGTGTGTTGCTTGAGTCTGGCATGCTACTTTCCTTGTTGTAAACTGTAAGACTGCATTAAGCTTCTCAAAGGGGTGAAAGGTCAACAGAGGACTATAGCAAATGTGAATCTATTACATTTTTATAGCTTTTTCCAAAAATCTGAAGCTTTGCTAGCCAGGGGTTATTAATGTAACTAATTCGTAGCACATCAGTAGTGTGGGGGAAAGCCTATTTTCATGCAGTTTCCAATAGGCTGCTTGCCTGCTTACCTTGGAGGCAGCTTTTACCACAGTTGATACAAGTTTATATGAGTGATACATTAACTGATGTGTCTTATGTGATCCCATATAGTAAGCATATGAAGATTTATGGGCACCAGGTTGGCAACCACAGTTTAAAAACCTCTGCCTTAGTCCATAGTTAATACCATTTCCATTTCTCCTTCTTGTATACTGTGAAATGTTGTAAGAGCAAGTTACAGTCAAGTATTGTAGTTCAGATCATAGAATTGTATCATTGGAAGGGATCCCAGGGTCATCTAGTCCAACCCTCCACAAATATACATTCCGTTGTTGCAGCTGTAACCCAGGTTTAAGGTGCCATTTGTGCCTAGCTTATTTATATGAGTTTCTAACATTGTTTGCACCATATGGTTCAACTCTTTCAGAGAATCTGGAGAGGTTTCATTGGAGAGCATTCTGGTGAGGTCTTTAAGCAGAGGCTTGACAGCCACCTGTCAGGAATGCTTTGATGGTGTTTCCTGCTTGGCAGGGGGTTGGACTGGATGGCCCTTGGGGTCTCTTCCAACTCTATGATTCTATGATTTCATCTATAAATACAACACATGCACAAGTTTCCTGTGGCAATTTAAAAAGTGGTTGGGAAGCAGGTCAGCTTTGCAAATTAAGATAGCTGGCTCATCATTTTCCTGTAGTGTGTAATCTAGAGTGGGTTTTTTGTTTAGTGTCCCTACAAATATTCCACAGCCATTGCTAGGGAGCTTTCAGAAAGGATACTTCTACAAGTGATGGGCTTTAGTTTTATTTTTGCACACACCCTGCCACCTGAGTTTTAATGTATTGTAGGAAACAACATTTTAAATAGTCTCTACAACAGTAGCCTCTATTTATTAGCTAGTTTATCAGCTGTGTGAAAGCTGCATGTCTTACTGACCGTGAACCAAGGATTACAGAATCTCAGCATTAAAAAGGAACACCAAATTAACATTAAATTGTATTTTAATCCTTTTATAATACTAGAGTGCCCAGGGATGGGATTTCTAGCCAAAGCAGTCAGATATCACATCTGGAAGTAATACAACATGTAAAATAAGATCAAAATAAAATTTGGATGTTTGTGGCCATGAAACGGCACAGAGTCAGTATTCAGAAAAGTTGCTGCACAGGGCATAGAAATCTCCCTGTGTGTTGGAAGCTGAACCCCAAGCAGGTAGTTACAGCACTCTTGCAAGTTTTAACCTGCAATTATGAAATATAGACACTTCCGCTTTTTTTGTTTTGTGAAAGCTGACATTGTCAGTTTTGATATTTCAGCACAGAATCTGTTCGTGTGAAAAAAGCAAGTGGTCCCCAAATGCTTATGCCATAGTGGATTAGTTTGTCTCTAAGGTGCCACAAAAGCCTTAGTTGAAAAAGGAATTACCGGTAAATACTGTTAGCAGTCTAGGGCAGTGTTTCCCAACCTAATCTAGGCAACGGCACACTTGAATCAATGAAAAAATCTCGCGGCACACCGCTCCTCCCCCACCCGGCTGCGCCGGGTCTCCTGACCCAGAGTTACCTCTGGGATCAGCTGTAGCGCGGCGCGCGCGAGGCTTCCGGTCGGGATTCTCGCGCGAGGCTGCTGTTGCTGCTGCTGCAGCAGCCAAGGGAGCAGCGCCGCCCTGGCTTCCGCTTCGCCGCCGGGCTCCAGCAGCGCCGCCGCCACGGTCCTGTGCAGCCCTGGGCTGCAGGTCCCTTTTTCCGCGGCACATCAGCCGGTGTCTCGCGGCACACCGGTTGGGAAACGCTGGTCTAGGGTATTATTTGAGGTGATGTGTTTCTCTTCTGTAAGGATCACATTAAGTGCTTATGTTTAGTGTATTTTTCCCACATGGAATTTTTATTTTAATTTTTTCCTTCTGCTTTGCTCAAATTCAAGATGGCATATGTGAGAGGAATAAAAAAAAATAGACGTAAACTTATCTACCAAGCCCAGTGCTGCAGTGTGGATTTGTGTGTGTGTGTGTGTGTGTGTGTGTGAGAGAGAGAGAGAGAGAGAGAGAGAGAGAGAGAGGTATGTACCTGTATGCTGCATGTCTTATGTGTGTAGGGTCTGTATGTGTGAGGGTATGTGATACAATCTGGCATAAGGATTTAGAAGCAACCACCAGCCCCTTGAATTAGGCCCAGAAGTTGATAAGCAGCCAGTGCAACTTCTGCAATGTTGGCTAAAGGTGCTTTCTTCTTCTGACATTTGGCAGGCGCTCAGATTTATTGCACCTGCTGTGCTTCTGAATTGTCTTCAAGGGCAGCCTCATATAAAGTGCACTGCAGTAGTAGGCCCTCGAAATGACCAAAGCAGAGATAATTATTATGAGATCCCCCTGCAAAATAAGTGGAGCTAATGCACTGGTGAAGCTTACCTTATAAGGGGTGTTTCTGACCACCACCGCTATCTTACCTACAAGCAAAACCCAAGGACAATGTGGAACTATCCTCAATGAGGTCTGTGCTCTGCTTTATAGAGACAAAGTCATTTTTTGTCTTGATGATGGGAAAAAATGGGAAAGATGAATCTGCAAATGTTCAAATGAATGATTTTTTCCAATAGGTTTTAGAGATGTGATGATTGCAGTTGTGCAGGCAGTTGTTAGGGAGGAACAGTTCACAAATGACAACTGCTCATTGCTCCAGGGTGTTTGATCTCCTCTTGTCAGCTGTGGTTTGACAGCCACAGGAAGCAAAGGCTGCTGTAGCTGAGGTGGCCTGGCAAGAACAAGTGATACTGGAGCTCTGTGTGTATCTGTGTGCATATGTCTGCACATGCATGCACATATATGGAATAGGGTGCCTCACCCTGGAGTTCTTCTGGAGGCTGGAACCTTAGCATGTGGCTTCTGTCTAGCTGCTTAAGAGCTTGTTCCTTGGTACTATCACATTTAGACTGGAGTTTGGGTGCTGTGTGCTGTGAAACAATATAGAAGTTTTCATTCCATTTCCTGTAGGGATAAGATAAAATGGCCTAGTTGCATGCAGAAATGGCAGATCTTCTTCATGGCAGTCTTAATATTCACACATTTCATAAAGTTCTGGAGCAGATCAGGCTTGGTGACTTAATTGTAGAAATAGTTTATACCATAAAGTACACGCAAAGAGGCCTTTGGTGGTCCTGTGCCTTGCTTTCCAACTGAGCTTCTTAGTTTCCTCCCCACTTTTCAATGTGTGATGGATGCTCTTTAGAGCCAAATCAACCTTTAGAGTTTTCTTTTCATCCTGCTGGTTTTTTTTTGGGTGGGGTGGGGTGAGGGAATGCCTAATGGAGGAGTGGCTTCTCTTTTGGAGCTTTTGGACTGTGGCCTGAGTTAATGTTGATCAAAATTAAATAGAGAGCAGGAGGTTCAGTGTAAAGATATTTTATTAGGAAACTGAGAAAGACCAGTTATGATCATATTTTTATTTACAGCATTTTACCAGAACCAGTTGCATGCCAGAGCTCGTAAAGTCATGCTCTCTGGGGGGTCCAGGAGCACAATACCAGCAGAGTATTTTGTTAGCACCGTCCTAAGTGAGAATATTTGTAAACAGTAGCCAAGGTTATCCATAGCATTTATACCACATGGGCAGGTTCTGCCTTGGCAAGGCATGTGTTGGCATCTCCCAGTCCAGATGGCATCTCTAAGAATCTGAGCCATGCAAAACTGTCCCCCTGTGTATGATTTGTATTTAACAAAATGCAGCTCAGGTCTTCTCTTGCTTCATATCCCAAGATCTGATCACTGGCATCAGTACTTGTTAACATGGATAGATGGCTGGTGTCAGTTTTATGAAACACAAGCAGATACTGTACCTACACTAGATCAAAAGGAAACCTCTAGAAAGTAGGCAGTCCTTATTTGACCTTGAATTTGGTCAAAATATGGCTTGTTGACAAATGTGCATGTGTATATGATGGGCCTAAACGTTTGGAGAAGGTTTAAATAAATATATGTATTTAATCCTCCTACTGGCAGTAACTTTTCTGCATTGGGTTTGGGTTTCCCCTGCCTTAGCCAGCCTGTGGCATTTTCCTATCCCAAGTAGTTGTCTTCAGCTGTTTCCAGAAAATGCAGACAGTGGGCATATGGAGTGTTTCAACAAAAATGCTGTTCTGCAGAACAGGTGCAGTCACACTAAAAGCCCTGCTCCGAGTTACTGTGGACCAGGTTTCTAAGCCTTCTAAGGGATCATTTCTTTCTTCCTCAGAGTGACCGAGACCCTCATTCTCCATGACAGCATGGCAGCTGTCAAGTCCCCAAAGGCCTTGTCCACCAACCTCTATCAGCTTCTGCAGGTCAACCATTTTGGCCTTGGGAGAATGAACTTGGTTCCCTGAGGGCCAGGGACGCATTGCACCACACACACCCACACACACCCCAACTTCTGTCCAGAAGGCAGACAGTTGTATTTATAGTATTCTGTACAATACACTGCATGCTGTGCCCCAGCTGGCTTTCTCTCTGCATTTCTGTTTTTATAGGTTGAGTTAGTTTACTTTGGGAGCTTAGGATTTGTTGGGGGGGGGAGAGTAGTCTTCCCTGTCCTCCTTGCTCTGCTGTTGAACTCTGTGCTTAACTTGCTTGCTGCTTTGTCACTGGGGCTGAGATGCCACATCTGCTGAGACTCCCCTCTTGCTCATCCAGTGGGCTCCCTCACTGGGTGGTTCCAAATTTATAGTCCTGACCAGCTTCCCTCTAGCTTTTGATGACTAAGCGGTGTATAAATCCTGTCATATAAATAAATGGCACCAGGTGATAGACATGTGGGTGGCCTCCTCCACCTGTCAGTGTTGGCCGGTGGGCTCTTGAATCTAGGACCTCTAAAGTGTGGTGAGTGTCCCTCCTTTCGTGTTTTAAAGAGCCCTTGTGATTGTAACACCAACCCTACATTTTATAGGCAGTTGTTGAGCCGCAATAGAAACTAATGGGGAGCCATAGAGGCTCCCAGTGTTTCCTCAGGGGCCTTGATCACCCCTTCCAGCAGTAAACTTGTGTGCCTGTCATTTGGAAACGAAACAGCACTATCCAAAAATAATAGTGGCTTCCTCTACATATTCAGGGGACACCCTTGGTACACAGGGTTATATATATATATATTTTAAAAACTCACCCGTTTGTGTAATCCAGTAAGCTGCATAAATTTACTATTCCATGTTGAGTCTTGGGAAGTGGGGGCATGCAGATAAAATGTGTGAATCCTTTGAGAGTTATGATCGGCATGTAGGCAGTTACGGAAAAACAACTGATTAGGGGCTTCATACATGACATTTTAATGTGCTGCTTTGTGAACCTGATTGCTTGTAACAGGTTACTGTGTAGAATTACTAAAGCCATTTTTGAACACATGCCCAATATTACAAATGCCTGTTTTGCATGTTTCTATTTCAGCCGCGTCATTTTGTGTACATTAGCACAGCATTCCAAGCCAGCTGCCCACATATTTCCTGTCAACTAACTGCTTTTTATGCTGGAAGATTCACACATTGAAGGAAAAGGCCTTCTAGAATGAGGAAATGTTGCAGCTAAGAACTTGTGTGGAATCCAAGCTTGCCTCAGTTGTGCCACAAGTAAACCAGGGCATTTTGTTGCAAGTTTGAAGTGAGCATTCTGCTTTTTCTTGACTTGTATTTTCCTTTGCTTTAAATTGGAGAGCATAGCTCAAAAGAGCTGTTATTTCCTAGAGTTGTGGTCTCTCTGAAGTCTTGGAAAGAGCTGTGAGGGACATTACTTGTGCTTTCTTGAGGAAATAGTATGTTTAGCATTGACAGGAATCCTGGCTTTTCTGTCTTCTATTACCATCAGACATGCTGCTCTGAAGGTTGAGTAATGCCTTGGTTTTTATTCTTCCAAGCAGGTGCAGTGATTAACATTTTGCAGTGGTCTCCCTCGGGAGGTGGTGGACTCTCCTTCCTTGGAGGTTTTAAGGCAGAGGCTGAATGGCCATCTGTCATGTATACTTTATTTGAGATTTCCTACATTGCAGGGGGTTGGACTGGATGATTCTTGGAATCTCTTCCAACTCTGCAGTTCTAGGAGTCTATAAATATGACACTCAATTAGTCAAACTGTTAAACACCTATTTTTCTATATAATATAGGTAGGTAGCTTGCTTCCACCTGGAAGCTGCATATATTTCTGCAGGAGGGTTTTTCCATCATCATTTTATTTGTATGCCATCTTTCCATAATTCAAACCATGCTCAAGGCGTCTTACAACATAACAAGATTTACATAATTACAAACCTAACAAAAATAGTCAGAATAAATTAAACACATCAAAAAGCACATAACTGAATTGAAACAATGTCCACATAAATCATAATATTAAAAATAAAGATACAACAATTAATATTAATTAATATCCTTAATTAATAACAAAAAACTAACAAAGCACCTTAAACAAACCACAGCCCAAGAGTCTGTTCAGCAGCCTCAGCTTTTGTAGCTGCTGGGCTCTGTCTTCCCAGGCCAAGTGGGAAAAGGCCAGCAAAGCAGGGAGCAGGTCTTCCAGGACTTAAAAGACCCTCCAGAATGCTGTGATGCCATGTTGCCAAAAGTACTGAGGGTCCCCCAGGGTTTTGCACCTTTTGTTTTAACTGACTGCTCCTATAGGTACCCTGTTGTGATACTGTGATGCCCAAAGGTTTTTGCAAGGGGCCCAAAGCCCCTCAAGAATCGCCACACAAGATCTTGGCCTGTGGTCTCCAGAGGGTTGACCATGGGTCACTATGGTCCTTCACATAATAAATGGTTAGCCACTGCTGATGCAAAATATCAGCAAGGAGTAAAAATATTTGACATGTAAGACAAAACACTAGGAAGGAAACACTAGGCTCAAAACTTCCATGCCTATGATTTTCAGTGGTTGGTTCTAGGTTTTCCCCTTCCCTTTGACGTTGGTTCATAACAAGGTTCAAAGAAGGCCTGTCATTAGTAACAAGTGGCAAGTCAAAACAGATTGAACGACATCCCATTCTGCCCCACTTCCCATGCCAAATAACAGGGGCAAATAGCAGCCGTAGCTTAAGGCAGGCTAAATCTTGTTTCGGTTGGGGTTGAAAGAGGGGCCTTGTGTTTGCTTTGCTTCTGGACAGTTGTTTTCCTATTTCTTCTTCAAAGTTGCTGTTTGCAAAAGCCCTACTTTTACTAAAAGTTCTCAATACTCCATGAGCTTGTTTAGTTTCTGTGCTAGTTTTGTATGGGGAGATCGTAACAACAGGAAGCTTCTGTGATCCACTACTGTATTTTGTCACAACTGTCCCTGTTCACTTGGAGCCAATCCGAGCATTCCCAGGTCATTTTCTAGACTATTGAATAGGACGGAACTGTCATATGTATACTTGTAGGGGTTTGCATATTTGAATGTTCACTAGCATGTTTTGCCTATGCATTGTCTAAAAGCTTTCAAATATACAGTCATCCTCCTAGACATCTAGGATGGTACAGTCCTCTGTGCCTGTTTTTGTTTTAAAGAAAACAGCCTGGTCTTGGCCAGGGCAAAAGATAACTGACTCAGCTTTTACAAAATCATTGCAGGATGTGGGGGTAGAAAGACTGTTAGCTGGAGAAGTGGAGCTATCATAATGGATTGGTTTTATATTGCTGAAAGAAAACCTGTTTGAATCAAGTTCCCCATTGGTATGTCACATTAATACAGAAAAATGCATACTATTTGACTGGTTTAACCATGAAACATTGTTAATACTTTGCATTCATCAATACTTCGCCAGCGGGACCAGTTGGCCGGCCCTTTGTAGAGTAGCTTTGTATGAGCCTACATTTACAGTCCCGCTGTCAAGGAATGTAACACTAAACCTTCGTGTGGGCCCTTAGCATTGCATTTTCTGCTGGTTAAGAGATCTGAGGCAGGACAAGGAGCCATGAAAGCAATGTGTGTTTCTCTCTCTTTACCTATAAAAACAAAATAAAAATAAAAAAATTCCTACCAGTAGCACCTTAGAGACCAACTAAGTTTGTTCTTGGTATGAGCTTTCGTGTGCATGCACACTTCTTCAGATTCTTCAGGGTATCTGAAGAAGTGTGCATGCACACGAAAGCTCATACCAAGAACAAACTTAGTTGGTCTCTAAGGTGCTACTGGAAGGAATTTTTTTATTTTTTATTTTGTTTTGACTATGGCAGACCAACACGGCTACCTACCTGTAAGTTTACCTGTAAAAACATTGAACAGAGCCAGATACTTGGGTAACAGCTGTCCAGAACTTTAAAGAAGCAAGAGCTGATCATAAAGCTTCAAGCCCACTTTCCCTTTTATCAGAGGAGCTGAGGTTCCCACAAGGGACAGAACAGATACACTTCTATGTTATTTGCTGTTGGTGTGTAATTTCTTGATGGGGAGTGAAAATTACTTAATTTCAAAGCTTTAAATTCTTTCCCCCTTTCTCTTGGCCTTTCTAGGTTGGACGGTAACCTGGCAAAGCACCAAGATGTCGCTTCACAACACGAGAGCCTCAGCTCTCCTTGCTTGGGTAAGATGCCTCTTCTTTATTCTTTGTTGCGGCTTAGGATGTGGCTACACCTTGTACTCTGGTGCCTTCTTTTCCCTCTGGGCTAACTGTGCTCTGTTATCCTTGTCCAAAGTGCTTTGTGTAGCTGACAGCTCCCTTTGCGACACTGTGTTTTTGATCCAGCAGATCTTCCATGTGAGAAACAAGTTCTTGGGATGTAAAACATGTTACCTTAGGAAAGGCAAAACTGGCAGTAAAAACAGAGCAGTTGTAGCGAGAGAACCAGCTGCATTTCAGTGACAAAATGGGGAATGAGATGTCCATAACTCAATCGTAGGGCATCTTTTTTTCTTTTTTTTTTTGTACACAGAAGGTTCTGGGTTCAGTCCCTGGAGTCTCCAGGTAGGGTTGAGGGAGACCTCTGCCTGAAGACCTGGAGAGTGTTTAGTGTGCCAATGTGATTCAAGGCCCAATTGTAAGAATTGAAGCAGTGTAAATTTTTAGTTGTCATTTAACATGGTTTATTAGCCCCATATGCTCCATTATTTAGAAAATGTGCATAGAAGTATGCATGGGAAACTAGATTTAAGTCAGCTTTCCCCCTTCCTGATTTATGTAATGGGTTTAAATCAATGGTACCCTGAGGAAGAATTTCATTGGGGGGGGGGGAGTTTCTTTCCTTGGATGCTCTGTGAAGCTTTCAGATATGCTTGAGATCAGTGTTGAGACCTTGAATTTCATCCAAAACTTCTGGAATTTGTTGCTTGCCTTTTTATCAGGAAAGGGGTGGAGATGAGGAGTTGGACCTCTTTTTGAATGCCTAAAAAGCTCCTGGCGCTTCCTGGACGTTATGTTAATTGTCAGTTGCTGCCACTCCCTCAGACTCCTTAAAGATATTGATGAGGTTTATGCATGTTTGGAAGAGGCCATGGTTAATGTGAGAGCTGTTTAAATTAAGTGTACCGTAACTAGGAAAAAATTTCAGGTACCCCCAGACAGTCATGAAGAATGAGGGTTCATTGGAGCAATGTTATTCAGTGGCTCCCACATGGAACTGTTTGTATTAGTTCCTACGTGGGGTTAAGGCACCAAGGCAGGGGGCATAAGAAAATCCCTGCTGAAACAATCTAAATGCCTATGTGGTCCATCACTGTGGGCAGCCAGAGCCCTCTGAGAAGCTCACAAGCAGGACATGAGAGCACCAGCCCTCCTACTGGTAACTGAGGCCTGCTGTCTCTGATTCTGGAGGTAGCATATAGCCACCAGGACTTGTAGACTAAAACCCATGTAGAGTTGTATCAAGCAGGAGGCAAGGAAATTAAATACTGTAATTTGTACTTCTTCTGCACCCTATTCCAAAGCCTCATGATCAGTTGTGATGTACCCATTAAGTTTTTTCTTTATGGCAGATGTGTAGGGCATGTTCCTGTTGACTTGCTGAAGGCTATTATCTATCACTCATTTTTGTTTCTGATCTGAGATCCTTTCCTCTCCAAGCACAAGGTGTATGCAGTGCATTGCTAAGTGCTTGTATGTTTTCCTTATTGGGGTTTCCACCAAGCTTACATGTGGGTAAACTGCAATTGGTACATCACCACAAGTTTCAGGATTGATACATTGACTGAGCTGTAAGATGCTGACCTTATTCCTTAACTTGCCAGCAAGTGGATTTCTAGCCTGTGATTTGATTCATCTCCTCTTCTTCAGGTGAACAGTCTGAAGCTGGATGATACCCTGAATTCATTGTCTCAGCTCCAAGACTGCAGTATTTTCATCAAGATAATCAACAAAATGTAAGAGGCACTGAGGACACGGACACCTTTCCTTCCGTGCTATATTGTGAAGTCAATGTGCATTGTAATGTTGTTTTTTAAATCTTGTAGGGACAGAGGCTGAATGCTACAGCCAGTGGCAAATAATGTACAAAAAGTGATCAGTATAACTGCTAGTTATAAAGATGATCAAGCTTTGAAGAGCCCTGCAGGCGCATCCCCTGGTGCTGGAAAACCTTTCAGTTAGTTCCCACCCCTGGCTCCTCTAGTTCTTTTATCTCTATGCTGTAGGCCACTCTTTGCAGTAAAAAGTGCTTGGAAACCTGCTGCTTTAATAACACCCCCTCCCTCTGAATGCTAATACAGAATTATGTACTTGTGTAAATTCTCACTTCCCCATAGCCCTGACAGTGATCTTCCTCCCTTCCAGTGTTGTTCAAGTGCATAGGTGAAATCTGTAGCACTTTCAGAGGCTTAGGAATAGCCATAGTGGAACTCTGAGGTTTTAAGGAATTGTAACCTGTTTGCTGTTGATTACATTCTTTGTCTCTTAATTGGATTCTGAATTAAATGCAGAACATATTCTGATATAGTGTCTTTTTATTTGATGAAAGTTATTTTTATACTTTACATCCTAAGCTGGGAGAGCCTCTCTTGATGCACCTTGGCTATTGTTACCTGTCCTGCTGGACAGCTGGAGTTGCATTCAAGAAATGATTCCCAGTTGTGTAGGAGGAGGTGGTGAAGAGGACTTCCTGCAGAGCCTGTATTTACTCAAAACCTACTTAATCCCATTCCATCTGGTTTTGAACTCTGATAAACAAATCAATGAAACAAGCTGCCGGGCTAGGCACTTTGCCTGCACTGTAAGGACTTTGGGGGTTTTGTAAAGGTTTGGGGAGGATGAGGAGACGCGGTTCAAAAACTGCAAATGATCTGTACCTCAGTTTATGAAGTACGGTGTAAAAGGGGTGTCAGGTTTTCTTCTAAGCCTCCTGCGGATTTCAGGAATTAGTGGTGTCCCTCCATTGCAGTTCTGTATATACTTAATTTTCATCTTCTCTTGGTAATTGTTCTAGGAGCATATTGGAGGTGTGCAGGCAGCTTCACAATTTCTCCTGAAATGCTTGAAAACCCAAAGCACCCTGAAATTCAGCTTATACTGCCCAGATACCATTTTAATGTTTTATCTGTCTGGTGTTTTCATCATGCTAAGATGCTTAAATTACTTTTCTACAAATGTACCCAAAGCAACATATAAGAATAAATGCTAACTACTAGAATGTTGCAGGCAACCAAACAATCACAAAACAAACAGCAGACAAAAGTCAGAACTCTAAAACAGGAGGGCACCATTAAGAGTATTGTTAAATTTTGTTTTAAAAGTGTTACTCTAATATCCAAGTACTGATAAGAAGGTGCTGAACAATGTTGTTGGTGTTCCAAAAATGAGGTACCACCATACTCTCCCCACCAGACCATGGAAGGTCTCAGAAGTTAGTCACATGTGGGTGAAGGTGACCCTCAATGTGTTCGCCACCCTGGATTCCTTTGGGAGGAAGGGCAGGATATGAATTGAATCATAATAAATTTGCTAATCTTTGCCTACCTGGTTCAAGCACCTTGCAGTGAAGCAAATCCCTTCGTTGAATTTTTAGAACTAACATTTTAATTCTTGGCAGTTTGCTGTGTCAGACTCTGAAGCTGTTTGGGTTCTGCTGAGCAGCCTGAGCTCAGAGTAGGTGAGTGTGGGTGCTTGGCTGAAAAAATGCCACTGACCAAACGTCCTAAAATTGTGAAGCGTGGAACTGGGATACCTCACAAGTTGGTAGAGCATGAGCCTCTTGATCTCAGGGTCGTGGGTTCGAGAACCACGTTGAGCAAAGGATTCCTGCATTGCAGAGGGTTGGACTAGATGACACTTGTGGTCCTTTTCCAACTCTGCAACTCCGTGATTCTCAGATAGTTGTTTCAGGCAGCATAGTACAGGGGTTGTTCCAGGCCTGACTCTTAGTGTCGCAGATTTGAGAAGCAGCACAATTGACTCCCCCTCGTGGCTCTTTTGGGTGCATCATTCTGCAGTCTCTGGTGGGCGTTGCTCACAATGTAAACAAGGAATTAAACAGAATCTAATCGTTAGTAATTAAGTCTGGGGAGTTCTGCCTTTGGATGCAAAGGATAAGTGGAGCACACCAGGGACAGCGGTTGTCTTTCTGAGGGTTCATTTTGTGTTCTGGTCTGTGTTAGTCTTGCAGTCTGATCATCAAGTCTTTTCCCCACCCACCGTTCCCAGTACGAACCCAGTCAGATGCTCCCATAGTTTCTGGTCATGCAGAGACACCAATGACATTGATAAGTAGCTGGCAATTGTGTGGAGTTTCCCACTGCTGCCTTTTCAAGAACAACCAGACCAGCCTTCCCCAACCTGGTGCCCTCCTATCAGGCCCAGCATCATATGGCCATGATCATTGGGACTCATGGGAGTTGTAGTCCAAATCAACAGGAGAGCATGGGGAGGGCTTGATGGGACAGCTTTAGGGACTGATACATCATTTAATCTTCTGTGTTCATAGGAGGTCTATTTCAGATTGCTTTATGGTATGAATGCCCTTTAAGAAGCAAGCAAAAAATAAATAAAAATCATTGACTTTGTCTTTTAGCTAGATCTCCTGCTTCATTAATGGTGTAATAGCTTAAAAATGCATACTCTTTTTCACTTAATGACACTTCTCCCTGCCCACAAATACACCAGCCTGCTTTGAATTGGAACTAGTTGTACCCAGACTACTTCCCTGTCCAGTTTCGCAAGGCTACCGTTTTACCATGTTACATAGCTTCAGGCTTCAAAGAGGTCTATTCTAGGTGCCACAGTAAACAGGCTGGACTATAGATGTGAACTGCCTTAATGTGTGTCCTTCTTCCTCATTTGTTTCTGATTCTCATCCCTCTGGTCAAATAGTTCATCAGGAATGACTCTGTTGAAGTGCTTGCTTTGTTCTCTTCCAGTCATGGCTCTGAAGAGGGACGGGACCCTTTGCAGCAGAGTTTGCCAGAGCGGGTTGCCTATGTCGTCTGCTTTCTCAAGAGTAAGAGCTCCTGCCACTTGGTGCATCTTGGCTCTTTCTGAATTTAGATAATCTGTTGTCTACACATCAGCCTGAGCCTCCATCTGCCACACTCACCAATGTGGAGGAAGCTGGCAAGCAAAGCTGTTGTTAATGCAGAAACTTCTTAACATTCTCCCCTGTTCCTAAAAGATGGAGAGAGTTGGTGCCAAGAGTAGCACTTTTCCATACTGCACTGCTTTCCCCCACTCATACAGTTAAAAAAATTACAAGAGTATGTGAGCCTATGTGCAGCTCCCACAATGATTTTGTGAAGACTGAGCATTGGGAAGAAAGTAGCCAGCAGGTCCCTCTACCCATGTAAGGCCAGGGGAGGGGAGGAGAAAAACATGGCAAGACTTGCTAGGCTTAAGTTCCCCTTCTGCCTGCTGGTCCCCCTTGTGCAGGAGAGAAGAGAAAAACTCAGCCAGAGACATTTAGCTGCCCAGGGGTGATTCTTACTTGCCTTGGGTCCACTTGGTGAAAGGCTATTGCAAGCCTGATCTCAGGTGCAGTCCACAAAGGTGCTCATGGCAAGCTGCCACAGCTAAAGGAGAAGAAGCCATTGGAACGCCTCTGCTGCTTCTGAGCAGTAAATGCCCCAGAGCAGCTAAAAAGATGACGTGTACATAGATATAAAGTAATATAAGCTTTAGAGCTAAAATGGACAAAAATGTAGTGGCTACACTCCTCATTTTTGCAGCCAAAAACCTTTCTAGATCTTTTTGATAAACCACCCCTGCACTCTCAGTTTGGCTGCCATCCACCTGAGGATGGGGTTCGGGTGTGGGATTTTTTGGGGGGGGTTCCATAACTAGTCTAGACATTTTCCTTGGGGTTGGTGCTGTGACTGAATTCAAAGACGCCTTTTTAAAATTCACATTCCTCTTCCAGAACGTTGCAAGCACAAATCTACAGCACAGAACTTGGTATCTGAGGAGAAGCTTCTAGCAGCGGAGGAGTTGGAGCTAGCCAAGGTATGCACACATCTGCTACTCTCTATTTAGGGGCTCAGGATGGCAAGTTAAATCTCATTGTGGGAGATGGTGGTTATGAGATTCTTAACATGCCCCAGAGGGTGAGAGGGTGGTGCTCAAACAGGGCTCAATAGGCTAAAATGCATTAGAAAATATATATTTTAAAGTCATCGGCAGAAGGCCAGGAAACACATTGCAGCTTATAAAAGGGGTGAGAGTAATGGTATGAAGGAGCAATCAACAGTACATTGTACATGAATAAATATTGGGAAAGGGAGAAATAAGGAACAATGTTATGCAGATGATGATTATATGGAAAGCAAAATAGAATATGAATATATGACTTTGCTATTAAACTTTGAAGAGCAATATGCAAGATTAAAGTTAACCATTGGTGGATCATACCCTGCCTTCTCCCACAAACTCCACCAGCCCTCTGGTTAAAGTTTACTGCATTATTCCTGCTGTCTGAACAGCACAGTATTCTAGTTTAAGAGAAGAATACAGCTCCCAATCCACAGTGTATATTTGTGTTACTAGAAATAAGCGGTGTCCAGGATATAGGATCCAGGAAAATTCAAACAGAAAATTAGTTACAATAAAAAATAAAGATAAAATGATAATAGTCTGAACCTCTCTTAGGAACAAAATAATTAGGTGTGCAAAATGTATGTGGAAAACTCAGCACAGAAAAACTTAGCCCAATATACAATCATTACAGGCAGCAAGAATGGAATCTAAAAGCAAAGTTTTCTTCTCTGTGTGTGTTTTGGAGAAGAAATGAGACAGCACGAAAAGGCATTAGAAATAGCTAATGTGAAAAAGAGATAAAGCTAAGATGGAGTCCAGATATTCATTCATTCAATTTGTGTCCCATCCCTCCTTCAATGAGCTCTTAGTCTCCTCCCCATTTATCCTCACAACAACCCTGCAAGGTAGGTTAGGCTGAGAGGCAGTGACTGGCACAGGGTCACCCTTCATGGCTGAGTGGAGATTTGAAACCCAGTCTCCCACGTCCTAGTCTAACACACTAACAACTGTACCACATTGACTCTCTAGAGAAACTTCCCTCTGTTGCCCAACATCCCTGAAACCTTTTCCTGATCACTGATTGATTCCTTTTCGCTCACAACAAAATTTGGTTCAATATTGGTAAACACCTGCAGAAACAATTTTCCATTGTTGGAAAGTTAATGTGATCCCAAGCCTTATCAGGGCACAGTGAGTCTCATGAAGGTCACCCAGCACTGCTAGCTACATGTAATAGCAAATCCTTTGACTGAGGCCTTGCCAGCTTCTCACATCCAGACAGAAAAGCGTATATGCCCTCAAGACAGGTATTCAAGCCTCTTTCCATCATGAGCTAGTCTCTTGACCAAAGTTTTACTCCACAGCTCTCCTAGATCACCTTCACTACGCATGCAGATGTGCCCTCACAGTGAAGCTCATTAACACAAGTCATTGCTTTAAACACATACAATGGTGGCCTGGAGGAGCTATTTCCAAATTATGGAAAATTACGCAGCAGTGGTGGAAAGATAGCAACCAATCCTGGACCAACATCCAGCATATTTTAAAAAGGTTCTAAGGACACCTGTAGAAAGCTCTATACACGACATCAGAGTTCATATCTTTGCATATTCTGACTGCAAAATGCACAGTCTTGCCCTCCCTTTGTATGTGGCATGTGATGTTACATCACTCTGTCTCTGCCGTTCTTCAGGTGGTCATGCTGCTGTTTTACTATGCCTCCATGAGTGATAAGATTCCCAGAGAATGGGCCACGGTTGAGTATGATCTCCAGGTAACTCAAACATTCTGCCTCCAGCTGTAGATGCCTTATCAGCTAAGTGGCCTTTTGGAGCCTGCTAGGGATGGAAGAACTGTCTGTGGTGATGGTTGTGGGGTGGGTCACATTCCACAAAGGATAGTCCAAGCAAGAGGGGAAAGCTTGCTTGAAGGGCAGGATACCTTCCTCTGGCTTTTACATGTGACCAGAAGTGCCATTGGCTGGGAACCACAAGTAGGGAGGGCTGCCCATTTCCTCCAGTGGGGGCATCTGGTTGGCCACTGTGAGGAGAGCCGTGTGCTGAACTGGAGGAGCCATTTGCCTCATCCAGCAACGAAGGCAGCTCTTAGGTTCACAGTTGCTCATGCTGCCCTGTCTCTTCCTCCTCCTCCTCCTCCTCCTCCTCCTCCTCCTCCTCCTCCTCCTCCTCCTCCCTGTTCCCTCAGGCGGAGATGGCTAAGTCGCTGAACTTCATGTTGTACAACGAAGATTGCCTCGGTGAGAATCTGGAGACCTTCCTTCAAAAGAAAAGTAAGTGCCGGGTGAGCATGTGGGACTGAAATACTTTCAGGGGCACGAGGCTGCCCTGCCGACTTCAGTGGCTCAACCCAGATCGGCCCACACAGTTTGATCTCATGGCTGCCCCACTGCAGGTTTGTTGGAACAGCAGTGAGCAGCGGGAGGGGGGGCATCGGTTCCTATACAGCGATAAAGACTGAGTCACTAGTTGGGGGTGGCATTATTTGGTGAGCTGTCTGTTGAGATGCAAGTGTTCTTGGTGAGGTTAAGGCATTGGTTCAAAAGCTACTGTCTGGCTTTTCCACAGGCTCTTTCAAAGCAAGTAGGAGCCAGGTGTAGGCATTAGCATGGCAGAATTTACAGAGGTGGGGAGAGTCAAAGGGAACGATGCTGGCTGAGCTCTTGCAAATTGGTTGGAGTGAGCAGGAGCTTCAAGGGCCAGAGATACTGCATTGATGCAGAATACTGCTGTCCAGAGCTGGCTCAAGACTTACAGCCCTTATGTGGAGGCTTCTGAAAAACACTTCCCTGTGGATGTACTCTGTCTGGCAGACAAAGCCTCTTCTTGCTTCTGGCCCATTGGCATGCAACATCTGCACGCCAGTGGTGCACATCTCCAGCCTCAATCAAGTTGTATATCTGCATGCAAATGAGCCAGAAGAGGATTTTATGCCTTGTAAACTTTCCATGTTGGATATAGTGTCAACATCATTATGCAGCCACTGTATGCTGGCGTTAAACTGCAGAGAATCCTGGAAAGTGGGTTTCTCCTTGTCCTCACAAGACACTTTGGTTGTGTGTTGTGTTTGCCTTTAGATTGGCTGGCTGCTACTGTCAGTGAAAGACCCTTTCTGCTTTGGGAACATACTATCTCCCATTTGGTATTCCTGATTCTATAAAATAAAAAAAAATCCTTCCAGTAGCACCTTAGAGACCAACTAAGTTTGTTCTTGGTATGAGCTTTCGTGTGCATGCACACTTCTTCAGATACACTGAAACAGAAGTCACCAGACCCTCATATATATAGTGAGAGGGTGGGAGGGGTATTACTCAGAAGGGGGGTGGGAATGGGTGATAGGCTGATAGCTGTGGTAAACCTGTTGACGACTATTAATGACTAGAATTAGTCTTACAGGGAAAAGCCAGGGGTGAGAAGGTTAAAAATAGCTTTGTCATGTATAATGAGATAAGAATCCAATGTCTTTGTTCAGACCAGGTCTCTCCATGGTTTTAATATTGGTAATGAGTTGCAATTCAGCGACTTCCGGTGGAGCTGCGGTCATTGTAGGAGCGTGGAAATCCTCCTCTGGGGATTCCGGGCGTCCCAGGGGTTTTTAGGGGTCCTGCAAAGGCTATGCAGACCCGTCCGCTTCAAGGGGGGTTACCTTGAAGACAGCGGTACCGTGTGGCGCCTCTTCAAACCTCCTTCAAGGATAAGAGCGAGTTAAAGCTCTTGGAAGGGGGGAGGCAAGAAGGACGCCTGGTAATTGCCGAGAACCCTGGCGATGCGAAGCCTCAAGCTCTAGATGACAATGCAGCCCGCCTCCGTGACAAAGGTGAAACCGGGATCTTCTGAGGTGAGGGGAGATTTCCTCAAACCAAAGGACTAAAAAACTAAAAAATTAATTTAAAACGAGACTTTAAGAAGACCCGAACTGACTTGGGAAGGCAAATGAGAGTCCCTTACCGTTGGGTGTAATATGGCGCTTAGCGAATTATTGTAAGAAAGCCGAAGGTGTCAGCGTTCCTGAGAAGTGCAGCAAGTAAGTGAAGACTCCGCAAGGAGGAGGATATATAATTCTTTTTTTAATTTCGATGTGAGAGAAGAAGCTTAAAGCCTTTCTGAAGTACTGTTTCTACCGACGTTAAAGAGTTTCCTTTAATAACAATTTATCGGGATTCCTTATTGTAGAATTCAGAGGACAATGGAGAGGAGGGGGTGAGAACAAACCTCCCCGGACCTCGCTCTCTAGGGGGTGTATAAGACAGAATTGGGACAACTCTCGAGTAGCAGAGCTTAAGGAAGTATTATAGTGTGGAGGAGAGTAGTTTTGTGGACCCCCCACGATTGTCTGTGGAGTAAGAGTTGGACTGAAAAACGTAGGAAGGAGAAGTAAAGGAGGAAACGCCACCTTTGCTACTCGGAAGGAGGCGACGTAATGAAAGGGAACTCCTTGAGACCGGCGGAGAAGAGAAGCTATAGCCACGTGATTTGACTGATACAAAACCTTGGGGACTCATACAACGTTCCCTGTGTTCTTCCCTGCCTACTTAACATACAGAATTAGACATCGCTGTGTTTCAGGGGGGAGGGGGTTTGTCTTTCTCTCCTTATAGGTTATTAAGACGAAAACAGCAGGCGAAAGCATCAGGAAGACACCAGGAAGAAGACTGAAGAAACGCGAATGAGAGAAGGATAGTTAAAGTAGAGACTGTGTTGCAACATACATTAGACTGTATTGAGGAGTAGAGACTGGATTATAAAGTATTACTAAGTAGTGTCAAATTTGTACATAAGTTGAAATTGTGTTTCCTCCAGAAGGAAGGGAAGTGTTTTGCTACTGCTTACTTATTTGAAGTGTATCTAGAGTGTATTACTATCTGTGTGAGCTTTGTATAGTTGACAAAATGAGAGGAGGTAAAACGAATGCAAGTGCGACCCCTATTGACAGAAGAAATTCAAAACAAGAGGAAAGCAAAGAATGGGAGGGGCTACTAGCGGAAATTAAAAAAGAAATCAGGCAGAGTGAACAAAATATAGAAAATAATATTGAAAGTAAAATGACTGATTTGAAAGAGGCAATAGATCAAAAACTCACAGAGGTGGTGGGAGAGTTAAGAGAGCAGGTAAAGGAGTTAACTGTGAAATCTAAGACAATGGAGGAAGTGGTCAAAAAGACACAGAAAGAAATAAGACAGTCTAGAAAGGAGACAGAGAAGGTAAAGGATGAAGTGGCTGAAATCAATAAAATGCAAGAAGAACTGTTAGACAACTTAGCTCTCTTGGAATTAAGACAACGGCAGATGAATTTGAAATTCAGGGGGGTCCCAGAAGAGGCGAAAGAGAACATAAGAGAGAAATTAGCAATGGAGTTAGCAAAGTGGTTAAATATGAAACAGGAGGAAATAGACCTTTTAATTGTGAACGCCTTCAGAATCAGAGTCAAATCAAAAAAGGCAAAAGCGAAGAAGTTACCAGGGGATTGTTTAATTATGTTTAACTCGATGGACCTGAGAAATGAAATTCTAAAAATGAATCGGGTTCAGAAACTGGTGGTCGGTGGAAGGGAGATAGCCGTCTTTAAGGAAATCCCAACGAGATTTATCCAGAAAAGATATCCCTACAGAGAGATAGCGGGAATACTAAATAAAAAAGGAGTGCAATTTAGATGGGAGTTTCCCGAGGGCTTGTCCTTCTACTTTAAGAACAAAAAATTTAGAATAAGAAGTGCACCAGAACTGGAAAAATTTATGAGAAGGTACCCCAAGGAACTTGGACTGGTTGGTAAGAAAAAGAAAGAATTTTTAGGAGAACCAGTAGAAGGCGCCACAGGCGGTGAGGAAATAGATGAGAGTGTCGAAGAAGAGGAAGAAGAGAGAGATGAGGAAGGGGACATTGAGGTGGAAGAACAGGAAGTAAAGGATAGCTTAGAACCGGAATCTGATTTACTTTTATAAGGTCAAAAATATATAAATGATGTCTTTAAGGTCTTTAAAACTTCAATCTTGGAACATAAATGGTTTAAACATTAAAAGTAAGAGAAATAAAGTGGAACACATTTTAGTTAAACAAAACCTAGATGTCATTTGTTTGCAGGAAACTCACGTCTCAAAAAAACATAAAAGAGTTTTGGAAAATAGGAAGTTAGGTGTGGACTTTATAACAGCAGATAAAAAGAAAAAAAGGGGTGTGGTGATTTATATAAAAGAGAAATATGAACCAAAGTTATTGTATAAGGATGACCAGGGAAGAGTGGTAATTGTCCAAATGAACTTCCAAGGGGAGAGATTACTAATTGTGGGTATTTATGCACCGAACCATAAAAAAGCCAAGTTCTACAAAGACTTAGAAGGAATCTTGTTTGAGTTTATGGACCTTAAAATCATTATGATGGGGGACATGAATGGGGTGGTTAACCCCACGGTCGATAGAACGGCAAGAAAGGGGGACAGAGGAGGAGGGGGAAAATTACCCAAATCCTTTTTCACCCTGACGGAAAACTTTGGACTAGTAGATACCTGGCGGAATAAACATCAAATTATAAGACAATATACCCACTTCTCTGAACCCAATAAAAGTTCAGGGAGAATAGACTATATATGGATGTCTAAAATATTATTGGGAAGAGTAAATAAAGTAGAAATTCTACCTAGGACTTTGTCCGACCACAACCCCATATACTTGGAACTAAAGGGAAACTATGCACCAATAAAGTGGAGGATGAACGAAAATTTATTCAATGACCCAAAAGTGGTGGGAAAAGCAAAGGAGACATTATTAGAATACTTCAGTCTGAACCAGAACAAAGGGACAGACCTTAATGTGGTCTGGGACGCTAGTAAAGCGGTCCTAAGAGGATTTCTGATCATGCAAAACAGCATTAAAAGAAAAGAGAAGGAGAAAAAGAAAGAGGAAATCCTGAAAGTGCTTGGAGAGAAGGAAAAAAATCTAAACTTAAGACCTGATGATAAAGATACAATTCAGTGTATAAAAGTTTTGCAATCACAATACTCAATGATGATTAATCAGGAACTAGAATGGAAACTTAAATGGAGCAAGCAAAGAAACTTTGAATACGCAAATAAAACAGGAAAATTACTTTCCTGGCAATTGAAAAAACGGCAAAATCAGAGGACGATAAATAAAATCAGGAAAGAAGGGAAAATAACAGAGAACCCCAAAGAAATTAAAGAAGCATTTGAGAAATTTTACAAAGAATTGTATCAGAAAGGTATGGAGGATGAAGAAAAGATGGAAGAATTTTTGAGGAAACGTAACATCGGGAAATTTATGGAAGATGATAAGAAAGGTCTAAATAAACCCATCTCACAGGAGGAAGTAAGAACAGCAATAAAAAAATCAAAATTAGGGAAAGCACCAGGTCCCGACGGATTAACATCAAAATATTATAAGGTAATGGTGGATCAATTGGTTCCAGTGTTGACTGAGGTAATGAATAATGTTTTACTCAAAGGACAAGCCCCAAGTACCTGGAGGGAAGCATTTATTACTTTAATACCAAAGACAGAATCCGATGCCTTAGATGTCAAAAACTATAGGCCAATCTCGTTGTTGAACTCTGACTACAAGCTATTTGCTGATATTTTAGCTAGTAGATTAAAGGAAGCCCTTAACAAACGAATCCATAAAGACCAGGCAGGGTTCCTCCCAGGGCGCCAAATGAAGAACAATGTTAGAACAATTGTGGACATAATTGAATATCTAGATATGAAGATTGAGAAAAAAGCCACATTAATGTTCATTGATGCCGAAAAGGCTTTTGATAATTTATCTTGGATGTTCATGGAGAAAACTCTAGAATGGATGGATGCTGGGAAGGAGTTTGTGAGGGGTATCAAAACAATATATAAGGAACAAACAGCCAAAATAATTATTAATAACACCTTATCGGAAAATTTTAGTATCACTAAAGGTACAAGGCAAGGCTGTCCTTTGTCTCCTCTTTTGTTTATTATGGTTTTAGAAATTCTGCTTAGGAACATTAAAAGTAATAGTGACATTAAAGGAATTAGAGTGGGACAGAATGAGACGAAAGTGAAAGCATTTGCAGATGACATCGTGGTGAGTGTGGAAGAACCTATAACTAGTATCAAAGAAGTTTTAAAAGAGATGGATGAATTTGGTGGATTGGCTGGATTCAGAATAAATAAGAAAAAGACAAAAATGCTAGTTAAAAATATGACAAGACAAGAGATTGAAGAAATACAAAAGGAATCAGGAATAGAAGTGGGTAGGCAAGTTAAATATTTGGGTATTAAATTGACGGGTAAAAACATAAATCTCTTTAATGATAATTATGTTCCACTTTGGAAGGAGATAAAAAAAGATCTTGAGATATGGACAAGGTTGAAACTTTCATTATGGGGAAGGATAGCCACTATTAAAATGAATACTATGCCAAAAATATTATTTTTATTCCAAACACTACCGGTGATAAAAGGAATATCACTTTTGAAGGAGTGGCAAAGAACTTTATCTAGATTTATTTGGCAAGGAAAACCGCCAAGAATCAAACACAAACTTTTGGTGGACAAAAAAGAAAGAGGAGGATTCGGCATGCCGGATGTGAAGTTGTACTATGAGGCTGCTTGCTTAATTTGGGTAAGAGTGGATATTACTGAAAGAAACAGAAATACTAGATCTAGAGGGTTTTAATAATAGATACGGATGGCATGCGTATTTATGGAAGGATAA
The DNA here is from genome assembly GCA_034641395.1 of Darevskia armeniaca. NCBI lineage: Eukaryota > Metazoa > Chordata > Lepidosauria > Squamata > Lacertidae > Darevskia > Darevskia armeniaca. Next base: position 147,764 of record JAWWNF010000106.1, read on the forward strand.
AGTGAAGGTCCACAAAGATTTTTTGGCGCATGTATTTAGAAAACCGTTGATAGAAGTATGGGAGAGATATAAAATATTATTAGAAAAAAAAACACCGAGGTGGCTATCACCAGTAGAAATGTTAACAGTAAAGAGAACAAATATGGGAGATGAATGGATTACGTATGAAGACCTATTAATAGAAACAGACTCTGGTTGGAAGATTAAACCGTATGGACAGATTACAGAGAAATTAACAGGTTGGTTCCAATACCACCAAATCCAGGGATTGTTTAGTGAGGAGAATAGGCGTAACGGGTTCGAAAGATCTAAATCCAAATTTCAACTGGAGGTGGTGGAAGGGAAGGACAAGCTATTATCAAAGATGTACGGTTTACTGCTAGATTGGTATACAATGGACGAGGAGGTGAAGGAGTGTATGATAAAGTGGGCCATTGATTTGGGCCGCAATATCTATTTTGAAAAATGGCATAAATTATGGACCCAGACGATCAAATTTACAGCGTGTACAACATTGAAGGAAAACATCATGAAAATGATGTATCGCTGGTATATAACCCCCACTAGACTAGCCAAGATGTATAGGAAAAAGGATAAAAGATGTTGGAAATGTATGGTAGAAGATGGAGATCTCTATCATATGTGGTGGAAATGTGAGAAAGCAAAAATTTTTTGGGAGGCAATATATAACGAGATAAAGAAAATATTAAGATATACATTTTGTAAAACGCCAGAATGTTTCCTACTAAGTCTAGTGGGGGATGAGATAAAGCAAGAAGATCAGAACTTATTTTTGTATGCCATTACTACGGCTAGGATATTGTGGGCTCAAAAATGGAAAGTAGCAGAAATACCAACGGTGGAAGAGTGGAGACTGAAATTAACTGAATGTCTGGAATTAGCTAAATTAACAGGTAGAATCAGGGAACAAAGAGACGAGAGGCTTTTGATAGGTTGGAGTAAGTTTATTGATTATCTGAAAAACCATTGCAAAGATAAAAAGGCACTCACAGGTTATGATATTACTCTTACAATGTAACAATGAAAATGTATAGTAAATAATTATGTATGATTAACAACAACAATATATGTATAGTAAAAAATAACGGATATAGTTAAAGACGATTAGAAATAATAAAAGCGTACGAACGAAGAACAGAAAGAAAACCTAACGGGTAAGGGAGGGAAGTCACATGCTCAAAGTAGCAGAGGAAATACTGTATATTGTATAATATGTTATTATGTGTTTTTCTTTTTCTTTTTATCTTTTATGTTGATAAGCTGGACACTTGTATTGGAGAGATGGAACATTTTGAAATGAAAAGATTTGAATAAAAATATTTTGCAAAAAAAAAAAAAATGAGTTGCAATTCAGCAACTTCTCTTTCCAGTCTATTTCTGATTCTTATCTCATTCTTATCTGATTCTTATCTCATTATACATGACAAAGCTATTTTTAACCTTCTCACCCCTTGCTTTTTCCTGTAAGACTAATTGCAGTCTAACAGTCAACAGGTTCACTACAGCTATCAGCCTATCACCCATTCCCCCCACCCCTCTGAGTAATACCCCTCCCATCCTCTCACTATATATAAGGGTCTGGTGACTTCTGTTTCAGTGTATCTGAAGAAGTGTGCATGCACACGAAAGCTCATACCAAGAACAAACTTAGTTGGTCTCTAAGGTGCTACTGGAAGGAATTTTTTTATTTTGTTTTGACTATGACAGACCAACACGGCTATCTACCTGTAACTGATTCTATAAGCCACTCATAGCCCCTCTTGCTTGCTTTTTTCTTCCTCAACTAAAAAAACAAACTGAAACATTTTCTACATAAGCTGGTTGATCTGTCCACTTAATAAACCGAATTGTTCGTTCCTTGAACTTCTTCAGCTGACCCAAACGGGGTGGGTGGTTGGGGGGTGAATGGACCCTGCTTCTTTTGCTCCTTTCTTTGCTGCTGCCAAGCTGGCTCTGACATCCTGCACACCCTCCCTCTTCCTCCAGTGTCACAATCATCCAGTATCTCCAGCACCAGCTCGGAGGAGACCACCCCACCAAGGCGAGAGGTACACTTCTTGAAGCTGCAGAAGGTCGCCTCTTCATCCGGCTTGAATAAGTAAGTTATTGACGAGTTGCTTCCCAGGATTCGTGGTTGTGATTCCAGCAGCCTGGTGCCACACAGGCAGATGGAAACCCTCCTTCCAAGGCACTTGCAGGATTTGATATGGCCCCTGCCTGGGGAAACCAAATTCTGTGCCAAGGAGACACCAGATCTCTGCTTTAGATCTAACTAAGTTACTTGAGGCTTTCCCCTCAGTTTGTGAAGGTGGAATCTGGGTTTTTGTAGAATTCTGAGTTGCCTTTGGAAGCGTGGAATTCGTGGTTTGCACAGAACCTGGCAGGGAGAGAACAAAGAGGTGGTGAAGAGATGATAAGGAGTTGCATAGGCAGTGAAGCCCCATACCATAATTATTAATTATTTATTATTATTATTATTTATTATTATTATTATTATTATTATTATTATTATTATTATCACTGCATTATCGCCTGCCCTTCACCAGCAGATTCCAGGTGGGTTATAACAATATAAGACACAGAATTGAAAGCAGTTGAAGGAAATTCAGTCGCAGGAATAGGCCGGGTTGTGAAAACATGTTGTACCTCTGGTGTCAAAGGCTGGGGTAAAGAGACTTCCTGGGGTAGCCAGGTGAGGCCTGGGAACAGGGTTCTGCCTCCACCACAGCACCCCCATGTGGCCAAGCTGTGTGTCTGCTCAAAACAGAATTGGTGAATCCCATTGTGGGTGCAGGTGGGCTAAAAGACCTTAAATGTCAGTTTGGAAAGCGCATGTGTGCCTGCTCAATTTATGTTTCTAGTGATATGCCCAAGGAAGGAGGTTACATTTAAGCCAACTTCATGGAAGCTTCGAAAAATAGAAGATAATAACATAAAAATGTATGTGAATGACAATATATCAAATATCATCTAGAATAGATTATAGAGTCAGCTGAGTAGCTGTAAGACTTCACAAGACCTTGGGTCTCTATGGTTCCTTAGATCACTTAATAACATTTTCATCAGATCTAGGTTCCCCCACTCCCACAGTGTTTTTCTGGAGAACGGATTGAAGGGAAACTCAGGAAAATACAGTGCATTCCCCTGACACAGTTCTCTCTTAAGCAGCTCTCACTCAGGTCCTTTAAATAGTTCCAATAGACCCCTGCCTGAAATCCTGGAGAGCCACTGCCAGTCAGTGTAGGCTGTACTGAGCTGGATGGACCAGTGGTTTGACTCAGGAACACAGGAAGTTGCCTCACACTGTCTGCCAAGAGGGGCCAGAAGAATTCTGGAAGCCTGATTGGGAGCGAGTGCTGCCGTCAGCCGTAATGGAAGGTGGTGCATGTCGTAGAGCCTGAACCGTGCACACTTCTTGGCACTCTCTTTGTGATCTCACAGAGGGGCTTGTTCAGCTGGGCTCTCATTGCTTTCTGCAGTTGGAACGGCGGCTGTCACTGACGTTGGCCGTGCTCTCGTTGGCTGAGTGGCATGGGATAAGCCGGGATTTGAACTCTGCTTCAACCTCTTTGCAGCTTGCATGGTGGTATCCATGGCTCTCCATTGCTAGTATTTGCTGAACTTGAGCAGAGAGGAGCTAGGAACAGATGCCTGCGTTGTCTTGCTCTAGATCCTCTTCCCTGTTACAGTTGCGAGGATGGCTTTCTAAGACCATATCACTTGCCCTGTAGCCTGAGTGAGGTTAGCACAGCATGCTTGGAGACATTGCAAAACACATCTCTTTGTGTGTCAGCTAGATAAATAGGATGGCTGGGTCATGTTTCTTGGCACAATGTGGAATTTTTAATAGCGCTTGTAGAATCTGAATGGTTAGTTAACCATTTATACTTGTTTCCTTTTCGATGTCATAACATGAACCACGTTTTGCTCAGCAAGAGTTTTGTGCAAGCGTCTTTCACACTTAAAAAATAAAAATTCAAATGCAGATGGCTGGTACTTCTTTGCAGGTTGCTCCCTGGCTCCTCTGCCTCTCCTATGGGTGACATCATGCATTCACCCCAGTTTCAGATAAGGAAGCTGAAGAAGCTGCTGGAAGAAGAGAGAGAGAATCGAGATGAGCTGGAACACGAGCTGGCAGAGAGCCGAAAGCTCGTTGATGAGAAAGGTGAGGGGGGGGGGTCAGCCAAGGGAGTGGAGTGGTTGCTTCCAGGGATGCTGAGACAAGCATCTGCTGTTTTAACTGAAGTTGTATGGCTGCCCTGGGCTCCTAGAGGGAGGTTGGGATGAAAAAACATTATTAATCATTGTTGCACGCCACCCCAATCTCAGCGGGCAAGATTCCAGTGGTTCCAGGTCCACTTACCCAGGGTTCCTGTTTCCTTTTGGAAATGAGGCACGGCTCAGACTGTGGTGTCTTTAGGATATATGGTTTGTTTATGCATCTATACAACCTGAACCTGCGATGGAGGGACTCAGAGCATTAGCACCCCAGAGGGCCTTGTTTGCATAGCTGCAGCCTTGAATTCAAACAAATTCACCACCTTGTGCTGACCCTCTTTCCAGCTTGCTGTCTTTGCCGGCCTGCCACCTTTTTTCCTCGCTAGGTCACATTGCAGCCAACCCTAAAGACTCCACTTTAAACTCTCCCTCTCCCTTCTAACCAACTCTCTCATTTACCATTGGCCCAGAGCCCCCTCCTTTTTTGGTTTTCCTAATGGCTCATTACCTTCCCATTGTTCTCTAAATGGCTCATCTCCCAAGCACTTACCTCAGGCATAGGCAAACTCCGGCCCTCCAGACTACAATTCCCATCATCCCTAGCTAACAGGACCAGTGGTCAGGGGTGATGGGAATTGTAGTCCCAAACATCTGGAGGGCCGGAGTTTGCCTATGCCTGGCCTACCTCATCAGGAAACTGGCCTGGCTTCTATTTTAACATTTGCCTTGATTAAATCCCAACCCCCACTGAACCCAGGAGTTTTAGGGGAGTCTGGTACCCACAAGTGCATAACATAATAATCTAACTAGAAGGAATATGATCTAGATAAGAACTAGATGATCTGTTAGGATCCTAATGGAACTTTCCATGGACTAGAAGCTAAAATCCTGTTCCTAATTGTGGTCAGCCGTAGATCCATCCAGCAAACCTCTTTACTGGCCCCACCAGCTCTCCTTTCTGTTAAAGAGGGCACATGCCAGACCCAAACACCCTCGCTCTCCTCCCTCCAAATTCTGCAGTCAGATTAAATTTCTGCAAAGTGAGCAAGTTGCCTAATCCTGCATTCAGATGCCATTGTTATTTGTCTTTGTTCCCTGTGCTGCTCTGTCTATTGTGCAACCCTGTTGTTGGGTTGCTGGGAGGCAGAGCAACACACAGCCCATCCAGAGTCTCTGTGTCTGGATGGAGAGGAGCCTGGTTGCTGTACAGGGGGAAGCCACCATGTGCCTTTTAGTTTCTGAATAATCCGTGTCCTCTTTTCTCCCCTCCTGCTTCAGAAACGCGGATCCTGATGATGAAGCAGCGGATCGACCGCCTGACTCTCCTACATGAGAGGCAAGCAGCGGATCAGCTGGAATCCAAGGAAATGGAGGAACTCAGAGAAAAAAACGAGAGGTACTTCCTCCCTCGGGCTGGAATGTCGCACTGGGGCAGCCCCTCTGGTTCTCTTCATTTTGTGTCTTGCTCACTGCTTTGAAGACTTAAGTCGAAAAGTGGGATAGTAACCTACTAAATAATACTGATTTGCTTTGTTGGACTTTCCTGGCTCAGATTTGAGGTGCTTTGAAGAAGACTTTGCCCGGTAAGAAAATAGTGTTGGCCTCTGGCTTCACCTGCTGGTCAAAGGTGGAGAGGACACCTTGGGAACTAGACAGTCCCCACCATGCACATCAGTTGTTCCTACCTTTAATTGAAGCAGCCAGGGTCTCTCCTTAGCTCCTGCCCTTTTAATTATCCTTATTTGTCTTATTATCTTACTTGTTTTTACTGCCCTACATTATCTTTTGTGTGCTGTTTCGGCCTTTAGTGCTTTCCTTGCCATGACTGGTGCCTTTGCCTTAAAAGGCTCCAACCAATTTGCTCTCCACCCTCCTAGCATCTTTGCTTATCTTGTCTACCCTCCACCTCGTCATTTCTATCAGCTATGAAGCTCCCCCACTAACCCAGGGCCAGTCGCTGTCTCTGACTTAACCTGCCTTGTAGCATTATTGTCAAGAAAGTGCAAAGGATCCATGTGCATTTGCTCTATCCCAGCTCCTTGAAAGAAAGGAGAGGGAGGAAATGCTGTCAGTGCTCTAGGGACTGTGCCACTGCTGTGGTGTTATAGTATCTGGCACATGGGTGCCATTTAAGAAACAACTGAGAGTCATTTGCAAATCTGTTCTCTAGGCACACCTGGCTTATGATCGCCTTCAGCTGCTTGGAGTTGATTCTTATTTAAAACAGCTGAGTTATTCTCTTCCTCCTTCAGACTTGTTTGTGGCTGACATTCAGTGGGGAGAGAGGAGGAAGGCATGTCTTCTTTCCCCTCATTTACTCTCCCCTCTCTCAAGCTCCTGATCATTCACTCGGAAGGAGGAAGATGTGGAATCTTGGTCCCTATTATATCCTAGAGATCCATGGTAAGCAGGAGCTGATGTGCTCAGTCTAGGGCAGGGTTTCCCATACTTGGGTCTCCGGCTGTTTTTGGACTACAATTCCCATCATCCCTGACCACTGGTTCTGCTAGCCATGGATGTTGGGAGTTGTAGTCCAACAAAAGCTGGAGACCCAAGTTTGGGAAACCCTGGGCTAGGATTTGTTGGCCCTCTGCTGTTGCTTTGACTAAACCCCCTTTTTCAGAAGTTGACTTGGGCCCTGACTGAGGGATGCTGGTTTGTCAGCCCCAAAGAGCCTTGCTCATGGCATTTGCTGTATTGGACTTTGGATTTCATAGTACTTTAAGGGAGCTGAGCTGTTCTAAGCATGGAGCTCCCTCAAAAAGTCATAGCAGCAGCAACCCTTAAAAGCTGTGGAGCAAGGCAGGCAACCAGGCTGTCTTTCAGCCCAAAGTGCTCTTGGCCTTGTAGTGGAGGCTCAAGCCACGCCTGTGTGTTGCCTGCTTCCTGCGATCATGGAATCATAGAGTTGGAAGGGACCCCGAAAGTATTCCAGACAATAGGAGAAATATATTTTTATATGCATGTGCAGCAGCGAGACTATTGATCATGCAAAGGTGGAAGGAGGAAAATATACCAACCATTCAGGAATGGCAAATTAAGTTAGTAGAATTTATGAATTTGGCTTGAATGACGGTGGCAATTAGAAATATATCAAAACAAAGGCTCAAAGAGGAGTGGAAGTATGTGGAAGAGTACTTAAAGAAAGAAGGTATTAAAACAGAATTAGTGAATTGCTTGGAATGAAACATACGTGGGGATGAAAATAAGAAAATAGGAAAACTAGAGAATATGAAAATATATACTTATGTTTACGTATAGGATTTAAAAAGAAGTAAATAGATAAGATGGGTAACAGACTTAATGGTATGTTGGGAAAGCTAGGATAACCTAAAGATGGGACGGTGTTAGAGATAGCGAATGTAAGAAAATTTAAAGTATACGGTACTCAAATGGTAAGAAGTCATATTTTAATTGTAAACTGTTTTGGATATGGATGTTGTTTTGTGGATCTGAGTATTCTGTTTTCTATGTTTGTTTGTTTTTCTTTTTACTTTCTCTCTATTTCTTTTCTCTACTCTTGCTTTCTCTTTTTGCTTTTATTATGCATGATTGTGATGTTGGATGTTTGGTTTGTTTTCTTATTTTGTATTTTTAAGAAACTATCAATAAAGATTTTTTAAACAAACAAAAAAAAGAGTTGGAAGGGACCCCAAGGGTCCTCGAGTCTATTCCAGCCCCCCTGCATTGCAGGAATCTCAGCTGAAGCATCCATGACAGATGACCATCCAACCTCTGCTTAAAAACCTCCAAGGAAGGAGGTGATCCACACTCTGTGTTGGGAGAGGTTCCCTGAGCTGCTGCCCTGCTCTTGGCTCCAGAGCCCAGGCCAAGAAACTGAGCCCTCATGCCCGGGAGCCACTCTTGCTCCCAAGTAGCGCTCTTGCTTCTTTTCATGCCTGCCTCCCTCTCTTTCTCCCTCAGCCTCCTCATGCGCCTGCATGAGACACTGAAGCAGAGCCAAGACCTGAAAACTGAAAAGGGCCAGATGGACCGGAAGATCAACCAGCTCTCAGAAGAGAATGGGGATCTCACTTTCAGGGTACGTGAGCACCTGTTTTCTGTTGCCGCAGCGGCCTTGTAGTCTCCAAATATGGGGCGGGGGTGGGGAGAGGCACGCTTATAGTGGACCTGCAGGCTTCCGTTTTGGAAAGGAACTAAGCGAGGTTGAGGTATTGCCTCTGCCTGAAACTTGGGTGACTCTTGATTCCTTTGCTGCGCCTTGGAGATCCCGGAAAGGGTTTGTTGAGTTTTGTTCTTGGAGCAGAAAGGCATTGAGGTGGCACCCTGGAGAAATGTGCCCCGTTCTCGGCTCATGTGTGGTAAGACCACAGGAAATCTTGAACTCAAGTGGTTATTTCATTTATTTATTAAAAATATTTCTATCCTGCCCTTCATCTATACAAATAGCAAGAAACAGTACATAAAATAAAACAAACCATATAATAATTACAAAACACAGCATCAGAATAAAGACAGGCTGGAAGGGGCCGCGAGCTCCTGCAACGCAGGAATCATAGCTAAAGAATCCCTGACAGGTGGTCATCCAACCTTTGTTTAAAAACTTCCCTGCCTGAGTAGGGGTGGTCTCTTCAGCCTCTGAGGCTCCCTACGCCCTGCTCTGCCAGCCCGATGGAAGAGCAAGATGCTCTGAGGCTTTCCTACCTTACAGAGTCAGGCCACTGGTCCATCTTATCTGCTCTGACTGGCCATGGTTCCCTGGGACCCTCAGGCAGACAGAGAGGTCTCTTCCCCATTACCTGAGACCCTCTTAACTATAGCCAGGGATTAGACCTGCAACTTGCTGGATGTAAAGGATGGACTCCACCCTGAGCCATAAGGCCCCTTCTGTAAAACCTCGGTCCCCCAATCCAATGCCCCTTAGCAATGCTTATGCTTGTCTTTGAATTGAACACAGGGACCTCAGAGGAATCCCAACAAGGCCGACTGAGCTATAACCACCTGTATTCCACCAGGAGTGTTAATACTGTTAGTAGACCTCGCAGCTTGGGTAAACTAGATTGAAATAATAACTTATTTTCTGGAGTTCAGTGGCTTTATTGATGCAAGAACTATTAATAGGATTAGTGGAGCTGCGAGAGATGAAATTTCACATCTTGTCTCAACAAGCTGGGAGAAAACAGCAACAAAATTGCTCAGCTTTTAAGGGGTGGTTAGCCTACAGAGACTTACAAGCAGGTGCAGGCTAGGTTGCTAAACAGACAGTGTCCTCGTGTGGTTTAAAGTAACACATGAATTGTCTTAGAAGCTCATTGAGAAGGAAATGTTATTTGCTTGTCTCCAACAAATGCCAGCCATGTTTTGCTGCTGCCTTTTCTGCATGTTTCATTACACACTTGCAGTAGAGGGTTTGTTCTGCACAGTCTGCCACAATTTCAGAGCAGGGGAGTTTGTATCAGTGCTAAAGACAAAGGCAGCAAGTGTCAAATAAAGCCTTTCCCTGTTTTTGCAACACAGCTGCGGGAATTTGCTCACGTTCACACGGAACTGCAGGAAGCCATGAATGAGCTCTCGGAAGAGCACAACACAGCTCTAAGGGAATGGGAGGAGCAGAGGAGCCGCCTGGAGACGGAGCTGAGCAGTACCCTCAATGAGAAGGTCAGTGGGCAGGAAGAGACACCCCCCTTGCACCCCCAGAGGGGTAAGGCCAGGAGGTCTGTTCTCCTTGTCCACATAGTCATCACAGTCATTGATTTTCTGCAGTAAATGATGCTTCAGCCTGCTAACAAATACATAATTTCACTAAGCTACAAAGTACAGGAATGTCTCTATAGTGGTGTATTGGGGAAGGTAAAGCCCCCCAAAAGAGGGAATTCCAGAATTTACAACCAAAAGCCAAATAAATGGTAAAAGCTGCCACAGTAAGCAGTCGAGTAGTCAGACACTTGGATTTAGCTTTGCAGTTGGAAACACAAAACACAGACAAACTTACCCTTTTAAGGTTTATTAAAAGAAAGGATACCAACCAAGATATATAACGGTTACACAGTTCTCAAAAGAAAAGGTTACAAAAGTAAAATAATAAAGTTACATAGTATAACTACCTAAAGTCTAATACTTACTCCATCAGAAAATTAAAGCATCACACCCTTCTCCCGAAGGCAAGGCTAGAATCAGAACTCATGGCTGACGTCAGATCCTCAGAGAGTGGCTAGGAGCCATGGCTAAGAGCAATTAGCATTACAATTCTTTAGTTCTTATCCTTTTTCCCCACGAGGTGTTTTTTTTGGGGAACCAATCCACCCAGGTGGTGCTGTGGGTTAAACCACAGAGCCTAGGGCTTGCTGATCAGAAGGTCGGCGGTTCAAATCCCTGCGATGGGGTGAGCTCCCGTTGCTCAGTCCCAGCTCCTGCCCACCTAGCAGTTCGAAAGCACGTCAAAGTGCAAGTAGATAAATAGGAACCGCTCTGGCGGGAAGGTAAACGGCGTTTCCGTGTGCTGCTCTGGTTCGCCAGAAGCGGCTTTGTCATGCTGGCCACATGACCCGGAAGCTGTACGCCAGCTCTCGGCCAATAAAGCGAGATGAGCGCCGCAACCCCAGAGTCGGACACGACTGGACCTAATGGTCAGGGGTCCCTTTACCTAATCCACTTAAACCACTAATTGTGAATTGACCAATTGTAAGATGATAACCATTTGTCTCCCAGCCGGCAAGGAACAAGGCAGCTGCTAATTGTTTGCACTTCAAAGCGGGTAACCAAAGAACACTCCATGGCGTTTCCCATCCCATCCCCTCCCTGACAGCTGAAGATAACAACCAGTCAAGAGTTAGATAACCTCTTGCCTTCCAACACACAGCTAAACCAGATCTCGCGTTAACATATAAATCAGGTAGCCGCCTTTTCATCTGTACTGGCAGGAGGCAATGAAGCTTACAGAGACACATTCCTTTCCAGAGGCCCAAGCATATTCCCAAAATGCTGCAGGTTTCCTCAGACCCATAATGCATCCCACCAAGAACCAAAGTCTCTAAATAAACCTAAGGATTTCTCTATTTCACTACAGTCTAATTAAGAAATAATCAAATTAAACAACCCCCCTCTAATTCATAAGAAAGCTGAACAACAAAAGAAATAAAAAAATATTAAACAGCAAAAATGATATGCCACCAAAATTAAATCTTGGCCCCCAAGAGAAGCCCCTAAACAGCCCCCTGCCCTGATTGCCTCTAGACATCCTGAGTAGCGTGTTTTTCTGGACTGGCAGGTAAGGTGGCCTCTGGCAACTTCAGCAGCAGCTTTTGTAGTTGGGATCAGTCTTGGCCTTCCCAGGCGGAGTGGAAATAGGCCAGCAAAGTAAGGAGCAGGTTAGATTGGCTCTGGTACATTCAGCAGTAGTTTTTATAGCCCATAATGGGAATGGCATGAAGAAGTAGGCGTGCCATTTGTACATCCTACAGTGTGCCGAAAAGGGATTTGTAACAACACGGATTCATCATCATCATCATTTTTTATTTGTATGCCGCCTTTCCACAGTTAAAAACAATGCTCAAGGTGGCTTACAACATGACAAGATTTACATAATTACAAAAGTCATAAAAAATAAACCACATCAAAAAATACACAACCAAATGGAAAACAATTTCCACATATATCAAAATCTAAAACTAAGAATTCAGCATTATCATAGTTTAAAATGACATAGGTAAAAAATAACAGCAATTTAAACAGAAACAAAACAAAATGGAGCCCTCTTTGCCAAGTAGCAGCGGCGGCAGCGGTCCTTTATAGCAGTATTTCTCAACCTTTTCTTGGCAAAGGCACACTTTTTTCATTAAAAAAATCTCGCGGCACACCACCCACAAAATGGCGGCAGCAACGTCGCTATGGTAACGGAAATCACGGAGTTATTTCACAGCCGGCGAGCGGAGCGCGGGGGACGGAACAAAGGGCGGAGCTGGAGCCGGGACTCCTGGGTCCTTGCCAAGGCTGGTGTGCGAGCCTCCAGGCAAGCGCCCAGGCTTGGAAAGGTGGCGGCGGGAGTCGCGGGAGGCTTCTCAGGTGGCTGGCGGTTGGAGCAGTCGCAGAGCGCTCCTCCTTTTAGGGTGGTGGCCATTTTGGCCGGGTGGCAGCCGGAGCCCGGCACAGCAGGCAATGTTTCGCGGCACAGTAGTGTGCCGCGGAACAGCGGTTGAAAAACACTGCTTTATAGAGCCCATCAGGCCCCGCCCTAGGCCAGGTGGTGAGTGGCAGGACTGGGGCCCTCGGGTGCTGAGCAGAGGAGTCCTCCTTGAGTTCCCAGGGCCTCTGCTTCTGGTCAGGGATATTTGCCTTTCAACAGATGCTTCTGTCATGCTTCCTGGGCTCTGAGTATGCTCAGAACATAGTTGCTGCGTGTGGCTGCCACTTCCGTTGTGCTCTCCCCCGGGAAGATTTAAGGAGGTTGTGGGTGGGTGCAGTAATGGTGGTGGCAGTTCAGTTGTTATGCTTCACATATTTCACTCATGAAAGCCTGGCCAGGAGTTCTAACAAGCAGGGAGCCCCCGTGGGCTCAGTCTTGGGCAACAGGAGTTTGTGTAGGGTGGGGGGGGGAGTGAGTTGCAGATAAGTAGTGTGCCTTTTTCCTTGTTGGACACCACACAGTCACATGGGTAGATCCCTGGAAAAGTTCACTAGATGGAAAGGAGGGGGCACTGTGTGCTGATTGCCCCATGGTCCTTTGCCTCCCTGGACCAGAAGAGGTGTAAGCAGGTGCATCTGCCTCCATCAGTCAGAGGTGATGCGGTCCTTTGTGGCTGTGGCTGTGGCTGGTTGGGGGGTGGGGGTTGGACCAACTGGGTTAATGGTTCCACAATGCCATTCCCCACCTGTGTCTTGTTCTCCAGAGGTGCTTGGAAGAGAAGCTGGAGATTCTGCAGGGAAAGTACTCCTTGCTGGAGGACCAGATGACGAAGCTGAGGGAGACCACTTCCTTGCCAGAGAAAGGAGAGGTCATGGGTGACATTCTGAAGGTAGGAGCAGGGCCCTGGCGAGACGGATCCCGGTAGAGAAATGTCACTTGTCACCCAGGGGCACGGGGGGCCGTGGCGGTCAGGTGGCTCACTCCGTGAAACCCTTGATAACGCTGTGTCACCAACTAGTTGAACTGCATTGTTGTATAAAAAGGAGTGCATACCGTATTTTCCGGCATACAAGGTGACTGGGGGTATAAGACGACCCCCAACTTTTCAAGTTAAAATACAGAGTTTTTAAAATACAGCGCTCGCCGCTCGCCACTCATGCCCAGCCCGGGCTCCATGGCGGCGGCTGGAGCAGCGGGGAGAGCCTCCCGTCTCGCTGCACAGAGGCAGCGCACGCATGCAGCCAGTGGTGGGGCGCAACCCTGAGTCGCGTAGCCAGAAAGACTATACCCGGCGTAGAAGACGACCCCCGACTTTGGAGAAGATTTTCCTGCATTAAAAAGTCGTCTTGTACGCCGGAAAATACGGTATTTCACAGCCCTTCCACGTTTGTAAGAACTCTTATCTTTTTGTGTGGCAGCACCTGCACTTTGGAACTCCCTGGCTGTTGACATCAGGCAGGCACCTTCACTGTACCCTTTTCAGTGCCTGCTAAAAACAGTTTTGTTTAGACAAGCCTACCCAGATGTTTAGAGTTGAAGCAAATGTTAATCTGTTTTTAGTCTATTGTTCTTTTAACTTTCCGAATGTCCCCAAAATCGTTGCTGATTTTTCTTGGTGATAATTTTGTTTTGTTTTGTCTTTTTTTTTTTTTTGGTAAGCCACTCTGAGGGTGTGTGTTTCTCCACAATCAAGCAGCGTATACATTTTATGAAATTATAAAAAGGGGTGTTCTTGAATAAAATATACATTCATACTCGTCCCATGTCTGCAGAACAGATATTTTTGTTGAATAAGAGGTGGGATAACTAATGTTGCCCAATGGACTGGATGAAAAAGTGGCCAAACTCAGCTGACGGGCATTTGGTGCCAAATTCAAACTGCCAAATGCCAGCTGTGCAGGACACTTGGGATGGCACTTTGAGTGTCTGGCATCCCATGGTTCCTTGCCAACTGTGGCTTTACCTGTCCTAGGCTTGGTGGCATATGACATCGGGTGAGTGGCAAAGGGGTATGGCTGACTGGAAAGGGCCTCACGGACCAGGGATTCCCCACCTCTGAATTAGACTTTAGAGCTTATTTCTTACGATAAGTGTGCTCACAGGAACTATTTGCCAAGGGATTCTGCATCAGCTCTGGCATAGGCCAGTGACTCATCTATGTTAGGCTCGTGGTTTTAGTCATGAAACTGCGTAATGGAAACCCACATCTGGGCAGTTCAGGCCACTCCTTGCAGAGTTAATGCAGGCACTTGTGGCTTTTTATTGTTAATTCAAAAAAACATTAATAGCTTCTTTTTACGTGTTAACATTGGGTATATTTATAGAGACACTTCCCTAAAAAAAAGAGTGTGACTTGAGGGAATGTCTACCTTCATTATTGCTAGCAGTCCTAACTAACCACTACACTGTTAACTTGGACCATTGTAAAAATATTTGATTCCGTTTCTGTTGTTAATGGGCTATAACTAACTTGAAAAGTCCCTTCAGTTGCAGGAGTTGTGTCTCTCTGTGTATTCCCAGATATTGTTAGGTGGTGTTTTGGTCCACTGATCGTTAGCCTGGTCCACTGTATTGCAGGGCCTGCCTTAGCTCTGGACTTGCCTACTCTTTCCGTTCCCTACAGCTTCAGCCTGCCTTACTGGCCGGTACATGTATCTTGTGGACCACCCTGAGATCTTTGGATGAAGGGCAGTATATAAAATAAAGTAAGTCTGCCCCTGGCACCTCAAATGCTTTAGTCAGGCTCTGTTGTCTTTAAAAACAAACAACAGCAGCAAAACACAAAAGCCAGACAACAAACAAATGTAAAACAGTCTCCACATTCATTAAAGGTACAAAGTGGGGGAAGTGACCTGTGGCATACACAGTCTGCCAGTTTGGATCCTCTGCCTTGGCTGGCTTCTGCTTCAGACACCCTTGAGTGTGGTGCTGAATGCTCATGAGTACAAATCATGGCCTTCTGTCTGGGCACAGCCTCATTCTCACTGAGGAGTGGTGTGGTCAACTCAACTTTATGCAGAGGTTACGTTCCGGGGATAACACGTAAACCCAACATTGCAAGCAGTCAAAACAACCCTTTAAAAGCCATAAAAAGCACAGGGCTGCACACTCCCACATACTGCACATCTGAATGCTCTCCCAGGGTGAGTGCAATGGCAGGTGGGATTGCTGCTGGTCTTCCCCCCCTCCTGACTCCCCCTCCTCTTCCACACACACTCCTTTAAAAAAAAAATTGGTCAAGCATGTAAAGCTGAGATTGTGTAAGTTAAGTGCATAAGCTGTGAGTCAGTATTTGGGCAGTATTGGAAGGGAAGGAGCAAGGCTCGTTCTGTGTGTTCTCTGGATGCATAACCTTGTTTGCTGTTTCTTGTCCCACCAGCTTGAAGAACTGAACCAGCAGGTGGCCTACCTGAGTGGCCAGCAGACCGAGCTGCAGGCAACGGTCCTCCGCCTCGAAGAGGAGAAGCACCTGCTTGAAGCCAACCTCCAGTCCGAGAGGAGCAGCTTTGAAGCAGAGAAGCGCCAGCTCACAGGCCTGCTCACGGAGCTGCAGAACTCCCTCTCGGAGAGCTCTCGAGGCAAGGAGAAGCTGGAGCAGGATTTGCGCGCCCAGGAGGAGAGCCTGGTCGCTCAGGTCAACGCCCTGACGGCTGAGATCGCCAAGCTGATGGGCTTCCTCCACCAGAAGGAGCAGGACCTGCTGGTTCTGCAGCAGCAGAAGGGCCAGCTGGCCGAGGACTTGCAGAAGAGCGAGCAAGCCTCCCGCGCAGCCCTTCAGGAGCTGAGCCTCCAGGTGGACCAGCTGACCAGCACAGTGCAGCAGAGCAGCCAGAAGCTGACGCAGGTGGAGGCTGCAGGCCAGGAAGCATACAACAAGGCAGCCCAGGAGAAGGAGCTGGCCCTGAGGCAACTCCAGGAGAAGGAGGCGGAACTGTCTGCCCTGACCGAGCGGCTGCGTGCTCAGAGCGCCTCTGCCGCGGAAGCCCAGAGGGAGAAGGCCGATCTGAGCCACAAGGTCCAGGAGCTGGAGGCCAGGATCTTGGCCCTCACCGCCCAGTGCCAGCAGAGCGAGGCCCAAGCAGGAGCCGTGTCGGTGCTGAAAGGCCAGCTTCGTGAGGCACAGCAGAAACTGGCTGACAAGGAGAAGCTGGCCAAGGAGAACACCCGTCTCCAGGAGCGGCTCCTGATCCTGGAGGAGTCCGTCTGCAACACGGAAGGCATCTTGGAGGATGAGAAGAGGCGGGCGGCCGAGTCCTTAGAGGGCAACCTCCGGCGGATTGCAGAGCTGGAGGAGCAGATTCAGGAACTGAGCAAGCACCGGGACCAGGTCCTGCGGGAGATGGGCGAGGAGAAGGCCCAGAGGCAAGCCCTGGAGCGACAAGTGCAGCAGCTGGGGGAAGCCTCCAGGACCAAGGTGGAGGAGCTGCAGCACAAGATGGCAGAGCTCTCCTCTGTGGCGGCCAAAGGAGACCCAGGGGAGCTGGGGAGGCTTGAGGAGAAGGTCCGAGCGCTGAGCGGGGAGCAGGAGCAGGCCCACCTGAGGCTGCAGGCCGAGCAGCAGAAGGTGGCAGAACTGGAGGCTCAGGTGAAGCACCTGAACAGCAAGCACCAAGGAGCACTGGCTGAGCTCCAGGCGGACGTGGCTCGTGCCACCTCGCAGGTCAAGGAGAAGGAGGGCACAGAGGACAAGCTCCGGGCAGAGATTGCCTCTCTGCAGGAGAAGGTGGCTGCGGCTCGGAAGGAGGCTGCCCAGAGCCTGGCCAAAGGGGAAAAGGAGGGGCACGAAGCAGCCCAGGCGCTGGAAGTTGTCACCAGGGAGCTGGCTGAGGAGAAGCGCAAGGTAGCCGAGCTGGAGGCTCAAGTGAGGCTGGCAGGGGATCAGAGCCAGAAAGACCTGAGTGCAGCTGAGTCCAGCCTCTCCAGCACCAGGGCAGCCCTGAAGGAGAAGGAGCGGGAGGCGGAGAAGCTGTCTGGCCAGCTGAAGTCCCTGAAGGCCAAGCTGGAAGAGGCCTCCCAGCAGCAGAAGCGGGAGCTGGCCCTGCACGAGGAGGAAGCCAAGCGGCTGGCGGGCGAGGAGGAACGGGCCAGGGCGGAACTGGCTGCTGAGAAAGTCAGCAAGGCAGCCCTGGAGGTGCAGCTGCAGAATGTCACCAACGAGCACCGAGTGGAAGTCTCTGGGCTCCAGGAGGAGGTAGCCAGGGCCCAGGAGCTGGTTGGGGAGAAAGAGCGGGAGCTGGAGGAGTTGCGCCTCAAGAACATCTCCCGCAGCGAGGAGCTAAGGGACCTGCAGAAGACGGTCAGCAAGCTGAAGGGGGAACTGGCCTCCGCTGAGGCCCTGAAGGAGAGGGCGGCCAAGATGGAGAGTGAGCTGCAAGGGTTCCTGGAGGCAGCCCGGACCCGGGAGGCCGAGATGGACAGCATCAAGTCGATGATGCACTCCAAGGACGCCTCCCTCAAGAGCCTGGAGGAGGAGAAGCGGCAACAGGAGCAGGAGTCCACCTCCAGCCGAGAGCTCTACCAGGGGCAGCGGAAGGAGTGCGAGGCTCTCCGCGCGCAGGTGGAGAGGCTGGAGAAGCAGTGCAAGGAGCAGCAGACCACCGTTGCCCGGCTGGAGAAGGTGGCAGCCGCCTCTGAGCGGGAGCAGCAGGTGGAAGCGGAGGCTTTGAAGCGGGAGGTGGCGCAGAAGAAGGAGAGGGCTGCGGAGCTGGAGCAGCTCTTGGAGGCATCCAAGTCCAGTCAAGAGAAGCTGAAGAGGGAGCTCCACGACAAAGGAAAGGAGCTGGCCCAGAGCAGAGAGGCGGCATCCCGAGCCGAGAAGGAGCTAGTCGTCCTACGTGCCACAACCCAGGAGAAGAGCAAGTCTGAGGAGAGCTGGAAGGAGCAGCTGTCACGCTGTGCCCAGGAATCGGAGCGCCAGGCCAGCATCATCAGCAGCATGGAGAAGGAGACATCCATCATGCAAAGGCAGCAGCTGGAGAAGGAGGGCGAGATCAAGGACCTGAGGCGGCTGGCCCTGGCTGAGTCTGAGAAGAGCAAGAAGCTGGAGGAGAGGCTGCGGATCCTGCAGTCGGAAATGGCCACCGCCGCTTCCCGGGCAGCTGAGAGGTGCTCAACCATGAAAGCCGAAGCGCAGAGCTCCCAGGAGCAGGCCGAGAAACTCCGGGTGTCAGTGGAGGCCCTGAAGAAGGAGCTGGGCGCTGCCTCCAAGCGGCAGGAGGACCTCTGCAAGGAGCTTACGTCCTGGCAGGAGAAGGCCTTCCAGAAGGAGCAGCAGCTCTCCGCCCAGCAGCAGGAGTTCGCAGGGGCCCAGGCCCTGATCACAGAGCTGATGCCCATCAAGTGCCTCTACCAGCAGCTGCAGGCAGAGCAGGCAGAGCAGGAGAGCAAGCACCGCGAGAAGCTGGAGCAGATGCAGGGCACCAATGGCCTCCTGCAGGCGGAGGTGGCCAGGGCCAAGCTGGAGCTGGCGGAGCTGCAGGCGGTGAAGGAGAGGCTCCTGGAGCGGGAGCGGGCCATCCAGCAGCTGCAGGCGGAGAAGGGCAGCTATGCGGGGCAGCTGGCCGCCCTCCAGCAGGCCCAGGCCCAGCTGGCCGAGGAGAACCGGGGGCTCCAGCGGGAGCTGGAGTTGGCCAGGCTCGACTCGGAAAAGCGGACGGCCGCCATCAAGCGGGTGTTGGAGGACACCAAGAAGAAGTACGAGGAGACCAAGCAGAGGCAGTTGGTGCAGGTAAGGCCCCGCACGGGATCCAGTTGCTTTTGCGGGTGGGGGTTGCCCGGGGCTAGCCCTAGGCAGCTGCATCTCCACAGGGTGGAGGGGTTTGGGGCAAAGCTCATCCTCTTTGCCCCCCCCCACTTCGTCCCTACTCCCTTGCTTCACCCAGGGGCAGCGCTACCTCTGGAGATTAGGCAGATGGAGTAAACGTTCTGGGATCTGGCCTAGATTTGCCTGCCAGACAGAAATGATGGTGGCTCTTAATGGTTCTCCATGCTGCATCTCTCTCAGGATTTGATGAGGTTGCAAGACACCTGGGGGCGGGGGCGTACCTTGCTGCATTCTGTATAGTGCAGTCCAGATTGAGGGAATGTGCAGAAGCGAGATGCGGCCTGAAAGGCTCATGGGGTGGATCTTGAGCAATGGGGACTCTCCTTCCATCTCTAGCCCTCTAGAACTTTGGGGTCCGCAGTAGGCCAGTACTAGATACTTTCCCTGAAAGTTAAAGCATGCAAGTTAACAAAGGTGGTGCTGCTGTCCGGGAGCCATGTTTGCTTGAGATGCTGGCTGTATGTTATCCTTGAATGGGCTCCCTTTTGCTCCTGCATGTACGCAGTGTTCTAGCACTGCCCCTCCAGGTTCCACAAGTCTCCTCTGATTTATACACTGGCCGAGCTCCCACCCTTGCCACAAGTTGCCCCGGCTGCTTTTTGTGGTGTTTTCACGTCTGCCTTCATTGCTTCCTCCTCCCACCCACCCCCCAATCCTACAGGTGGAGCAGCTAGAGGTATATCAGAAAGAGCGAGCTAATGCATGCCAGGTTATGCATGCCAGGTGTCAGCTGCTTAAACGGTGACAGTGCATGACGTAGCTACTGCTGCTGCTGCTGCTTCCCCTCAATCATGGCTGCCATCTCCTGTTGTGAACTGTTTGCAATGGGGGCTTACGGAGGACAAGTAATAAGGCCGCCGCCACCCTCGTTTGGGGGCTGTGTGGGAAAACAGGGCTTCACAATCCCTCTCTAAAACGCTGCGCCTTATGCCCAGATGCCTCCTCACACAGGTCAGCAAAACTTTTGTTCTCTTACTTTGACCAAAAAAAAAAAAAATTACTTGGCAAGAGCAGAAAGCACACAAATCCTGTCCTTTGCACCAAAGGCAAGACTGTCTGTAGCTATGTGGCAAGCCAAGGCAATGGGCTTGCCAAGGAAGTCGCCCCAGCGGGCAGCAAAGTCAGTCTACTTGGGATTGTTGCTCCCCCAGCAGGTCTCCCAGAAATAGTAGTATGAGGGCTTGCTACACACCCACACACCGTTTTTTGTTGTCGTCCCCCCTTTAAAGATCTCCTTGGTGCCTCTTTTTCTGATAGCACCGCAGTATAGCACCACATGCATCCTCTTGTGCCCTCTCATCCCAACACCTGGGAAGCCTTGGGAGCAGCTTGGGACGTACCAATTACATCCCCTGTAGAATCCCCTGCTTGTCTTTGTAACTCCTGGTGGAGCAACCTGCTGGAAGAGGCCAATGGCCCATCTGGTCCAGCATCCTGTTCCCAGTGTGGCCAAGCAGGTGCCCCAAAGGGAAACCCCCTCACAGGATTTGAGCACAAGAGCAACTCTCCCCTCCTGCAGTTTCCAGCAACTGGGATCCAGAAGAGCATAGCCACCAGGGGCTAGTAGCCATGGAGAACCTGTTCTCCTCCATGAATTTATTTGATCCTCAGTTCAAAGCTGTCTAGGTTGGTGGTCATGACTGCTTCCTGGAGGAGTGAGTCTCATTATTTAGCTATGTGCTGCACGACGGGGTGAGCTCCTGTTGCTCTGTCCCAGCTCCTGCCAACCTAGCAGTTAGAAATCATACCAGCGCAAGTAGATAAATAGGTATCACTGTGGCGGGAAGGTAAACAGTGTTTCCATGCGCTCTGGCTTCTGCCACGGTGTCCCGTTGCACCAGAAGCAGTTTAGTCCTGCTGACCACATGACCCAGAAAGCTGTCTGTAGACAAACGCCGGCTCCCTTGGCCTGAAAGCAAGATGAGAGCCGCAACCCCATAGTCACCTTTGACTGGTCTTAACCATCCAGGGGTTCTTTACCTGCATCTGGAGCACTGTCTCCAGTTCTGGGCACCCCCTTTTAAGACTGGACTGCGCCAAGAGGGGAGTAGCCATATGAAGCCAGAGGTGCCCTATGCCACAGGCACTGCCTTGAGCAGCAGCGAGTAGGGCTTGATGATCTCCGAGGTCCTTTCCCGCTCCAGCTGCTGCATCTTTTGGCATTCTGTCTTCCCATCTCCTTCCTATATTTTCCTCCGGTATAGGAGAGAATCTCTGTAAATGATACTGCTCTTGGGAGGGGAGACCTTGAGCTCCAGTGGGGCCAGCCCTCTAACCTTCAGGGTTACCAGGAGCTAAAAGCACCACCACCTCTCTTAGCCACCCGCAAGCATAGTTGCACCTGAAGACAAGCCCACCCCCTCACCCCTGTGTTTTAAAGCCCCTTCATTAAGAGCAAACCAGCTTAAAGTAGAATCCCCTGAAACAGCCCCCTCCACTTCAGAAACCCTCTTGGACCTTCAATGTTTCCCTGGATCCCTGATGCTCCCTTACCCCCAAGTGCACGAGAGGCAAACAGTTGGCAATGGAGACCCTGCTTTGGGGTTGCTGGGGAGACCTGGAGGCGGGAAATGCGGGGCGGTGTGGCTAATTAACCTCTGGCATCACTTTCATCACATGTCAGAGCATCTGCTTGCAGCACATCCCAGCTCTTCTGCTTGTAGAGAGCTGCTCTTCCTGGGAAGCTGCTAACCCCCGTGCACCATTTCTGCTCTGAAGCCCAATGACCCAACCCTGCGACTGGCATGCGGTGTTTGCGCAGCATAGACGTGTCGGTGGGGGGTTGGAGGCTGCTCTGGCACAGTCTCTGCTGCTGCTTAGGACGGGGGCTCCAGTGATACTGATGCTTCCTGGGTGGAAGGGAACCTGTTGGAGGGTATGCCTGGAATGTGCTTCCAGGCATAGAGGGCTCTGGCCTGCTGCATGCAGTTCTTTCTGTGTTCCTGTAGTAACTCTTGAGGGTCTGTGGCATTTGACAGAATTCAGACTCTCATATCATGGTTGCAAAAAGAAGCTTGAAAAAGGTGTGTATTTCTGGGGGAAATGCCCTCAGTCTCAGGGAGGCTGAGCAGTGCTTGCATTGAGTTGGGGCCTCACAGCTGCTTTCCTCCTAGCAATCAGAATCATTATCCACATACACATTCAGTGACCTATTAGTGTTGCTTTTACCAGATGCAGAACTTGGCCCTCTTTCTTTCTTTCTTTCTTTCTTTCTTTCTTTCTTTCTTTCTTTCTTTCTTTCTCTCTCTCTCTCTCTCTCTCTCTCTCTCTCTCTCTCTCTCCTTCCTTTCTTTCTTTCTTTCTTTCTTTCTTTCTTTCTTTCTTTCTTTCTTTCTTTCTTTCTTTCCTTCCTTCCTTCCTTCCTTCCTTCCTTCCTTCCTTCCTTCCTTCCTTCCTTCCTTCCTTCCTTCCTTCCTTCCTTCCTTCCTCCCTCCCTCCCTCCCTCCCTCCCTCCCTCCCTCCCTCCCTTCCTTCCTTCCTTCCTTCCCTCCCTCCCTCCCTCCCTCCCTCCCTCCCTCCCTCCCTCCCTCCCTCCCATGGGGCTTGACTTACTAGAGAAGTGTTTGATGCTGAAGGGGCCAAGATGAGTAACATAGACAGCGCCAGATTCCTCCTTCCAACCCCCAAACTGGATAAAGTTGTCAGTCCCAAGATGTCCTAACCATGGGTAGGCAAACTAAGGCCTGGGGGCTGGATCCGGCCCATTCGCCTTCTAAATCCGGCCCGTGGACAGTCCAGGAATCAGCGTGTTGTTACATGAGTAGAATGTGTACTTTTATTTAAAATGCATCTCTGGGTTATTTGTGGGACATAGGAATTTGTTCATTTCCCCCTCAAAATATAGTCCAGCCCCCCACAAGCTCTGAGGGACAGTGGACCCGACCCCTGTAAACTGTGACTCTCTGATGCCCTGCTCATAGAATCAAAGAATTGTAGAGCTGGAGTGGGACCCCAAGGGTCATCTAGTCCAGTCTGCTGCAATGCAGGAGTCACAGCTTTTGGTAAAAGAGGGAGACTTCCTTGGCCTCCTGCCAGCCAGTCCTTTTCTAGGCATGGCTGTTCCAGTACAGCAGGTTTAGGAGGGGGACAGAGATTGCGGAATGGGTGGCTCTGTGCAGAGCCACGAAAGAGCCAGGAGGGAGTGGCTGAACAGCGCTTTGAGCAGGAGGGGGAGGGGTTGGAATAACTATTCTCTCTCCCCCCCCCTTTCCTTTCCAGCTGGAGGAGCTGAAGCAGAAGTTGGTTCAGCAGGACAAGGTCACTCAAGCCCAGCAGCAGAGAGCCCAGGTAAGCTTCCAGAGATGGAGCCTGGAGAGAGTTCTCCTAGTGCAGAGGTTCCCAAGCTTTTGGGGGGGCAGTGTCTCACTGGCTTCCTAAATTCATCCCCAGATCCCCACCCTACCCTATAAAAAGCATTCAGAATAGTGGTTTGCATGACCCACTAGTCCAATCCCCTGCAATTGAGGGTGAGGGAAATCAAGGAAGATAATAACAAGAAATGTGAAACAGTAACAATTAATTGCGTTTTTATTCAAAATCCAATTAAAGCTATTTAGTTTTCGGCGATGCCAGCTTTTCAAAGACAAGGGGCGGAAAGGACCCTTGTAAGTCTACAGAGCAACCTTACTCAGCTGGTGCAAGAGTCTAGGGGAAGAAAGAAAAGAATTTCCCTCTCTGGCACTGTAAGGGAATATCTGGGTCTCTCCTCAGCAGGTGCGTGAAGAAGAGCTCCAGGCAGAGATTAAGCACCGGAATGAGACGATCTTGGATCTCCAGTCTCAGCTGGCCCAGAAGGAACAAGCTGCTGAGCATTACAAGACACAGGTAGAAAAAGGGGAGCTGGCTCCCTCTGGGGCAGAAGTGTGGGGTGGGAGGGGAGAGAACCACCACCCTGTATTCAACAGTCACAGTTAAGGCAGGTACTAAGAAAAGAGGTTCTGCCATTATAGGCCTCAAAATTCCATAGCTTACAAAAATGGCACCCGTTGAGCTAACAGACTGGCATATAAGAACTGCATGATGAGGTTTGCAAATGTGGGTGTGTGGAGGGTAAGTACACTTTCTGACGTTGCTGAGCAAGGGTCTCTTAGGGAAGCACCAGCCCTGGCTCCCGATGTCCTGGCTTTGCAGGAAATTGCCTCAAGTCTGGCCTTAAACCAGCAGGTGTTGTGCTTGACGGTTGCCTCTCTTTCCCTCGCCCCTCAGATGGAGAAGGCCAAGACACACTACGACGCAAAGAAGCAACAAAACCAGGAGCTGCTCGAGAGGCTGGGAGTCCTGGAGGAGGTGGAGAGGGAGAACGCGGAGCTGAAGGCCAAATCAGAGCGCCTTGTGAAGGAGCAGCAGGATTTGGTGAGGCAGATGCAGGAGGCCCAGCTCACCTCCAAGAACCTCTGCAGCCTAGAGGCACAGGTAGGGCCGAGGGGCAGTGGCTGAGGAGGCAGGGTGCGTGCGCACGGCAGGGCCCGGTCCTTTTTCGTTCCAGGCCCTGCCCACCCACCTGTGCATTTCCTCTTGCACAGGGGTCAGCAAACACCGTGCCTTGGGCCGGTGTCTCCAGCACCGATCGCGCAGCGGGCCGGAGGGCAGGGGAGCGCACCCCCATATGCGTGCGCACACACTATTTCCGGCGTACTTCCGGGTCGGAGGAGCACCGGAAATAGCTTGTGCGCATGTGCACGGGCCTCCTCTGACCCAGATGTGCACCGGAAATAACGCTTGCACATGCACACAAGCTATTTCCGGTGCTCCTCCGACCCGGAAGTGGGCAGCCACGCAGTTCAGCGCCGGTAAGAGCAGGCCACGGGGGTCACCACGGGCTGAATAAAATAAGTCCATCTGGCCTTTTCTGGCCCGCGGACCTTAGTTTGGGGACCCCTGCTCTTGCAAGAAGGATCTGTGGGGTCCCGAGGTGCAGAAGGCACTCCTGGGCAGGTTAGATTTCCAGCTAATTTAGTTTTTGGCAAAGATCAGGAGGGCTGTGGCTCAGTGGTAGAGCATCTGCTTTGCATGCAGAAAGTCCAGAGTCCAGGGGCATTTGTAGGTGGTGGAAAAGGCCCCCCACCTGAGACTCCAAAGAGCCAGATGAGAACCTATGGGGGGGTCCTTGGCGGCCTGCTAGTCCAACCCCCTCTTCACCGCAAGGAACCCAGGGCTAGAGCATCCCCAGCACATGCATGACAAGCTAGCCTCTACGTGAAGACCTCCAGTGAGGGGGAGGCCCCACCAGCCCTCTGCGTAATCCCCACAAGGGCTTTTCTCCCCAACTTTTCCTCTGGAATCTGCCCTCCTGAAACTTGAAGTCCCTGGAAACCTCATCTGGGGCCGCAGAGAGCGAGTCTTGGCCCTTGGAGCAGACAATGCTGGGCCAGAGGGACCCGGCCTGACTTGGTCTAAGGCAGCTTCCTGTGCACACGAGAGTGGGTGGGGCTCTGCAGGTGCCGAGAGGAAGCAGGGGAGGACACACCAGCCCCAAACACCAAGCTGTGCATGGAGGGGAACGCTTGGGCATGCCAGATGCCACCGGTGGAATCCTTGGTGCCTGTGGCTGAGAATTAAGAGCCCCTGCAAGTCACGGCAGGCAGGACTGGGCGAGGGGAATCAAGGGTCTGATCTGAGGCAGTGGCTGCCTCCTTGTATGGTTTTAAGTGCCTTTGTAATTAGGCAAATAACATGGTTAAATGGCTCGTGGTAGGTTTTCAGGACCTGCCTAGTGCTGTCCTGAAGTGGGTGGGAAGGGCTGGTGCAAAGCTGAGTAGGGCAGTGGCGTGGGTGTGTGACCTGCACCAACAATCTCTATACTTCCTGTGCTAAGCAGTGTTGCTCAAGCAGCCCCCCCCCCGCCTCTTGAACTGAGAAGCCTTTGTCCCCCATACTGGCAAAGAATCAGCCGTGTGAGCTAGCCACTTCTGACAGACAACCTCTCCTCCAGAATAACAAGGCCACATTGTGTGACTACTTCCCCCTTTGTAGCGTAGTCTTCCTGGTTAAGATGCAAAGCTTTAATAACTTGGAACCATCCTTTCAAACTTGGTGCTACTTAATCTTGGACTTGCCCTAGAACTGAAGTTGAAAAACCTTCTGCCATATGCACAGAGCAGAGCAGCAGGCAAAGCGCATCCTGCATATATCAACAAGGAAACGGAATATTCTGTGCGTTGTGTATCTTAGCCTGTTTTCTGTACCCCAGGGATGGGGAACATGTGGCCCTTGCAGGTGTTGCTGGGCTCCAACTCCCTCCTGCTCTAGCCAGGAAGCCAAAGGACCAGTTCCCATGCTTAGTATATATAGCAACATATTTACCTGCAACTGAAGTGAGGTGGACTTGGCCCAGTTCTTACGTAGATGCATGCAAAGAAACATTTAATTGGCCATTTTGGCTCTAGTGGGTCTCTTGACTTCCTTGGTGCGTGGCTTGCTCGTGGCACCCTGCCCCTTACCGTTAACCAACCCAAACGCAGGTGGAGTTTGCAGATCGCCAGCTGCGAGAGCAGGGCAAGTTCCAGCTGGCCACAGATTCATTAAAAAGCCGCATCACCTTCCAGGAAAGCCCAGCCGACGTCAGCACAGACAGCCTGGACATGAGCACCAGCGATGAAGCACAGCCGCTCAACTCCACCAGGTACTGGCCCTCCTCCTTCTTCTTAGCTCTTTGATCGGCCATAGAACAGAGGCTTCCCACCCTTGCAGCTCTAGGACCAAATGCATGTTTCCCCAAGGGTGGCCGCTCGCAGGGTCCTTCATTTGGCAGGCCTGACAGTGAAGCAACTTTGGAGACATGGGACATTATTATTATTATTATTATTATTATTATTAATTTTATTTTATACGCCACCCAACTGACTGGGTTGCCCAAGCCACTTTGGGTTGCTTCCAACGCATTAAGACATCAAACACAGTAGTAAAACATCAGACATTAAAAATTTCTAAAAGTCAGATATTTATTTCCTCGACATCTGATGAAGGGAGGGCATTCCACAGGGCGGGTGCCACTACCGAGAAGGCCCTCTGCCTGGTTCCCTGTAACTTCACTTCTTGTAGTGAAGGAACTGCCAGAATGCCCTCAGAGCTACACCTCAGTGTCCAGGCTGAACGATGGGGGTGGAGACGCTCCTTCAGGTATACTGGGCCGAGGTCATTTAGGGCTTTAAAAGTCAGCACCAACACTTTGAATTGTATTGTGAAGACTTCTCAGCTTCCTTGTTCCTGGGAATGTGAAGAGAGGGTTCTGTGGTTGTGGCCTCCCTGCCAGTGTCATGATCCCCCCCCCAACCCATCTCTCTTCACAGCAGGAGGTCTCGCCGTTCCATCTCTGAATCTGGGACAGCAGAGCCGTCCAAGGCTTCCCACCGGCTGCCTCGGAAGGTGGAGTCTCTGGAGAGCCTCTATTTCACGCCCATCCCCACCCGCACACGGTCCAAACTGGAGAACAGCGTTAACTCCACGGGCGATGTTTCCTTTGAGTCGGGGCGGAAAACACTCTCTGGCCGCCGGCGCACCACACAGGTCATCAACATCACCATGATCAAAGTAATGTGGGGGCCACCTAGGGATGGGAGCCAAGGTGTGGTGATGGTGGCTGTGGAGATAGGTGGCATCCAGGGCTGCTCAAATGTGCATCCCCCATAGCCAAGTCCGTCATAAACTTTTAGCAGCCTGCTTCCCTGGGTGTGGGACTAGCAGGCGACCTCTGCTGTTAGGGATGGATCCAGGAGAGATGGGAGCTGCCCTCTTGAGGTGGTTTACTAGGAACAAGGAGTGATGAATCAGAGTTGCCAAATTGTTCAGGGACCTGGAAGAGCTCCAAAACAAGCTCTCTAAGTGGGATAAACGGGCTGTGGGTTAAACCACAGAGCCTAGGGCTTGCTGATCAGAAGGTCAGCGGTTCAAATCCCCGCGGCAGAGTGAGCTCCCGTTGCTCGGTCCCAGCTCCTGCCCACCTAGCAGTTCGAAAGCACGTCAAAGTGCAAGTAGATAAATAGGAACCGCTCTGGCGGGAAGGTAAACGGCGTTTCCGTGCGCTGCTCTGGTTCGCCAGAAGCGGCTTAGGCATGCTGGCCACATGACCCGGAAGCTGTACGCCGGCTCTCGGCCAATAAAGCGAGATGAGCGCCGCAACCCCAGAGTCGGACACGACTGGACCTAATGGTCAGGGGTCCCTTTACCTTTACTTAAAGTAGCAAATTCACTTCCATGTAATCGAGTGTAAAATGATGCATGTCAAGGCAAAAAACACGAGCTTCACATACGCTCTTGTGGGGTCTGAGTTGACAGTGGTCATGAACGAGACCTTGGGGTCATAGTGGATAGCTTGATGAAGGTGTGGACCCGGTGTGGGGCAGTTGGGAATTGCTAGGGATCAATAGGAAAGGAATTAGAAATAGAACTGCCGGTGCCATAATGCCATTATGCAAACCTGTGGTGCAACCTCATTTGGGATGCAGGGTACAGTTCCGGTGGCCTTTCCTCAGAAAGGATATTGTAGAGTCAGAAAAGGTTCAGAAAAGGGCAACAAAAATAATCAAGGGTTTGGAGCAACTCTCGAGTGAAGAAAGAATGCAGCATTTGGTGCTTGTTAGTTTACAGAAAAGTAAGGGATAGGGGAAGACAGGGCAGAAGCGTCTAATATTCTGTCTGGTGTGATGGAGGTGGAGAGGAGCAGCTTAGCGGGTGGGGGCAGAGTTAAGCAGCATCAGCAGCTCTTCTTTGTGCTCACCCTCCTCTTTCTCCTCCTCCTCCTTGTGCTTCTACACAGAAACACGCTGAGCCGGAAACTCCCCAGAGCGCTGATGCCTCTTTCTTCAGCGTGCAGTCCGCTGAGTCTCAGAGCAGCACCTCGAGCCAAGAGCCGGTCAAGACCCGCCTGCGTTCTGCTTCCTCCACCCGCTCCCTCGCCAGCCTCCCCTCTCAGGAATCCCTCACCAGGCTGGGCACCTCTTCCCCCAACAACACGGCGTTGATGAGCCTGCCCGGCTATCGGCCTGCCACCCGCAGCTCCATGAGACGCTCCCAGGCCGGAGGGGCCAGTTCTGGTGAGTGCTGGGGGTTGCGGCAGCAGGACCTGGGGCAGCCTTCAACTTGGTGGGGCCCTCTAGACGACGTCCTGGACTACAACTCCAGCACGGCCGGATGATGCTGGGGCCAATGGGAGTTGTAGTCCAAAGCATCTGGAGGAGCAGAAGAAGCTCGGCAAAGGCTGTTCGAGAGCTTTGCCCTCTGTGCAGAACGCCAGTCAGCAGAGTGCAGCGATTGCTCTGGTGAATCTCAGCGGAGTCCAGTGAGCTCAGTGATCTACACAGAATCAGAGAATATGTTTGAAGGGACCCCAAGGGTCTTCTAGTCCGCCCCCTGCACAGCAGGAATCACAGCTAAAGAGTCCCTGACTGGTGCCCCTCCAACAAGGAGAGCCCACCACCTTCCGAGGGGGTCTGTTCCATGGACAGACAACTCTTGCCCTAATAATAATAATAATAATTTAATTTATTACTGATACCCCGCCCATCTGGCTGAGTCTCCCCAGCCACTCTGGGCGGCTTCCAACAGGAGATTAAAAATACATTAAAACATCAGTCATTAAAAGAAAACTTCCCTAAACAGGGCTGCCTTCAGAAGGTTTTCCTGCTGGCTACATTTATTCTCCCTGCCCACAATCATTAGTCCACCATACCTTACAGTCAGTGGCAAGCTAATAATAGTAGTAGTAGTACCGTAGTAGTTTTATTATTAATACCCATCTACTCTGGGCAGCTTCCAACACATATAAGAACATAATGAAACGTAAAAGATTTTAAAAGATATCCAGATGTGTGTCAGGATAGCCGTGTGAGGGAGGGAGGGGCGGGGCAGGTGATGACCTGTCCCCTTGGGCATTCCTTGGCTTTCCCTTGCCGCTTTGCTCCTTGGTGTGAGTCTTCCAGCGTGAGACTTCCTCCCCCGGAGCCTGTTGGCAAGACTGCCTGCTCTCTGACTGCTTGTGGCCAGTGATGGCATGAATGTGAAGGTGGCACTGCTTGGCTCCTCACTTCTAAAAAGCATCTCGTAGACACACCTCGCAAGGTGGGACACGGGAGAGCCAGGATGGATAAAAGGAAGGGCTTCTTCACGCAGTGCATAATTTGTTGGTCTCTAACGTGCTACTGGAAGGAATTTTTATATTTTTTATTTTGTTTTGACTATGGCAGACCAACACGGCTACCTACCTGTAACCATAATTAATCTGTGGAACTCACTTCTGCAGGAGGCAGTGAGAGCTACCAACTTGAATGACTTTAAAATAAGATTGGACACGTTCACAGAGAAGGGCTGTCTCTGCCTCCACAATTAGGGGAAGCAAGTCTTCCGAATGCCAGTTGCCTGTACCTGCAGGGTTCTTCTGAATGTTCTTGTGCAGTTGGGAAAGGGTGGCTGAATTAACTGTGCATGGGGTGCTCTGTTTTGCCCTCTTTCCTCTTCGTGGGTGGGGGCAGAGGAATCTCTTTGCCACCTCCTTCCTTGATTGGGATCACTGTTGTCGATTATCTTGTGGAGAGCCACTTGGGGCGCCTCCCTTCTGTGTGGCTGGTGATGCAGCCTAGGAAGTGAGCAGCCGACACCCTCCCCTGTCGTCGTCCCCCCCTCAGGGCGCAGCAGCTTCTACATGGGCACCTGCCAGGAGGAGCCGGAAGTGCTTGACGACTGGACCCGCATTGCTGAGCTCCAGCAGCGCAACAGGATCTGCCCACCTCACCTGAAGACCTGCTACCCCCTGGAGTCTCGGGTGAGTGTCGCCAAAGGGCCAGCTAGTCCTGACTCCCACGGCAGCTAGCGATATGTTTTTAAGGCCAGGGAAGGCAGAGGCAGAGGATGCGATGTCTGCGTCTGCTGCTGATTTAGTCAGCGCCTGGAGAATTCTGTGAACGGAAAATTGGATTCTGCAATGGAGATCAAGTTAGTGGGTTGGATCCCCCCCCCCAAAAAAATGGCTCTTTGAAGGCTAGTGCATATTTATGTGAATATATGGGGAAGGGGGAGGGGTTTGGGAAGAGTGTAAAAGAGGTGCATAGACAGGATTGGTGAGCAGAGCAAGCAGGGGTGCCAGTCCCTTGTATGTGTCTTGCTCAGTCCTAGTCAATAGACACCTGGGGAGCTTCCTCCCCTGTGCGTTTTGGGGTCTGTTCCGCTTTTGCAGTAGGCTCAGCCTGGTGTGTGCGTGTGCACACAGAGCCTTTGTCTGATAATAATAATAATAATAATTTATTATTTTTACCCCGCCCATCTGGCCGAGTTTCCTCAGCCACTCTGGGCAGTTTCCAGACAAATGTTAAAACAATACAGCATTAAATATTAAAAACTTCCCTAAACAGGGCTGCCTTCAGATGTCTTTTAAAAATAGGATAGCTGCTTATTTCCTTGACATCTGCTGGAAGGGCGTTCCACAGGGAGGGCGCCACTACCGAGAAGGCCCTCTGTCTGGTTCCCTGTAACCTCACTTCTCACAATGAGGGAACTGCCAGAAGGCCCTCGGCGCTGGATCTCAGTGTCCGGGCTGAACGGTGGGGGTGGAGACGCTCCTTCAGGTATACAGGACCGAGGCCATTTAGGGCTTTAAAGGTCAGCACCAACACTTTGAATGACCGCACTGCTCCTCTTCCCCACCTGCCAGCCATCCCTGTCACTGGCCACCATCACAGACGAGGATATGAAGACGGGGGACCCCAGAGAGACCCTCCGGCGTGCCAGCATGCTGCCCTCCCAGGTTTCCGAGGGCCCTGCCACCCGCCGCAGCACCCTGAGCTCTGCGGCGGCCGCGGGGGGCATTGCCACTCGGCAGCAGAGGAAGCGCATTTCAGATGAATCCCACCAGGCTGCAGGGACCCCCGAGGTGAGCGGCAGTGGCTCTGCAGCACGTTCAGCTGGCCTGAACCCCTTTCAAGCTGAGCGGGGTGGGGGTATGGGATTATCGGGTAGGCCCAGGGTGTAATGGGGCATATTTGCCTGTGTCTTCTGGGGCAGGTGCTGGTGGGGACCAGGGACCCTTTAGTCCCTCTGGGATTGCAGCTCCCATCATCCCTGAGTGTTGGGTGCGGCTGGCTGTGGTTGCTGGGAGTTGCAGTCCAACGACATCTCCTGCTCCCCCATTTCTCAGCCGCCCACCTTGGCGGGGAGATGAAAGGCACCATTGTCTTTTGCTCAGTAGCATCAGGCCCCAACTAATCTCTCCTCCACACACCCCTTTTCTCCGTTCAGTCCAAGAAATCTGCCAGCTGCTTCCCACGGCCCCAGACTCCCAAACTGCGGAGTGAGGAGCACAAGCACAGCACCCATGCGGGAAGCAAGAAGGACAAAGCCCAGGCAGCCAACAAGCAGGTAAGGAAGCCTCGGAGCGTCTTGCTCTTCCATCGGGCTGGCAGAGCAGGGCATAGGGAGCCTCTGAGGCTGCGGCATTGCTGAAGAGACCACCCCTACTCAGGCAGGGAAGTTTTTAAACAAAGGTTGGATGACCACCTGTCAAGGATTCTTTAGCTATGATTCCTGCGTTGCATGAGCTTGAGGTCCTTTCCAGCTTTAGAGTTCTATGGTTCTACAAAGTATGATCTATCCTTTCTGCCTATCTATACACAAACACAAGATTACCACATACACAAACTCAGTCTCTCCCTAACTTCAGACATGGGCCTGGTGCTTCTCTGCAGTGATTATAATAACCGGTGTGTGTGTGTGTGTGTGTGTGTGTGTGTGTGTGTGTGTGTGTGTGTGGAGGAGGGGGTATGCCAAGGAATGCTAACTCTTCTCTTGAGTTCCCTTGCCGTGGGGATGAGAACGCACAGAAGAGGTCTCCTGATTCTCCTGACTCCTTCCTCTTTCCCTGCAGCCCAACAGGCGCCAGTCGATGGCCTTCAGCATTCTGAACACTCCGAAGAAGCTGGGCAACAGCCTCCTGCGCCGGGGGCCCAACCGCAAAGTGACTCCCAAAAGCTCCCCCCGGAGCAGCAGCCGGAGATCCCCGAGGGCAGCGCCATCACCTAAGGGCAAGGTAGGAGGAAGAAGGGGCCTCCCCTTGAGAGTCCCCACCAGTCTCTCGCTCCCAGCATCCCCTTGGAGCAAGCATGGGCGGGAGGGAGACTTTGCCTGGAATGCGAGTCTGCATTTTAGTGTATTTAGATATATAGTCTGGTGGAGCGAATAGAGAGAGATGAGGGCTGGACAAAGCCATGAGTCTGGGGCTCCTTGGAGCACAGAAGGCGGTTTGCCAGCAAAAGAACACCAGAAGAGGCTGCTGGATCAGGCCAAGGGCCCATCTAGTCCATCATCCTCTTATCACAGGCTGACCAGATGCCTGTGGGAGTCGAGCAAGGGCTGGGTCCATTGCTCAGTCGGAGGGTCGGGCACCCTCACGTGCAAGGCATGACTCCCCATCCTTTTGCTCCTTCAGGTCTCATGGGCTGCCAGAGCAGGCCAGCCTCCCCTTGTGCAGTGCGAGCAGGCCTGTATGGAACCTCTTCTGGCTGGGTCACACCAGGGGCAGCACGGGCCTCCCTTTGAGCTGCCCTCCCCTCCCCTCCCACTGGTGGTGTGTGGTTTCTGGGTTTTGCAGCACCTGTCCTGGGTGTGGGACTCTGCCCTTGCTGTCTCCTTCCTGATCTGCTGCCGTGCAGAAGAGGGACGAGAGCCGCTCGCCGTTCGCATAAGACTGCAGAGTTCAGCTTGGGTTTCTCAAATCTGAGGGGCGGGGCGGGGGACCGAAGCCACAGCGCTCCATCTTTTTTTGTCCTCCTCTCTGGGCTTCCGATTAAGAGGCGTGGCAAAGCAAGGCAGCGGACTTTGGTGCCCTTGAAGGTGGCACGCTGGGAGGAGGATCGTTCCCACGGGGCACAAGCATGGCTTGAACCAGCGGGAGAGCGGTGGAGATGCGCGAGAGCTCTGGCCCCAGCTGCCCTTCATTCGGTGGGGCTTGTACAGGAGAACACCCCAGAGGATTGTAGAAACAGTGGGGTGGGGGGTCCCAGTTAGATCCTTCTGCCTTTGGAGCTTCTAAAATCCCCGCAGCAACCGTTGAGCCCACCCAACTCCTTTCTTCTTTTCCCCTTCCTACAGGCGAACTCCAGGTCCACGAGGAACAGCAAGTTCTAACGCCATTTTTCCTGGCCGAAAACTCCCCCGCCTGCCGCATCTCCCCAGAAGGAAGGGAGCCAGGTGCCAAGGCCTCCCAGTCTCTGCTACCAGCTGAGCCGCCAGCAGCCTTCCTCCCCCTCCTCATATTCCCCCCCAGCTCTGACGTGGCCTGAGACCCCAGCCTTCTGGTCAGGATGCCAACTGGCGCACGGACTCTTCCCCCGCCCCCCGTTTTCCACGTGATGGTGGGTGGTGAGCCTCCTTGGCTGAGAGTATGGGGGGGCCCTTTCCCCTCTGTGATGATGGCAGCCGCGTGTGCACGTCGAGGGGGATGGGACAGTCTCCAAACCATTCCAGAGTGTGGCTCTTAAGCCACTGTTCCATCAGGCAGGAATCGGGAGTGCTTGGCAAAGGAGGACGAGGCTGGCAGTATTTTACGCTCCCAGGGAGGCAGTGTCATAATGTTTACCACCTTTGCCAATGCGACACCCCCTCCTTAAGCACCCAGAGTGGCACCTCCTTTTGAGAAGCTAGGTCCCCCTCTCCTGTCCCCCAGTGAACGCTCCCTCCTTTTCACGCTGAGTAAGGAAGGGCTTATTGGCACACCGAAGTCGGAGATGTTTTCCCCACCCGGCTCTCCTTTCCACGCAAGGGGATGGCAGGTGGCAAGGCGACCCTCTTCCCAGCCTCCTTGGTTCTTTAAAAAAACAAAACCCAGTTGTAAAGCAAAGGCCAACAGGCTAAAGAATTGGGGTGGGAAGCTTCTGTCAAACATTGAGGACTAGTCACTTACTCATTACCAGAAGCAGTGGGGGGGGGGGACACATTTCTCTCCTGTGCAAATCTTTGCCCTGGTTGTCATAGAGTCATGTGCCTGCTTCCTGGTGATGTGAGCCACCATTTGGGAGCTGGGGTGGCTTTTGTGCAACAGGGGTGTAAAAAAATAATAATCCCTTGAGCCTGGCAACAGGAGGAATCGTTCCCGGGGGGAGGTGGGAGCACCAGCTGCCTGAAGGGCCCCTCGCTGGTGGCTGGGCAGCAGCAGCAGCAGGAGGAGAAAGCTCCATTATGTACAGGCTGTGCATTCTCACCCTCCCTTATTCCGCAGGCTTTACTTAGCTGTGTTGCTTTGTATTGTACTCTGTAGGCACTGGCATGGAGTGGGGCAGGGGGGAGGCCTCACTGCAGTGTCCCTCCTGTAAAGGGGGCGGAGGGATGCGTGGTTGTGGCTGTGCCGGGGCAGCGGTGGGGCCGGTGCCCACGCATTGATCTTGGGGGGCACAATCCGGCCGGACCTTTTCCTGCAGATGCTCCATCAGAGTGCACAGGAGCTGTGCAAAGGCCCCTGCTTTGGTTTCCGTGGGCAAGCGTCCCACGGCGGGGCTTGGCCCTCAGGAGAGCCCTGCTGGATCTCCCTGGTGAGCTGTTTCCTGGACTGGGGGAGGGACACTGCCTGAGGGTGCCCCCACCGCCCCCACTCGCAGCCCTCTAATACTCGCCTTTGTAGAGAACTTAGCAATCAAATGTGTCATTTTAAATAATGTTTCTACTTGTAAATAAATGGTATTTTTCTCCCAAAAAACAGTGGCTTGGCAATGTTTCCTCCTGCTTTGAGGGTAGCGGAGGCAGGGCACAGCCCAGAAAGCGGCTTTCGGTCTAAGATCAGGGCGTTAGGGCTGAGAGGTATGAGGAGCTGCCTCTGAGCTTTTCGGACATTTTCTCTCAATGCTTTTGAGTTTCCACAAAGATCCATTCCCCTTTGTGTTATTTAGTCATTCAGTCGTGTCCGACTCTTCGTGACCCCATGGACCAGAGCACGTCAGGCACTCCTATCTTCCACTGCCTCCCGCAGTTTGGTCAGACTCATGTTGGTGGCTTCGAGAACACTGTCCAACCATCTCGTCCTCTGTCGTCCCCTTCTCCTTGTGCCCTCCATCTTTCCCAACATCAACATTCCCCTTTAAAGATGGCTTTTATTGAAAACTTTGGCACAGGACAGAGTCAGCCAGTGTCCCTGCTGAGCAAGTCCTGTTCCAAACCTACCCACACCTGAGGCAGAACAGCCCCTTCCTTCTGGGGCATTAAAATAGAAGAAGAAGAGTTTGGTTTTGATATCCCACTTTATCACTCCCCGAAGGAGTCTCAAAGCGGCTCACATTCTCCTTTCCCTTCCTCCCCCACAACAAATACTCTGTGGGGTGAGTGGGGCTGAGAGACTTCAAAGAAGTGTGACTAGCCCAAGGTCACCCAGCAGCTGCATGTGGAGGAGAGGAGACGCAAACCCAGTTCACCAGATTACTAGTCTACCGCTCTTAACCACTACACCACACCGGCTCCCCCAGGAAAGTGCTGTCCAGGCAGCCAGAGGAGCGGCCCTGGCCATTCACTGGGGACAGGCAGCAGCCACATTGGGGGGGGGGGGGAGATACTTGGAGCATGGTGGATAATGGCATGGACTGATTTTAAGGTGCGCTGAGAAGGGCTGCAATTGGTGGCGGCTGCATAGTGAGGGCAGTGGAGTTCTGTGTGTGCCAGTCAGCTTTAGGTACATTTTAAAATAGAATTGTAGAGTTGGAAGGGACCCAAAGGGGCATCTAGCCCAACTTCCTGTAATGTCCTCAATCACTGCCTGACGGTCAAATGGTGGGATGCAAAAGGCCCCCAAAGGGTGAAGGTCCTATTGCTTTCCTAGGCGGATTTTGTTGGCCCCTGGAGGGACATGGGAGGATGGATCCCTGGCCTGATCCCTCAGGACTCGATATGTTTTTATCAAGAGAAAGTACAGCTCGTCTCTCCAAGACTAGTAGACCCACCCACTGACAGGGTCACTTCTCAAGGTTACGTTTCTGTTAATTCACCCTTCTCCCTTGCTCCTCTGAGGCAGTCCTTCGTAGAAGGCCCAGCCAGACCTGATGGCAGAAGGAAAGCGCAGCTGTGGGTCATCAGGTGGTTGACCTAACCAGCCTCTTCAGGCAGCTCCATGCGAGTGTTCAAAAGGCACATGAGCCAGGATGGGACTCTGCAAGGCCCTACAGCACAGTCCCACCCCTGCCCCCCTGCAAGAACAGAACTCCCTCTGCCACCCCACCCCATGCGGATTTTGGGGCCTCTTACAAGTTGCCGAGAGCCAAGAGAGTTGCATTCTCTCCATTCCTTGCCTCATCCAGGTTGTCCGGCAGGGTAGCCACCCTGAAGTCAGGCTGAAATAGACCCAGATCTTCACAGACACCTGAGACAGGTACACCTACCACCACCTGTTGGTTTTGTGGTCCAAAGGCAGGGCCTCTTTCCAGGGAAGGCGCTGGCCACCTTTGCAGGAGCAAGACCTCAGAGGGAGGATCTTGGTGCAAGGGAGAACATGGGTCTCCCTTGTCCCCGACTCTTACATCTTTCTAAGACCAAACTGGCCCTGTGCGATGGGCCCGGCCCCCAGACTGGAAGCCAACGAGAACAGCATTTCACATATGAATTAAGCCCGTGCATATCTGCTGTCCAAAGAGGACCTTAGCTCAGTGACGGAGCACATCCTCCACCAGGGGAAGGTGCGAATCTACTTAAAAGAGTCATATTTCAGGCTGCTCCTGGGAGTAGAGGCGAGACGACGAAGGCAGCAGGAAAAACCAGCGGCAGCCATCCACTTGTTCAAGCTAGAACATAAAGAGGATACCTCTAGCTTTTATTTAACACAGTTCTACATACTGCTTGGAGCTATATGAGTGAGGTTTAAAATCCTCCAGGAAGGAATGGCATTTTGCTACCTTTCCCACGCCCTCGATGTCCCCTTCGTTTTCCTTCTTCCTTGAGGAGTGAGGTCTCCTTCCTTCCTCTGGAGTGGGTGGCTGGAGCTGGCAGAGGGGGTGCTGCCTGGAGCAGAGAGGGAGGCTGCATGACCCAACGGAGAGCAGAAGCAACCGGAAGTTGGTTGCCCAGCAGCCACGGCGCCCGCTCTTCTCCCATCCCTCGGCTGCTGTGCCGCACCGCTGCCCTCCTGCCTCTTGTGTCCCTGCAGAACCGCGAAATAGAAAGAGGGTTGGTTTTCAGAGCAGCTACTCTATGTAGCACAAGATGCCACAGGCCTGAGCCCACCTTGTCAGATGTAGGGAGAAGGCGATTTCTCCTGTCCCTACAAAGCAAGCTTTCCCCCAACATGAGGCTGATGGGAGTTGTAGTTCAAAACATCTGGAGGGCACCAGGTTGGGGAAGCCTGGCTATTATACCACTGTACAGTGGTACCTTGGTTCTCGAACTTAATCCGTTCCGGGAGTCCGTTCGACTCATGAAACAGTTCGAAAAGCAAGGCACCACTTCTGATTGGCTGTCGGACGCTCGGCTTTCGAAAAACGTTAGCAAACCGGCTTCCGCTCGTGCACGTCAGGAGAATGGCTGATTTATAACATCGCTCCCGACCCCCGCGGGGAATTTTGGCGGCTGCTTTGGGAGTATGCAGCCTCCGTAACTCTTCCGGGATGACGGGAGGGGCCCCTTAACCCGTTCTGACCCTTCGGGGGGGCCTGGGCTGATAGCACCCGTGGGGGCCGGAACTCCTGGAAGCCACCCTGTTTGTGCACGAGTCCCAGAACTTGGAATTTTAATTAGGCAAAAAGTTTTGGGCATGCCTCGGACAAAGGAGTAAATAAAATATTGCTAATGGTTCCAGCCCTGAGCAGCTAAGAAGAAAACTGGAAGAAGAGATTGACTTTATAATGGTATGTGAAAGCAGGAAAGAAAGGGGGGAAGCCCTGGACCCTATGTTTGTATTGCCTCAATATTTTACTTAACACGGGCGGACCCCCCCCCCCCAAAAAACCACTTTCACTTGGAAATAGCAAGCGGACTTTAAAGACCGAGATTGATTTTGGCAGAAAAGATCTGATTTTATATTTATAAACTGTGGAATTAAAAATAAGACTCTGAAAGATTTATTAGTAATGGAGGACCTCCGACTTCCGACTCTGCAAGTAATGGCGCTGCAAGAATTGAAATGGTGTGGGGAGCCCGTGAGGCAGAGCACTACTCCATAGGGAGAAGCCAGTTCTGGTTGTCTACTGAAATTACCGTATTTTTTGCTCCATAAGACGCACTTTTTTCCTCCTAAAAAGTAAGGGGAAATGTCTGTGTCTTATGGAGCGAGTGTGTGGTCACTGGAGCTGAACTGCCCAGGGGCAAAAGCAGATCGTGCTTTTTTTTAAAAAAAAGAGGGGGGGTGTTGAAAGGAAGCCCCCTGAGCAGCTGCTCAGCAAACGATCGAGGCGAGAGATAAAGGAGAGAGATTCCAGCCCCGCCCCCTTGCAGAGGGAGGCTGTTTCCCCAGCGACATGTGACTGGCTGATTAGATTATCTGTCTGGAAACTGTAGAAATGGCTTCCTGAAGCTGCAGAACTGTGAGTTAAACCCCACAAAACAGGATTTTTTCCCTTTGCAAAGTAAGCTCAACAACTTTGAGCTGATCCTCAAAAAATGGGGCTTTCCCCCTCTAAAAACTGGGTGCGTCCTATGGTCAGGTGCACCTTATAGAGCGAAAAATACGGTAGATTTATATTAGAGACTGGCACTCCTGGAAAGGGGTAGGTGCAAAGCAAGCGGGGGAGAGTAGCAGCGTGAAGGAGTTTGGTGAACAACAGGACGAGAAGATGGCAATGGTCGGAATGTGGCATTTGGAATTAAGAAGATCGACCTCATCCACACAGAGACATTGCTTATTATAATTTAGCCTGCTTGCTGACATATATCAGCGGCTGTGGAAATATTGGAAAGAATTTTGAAAAGCAATTGATGGAGGTGATCAGGGAAGCTCCGGCGTCCGAGGCATGGGAAGCCCATATATAAAAAAATTATAATAATTAGGCATAATTGGAATGTTTCTTTTAATTGGGAATTGTATAATTAATTTGGATTGTAATTTGAAATGTAATTGGGAATAATTTCAATGTGAGTTGCTGTGATTTGTATTGGAAAATCTAATAAATAGATTATTTAAAAAAAAAAAAACGCTAGCAAACCGGAACACTCACTTCCAAGTTTGCGGCGTTCGGGAGCCGATTTGTTCGGGAGCGAAGCTGTTAGGGAACCAAGATACTACTGTATACATAAAGGAAGAGAAATAGGTTGCAGGGGCTTAAATGACCCATTGGGTGCCTTCCAACACTACAATTCACACACACACACGACACATGTATGCATGCAAACCACTTTGTGAGTATGTTTTTAACAAGTGGTGTATATGTTTTTTGGGAAATAATAGGGCCACAATGTCAGGCTGTAGGCCTGTGTCAGTACAGTGCAGAGTGTCAGAGGAGTGCAATATCAACTCAGTGTTGGCATAACTGGCTCATAACTTGTCAGAGGAAGTCCTGCTACTCCACCTGGGACTGCCAACAATTGCAGCTGCCTCTTTCTCAGAATCGCCCACAAACAGGCACAACGGTGGGGCCTTGCCGTTTTTGAATCGCAGGGCGAAGAGGGACCCTGAGCTGCCACCTTAACGAGATGACAATACCTGCTTTGCATTTAGAATTGTAGAATTGTAGAGCAGGAAGGGTCTGCCAGGGGCCATCTAGTCCTAGCCTAGCCCCAGCAATGCAGGAATCGCAGCTAAAGTATCCCTGACTGGTGGCCATCTGCTTAAAGACCTTTACAGCTGGAAAGCCTGGGGGGGACAGTGTTGCTGTGATTCCCTAGCAAACATTTTTGCATAGTGCATGCTCCTTGCTCCAACAAGGATCTTCTGCTTGGAGAGAAGTGTGGTGTTTCGCAGGTCCAGCCCTTCGTCTTCTAGGCAGGGCCTCGTGCTCACAATTCTTGCATACAAGCAATTGGAAGGTGCAGAGAGTTTGGGGGCACTTAGGGGAGCTGCCTGCTACTCTGCCCTCCAGCAGAAGGGCTCTGCTTACCTCCAAAGCTCTTGCTCAAAAGTCCTTAGGCGCTGCTGCTGTCGATCTGCTCTGGGACTTTGCCACGCTGATTCCTGAAACGCGCTTTCGGCTTCCAAGTGACGGCCTTTCGCGCTGAGCCTGCCGGATCGAGGATGACGCATTCAAACCTTGTGTTCTGGATCTTTGCAAAGTTGTTGATGATCAGCTCCCGTTTCAGGGAGAGGCCGACGCCCTTGGCTTTCTCCCTGGGGTGGGGAAGAGAAAGAAGGCAGAAAATAAGTTGGAAGGGAGACAGCGGACGGACCTTGGGAGAGAATGGGATGGGGAAAGTGTGTGCCTTTATTTAGTGTTGGTTGCATAAAATTGATACACTGCTTGGTTCTGGAAAAGCCTCAGAGGCTGACGAAAAGAGCAACACAGCGAGATTATTAGCAAAAACTATTTAAATTGTTGGGAAAGCTTTAAAGCCAGCAATGACTTAAAAAACACATGGGCTTTCTAAACATTCTGGGTTGTTGTTGTTGTTGTCGTTTAGTCGTGTCCGCCTCTTCGTGACCCCCTGGACCAGAGCACGCCATACACTCCTGTCTTCCACTGCCTCCCGCAGTTTGGTCAGACTCATGTTGGTAGCTTCGAAAACACTGTCCAACCATCTCGTCCTCTGTCGTCCCCTTCTCCTTGTGCCCTCCATCTTTCCCAACATCAGGGTCTTTTCCAGGGAGTCTTCTCTTCTCATGAGGTGGCCAAAGTACTGGAGCCTCAGCTTCAGGATCTGTCCTTCCAGTGAGCACTCAGGGCTGATTTCTTTAAAAATGGATAGGTTGGATCTTCTTGCAGTCCATGGGACTCTCAAGAGTCTCCTCCAGCACCATAATTCAAAAGCATCAATTCTTCGGCGATCAGCCTTCTTTATGGTCCAGCTCTCACTTCCACACATCACTACTAGGAAAACCATAGCTTTTAACTATATGGACCTTTGTCAGCAAGGTGATGTCTAGGTTTGTCATTGCTTTTCTCCCAAGAAGCAGGCGTCTTTTAATTCAGTGACTGCTGTCACCATCTGCAGTGATCATGGAACCCAAGAAAGTGAAACCTCTCACTGCCTCCATTTCTTCCCCTTCTATTTGCCAGGAGGTGATGGGACCAGTGGCCATGATCTTAGTTTTTTTGATATTGAGCTTCAGACCATATTTGGCACTCTCCTCTTTCACCCTCATTAAAAGGTTCTTTTATAATGTTTTCTGCGGAAGCCCAAAAGAGCACATCCCTGCTTGGCATCAATAGGCAGGGAGTTCCAGGGTGCCAGTACTAGCACACTAAAAGATTGATTTCTTACAAATGCAGAACAGGTATAATGTACACCTGTAACACTGCCAGTTCCACAGATCGACGCAGTCGAGCGGGCACCTGGATGCTTTAGTTGAGATTCCTGCATGGCCGGGGGTTGGACTAGATGTCCCTCGGGGTCCCTTCCAACTCTGATTCTGTGTGGGGTAAGGTGATCTTGCAAGTAAACTGGTCCCAAGTTATTATGGGCTTCGTATACACCTACTAAGAACATAAGGAGAGTCTGCAGAGTGAGGCCATTGGGCCACCTAGCCCGACCCTTTGATCTCAAAGTGGCTGAGCAGTTGTCCGTGGGAAGCCAGCAAGCAGGATCTGAGCCCAAGAGCCACTCTCCCCTCCTGTGGTTTCCAGCAACTGGTGCCCAGAAGCATCACTACCTCCAGCCGTGGAGACAGAGAAATAGCCATTGTGGCTGGTAAGGTAAAGGTAAAGGGACCCCTGACCATTAGGTCCAGTCGTGTCCGACTCTGGGGTTGCGGCGCTCATCTCACTTTATTGGCCGAGAGCTGGCATACAGCTTCCAGGTCATGTGGCCAGCAGGACTAAGCCGCTTCTGGCGAACCAGAGCAGCGCACGGAAACGCCGTTTACCTTCCCGCCAGAGCGGTTCCTATTTATCTACTTGCACTTTGACGTGCTTTCGATCTGCTAGGTTGGCAGGAGCAGGGACCGAGCAACAGGAGCTCACCCCGTCGCAGGGATTCGAACCGCCGACCTTCTGATCAGCAAGCCCTAGGCTCTGTGGTTTAACCCACAGCGCCACCTGGGTCTGGTGCCGTTGATAATTGGACCGCCTTGAACGTGCTGGGTGTAACAGCAGAGGCAGGTCCTCCGAAAGCCGCAGGCTGCTGCAGAAGCCACATGGAAAGGCTGGACCCCGAGCAAAGTCTCTCCTTGTGGCCCCTGAGAGTTG
Organism: Darevskia armeniaca; assembly: GCA_034641395.1. Classification (NCBI taxonomy): domain Eukaryota; kingdom Metazoa; phylum Chordata; class Lepidosauria; order Squamata; family Lacertidae; genus Darevskia; species Darevskia armeniaca. Next base: position 191,130 of record JAWWNF010000106.1, read on the forward strand.
GGCTCATAGGGAAACCATGGAAGACCGTTTCCCCTACTTCCCGTCCACAAGAGGCTGCCTTCGAGGGGAGTCAGACGGCAGCTCCATAAAACTCAGCGTTGTCCCCTCCGACCAGCAGCAGTTGCTCTCTACAGGGTCAGAAGGGAAGGTGTTTCCAGCCCTCCCTGGAGGGGCTGCCACTGGGGACTGAACATGGCACCTTCTAAATGCAAGGCAGGTACTCTGACACTTTCAGAACCGTAGAACTGCAGAGTTGGGGGGGGGTCCCAAGGCCATATGCGTAGCAAGCCCAGGTGGTGGTACCCGGGGGCGGAATTTTTTTTGTCACCCCCACCACTTTAATTTTTTAAAAAATTAAAAAGTGTCACCCCCCTCTGATGGTGCCACTTTGCGAGGTGTGGGGGTTTTGTGTGTGTGTGTGTGTGTGTGTGTGTGTGTGTGTGTGTGTGTGTGTGTGTCTATTATCTCTTTTTTTCCAATAACGTTAAAATAATAAAAAATGATAAAAATGATAAAAAATAAAATAAAAAAATAAAATAAAAAGTGTCACCCCCCTCTGATGGTGCCACTTTGTGAGGTGTGGGGGGTTGTGTGTGTGTCTATTATCTCTTTTTTTCAATGAAGTTAAAATTAAAAAGTGTCACCCCCCTCTGGGGTGGAACCCGGGGCGGCCCGCCCCCCCGCCCCCCGTTGCTACGCCCCTGCCCAAGGCCCATCTAGCCCAACCCCTTGCAGTGAAACGGACCGACTGCCAGGTCCCCTGGAAGCTGCAGGGTTTACTCACTCGGTGCGCCCCTCGCTCACTTCTCCACCTGGGTACAGTTCCGACACGAACTGGCCGTTGGCCAGCCAGTACATTATTCCGCTGTCTTCGTAGTCTGTGTAGCCCTCGCACGGGATGCGGATCTGTTTTCCTGAAGAGGAGGAGAGACCACACGGAGTCACCCGACAGGGTCCAAAAGGAAGGCCAAACGGCCACCCCTTTGGAAGAAGTGGCCCTGGAGGACCAGGCAGATGGCGCATGGAATTACTGGGGCGCAGAGGGTAAGACTGCACACCTGTGGGGATCTGGGCAATCTTGAATGGACATTGAGAAAGCAAAGGGGGGGGTGCATGTGTCGGCCAGACAGAAGCCCTCTTTTTTTGGGGGGGGGAGAACACTGGGAGTGAGCACTCCAAGTCTCCTCTGCCCCCCATTGACTGTTTTCCACATAATAATAATAATAATAATAATAATAATAATAATAATAATAATTTATTATTTATACCCCGCCCATCTGGCTGGGTTTCCCCAGCCACTCTTTCAACGGGCGGCTTTCAACAGAACATTAAAATACAATAATCTGTTAAACATTAAAAGCCCCCCTAAACAGGGCTGCCATCAGATGTCTTCTAAAGGTCTGGTAGTTGTTGTTCTCTTTGACATCTGCTGGAAGGGCGTTCCACAGGGCGGGTGCCACTACCGAGAAGGCCCTCCGCCTGGTTCCCTGTAACCTCGCTTCTCGCAATGAGGGAACCGCCAGAAGGCCCTCGGCGCTGGATCTCAGTGTCCGGGCTGAACGATGGGGGTGGAGACGCTCCTTCAGGTATACTGGACCGAGGCCGTTTAGGGCTTTCAAGGTCAGCACCAACACTTCCAATCCGAAGGCTTTAAATGTGCTTTATAACCTCAGGCTGCATGGTAAAAGACTGCCCCATTCAGGCAACCCACCTGCTTGCCTCCAAATTATCAGTCTTTAAGGTACCACGAGTCTCCTTTAAATTTGGGGGGGGGGGCTAGCAGACTCTCCCAGCTTCTCCCGCCCTCTGGAATTCAAGTTCCTAATGGCTGTCCAGATGTGGGCAAATATATAAGAGGGTGCTGGATCAGGCCAATGGCCCATCTAGTCCGGCATCCTCTTCTCACAGTGGCCAACCTGGTGCCCCGATGGGAAACACACAAGCAGGATTCAAACAGAAGAGCCCCCTCCCCTCCTGCGGTTCCCAGCGGCTGGGATTCAGAAGCATTGATTCCCCCCGCAGTGGAGCCAAAGCAAAGTCAGCCTGGCTGGGAGCCATCAATAGCCCTCTCCTCCTCCGTGAATTTGTCTAACCCCGCTTTGAATCCATTCAAGTTGGTGGCCATCGCTGCCTCCTGTGGCAGGGAGTTCCACAGTTTAACTATGAGCTTCATAAAGAAGTCTTTTCTCTCTCCTGAGTCTTGCTGCTTGTGGGCTGCTTTGAGGTACCTGCTGGATTTGAGGCAATATTCCTTGTGCAAAGAAATAATTCCCTGTAGGGGCTTTAATCCTCCTGCATATAAATATCGGGAATTCTCCAAGGAGAGGCTGACCGATTCTTCCTGACAAGTCTTGCGCACTATACTAAGGAAGACTAGAGCAGCTCCTGGTGGGTCTTGGAGGGGCAACCTTCATGTTCCTGGGGCGCCAAAGGTCCCCAAAGCTAGGCTTCATTGGCTATCGTCCCTCCATGGACCAATAATTCCTCCACCCCGGACCCCCAGCACCCCTCTCAAACCGGTCTGACTTGCTTGCTCCATCTGGTGCGCAGGCTGAGACCCTCCCTGCCCGCAGACTGTCTCGCCAGAGTGGTCATGCTCTGGTTATCTCTCGCTTTGATTACTGCAATGCGCTCTACGTGGGGTTACCGTTGAAGGTGACCCGGAAACTGCAATTAATCCAGAATGCGGCAGCTAGACTGGTGACTGGGAGTGGCTGCTGGGACCACATAACACCGGTCCTGAGAGAACTACATTGGCTCCCAGTACGTTTCCGAGCACAATTCAAAGTGTTGGTGCTGACCTTGAAAGCCCTAAATGGCCTCGGTCCAGTATACCTGAAGGAGCGTCTCCACCCCCATCGTTCAGCCCGGACACTGAGGTCCAGCGCCGAGGGCCTTCTGGCGGTTCCCTCATTGCGAGAAGTGAGGTTACAGGGAACCAGGCAGAGGGCCTTCTCGGTAGTGGTGCCTGCCCTGTGGAACACCCTCCCTTCAGATGTCAAGGAAATAAGCAGCTATCCTATTTTTAAAAGACATCTGAAGGCAGCCCTGTTTAGGGAACTTTTTAATATTTAATGCTGTATTGTTTTAATATTTGATTGGAAGCTGCCCAGAGTGGCTGGGGAAACTCGGCCAGATGGGTGGGGTACAAATAATAAATTATTATTATTATTATTATTATTATTATTATTATTATTATGCAAAGGGGGCAGGACTTACCACAGGACGGCTTCTGTGCGACAAGGTCTGAAGAGATGTGCGGCTGCACATTTGCGGCTGCATCTGAAACGAGAAAACTCTTGAAAGAAGGAGAAGAAGATGACCTCCTAACCCCCCTGAGATGAGTGGTGGGTGGCTTCCGATGGAGAACCACGACTTGAGCTGCTTATTGTACTGCAAAGAACAGAGTGCTTTCTGAAAGGTGCAAAGGCATCGTATGGACTCCTGAGCATGTTGGCAGACCACCCACTGCCCCTCACCGTCTGGTTCCCAAGCGCTGGCAAGGCCTGTGCCAGGAAAGCCTGTGGAACAGTCCGCTCAGTGATTTGCGGACAGTTTCTGCTAGCCTCTCCCTTCGCATTTAACATCTGTGTCGAAGTTCCAGGCTCTGGTGTCGCACTCACTGGAGTCTGTGGATTAGGCCCCTGCCTCAGCCCCGCCAAAGAGCCAACAGGCTCTTTGTTCTGGGTAGAATTGTAGAGTTGGAAGGGGCACCCAAGGCTCATCCAGTCCAACCCCCTGCAAGTGGGTTGAACCACAGTTCAAGAAAGATACTGACAAGCTGGAACGTGTCCAGAGGAGGGCAACCAAAATGGTCAAAGGCCTGGAAACGATGCCTTATGAGGAACGGCTTAGGGAGCTGGGTATGTTTAGCCTGGAGAAGAGAAGGTTAAGGGGTGATATGATAGCCATGTTCAAATATATAAAAGGATGTCATATAGAGGAGGGAGAAAGGTTGTTTTCTGCTGCTCCTGAGAAGAGGACACGGAGCAATGGATTCAAACTACAAGAAAGAAGATTCCACCTAAACATTAGGAAGAACTTCCTGACAGTAAGAGCTGTTTGACAGTGGAATTTGCTGCCAAGGAGTGTGGTGGAGTCTCCTTCTTTGGAGGTCTTTAAGCAGAGGCTTGACAGCCACCTGTCAGGAATGCTTTGATGGTGTTTCCTGCTTGGCAGGGGGTTGGACTGGATGGCCCTTGGGGTCTCTTCCAATTCTATGATTCTATGATTCTAAGGTAGGAATCTCAAGTAAAGAATCCCTGGCAGATGCCCCCCACCCCCAACCTCTGCTTTAAACTCTCCAGTGAAGGAGAGTCCATCACCTTCCGAGGGAGTCCGTTCCACATTCGAACAGCTTTTACCACCAGAAAATTCTTCCTGATGTTTTGTCGGGATCTCCTTTCCTGCCCTTTGAATCCCTTGGTTCGGGTCCCACCCTCTGGAGCAACAGAAAACACCTGCCCTGCGGCAGTCCTTTCAGATATTTGAAGACGGCTATCACATTGCCTAGGGACGCGGGTGGCGCTGTGGTCTAAACCACAGAGCCTAGGGCTTGCTGATCAGAAGGTCGGCGGTTCGAATCCCTGCGATGGGGTGAGCTCCCGTTGCTCGGTCCCTGCTCCTGCCAACCTAGCAGTTCGAAAGCATGTCAAAGTGCAAGTAGATAAATAGGTACCGCTCTGGTAGGAAGGTAAACGGCGTTTCCGTGCGCTGCTCTGGTTCGCCAGAAGCGGCTTAGTCATGCTGGCCACATGACCCGGAAGCTGTACACCGGCTCTCTCGGCCAGTAAAGCGAGATGAGCGCCGCAACCCCAGAGTTGGTCACGACTGGACCTAATGGTCAGGGGTCCCTTTACCTTTATCACATTGCCTTTCATTCTCCAGGCTAAACATACCCAACTCCTTCAACCGTTCCTCACAGGGCTGGGTTTCCAGACCGAGATGCTGCCAAAGGTGATGTAGACCCTCCGGAAAGGTCTGGCTGTGAACACTGTGGGGCAGCTGATCCCTGACTGCTAATCCCTCACTTTTAAAAGGCCAATGGGTGTTTTTTTTTGGGGGGGGAGTGTTGTTAGAGGGTTATCTCCTCCCACTGGCCACTTTGCCTTACCTTGAAAGGAGGTGCCGCTGCAGATCAGGGCCAAGAGCAGGCAGCGTGCCTGGTGGTGGAGGCCTGGAAAGAGAGCGGGGGGGGGGGGAGAGAGAGAGAGAGAGAGAGAGAGAGAGAGAGAGAGAGAGAGAGAGAGAGAGACAGTTAGCATGTGCAGCCAGCAAGAGTCTCCACCCACTCATTGATTGCCCCGGAGCCCTGCAGCCCAAGGGAGCCTCTCCCCAGCTCACAATGGGCAAAGCGCTCCTTCACAAACCGTGAACCTTGGGAACACTTCCTGCTGCAGGATTCTGCAGTGACCACTGGCTTAGATGGCTTTGACAGGCTAAGAGAGAAAGGAGGTGATCTAGCCATGGTTTGCGGCTGCTGTGCCCAGTTTCCGAATGGCAGTGGCTGGAGCACAGGGTGGGGCAGAGCGGCAAAAGTGCTGTTTTGAGGCATCTGAAATGCCTGCCTGCAAAGATCTGCTTCTTTCTGTTCCTTTGCCCGTTAGCCGCCTTATACCACAAAGGTCTCAACAAAATAAAAAAATTCCTTCCAGTAGCACCTTAGAGACCAACTAAGTTTGTTCTTGGTATGAGCTTTTGTGTGCATGCACGCTTCTTCAGATACACTGAAACAGAAGTCACCAGACCCTTATACGTAGTGAGAGGGTGGGAGGGGTATTACTCAGAAGGGTGGTGGGAATGGGTGATAGGCTGATAGCTGTGGTAAACCTGTTGACGACTGTTAACGACTGCAACCAACAGTCGTATCTGAAGAAGTGTGCATGCACACGAAAGCTCATACCAAGAACAAACTTAGTTGGTCTCTAAGGTGCTACTGGAAGGAATTTTTTTATTTTGTTTTGACTATGACAGACCAACACGGCTATCTACCTATAACACAAAGGTCTCAGTTGACGTAATGCAGGTGCAAAACAAAAGCAAAGCATAATCGCCAGAGGTCCTAAAGGTAAAGGGACCCCTGAGTGTTAGGTCCAGTCGTGACCGACTCTGGGGTTGCGGCGCTCATCTCGCATTAATGGCCGAGGGATCCGGCGTACAGCTTCCGGGTCATGTGGCCAGCATGACAAAGCCACTTCTGGCGAACCAGAGCAGCGCACGGAAACGCCGTTTACCTTCCCGCCAGAGCGGTACCTATTTATCTACTTGCACTTTGACGTGCTTTTGAACTGCTAGGTTGGCAGGAGCAGGGACCGAGCAACGGGAGCTCACCCCGTCGGGGGGATTCAAACCGCCAACCTTCTGATCGGCAAGCCCTAGGCTCTGTGGTTTAACCCACAGCACCACCCGCGTCCCGCCAGAGGTCCTAAGATGTAATAAAATGCGAAAAGTGACCAAGCACTTAGTTCCCAGCAAGGGATTCCTTCCTCTCCCTCAGAGGAAGGCAGTCAGACCAAGAGGAGCTCCGGGTATCTCCCGTCACTCTGTCCCCAAGGCCACCACTGGGCCAGCGTTACACCCTCCATCCATTAATGGGTGTGTTTTAGCATTTTAACTTTGTATAGCACCTCGGCAGGAAGGCAAGGTGGTAGTGCAAGGAATAAATAAATGAGTAAATGCCGACATAACACGAATGGACAAATTATTATCTTTATCGTTACTGCACCACATTGACAATGGTCATTCACAAATGCCCCCAAAGAATAGAGCAAAATTGTAAGGGACCCCAAGGGTCATCTGGCCCCAACCCCCTGCAATGCAGGTGAAACTCAAAAAAGTTACAGGTGAAACTCAAAAAATTAGAATATTGTGGAAAGGGTCACTTCTTTCAGTAATTCAACTTAAAAGGTGAAACTAATATATGAGATAGACTCATGACATGCCAAGCGAGATATGTCAAGCCTTTATTTGTTATAATTGTGATGATTATGGCGTACAGCTGATGAGAACCCCAAATTAACAATTTCAACTTTGGGGTTTTCATCAGCTGTACGCCATAATCATCACAATTATAACAAACAAAGGCTTGACATATCTCGCTTGGCATGTCATGAGTCTATCTCATATATTAAACTCCAGTAGCTAATGAAAACAGTTGCTTACATAAATGGACTTTTCCACGATATTCTAATTTTTCGAGTTTCACCTGTACCCTCGAACATTTCCCTGATGGAAATAGAGAATGATAATTTTACTGTTCATACCCCACACATCTTACTGGGTTACCCCAGACACTCTGGGCAGCCTCCAACATATATAAAAACACAATAAAACATTTTTTAAAAAACCCTTCCCTATACAGGATAGCCTTCAGGCGGCTCGGGAGTCAGATACCTCCATACCCTCCAACATTCCTCCAATGAAAATAGGGAAATCCTAAGGAAAAGTGAGACACTCCGGGATCAAATCAAAAACCGGGACGGCTTCTCTAAATCAGAGACATCCCTGGAAAATAAGGACACTTGGAGGGTCTGCAGGAATGAACAGCTCAAGAATCCCTGACCGAGGCCAAACTCCCAAGGGGGACCATTCCACTGTTGAGCATCTCTTCCTGTCAGAAGTTTCTTCCTGCTGCTTAGTCGGAATCTGATTTCTTGCCATTTGGATCCCTTGGTTCAGATCCTTCCCTCCAGAGCAGCAGAAAACTAGCTTGCTCCATCTTCCACGTGGAAGGCATTTGAAGATGGCTCCCCTGTCTCCTCTCAGGGACCCAGGTGGCGCAGTGGTCTAAACCACAGAGCCTAGGGCTCTGATCAGAAGGTCAGCGGTTCAAACCCCGCGACGGAGTGAGCTCCCATTGCTCGGTCCCTGCTCCTGCCAACCTAGCAGTTCGAAAGCACGTCAAAGTGCAAGTAGATAAATAGGTACCACTCTGGTGGGAAGGTAAACGGTGTTTCCGTGCGCTGCTCTGGTTCGCCAGAAGCGGCTTAGTCCTGCTGGCCACATGACCCAGAAGCTGTACGCCGGCTCCCTCGGCCAGTAAAGCGAGATGAGCGCCGCAACCCCAGAGTCGGTCACGACTGCACCTAATGGACCTTCACCTTTACTCCCGTCTCCTCTCAGTCTCCTCCATTCCAGGCTCAGCATCCCCAGCTCCCTCAACTGTTCCTCACAAGGCTTGGTTTCCCTCAGAGAACTACAGTTCCCAGCACCCTTTGCAAACCACAGTTCCCAGGATTCTTTAGGGAAGTTGTGCTTTGAAGGTGCGCAGCTTTGGTTTGAAGTGTACACAGTTACACTTCTAGAAAGAGGGAACGCTCCCCTTGGACCTGCAGGTGTTTCCTCCCTCTTTTCCGATGCCACTGAAGGGGCACGTCTGTGTGGGCGCAGATGGCGCCACTGAGGCTGCAGAGAGTGTGGCCAAGAAGCCTTGGCCGAGGCGGTGGAGGGCGGCTGGCTGCCTACCTGTGGCTGAAGACATCCTCTTCATCCTCTTCGCAAGGGGGGTGTCTTGGCGGAGGGAGAAGGAAGCGCTTTATACATCTGGTTCCTGACTCACAGGAAACCACCCACATACCCCTGCAGCCAAAACAAAACAAAACCACATTCTTCACCAAATACCGGTAGTTTAAATTGTTTAAGCATGGCCTAGAGGTACGGTACCCATTAAATCTGCAGCACCTGCGCTTAACTAAAAGCTCTTAAATAGTTCCAGGGAAACTGACAACTTCTCGTAAGACGTAGTTTATCCCTTTCCCAGCAGAACATGAGCACGAAAGCACCTGACCGTCCTGTGATTTCCAGCAACTGGCATTCGGACGCATCGCTGCCTCTGACCGGGGAGGCAGAGCAGAGCCATCCAGGCTAGGAGCCCTCCATAGCTCTCTCCTCTGTGAATTTCTTTAAGACCATCCAAGCTGGTGGCCTTCACTGTCTCCTGTGGCAGGGAGTTCCATAGTTCAACTGCGCGCTGCGTGAAAAAGTCCTTTCTTTCCTCCGCCCTGAATCTTCAAACATTCGGCTTCTTGCGATGTCCACAAGTTTCTGGTGTTATGAGAGAGGGAGGGAAGCCTTTTCTCTCTCCTCTTTCTCCATTCCATGCATAATTTGCCAACTTCCTATCAGGTAGCCTCTTCTCTAAACTAAAAAGTCCCAAATGCTGCAACCTTTCTTCTCGGGGGAGTCCCCAGGATTCCAGTGCTGTTTTTCTAGAGAAAGAGGTGCCAGAACTCGCCCTGAATGCCTCCCTTGTTCTCTTAGAATGGCAATGGCGGAGGAGAACACCGTCTGGATCATTTCACTTGCCCTTTTCTGATGTCCAGTTCGTTTTCTGGGCTGCATCAATAGGAGTATAGCATCTAGATCAAGAGAAGTAATAGTACCACTGTATTCCGCTCTGGTCAGACCTCACCTGGAATACTGTGTCCAGTTCTGGGCATCACAGTTCAAGAAGGATACTGACAAGCTGGAACGTGTCCAGAGGAGGGCAATCAAAATGGTCAAAGGCCTGGAAATGATGCCTTATGAGGAACGGCTTAGGGAGCTGGGTATGTTTAGCCTGGAGAAGAGAAGGTTAAGGGGTGATAGGATAGCCATGTTCAAATATATAAAAGGATGTCATACAGAGGAGGGAGAAAGGTTGTTTTCTGCTGCTCCAGAGAAGAGGACACGGAGCAATGGATTCAAACTACAAGAAAGACGATTCCACCTCAACATTAGGAAGAACTTCCTGACAGTAAGAGCTGTTTGACAGTGGAATTTGCTGCCAAGGAGTGTGGTGGAGTCTCCTTCTTTGGAGGTCTTTAAGCAGAGGCTTGACAGCCACCTGTCAGGAATGCTTTGATGGTGTTTCCTGCTTGGCAGGGGGTTGGACTGGATGGCCTTTGTGGTCTCTTCCAACTCTAGGATTCTATGATTCTATTGTTTTGTGAGTTTCGTCTGTTTCTATAAATATGTAACATCAAGGCTTGTCCTTTCTCAAAGTCTCTGCTCAAAAGGAAGGCTGAAAGAGAGTTGGGGGGGGGAGGTTTCCTTGCATGATGAAGCAGGTGGGTTGCAGAGGTCCTGGGTTGCTTGTGGGATCAGCGCAGCATGTCTGCGTTCCGGCCCCTCTGCCCCCATGACGCGCCAGTGAGTCCAAAAAGGATCAGACACACCTGATGTTTCAAGGAACTCCAGGAACATTTTGTGGATTGCTGAGCCTTCAAAAGCCAACTTGGAGTTCCCCCTTTCCTGGAAGCGACAGCGCGCAACACCACTTCTGCACCTCTCAGTTTTGCTTTACATTTCCGCTGGCATTGCTAAGTCATGGGAAACCCTCCTGAAGAGACAGATTTAACTAATAATCCGAAAATATCAGCCCTAGATTGTGCAGGGGGGAAACCCTGAACAAGCTCAGAATGAATGTCATGTCTGGTGGGAAAGACCGCCGGCTCTTACTCAACTTTTGTTCTCAGCTAGATTTAGCGCCATGTGGTGCAAAGGCTTTCTTTTTTCTTACTCACTGCCCTCCTCGCCAGGAGTTGTGGTTTCGTTCTTGAGCTTCCGGACTGCAGAAAGTGCTTTTGTCCAAAATGAAGACCTTAAGTCCACAACTGACCCAAAAAAGTTGGTGGGCATTGCCATTCAAATGGTGTGAATCCAGAGGAGGAATAACCACTGGGAGGAACACAGAGAGAAGAAACGCCCAGGTGCGTCTGCATCAGTGAAACTGGACGCCTTCATCTGCCCCAGCTGCAACCAAACATGTCTCTCCCTTTTCGGTTTCTACAGCCACAGCAGGGTGCTATAACTCCCCAACGATTTGACTTGCCCCCTGAAGGCGCACTCCTTCGTTGTCTCCTAAGACAGACAGACGCCAGCAACCAGTAGTTTAAAACATAGGAAAAGGGAAAATTCTAAAACGGGTAAAAAAGAAAAATCACACCAACTTCCTAACTTTTATAGTGCAGTAGTGTGAAGTAGCTGTTGGCACAGGTTGCAATACTATGGGTTTCATTTCTTTTGTCGCCTTAATAATTAACCTCTGGGAATGTGCAGTCAACCGCCTGCCTTTGTATCCTTAACATGTCTGCATTGCTGGGTACTTAATGTCTCTGCCCAAATTGTGCCCATTGGAGCGCTCTGTCCAACCGTCTGCCCACCCACCCACCCACCCACTGATCCTTCCTTCCTTCCTCCCCCTCCCCCTTCTGGGAAACATAATCAGCTGCCGCCAACAGTCACAGTGAGCTCAGCGGGTCAGTGTCCCTTCCCTTGCCTGGAGTTTCACATTCCCCTTTTAAACGCACAGCGGATAGCTGGTTGCAGGCTTGTATGAGCCTCTCACTATTAGGTTCCTGGTAAGTTCCCTTATATCCCTCTGAAAAGAATAAACACACCACCATCTTGTTTAAAGTACAGTATATAAAAGACGATTACTCACATCATCAGTTCACAGTTGAATCCCTGAAGGCAGACTTAGTTACATGTGGATCTATCCCATATGCGGATAATCCCAGTGTCCTCTGTTGGATGAAAGCCAACAGAGCATTTCTAGATAAAAAACTGCTCCAACAACGGAGGAAGTCAGAGAGAGAGAGAGAGAGAGAGAGAGAGAGAGAGAGAGAGGTTCATGACTCGTCCTTTTGTTACCTGGACAGGTTAGGTCATGCCCACCTCTAGTCACATGCAAAGGAAATATGTCCCAGCCAGTAGGAAACAGCTTTCCCCATTTGCCTCCCTACTGCAGAGGAATATTTGAGGTCATTGGGAGTCAAAATGGCTTCAGGATTGTACTGTACTATTTCAGACACATGTTTTATACACTTATGTATGTGTTTGCCTTGTGAAGTTATGAACATTTAATTTATATATTTGAGACCTTAAATTCTTATAAGAGTGTGTACATCCATACAAGGAGAGACAGGGGGTCTGCTCACCCTGCAAGTCTCCGTGCCCAGACGAAAGTGTGGCAGATTCTTTTCTGAGAGATGTTGCTTGCACATGATGCAGCCTTGACAGCACACTCTGAGGAAGCCCAGCATAGGTTCATCATGGCTGCTGGGAGGAACGCAGAGAGACGAAACACCTGGTGCATCTGCATCTGTACAAACAGACACCTTCATCTGCCCCGGCTGCAACAAAACATGTATCTCCCCATCTGTCTCTACAGCCACAGCAGGCGCTGTAACTCCCCAATGGTTTGGCTTCACCCCCAAAGGTGAAGTCTCCTCCTCCATTGGCCACCGAGACAGATGGTTGAGCGACTGAATGCACCAGCATGAAGCCTGTTTAATTTATTTTTTACACTTTTGCCTGGCCCTTCTTGAAAGGAATTCAGGGTGGCGTGGGTGGTTCTTCCTATCACCAGCAGCTTTACCCTCACAATGGCCCTGTGAGGTAGGCCAGCCCAAGAGACAGGAGCTGCCCCAAGGCGGCCCAGTGAGTTCCATGGCTGAGAGCAGAATTTGCACCCAGGTGCCCTCAGTCTTGATCTACATCGGTGAGCCTTATGAGAACGCATGCCAGTTACAGGAACTGGGAAGCAAACTGACACCAGTTTGCCCGCAAAGCACAGTCACGATGAGTTTGATGAGTTAATCCAGATTCCCAGTAATTGCAATACTGATAATGATAATCTCTCTCTTCCCATTTCTCCAAAGTGCTAGAAAGCTCTGAGTGAGTCCCACAACTCCAGAAATAAGCACTGCCTAAAATAATAATAATAATGAAAACAGGAACAGGAACAAGAGGCGGTTACCCACTTTGATTCAGAGACTGGTGCTTGACCATCAGACATGCTCAGTGACTTGAACTCATGACAGATTTGAGTCAAAAAGGGCAATAATTATTCCACGGTCGAACTTTGGCCTTCAAATTAGGGAGTTGCTGCAATTTTGGTCAGCAAGGGGGCATGATCCTGAGGAGCCCAAAAGTAGTTTCCATTACATGTCCTAGTGATTGTGCTTCAGTCGATCACACCACAAAATGACCAATAATAATCACAGAGTAAGTGTGAGTGTGCGTGAGACAGATTTATTTTATTAAAGTTGTATCCTGTCCTCTCCAAAGGAGCCCAGAGCAGCAAACATCAAAATGTTAAAACAATGCAACTGGAAACATCTGCAAGCAATTTAAAAGCATCCAAATGGTGCCGGTGTCCCACATGACTTGCTTGTGAAGATGTGACTAATTTCGCTTTGCCCTGGGAACTAGGGGTGAACATCAGACCAAACCTGCCCCTTTGGCAAAGTGCCTGCGAGGGATTTGGAGCTCCTCTGAGGTGAGGTGCCATATGTTAGAGGGGGAGGGGGCAGCAGCAGGATGCTTAAAGGCATAGCTGTCAACCCTCCCTTTTTTTGGCGGGAAACTCCCTTATTCCAATGCCGTTTCCCGCTGCTATCCCGGATTGTTGATCTCCCTTAAATTTCCTGGATTTCCAAGGAAGCAGCTCCTCTCCCTCCCTGACGGCCAGGGAGGCTCCTCAGCTGCGTTGCTCGCTGCCAATAAGGAGTCTGAGACGGACTGGGGGCGGAGCTTGCATGCCTTGTGCAGCCAGACCCTCACACCCAACCAGCCTGCCTGCCGTCTACGCGCTCGCTCTTTCGCTCACCCGTTCGCGCGCAGCCTCTGGAGCGCAGGGTGGCGAGGCTACTTGGTGCCATTGGAAGCGCCTGTGCGGCATCCCTTATTTTCAAATGCAAAAAGTTCGGGAAAATCCCTTATTTTCAAATCCGAAAATTGACAGCTATGCTTAAAGGCGACAAAAACCCACTGCAATTGCAACACTTTTGGAGTGTTATAAAATTTGAAGGTGCGCACACACAGCAGATGCGCACTCCACAGAAAACCAATCCTTCACCCTTCAAAATTTAGGAAATTTTTGCCTGAGAAAATTACAGCTTATTTTAGCACACAGAGCAATCCCAAAAAAACCTTCTGCAGAAGGGAAATATATTGGGAGAATTTCCGCCCTCCCTTCCACAGGTGGGCGGGGTTTGTAGGCACCGAGCAGGGGTCACCTGGGCGGGTGCCACCCACCTGCATAGGCTGGCCCTTTGACCCGCCCTCGGCCAGGTGTGGACAATGGACAGTCGGCCCGGGGTGGGGTCAAGGGCAAAATAAAAGAGGCTGAGGCCTTCAGCCAGGCCTCTTTGGTTCTTTTTCCTTCCAGGTTCACCCGCCCTCAAACCAATAATACCTATTTTTCGCTCCATAAGACACACTTTTTCCTCCTAAAAAGTAAGGGGAAATGTTCTGTGCGTCTTATGGAGCGAATGTGTGGTCCCTGGAGCTGAACTGCCCAGGGGCAAAAGCAGATTGTGCTTTTTTTAAAAAAAAAAGAGAGAAGGGGGTGTTGAAAGGAAGCCCCCTGAGCAGCTGCTCAGCAAATGATCGGGGAGAGAGATAAGGGGAGAGAGATTCCAGCCCCGCCCCCTTGCAGAGGGAGGCTGTTACCCCAGCGACATGTGACTGGCTGATTAGATTATCTGTCTGGAAACTGTAGAAATGGCTTCCTGAAGCTGCAGAACTGTGAGTTAAACCCCATAAAACAGGGTTTTTTCCCTTTGCAAAGTAAGCTCAACAACATTGAGGTGATCCTCAAAAAATTGGGGCTTTTCTCCTTTGCAAAAGAAGCTGCAGAAATTTGAGCTGATTCTCAAAAAAATGGGGTGTCCTAGGTGTGTCCTATGGTCAGGTGCGCCTTATAGAGCAAAAAATACGGTAATTCTTCTCTCCCTATAGTTTCATCTGAAGGCAGCGGTCATCAAGTTAACAATGCTTTGCTTACAGCTTAACATTTTGCGTTACAGGTTAGCGGGCACTGCTGTGGTCTTATGATGGTTGCCGTATCAGAACTGGGAAGGGATTTCCCCTGCATTGGCAGGTTTCGCCCTCCCTGCAGCATTTCGTCACAACTTTGGCGGTTTTAGGCCTTGGCAAGGTAGTCTATCATCAAGCTGAGGGGGGGGGATGCATTCATGCTCCCTTCCCATGCGGCGGTGCTTGCAGGGCCCGTTAAAAGGCAAACCGGGAGTTCCTGGCCCTAGAGCGGCGGCATGTGGGTCAAACTCCCGGACCGAGGTGAGTGGGAGGCATGCTGTGTAAGTGTGTGCTTTGCAGTCCCCTCCCTCTGCACCTCTTCATCCTGCATATCCTCAGCCATAAGGGCTTGAGAGGGTTGCCTGCCATGGTCTATGCCAAGTTTCCCACTTCTGAAGTTCAATAAAGTTGTGGCCAATTTGATCCCATACTCTGGTCTCGTGTCTCGTTCTTGGGGAAAGGGGTGGGCACCACAGACAGGGGTTTCGCGTGTGTGTCCGCAAAGCTTTCCCCGATAGCTCTTTTCACTTACAAATCCTTCAGATCCTGTCTTAAGGGCATATTTGGTGTATGAATAGGATAGGCCTGCGACCTGGATTCAAGAGCTATAGTATTTGCCATCTCAAAAGAACGGCCAGTCTGCCCAGGTAATGCAATCATTAAAACATTATCAGGTATCTTGGCAGAGAGGAGAGAAGCCATACAGACCACCTCTTTCTGTGATGTATGTATGATGCTTTTAGGGTAGTTACAGGTAGGTAGCTGTGCTGGTCTGCCGTAGTTGAAACAAAATAAAAAATAAAAAAAATTCTTCCAGTAGCACCTTAGAGACCAACTCTAAGTGTCCGGGCAGAATGATGGGGGTGGAGACGCTCCTTCAGGTATACTGGACCGAAGCCATTTAGGGCTTTAAAGGTCAGCACCAACACTTTGAATTGTGCTTGGAAACGTACTGGGAGCCAATGTTATGTGGAACGGTGTTATGTGGTCCCGGCGGCCACTCCCAGTCACCAGTCTAGCCGCCGCATTCTGGATTAGTTGTAGTTTCCGGGTCACCTTCAAAGGTAGCCCCACGTAGAGCGCATTGCAGTAGTCCAAGCGAGAGATAACTAGAGCATGCACCACTCTGGCGAGACAGTCTGCGGGCAGGTAGGGTCTTAGCCTGCGAACCAGATGGAGCTGGTAGACTGCAGCCCTGGATAAATAATTGATCTGCACCTCCATGGACAGTTGTGAGTCCAGAATGACTCCCAGGCTGCGCACCTGGTCCTTCAGGGGCACAGTTACCCCATTCAGGACCAGGGAGTCCTCCACAACCTGCCCGCCTCCTGTCCCCCAAAAACAGTACTTCTGTTTTGTCAGGATTCAACCTCAATCTGTTAGCCGCCATCCATCCTCCAACCGCCACCAGACACTCACACAGGACCTTCACCGGTTCTGATTTGAAAGAGCAGGTAGAGCTGGGTATCATCCGCATACTGATGAACACCCAGCCCAAACCCCCTGATGATATCTCCCAGCGGCTGCATATAGATAGTAAAAAGCATGGGGGAGAGGACGGAACCCTGAGGCACCCCACAAGTGAGAGCCCAGGGGTCTGAGCACTCATCCCCCACCACCACTTTCTGAACACGGGCCCAGGAGGAAGGAGCGGAACCACTGTATAACAGTGCCCCCAGCTCCCAACCCCTCTAGACGGTCCAGAAGGATGTTATGGTCAATGGTGTCAAAAGACTACGAGGGTAGTCTTTGCCTAAAGGGTTGGGCAATGACAAAAGTCTTCAAAGGTTCCTGCAAACTTTGTTCTTGTCTCCCTTACCTCCTTGCAAGGTGGGGGTGGGGACTCTATTGCAACAAAAAACGAAAGATCTGCCTTGCTTTCACGGGATCTTGCCTCCATTATTCCCCACTGATTGATCATGGACTTTGGGGACGCAGAATCCCTTGGGGAGTTGGGCAGCAGAAGCCAACCCCCCAATTCTTCTACAGCAGGAGGATAGGGTCAAAACCACCCCTGCTTCTCTCTTTCCTCCTCCTTGCAATCAAAATTTAGATTCCTGTATGCTCTGTGAAGGCAGGGACCTGCTGTTTTATTTCTGCTTCCGAGATATGTTAAGCACCACGTTCCAATGACGACGGAAATTTACTACAGCCCAACGTGCTGAGTCAACATGGACATGTTTTCCCCCTGCAAAGTCAGCACAGTGTAAATGAATGTCAAAAGTCTGAGTCACAGCAAGTCATCAGAATTATTTTGCTTTATTTTCCTTTCAAGGAACCCTGACGTGTTTTCATGAACAGAGTACCATTTGAGAAAAGAAACAGGAACCCGTCCACCCGCCTCTCCCCCAACCCAAACTGCTCCGGCGCACGGTTCAGGCAAACCTTTCCTAGATGGCCCAGACACCACTGGGTTGAAACAACCATACACTGCTCAAGTGCAGAGGGACCACTTCATTTGGGGGGGGGGGGGAGCATAAATAAAGCTTTGCTTTTGAGAAGGACAAGTAGGACCTGCAATAAAATGTTGCAGCACAAGGCTCCTGTTCACTGCTCCAGCCAGCCAGGGCCTCTCCCCTGATGTTCAGCTGCAAGATGAACAATTCCTTCTCGACTGTCAGGAGTGCATTGTGCACTGAAAGCAGTGTCACGCCACTTTCAAGCAGCCAGGGTTTCTCCGGGAACTGTTGTTTGCTAAGGGCGCTGAGACTTTTTCGGAGGCCCTGTCCCCTTTGCAGAGCTACAATCCCCAAGCTTCCTGGTAACTGGAGTTGCTTAAAGTGGTGCGATCCTGCTGGCAATGCATAGTGTGCCTAGCACCACTTTTACCTACTGGTATTTCTTCAAAATGCCCCCCGCCCCCTTCTGCAAAGTTCCTCCCTGGAGACTGGCCAGAAGTCTGTTGTTGGGGGACTTTGCCAGGGTGCTAGCTGAGTAGGGAAAGGCACTGGGCTCACGCTTCCCTTGCAGTAGTGGGCAGGGGGGCAAAGGTTCCCTCCTTCCCCCACCAAGATTCCTTTCCTTCAAAATGCCTTTCCTTCACGCAAGGCCCTCCCAGCCAAACCAGGAACTTCTTGGAAATACGAGGAGCAAGCAGTTCGGCAGAATTTATTCCACGTTCGTTTAGGGGAGAAAAAGAATTAAGCCACGCTATGCCTTTCAAAAGATCTTTTTGCAGAAGAGAGATCAGATTGCAAATGTCTGGTTTGTGGATTACACAGTGCAGACAAAGTCAAACCAGACCTTCTCCGTGTGCATAACTAAATATGCTTCTTTTTTGGAGTGTGTGTGTGGCATCCTTACATTACTTGACTCTCCCCAAATTGCACCGTACCTTTTTGGACAGCGAGGTCACCCCAAGGGGTCCAGCAACACATTTTGACCCTCTGCCCCACTGGCTGCCCAACAGAACCCCCAAATACCGGCATGCATTGGGGCGAGGGAATTCTTGCAACATGCAGAATGTTATCTGCCACCCTCGGAGCTCCCCCCCCACCCCCGTCCGACGGCCCTCTTGAAGCTTAGCACAGAACCAGGAAGGTGCTCCCAGGAAAAGTGGGGGCGGGTGGGGAGAAGGAACTCCAGTTGCTGAGGAAGGTTCATTTCACCCCTTGGAGACACCTTTCGGAACAACCCTTCCTGGGATCCTTGCCAAGTGCACGAGAAGCCGGCTGCAGAAGCATTTTATGCGCTGGAAGAGGATCTCTCTCTCGCCCCAGGAAGGATTCCTCCCAATGCACTGGGGGTTTTTCACCCTCTTTCCCACATGCACCTGCCTTTGGACTCCCAGCATCAAAACAGTGCATAACAGGATGTTCACATGAAGATCCTACTTTTGATCAAAGGTCCAGGAAACTAGCCAGAGATGGAGGCAACCCTCAGCAGTTGCCACAGGGCAGGGGGCGAAATGCAGGGCTGGAGAGACCGCTCTCTCTCGCCCACCCACAATATACCCAACTGGCCTAGCCGCAAGAGGCGCTGCCCACAGCTTTCCCTATCCCGGGGCTGGTGGGATTTGTGATCCAAAACATCAATCAGGAGGGTCCCAGGGGCAAAGAGAGGCTGAGCGATTCCAAGGCCGGCGCCATTTCCTGCGGACTTCCTACGTCTGAAAGTCTCGCCCCAACCGCACTGGAATCGGACGGACGGTGCCATCACTCTCCCCTGGGAGCTTTGGCTTCATGGGGTGGCACCCGGCTGCACAAGGAAGGCTTGGAGGCCAGGGGCAATTGCCCATCTCGCCCCCAGGAGGGTCCAGCCCAGCCTGTTTTCCATCACGGTGCTCCCAATATCCTGGAGAAGCCGGTTCTGGTCACCCAAAGGTGGCCGGTGGTGTGGGCAGCCAGACACAGGCTCTCTCACTGGCTCAGGGCTGGGGCACCCTTGCTAGCCACTTCCCTGCTGATCAGCACCCTATTGCACACACACAGGCCCATCCTTTCTGCGGGGCTTCTTGGGCAGGCAGTGGGAGTTCGGCAAGGCTTTCCCTCCACCAAGACGTTCCGCTTCTCCGTAGTTTGTCATCATCGTGCTTTCGGAAGGAACACCCGCATGCGTACCCGCAGTTATGTCCAAATAGGGAAAGAACAGAGGTCGCAGGCAGAAATCGTCCTGGGGGGGTCCAAGGCGGCAAGCTTGTCCTTTTCGGGGGGCAGGGAAGAGTCGCCAAGGCAGGCCCCGATTCGCAGCTCCTGTTTGTCGAGAGCTGGCGGGCCTCGCCTCTTCCAGCGAGACATGCTCTCGTAGAAAAGGAACTCACTGTACAAAAAAAATGCCCGGCTACCAACAGGGATGTTGTAAGAGAAAAATAGTGCAAAAATACAGAGAGAGAAAGAGAGAGGAGGAGATTTTTCTGAATCAGCCCAGGTGATTCAGGCAAGCCAGGGGGTGGTTACTACTTCCAGCAAGGCAAGATATGTGAAGTTGGGAAAAGGCTGCTCCGAGCTGGAACACTCCAAGAGGGTCCTCTCCCTCCAAACAAAATGCACATTATTGCTGCTACCCTTCCCCACCCCTCCATGCCGACCCTGGGCAGCCGGTCTCGCTTTGCCAGCCCCTCTTCTGCATCAGGAGGGTGATGGGGTGGCAGGCAGAGACATTGCCCTCCCAGGCCTCCTTTGGGCAGCCCAGCTGCATCCCACAGCCAAGCCTTGCTTCTCAGAACTGCTGCGCTGGCTAGGAGGGGACCCCAGTGCGAATCCTGCTCCCCCACAAGGGGCGGGACGGGGCCGGCCGGCAAAGGGCCGAAGGTCTGGGGTTGACAGTGCTGCTGCTGTTGCACAGATCCTCTCTGCTTATTTCTTTTGCTCTAGGGCAACCATAACTAAGGACGAGCGAGTTAGGACGGCAGGGGAGGGCCCCCCCCCAAAAGGTTCGGTTTCCTTTCGCATCAGCAATAAAAAGGTTTTAAATATGCTCATTAAAATAATTCTTTTCTTTTCTCTCTTTTTTTCCTTAAAAAAAAGATTCCTCTCCCTCCCAACCCAAGCGGCGGCGACACCCCCTTTTGTGCAAAGTCCTTCCCCCCCCCAAAAAAATTCCAGCTGTCGCAGCAGCTGCTGAGCAAGAGGCCGCGATCCTGAGAGGTCAGTGATTCAAAACGCATCTCCTCCTTTGGGTGTCCTCAGCGCCGCCCTCCGCCACGCAGCTCGGTGGGCGCAGCTCCCCAGGCGCGACCCGGACGGAGGTGGGAGGAGGGAGCCGGCGGGGGGGGGGGGAGAGGAGAGGGGTTACTCCAAGCCCAGGATGTAGTTGATCCCTTGGACCAGTCCGATGATGACCGGCTGCCAGGCCACCAGGTAGCGGAGCCAGTCGAGGAGCTGCCCGTACATGACGTGCGGCCGTTCCCAGCTGGGGTGGAAAGAGTTAAAAGGAAACTCAAGGTGCAAAGACCAGGTGGGCCCAAAGCGGGTGGGGTACCTGCTCCGCCCGCTTAGAATTGCCCAAATTAACAAGTAATGAGTTTCAGACCTCTGCGGGTCCGAAGCTTCGGCAGCTGCGGGGAGCAGGTTCTTCAAACAGAACGTAGTTAGGACTGTGGAACTCTCTGCCACAGGAAGCAGTGGTGGCCGCCAACCCAGAGGATGGGACAGATTCATGGAGGAGAGGGCTGTCGATGGCTCTGCCCTGCCTCTGTGCTTCTGAACGCCAGTTGCTGGAAACCACAGGAGAGAATAGAAATAGAAATATAATAGAAATACTTTATTGTCACTGTACCACATGTTTACAGTGAGATTAAACAGTGAAGACAGGGCTCTTGTGGTCGGATCCTGCATGCTGGTTTCCCACAGGCTGGCTAGTGGGAGAAGAGGATGCTGGACCAGATCAGAAATTGGCCTGATCCAGCAGGCTCTTCTGACGTTAAGCCCAGGGCTAGATCCCTTCCTCTCCTCCATGAATTTGCCCAGTCCTCTTTTAAAGCCATCTGGGTTGGGGGCCATCCCTGCCTCTTGTGTGAGAAGTTCCACAGATTAACTGTGTGTCCTTTCTTTTTATCTTCGTTGGATGCCCACGAGATCCAGGGTGATGACAGAGGAAACTTTTCTCTGCCTGTCCCTTTGCCAGACCATGTATCATTTCATGCACTACAGTGGTACCTTGTTTCTCAAACGCCTCGGTACTCAAACAACTTGGAACCCAAACACTGCTAACCTGGAAGTAAGTGTTCCGGTTTGCAAACTTTTTTCGGAAGCCGAACATGCTCCGTTTTGAGTGTTACACTTCCATTTTGAGTGTTACGCTGAGGTCTGTTTGTTTTCGCTATTTATTTTGCGTTTTTGTTTTTGTGTCTTCTTTGTTTAGTTTTCGTGACTGTGCGGAACCCAGTTCAGCTACTGATTGATTTGATTGTGTGACTGTAGAACATTGTTTATTGCTTTCATTTTATGGATCAATGATCTTGTTGGATAGTAAAATTCATGTTAAATTGCTGTTTTAGGGGTTGTTTTTAAAAGTCTGGAACGGATTACAGTGGTACCTCTGCTTGTGAACGGGATCCGTTCCGGAGCCCCGTTTGCAACATGAGCAGAATGCAACATGAAGCGCCGCGTCTCCGCATGTGCGCGCCGTGATTCAGCGCTTCTGCGCATGCGCGAACCGCCGAACCCGGAAGTAACCCGTTCCGGTACTTCCGGGTTCGGCGCCTTCGTATCCCGTGACGAACGCAACCCGCAGCTATCGTAACTAGAGGTATGACTGTAATCCATTTTGCATTACTTTCTATGGGAAAGTGCGCCTTGGTTTTGGAACGGACGTATGGAACGGATTAAGTTTGAGAACCAAGGTACCACTGTACTGCCCTGGCTGCAACCTCTGAGGGACTGGGCAGAAGAAGCTCCAGCCTGTGCCCAGCCATAGGCGCTTCCGACCGCCACCCGAGCCGCCCTTCCTCCCCTCTCCCGCAGACCCCCTTCCTTGAAGGATACGGGTTGCTGAACATCCTCTTCAGGTCCACCTTCTCTTTGCAGTAGGGGCAGGTCTGCTTCTTCCCAACGATGCACCAGCCGCGGATGCAGAACTCGTGGAAGCTGGGAGGGGCAGCAAGTTAAGGGCAGCGGGGGGAGGGCTGGTTTCTCTCTCTCTCCCCCCGCTGCCCTTAACTTGCTGCCCCTCCCAGCTTCCACGAGTTCTGCATCCGCGGCGGAGCATCGTTGGAAGAAGCAGCCTTGCCTACTGCAAAGAGGCAGGTGGACCTGAAGGGGGTTCATGTTCACCCGTATCTTAAGGAAGGGGGTCTGAGGGACGAGAGAGCCCCCCCAGCCCCAGAAGCCCGGCGGCCTCGACTTGGCCCTGGCTGCAGCTGGACTTCTGAGATTCCTGCATCACAGGGGGCTGGACTAGATGACTTTCTGGGCCCCTTCCAATTCTATGGTTCCAAAGGACCTGGCGCAGCTCCTGTGGTTAGGCAGAGGGCTCCAGTTGGAGAACAGCCTTTACCGAAGGTGTCATGGGCTTGGAAGACATTCGAGCTCAAGACGCAAGGGAGAAACGTGCTAAGAGGAAGGCACGCTTGGCAAATCCACACTGGGATCAACTCCCGCCCGGAAACCAATGTCCCCACTGTGGAAGGACGTGTGGATCTAGAATTGGCCTCCACAGTCACTTACAGACTCATTGTTAAAACTGTGTTTATGGAAGACAATCTTACTCGGCTACGAGGGATCGCCCAAGAAGAAGAATGGTTCCATATACATAATGTTATAAGGTGTGACCATATTTGTGATGCTGTATTATGCCGGCGGTTCGAATCCCCGCAACGGGGTGAGCTCCTGTTGCTTGGTCCCAGCTCCTGCCAACCTAGCAGTTCGAAAGCACGTCAAAGTGCAAGTAGATAAATAGGTCCCGCTCCAGCAGGAAGGTAAACGGTGTTTCTGTGCACTGCTCTGGTTCGCCAGAAGCGGCTTAGTCATGCTGGCTACATGACCTGGAAGCTGTATGCCGGCTCCCTTGGCCAATAATGCGAGATGAGCACGCAACTCCAGAGTCGGTCACGACTGGACCTAGTGGTCAGGGGTCCCTTTACCTTTATTATGCCTTTGTGATTTATTGCCTGTACGTGGATACATTCAAATGGCAGCCACTGGCTAGTTGGGCGCCCTCCTGCCTTTGAAACGGAAGCCTGCGAAAGTCATGTGGGGATATGTACATAGATTCCGGCCATGACCGGACACCGAACTGTCATAGTAACAGGGCAGACAAACAAACACACGAGGAGCCCCCAGCGCTTGTGACGGACACTTGCCAGTTTGTCACTCCTGTTTCCTCTTTCCCCAACCACAACCACACAAGGGAGCCTCAAGGGCTCTGCTGCATCACTAACCAGGACTCCGTCACAAAGCTCCAAGGCTGCGCTCAGGACTCCTGGAATCACAGCGCTGTGGAGTCGGAAAGGAACCCCGAGGGTCCTCTAGCCCACCCCCTGGAATGCAGGGCTCTTTCACCCAATGTGGGGCTCGAACCCACAACCCCGGGATTAAGAGTCTCGTGCTGTAACAACTGTGCTGCCTGGGGCTGCTGGGAGTTGTAGTCTGAAACGGCCAGAGGGTGCCATGCTGGGAAAGGCTCAAAGGCCATGAAGCACAGCAGGCCCAGCCCATGGCTGTTTTATGAAGGGCCCTTTCCCCCTTTTGATTCCTCTACCAAGCAGCACAGAATCGGAAGGGGTCCCCAGAAGTCATCTAGTCCAACCCGCTACAATGCAGGAACCATGGCCGAAGAATCTTCTTCCTCGCTCTTTGCTCGCTTTCCGCTCAAACTTCTCTACGAAAGAGTGCAGAGGTACGAAATGTTTCTGGCTGAGACCAGCGGCCACAAGTCATGACATTTCAGCGCAAGCCGCAAGGAGTCTTGCTCCCCCGCCGCCCCGGCGCACGTGCAGGAAGCCACAAACCACCTCCCAGCCGCAGGGAGGCAGCGTGACAGAAACTGGGCCAGGGAACCTCCGTTCTGCTGAACAGCAGTCATGAATTTACTCAGAGACTCAACGCTTCCCCTGGTTGCGGGGTGGGCGAACACACATAGTGATGACGGCACCCCTGCAAAGTCACGGCTTCCGAGAGAAGGGAAACCGGGGTTGGCCCTCTGAAGAATGAGAACGTCAGCACTTAGAATTGTAGAACTGTAGAGTTGGAAAGGGACGCCCAAGGGTCATCCAGTCCAACCCCCCCCCCTGCAATGCAGGAATCTCAACTAGACCATCCCTGAGAGGTGGCCAGCCAACCTCTGCATAGAAACCTCCAACAACGGACAGCCCGTGGAATCACAGAATTGTAGGGTTGGAAGGAGCCCCCAAGAAGCACCTGGTCCACCCCCCCCGCGATGCAGGAATGACAGAGAGCACCCCCACCAAAGGATACACGTGATTGCAGGACAGTCTGTACGTGTTCTCGATGATCCCTTCTTCATTGACGTCCACAAAGATCTGCTGGCCACAGACGGCACAGACACTGTCCGAGAGGTGCTTGGTGGGCATCCCTGACGCGCTGTAGAACTGCTCCGGAGGCGCCGAGAGGCCGGGAGGAAGACACAGAGGACCCGGGTGAGTGGAGGCATCTCAACTCAGGCTCCCTCCTGGGGGGAATACCAGCAAACTAGCCCCAGAGACCACCTTGGCTGCGAGTCCTTCAAGACCTGCTTCTCAGGATCTGCAGACTCCCTTTAGGGGGTTTAGCTTGGGTCATGATTTAATTGTGGATATGTCCGTTTCACTGTTACTAATTTCCCGTGTCTTTATTTTTAGATCTTCCCTGGGGATTGCTTAATTTTGTTCCGTGTGCCTTCAAATGTCTTTATTTACTGCTCACAACTACTTTTGTTACGTTTTCGTATTCATGTGAACTTCTCGTGTTGCAAGCTGCCTTGAGCAGGGCTACAACTGTGGAAAAGCGGCTCAGGAATGAACCACGGTGATGACGAAGGCTGAGAGCGCAGAGTAACCACAGCCAGGTGGCAACCGCACATAAAACCTTAGCCACGGGAGGACCCCCCATTCGAGAAGCAAGACCTCATCCAGGGAGGGGGTGATACTTTGTCACCCTTTTATTGCTGTGTTAATTATTTTGCAGTATTTTCATTATTTGTTATTTAGCATAGTTTGTTCTGTAGTATATTACATCAATTTAAGTTCAGTTGGAGGGCTCTTGCCATTATTTACATCCTTTAAGCAGTTTACTACGATTTTGAGTAATTCTGTTCAGGAGCCACTCCAAAAAGTTTTTGAAGTTTTTTGGTGGGTTCTTTTCATTATTTACAATCTTTTGAGTTAGTTACATGTGTCTGAGCATTTCTGTTTGAAAGCAACTTTAAAAATATTTTTGAGAGTATTTAATACATTTAGTTACATGTGTCTAAGCATTTCTGTTTGAAATCAACTTTAAAAAGATTTTTTTTGAGATTAATTTAACACATTATTTGAATTCACATTTACCTCGTTTCTGGGGGTTTTCACGGGGTTATTTCCCTTCTCTTTTGCTGTATCATTCCCGTGACTGTCTCTTTTTACCTAAGTGTTAATTATTTTACACCTTGGTTGTCAAATGCCTTGGCTCCTGAGCAAATCAGCTCCTGAACGCCGCAAACCTGGAAGTAAGTGTTCCGGTTTTCGAAATTTTCTTGGAAGCCGAATGTCCGGCGCGACTTCCGCTTGAAGCTCTTGCAGCCAATCGGAAGCCACACCTCGGTTTTCGAACGGTTCCAGGAGTTGAATTGGCTCCCGGAACAGATTAAGTTCGACAACCAAGGTACCACTGTATTGCTAACGTTGTTCACTACTATTTATTACAGCTGGTATGTTTCCTTCCCTGAAAAGTTTGCTATATGAAACATTCATGTGTTATATGATTCCCTCCCCGTCCCAATGGCATTCTGTATTGTGAATCTTTCTCAATGGAGACTTTTGGGTGACAAACGACTAAGAAGTTTAATAAATGAAATGAGAGAGGTTGACACGAGGGGTCCTCAAACTTTTTAAACAGGGGGCCAGTTCACTGTCCCTCAGACACTGTTGGGGGCCGGACTATAGTTTGAAAAACAAACAAATCCCTATGCACACTGCACATATAATAAATTATTATTATTACAGTGGTACCTCTTAATTCGTTCCAGAGGTCCGTTCTTAACCTGAAACTGTTCTTAACTAGAGGTGTGCTTCCGCTAATGGGGCCTCCTGCTGCCGCTGCGCCACCGGCACACAATTTCCGTTCTCATCCTGGGGCAAAGTTCTCAACTCGAGGTAACTCCTCCAGATTAGCACAGTTTGTAACCTGAAGCGTTTGTAACCTGAGGCGTTTGTAACTCGAGGTACCGCTGTATTATTAAGGAGGTTAAAACTTGGTACTCTGTTTCTAGTTTGATGTACCGGTAGGTGCTGTGAGTCGCATGTATAACTGTTAATGCATTTTAACATGTTTCCTTGGTGCACTGTCTATTTCTGTATGCTGATAAAGAGGTGCCAGAAACGTGCTCTTTTTCATGTATTTTTTTTTATTTTATAAAACCTTGTTTCAAAATAATAGCCAGAACAGACACACAACAGGAACTATTACTGATAGGTAATATAAGTTACCTATACCTCACTTTTGTGGAACTCCAACGACACATGAGTGAGATGAATAAGCACCCAGCTATAAGGGACAATGGGAGAGGCTTCTCTCCAGCAAAGTATCTGACAAAATTACAAATACCCAAATATAGACAGGCATTTACTCTTGCTAGATTTAATGTATTACCATCTGCCCTATTGCAGGGAAGATTTGCAGGTAAATCATATGCGGAACGAGTCTGCCCCTGTGGCCTGCCAGAGGTAGAATCTGTCTCTCACGTTTTACTACGTTGTCGTTTTTACAATGTAGTAAATTTATACAAAATTCCTCAAATGAATTCCTATGTCTCAAACGCCTTGTAGAAGACACGGACCCTGAGATTACGCTGAAAGTAGCCAAATACTGTGCAGCAGCCAAAAAGCTCAGAGAACAAGCGGTGTCACCGATATGAATAGGCCCCAAATGGCAATTTTAGGCCATATTATAGTGCCACAATTTTAATTCATATATTTTAAATGTTGCTGTATGTGTATACATATGTGTACTATTGCTGTTATGTAAATTTTAATGTATTATTTTTGTATTATTGATCTAATAAGCTGATCTGTGACCCTAAGAATAAATTCATTCATATACCTCACTTTTATACTTCATTTCCTCTGGGTTATTTTTGATGTTGTTGTTCCTCATGCATATGACTTTCTCTGCATTGACGTTTATTTTCAGTCTTGGGGAAGTGTGGGTGGAGAGCTTTATTTTAAAGATCAACCCACCACTATTTACATGGAGATTCCCTTGTACAATAAACTTTTGTGATTCAGACTTCTTGCTAATTCTATTTGCATATGATGCCTGTGGTTTTGGTGCTTCCCTAACATTTAAGGTTGCCAAGGCGGCCACATAGGACCCGGGAGTGTGTTAAGGAGGGGAAGGGCTGGCGTGGAAGGGGTTCCTTCGCTGCCGTCCCGCCCTCCGCCGGCTTAAAGGGGCAGCGCGCCGTTATCAATCAGCTGCCGCTGGCGGTAGCAACCGCGTTACCAAGGCTTTGTTACACGTGCGCGCTTTTATCTCAGGGCTCTTCCTGCCCGGCCGCTTCTGAGCCTCGGGCCTTGCCAAAGGGTGGGGGTGTGTGTGTCAGGAGCGATCTGCCAAGTGGGCTGGGTACAGAACCATGGCGGGCCGGATCTGGCCTACGGACCGTAGTTTGAGGACCCCTGCTCCAGATCAGGGGTAGGCAACCTAAGGCCCATGGGCCGGATGTGGCCCAATCGCCTTCTCAATCCGACCCGTGGACAGTCTGGGAATCAGAATGTTTTTACATGAGTAGAATGTGTCCTTTTATTTCAAATGCATCTCTGGGTTATTTGTGGGGCCTGCCTGGTGTTTTCACATGAGTAGAATGTGTGCTTTTATTTAAAATGCATCTCTGGGTTATTTGTGGGGCCTGCCTGGTGTTTTCACATGAGTAGAATGTGTGCTTTTATTTAAAATGCATCTCTGGGTTATTTGTGGGGCCTGCCTGGTGTTTTTACATAAGTAGAATGTGTGCCTTTATTTGAAATGCATCTCTGGGTTATTTGTGGGGCATAGAAATTCTGAGGGACATGGTCACCAGCCCACGGCTGAAAAAGGTTGCTGACCCCTGCTCCAGATGGTTCGGGGTTACAAATCTGATCACCCTTGAATGTGCTGAGCGTGGCCTTCATGCACACATCTCTGAATGCCTCCCTCTGGAAACCGAGGTCATGGTTTGCCCCGTGTGGCTGCACTTTGCATCCTGAGGCTATTATGAAGAGTGCTTTTCAAAGAAGCTCTCTGGCACCGACTGGTGGCCGAAGTTTGTCACAGAGGTAGAGAGAGAGAGACACCCCTCTCTTGCTGCGATCACAGCTCATCCTCCTGGTACTGAGCTCAGCTGTGGCATTAAAAGCCTCCTTGCCCAGGGAAAAGCCCCCCCCTCCCCGGTGTAAAAAACTAGTCCAACACCTGGTGCTTGGTTTAGCTGAAGCCCCGAGTGAAAGGCGGCTTTGATGCTCAGAATTCAGCCGCCACCCAAGCTCAGGGCAGAGCAGCCCTCAGCTGCTCACAGAAGCAGGATGCTGCCCAGGAAGAGCAGCCTCAAGGCAGCTGGGGCAGGAACACTGCCAGGCACGATCATCATGCCTCTTAGCTCCCTCTTCCGTTCTTGTTCTGTGCCTTGCAAAAACCCCACCTTTCCCATTGAACTGAAACTTGATTGAGCAAAAATCTCTCTTTGGAATTTCCGGGTACCTGATAAGATCTGGCTCAGTGGGTGAGATTGGATTTTTGCAAAGCACAGCTGCAGAATGACGAGAAAAGCTCTTGAGCCCAGGGGGGAATTAATCGGGACACAATACAACCAAAATACGAGCCAAGTGAAAGTGTGGGTGAGCCCTTGGTGACCGACATCATCGGATTATAAGCAACCCCCACCCCCACTTTGTTTGTAACTTTCGGACAGAGGCACATCAATAAATTTCTAAAATTAATTGGGAACCTATCAAGGGAGCTCCACAATTATCTCTGCAGCCCATTTTTAAGGATCTGAACGTGGACATTTGGCCAAAGGACTGACTTGTGCTGTTGGATGCTGCCAGATTATCTACTGCTTGAAAGTGAGAAAGTATTACAAAACCCAAATATTTATCCCCTGCATGAATCTTACCCCTATAGTGGAGGCCATGTAGTCAGCACACATCTCGGCAAAGTCTCGCTCCAGTACTCCGTAATAGAGGCCATAGAAGAGGAGAGAAATCCCAAAGTCCATTCCATCTTCTGGCTTGATTCTATTGAGGGGAACAGCCTTTCGTAAGTCCCACACTGACAGACAGCTCAGGGAAACTGCTAGGGCCTTTACTGAACACACCACTCAGAAGCCATGCTGCAGGTCCTCTCGCGCCAGCTTAATTCCACCTCTTACGGGGGCAGAGGGAGCCTGTCTCGGGAAAAGGTCTCCCTTCAGGACAAAACGCTCAGGGGCAGGCATGGTGGTTAGACTTCAAAATGAACAGACACCCGACGTATATATGGATCAGCCCCTTGGGAATTGCAGCTTCCCCAGATTTTCTGGGAGTACAACCCCCCCCCCTGACGAGAGGGGCCAATGGATGGGGAAGATGGGAGCCTGGGGGACTTCCTAGCTGCGTGCTCAGGCGAACCAGGCCCTGCAGGTGCCTGAGGGGTTTGGCTTCCTCCCGGGTCTCCGATTCCTCGCTTTGCCCCGCGCTGCACTCTCTGAATGAGGCCCGATGTCTTCTGCACACCCAGCGTTTCTCAGCGCTAATGCAGAATCGAGGATCTGGCACGGAACTGGTGCCCTGAACACATCAGCTAGCATTTCTTCCTTTCTGCAGAGAAAGGGGCTTGCATCTCCCAGGAGAAGAAGAAGAGTTTGGATTTGATATCCCGCTTTATCACTACCCAAAGGAGTCTCAAAGCGGCTAACATCCTCCTTTCCCTTCCTCCCCCACAACAAACACTCTGTGAGGTGAGTGGGGCTGAGAGACTTCAGAGAAGTGGGACTAGCCCAAGGTCACCCAGCAGCTGCATGTGGAGGAGCGGGGAAGCGAACCCGGTTCACCAGATTACGAGTCCACCGCTCTTAACCACTACGCCACACTGGCTCTCCTAGAAGTCAGGAAGTAAACGTGGAGCAAGCCTTCCAGTATTTAAATGGGGAGGAGCTGCACGTCGGCCCCTGCTGGTGGCTGCTGCTTCCTATGTTCCTCTCCATTCCTCTTTGCTGTTTGTCCCCCAAAGCTGGATGATTTGGGTCTCTTTCTGGCACAGATCAGATCTGCTGACCATGTTCATGAGACAGACTGTGAGGGGCACCGAGGGTTTTGCCCAGGGCTTGTCTCTCTTCTGGGTCACGCTCAGCATCCAGACTCCCCAATTCCACAGTGAAGCAGAAGGAGGGGGCAGGAGGGAGAGTGTGGGGTCACCCCCTTGAGGCTGGGCATCTTCTGCTGCAACTGCCCCACACCTGCTTAATTTAGGGCTGGCTTGGCTGTTTATTTGGACGATAAAAGGTGCTCTGAGGCAGCACGAGATACAAAAGTTGCACCCTGTGAATAATGTCGCTAAAGCGCAGCCTTCCAATGTGAGTGGAGCCCAGCAAACACATGGTGGTAATGCTTACGCACCCCAGTGGTACGGGACGAGAGGGGGTGTGAGTGGATCCTGAGCTTACAGGGTTAAAGTAGCTGCAGGAGAACGTCCCACCCCACTGGGAGGGTACAGCCGGGGATTTTCCTTTGTCCGCTGTACTGTATTGTTGAACTGTTGTATTGTACAGAGTCAGTTTCGGTTTTGACCGGAGAGATTGTGTTTCTGCATGTAAATAAAGCTTATTAGTAGTTAGAATCAAGGGATTCCGTGTGGATTAATTGCTGGTGATACTGATGCTCCTACATCGTTATTGGGAAATGGCAAACTGAAGACGCTGCGCTATTTGTACCTGTACTTGGGCCAAGGTACATCGCTCAAGCTCTGCTAGGCTGAGAGGCAAGAGGGAAGCCTGCTGGACCTAAGCCAAAGGTACTATGTTTTGCTTTGAAGGCTTTCCAGTGCTAAAAGCCATTTCAAATCCAAATCACATTCCTCTCCCCGGGATCCTTGGTCCCTATTCCTGAGACGTGCCTCTCAGATCACAGGATGACGCTGGGAAAATGTCTCCTTTTCTGATTTCTAAGCATTTCACAGGGGTAGAACAGAGCCAGGGGGATGCAGTGGTTACTGGACAACTCACAGCCCCGCACCCCTCATGTCTTGCTCTGCGCTGCCAGATTTGTGCCCATTCGGCTGCCCGTCCCACTTCCTCAAACTATTCTTCTGATACGCCATGTACTAAGGCGAGGGCGCACCTATGAAGAGGGCAGTTTTGGCAGCTAGTGGGAGACTTGAAAGCTAGATCTCTTGCAATGCCAGCAACAGAGGGGTTCTCTCACCTGAATAATAGGTTAAGCCCAAAGAGCGTGAACATCACAGCCATGTAGCCAACAATTCCCGTGGCATAGCTGATCTTGTATATTAGCAGAAACCACTTGTACACCAACCTACGGGCAAAAGAGAGAAGCGGAAACACAGATTCAGGGCAGAGAAGAAGAAGAGTTTGGATTTGATATCCCGCTTTATCGCTACCCGAAGGAGTCTCAAAGCGGCTCACATTCTCCTTTCCCTTCCTCCCCCACAACAAAACAAAATAAAAAAATAAAAAAAATTCTTCCAGTAGCACCTTAGAGACCAACTAAGTTTGTTCTTGGTATGAGCTTTCGTGTGCATGCACACTTCTTCAGATACACTGAAACAGAAGTCACCAGACCCTTATATATAGTGAGAGGGTGGGGAGGGGTATTACTCAGAGGGGTGGGCGGAATGGGTGAAGGGCTGATAGCTGTGGTAAACCTGTTGACGACTGTTAACGACTGCAATTGGCCTTGCAGGAAAAAGCAAGGGGTGAGAAGGTTAAAAATAGCATTGTCATGTATAATGAGATAAGAATCCAGTGTCTTAGTTCAGACCAGGTCTCTCCGTGGTTTTAAGCTTGGTAATGAGTTGCAATTCAGCAACTTCTCTTTCCAGTCTATTTCTGAAATTCCTTTGCAATAAGACAGCTACTTTGAGATCTTGTATAGAGTGTCCTGGGAGATTGAAGTGCTCTCCTACTGGTTTCTCTGTCTTGTGATTCCTGATGTCAGATTTATGTCCATTTATCCTTTGGCGTAGGGTTTGGCCTGTTTGTCCAATATAGAGAGCTGAAGGATACAACAAAAACTCTGTGAGGTGAGTGGGGCTGAGAGACTTCAAAGAAGTGTGACTAGCCAAAGGTCACCCAGCAGCTGCAAGTGGAGGAGCGGAGACACGAACCCGGTTCCCCAAATTACGAGTCTACTGCTCTTAACCACTACACCACACTGGCTCTCACATCCCCATGAAAGTCCTTCATGGAGCACAGAGTTAAACTATGGAACCCCTTCTGGCAGGAGGCAGGGATGGCCCCCAATTTAGATGGCTTTGAAAGAGGATAAGACAAATTCACAGAGGAGGAGAGGGCTATTGATGGCTCTGCTCTGCCTCCACGGCTAGGAGCAGCAATGCTTCTGAATTTTTGGAAACTGCAGGAGGCGAGAGAGTTGCTCTAGTGCTCAAATCTTGTTTGCAGGTTTCCCTTTTGGGCGCCTGGTTGAGCGCTGAGAGAACAGGATGCTGGGCCAGGTGTGCCACTGGCTCCAGCGTTCTTATGTAAGAGCCAAGAGGTCTCTGCTCACCTGGGAGTCGTCTGGACAAGAGGTTTGCGTGTTGCTCTGAACGTGACGAAAGCTGTGACGACCGAGAAGAAGACCCAGATCACCAGGAACCGCCACCAGTGCAGCTTCACTGTGAAGTAGAGGGGGACGACCCACATCTGGAAGAGGGTCACCATCTGCAGCAAGGGAAGAGAAGGAAAGAGTTCTGGGCAACCCAACTTAAGGAGGATATCGACAAGCTGGAGCGAGTGCAGAGGACGGCGACCAAAATGATCCAGGGTCTGGAATCCAGGGTGGATAAAAATCAATTATTTAAAAAAAATAAAAAATCAGATTTTTTAAAATTTAAATCAGGTTTTTTTTTATTTAAATTGGATTTTTAAAATAAAATGCTTTTGGAGGAAAAATCTTTCTAAATATAGTCTTCTATTTAAGTTACATTGTAGTCCAAAGGCTATTCATCAGGAAATAAGGATTTGTTTTAAGTTTATCAAGTGTGCTAAAACTCAGTCTAAGTTTTTTTTTAAAAAATGTTTAACCACATCAGTTAACAAACATGGATACATATGCTATCATGTTATTGCTTTAGTTAAATAAATTGTTTAAATGGTTATTAAGGAAATGATTATTTTTTTCCTTCCAATAAAGTACAGCAGAAAAGTTGTCCAAATATAAACAGTTAACTTATTAAATCTCACCATAATTTCATAATTATCTGTCTATGTATTTCTAGTAGTATAACCAAATCAGTAATTTTTGATATAACTGTAAAAACTACTCTGAAAATTTATTATTCCAAAAATGAAACCTTCATAGGGTTGTAAATATTAAGATTATACCAGCAAGAATGAGTCTTTCTGTAAAAAAAATAAAATTAAATCAAGTCTTACTGACTAGTGATTTAAATCGTGATTTAAATCGTGAATTAAATCAAATCCACCCTGCTGGAATCCAAGCCTTAGGAGGAACAATTGAGGGAGTTGGGGATGTTTAACCTAGAAAAGAGAAGACTGAGAGGAGATATGGTAGCCATCTTCAAATATCTCCAGGATGGAAGATGGAGCAAACTATACCACTGCCAAACATAGAATGCAAGCTGGGTTCATTCACATTTTTAGTGCTATTTGCACTGTTGTGTACTATTTGCATTGGGTTTTTTTGCTGCTTGCCCAGTGGGATCCCATGTGGGTGGGGCTTCTGCCCAAAGAGAGCAGTCATAGTCACAAAGCCCAGCCCCTCCTCATCCAGCTCCATCTACAGAATGCAGCCTCGTTCCCTTTCACGCGGTGGGGCTTCCACAGGTGGCACCCCTGTGTGGATGGTGGAGGGGTCTCGACAACATGCACCCTGGGGAGTGGGCAGCTTACGTTATAGGAGCGGAGGTGCCTCTGCTTCCACTGCACCAGGAGGAGCTGAGCCACCACCAGGGTGGCGATCAGGATGAGGACCATCTCGGCGTGCATGGCCTCGTGGCCGCGGTGCTTGGCGTGCATCCGAGCGTGTTCGGCCCTGCAACGAGAGCGGAGCAAGTCAGTCTCTCGCACACTCACGGCCTTGGCAGCTCTTGCATCTCACGTAATAATAATAATAATAATAATAATAAAAATAATAAAAATAAATTTTATTTATACCCCGCCCTTCCCAGCCGAAACCGGGCTCAGTGCGGCTAACATCAGTAAAATTACAATAAAGTATAAAAGAAAGAAAAAACCGTTAATTAAAATACAGGTTAAAATACGATTTAAAATTTAAAATGCCGCTTCATTTATCGCCCATAATCAAAACCATAAGGGGAGGAAACATCAGACTGAGTCCAACCCGAAGGCCAGGCGGAACAGCTCCGTCTTGCAGGCCCTGCAGAAAGATGTCAAATCCCGCAGGGCCCTGGTCTCTTGTGACAGAGTGTTCCACCAAGTTGGGGCCAGTACTGAAAAGGCCCTGACCCTAGTTGAGACCAATCTAACAACCTTGTGGCTCGGGACCTCCAAAATGTTGTTATTTGTGGACCTTAAGGTCCTCTGCGGGGCATACCAGGAGAGGCAGTCCTGTAGGTACGAGGGTCCTAGGCCGCATAGGGCTTTAAAGGTCAAAACCAGCACCTTAAACCTGATCCTGTACTCCATCGGGAGCCAGTGCAGCTGGTAAAGCACTGGATGAATGTGGTCCCGCGGCAACGACCCCGTAAGGAGCCTCGCCGCGGCATTCTGCACCCGCTGGAGCACAGAAGGTGCTTGGCAGCATCATACCTGAATGGCAAACTGGACTCTGCAAAAAGACATGGAAGCGGGCGGGTGTGAGTGTGTGTGTGTGTGTGTGTGTCCTGGGCCGCAGCAAACATGGAGTTTGGTACAGTACGATTGCACACATTTAACTTGTTGCAGTTTCAACCGTACGAGGTTGGAGAGAGGCTTACTGAAACTGCACAAGTTAAATCCAAGCAAGGCAGAGAGCTGAACAGTTTTTTGTTTCTTTTTTTTTGCACTAGGTCAGGGTTCTTAAAATGGAGGAAGGTTCCTGAATTGGCCCCTGTAGGAAGCGAAATGCCAGACTAATATGATCTTTGGCACCTTGGACACAAAGGAGGATGGAGAGGAGCTACGAAGTGAATAAAAATTAGATAGAGTAAGTAGCAGATGAGTAACACTGTATTGGAAAAAAGCAATGGAAACAGGCCGGCCGGCACTATTTGTCCAGGTTGCAAAGCGGGGCGGCGCTTGGCACAGGAGGCGAGGTTGCACAGCTCAAGTGCCGGGGGCATCAGTAGCTAAGCTGAACTATGGCAGCCTCCCTCAGTCAAAGCAAGGGAGAGGAGCAGGACCCTTTTAAAGGAACCACCACCCAAAGGCATCAACTGTTTGAGGCCAGATACCCTCTTAACACAGGACCTGTCAAGTTTTAAGATAACCACAAAATAAAGGGGCAGCTCAACTCTCCTGCAAAGACTGTTGTCGGAGAAGAGGGAGGAGACAGGAGATTCTCTCGAGGGGCATATGCAAGCTGCGTAATTTTACGTTTCCACAAGTGCTTTGTGCACCAGCCATGAAAAAATCTGCACCAGGCAGGCAACTTGGCCCTTAAGGACCCAATAGAAGAGAAAACAGGTGTCATGTGACAAGTCCATGAACCTTGAAGGCAGGCAAGCAGGCAGGCAGGCTCTTCACTCACCTCCATCTCTCCTCAGGAGTCAAATGCGATAAATCAACCTGTGGGAGACAAGAACAAGCAGCTACAGCATAAGCCTGGAAGAGAGAGCGAGAGAGCAGGCGGCAATCTCTACCTTGAGCAACAACCAAGCACAAAAACTGCTCCTGGATTCCTCCACGTGCCACAGGGCAGGGTTCAAGGGACGGCCCAAGGTGTGTCTGTGCGTGCCTGCATTTAACAGATATGTGGCTACAAACCAGGGGGAGGGAGGGGCATACATACATCAAAAGGCATGTCCAGAGGAGGGGAGCTAAACCCACTCCTTCCTCATAGAATCCTAGAGTTGGAAGAGACCCCAAGGGCCATCCAGTCCAACCCCCTGCCAAGCAGGAAACACCATCAAAGCATTCCTGACAGGTGGCTGTCAAGCCTCTGCTTAAAGACCTCCAAAGAAGGAGACTCCACCACACTCCTTGGCAGCAAATTCCACTGTCGAACAGCTCTTACTGTCAGGAAGTTCTTCCTAATGTTTAGGTGGAATCTTCTTTCTTGTAGTTTGAATCCATTGCTCCGTGTCCGCTTCTCAGGAGCAGCAGAAAACAACCTTTCTATCCCCTCTACATGACATCCTTTTATATATTTGAACATGGCTATCATATCACCCCTTAACCTTCTCTTCTCCAGGCTAAACATACCCAGCTCCCTAAGCCGTTCCTCATAAGGCATCGTTTCCAGGCCTTGGACCATTTTGGTTGCCCTCCTCTGGACACGTTCCAGCTTGTCAGTATCCTTCTTGAACTGTGGTGCCCAGAACTGGACACAGTATTCCAGGTGAGGTCTGACCAGAGCGGAATACAGTGGGACTATTCCTTCCCTTGATCTAGATGCTATACTCCTATTGATGCAGCCCAGAATTGCATTGGCTTTTTTAGCTGCTGCATCACACTGTTGACTCATGTCAAGTTTGTGGTCTACCAAGACTCCTCGATCCTTTTCACATGTACTGCTCTCATGCCAGGTGTCACCCATCCTGTATTTGTGCCTTTCATTTTTTTGGCCCAAGTGTAGTACTTTACATTTCTCCCTGTTAAAATTCATCTTGTTTGCTTTCGCCCAATTCTCTAATCTGTTAAGTTCATTTTGAAGTGTGATCCTGTCCTCTGGGGTATTAGCCACCCCTCCCAATTTGGTGTTATCTGCAAACTTGACCAGGATGCCCTCAAACCCTCAACACTCTCCTGCTTCCAGCTCCTTGGTGGAAAGAACTCAAGCCCTCCCACCAAACACACTTTAGAGTCGGCAAGGAGGCATAACTGATTTGGCTCCCGATCTCTCTGGAATGCAAAGCGAAGTTTGATGGAGGCTTGAGTTGCTCCGCAAGTGCCAAGCGGTTTTCTTTCAAAATACTTTTCTTAAATTAAAAAAGTGTGAACTTAGACCCTGGAATAAAAACATGACGTTCTCTCATTCCGCATGCTAGTTACTACTGCACCCTGCACCGAGCCATGAGCCCATGAGCAGCCTTGCCCAACCTGGCGCCCTCCAGAGGGGTTGGACTACAGCTCCCATCAGCTCACACCAGCATAGGCACAAGAGGGGCTGATGGGAGTTGGAGTCTTAACACGTCTTGCAAGGTATGACATTGGTTATCCCTGCCATACATAAAATGAGCCACATCTAACTGAAATGGAGATTTCATTTCAAAACTAAGCCATTTCCACAACCCTTAAGCAATAACAGCAACAGTAAGAATAATAATTTATTATTATTTGTACCCCGCCCATCTGACTGAGTTGCCCCAGCCAAGTGTTAAGCAGCGCTTCATGGAGGGATGCCAAGATCCCAGAAGGGATTTAGTGCTGCGCCAACAATATTCAATTATTCCTTCCATTCTAGGCAGATTCACATGTACTCTTTTGCCAGCACGGAATCCCAGAGAGCTCGAGACCTCATTGTCACACGCTGGTAAATGACACAGGAATACACATGTGTAACCTGATTCATCCGCTGCGTTTCCCGAGGGATCCAGACACAGAGATCATTCAACCCCTATCTGGAAGTCTCCCTCAAGTTACCCAGAGGTAGCTGCGTTGCTGGAGCACAAAATACTTGTGGCATCTTGAAGAATCTATTTGCTGTCGCCATGGCTTCTCTACTTTAGTGCAAGACAGGCATAGCTAGAGACAGACTTGCCACTCACTTTTAGGACAGCCATCTCAACTCTTCAAAGCAGACAAGCATGGCTGACCTTCGACTCCCTTCCACAAACTTGGCCTCTGTGAAATGCCAATCGGTCTTCCAACCCCCCCACTGCGCTGAGAAACGTACAGAACCTTTGCGGCCCAACAGATTCCACCTGTATTGTTAGGTCACCTTCTAGGAGAGGGTAGGGAAGATTCTTAGAGAAGTGCCAAACACACACACACACACACACACACACCCTTGGGGGTCTCGTGGAATTTTGTCAGCACCATCTACGCCCCTCTGCACTTTTTACAGAGTAACATAACCAAAAAGGCAGGCCCCTGCCCCCAAAGAGATTACAATCTAATTTTGACTCTTGTGTGAGAGTCTGATGGGACTCCTGTGTGTAGCTCATCGCCTCACAAGTTTCTGTGCAAGGGTTGGAAGAGGGTTGGCCATGGGTAGGTAAACTAAGGCCCAGGGGCCGGATCTGGCCCAATCACCTTCTAAATCCAGCCCACGGACCGTCCGGGAATCAGCGTGTTTTTACATGAGTAGAATGTGTCCTTTTATTTAAAATGCATCTCTGGGTTATTTGTGGGACCTGCCTGGTGTTTTTACATGAGTAGAATGTGTGCTTTTATTTAAAATGCATCTCTGGGTTATTTGTAGGGCATAGGAATTCGTTCTTTTTTTCCTCCAAAATATAGTCCAGCCCCCCACAAGGTCTGAGGGACAGTGGACCGGCCCCCTGCTGAAAAAGTTTGCTGACCCCTGGTCTTGGCTGATGGGAGGCAGCCATCTCTTTTGCACAAAGGAGTTGCCTGTCTGGAGCTCAATAATTTAAAATGAGGTTGAATTATGGCCAGAAGATTATCTGGAAAGATTACACTATTTTAAAAAACACAACTTCAATGATTTCCCAAAGGCTGGGGCCGGGGGAGACTAAACACCTTTAACAGTGAAATCTTATATATGCTGTCTCAGATTGAGTTCAGGGGACCTTACTCCCGGGTAAGCATGCAAAGATCAAGAACCTGAAGCAAAATGCGTCCACCCAGCTACTACCGGTACGCACAGTCACCTATTAGCTCCTAAAAGACCAGCAGATTTTACAGATGATACACCTCCTTGTTTCTCCCTTGCAAAGCACACTCAAGATTTTTCTCTGCAATCTTCAAAAACGGAGCCATCTCCCTTTAAAACCACGAGAACCAAAAACGCTCAGAGTTTTACAACAAAGGCCTTTTGGTCATGAGAAACGTTGTACGGTCTTTAGGAGACCTGCTTTAGTCCACCTTGGCACAGAGAATTATTTTAAGGCAAGAGGTAGAATTTCAATCCACCGGTGGACATGGGCCAACTTCCGGATTCTTGCAACAAGTGCTGGACTCTGAGGACTCCTCCAGCTAGCAAGCGGGTGCATATTTAGGATCACCAGACACACCCTGAGTCATGCTCCTTAAAGGTCAGGGGACCACTAATGCCGCCTCTCGCACTGTAAATTTTAAGATGCAGCCGGTGGATCGCAGGGCTGTGAATAACAAAAAAACCAGACCGAGCATCAGCCCCACCCTGGCTGTACGTGGCAACAGGTAGCCTGTGGCGGGGCTTACCTTACAGAGGGCAAAAGGACAAGCAAGGAGGAAAGAGCAGGCAAGAGCAATCCTGACTTAGGCAGCTGCTTGCAACACGAGGCGGCAGGCAGAGCATATCTTGCTGCACTTGGGGCTGTTTACTGCCACACGGGGGGGGGGGGGAAAGTGGGCCAACTCTTTCGCCAACTCAGCTAATGAAGAAGGCTGATCCTGCAGCAGGATTCTCTTTGCCCAGCCAACAAGCAGGGCAGGAAAACAATCTTTTTCCATGCAAGAGGGAAAGAAGCCCAGCAACACACCCGCTCACCAGATCTCTTAATGTCCAATGAGAAGCTCTGAGGTGTGTGCAGTTATCTTTGAAGGGGCTGGAAGTGACTGCCAGCAACCTACTCAAGTAAACACGGTTTGTTGCTCAGAGGGACACATTTACATGGGCTTCCCCCGCACTGCTGTAGGTGCCCCATAGTGCCAACGTCAGAGGCAGCCGCACACGGGTCTTGCCCACATGCCCAGGGCTCGCCCTGCAAGCACTGCCACTGCCATGGATCCTCGTGCGTCCATGTTCCTTGTGTAGGAAAAGTACAGCAGAATTATTATCAGCAACTCCATCTGCAGGCAGAAATGAGGAGAAAAGCACTGCATGGCTCTCCTTCCTTCCCTGTCTAACCCCAGCTTTTCTTCTTAAAGCCCTTCACGTTCTAGGACCCTCGTACCT
Organism: Darevskia armeniaca; assembly: GCA_034641395.1. Lineage (NCBI taxonomy): Eukaryota > Metazoa > Chordata > Lepidosauria > Squamata > Lacertidae > Darevskia > Darevskia armeniaca. The sequence continues at coordinate 231,880 of JAWWNF010000106.1, forward strand.
ACGAGACCGCCTCTCCTGGTATGCCCCACGGAGGACCTTAAGGTCCATAAATAGCAACATTCTAGAGGTCCCGGGCCCTAAGGAAGTTAGATTAGCCTCAACCAGAGCCAGGGCCTTCTCAACACTGGCTCCAACTTGGTGGAACGCCCTGTCTTATGAGACCAGGGCCCTGCAGGATCTGATTTCTTTCCGCAGGGCCTGTAAGACAGAGCTGTTCCGCCTGGCCTTTGGCTTGGAATCAACTTGATCCCCTCCCCCCTCTTTCCTTTTTTCCTCCTGAGATGGAACTCCTATTTGGGGACTTCCCTGGCATTTTTCTGGCCCATGTAGGACCAGTCTGGATAGTCAGCCTTGGTGAAGATCTGACGGTTCCTTCCCCAAATAGTTTTGATTTGAGTTTCTACTGAAATGAGGCTGCACTTTAATGTTGTTTTTTAATCTTGTTTTTAAGTTGTATTTTAATCAATTGTTTTTACATTTGGTGTTAGCCGCCCTGAGCCTGGTCGTGGCTGGGGAGGGCGGGGTATAAATAAAAATTATTATTATTATTATTATTATTATTATTATTATTATTATTGCAGTTTGCTGACTTCTGTCTTCCTATCAGCCCCCAAATTACTGGAATATCCAAGTGTTAACGGGAGAAGGATTGCACATTCACTTATTCTGAAATATAGGATTTCTTAATTATGCAGTTTGCAGAAGTTATGTAACTAACTTCTTGTTTCTAAAAAAGGAGAGTCCATGGAAACTTTTCCTCAAATACCACATCCTAGACTGCTCAAGAAACCAGGAGCCTCCTTTGTCTAATTTCACACTGATGTGACTGGGAGCCATCCATCTCTCCACTTTATCTTAGACGGACAAGACAGGAACTAAAAGTTTTTAAATGAACACATGCAATCTCTGCCTCACTCTCAATCTCTTGGAAAACAATCCTAGGTACGCAGAACTGAACTGAGCAATAAGGCTATCAACAGCAACCAGCCAGGATGGCAACCAGGTTTTACTGATATGCCCGACTTTTAAAAAAAACTTCCAATATGAGAGGCGGCCAGTGATGGCTGGTGCCTGCTGGTCCTGGTGAGGTGGAAGGCAGGGAGGCAAGCAGTAGGCAAAGCCTGTGCCAACGGCTTCTAGTTTTGTCCCCATCCTGCTGAGTTTCTCAAGGGCAACACTGAGACTGGCAGGCAGGGCCACCTGTTGGACCTGTTGTAAGAAGGCATGTGAAGGTTGGCGGAGGGCAGGCTGAGGTTGGTGGGGCAATGCCCCATTTGCCCTACTGGGCTGGCTCCACTAGAGGTGTGGTGTCTTTCTGAATACCAGCCACTGGGGAATCCAAGTAGAGGAAAGTGCTGCTGCCTTCATGTCCTGCCTCTGGGCTTCCCATTGGGGAGAGAGAGATTTTGTGTTTTTTCTACTGTGATTTTCTGTTGTGAACTGCCCTGAGACCTACGGGTACAGGGCAGTATACAAATTCAAATAATAATAATAATAATAATAATAATACAATTGATGATGACCTAGATGGACGCCCTTTGGTCTGATCTAGCAACCAGGCCCTTTTAAGGTTCTTTCCTTGTTACTCCTCCCCTGCCTCTGCAACATTTTTAACACTGTATGTTCCTTGGGGCAGGGACCTGCTTCTTTGCTTATGCTGCATGTTGAAGCCCCACTCATTGGCAATCACACTGTATGTGCAACAGCAACTGTAGCAGCAGCAGAAGTAGCAAGAAGGTGTGATTACCCTGGGTATTGGGCAAGGAATGTGACACTGGATTTAAAACAACAGAATTATAGAGTTGGAAGGGACTCAGAGGATCCTCTAGTAGCTCAACCCCCGGCAATGAAGGAATCACAGCTAATTTCATAGCACATCTGGAGCTCTGTGTCCTGTTCTGGGCACCCTGGTTTAAGAAGGATATTGACAAGCTGTGTGCAGAGGAGAGTGACCAAGAGGAACAAGGTTCTGGAAACCAAGCCTGATGAGGAACGGTTGAAAAAGCTGGGCATGTTTAGCCTGTAAAAGAGGAGACTGAGAGGAGATAGAAAAGCCGTCTTCAAATATCTCAAGGCCTGTCACACGGATATAATAATAATAATAATTTATTTGTATAAAAACAGAGTATGTGCTGGAGGAGGGAACAAGCTTGTTTTCTACTGTTTCAGAGGCTAGGACTGAAAGCAATGGCTTCCAGTTGCAAGAAAGGAGATTCTGACTCAATGTCAGGAAGAGCTTTCCCATGGTAAGAGCCGTTCAGCAGTGGAATGGACTCCCTCAGAAGGTGGCGGAAGCAGAGGTTGGATGGCCATCTGTCATGGATGCTTTTGCTGAGATTCCTGCCTTGCAGGGGGTTGGACTAGATGACCCTTGGGGGTCCCCTTCCGACTCTACGATTCTTTGGTCTGAGAGGAGGGACGGAGAGAGAGAGAGAGAGAGAGAGAGAGAGAGAGAGAGAGAAGGCAAAGGCTCGGGGTCCAGACTTGGGTGGCAACCACGACCAGGAGTGGTGCTAGGGCTTTTGGTGCCCTAGGCGAGGGGGCGGGGCACGTGACGCCATTGCGCATGACGTACGGTGCTCCGCCCCCTGCCCGCCGGGCGGCCCCGCGCCGCCGCAATTTTCGCCGCTGGTTGGGGCGGCACCGGGCGGCGGCGGGAGGCGAAGGGCAGGCTGGCCAGCGCCCCCTCCATTTTGGCGCCTCCGCCACCGCGGTTTTCGCCCCAACCTGCTCGCTCCGAGCCTCCGCCGCTGGTTGGGGCAGCGGGGGGCGGCGGGCAGGCTGGCCAGCGCGCCCCCTCCATTTTGGCGCCCTAGGCAGCTGCCTAGTTCACCTAAATGGATGCACCGGCCCTGACCACGACACTCCATAGCTGTCAACTTTCGGATTTGAAAATAAGGGATTTCCCCCCGAACTTTCGGATTTGAAAATAAGGGATGCTGCAAGGGCGGTGCAATGGCACCAAGTAGCCTCGCCACCCTGCGCTCCAGAGGCTGCGCGCGAACGGGTGAGCGAAAGAGCGAGCGCGTAGACGGCAGGCAGGCTGTCTGTCTGGTTGGGCGTGAGGGTCTGGCTGCACAAGGCATGCAAGCTCCGCCCCCAGTCGGTCTCAGACTCCTTATTGGCTGCACAAGGCATGCAAGCTCCGCCCCCAGTCGGTCTCAGACTCCTTATTGGCAGCCGAGCAACGCAGCTGAGGAGCCTCCCTGGCCGGCAGAGAGGGAGAGGAGCTGCTTCCTTTGAAATCCGGGGAATTTAAGGGAGATCAACAATCCGGGATAGCAGCGGGAAACGGCATTGGAATAAGGGAGTTTCCCGCCAAAAAAGGGAGGGTTGACAGCTATGCGAGTCCCTGGGCGACCTTGGTCCGGCCGCAGCCCAGCCTACCTGGCAGGGTTGTTGTGAGGGCAATTTGAGCTGGGGGAGGAATGGAGCTGGGGGCGAGGGGCGAGGGGGATACGCGGATCCCTCTGAGGAAGGCGAGAGGATTTGGTCTGTCAGGGGAAGGAAATGCAATGGAGAAACCAAAACGGGTAAGGTGCTACCGTTAAAAAAATAAAATAAAATAAAAGAAGGGTTTAACCGAAGAAGCGGGTGGAGGTTAAACCGAGCACTAAGTGGCAACGGCTGAGGTCCCCTGAGATTATATTTAATTAAGAAAAATAAAAATGATGCTGCTAACGATGATGGCAATAGTATTAATAGTATTAATAATAGTAATAGTAATAATAATACTACCGGCGGTTAGGATGCTGCCCCTCCCCCTCCGGAGCCCCCAACCTCCGCCCCGTGCACCCCTCCCCCCACATAGGCCCCTCCCACCGCCGCCGTGGGGCAGCAAGCCCCGCCCTCACCTCCTCCACGTCGTGGTCCAGGTGGCCCCCAACCTCCACTTCCACCACCGCCGCCATCTTGCCCCCTCTCTCTCCCTCCCCTCCAGCGCCGCGGCCAGGTGGCCCGCTCGCTTCCGCCGGAGCCCGCCAATCGCCGCCCACTGCCGGTTCCCGCTCGGCCAATCCCCCGGCGCGCGAGCCGCCGCCGGAGGGGCCGATTGGAGGAGGCGGGTCTGGGGGGGCGGGGCCGAGCTGGCCAAAGGCGCCTGTCAAAGCGGGCGAGGGAGCGTCCGACATGTCTCCGCTTCGTAAGCGGGCGCAAAAAGTCCTGTCTGGCCAGCACGGCGCTCAGGGACTAAGTCCTGGCAGGCTGCGTTTTCACAGGCATTTTCTCGCAACCGCCGCGACAGACTTCACAGGATCGCCGGGTGCTTTTTACGCTTCTCACGCGAGCAGGAAATTGATGGACGCTCCCTCGCTTCTCCCCTGCCCCTTAAATCCAGCTGGCGCGGCGCTTTCGAGGCCGGCGGGAGGAAGGACTACGGTTCCCAGCATGCTTAGCGGCCTCTCCTGTCAGAGTTCCTTATTTAAAAAAAATAAGGAACAAATTTAGCGTCGTGATTCGAAACGAAGTTGGCTCCACCATGTAGTAGAAAGCATTTATTTATTTATTTATTTAGAAAACCTTTTTTTTTTAAAAAAAAAGTCCGTTAACGAACGATCTCGGTGACGTCACGCTGAGAGACGAGCAGCCAGCCAATCAGCGTCGAGGGTCAAGGGGCGGGCAGTATTGGCGGGAGATTGAGAAACCCCGGGAAACTAAGGAAGACGCTCCCGGGATCCCTGGGGCGGGGCGCGAGAGATCCCTTTGATTCCCTCATTTGCATACGTTGATTCCCGGGTCCCGCGGGTGCTGAGAGAAGCTCCCTCGGGAAGAGAAAGAGGTAAGTGCTGCAGTCCGGGTTGCGAAGGGTTAAATTCATTCATTCATTCATTCATTCATAAGTATTTTTACTTTTTGTATATTTTAGTTATTCTCGTTTAGTTTTGGTTGGTTTTTTTTTGGTCTTGTCTCCCCCCCTTTTCTTTTTTCTTTTTAAATGCTATTCTATCTTAGATTTCTAAATATTTTTACTATGCACTTTGTAACATTTATCTTAGTCTAATAATATGTAATGTAAGATCAATATATCCTTTTTATATTTATTGTGTAAATTATTTTTTGGGGAAATCATTCACTCATTTTGTGGCATTTTGTTTTGGCTGCTGGGGGTACGTGGGTGGGAGGCAGGGATTTCCTGTGAGTCAGGAACCAGAGGTATAAAGCGCTTCCTTCTCCCTCCGCCAAGACACCCCCCTTGCGAAGAGGATGAAGAGGATGTCTTCAGCCACAGGTAGGGAGCCAGCCGCCCTCCACCGCCTCGGCCAAGGCTTCTTGGCCACACTCTCTGCAGCCTCAGTGGCGCCATCTGCGCCCACACAGACGTGCCCCTTCAGTGGCATCGGAAAAGAGGGAGGAAACACCTGCAGGTCCAAGGGGAGCGTTCCCTCTTTCTTGAAGTGTAACTGTGTACACTTCAAACCAAGGCTGCGCACCTTCAAAGCACAACTTCCCTAAAGAATCCTGGGAACTGGGGTTTGCAAAGGGTGCTGGGAACTGTAGTTCTCTGAGGGAAACCAAGCCTTGTGAGGAACAGTTGAGGGAGCTGGGGATGCTGAGCCTGGAATGGAGGAGACTGAGAGGAGACAGGAGTAAAGGTAAAGGGACCCCTGACCGTTAAGTCCAGTCGTGTCCGACTCTGGGGTGGCAGCGCTCATCTCGCTTTATTGTCCGAGGGAGCCGGCGTACAGCTTCCAGGTCATGTGGCCAGCATGACTAAGCCACTTCTGGCGAACCAGAGCAGCGCACGGAAACGCCGTTTACCTTCCTGCCGGAGCGGTACCTATTTATCTACTTGCACTTTGACGTGCTTTCAAACTGCTAAGTTGGCAGGAGCAGGGGCTGAGCAATGGGAGCTCACTCCGTCGCCGGGATTCGAACCGCTGACCTTCTGATCAGAGCCCTAGGCTCTGTGGTTTAGACCACAGCGCCACCCGCGTCCCTGAGAGGAGACAGGGGAGCCATCTTCAAATGCCTTCCACGTGGAAGATGGAGCAAGCTAGTTTTCTGCTGCTCTGGAGGGAAGGATCTGAACCAAGGGATCCAAATGGCAAGAAATCAGATTCCGACTAAGCAGCAGGAAGAAACTTCTGACAGGAAGAGATGCTCAACAGTGGAATGGTCCCCCTTGGGAGGTGGGCCTCCGTCAGGGATTCTTGAGCTGTTCATTCCTGCAGACCCTCCAAGTGTCCTTATTTTCCAGGGATGTCTCTGATTTAGAGAAGCCATCCCGGTTTCTGATTTGATCCCAGGATGTCCCACTTTTCCTTAGGATTTCCCTATTTTCATTGGAGGAATGTTGGAGCTCTTCATTCACAAAGAGCTACCACGTCCTGTATTTAGTGCAGTATTACATGGTTATCGTGCCTCCTTGTTTAATCCCCGCCACAACCGCCCTGCGAGGTAGGACAGGGCCGAGAGGAAGACGTGGTCTTCTTCCCACTCCACCCGCCCCAGGGTTGCAGGCATTGAGCTCTGTGGCTGAGAGGGAGGGGAGGAGTTGAGTGCCCCCCCCCTCTCCCAGGTTGGGGGTGAATTGTGGCTGGGCTGCGTCCTCACCTACAGAACAGAAGCGAAGGCCCCGGGCATCTCATCCCGAGGGAGTAAGAAGCGGGGGGAAATAAACCCATCTCTCTTCCCCCCCAAACCAGGTGGGACTCATAAGCGGAAATGAAAACCTGAGCAAATGAGGGCGGCTCACTGACTCCTCGGAAATGGCTCCAGTCAAAATCAAATACGTTGTGTCTTTCACATTTCAGGTAACATCCATGTTATTTTAAATTAAGGGAAATAGGGAGTTACGAAACAAGCTGAGCTCAAAACATCTAGTATACGGCAAACGACTATTTAAAAATAGTAAAAAGCTTTGACCTTTGATTTCAAAAAAACCCCCAGTTAATATCATGTCACTAACTTACCATATAACTGGCTCTTTTTGTGTTTCAAATGGTAACCAGTTGGTTTTATTATTTTACTAGCCGTGCAATGGGGAGCTTAGACCCAGAGTCTCACCACTGTTAGTTCTCACCCTCTTCTGGCTCTAGGATCTTCTGGCATATGCCTTTTCAAATTAAGGACTATAAACTTGCAGTAAAAGAGATCTGAGCATCTTGAGATGCCAGCTTCAGTGCCAAATAGTGGACAGTGCAGTCCTGCAGCAATCTAGTGGGTGCAGAGGGATAAATACCGCCCTGAGAATATACAGAAGAAGAGTCGTATACTGTGCTCCTCAGTTGTTCCTTCCCGCTCCTTTTTCTGGGGCAGGATCCCAAGTCCCCGGTGGAGAACCTGCTGCTTGAAGAAGGGGTTCGACCCTGGCTCAGCTCTCCACAGGACCAGAGCAGGCAACTGAAAGCAGAGCTGCAGTTGGAACACGCAAGCTGCATTGGCTACATTGATGTCGGTAAGCAGCAAAGGAATCCCCTCTCTGGGAACAAAAGGGATAGAGAGAACTTTTTATCCCTCTCTCATAACACTGGAACTTGTTGAAATCCAACGAAGCTGAATGATAAGAGATTCAGCAAACACTAAAGTCCTTCTTCACGCAGCACAGAGTTTAACTGTGGAACTCCCTTCCACAGGAGACAGTGATGGCCACCAACTTGGATGGCTTTGAAAGTGGATTAGACAAATTCATGGAGGAGAAGGCTTACCAATAGCTTTGTTGTTGTTTAGTCGTGTCCGACTCTTCGTGACCCCCTGGACCAGAGCACGCCAGGCACTCCTCTATTCCACTGCCTCCCACAATTTGGTCAGACTCATGTTGGTAGCTTCGAGAGCACTGTGCAACCATTTCGTCCTCTGTCGTCCCCTTCTTCTTGTGCCCTCCATCTTTCCCAACATCAGGGTCTTTTCCAGGGAGTCTTCTCTTCTCATGAGGTGGCCAAAGTCTTGGAGCCTCAGCTTCAGGATCTGTCCTTCTAGTGAGCACTCAGGGCTGATTTCCTTCAGAATGGTAGGTTTGATCTTCTTGCAGTCCATGGGACTCTTTTGAATTATGATGCTTTTGAATTATGGTGCTGGAGGAGACTCTTGAGAGTCTCCTCCAGCACCAGAATTCAAAAGCATCAATTCTTCAGCGATCAGCCTTCTTTATGGTCCAGCTCTCACTTCCGTACATTACTACTGGGAAAACCATAGCTTTAACTATACGGACCTTTGTCGGCAAGGTGATGTCTTTGCTTTTTAAGATGCTGTCTAGGTTTGTCATTGCTTTTCTCCCAAGAAGCAGGCGTCTTCTAATTTCGTGACTGCTGTCACCATCTGCAGTGATCATGGAACCCAAGAAAGTGAAATCTCTCACTGCCTCCATTTCTTCCCCTTCTATTTGCCAGGAGGTGATGGGACCAGTGGCCATGATCTTAGTTTTTTTGATGTTGAGCTTCAGACCATATTTTGCGCTCTCCTCTTTCACCCTCATTAAAAGGTTCTTTAATTCCTCCTCACTTTCTGCCATCAAGGTTGTATCATCAGCATATCTGAGGTTGTTGATATTTCTTCCGGCAATCTTAATTCCGGTTTGGGATTCATCCAGTCCAGCCTTTCGCATGATGAATTCTGCATATAAGTTAAATAAGCAGGGAGACAATATACAGCCTTGTCGTACTCCTTTCCCAATTTTGAACCAATCAGTTATTCCATATCCAGTTCTAACTATAGCTTCTTGTCCCACATAGAGATTTCTCAGGAGACAGATGAGGTGATCAGGCACTCCCATTTCTTTAAGAACTTGCCATAGTTTGCTGTGGTCGACAATAGCTACCAATAGCTACTGGCCATGATTGCTGAGCTTTGCCTCTGTGGTTGGAGGCAGCAGTGCTTCTGAATGCCGGATTCTGGAAACCGCAGGAGGGGAGGGTGTTGCTCTTGTGTTTTTCATCCTGCTTGCAGGTTTCACATCACAGGCATCTGGTTGGCCCCTGTGAGAACAAGATGCTGGACTAGAAAGGCTACTGGCTTGATCCAGGAGGCTCTTCTTGTGTTCTTAAGGGCTGATGTTGTAACTGCGAGGCAGGATTAAAAGCACAGAGCGAGTGACACACTGCTTTAAATTTAAAATATGTTAAAATATGGCTCCTCTTCATCCTGGAGAGAAGTGACTAGTGGGGTGCCACAGGGTTCTGTCTTGGGCCCAGTCTTATTCAACATCTTTATCAATGACTTGGATGATGGGCTTGAGGGCATCCTGATCAAGTTTGCAGATGACACCAAATTGGGAGGGGTGGCTAATACCCCAGAGGACAGGATCACACTTCAAAATGACCTTAACAGATTAGAGAATTGGGCCAAAGCAAACAAGATGAATTTTAACAGGGAGAAATGTAAAGTACTACACTTGGGCCAAAAAAATGAAAGGCACAAATACAGGATGGGTGACACCTGGCATGAGAGCAGTACATGTGAAAAGGATCGAGGAGTCTTGGTAGACCACAAACTTGCCATGAGTCAACAGTGTGATGCAGCAGCTCAAAAAGCCAATGCAATTCTGGGCTGCATCAATAGGAGTATAGCATCTAGATCAAGGGAAGGAATAGTACCACTGTATTCCGCTCTGGTCAGACCTCACCTGGAATACTGTGTCCAGTTCTGGGCACCACAGTTCAAGAAGGATACTGACAAGCTGGAACGTGTCCAGAGGAGGGCAACCAAAATGGTCAAAGACCTGGAAACGATGCCTTATGAGGAACTGCTTAGGGAGCTGGGTATGTTTAGCTTGGAGAAGAGAAGGTTAAGGGGTGATATGATAGCCATGTTCAAATATATAAAAGGATGTCATATAGAGGAGGGAGAAAGGTTGTTTTCTGCTGCTCCAGAGAAGAGGACACAGAGCAATGGATTCAAACTACAAGAAAGAAGATTAGAAAGAACTTCCCGACAGTAAGAGCTGTTCGACAGTGGAATTTGCTGCCAAGGAGTGTGGTGGAGTCTCCTTCTTTGGAGGTCTTTAAGCAGAGGCTTGACAGCTACCTGTCAGGAATGCTTTGATGGTGTTTCCTGCTTGGCAGGGGGTTGGACTGGATGGCCCTTGGGGTCTCTTCCAACTCTATGGTTCTATGATTCTAAGACAGCATGTTCTTCAATGAGGTGTTGGCATTCTGAGCAAATGTATTGCAGTGTAGGTTTGTGTCCAGGTGATGGCTGGGTAGCTGAGTCCGTGGCTCTTCAAAACAGTGAAAATTAATAAATGAGATTTTTTTGAAAAAAACTAAAGAAAGGCGCAGGAGACTTGGTCGGGCTGGAGGGCTCCAAGTCTGAATGTTTATATAATAATAATAATAAATTTTTATTTATACCCCGCCCTTCCCGGTCCAAAAACCGGGCTCAGAGCAGCTAACAACAAATACAAAACAATGATTAAATACAACTCTAAAAACAGCTAAAAACAGCATAAAAACCAAACATCAGTGGGATCACTCTGGATCTTCGACTCTGCCCATGCAACAAGGGAAAGATAGAGGACTTTATTCATTTTTTCTTTTACTGCCCTCTATATGTTACAGTTAGACCCAGGCTTTTCCTCTTAATCCCGCCGACCATCGCCCGGGACGACAACCGCATGAAATACTTATTGGTAGACGCCAACCCCATGGTCACACGCGGTGTGGCTATCTACATTTTACAGGCACTGAAACTCAGGGCCACCTCCTCGGCTAACTTGCCCTAGACCTAGACCTATGTAACTTCCTGACATAGCCACTGTCGACACGCCCTGTTATTGCTTCTTATTTTATCTGTTTCATTCAGCATGATTTTATACTTAAGTTTTTTAATGTATTTGTACAAAATGTATAAAATGTATTTGTTGTATTTTATGTAGATTCGCGACACGTTTCCGCCTGGTTTCTCATTATGTTCTATGGCCAGATGGCTAATGCAATAAATAATATTTGATTTGACCAGGGCTAACTGGCCAAGTTAGTCTTGCTAAGCCAGTAGGGAGACCAGGGAAGAATTTTAATGTGGGGACCCAGAAGGGTTTCTTCAGAAAAAAGGGAAGGGGGGAAAGGAATAGGGGATCAGGCTAGATTGAAGGCCAGGTGGAATAACTCTGTCTTACGGGCCCTTATGAACCCCGTATGAGTGCACTGCATCTCAACTAAATTGAGGGGGGAAGGAGACAAATTTCAGACATCTGATAGTCAAAGTGGTGCAGAGCTTGATGTTCTGTTTGTGCTCTTCAGGGAACTGTGGCTCTGCCTTCCTTCAGATAGATGTGGGGCGATCCTCCTGGCCTCTAGACCAGAGTTACCTCACTCTGTTGCCCACCACAGCCTTGATGATGCCTGCTGATGCGAAGCTGGATAAGAATCGTTCTGCAGTCCGGATGTTTAAAGAAGGTAAGAAGGTCTTCAGCCATGTGGAGCCACCTGAGGACTGTAAATGGCCTGGGTTGTGTTTGCTCGGCATCTGAGAGCCAGTGTGGTGTAGTGGTTAAGAGCGGTGGACTTGTAATCTGGGGAACCGGGTTCGTGTCTCCGCTCCTCCACATGCAGCTGCTGGGTGACCTTGGCCTAGTCCCACTTCTCTGAAGTCTCTCAGCCCCACTCACCTCACAGAGTGTTTGTTGTGGGGGAGGAAGGGAAAGGAGATTGGTAGCCGCTTTGAGACTCCTTCGGGGAGTGATAAAGCGGAATATCAAATCCAAACTCTTCTTCTTCATCTCCCTGTCTGTGCCCCACAGGAGACTTCCTGGCTTCAGCTCTAGGCGAGAAGTGGGATCGTGTCAGACTCACTTGTAGCCAGCCTTTCAACAAGCGCACGCAGTTTGGTCTCTCCTTCATCCGAATCCGCACTCCGCAGGACACAGACGACAGCAAGTCGGACCCAGACTCTATTCCTAGTCAGGTACAGATCCATGGGTCATAGGTAGCTATCCTGCAATTTTACCCAAGCATGGGGGCCAAAATCCAGCAAGTAAAGAATATTGTGCACAAACTGGACATTAAAACTAGTGAAGTTGTTTGTGTATATAAATAAATAAAACAATAAAACAAAATAAAGTGTGCACAATCTCCCCATTTATTTTTATTTATTTTTCAAATTAAAATAATAACCGGGAGGCTGCCAATTCTGCTGTTTGTCTGCTCAAAAACCACCCTCTCCCCCTAGGAAGTCTATAAAATTATCCATGGAGAAAGTGAATAGAGAAAGAGTTTTTTCTCACTCTCTCATAACACTAGAACTTTTCGACATCTTCAGTGAAGCTGAAGATTCAGGACAGATGAAAGACAGTATTTTATGCATCGCGTAGTTGAATTACGGCACTTGTTCGCAGGAGGCGTTGATTGCCACCCACCCAGGTGGCTTAAAAGACGGTTAGACAAATTCACGGGGGAGAAAGCTCTCAATGGCTACTAGCCATGGTATGTTCCGCTTCTACTGCCAGGGGCAGTAATGCTTCAAAATACCAGTTGCTGGGAATTGCAGGAGGTGAGAGTCCTGTAGTGCTCAGGTCCTGCTTGCCGGTTTCCCACAGGCATCTGGTTACGAGAACAGGATGCTGGGATTTGGCCTGATCCAGCAGGTTCTTCTTCTGTTCCCTGCAATATGAAATCACTCGGGGGATTTTTGAAGGTCTACTGTTCCTAGCAGCCACCATTATTCAAAAGCACAGTGACCTTATTCTACCTTGCTTTGCCTGCCAGATGCTGGCAGGGATGCCCTGCTTGTGAACATCCCTGAGTCCTTCGATTGGCAGAATACTGAGCCAGGTGGGCTGTTGTTCTAGCCCAGAATGGCCATTCTTATACAGATGAGCAAAATCTGTTGTCTGTGTTTTTTTGTATTTGAGCTGAGCTATAGAAGTGGGGGGGGGGGAAGGAGTTTAAGTCTAGTATCTTACACAGGACTTTCTCAGTTTGCTAATTATTGATCTAATTATTGATCTCTTAAATGTTACCTCTCTTCTTTCATCTTCTTTCAACATAGGGGGGATTGTGAAGAAGGCACAGCACAGACTGTATTTTTTGAGAATTCTAAGGAAAAACCATATTCCGCAAAAGCTGCTGCTTGCCTTCTATCACTGTGCCATTGAGAGCGTGCTCACTTATGGTTTATGTGTGTGGTATGGAAGCTGCACTTCTTGGGATAGGATAGTGTTGCGAAGAATTATCAAAACAGCAGAGAGTATTATTGGCTGCTCACTCCCTACCTTAGAACGTATCTATACCATCAGGTGCCACAGAAAGGCATTAGATATATCAAGAGACCCATCACACCCTGGTCACCGTTTCTTTGAGCTCCTGCCATCGGGACAGAGATACAGAACGATGAAGGCGAGAACGAGCCGTCTCAAGAACAGTTTCTTTCCTAGAGCAATTTTGGCCTTAAATGGAAACTCTGGACTCTGAAGTCATCTTATTTTATTTGTTACGTTGTTCTGTATTGTATTGTGCTTAATTATGTGGAGTGCCTTATTTGAGTTGATATAGCAACCGAGGAGTTTCGTTGTTCCCGCGAGGGGACAATGGCAATAAAGATTTATTCTATTCTATTTGTTGCCCATAGGCTCCTTCCAAGTCCGGCAGCAGCCCATGGCTCTCCAACGCAGCCTTCTGCAGGACATTCTTCCCAGAGGCGCCATCGTAAGTACCTGCATGTGTGCATTCATTGCCAGTCTGCATCCATTGCTCGCATCCACCTCTGGCACAGGGCCCCCGGAAGGATGGACAGAAGGGAATGCAGGCCTCAGCCTGGAAAAATGTTAGCCTGAAAGTTCTGGAGGTCTTCAGGGAAAGGCTGGACAGTCATCCGTGTGCTTAATGTGCAATGCATTCCATTTTTGGACAGGGCAGGTTGGAGCAATAGAGAACAGACAGTCCTTTTATATCATCATAATCATAATTTATTATTTTTACCCTGCCCATCTGGCTGGGTTTCCCCAGCCACTCTGGGCGGCTTCCAACAGAATATTAAAATGTAATAGTCTATTAAACATTAAAAGCTTCCCTAAACAGGGCTGCCTTCAGATGTCTTCTAAAAGTCTGGTAGTTTTTCTCTTTGACATCTGAAGAGAGGGCGTTCCACAGGGCAGGTGCCACCACCGAGAAGGCCCTCTGCCTGGTTCCCTGTAACTTGGCTTCTCGCAGGGAGGGAACAGCCAGAAGGCCCTCGGCGCTGGATCTCAGTGTCCGGGCTGAACGATGGGGATGGAGACACTCCTTCAGGTATACGAGGCCGTTTTCCAGTTTCTAACTCTGTTCTAGTAGTTCTTTTGCTCACACCTGTCTCTGTAGACCACAAACTTGACATGAGTCAACAGTGTGATGCAGCAGCTTAAAAAGCCAATGCAATTCTGGGCTGCATCAATAGGAGTATAGCATCTAGATCAAGGGAAGGAATAGTACCACTGTATTCCTCTCTGGTCAGACCTCACCTGGAATACTGTGTCCAGTTCTGGGCACCACAGTTCAAGAAGGATACTGACAAGCTGGAACGTGTCCAGAGGAGGGCAACCAAAATGGTCAAAGGCCTGGAAACGATGCCTTATGAGGAACGGCTTAGGGAGCTGGGTATGTTTAGCCTGGAGAAGAGAAGGCTAAGGGGTGATATGATAGCCATGTTCAAATATATAAAAGGATGTCATCTAGAGGAGGGAGAAAGGTTGTTTTCTGCTGCTCCAGAGAAGAGGACACGGAGCAACGGATTCAAACTACAAGAAAGAAGATTCCACCTAAACATTAGGAAGAATTTCCTGACAGTAAGAGCTGTTTGACAGTGGAATTTGCTGCCAAGGAGTGTGGTGGAGTCTCCTTCTTTGGAGGTCTTTAAGCAGAGGCTTGACAGCCACCTGTCAGGAATGCTTTGATGGTGTTTCCTGCTTGGCAGGGGGTTGGACTGGATGGCCCTTGGGGTCTCTTCCAACTCTAGGATTCTAGGATTCTTGGCAGCAGCATTGCTTCCAGGAAGCTGGAGTCTTGATTCTGCAGTGGCCTCTTGAGGAAGCAGCTGTTGGGTTTCTCTTTGCAGGAGCACCAAGGAGGAAGCGGCGCTAAAAAGCCGGCTGCAGCAGCTGGACCCAGCCTCCAGCCCTGGCGCCTGTATGAGCCGCCCGACCAGGATGGTGCTGCAGGTGGCCTGTGCCCGCAAAAGAGCCTTCCCCCTGGTGCCTGGCTCCACTCCTCCTTCTGCAGAGAGCAAAGAGGATGGGCAGAGCCAGCATGAAGCTCAGGAGCCAGTTGCGTCGTGTGAGTATTGGGGATGCGGAGGGGGCGGAGAGATGGGGACACTTCTGTCTGCTGAGAAGCTACCCCTCCAAGCACCAACATGGGGGCAGATCCACAAGGGGGAATTCAAACTATGTTTGATGGGTTGAGGTGGTCTTGTGAATATTCCAGCCCGTGTCAGAGAGAGTGGCTTGAGCACCCTGCGATAAAGGTAAAGGGACCCCTGACCATTAGGTCCAGTCGTGACCGACTCTTGGGTTGCGGCGCTCATCTCGCTTTACTGGCCGAGGGAGCTGACGTACCGCTTCCAGGTCATGTGGCCAGCATGACTAAGTCGCTTATGGCGAACCAGAGCAGCGCACGGAAAGGCCGTTTACCTTCCCGCCAGAGCGGTTCCTATTTATCTATTTGCGCTTTGACGTGCTTTCGAACTGCTAGGTGGGCAGGAGCAGGGACCGAGCAACGGGAGCTCACCCCGTCGCGGGGATTCGAACCGCCGACCTTCTGATCGGCAAGCCCTAGGTTCTGTGGTTTAACCCACAGTGCCACCCGCGTCCCACCCCTGGGATAGTAACCAACAAAATCTTAAAACCTTAGACTGATTAAGCCAGATTCCTGATGGATCTGTGCTGCTGATTGGGGTTTTTTTTCCTGGATCCTTTGTTGCGACTAGAGGTGCAGGTGGCCTTTGTGGCCAGATTAGGCTTGTGGCCCAACTAGGACCCTCTCTGGACAGGGATAGCTTGACTTCAGTTATCAGGTGCGCAGCCTGGGAGTCATTTTGGACTCACAGCTGTCCATGGAGATGCAGGTCAATTCCGTGTCCAGGGCGGCTGTCTACCAGCTCCATCTGGTGCGCAGGCTGAGACCCTCCCTGCCCGCAGACTGTCTCGCCAGAGTGGTGCATGCTCTAGTTATCTCCCGCTTGGACTACTGCCATGCGCTCTACGTGGGGCTACCTTTGAAGGTGACCCGGAAACTACAACTAATCCAGAACGCGGCAGCTAGACTGGTGACTGGGAGCGGCCGCCGAGACCACATAACACCGGTCCTGAAAGACCTACATTGGCTCCCAGTACGTTTCCGAGCACAATTCAAAGTGTTGGTGCTGACCTTTAAAGCCCTAAACGGCTTCGGTCCAGTATACCTAAAGGAGCGTCTCCACCCTCACCGTTCAGCCCGGACACTGAGGTCCAGCGCAGAGGGCCTTCTGGCGGTTCCCTCACTACGAGAAGCAAAGCTACAGGGAACCAGGCAGAGGGCCTTCTCGGTGGTGGAGGACCCTCCCACCAGATGCCAAGGAAATAAGCAGCTATCTGACTTTTAGAAGACATCTGAAGGCAGCCCTGTTTAGCGACGTTTTTAATGACTGATGTTTTAGTGTGTTCTGATGCCACTCAGAGTAGGTGGGGTATTAATAATAATAAAAATAAATAAAAAATATAATTAAAAAATCATCATCATCCATGCTCTGGGAACCTGAAGATTGGACTATTGTGATGTGCTTTATGTTGGGCTGCCTTTGAAAATGGTTTGGAAGCACCTCTTGGTGCCTAAGCCACTGAAGAGAAATATAGACCTCCCTCATAGCCTACTAAGAGCCACTAGAGGGAGGAAGAGAAGCATTATAGAGTCTCTGGCCAGTCAGTTCTCCCCTGCTGTCTTCTAGCTGCAAAGTAGATCAGCTACAATCTTATCCTGCCTGCAAAGATGAAAATAATTTAGACTGTTTAGCTTGGAAGGACAAAAAGGTGGTGGTGGGGGACAATAGCACTCTCCAAACAGGATGGCATGGATGAGGTTATTCTGTTTTCATCCTCACAGTAACCCTGTAAATAAAAAAGTTCCTTCCAGTAGCACCTTAGAGACCAACTAAGTTTGTTCTTGGTATGAGCTTTCGTGTGCATGCACACTTCTTCAGATACACTGAGACAGAAGTCACCAGACCCTTATATATAGTGAGAGGGTGGGGAGGGGTATTACTCAGAGGGGTGGTGGGAATGGGTGATAGGCTGATAGCCCTCCCACCCTCTCACTACATATAAGGGTCTGGTGACTTCTGTTTCAGTGTATCTGAAGAAGTGTGCATGCACACGAAAGCTCATACCAAGAACAAACTTAGTTGGTCTCTAAGGTGCTACTGGAAGGATTTTTATTTTATTTTATTTTGTTTTGACTATGACAGACCAACACGGCTACCTACCTGTAACAGTAACCCAGTACAGGTTGGTCTGTCGACAAAACAAGATGTAATGCAGGTGGCCTGTGAATGGCACCTTCCACTAAAACAGCGCAGGAGGGAGAGGTTTGTTTTTTTTTTTAAAGCCTCCCTGAATGCCGTAGCCCTGAGCATACTCCCCCCCCCCGTCCCCCTTTATTTCCATCTCTCTCTGAGACAGCCAGTGTGGTGTAGTGGTTAAGAGCGGTGGACTCGTAATCTGGGGAACCGGGTTCATGTCTCCGCTCCTCCCCATGCAGCTGCTGGGTGACCTTGGGCTAGTCCCACTTCTCTGAAGTCTCTCAGCCCCACTCACCTCACAGGGTGTTTGTTGTGGAGGAGGAAGGGAAAGGAGAATCTTAGCCACCTTGAGACTCCTTCGGGGAGTGATAAAGCAGGATATAAAATCCAAACTCTTCTCTTCTTCTTCTCTGTGGGATCTCATTTGCTGTGGAGCAGTCAACCTCACAGGTGAGTCTTACCAGACACACCTGCCCTGCATGACTAATGTTGCTGACTTGGTTCATCTTGCAGGGCCCAAGCAGGAATCGTCTGCCAGAAGAGGGGGCACGAAAACAAGGCGAAGACGGGCCCCATGCAGCAACCTGTCGAGGTGATTTGGCCATTTGGGGAATTTCCTTCTGGTTCAGTCCCCGTCAGCTGCCCTCCAGATGCAGCTCAGGGTTCAAGGTGGTGTTTTTCCAGAGCGTTTCTGTGGCTGTCACTTCATCCTGCAGCTTCTGTTAACCCAGCAAAAACAGATAACCTTTCAGGATTCCCAGAGGGCGCGATACTGGTGGAGTGACCTGAATGCAGCCTGTTATAATGTGGGAAATGAATGCAGTCCGATTTGTTACCGTATATTCCGGCGTACAAGACGACTGGGCGTATAAGACGACCCCCAACTTTTCCTGTTAAAATATAGAGTTTGGGATATACTCGCCTGAGGACAGCAGTGAAGCGAAATAGTATCCTTGTATCCTAGGTACTTCCTCCATCTCTGCCTCTCAGATCTCACTCCGGAAAGGGGGAAAGGGCTGGGAGCAGAGGGGTTGGGGTTGGTGGAGGACCAAAGAGAAGACTTCTGAGTATTCCCCGCACCACCACGCGCAAGGAAGGAGGGAGGAGGGAACTTGCAGAGAAATTAAGGCAGGAATTTGTGCAGGATTTTTGGCGTTTCGAGAGCAACGGGTGGTGCTTTTTTCTTTTTGGAATGAGGCTATTAAGCGCGAGAGCAAGCGGCTGGTCCTTGTCTATGTGGGGCCTTGTTTGCAGACGTGTGAATGAGTGAGAGAGAGAGAGAGAGAGGCGCATTGAATGGACTTGGAAACGGAGAGGCAGAGATCAGCCAGCAGGGAGGGGCGGGGGAAGGAGCCGAGGTGGGGGGGGGAGGCTTCAGAGTAAGAGTCTCACTGGCTGAACGACTAAAAGGCAGGAAAGATCAGCTTGAGGGTTATCGATCTGAGCGTGCTCCCCCCCACCCGCCACTCCAACCAGTAGGTTCCTGCCCTTTCTCATGCCCTCCCAGCGCAGTGGATCAGAGCAGGGTTAGGTTTGCCCAAGAGCAGGGCTGGGGTTGGTGCCATATAGAGGATTCTAAGTGTGGGCTTTCCCTCCCTACCTGGCGTTTCTGCGAGGGTGAGAGACAGAGACAGGGTGTTTATAGTGTGTTGACCCGCTGTATAAGACGACCCCCGACTTTGTAGAAGATTTTGCGGGGTTAAAAAGTCGTCTTATACGCCGGAATATACGGTACATCCCTGAAAATAGAAGACAAAGTATACTCAAAGGGAAAATGCCACTATGCACAGTAGTCATTTTGAATAAATAGTGTATGTGTGCTGAGCTGTGTGTGGTATAAAGGGAGACTTTAAAATCTTTTAAACGAGCAACAACTTTCTCCGCAGGTCTGCAGCACCTTCTGTCAAGCGTAGGGATAATTCTCGAAGGGAGAGAAGAGCCCCGGGCCAGCAGGGAAGAATGAAGAACATGGGAGGTGAAGAAGAGGAAGAGGAAGAGGGATGGCCTAGAAAGAGAGAGGTGGGGTTGGGGGTGTGCCCCATCTGTGCGGGTGAGTAATAGAATGGAAAGAGCAAACATGACGAGGATTCGGTGCTTGAAAAAGCACGTCACTAGTAACAGATGGCAAATTCAAATAAGCTGCCTGCCAGGTCAGGTGCGACCGTTGGGCAGAGGGAGGCAGCTGCCTCAGGCGACAGGAGCTGGGGGGCGGTAGCAGCAGCACCTCCTTGGCTGTTCTCCTCTGTTAGAGGGCAGAAGCGGAGGTGCACAGCACCCCCTAAACTAGCCGGCAGCCCTCAGGTGTGCTGTGGGATGCTTCTATCCTGTTGTCACCTTCTGAACATGGAAGGGGGGCGCAACATCGCATCCTTTGCCTCTGGCAGCAGAATGTCTTGGGCCAGCTCTGCTATCTGCAATCAATCGCTGAGTAGCAATTTATTTTTAAACTAGTAAAGTAAGCCCGTTACAAAAACGGGCGCTAGAAGGGCGGTGGCGGCGCTTTGCGGTGCTTCCCCCGCATTTTGGCGAGGGAGTAAAGGCGGGGGCGGCAGCAGGAGGCTCCGCTCGAGGCGTGCGGGCGGTGGTACTTTGCGGATTTGTTGTTAGTTCCTCCCTGCCTCCCTCCCTCTGTTCTTACTTCCTTCCTCCCTCCATTTTTCCATTCTTCCTTCCCTGTTTCTCCCTCCCTCCCCCCTCCCTCCCTCTGTTCTTCCTTCCTTCCTCCCTCCATTTTTCCATTCTTCCTTCCTTCCTTCCTTCTTTCCTTCCTTCCTTCCTTCCTTCCTTCCTTTCTCCCTCCCTCCCTCCCTCCCTCCCTCCCTCCCTCCCTCCCTCCCTTTCTCCCTCCCTCCCTCCATTTTCCTTCCTTCCTTCCTTCCTTCCTTCCTTCCTTCCTTCCTTCCTTCCTTCCTCCCAACTCCTTCGCATCCGTGAAGCCATTTATTCCAACTATAACCCCCCCCCCATCAGCTTCCACAATCGGAGCGATGCGACTGACCTCAGCCCTGGAAAATCTGTTTTTTCTTCCCTGCCTCCTCCCCATCGATCAGTGAGGCTGCGTGGCTGCCTGGAGTGCGGAGCCTCTGGCCATGCGCAGAGTGCTTCCCTGGGAAGAGGACCCGCGCGCCCTGCACCCTTTCCTTGCAAAGCCTTTGCCCCGCGCTCACCTGCCGGGGAGAATCGGAAGGCGCGCAGGAAGGCGAGGCACTCGGCCAGGCGGAGAGCCGGGAAGTTCCACACCAGCGCCAGCCGCCTAGGGAAGCGCCTCCTCGGGCTTAGCCTCCCTCCCCCACCCGGTCCGGCCCTCCCCGCCCGGAGGCGGCGCGACCGGCAGCCTCGGCTTCCCGATGCTGGACCATCCTTGTCACATGGAAGGAGCGGCGCCCGCTGGGTCAGCGCCGCCAGTGACCGCTTGCAAGCGCTCGGCCGCTCGCCTTGTTTCCCCGCCTCGGGCTGGGCACCCTCAGTAGCCCGCTCTGAGGGCAGCAGCAGCAGCAGCCTGCATCCCGTGCGCCTCTCCTCCGCTTCCTTTGTGTGCGCGCGCGAGTGAGGGGAGCTGAGGCGGCGGCGGAGGTGGAGCCGCTCTCCCTCCCTCGCCGCCCGCCGCCTGGATCCGCTCCTCCCGCCCCACGATAGCCCGCGTCTCTGGGAGGACCCGGCGGCCGGAGGAGCCGAGGCTGCTGCCGAGGTGGGCGCCGCCGGGCCCCGCTAGCAAGAAGCGAGGGCGTCGGGGAGGAGGAGGGCGAACGGCGGCGGTGGAGCGCCCCTGCGGCCGGGCTGGCGCTGCTGCTGCTGCCGAGGCGGGCGCCGCCGGGCGCCCCTAGCAAGAAGCGAGGGCAGCGGGGAGGAGAGGGCGAGCGGCGTCGGAAGCGGCACTTTGGCTGGTGCTGCTGCTGCATGGAGGAGGCTCCGTGCAAGGTGGCGGCGCTGCCCCAACTGACACCGCGCGTGCGCCACCGCTGACTTCCGGCCTGCATCCCTGTTGGGGGGGGCAGTAGAGCTGTCCAATCCCTGCGTCCCCGTGTGACATGCGCACAACGCACTTCCGTGACACACGGAAAAGCAGGGACACTTGCTCTTTATTATATAGGATGATGCTTTCTTTGTGTTTGTGTGTCAAAATCAAATTAAATTTTATTACGGTCATAGACCAGCGTTTAAAATCTTTAATTTTACAGAGCTAAAAGAAATTAAAACTCAGAATGAATATAGAAGTCTAAAAATTTAAAGGGGCTAAAAATATCCAGGAGGAGGGTCCAGCTTGCCTTTTCCCAGCTTCTGCTCAATGTCTTCATTCCATTCCCGAACAGAAGAGCTGCTACCCACAGCCCAACACCAAGTTTGATACTCCGCTGACTGGTTTGTTCTTGGAGGGTAGACTGTTCCTGTAGATCTGCGTGCAGAATCTAGCTACCATCCGGGTTATCTTTTGCTCTTTGCCTAGTAAAAGGGCATTTAGTTTGGTCTTATCTGGAAGGTCAGCTAACCTCTCCAATAGGGGGGCAATGATGTCTCTGCTGGCCTTGTTGTACAAAGGGCATCTAAAAAATAGATGCTCGGGGCTACCTACTTCCCGTGTTTGTGTGTTTGTTTGCTTGCTTGATGTTTCCTGTCTTTGATTTGCAACACGTGGCACTATATGGCAAGGAGAAATTGCTGGGAGAAGATAGCGTTTTGTTTGCAGCCTGCTGTTTGGGGGAGATAGCGCGTTGTTTGCACCACGCTCAAGTGATGGGCGTCGTATTTGCAACGTGCAGGAGGGTCGCACGTAATGGTGTTACGTAGTAGTAGTCTAACCTCAACTGGCAATCTCAGAGTGGATCGTGGCCAGAGACAGGGGTGGGAGAGAAGGGAGGTGCTAGCTTCTGATGGCTCTTGTCAGACCCTGTTGCCTCCTTCCGCAGGTCATTTCCCCACCAATCTCTTGCCAGCTCACGCCTCCAGCTGTGGAGAAGAGGATTTTGAAGCGAGCTCTTCCTCCTCGCCTCCATCGTCGTGGGAAGAGCTTCTTGCTGACCGCGTCCACTGCCCCATCTGCCAGTTCAGTTTCCCCGCTGCTGAGATAGAGAGGCACGCTAGCAACTGCGGGGAGCTGGCTGAGGCCCCGGTGAATGGACCCTCCTGGCTTTGGGCAGAACAGGGCGAGTAGATTGGGTGCAAGTGCCCCAGGGCAGGCGGCCTTCGCTGGTCAAGACTTTAACCATTCAGTCGCACGTTTGGTGATCAGCTGGGATCAGGATGTCGCCAGAACAAGGAGCCCACGCACAGGAAGTGAGACTAACGAGAAGAGAGTAAGAACTCCAGTAATCGGGGCGAGGAACAGGTTATTTGGGTTGCAGTGCCAGCACCCCTTACTCTCCCTCTGGTCTGATTCTTCTCCCCAACATCAGCACACGCCAGATCGCTGGGGCTCATCCTGATTTGATGCTGCAGTTCACAGCCAAGACTGTCGGAAAGATTCCTCGGAAAGGCTCACCTTCTCCTCTCCCTCAAGGAAGCTGAGGGGCAGGCGCTGCACAGCCCATGCTGGTCTCTCTTCCGTACAGACCAGCAGCAAGGAAAACGAAGACTGAATTAAATGTTTGCAAGGCTTTGCCAAACTTCAAACTCCTGCCCCCCCCCTTGGCTGGGGCTCCTGTAAAGCTGTAGGTTCTGCAACATGTGGAGGCCGCAGGTTCAGGACCATTTGGACCAAGGGGCCAGTTGTAGGAATGTGCCAGTGACAATCTTTGTTGTTAAAAATTGGGGATTTTTCTGAAAAGTTGTGGTGTGTTTCGCTGAATGAACCGATTGCCCTTTTTTTTGAATTTCCCTCCGCACATTCCTAGGCACCAATATTTCAAAGGGAACCCGTGTCCTGCACTACAATTTAGTGGGGGGCTTCGTGCATCTTCCCCTTTCCCCCGCAGGGCACATGCAATGTCTCTGTCAGGTCCTCCCCCTCATCGGTCGTTCAATAAGGGAGCCAAACCACCTGTCTTTTAGTACTTTAATCGGTGCTCATTATTTACAGTGCAGAGCTGAATCATATCATGTCTGATCACTCACTAGCAGAATCTGGAAGTGCCCCCCTGCGGTTTTGGCGCCAACAGAGCATTATTGGCAGCCGAAAACGCCTTTTCCTCCTACGTAATCTCTGCGTCGGACCTGACGGCTCCCCCTCCGTCCGACCCTGCTGGGTGGTGCCAGGCCTGTCTCTATATCTCTCGAGCCCTGGCACTCCTTCCCTCCCAGCCCCCAACTGCTTCTCCCCCGAGGAACTGCTGGTTTCGCTCGCAGATGAGTCAGTAGTCAGAACAGGTGGCTGCTCCCTATAAACACTCAGGGCTGGACTGGCAGGGGGAGGCAGATCCCTGGTAGTCTCTTTCCGATGCTTTCTGTTCTTGCAGAAATGCCCCACCGTAATGGAATCTTAGTGACCCACTGCTATTATTTGTGAGCTACCTCTTAAGAAGGAGAGGAAAGCAGCTGCCCTCATTGCTCCACCCACTTTTAGCTCTGGCCCCGCCCACCACTGGAGGGCGGCCCTCAGAATGTTGGCCAGATCCCCCAGCCCTGTTCCATTTGCCCCAGATGATCCAGGTTTAATTCCAACATGTTGAATGGCACTTCGGCTGTTCTGCTTGCTGAATGTTTTGAGTGATATTCTGCTGTGGCGGCAGCAGACCTCTGCTGTTGTATGCTGCCTGCATCAACGGCCATGTGCTGCCGGGCCGGGTGCACTTGGACCCTGCTCCCGCGTGGGAATCCTGCAAACCAGGGCCAGCACGTCCATTAAGGCGAACTAGGCAGTTGCCTAGGGCGCCAAAATGGAGGGGGCGCTGGCCAGCCTGCTCCCCGCCCGGTGCCGCCCCAACCAGCGGCAGAGCAAGCAGCTTGGGGCGAAAACCGCGGTGGCGAGGCCTCCAAAATGGAGGGGGTGCTGGCCAGCCTGCCCCTCGCCTCCTGCTCCTGCTGGTGCCGCCCCAACCAGCGGCGAAAACCGCGGTGGCGCGGGGCGCCCGGCCGGGCAGGGGTCAGGGCACCGTACGTCATGTGCAATGATATCACGTGGCCCGCCCCCTCGCCTAGGGCGCCAAAATCCCTAGCACCGGTCCTGCTGCAAACAGAATCTCCCCACTCTGTCTCCCAGCAAGTGTTAATCAGAGGCATGGCGGCCTCAGGGAGTAGCGATCGAACCTAGCTGATATAGAAAAAACCTGCTCCTTTTCCCTGGTGGGGTAGCCAAGAGCCCGTATAGAGTCCTTAAGTGGGTTCCCTATCGGGAGGAGAAAATAACAGAGGCCAGCCAGAGAATATTGAGAAGCAAAGCGGCTAGTGAGCCTGACCTTTATTAAACTGTTGCAACAGGGTCCCCACTCACCGCATGCAGGAGGGAGGAGAGAACCCAGAACAATGGTGCGCAAGCCCTTATGTAGACTTTGGAAATTGCCCACTCTGTGGCCCAAGACCACCCCCCCAAAACATCATATATACATCACAGAAGGGAGTGGTCTACAGCAGAAATCCTGCCTGCCAGGATACCTGATAATGGTCACTGATTGCTTTACCTGGGCAGCCTGGCCATTCTTTTGTGATGGCAAATACTTCCTGAATCCAGGTCACAGGCTCACCCTGTTCGTACACAAATACGCCCTTTCAGACAGGTAAGCAGAAGACAATGGAGAGGCTTATCCATTTCCTTCTTGCAGAGAAATATCTGAGGTCAATTTGGAGAGTCAGAATGGCTTCAGGACTGCTCTCCTGTACTATTTCAGACACGTGGTTTATATACTTATGTATGTGATTGCCTTGTACATTTATGAACATTTGTTTTATATTTGAGACCTTAGAATTCTTGTAACACTAGCCATGGGTGCTTGAAGGACCAGGTGCGCAGCCTGGGAGTCATTTTGGACTCGCACCTGTCCATGGAGGCGCAGGTTAATTCTGTGTCCAGGGCGGCTGTCTACCAGCTCCATCTGGTGCGCAGGCTGAGACCCTACCTGCCCGCAGACTGTCTTGCCAGAGTGGTGCATGCTCTGGTTATCTCCCGCTTAGACTACTGCAATGTGCTCTACGTGGGGCTACCTTTGAAGGTGACCCGGAAACTGCAATTAATCCAGAATGCGGCAGCTAGACTGGTGACTGGGAGTGGCCACCGGGACCACATAACACCGGTCCTGAGAGACCTACATTGGCTCCCAGTACGTTTCCCGAGCACAATTCAAAGTGTTGGTGCTGACCTTTAAAGCCCTAAACGGCCTCGGTCCTGTATACCTGAAGGAGCGTCTCTACTCCCATTATTCAGACCAGACACAGATCCAGCACCGAGGGCCTTCTGGCGGTTCCCTCACTGCGAGAAGCAAAGCTACAGGGAACCAGGCAGAGGGCCTTCTCAGTAGTGGCGCCCGCCCTGTAGAACGCCTTCCCAGCAGAGGTTAAGGAGATAAACAACTATCTGACATTCAGAAAATACCTGAAGGCAGCCCTATTTAGGGACGTTTTTAACCTGTGATATTTTAATGTATTTTAATATCTGTTGGAGGCCGCCCAGAGTGGCTGGGGAGACCCGGCCAGATGGGCGGGGTACAAATAAAAAAATTTTTTTTATTATTACCACATTGGAGGCCACCACTGCCTCCTGCAGGAGTGAGTCCCAGAGTTCCATTGATGCGCACTGCGTGAGGTTCTTCCCTCTGAATCTTCCAGCACGGAGTTTCATTGGATGGCCCCGCTGGGCTCTAGTATCTAGTAGAGAGAGGGAGAAAACCTTTCCTTGATGAGGCACACACTCTTCTCTTTAATAAAGCAAGCCCCAAATGGCCCTGGGGGGGGGGGACACTGGACAGAAGCCGAATTGACCACAACCCACCTGGTGAATTACCTGAAAGGAAATCGCAAAAGGAGAGAATTGCGCCATCCACTCAACACTCCATTCCCCAGTTGCCTCCCATGTTGGCCTGAGGCAGGAAAGCGAGAAGGAAGGGGCTGGGGGCTAGCAGGGCAGATGTGCAAAGGGAGAGAGGCAGGGAGGAGGGAGCTGAGAGCAGGAGCCTGCTGCTGTGACAAACAGCCCAGGCTCCTGGGGGAGCAGGGGGAGGCCTTGCCGGAGGCTGCCCATGGCGTTCATGTGGCAACCCAGCCCCCTGGGGGTTGGCAGGTGGGCCCCACAGCGCTCCTGCCTGCCCCTGCCAGGGAAAAACAAGAGATCCGCCCAGGCAGAGCGCTGGAGAGGAAAGCCTCGAGGAGAAGCAAGGACACCTTCTTTCCGGCCAGGCCTTCCCCGGTTTCCTTCTGCTGGAAGGGGAAGGACCTGGAGCATCTCTTGCCAGTCACACCTGGAAGGAGCTGGCACTCCTGCCCTGGGCAAGATGGCCCTGGAGTTGGATGGAATCACGGTGAGTGCAGAGCGGGTAGGGGGGCTCCACCATGTGATCGACAGACAGATATGCCCTTTTGGTTTGGGTTATTTTCTCTACTGTTGGCTGCTGCTTCTCTGCTAGATTTTCTGAACTGCTGAGAGGCGAGCTTACATTTTGCCCCAGCAGGGAAAGGTCTCAGATGTCTCCAGGATGCAGGAATGTGCACCAGCCAGGAAGCAGCTGGACTGTAACTACTGCAGACCTTACTTGGTGCCAACCCAAGGAATTATTCTTACAGCTGTTTCCGTAGCGAAAGGTAGTTGCTCCCTTGGCTCCCTTGCCTGTCTCCCCTGCTCCCACATCCTAGCTCCTGCGTCAACGCCAGGCTCCTCCTGCCCTTGGGCTCTGGGTGAGAGTCACAGGGTCCTGCAGCCTCGCTTTTTAGCCATCCTACACGATGGCTCCCTGACTCCTCTCCATTTGTGCTGAATCCTGATTCAGCTCATTTTATTGGTTTATACAGGGCTTTTTACCAGCATCTGTAATATGTGTCTTTTGATGCAATGGCCTGTAGGCTACGCAGATAAAGTTTGTTGTTGAACTCCTCTCCATTGCACCGCCGTTTGCTGCCGTTTACTCTCGGGTGCTAAACGGCCGGCAGCAATGCAAACCCTGATGCGGCAACAGCTCTGTCTCCTTTGCTACCCCCCACCCAGATAATGCCTCTCGGGCAACCTGCAGGCCTCTCCGGATAGCAATGGAGGTGCTCCACTCCATATGCGGCCGGCTTAGCTTTGTTACCTGGGCCTTTTCCGAGTGGCTGTCAGCAAGCTGCCTCCCCCCCCCTTTGCCTTCTTCCTCAACAAGCAGCTTCCCCAGGGACTCATCTTCAAATCCATTTGTCCCTCCTGTGCCAAGGCAACTCCTTGCAAATTCAATCGGGCGCAGCCAAGAGGGGAAATGGAAATGGCACTCGGAAAGCAAGGGACTTAATTACCGAAGAGGTAATGAGTTAGGGCTCTGTGGAGGCAGGGAAACCACCTGGGCTGGGTTGGTTCTTTCCATCGCCTTTTGTGACTTGAGCAATTGCAGCAAATAAACACGGCCCCCTAAAGCAGCTTTTGCCAACCGGGTGCCGATGACACCTGGGCTGGCAGGGTGGACATCTGTCCAGAAAAGGTTGCTCTAAGTGCCATTTGGTGGTAGCCCGATATCTGCAGCAGTGCTGGCCATAGAGCCGAAAAGGTCTGACTCAAGATCCAGATGTGAGCATCGGTTTCCCTCGCTGTGAAATCTCAAACCATCTTCTCTTCTCTCCATCCCCTTCACACTTCCTTCCCTTCTGAGAGCCGTGTTACTTTTTTTCATTTCACTTAATTTGTATGCTTTGTTGTTGTTTAGTCATTTAGTCGTGTCCGACTCTTCGTGACCCCCTGGACCAGAGCACGCCAGGCACTCCTGTCTTCCACTGCCTATCTATCTATCATCTATCTATCTATCTATCTATCTATCTGTCTGTCTGTCTGTCTGTCTGTCTGTCTGTCTGTCTATCTATCTATCTATCTATCTATCTATCTATCTATCTATCTATCTATCTATCATCTGCCTGTTGTTGTTGTTTAATCATTTAGTCATGTCCGACTCTTCGTGACCCCCATGGACCAGAGCACACCAGGCACTCCTGTCTTCCACTGCCTATCTATCTATCTATCTATCTATCATCTGCCTGTTGTTGTTGTTGTTGTTGTTGTTGTTGTTGTTGTTGTTTAATCATTTAGTCGTGTCCGACTCTTCGTGACCCCCATGGACCAGAGTATGCCAGGCACTCCTGTCTTCCACTGCCTGCCTATCTATCTATCTATCTATCTGCCTGTTGTTGTTGTTGTTGTTGTTGTTGTTTAATCATTTAGTCGTGTCCGACTCTTCGTGACCCCCTGGACCAGAGCACGCCAGGCACTCCTGTCTTCCACTGCCTCCCGCAGTTTGGTCAGACTCACATTGGTAGCTTCAAGAACACTGTCCAACTATCTTGTTCTCCTCGTGCCCTCCATCTTTCCCAACATCAGGGTCTTCTCCAGGGAGTCTTCTCTTCTCATGAGGTGGCCAAAGTCTTGGAGCCTCAGCCTCAGGATCTGTCCTTCCAGTGAGCACTCAGGGCTGGTTTCCTTCAGAACGGATAGGTTTGATCTTCTTGCAGTCCATGGGACTCTCAAGACTCTCCTCCAGCACCAGAATTCAAAAGCATCAATTTGTATGCTACTTTTCTATATCAGCCAAGGCAGGTTTACCACAACAAAATAGACAACAACGATCACACACCTTATGACAACCTGACCCAATGCAAAAAAGTCATAATAAAAACGTAACTTTAAAATATGCCTTAAGTAATATTCAATAAACCATTAGAATAGAATAGTATGCTATAAAATTAACTCTCAGAATATCAGCAAATAATGATTAAATGGAAGTTCACTCTTAACAGTTACAATAAATAATTACTCAACTATAAACAATAGAAATAGCAGCAAATCACAGTGCATAAAACGCCACAATGCATACAAAAACATGTAAATGGGTCGGCGTGAGAGGCTGTTAACCAGGGATAGCTGTGGGCAGGATCCCTGCACTGCAGGGGGTTGAACTGGATGACCCTCAAGGTCACTTCCAGTTCTAGAATTCTATGAAATTGAGGAACAAAGACAAACAACTTATAATTTTAAAAAAAAAAATCAAATCACTAAAAATTGGAAGGAAGATGGTGGGGGACTTCATGCACACAAAATTACATTTTTGAGAATTACTTTTGGCCTCCAAAGCATTTGATTCCTTGCATTGTGAGCTCCTGGGAAGACAGGTGGTGGAAAACTTGAAAAGTATAAATAAATGAAAAAAAAGAAATTGACACTTGTCGTCTTTTCATCCACCCCCTTAGCAACCCAACTGGAAAGAAATCGTGAACAAGAAGTTGAAGTTCCCAGAAGGCCTCCTCAACGCCATCCAAGATGGGCAGCTGATGAAGGTCCAGCAGCTGCTGCAGGTGAGCGACGGGATCCTGAAGCAGCTGGATGAGGCCGAGGACCGGGCGTGGCGAGAGGCTCTCAACCTGGCCATCCGCACGGGCGGCGAGGAGATCACCAGGAATCTGCTGCGCATTGTCAAGTTTGACTTCCGTCAGATCCACGAGGCCTTGCTGGTTGCCGTGGATACCAACCAGCCCACCGTGGTCAAGCTGCTGCTGGACCGCCTGGACCAGGAGAAAGGCCGCAAGATGGACATCAAGTCCTTCTCCTCGGCCTTGTTTGACAACTCCATCGACAACTCGCGCTTTGCCCCGGGCGTGACGCCCCTCACCTTGGCTTGCGAGAAGGACCTCTACGAAATCGTGGACATGCTCATGAAGAAGGGCCACGCCATCCCGGGGCCGCACAAGGTCTCGTGCTCCTGCCTGGAGTGCTCCAACGGCCGCAAGTTCGACCTGCTCAAGTTCTCGCTTTCTCGCATCAACACTTACAAGGGCATCGCCAGCCGGGCGCACCTCTCCATCGCCAGCGAAGACGCCATGTTGACGGCCTTCAAGCTCAGCCGAGAGCTCAAGCGCCTCTCCAAGAAGGAGCCCGAATTCAAGGTCTGTCTCTGGCCGCACCCACCGCGCAGGTGTCAGGGACTGGACTGAGGAGGAATAGTGGGAGCCGTCCCCCCCGCCCCGAACCATCCCAAGGGCCAGAGGACAGTATTGATTTAGAACAGCGGTTTGTAGAGGGGCATAGTCCAGAGGGGAAAATCTGGAAAATACTGGGTGAGGAACAGCTAGAAGTGGAAACACCAGGAGAGAGACAGCTGGCAGATTCCATGTCGTTGGACGACATTCCTAACCCCCCTTCGCCCAAGACTAGATGGGCTCTGAGAGTGATAGAACAGAGAGCGCAGTGGCAACAAGCTCAGATTGCCCAATACTGGAGTGACGTAGATTAATGTGGACGGAGGGGGTGAGCCTCTACTGGAAGCCACACCATTTCTGGATAGATATGCCCTCCTTTGCTGTGATTATTAAATAAATTGATAAGAATGCTCCTTTAGTTTGATCTGCTTATTTACTGCCACCAAGGGAGGGATCCGATTCCCCAAAGCCTGTCAGTAGGTCAAGGTGGGGAACATCTATGATAATAATAATAATAATAATAATAATAATAATGTTGTACCCCACCCATCTGGCTGAGTTTCCCCAGCCGCTCTGGGCGACTATAGCCCTCCAGGTACTGGTGGACCCCAACTTCCATCATCCCTGAACATTGACCATGTGGGCTGGGAGTCCAACAACATCTGGAGGGCCACCGGTTGTTCCTCAGCCTTGGGGAGTCCATGCAGACCATGCTATGCATCCGGGCAATTCGAATTCTGCACAAACAAAAGCCGTTCTCTTCAGAATTGGGGTGGGCCCTTGTGCTGCCCTTCCAAGCCGCAGCCAGATCCTTCCAACCAAAATGGTCAAAGGCCTGGAAACGATGCGGAACGGCTTAGGGAGCTGGGTATGTTTAGCCTGGAGAAGAGAAGGTGGAGGGGTGATATGATAGCCATGTTCCAATATATAAAAGGATGTCATATAGAGGAGGGAGAAAGGTTGTTTTCTGCTGCTCCAGAGAAGCGGACACGGAGCAATGGATTCAAACTACAAGAAAGAAGATTCCACTTAAACATTAGAAAGAACTTCCTGACAGTAAGAGCTGTTTGACAGTGGAATTTGCTGCCAAGGAGTGTGGTGGAGTCTCCTTCTTTGGAGGTCTTTAAGCAGAGGCTTTACAGCCACCTGTCAGGAATGCTTTGATGGTGTTTCCTGCTTGGCAGGGGGTTGGACTGGATGGCCCTCGGGGTCTCTTCCAACTCTACGATTCTATGATTCCTTCCTTGATCCTGCCTTGTCCTTGTCCTCCCGTCCAGCCCGAGTACCTGGCCCTGGAGCAGCTGTGCCAGGAGTTTGCCTTTGAGCTGCTGGGAATGTGCCGCAACCAGAGCGAGGTGACGGCCGTCTTGAATGACGTGGCGGATTCCTCGAATGACGAGGAAGAGGAGGACTTCAACGACCAGGCCTTTGAGGAGGGCATCCCCAACTTGGCGAGGCTTCGCCTGGCTGTCAACTACAACCAGAAGCGGGTGAGCTGGTCAGAGGAACATGATCCGGGGGCAGAAGGGAGCAGTGCCGGATTTAAGGCAGTGTGGGCCATTCTCCTGCACAGGGTGCTGAGCCAAGGGGGTGCAAAACTATGACGTAGCACACCTGAGAGTATGCGCAGAATGCAGATGGGGGAGAGTGCCGAATTTTGTCCTCAGGGCACCATATTACCAAAGTCTGCCACTGGTGGAAGGAACAGGGGCG
The DNA here is from genome assembly GCA_034641395.1 of Darevskia armeniaca. Taxonomy (NCBI): domain Eukaryota; kingdom Metazoa; phylum Chordata; class Lepidosauria; order Squamata; family Lacertidae; genus Darevskia; species Darevskia armeniaca. The sequence goes on from JAWWNF010000106.1 coordinate 263,992, forward strand.
TAGCAAGGGTGCGGGGGGGGGCCGCCCCGGGTAGCGTCCTGCTTGGGGTGACACTTTGGGTTTTTTTTAAAAAAAATACTTTAAAAAAAAAATTTTTTTATAGGCTATTTTCAGCGCTGCCGGGGTGTAGCCAGTGAGGAGGGGTGTCGCGCTTGTCGCTGATGTGACACCCCCCTCGCTGGCCGCCCCTGTGGCTCTGCCACAGCAGCGCCGAAAATAGCCTCCTCCCCGCCGCTGGCTGGCTTGCGGCACCGCGGCATGGAGGAGAGGGGCAGGCCAGCAGCCAGGAGGGGTGTCAGCCCCTCCTGGCTGGTACGCCCTACTCCTCCATGCCGCGGCTCCGCCCAGGGAGCGCAGTGGCGAAAAAAACATCTGAAAGGGGGGGAAGGAAGACAAAGCAGGCGCTTTAAAGTGCCTGCTTTGTTTTCCTCCCCCCCCCCTTCAGCTGTTTTTTTGCCCCGGCATGCAGGAGAGGGGCGGGGCAGCAGCCGGGTGTCACCTCCTCCTGGCTCTGGTCCGCCCCTCTCCTCCATGCCGTGGCTCCGCCCAGGAGCGCAGCGGCGAAAAAAACCCGCTGAAAGGTTTTTTTTCAGCGGCTTTATTCGCCGCGGCATGGGGCAAAGGAGTCGCTCTGTGTGCATGCGCATTGTGACGTCATGCGCATGGAGCGACGCCCTGCCCCCAGGGGTGCCGCTTGGCTTGCCGCCCCCGGTACCCAAGCGGCACACTACGCCCCTGGGAAGGAAGGTCTTGCGGTGGGCAGCAGGGGTCTCACATATACTGCCAGCCACAATGGCCAGCAGCATTTTCCGTTGTCAAAGATGCCATGCCACTCATTGCCAGTTGCTGAGAATTACGAGTGCCATGGCACTTGCATTATGGTTGTGGGCTTCCCTTTGGGGGCACCTGGTTGGCCACTGTGAGAACAGGTTCCTGGACTGGATGGGCCATTGGCCTGATCCAGCAGGGGTTGGCGATACGAGCGGAATCAGGTTTGTGAGAGCTGTTGCTTTTAATCTTCTTGTAGTTTCCTAGCTTCATCTGGTTGGCCGCAGCGGAGAAGTCTTCAGAAACCGCCCCAAGCACCTTTAAGACCCCAGTATATCTGTCTGTCTTGACTTTCATAAACCAACAACCTTATTCAAAAGTCCATCCTGCCTCTTGTGTTGGTGTCCCTCTCACGCTTATACTGACCATATACAGTGGTACCTCGGTTTACGAACTTAATCCATTCCAGAAGTCCGTTCTTAAACCAAAACCGTTCGGTTTAAGAACGGTTCACACTATCTGAAGAAGTGTGCATGCACACGAAAGCTCATACCAAGAACAAACTTAGTTGGTCTCTAAGGTGCTACTGGAATGAATTTTTTTATTTTGTTCTTAAACCGAGGCGCACTTTCTCTAATGAGGCCTCCCGCCGCCAGTGCCCTTCCACCGTTCGGATTCCGTTCTTAGACCAAGGTAAAGTTCGCAAACCGGGACACTACTTCCGGTTTTGCCAAATTGTTCGTAAACAGGGCTGTTCTTAAACCGAGGTACCACTGTAAAATAATAATAATAATAATAATAATAATAATAATAATAATAATAATAATATATTATTTATACCCCGCCCATCTGGCTGGGTTTCCCCAGCCACCATTAAGGGCTTTTCAGAGCCATTTTAATGAGACCCTAAACAGCACTGGAAAAGTTGAAGAGGCACAGATCCCTACAGCTGTGTTTTTGCCAAGTGAGGCTGAGGGAGATTGGGGACGGGGAGGTATCCTTGACAGTCACTTTGGGGAAGGTGGTCCTGAGACCACCAGGCAGGCCTTTGCTTTTTGATCAGGGGTCAGCAACCTTTTTCAGCCGTGGGCCAGTCCACTGTCCCTCAGACCTTGTGGGGGGCCGGACTATATTTTGAAAAAAATGAATGAATGAATTCCTATGCCCCACAAATAACCCAGAGATGCATTTTAAATAAAAGGACACATTCTACTCTTGTAAAAACACGCTGATTCCCGGACCACCTGCGGGCCGGATTGAGAAGGCGATTGGGCCGCATCCGGCCCCCGGGCCTTAGGTTGCCTACCCCTGGCTTTGAACCAGGAGAGACCTTTTCATCTTATTTCTGTCATGAATTCTACTCAATATTGATCCAGAGCAGAACTCCCAATGTATAGTTAGCAGAGTAAAAACTTAAACACGTTGCAGGATTCCCCCCCAAAATAGACCAGAGGCAATTGTGAAAAGTACATGTGAAAAGGATCTAGGAGTCTTGGTAGACCATAAACTTGACATGAGTCAACAGTGTGATGCAGCAGCTAAAAAAGCCAATGCAATTCTGGGCTGCATCAATAGGAGTATAGCATCTAGATCAAGGGAAGGAATAGTACCACTGTATTCCGCTCTGGTCAGACCTCACCTGGAATACTGTGTCCAGTTCTGGGCACCCCAGTTCAAGAAGGATACGGACAAGCTGGAACGTGTCCAGAGGAGGGCAACCAAAATGGTCAAAGGCCTGGAAACGATGCCTTATGAGGAACGGCTTAGGGAGCTGGGTATGTTTAGCCTGGAGAAGAGAAGGTTAAGGGGTGATATGATAGCCATGTTCAAATATATAAAAGGATGTCATATAGAGGAGGGAGAAAGGTTGTTTTCTGCTGCTCCAGAGAAGAGGACACGGAGCAATGGATTCAAACTACAAGAAAGAAGATTCCACCTAAACATTAGGAAGAACTTCCTGACAGTAAGAGCTGTTCGACAGTGGAATTTGCTGCCAAGGAGTGTGGTGGAGTCTCCTTCTTTGGAGGTCTTTAAGCAGAGGCTTGACAGCCACCTGTCAGGAATGCTTTGATGGTGTTTCCTGCTTGGCAGGGGGTTGGACTGGATGGCCCTTGGGGTCTCTTCCAACTCTAGGATTCTATGATTCTATGATTCTATGAATTGTATTTCATCCAGCAGAGCTTCACTGCTACTGAAGGCAGATGAGCATAATGGCCCCAAATCCAATACATTCAGGATTGGCCCTGTCCATAAGAAATCCAGTTGCAGCAGACGTCACTTAAACTTACAATAACTTATAATAGGAGTAAACCTTAACACTAAGCATACTATGTACAGAATAGCACACCAGAAGGAAAAGAGATAGAAAGAGAAAGTGAAACCCAGGCTCCTTACTTTTATAGTCAGCATCACCTTAACAGAAGGGATAACAGAACCAGTTTAAACCAGCTGTACTCTGCTTCTCGGAAGGAATAACCCAAACACGATGAACCTTCTGCTTGTTTCTTTCACACAGAGAAGCTTCCACAACCCTCTTGAATTAATTAGAATGTTATGCCTATTTACCTTGACTCTGGAAAAAGTTTCAAACCAGAAGAAAACTTCAAGCAGCCTTTTAAAAGAAAGCTTTTATTGTTTTGTCAGACAAAAGCAATAAGGTACATTCAAAAGCAGAATGCACACCCACTCCCTGTGTGGGGTGCCTTTTATACATTGTCATATAGTATAGCCCAACCTCTCAGCATTAGCCCAGGCTATTAGCAAGCTTTTAGCAATATTCTAATATTCCCTTAGCCAATGAGATTCTTTTGTCTGTTTCAAGCTGCGAAATCCACCAGGAGGTGCTATCTGCGTACTTTTGCTCCTAATTAGCTGACCGTTGCCCTCTGTTTCACCTTTTGGCTGTCAGTTGTTGACAGGAAACTTAAAAGTCTCAGACAGGGAACTCTCAACCACATGGCTAGTTTCTGCAGTTAGCTACTTCCCCATTTTGTCAGCTACTTCCCCATTTTGTCAGCTGCTTCCCCATTTTGCCAGCTACTTTGTCCTAGCAGATGTTTGTGGTTGCAACTGCCTGTTCCTCTTTTAGCTGAAAGCTGCCTGTTCCTGATTTAGCTTTTAGCTGAAAGCTGCAGACCAAAACTTTTCTCACTATAATCATTCTAAGTATTTTAATATAATATGTAGTCGCCCTGACCTTTCTATTTGGCCTGTCCTGACAGTTTGGGTCTGGTCTGGACTGGCTCCTTCAAGAATAGGAAAAACAAAATTAAAAAAATTCCTTCCAGTAGCACCTTAGAGACCAACTAAGTTTGTTCTGGGTATGAGCTTTCGTGTCCATGCACACTTCTTCAGATGCACACGAAAGCTCATACCAAGAACAAACTTAGTTGGTCTCTAAGGTGCTACTGGAAGGAATTTTTTTATTTTGTTTTGACTATGACAGACCAACACGGCTATCTACCTGTAATTAGAATAGGAAAGACCTCTACACGTCAGATCAATACTTTCTGCACTGAGAAATGCAAACTGACCATTCCCCCATCCCCAGTTTGTTGCCCACCCCATCTGCCAGCAAGTGCTGTCGTCCATCTGGTGCGGAAGCCTGCAGAGCTGGCGGGGCAGCACCTCCCTCTGGAAGGTCTTCGTCTCCTGCTCCATCTTCATGGGGATGCCGTTCCTTTGCCTCGTCTACTACGTGGCCCCCAAATCCAAGGTGAGGGGTTCGTGGCTGGGCTCGTCTCTCGGCCTCCACAACAGACAGATCAGCTGGGGGTCCGCTGTTGCCTGAGCACAGGGATAACGTGCTGTCATCTTCCCAGCCAACACGGTCATGATCTCTCCAGCCCTTCAGCTTTACCTTCTTTACTCCAGGGCACAGGTGGGGAACCTCAGGCAAAATGCAGCACTCCAGGCCACTCCGTTTGGCTCCTGGGACTCTCCCCAGGCTACAATCCTTCGTTCTCTGGACCCTTCCTGGGTGTAATTGCCTTATTATCGGAATCTGATGCAGCCTCTTACATGTCAGGCTGGAGTATAAAGAGATGTGTGTCTAGATACCAGCCCCCCTGTTCAAAAATACGCTGCAGCTTTCTCCACCTTTGCCTCTGGCCCCACACACCACTGGTACGCGGCCCTGTGGGAATGTTGTGGATAGTAGGAGAGGATATATTGGTTGAATATTATCCTTCCTCACTCATGCTAGTGAGTCAGTAGTAGAGTACATTCCCCTGCATATTGCAGGAAGCTAATTGGTAGATTCGTTTGAATCTCTTTATTGAAGCAGTCCAATCTGGGTTGTCCAGATTGGGTTTGATCCTGGTAAATCCCCTTTTGTTCCCTCTTAAAAAGAACAAAAGAACAAACAGTGTTCTTAAAAGTATACCAAGAAGTTTACTCACATTCAGTTCACAGTAGGTTGCCGGGAGGCAGGCTATAGCTTGTAGTTACAGAAGAGGGTTTGAGTTCATCCCATATGGGAATGAGCCCCTGTCTTGCTGGCTGAGAGCCAGCAGACAGCTAAATATATCAGTATCAGAAGAAAGCAGCAAAAGAGAGTAAGGGAAGATGGCTGCATGACTAGCCCTTTTATGGGGTCTCCTAGGGTCACTCCCATCTACCTGGTCACACGCAGGGGGAGGAAGCTCCAGACCAGGTGTGACAGGAAGGCCTCCTGGCTTCAGTAACATCTCCCTGTGTGTCCGCTCTGGGCAAACAGGAAGTGTTGTAGCAGGGGCGTACAAAGTGGGGAGCGGAGGGGGTGGGCCACCCCGGGTGCCACTTGGGTTTTTTTTGTGACAAGATGGCCCCTGTCTCCCCCCAGCTGTAGAGCGGCCTAGGGCACGCACAGCCGTATGGGCGCTGCTCACGCGGGCTGCTGCGTGCGCGCACTCTGTATGGGATGCCGCACATGCGCAGTCCGTACGGATGTCATGCGTGCGTCACAGGGCGGTTCGCCCCGCCCCCCGGCGTCCTGCCCCAGGTGCCGGAGAAGGTTCCTCCTCCACTGTGCTGTACTTGACAACTTATGTTACATCCCACAGGCCCTTGGTAGGCTGCCCGAATGGGAATGTGGCCCTTGGGTTGAAAAAGGTTTCACCACCCTTACTCTAGGGCAAGGGGGCACAGCTCCAAATGCTCAAGAGGCGCAAGGCCTTTGCCATCAGTTCACACAATCCTAGAATGTTGTTACCAACTTGGGCTTACGGGTGCTTCTCTTAAGCATCTCCCCCTCCAGACTTTTTGTGTGGAAGGACGAAAAACTGAAGAGCAAGTCAAGTGAAGATTTCAGGGCAGGGAGAATCCATTTAAGAAGTGCAAATTTGCAGGTTTGTAACAGCCCAGACACTGAGGTCCAGCGCTGAGGGCCTTCTGGCGGTTCCCTCACTGCGAGAAGCAAAGCTATAGGGAACCAGGCAGAGGGCCTTTTTGGTAGTGGCGCCCGTCCTGTGGAACACCGTCCTATCAGAGGTTAAAGGGATCAACAACAACATGACATTCAGAAAATACCTCAAGGCAGCCCTATTTAGGGAAGTTTTTAACCTGTGATATTTTAATGTATTTTAATATCTGTTGGAGGCCGCCCAGAGTGGCTGGGGGGACCCAGCCAGATGGGCGGAGTATAAATAAATTATTATTATTATTATTATTATTATTATTATTATTATAGAATGTTGCCACATGGCTAGCCGATGATGCATCGGCTAGCCGATGATTTTTAAATATTTTGATGGAACAGACACAGCCTTAGTGATCTAAATCAGCCTTCCTCAATGTTGTGCTCTCCAGATGCTTAATAATAATAATAATAATAATAATAATTTATTATTTATACCCCGCCCATCCGGCTGGGTTTCCCCAGCCACTCTGGGTGGCTTCCAACAAAAGATTAAAAATATATTAAAATTTTGACTACAATTCCCCAAACACCTAGAGGCATCAGGTTTTTTTGGGGGGGGGCTGATGTACGACCATGATGTGTGTGCCCCCTCTTTAAAACACTGTGTGCAACTCACTGTGTGTCATCTCATTCCTCCTCAGTTTGGCAAAATGCTGAAGATCCCCGTGATCAAGTTCCTTCTGCACTCGGCCTCGTATGTCTGGTTCCTGGTCTTCCTGCTGGCAGAGTCGCTGGTGCTGGAGTACAACAACGAGACCTTTTCGGGGCGGAACCAGAACATGTGGGAGACTTCGCTGCACATGATATGGGTGGCAGGTCTGTGGCCCAGGTCAGGCAGGCAGGGGAGGGCAAGGATGTGGGCAGGAGATAATTCTCCACTACCACCTTGAGGGCTATATTATGCGTCATCCGGGTAAAGATCTCCGCTTAAAAGTCTTGTTGTAAAAGCAAAATAAAATAAAATAAAAAAATTCCTTCCAGTAGCACCTTAGAGACCAACTAAGTTTGTTCTTGGTATGAGCTTTCGTGTGCATGCACACTTCTTCAGAAGGGTATCTGAAGAAGTGTGCATGCACACGAAAGCTCATACCAAGAACAAACTTAGTTGGTCTCTAAGGTGCTACTGGAAGGAATTTTTTTATTTTATTTTGCTTTGACTATGACAGACCAACACGGCTATCTACCTTTGTTGTAAAAGGAAAGAGTTCAGCAGACACTGAAAAAAACCCCAATAGAAATGTCACCTGCCTGATGTGTATCAGGTTCAAGTTGCAAAGGACAGGTCCCCACACTAAAGACCCAATTCCTGCATGCTAGGGACATCCAACTCCCAGGAGACGGAATAATAATAATAATTATTATTTTTTATTTGTACCCCGCCCATCTGGCCGGGTCTCCCCAGCCACTCTGGGCGGCTTCCAACAAATATTAAAATACATCAAAATCACAAGTTAAAAACTTCCCTAAACAGGGCTGCCTTCAGGTATTTTCTGAATGTAGGATAGTTGCTTATCTCTTTGACCTCTGCTGGGAGGGCGTTCCACAGGGCGGGCGCCACTACCGAGAAGGCCCTCTGCCTGGTTCCCTGTAGCTTTGCTTCTCACAGGGAGGGAACCGCCAGAAGGCCCTCGGCGCTGGATCTCAGTGTCCGGGCTGAACGGTGGGGGTGGAGACGCTTCTTCAGGTATACAGGACCGAGGCCGTTTAAACTGAGATCTACTCCCAGAATAAAACACTGGCAGTGTATACCTGAAGGAGAGTCTCTACTCCCACCGTTCAGCCCGGACACTGAGGTCCAGCACCAAGGGCCTTCTGGCAGTTCTCTCGCTGCGAGAAGTGAGGTTACAGGGAACCAGGCAGAGGGACTTATCGGTGGTGGCACCTGCCCTGTGGAACGCCCTCCCATCAGATGTCAAGGCAATAAGCAACTATTTTACTTTTAAAAGACAACTGAAGGCGGCCCTGTTTAGGGAAGTTTTTAATGTTTGATGCTGTCTTTTTTAAAATATTTTTTTATTCCCTGTGTTTTTCTCCTCCAGGTTTCTTCTGGTTTGAGTGCAAAGAGGTCTGGATCGAGGGCTTCCGCAGCTACCTCTTGGACTGGTGGAACTTCCTGGACATCGTCATGCTCAGTATGTACCTGGCCTCCTTTGTCCTCAGGCTCCTGATATTCTTCCAGGGCCGTGTTTTCTGTCTGGATAACAAGGAGTCTGCAGAATGCCGTTACTACACGGAAGCGGGTGAGCACCTCCCACAAGCTGGGATCTCTTTCCTTCTCCTGCATGGCTCCATAGGTGCATTGGCTTGTGAGTTCGATAGAACATTAATTAATTAATTAATTAATTAGTTAGTTAGTTAATTACAATACCTGGCTTTCTCTCTGACATGGTGCTGGAGGCAGGGAGGCGCTGAGTGCAAAAGCACCTTGCCTGCCGGTAACCCTCCAACGCCGCCATTATAGGGCCTTCTGGCGGTTCCCTCGCTGCGAGAAGCGAAGCTACAGGGAACCAGGCAGAGGGCCTTCTCGGTAGTGGCACCCGCCCTGTGGAACGCCCTTCCTTCAGAGGTTAAAGCAATAAACAACCACATGACCTTTAGAAAACACCTGAAGGCAGCCCTGTTCAGGGATATTTTAATGTATCTTTATATTTGTTGGAAGCCGCCCAGAGTGGCTGGGGAGACCCGGCCAGATGGGCGGGGTACAAATAATAAATTAATATTATTATTATTATAAAGGCTTCAGACATGGGTACAGAAAAGTGCAGGTAAGGGCTGTGACCAACCAAAACCTTGCCCCATGGAGAAGCTGACTTGCCTAATGTGCGCCACACACCCAGCACAGATGCCCCTTGCTTCTCTCTGATCCTTCATCCCCTGTCTGACCCAGAACGTCAGGAGTGGCACACCGAAGACCCCCAGTTCATCGCTGAGGTGCTGTTTGCCGTGACCAGCATGCTGAGTTTCACCCGCCTGGCTTACATATTGCCTGCCCACGAAACCTTGGGGACCCTGCAGATCTCCATTGGCAAGATGATCGACGATATGATCAGGTTTTTTGGGGGGGGGCATCTTTCCCCGCCATCATCCTTGTTGGCTCTGCAGTGCACTGAGCCTTCTCTCCCTCTCAGTGAATCCCATGTCTCCCAAGTCTCTGGGGGCATCACCTCTCTCCTTGGCCCCTGAATGTGCTCCTGATATAGACATAGCTGTCAACTAAGGGTTTTTTTTCAAACTTTCAGATTTGAAAATAAGGGATGCCGCGAGGGCGGTGCAATGGCACCAAGTAGCCTCGCCACCCTGCGCTCCAGAGGCTGCGCGCGAACGGGTGAGCGAAAGAGCGAGCGCGTAGACGGCAGGCTGTCTGTCTGTCTGGTTGGGCGTGAGGGTCTGGCTGCACAAGGCATGCAAGCTCCGCCCCCAGTCGGTCTCAGACTCCTTATTGGCAGCCGAGCAACGCAGCTGAGGAGCCTCCCTGGCCGGCAGGGAGGGAGAGAAGCTGCTTCCTTTGAAATCCGGGAAATTTAAGGGATATCAACAATCCGGGATAGCAGCGGGGAACGGCGTTGGAATAAGGGAGTTTCCCACCAAAAAAAGGGAGGGTTGACAGCTATGGATATAGGACATGACTAGTTCTTGCCTTTTAAGGCGGAGACCTGTTCTGGCAAGGCGGCCAGAGTAGCAAGTACAAGCCCAGCTGACAGGAACGGGGCAGCGACCTCTGTCCGTGTCATGAGATAGTTGTCCTGAATGACTCAGATGACCCCAAATATAAATAATAATAATAATAATAATAATAATAATAATAATAATAATAAATTTTTATTTATACCCCGCCCTTCCTGCTCCAAAAACCGGGCTCAGGGCGTCGAACAACAAATACAAAACAATGATTAAAAACAACTTTAAAAACAGCATAAAAAACAAACACCAGTGGGATCAGCAGGGCTAACTGGCCACGTTAGTCTTGCTAGGCCAGTAGGGAGACCAGGGAAGAATTTTAATGTGGGGACCCAGAAGGGTTTCTTCAGAAAAAAGGGAAGGGAAAAAAGGAATAGGGGGATCAGGCTAGATTGAAGGCCAGGCGGAATAACTCTGTCTTACAGGCCCTGCGGAAAGAGATCAGGTCCCGCATACCACCTCCTTCCCTACCGTTAAGATGGGCAGAGAGGCCCCTCTTGGTAGTTCCACTGCCCTCAGAAGTTTGGCAGCCTGGGAGAGGGCTTTATCTGGGGCAGACTCTATCCCAGGGAATTCCTTCCCCATCGAGGTGTTTCTAGTATAATCACTGAATAGCTTCCATCATATGCTAAAGGCACACCTCTTCACCTTGGCCGTGGACACCCGAGATACATATTTTAAACCCACTCTATCTTCTTGACTTTGTTTTAGATGGTTTTAAGTCTTTTTATTAGCTTTTTGGGCAGGGTGGATAAAAATCAATGATTTTTTTTAAAAAAATCAAAAAAATCGGATTTTTTTTATTTAAATCGGATTTTTTTTATTTAAATTGGATTTTTAAAATAAAATGCTTTTGTAGGAAAAATCTTTCTAAATATAGTCTTCTATTTAAGTTACATTGTAGTCCAAAGGCTATTCATCAGGAAATAAGGATTTGTTTTAAGTTTATCAAGTGTGCTAAAACTCAGTCTAAGTTTTTTTTTAAATGTTTAACCACATCAGTTAACAAACATGGATACATATGCTATCATGTTATTGTTTTAGTTAAATAAATTGTTTAAATGGTTATTGAGGAAATGATTATTTTTCTCCTTCCAATAAAGTACAGCAGAAAAGTTGTCCAAATATAAACAGTTAACTTATTAAACCTCACCATAATTTCATAATTATCTGTCTATGTATTTCTAGTAGTATAACCAAATCAGTAATTTTTGATATAACTGTAAAAACCACTCTGAAAATTTATTATTCCAAAAATGAAACCTTCATATGGTTGTAAATATTAAGATTATACCAGCAAGAATGAGTCTTTCTGTAAAAAAAATATTTAAATCAAGTCTTACTGACTAGTGATTTAAATCAAGCATTACTGACTAGTGATTTAAATCGTGATTTAAATCGTGATTTAAATCAATTTGATTTAAATCAAATCCACCCTGTTTTTGGGTTCCTTGTGCTCCTTCCCCTCTCCAGGTTCATGTTCATCATGATGATCATCTTGACGGCCTTCCTGTGTGGGATGAACAACATCTATGTCCACTACCAAGAGTCTCAGAAGCTGGGGAGGTACAGAAAGCACAGAAATCAGCTCACACAAAATCAATATACAGTCGTAGCTTGGAAGTCGAACAGCTTAGTTCCCAAACGTTTTGGCTCCCAAACGCCGCAAACCCGGAAGTGACTGTTCCGGTTTGCAAACTATTTTTTGGAAGCCAAACATCCGACAGGGCTTCCGTGGCTTCCGATTGGCTGCAGGAGCTTCCTGCAGCCAATCAGAAGCCATGGTTTGGTTTTCGAACGTTTTGGAAGTCGATCAGACTTCCGGAACGGATTCTGTTTGATTTCTAAGGTACGACTGTAGTACGAAAAACAAGGTTGGCTGCAGTCCTGCTTTTTTTTGGTCTCAGGAGAAAATCCAGAACCAAATGTCAGCGCCACCACCATGTGCAAATCGCAAAACTTTGCCAGAGGAAACTGGGGAATCACCTGTGGATGTCCCCCAGGCTATTAGTATTTTGCGAGAAGGATTTGAGCGTGTGCTGGAACTTTAGGTTTGCAGAATCAAAATGAATTCAGGAGCTCTGTTGTTCTAGTGTGACAAATCCACAGTCTGGAATGTGATAGCAGAATGCATTGAAACATGTGGGGTGAATGAATGGTTAACAGGAAGACATGTAAACACCCTACAAGCAAATTGGGATGCTCATTCTCCTATATGCATGCCAGAATAAAAAAATAAAAAGGAACACTCCTCAAAGACTGGATATAATCTAACTTCCGCATAAGCTTTGAGCAAGTAGATCAGGATGCACGTTGAATAAATATTGAATAAAGAGGTTTTCTGAATGTTATAAGAAAACAAACTGCTCCTTTTCCCTTATGGGGTACCTGAGAGCCCATATAGAGTCCTTTTGTAGGTTCTCTATCAGGTTTGAGAGAGCTGTTAAAAAGCACACATTCTACTCATGTAAAAACACCAGGCAGGCCCCACAAATAACCCAGAGATGAATTTTAAATAAAAGGACACATTCTACTTATGTAAAAACACACTGACTCCTGCACTGTCCGCGGGCCGGTTTGAGAAGGCGATTGGGCCACATCTGGCCCACGGGCCTTAGGTTGCCTACCCCTGTAATAATATATATATATAAGGGTCTGGTGACTTCTGTCTCAGTGTATCTGAAGAAGTGTGCATGCACACGGAAGCTCATACCAAGAACAAACTTAGTTGGTCTCTAAGGTGCTACTGGAAGGAATTTTTTTATCCTATTCACACCTTAAATGTGATCTTGAGGCAGGATTTGTGAGCACAGAGACAATGGGGAGATTTCCCATTTCCTTTGACCTTGCAGAGAAGTACCTGTATTTGAGGTCATTTTGGGAGAGAGAAAATGGTTTCAGGACTTTTCTGTGGGTTTCAGACATGCTGCTTACATATTTATATGTGTTTGCTTGGTACATTTATGAACATCTATTCATAACATCTATTACAACCTAAGGCCCATGGGCCGGATGCGGCCCAATCGCCTTCTAAATCCGGCCTGCGGACGGTCCGGGAATCAGCGTGTTTTTACATGAGTAGAATGTGTCCTTTTATTTAAAATGCATCTCTGGGTTATTTTGGGGTCATAGGAATTCGTTCATTCATTTTTTTTCTCCAAAAAACCCCTCTGTTCTCACAACAGTTTGATGCAGCAGCTAAAAAAGCCAATGCAATTCTGGGCTGCATCAATAGGAGTATAGCATCTAGATCAAGGGAAGGAATAGTACCACTGTATTCCGCTCTGGTCAGACCTCACCTGGAATACTGTGTCCAGTTCTGGGCACCACAGTTCAAGAAGGATACTGACAAGCTGGAACGTGTCCAGAGGAGGGCAACCAAAATGGTCAAAGGCCTGGAAACGATGCCTTATAAGGAACGGCTTAGGGAGCTGGGTATGTTTAGCCTGGAGAAGAGAAGGTTAAGGGGTGATATGATAGCCATGTTCAAATATATAAAAGGATGTCATATAGAGGAGGGAGGGAGGTTGTTTTCTGCTTCTCCAGAGAAGCGGACACGGAACAATGGATTCAAACTACAAGAAAGAAGATTCCACCTAAACATTAGGAAGAATTTCTTGACAGTAAGAGCTGTTCGACAGTGGAATTTGCTGCCAAGGAGTGTGGTGGAGTCTCCTTCTTTGGAGGTCTTTAAGCAGAGGCTTGACAGCCACCTGTCAGGAATGCTTTGATGGTGTTTCCTGCTTGGCAGGGGGTTGGACTGGATGGCCCTTGGGGTCTCTTCCAACTCTAGGATTCTATGATTCTATATAGTCCAGCCCCCCCACAAGGTCTGAGGGACAGACTGAAAAAGTTTGCTGACTCCTGATCTTATATATACCTGTATATATATAATTCTTATAACAGCAACCCTGTAGGGAGGAGGCACCTTTGACCCCCCTCTGCCCCAGCTGTTCCAGCTTGCTCTCCCTTCTCTCACGCAGCTTCAACGAGACATTCCAGTTCCTCTTCTGGACCATGCTTGGGATGGAAGAACACGATGTGGTGGACATGCCCAAGTTCCTCATGGCTCAGCTGGTGGGGAGGGTGCTCTATGGGGTCTTCACCATCGTCATGGTGGTGGTCCTCCTCAACATGCTCATCGCCATGATCACCAACTGCTTCCAGAAAATTGAGGTGAGTGCTGCTGGCGGGGGTGGGGGGAGGTGACTGAGAGGTGGCCTTTAAGGTAGGGTTACCCCGGATTTGCAAATCTGTCCCCAGACAAATTCCGTCCCTGGAATGTCTCCAAATTTGCAGATCTGTCCCCGGGAAACGTGGCAGTGGCAGCCTCAGCAGCCCGGAGTCAGCCTGGTGTAGTGGTTAAGTGGTAGACTCGTAATCTGGGGAACCGGGTTCGCTTCCCCGCTCCTCCACATGCAGCTGCTGTGTGACCTTGGGCTAGTCACACTTCTCTGAAGTCTCCCAGCCCCACTCACCTCACTGAAGCCAGCCAGAGCCAACTGCGCTACCAGGTTGACTGGGCTGCTGACTGCCGCTGCTGCTGCCACTGCCAAAGGGGAACCGGGAATGTCCGGTGGTACGGATCTCCTTCCCCCTTTGTTTTGACTGACCGGGGGAGGCTCAGGAGTTGCGGGTGGGTGGCCGTTGCCCAGTTTTTTAAAAACTCTGCGCATTTATGTCTCACAGGGTGTGAAAGAAGGGCTTTGCACCTTGCCTGGCAGAGAAACCGCGCCCCTTGTGCCCCTCCTGAGCAATGGCCGCCCGCCGAGCCTCCCCTGATCTGTCAAAACAAAGGGGGAAGGGGGCAGGAGATCAGGGAAGGCTCGGGAGTCACGGGCGGGCGGCGCACAGTTGCCCAGTTTTTTAAAAACTCTGCGCATTTATGTTTCACAGGGGGCGAATGAAGGGCTTTGCACCTTTATACAACATGCATATGTGCTTGTGCCCAGGGTCTTTTGCCTCACCATCCCCACTACTGACTCCCTGTTGCCACTCAGTTTAAAAGGGGGGGAAAGGGTCCCCAGATTCATTGAAAAAAAATTTGTGGGGCATAGGAATTCGTTCATTTCCCCCCCAAAATATAGTCCGACCCCCACAAGGTCTGAGGGATGGTGGACCGGTCCCCTGCTGAAAAAGTTTGCTGACCCCTGCTCTCGATAAATAAAGAGCCCCCCCACTGGTATTCACCAGAGTCTTCCTTGCCGCCTCTTCTCTCCTGTGCTCTTCAGAACGATGCGGACGTGGAATGGAAGTTTGCCCGCTCCAAGCTCTACTTGTCTTTCTTCAGAGAAGGCTTGACGCTGCCGGTGCCCTTCAACATCATCCCGTCACCAAAGTCCATCTTCTATGCCGTCAGGTAATTTGTCAGGCTGCTCCTGAGACCCTTGGGGGGGGGTCTGACCATTCTATGCTAAACTTAGCCCTCGGCAGCAGAGGACTGGTTCACTTTGTGGACTGGCATGCTCCATACGTGCCCCCTCTCTGCGGAACTGTTGTTGCTTTTGCAAGCACAGTGCTCCTTCTGCATTGGCCAGGAACCAGTCCTTGAATGTGACAGCCCATAATAGCAGGGCACCATCATTGCATTATTTTTGGAACCTACCCCAAACTCCCCCCCCCTTTTTTCCTTTTTGCTTAGGCAAGCCTATTCAGTCATGTTATTTTAAAATGAACTTCTATTATGTGTAATGCTTTTATCATCCTATGCCCTTTTAAAATGTGGTTTTTTGGGGGATGGGTGGGAGGCATATTGGGTCACTGTTTTTATTTTTATTAGGTATTTTGTGGTTTTATATCTTGATTTTATTCTGTGAACTGACCTGGGACCTCCCAGGTATGGGGAGGTATATATATATATATATATATAAATAAAATAAACAAAACAGATTTCTGATTTTGTTTATATTTTGATGCGGAGTATGTTTTTAATCCTGGCTTTTATTGGAATATCTTGATGAATAGTTTCTCTTTTGCAAAACAGGATATATATTTTCAAATAAACGGTATGTAAATTTTGTTAAATTTTTATCAATAATAATAAACATTACAGCCAGCCTTGTTGACAGGCCTCTCGGCTCCCCTCTTTCTTTCCCCATCTTCTCACAGGGGCCTCTTCCGCTTCCTGTGCTGCTACAAGCCAAAGCGCCAGCAGAAATACCCCCCCATCTCAACCATTGTGAGTTCCCTTTGTGGCTGTTTCATGGATGTGTTCCTTCCCCCGAGGACTCTGCTTGCAGTGGGATGTTGCGCTCTCTTCCTCAACCTTCGGGGAAATTGGGGGAGACATGCAATCCTTCTGCTCACTCCCTGCCCCATGAGCGCCTCTTGGCAGTAGCAGTTGAGAAGGTGGGGGGGGGGGTCTTGCATCCCTGATGACATCACAGGCCCTCTTGAACTGACGGCAATGGACCTTGGGTTAGGGTGGCTTACCTGACCTCTCGGGACGCAGGTGGCACTGTGGTCTAAACCACAGAGCCTAGGGCTTGCCGATCAGAAGGTCGGCGGTTCGAATCCCCGTGACGGGGTGAGCTCCTGTTGCTCGGTCCCAGCTCCTGCCAACCTAGCAGTTCGAAAGCACATCAAAGTGCAAGTAGATAAATAGGTACCGCTCTGGCGGGAAGGTAAACGGCGTTTCCGTACGCTGCTCTGGTTCGCCAGAAGCGGCTTAGTCATGCTGGCCACATGACCTGGAAGCTGTACGCCGGTTCCTTCGGCCAATAAAGCGAGATGAGCGCCGCAACCCCAGAGTCGGACATGACTGGACCTAATGGTCAAGGGTCCCTTTACCTTTACCTTTACCTGACCTCTCAGCGGTGGACTCACCTCCCCACTGTGTGTGGGGGGGGGCTCTTGCTAGTGAGCTTGCACAGGAATGACCTCCCCATTGCCTTGCCCCTCCCACTCCCCTCCCAGTATACAGCAGCAACTCTGTTGCCAGGATTTCAGGTCCGTAACTCCCCCCAACTCCTCCACACCCGACCTATTGGACCCCTTTTCCTCCGTTCAGTGACATTTATAAAAGACGGTTGTATCAATTAAAAAAGCACTTTATAGGTAAAAAAGCACTTTATAAGTGCTTCCGTGCTGCACCAACAAGCCTGCGCACTCCTGGTGCCATAATGTCCTGCCGTCTTCTGCTTTTCAAATAATTGCATCTAATTATTTCGGAGGCCATGGTTCTCTGGGCATGCTGAAGCATGCGCAGAGTGCTTTGCAGCCACAACCGCCAGCCCTCTGCCTCCTAGCCTCCAGATGCAGGCCTCCTCCCAGGGCCCTTCCGGGAGGTGTGACCCCTCTTGCTGTGTCTCGTTTGAGAACCCTGCCAGCCCCCTGACTCTGCCCTTCTGTCCCCCCAGTCTAACCCCTCCATGGAGCAGGGCGGCCAGCGTACGGAGAGCCGCGCTGCCTACCGGCACCAAGTGCTCAAGGCGCTGGTGCAGCGCTACATCGACACGGCCCGGCGGGAGTTTGAGGAGAGCCGCAGGAAAGGTAAGCAGTGTTGCCTCGGAAGGGGGGGATCCAGAAGGGCTTGCCCACCACCCTCCCTGCCAGCCTTCCTCAACCGGGTGCCCTCAGCTCTCTCAACCACAGCTCCACCAGCCCCAGCCAGCTCTGATGTAGGTTCTGGGAGCAGGGGCATAGCGTGCCGCTTGGCTACCGGGGGTGGCAAGCCAAGCGGCACCCCTGGGGGCGGGGCGTCGCTCCGTGCGCATGACGTCACAACGCGCATGCACACGGAGCGATGCCTTTGCCCCATGCCGCGGTGAAAAAAGCCGCTGGAAGGGTTTCCTTTCCCCCCCTTTCAGCGGTTTTTTTCGCTGGCTTGCGGCGCCCCGGCATGGAAGAGCGGGGCGGACCAGCCAGGAAGGGTGACACCACTCCTGGCTGGTCCGCCCCGCTTCTCCATGCCAGGACGCCGCAAGCCAGCCAGCGGAGGAAAAAAACCACTGAAAGGGTTTCCTCCCCCCCCCCTTCAGCGTTTTTTTCTGCCACTGGGCTCCCTGGGCGAAGCCGTGGCATGGAGGAGAGGGACGGGCCAGCCAGGAGGGGGTGACACCCCTCCTGGCTGGCCCGCCCCTCTCCTCCATGCCACGGCGCCGCAAGCCAGCCAGCGGCAGAAAAAGTGCTGAAAGCGTGGGGGGAGGCTATTTTCGGCGCTGCCGGGGCGTAGCCGCAGGGGCGGCCAGCGAGGGGGGGTGACACCCCTCCTTGCTGGCCGCCCCTGCGGCTACGCCCCAGCAGCGCTGAAAATAGCCTTAAAAAAAAAAAAAGCACAGGCCGGCTGCGGGGGGCAGGGCCCCCGCCCCAAGTGTCACCCTTACCAGGGCGCTGCCCGGGCCGGACCGCCCCCCCTTGCTACGCCCCTGTCTGGGAGTCCATACCAGCTGGCATTCCTCACTCCTTTTCCGCTTGGCCCCCGTATCTCTTTCTGTGAGGCCTCTGCCTCCTCCAATTTCCATGGGGCCTGGGCAGAATCTCACCCCCACAAGGGCTCCCTCTTTTGTTTCCTTTTTGTGGGAATGTTCAGGGTGGCAGGAGAGGATATTAAGAACCTTCCTACGTTGCGCTAGCAAGTTCCTTTACTTAGCATAGTTTACATCCCCCTTTTTACATGCACAGCAGATAGCTGGTTGCAGGCTCATGTGAGCCTCTCACTATTATACAATTCAATCTGTCTCAGATTGAATTGTATGTTCCTGGTAAGTTCCCTTGAATCCCTCTTAAAAGAAGAAAGACGCCAGTGGTGAAGCTGCATGCTCCTCTACCGGGGGCGGAGAGCAGGCGGGGGTGTGGATGGCGCCCCCCCAGGGGCGTGGCACTGGTACGCCGCCCACAAGGGCGTGGTACGTGTTCTGGAGGCGTGGCGCCCGGTGTGCGGGGGGGGGCGGCGCATGTTGGGGGGTGCCACAATGACACCCTACTGGAATAGTGGTGCCGGGGGCGGTCCGCTCCCTCCGCACCCCCCTTCCTCCACCAGTGAAAGATGCTGCAATCTTATTCAGTGTCAATAAAAGAAGTTTACTCACATCAGTTCACAGTTGGATCCCTGAAGGCAGACTTAGTTACAAATGTGTACATGTGGATCTACCCCATATGGGGGAATAATCCCAGTGCTTCTGAGAGCTGGCAGAGCAGTCCTAGCTAGAAGCTGGTCAAACAAAGAAGGAAGTCAAAAAGAGAGAAGGTTGCTGTGTGACTCGTCCTTTTGTTACCTGGACAGGTTAGGTCACACCCACCTTCTATCACACGCAAAAGGAGGGGTGCTCCAGCCAGGAGGAACAGGAGGTTTCGACTGGCTGGACCAAACATTCCCTCGCATGTCTTCTCTAGCATCACAAGGAATGTTGGACTTGACTGCGTCTCACGGATCCCATCCCACACCTTTTTGCCCGCAGATCTGGGGAACCGCCTGACAGAGGTGAACAAGTCTGTGGTGCGCCTCCTCTCTGACATGAAGCAGCTGCGCCACACCGTGGCCGACAACGGCACGGCGGCCAACCCCTTGAACGGCACCAGCGTCCTGCACAAGTACATCATGAAGGTGCGCAGCAGCTTCCAGAGCTACGACAACGAGGCAGGCGGCTCTGAGCAGGGGCCCCCCACGGACGCCGCCTTGCCCCAGGATGGGGTCGTTGCCAAAGAGGACGCAACACCGTTGCCTCAGGAACTCTCTGAGGAGAGACAGGAGGAAGCTGAGGAGGGGCTGCCTCAGGTGGAAGTAGAGGAGAGGCCGCTGGAGGTGGAAGCTGGCGAGAGGCCACCCCAGGTGGAAGTAGAGGTGGCAATGGAAGAGAACCCTGTAGGAGAGCCAGAGACTTGATCTGCCTTCTCTCCAAAGACAAGTGATCTTTCCCATTCTCAGCTGGGATCCGCTGTAGAGTTCAGGGTGGCGTTTCCGTAGCAGCCTAGGGGGAAGCCACGCTTGTAGAGTCTGCCCCATTTCTGACATGTCCAAGGGGCAACGCAGTATCCTTTCTTAAGCCAACATCCTCTGCCAAGTGAGAAAATGTGTATTTCATTCATCTGGCACAAGGGCTATTTAATAGGAAGGCTGTGAAGAGCTACTTTATAAAGCAAAAAAAAACTTTTTTAAGCTGGACTACTGCTATTTGCATTTTACCAAACCTTCAACCCACTTTGAATTCTGTTCTGCTTCAGATTTGAGGTGGAGGCTAGTAAGATTCCACTAGGCCACAGTAATGGCTGCCCCCAGTATCTGGGGCCCATCTGGCCTACGAGGTGCAAACATCTTGGTCGAGGTGGGGGTGAAATGGAGGAAGCCTCCCCAGGATGGGGTTAGAAGCAGCGCAGTGAAGACGGGAAGGGAGGCGGCAGCTGCGAAACACCAGTCCGACTCTGGCAGTCCCTGACCGTCCTCCACAAGCCAGCGACCGGAGAGTGGGAGAGATGCAGAGCTTCTTCCTCAGATTCCTTGACTGCCACAAAGTGCTTTTAGGCCTCATTGGGGACCAGAAGCATAGCTGTCAACTTTTGGATTTGAAAATAAGGGATTTTCCCCAAACATTCCGATTTGAAAATAAGGGATGCCGCAAGGGCGATCCAATGGCACCAAGTAGCCTCGCTACCCTGCGCTCCAGAGGCTGTGCACGAACGGGAATGCGAAAGAGCGAGCGCATAGACGGCAGGCAGGCTGTCTGTCTGGTTGGGCGTGAGGGTCTGGCTGCACAAGGCATGCAAGCTCCGCCCCCAGTCGGTCTCAGACTCCTGATTGGCAGCCGAGCAACGCAGCTGAGGAGCCTCCCTGGCCGGCAGGGAGGGAGAGGAGCTGCTTCCTTTGAAATCCGGGAAATTTAAGGGATATCAACAATCCGGGATAGCAGTGGGAAACGGCATTGGAATAAGGGAGTTTCCCGCCAAAAAAAGGGAGGGTGGACAGCTATGGCCAGAAGTCCCCTAAACAGTCACTAAGAGGAGCACCTCCCCCCCAAAAAATGTACTACAATAACTGCATGTTTGTGCGCAGATTATGTAGTGTGTGTGTATCCAGCTTCTTTACATTAAATTTATTAATCAGGTAAATGGATGTTATTAACTAAACTTAATAAATATGTTATGGGTAATATGCACTCCTGTGGTCTGGTGTTTGTTTAGCTAATATCTTTTTTTGTTAATGTAAACTCAAAAGTACAGACAAACAAAAAAGACAACACAAAGTTACAAAACAAGGAGCAGCTACAAAGACTGCATTTTCTAAATAGAGAGCATACAGTGTTGAAAAATAAAAGCAGCAACACATCATGAAAGTCAAATTTTGCAATTTGATGGGGAAGAGCATTTTGTACATCTGAATTTGGCATGTGTGAAATGAAATGCCCATGAGATGGGGGTAATAATAATAAGAAGAAGAGTTTGGATTTGATATCCCGCTTTATCACTACCCGAAGGAGTCTCAAAGCGGCTCACATTCTCCTTTCCCTTCCTCTCCCACAACAAACACTCTGTGAGGTGAGCGGGGCTGAGAGACTTCAGAGAAGGGTGACTAGCCCAAGGTCACCCAGCAGCTGCATGTGGAGGAGCAGAGACGCCAACCCAGTTCACAGATTATGAGTCTACCGCTCTTAAGCATATAAGCAGTGACCTTATATGTGGCAGGCTGAGAGACAGTTGGGAAGTGCGGCATATCCAGACCCCAAAGAGGCCACATTCTGCAATTATTTCCTGCTGCCTCCTCTTCTCTGGCCTCCTTTTTTCTACCCCACTGCGGGGGTCAGGTGGGGGGGGGGTTCAGCTGTGGCAGCAACACCACCTGCTTTGCCTTAAGCGGCAAAATGTTCTTCGCTGGCTCTGGTTCCAGGTTTTCCTTTCCCTTAGAAACAACATTGGCTCCCAGGACGTTTCCCGAGCACAATTCAAAGTGTTGGTGCTGACCTTGAAAGCCCTAAATGGCCTCGGCCCAGTATACCTGAAGGAGCATCTCCACCCCCATCGTTCAGCCCGGACACTGAGGTCCAGCTCCGAGGGCCTTCTGGCGGTTCCCTCACTGCGAGAAGCAAAGCTACAGGGAACCAGGCAGAGGGCCTTCTCGGTAGTGGCGCCCGCCCTGTGGAACGCCCTCCCAGCAGATGTCAAGGAAATAAACAACTATCTGACTTTTAGAAGACACCTGAAGGCAGCCCTGTTTTGGGAAGTTTTTTATTGACTGGTGTTTTAATGTATTTTTAATCTCCTGTTGAAAGCTGCCCAGAGTGGGCCAGATGGGCGGGGTATAAGTAAATAATAATAATAATAATAATAATAATAATAATAATAATTAATATTCTTTTCTGCAAAAGCCAGAGTCCACCTATTCTTATACTACAACAAGAGGTTTCAGTCCTGTAGTTTCTTCTTTTGGTCCAGAGAATATCTCACTGCATCCAGCATCCACATAAGAAGTCCCCTAAATTGGAAAACGGCTGTTTCATCTTCCCATGAGTTCAAAGAGGCAAGTCCCGTCTCTTCCCAG
Source organism: Darevskia armeniaca (assembly GCA_034641395.1). NCBI lineage: Eukaryota > Metazoa > Chordata > Lepidosauria > Squamata > Lacertidae > Darevskia > Darevskia armeniaca. Next base: position 286,305 of record JAWWNF010000106.1, read on the forward strand.
ATGGGCGCTGCCACTGCCATCCTAAGAGAATGAGGGAGGTGTTCATGGTGAGTTCTGGCACCTCTTTTTCTAGAAAAATAACACTGTGTATGCTAAGGTATGGAAAGGAGATTCTACTCCCTCAAAATGAGATTGGCAAAATAAAATGTTAGAATATGAAGAACTAGCAAGATTAACAGCAAGATTCCGAGACCATACAGATCAACTATTTAATAGAGAGTGGAATATTTACAGAGAATATTTTAAAGAACATTGTAACAACATAAATTCTTTGGCAAGCCTGGATTGATTTCTGCATGAAGTAAGAATTAACTCCCAGAGTGTCTGGGGAAACTCAGCCAGATGGGCGGGGTATAAATAATAAATTATTATTATTATTATTATTATTATTATTATTATTATTATTATATAACAGAATAATTTAGGAGAGATAAAGTTAAGTGTGCAGCTGTAAAATGAAACAGGAAGCACAATGGGGGGATCGGAAGTCATGTTAGAATTAGTGACGGATGAACTCAATCTTTTCTTTCTTGTGTGTACAGTGTTGATTTGTTGATTGTTGCGTAGTGTCTTGTTTTGTATTTGTTTTGTTTTGTTTTGTTTTTAAAACCAAAAAAAGCGTTAAAAAGAGAGAGAAAGAGAGAGGCAAGAGAAATGTGTCCTTGTCAATTCTCCTCGACCTCTCAGTGGCATTTGATGCCAACGACCAAGGTACCCTATATACTCGAGTATAAGCCTAGTTTTTTAGCACATTTTTTGTGCTGAAAAAACCGCCCTCGGCTTATACTCGAGTGAGGCAGGCAGTGGCTCCTATGAAGTTTTCCCAGGTTTTTTGTGGTAAAATTGGGTGCCTCGGCTTATATTCGGGTCGGCTTATACTCGAGTATATACGGTATCTTTCTGGAGCAGCTGTCTGAATTAAGGGTGGGTGGCACTCCTTTGCGGTGCTTCTGGTCCTCCTTAGATGGTCATTTCCAGAGGGTGATGCTTGGCCCCACGGAGCCTTCACTGTGGGGTTCCTTAGGGTTCAATGTTATCCCCCATGAAACCGCTGAGTGGGGATTTGAGGAGTATGTTGCCAACAATGTGCTGTCTTCTAGACCAGACCAACATTAAAAAGAGTTTTTAATGAATAAATATATATATTGTGATAAAATAACGAATAAGACTAGAATGTTTTGGACAAGTGGTAGATTAAGAGGTGTCAGAGTTAAAACAGATTAATAAAACTTCATCATTTTGAATCAAAGGAGAGAAGGAACAGGGAAGTTGATAATTATATTTAAGTTAGTTTAATTGATATTGTATTGGTTTTTCTTTTCTGTTTAGGATTATTGTATAAATGGAATTGTTTTGGTGATAATAGTATCTTTTTTCCATATTCTTGCTTTTTGACCGTTGTGGTTAAGAATAAGCAGAATTTATGTAATATGTGAAAAAGTGTATGAGTTTTGTGTGTTGCTTGTTGTCTGTCTTGTGATGTGTATTGTATTGTTTTGTATTAACAATTTTGAATAAGAATAAAGTTTAAAAAATAAAATAAAAAGAGTTTTTAAATGAAGTGGGAAGAACATTCCTCGTGTCCGACTCTGGGGTTGCGGCGCTCATCTCGCTTTATTGGCTGAGAGCCGGCGTACAGCTTCCGGGTCATGTGGCCAGCATGACTAAGCCGCTTCTGGCGAACCAGAGCAGCGCACAGAAACGCCGTTTACCTTCCCGCCGGAGCGGTTCCTATTTATCTACTTGCACTTTGAGGTGCTTTCGAACTGCTAGGTGGGCAGGAGCTGGGTCCGAGCAACGGAAGCTCACCCCGTCGCGGGGATTCAAACTGCCGACCTTCTGATCAGCAAGCCCTAGGCTCTGTGGTTTAACACACAGTGCCACCTGGCCTTCTCCACAGCGCCATCCTCATAGTTCGAGCTAAAGAGCACAGAGTTTCTGCTAAGCTCCAAAAGAGAACCTACCCAGTGAATTACCTGGAAAGGAAATCGCGAAAGGAGAGAATTGCGCCATCCACTCAAGGCTCCATTCCCCAGTTGTCCCCCTTTCTGCCCGCCCCCCCAGTTGCCTCCCATGTTGGCCTGAGGCAGGAAAGCGAGAAGGAAGGGGCTGGGGGCTAGCAGGGCAGATGTGCAACGGGAGAGAGGCAGGGAGGAGGGAGCTGGCTGAGAGCAGGAGCCTGCTGCTGTGACAAACAGCCCAGGCTCCTGGGGGAGCAGGGGGAGGCCTTGCCGGAGGCTGCCCATGGCGTTCATGTGGCAACCCAGCCCCCTGGGGGTTGGCAGGTGGGCCCCACTGCGCTCCTGCCTGCTCCTGCCCCTGCCAGGGAAAAACAAGAGACCCGCCCAGGCAGAGCGCTGGAGAGGAAAGCCTCGAGGAGAAGCAGGACACCTTCTTTTCGGCCAGGCCTTCCCCGGCTTCCTTCTGCTGGAAGGGGAAGGACCTGGAGCATCTCTTGCCAGTCGCACCTGTAAGGAGCTGGCACTCCTGCCCTGGGCAAGATGGCACTGGAGTTGGATGGAATCACGGTGAGTGCAGAGCGGGGAGGGGGGCTCCACCATGTGATAGACAGACAGACAGACAGACAGACAGACAGACATGCCCTTTTGGTTTGGGTGACTTTCTCTACTGTCGGCTGCATCTTCTCTCCTAGATTTTCTGAACTGCTGAGAGGCGAGCTTACATTTTGCCCCAGCAGGGAATGGTCTCAGCCCTCTCTAGGATGCAGGGTGGAAAATGAACCAGCCAGCAGGGAGGTGGGCTGCTGCAGACTTCACTTGGTGGTGATCCATTGGATTATTGATATATTTGTTTGCTGGAGACTTTTGTTATAAGCAATATTTTACTCGAAAAGGCTTAAAGTTGGGTCCGGTTTTCCCAAGGGGGAGTCCGAAGTTTTCTCCCTGGGAAGAGCTGGAATTTTAGAGCTTTTCCCTTCGTGCCACAGACAGAGACCACACCGGAGTTGTCAAAAGCAAAGCGGAGCTTCCCGTTTATTGAATCTGTTACAACAGAGGTTCTCCGTCACGTAGCAGGTACAATGAGGAGAACCCAGAACAATGGTGTGCCAGCCCTTATATAGACTTTTAAAATTCCCCCCCTTCCGCTCAAGACCACCCCCCTATACATCATACATACATCACAAAAAGGGGTGTAACCCAGGACCACCCCTCAGATACATCACAGCTACATCACAGAAAAAGGCGGTCTCCAGCAGAAATCTGAGTGCGCTGTTTACCTCCTGTCTGCCTCTTCATATGATAATGTCTTATCTGATTGCCTTTCCTGGGCAGTCTGGCCATTCCTTTGAGATTGTGATTACTTAATTTCTGAGACAATGGGAAGGTTCTCTCACCCCCTTCCTCCTTGCAGAGAAACATTTGGTCAGTTTTGAGAGTCAAAATGGTGTCAGGAGTCAAAATGGTTTCAGGACTGTGCTTCAGACATGAGGCCTTGTTTTGCTTAGCACACTAATAAGAATTAATATATATATATATAAATAAAATACCTTAAATTCTTACAACACTTTAAATAAAAGAGGAGGCAGCTTCTTTTCCTCAGCTCCCTTGACCGGCTCCTGCCACCTCCTCCTGCATCAGCTAAAGGCTCCTTCTGTCTTTAGGTTCTGAGTGAGAGTCACGGGGTCCTGCAGCCTCACTTTTAGCTATCATACCTGACAGCTTCCTGCTCCCCCCCCTTTTGTCTCTGCTCCTAGTCTCCACCAGCACAGATGATCCACCCCTTGCAGGTGTCCCTTTTGCAGCCCGTCAGTGATTCAATACTTTTTTTAAAAAAAATAAAAAGTCAAAGCTGAAAGTGACCATTTGGTGGGGCTTGTGCACTTGTGATGCTCTGGCTAAGTTCCTCCATGCACCTGTGCAATGTTGCTGCCCCAGAACATGAGTATTGACGCCTAAACATAATACTTTAGAAGTTACTGACTATAACCACTTCCTAGCAGAGCTTCCCTGGTGGTAGACGTCAAGAACTGTAGTCACACTCAAATGCACCGTTAAGAAATTACGTTCTGCAAGCATTTGAGTATACAAGCATTTTAGCTACTAATATTTTCAAACTATTTACAATGTGAGCTCTTCTTTTGCCCCCTCAAAATTGCAAACTCATAGAATCCTAGAGTTGGAAGAGACCCCAAGGGCCATCCAGTCCAACCCCCTGCCAAGCAGGACACACCATCAAAGCATTCCTGACAGGTGGCTGTCAAGCCTCTGCTTAAAGACCTCCAAAGAAGGAGACTCCACCACACTCCTTGGCAGCAAATTCCACTGTCGGACAGCTCTTACTGTCAGGAAGTTCTTCCTAATGTTTAGGTGGAATCTTCTTTCTTGTAGTTTGAATCCATTGCTCCGTGTCTGCTTCTCTGGAGCAGCAGAAAACAACCTTTCTCCCTCCTCTATATGACATCCTTTTATATATTTGAACATGGCTATCATATCACCCCTTAACCTTCTCTTCTCCAGGCTAAACATACCCAGCTCCCTAAGCCGTTCCTCATAAGGCATCGTTTCCAGGCCTTTGACCATTTTGGTTGCCCTCCTCGCATCTTCCTTCTTTTAAATGCATCTCCAGCTGACACCAATTAAGCCTGGAGTGACACTCCCACACATTGCAGAAACTTCTGGAACGCTTTTTTTAAACTTAAAGGAACCTTATCTGTTTCGTGACGAATGTATTCCTAACAAAACAGGCCAGTTGGGTGCTGCTGGATACTCTCTGGGCGTGAAAGGGCTTGAAGCAATGCAAACCCTGATCTAGAGACCCTTGCTCTCCCCCACCCTCATCAACGCCTTGCAGGCCCCCCTCAGGCCACTCTGCATAGGAACAGAGGTGCCACAGTCAATTCAGCTTTTCTGAGTGGCTGTTAGCAAGCACCCGGCTCCCTTTGCCATCTCCCCTGGGGAACTTGTAGGTTGCATTCGAGGAAACTGCTGTAAACTGTTTTGAAACCAATAGATAGGAGGAGTGTGACGGGAATCTAACCAGTAAATAATAAAGAGTTGCTTTGCCCAGGGGGAATTTGAAGAGAACAGGGGTGGCAATGGCTAAACAAGCAAAGCGCTGCTGAAGGCAGCCAGTGGCGCTCCAAATGAGCAGAGTCGCACAAGCAGCACAAATGGTGTACAAGCAGGATTCTGCTTAATTCATCCCTCGGCCCCTCTGCTTCCAGACCTGCTCCTTTCCAGTGGCACCCAGTGAATCCTGCCTTGCCCTCCTGCCCTTAGGGCAGCTCAGCCAACCCCTGCAAGAGGTGTCAATGTTCTTCATTGCTCTCAAAATCCTTTTGCAGACTGCAATGCAGATCCATCTACCACCTTGCAAACCTAGATTCCTCAAGGGCAGAATAATAATAATAATAATAATAATAATAATAATAATAATAATAATAATTTTTTATTTGTACCCCGCCCATCTGGCCGGGTCCCCCCAGCCACTCTGGGCAGCCTCCAACAGACACCAAAATACATTAAAATATCACAAATTAAAAACTTCCCTAAATAGGGCTGCCTTGAGGTATTTTCTGAATGTCAGATGTTCATTGCTCTGACCTCTGCTGGGAGGGCGTTCCACAGGGCGGGCGCCACTACCGAGAAGGCCCTCTGCCTGGTTCCCTGTAGCTTTGCTTCTCGCAGTGAGGGAACCGCCAGAAGGCCCTCGGCGCTGGATCTCAGTGTCCGGGCTGAACGATGGGGGTGGAGACGCTCCTTCAGGTATACAGGACCGAGGCCGTTAGAAACATTTTGCATTTCTCAAGTCTATTTTAGAAAACCCAAACAACAGCCCACAGCTTTGACAATGACCCTTGTCGTCTTTTCATCCACCTCCTTAGCAACCCGATTGGAAAGAAATCGTGAACAAGAAGTTGAAGTTCCCAGAAGGCCTCCTCAACGCCATCCAAGATGGGCAGCTGATGAAGGTCCAGCAGCTGCTGCAGGTGAGCGACGGGATCCTGAAGCAGCTGGATGAGGCCGAGGACCGGGCGTGGCGAGAGGCTCTCAACCTGGCCATCCGCACGGGCGGCGAGGAGATCACCAGGAATCTGCTGCGCATTGTCAAGTTTGACTTCCGTCAGATCCACGAGGCCTTGCTGGTTGCTGTGGATACCAACCAGCCCACCGTGGTCAAGCTGCTGCTGGACCGCCTGGACCAGGAGAAAGGCCGCAAGATGGACATCAAGTCCTTCTCCTCGGCCTTGTTTGACAACTCCATCGACAACTCGCGCTTTGCCCCGGGCGTGACGCCCCTCACCTTGGCTTGCGAGAAGGACCTCTACGAAATCGTGGACATGCTCATGAAGAAGGGCCATGCCATCCCGGGGCCGCACAAGGTCTCGTGCTCCTGCCTGGAGTGTTCCAACGGCCGCAAGTTCGACCTGCTCAAGTTCTCGCTTTCTCGCATCAACACTTACAAGGGCATCGCCAGCCGGGCGCACCTCTCCATCGCCAGCGAAGATGCCATGTTGACAGCCTTCAAGCTCAGCCGAGAGCTCAAGCGCCTCTCCAAGAAGGAGCCCGAATTCAAGGTCTGTTTCTTGCTGCACCAAGCATGTAGGTCAAGGTGGGGAACATCTATGGCCCTCCAGGTACTGGTGGACCACAACTCCCATCATCCCTGAACATTGACCATGTGGGCTGGGAGTCCAACAACATCTGGAGGGCCACCGGTTGTTCCTCAGCCTTGACGTCGACATTGCTTTTTAATTCCACAATATTCACATCACAAGCCTAATTCTTTTTTGAGGAAGGAGTTGGGGTGGGGAGTCCATGCAGACCATGCTATGCATCTGGGCAAGATCCTTCCTTCCTTCCTTGATCCTGCCTTGTCCTTGTCCTCCCGTCCAGCCCGAGTACCTGGCCCTGGAGCAGCTGTGCCAGGAGTTTGCCTTTGAGCTGCTGGGAATGTGCCGCAACCAGAGCGAGGTGACGGCCGTCTTGAATGACGTGGCGGATTCCTCGAATGACGAGGAAGAGGAGGACTTCAATGACCAGGCCTTTGAGGATGGCATCCCCAACTTGGCGAGGCTTCGCCTGGCTGTCAACTACAACCAGAAGCGGGTGAGCTTGTCCGAGGAACATGGTCCGGGGGCAGAAGGGAGCAGTGCCGGATTTAAGGCAGTGTGGGCTGTTCTCCTGCACAGGGTGCCGAACCTTTGCATTGAACCAGGAGAGACCTTTCCATCTCATTTCCCCCCCAGTTTGTCGCCCACCCCATCTGCCAGCAAGTGCTGTCGTCCATGTGGTGCGGAAGCCTGCAGAGCTGGCGGGGCAGCACCACTCTCTGGAAGGTCTTCATCTCCAGCTCCATCTTCATGGGGATGCCGTTCCTTTGCCTCCTCTACTACATTGCCCCCAGATCCAAGGTGGGTGGTTTGTGTCCAGGCATAACACACCGTCCTCTTCCCAGCCAACATGGCCTTGGCTTCTTCAGCCCATAGGCAGCTTGGGGATCCTCCTTGTTGATCCCGGGCACTGAGGTCCAGCGCCGAGGGCCTTCTGGCAGTTCCCTCCCTGCGAGAAGAAAAGCTACAGGGAACCAGTCAGAGGGCCTTCTCGGTGGTGACACCCGCCCTGTGGAACGCCCTCCCACCAGATGTCAAAGAGAAAAACAACTACCAGACTTTTAAAAGACACCTGAAGGCAGCCCTGTTTAGGGAAGCTTTTAATGTTTAATAAATTACAGTGGGACCTCGACTTACGAGCGATTCGACTTACGTGTTTTTCGACTTACGAATGACTTCCGGGAGAAACAAAATGGCCGCCACAACCGAATTTTTCGACTTACGAATGGAAGTCGTGGCCGCTTTTAATAGGATTTTTTCGACTTACGAATTTTCGACTTTTCGCTCAATGCATTCCTATGGGGATTCGACTTACGAATGTTTTCGACTTATGAAAATTGCGTCGGAACGCATTATCGTCGTAAGTCGAGGTCCCACTGTATTGTATTTTAATATTCTGTTGGAAGCCACCCAGAGCGGCTGGGGAAACCCAGCCAGATGGGCGGGGTATAAATAATAAATTGTTGTTGTTGTTGTTGTTGTTGTTATTTGCAGTTTGTATTGTAAACCCCTGAAAGACTATTGCAGTTGATTGCTATTTATGCAGATTTCTTAATATTTTGGATGGAAGGGAAATGGCCTTTGTGACATTATCCATGCCAGGCTTGCACATCACCTCAGCTGGTTGGAGCTGATAGCTGTTATAGTCCAAAACACCTGGAAGGCAGCGGGTTAAGGCAGGCTGATGTACATCTATGGGGCGCATGCCCTCTCCTAACATGCTGTGTGCCTCTTCTCTCATCAGCCTGCCAAAATGCTGAAGATCCCTGTGATCAAGTTCCTTCTGCACTCGGCCTCGTATGTCTGGTTCCTTGTCTTCCTGCTGGCAGAGTCGCTGGTGCTGGAGTACAACAACGAGACCTTTTCGGGGCGGAACCAGGACTTCTGGGAGACTTCGCTGCACATGATATGGGTGGCAGGTCTGTGGCCCAGGTCAGACTGGCAGTGGCACTCCTCCTCTGAAAAAGACACAGCCTGTTTTAGGAGCTCTTGAGGCTGGGCTTCCACTATGGTCTCCAAGCTGGAGTCCTTGGTAGGCAATGTGATCTCTTCAGGCCAGGGAGGGGCTGGCATCACAGACCACCTGGTGCTGGGACTTCTGAGGAGCCCGAGACGTCAAAAGACTAGCTCACAGGGCACACACTCCTCCTCGCGGCCCAAGATGTCCCCTGAATCCGTGGCCTCTTGCCCCAAGGATGGGGACCCAGAGCCCAGTGGGCCATGGCAATGACCAGCCAAGGTTGCCACTCCTCCAGCTGTGCCCAGTGGTGGCTTTTTATTCCCTGTGCTTTTCTCCTCCAGGTTTCTTCTGGGTTGAGTGCAAAGAGGTCTGGATCGAGGGCTTCCGCAGCTACCTCTTGGACTGGTGGAACTTCCTGGACATCGTCATGCTCAGTATGTACCTGGCCTCCTTTGTCCTCAGGCTCCTGATATTCTTCCAGGGCCGTGTTTTCTGTCTGGATAACAAGGAGTCTGCAGAATGCCGTTACTACACGGAAGCGGGTGAGTACCTCCCACAAGCTGGGATCTCTATCCTTCTTCTGTGTTGCGATTCCGTGAGCTCTGGCTTCCGTCACGGTGTCCCATTGCATCAGAAGCGGTTTAGTCATCTTCTCTAATCTTCTCTACTCTAGAGGAGGTTGGGAAACGTTTATTGAATATATGGGAAATAATGGTGTGCAGCTGAAAACGCTGGAAGCATTAAGATAAATTCAGCAGGGTAAATCAGTTTTGATGGATGCAATAATGGAATACTGAATGGTTTAGTTTATGTAAAATATGCAGGGATTTGTGATATGCAAAATGAACCATGGAAAGAGAAGAAGGGAAGTCATTGATGTCTTAAGGATGTAAAAATGAGTACTTGTAAAGCAGATAATTTAATAAAAATTATATACACAAAGAAGAAGCGGTTTAGTCCTGCTGGCCACATGACGCGGAAAGCTGTCTGTGGACAAACACCGGCTCCCTCAGCCTGAAAGCAATATGAGCGCCACACCCCATAGTTGCCTTTGACTGGACCCAACTATCCAGGGGTCCTTTACCTTTTTACCTTTTACTGGCTCCATTGGTGCACCTGTTTGAAAGTTCAACATAGAGGAAGTAAAATTCACATTTCCCTTTGACATTAGATTGCATGATGTCAGGTTCTCTTATCGGTTGCTCAATAGTAAGACCAAACCGTCTTGTCTTTAAGTCTCTTTATTTCAGTGCAAAGCTATTTACAGTGCAGAGTTCAGTTTATCATGTCTGCTCAGTCACTAGCAGAATCCGGAAGTGCCTCCCTCCTGTTTTGGCGCCAACACCAAAGCCTTGGCATCCTGAATTGCCGCCTTCTCCGTGGGATATGCGCCGGAACTGACACCTCCCCCTCCGAGCGAGTCTGCTGGGTGGTGCCAGGTCTCCCAGCAACTCCCTGGACACCTGGCACTCCCTGGCTCCCAGCCACTAACTGCTCCTCCCCTGCTAGATTCACTTGAAGATGAATCTGTCGTTAACACAGGCTGCGGCTCCCTGTAAGCACTCAGAGCTGGACTGGCAGGTGTGGGCAGATCCCTGACACATGAGATCCTGTGAGTTTCAATTAACCACAATGGCTATGTTCCACTTCCACTGTGTGAAGTCCCAGAGCGTAGAGACTCCAGTGGTCCTGCTATTGAGCTTCCCTTTGGGGAATCTAATTGGCCACTGTCAGAACAGGATGCTGGACTAGATGGGCCTTTGGGCTGATCCCACAGCCAGTTTCTTCTAAGATTCCTAAAGTTCTTAATTCTCTTTGCATCTTAAATTCAGTTCTTGCTTATCACAAATGTGAGAGACGTGAAATTCCAGCCATTTTTAAAAATTCTTCATTAATTTAGAGAAATCCTGGCTCCAAACCGAGCCCCTTGCAATATTTGTCTCCAAGACAGATAAGCAAATGCACACCTGCACATGGTTGAAATAATATTGCCATGCAACCATACCTGAAGGAGCGTCTCCACCCCCATCGTTCAGCCCGGACACTGAGGTCCAGTGCCGAGGGCCTTCTGGCGGTTCCCTCACTATGAGAAGCCAAGTTACAGGGAACCAGGCAGATGGCCTTCTCGGTAGTGGCACCCGCCCTGTGGAACGCCCTCCCTTCAGATGTCAAAGAGAACAACAACTACCAGACCTTTAGAAGACATCAGAAGGCAGCCCTGTTTAGGGAGGCTTTTAATGTTTAATAGATTATTGTATTTTAATGCTCTGTTGAAAGCCGCCCAGAGTGGCTGGGTATAAATAATAAATTATTATTATTATTATTATTATTATTATTATTATTATATAACTGGGAAAGATTTGTTTGTTTTTTTCTTTGGGAGAGGATGATACAAACTGGGAATTGCTGTCACATGATTAAACACCATCCAGGTCCCCAGTACCTTAGCCCAGCCTTGCCCACCCTGCTGCCTTCCAGACATTATGGACTGCATATCCCATTAGCCCAAGCAAAATATGGCCACTCTGGCAAGGGCTGATGGGAGTCGGGGAAGGCAGCCTTTAGAAGGTAAAGGAAAAGGCTTCAGACATTGCTACAGGAACGCACAAGGAAGGGCTGGGACCGACAGAAACCTTGGCCCACGGAGACAATGGCACAGGGAAGCTGACTTGCAAAAGGTGTGCGCCACCTGACACAGATGTCACCTGGCACTGATCCTCCCTCCATTTTGTGACACAGACCGTCAGGAGTGGCACACCGAAGACCCCCAGTTCATGGCCGAGGTGCTCTTTGCCGTGACCAGCATGCTGAGCTTCACCCGCATGGCTTACATCTTGCCCGCCCACGAAACCTTGGGGACCCTGCAGATCTCCATTGGCAAGATGATCGACGACATGATCAGGTGTGTGGGTGGGATCCTGCCCTAGCCTCCTGACTTTGTTTTGCTGGTTTTAATGTTGTATTTGTAAAGAAATCTAATTGAGAACAATAATAGCTGTTATGGGGGTGCCCTACTCCTTTCCCCTTATGGGGCATCCAAGAGTCCTTAAGTAGAGTCCTTAAGTAGGTTCCCTGTCGGTATGTATATTTATTATTATTATTAATTAAATTTCTATACCGCCCTTTCTCCAAAGATTACAGGGCAGTTTACAATATAAAAATACATACCATAATAACAAAAACAATAGCAACAACAACCCCAACACATATACATGTGAGGTACTTAAGAGTCCTTATGCAGGTTCTCTATCGGTAGGAGAAAATAACAGAGGCCAACCAGAGAATATTGAGAAGCAAAGCGGCTAATAAGCCTGATCTGTATTAAACTGTTGCAACAGGGTCCTCACTCACCCCACGCAGGAGGGAGGAAGAACCCCGAACAATGGTGTGCAAGCCTTTATACAGACTTTTGAAATTGCCCACCCTGTAGCCCAAGACCGCCCCAAAAAGCATCATACATACATCACAGGAGGCGGGTATCTGAAGAAGTGTGCATGCACACGAAAGCTCATACCAAGAACAAACTTAGTTGGTCTCTAAGGTGCTACTGGACAATTTTTTATATATATTTCGAGCAGAAATCCTGTTTGCCAGGATATCTGTTAATGGTCACTAATTTTACCTGGGCAGCCTGGCCCTTCTTTTGTGATGGCAAATACTTCAGTTCCTGAGTCCCAGGTTATAGGCTCACCCTATTCATGCACAAATACGGCCTTAAGACAGGATTTGTAAGTAAAAAGACAAAGGGAAGGCTTTCCCCCATTTCCTCCCTCCTTTGGGAGAGTCAAAATAGTTTCAGGATTGCTCTCCTGTACTATTTCAAACAGGGGACCCAGGTGGTGCTGTGGGTTAAACCACAGAGCCTCGGGCTTGCCGATCAGAAGGTCGTCGGTTCGAATCCCTGCGACGGGGTGAGCTCCCGTTGCTCGGTCCCTGCTCCTGCCCACCTAGCAGTTCGAAAGCACATCAAAGAGCAAGTAGATAAATAGGTACCGCTCTGGTGGGAAGGTAAACGGTGTTTCCGTGCACTGCTCTGGTTCGCCAGAAGCAGCTTAGTCATGCTGGCCACATGACCCGGAAGCTGTACGCCGGATCCCTCGGCCAGTAAAGTGAGATGAGCGCCGCAACCCCAGAGTCGGACACGACTGGACCTAATGGTCAGGGGTCCCTTTACCTTTTACTATTTCAAACACATGGTTTATATACAGTACTTATGCATGTGTTTGCCTTGTACATTTATGAACGTTTATTTGGGACCTTTGAATTCTTATAACAACAGAGGACCTGCTTTTCTTTAGCTTTTTGGCTTCCGTGTGCTTCTCCTTCTCTCCAGGTTCATGTTCATCATGGTGATCATCTTGACGGCCTTCCTGTGTGGGATGAACAACGTCTACGTCCACTACCAAGACTCTGAGAAGCTGGGGAGGTACGGCAGCCAGATTAGTGGCATCAAGGGTGATGGCAGGACAGGGCTAGAAAGGATAAGATTGGACAGCTAGGAGATTGTCCAGGGCACTGGGCCAAAGGCCAGTGATGTGAACTCCTTGCCAAGCGGGTACTGAACCTGGTCAGTACTCAAAAGGGATGCCACCCAGCAACCCCCATCGTTCTGCCCAGACACTGAGGTCCAGCACCGAGGGCCTTCTGGCGGTTCCCTCCCTGCGAGAAGCCAAGTTACAGGGAACCAGGCAGAGGGCCTTCTCGGTGGTGGCGCCCGCCCTGTGAAACGCCCTCCCACCAGATGTCAAAGAGAAAAACAACTACCAGACTTTTAGAAGACATCTGAAGGCAGCCCTGTTTAGGGAGGCTTTTAATGTTTAATAGATTATTGTATTTTAACGTTCTGTTGAAAGCCGCCCAGAGTGGCTGGGGAAACCCAGCCAGATGGGCGAGGTATAAAATAATAATAAAATAATAATAATAATAATAATAATAATAATAATAATAAATTATGTATGGCCCCCACTATACAAAGATAGGAGCAAAACCCATTGCTCCACCCACATTTGCCTTCAGCTCTGCCCACCACAGGAATGCAGCCCCTGAGAAGGGTCCCCACGAGGGAAAGAAGCTCTTGAGCTGAAGATGGTTACCTAGACCTGATCTTGGCACTCAGACTCTTTGCAACTATAGCAGGAAGCAGTCGTCAGGTAGCAGCTCTTTGGCTGCCTCAGGAGGGGTCCAAGATACCCATTTATTGGTGTTTACATACATCGGGTGTCGCTGTGGGTTAAACCACAGAGCCTAGGGCTTGCTGATTAGAAGATCGGCAGTTCGAATCCCTGTGATGGGGTGAGCTCCCGTTGTTTAGTCCCTGCTCCTGGCAACGTAGCAGTTCGAAAGCACGTCAAAGTGCAAGTAGATAAATAGGTACCACTCCGGCGGGAAGGTAAACGGCGTTTCCGTGCTCTGCTATGGTTCACCAGAAGCGGCTTTGTCATGCTGGCCACATGACCCGGAAGCTGTACGCCGGCTCCCTCGGCCAGTAAAGCGAGATGAGCGCCGCAACCCCAGAGTCGGACACGACTGGACCTAATGGTCAGGGGTCCCTTTTGTGATTTCCACAAAAGTAGAGAAATCAGCTTGTATAAAAAATAAGGTTGAATGCAGTCCAGCTGTTTTGGGTCTCAGGAGAAAACCCAAAATCCAGTGTCACCACCTGAGCAAATGGCAAAACCGGTGAGTTGCCTGTGGGGGCCCCCAGACTATCAGTATTTCACAAGAGGGGTTCAAGCGTGTGCTGGAACGTCAGGTGCGCACAATTAGAATGAATTGAGGGGCTCTGTTGTCCACTTAAAAAAGAAAGAAAGTGGCTTTTTGCAGATTGGAAAGTGACAGGGAAATCATGGAATCATAGAATCTTAGAGTTGGAAGGGACCCAAGGGTCATCTAGTCCAACCCCCTGCAGTGCAGGTGTCTCAGCTAAAGCAGTAGCTTCAAATGCATTGGCAGGAAGACCAGGGCCGGATTTAGGTTTGATGAGGCCCTAAGCTACTGATGGTAATGGGGCCCTTTCTATGTCCAGCTGTCCTTTGTCAACAACAAATTGTTGCTGTTTTTTTGTGTTGAATATATGCTGTATGGTAATTTATGGACCTCATAGGTATCTCAAGCCATTTGCACATGTTTGCCATGCAACCAGTCCATGCAGAATGTAGACACCCTATATATAGAAAGGAGCAAACCAGTGATATTTTAGGGAGCAGGCTAGCAGGCAGGGCCCATGACTTACATCTTAGGAGCCTACACAACACAAAACACTGTTGCTGTATGTCGGTTTTATTTTATTTGTTTTTTATTTTATATTTTGGAAATGTACATCCAGTTTTCTTTCCCTTTAATTTTTTTGGGCCACCCCCAAGGGAGTGGGGCCCTCAGCTATAGCTTGTTTAGCTTACACGTAAATCCAGCACTGAGGAAGACGTGTAAATACCCCACATGTATCAGGATGCTCTTTGTCCTATAACTGCCCCACAAGCAAATCAAAACGAAAGGTCAGTGAAGACTGGGTATAATCTAACCTCTGCATACCGGTAAGATTCGTGCAAGCAGATCAGGATGAATGTTGAAATAAACACTGAGCGAGCATGTCCCCTGGAGGAAGCCTGGTAGGAGAGGGCACCCTGACTCGAAACCCCCAGCTGTTCCAGCTTGCTCTCCCTTCTCCCACGCAGCTTCAACGAGACATTCCAGTTCCTCTTCTGGACCATGCTTGGGATGGAGAAACATGATGTGGTGGACATGCCCAATTTCTTTGTGGCTCAGCTGGTGGGGAGGGTGCTGTATGGGGTCTTCACCATCGTCATGGTGGTCGTCCTCCTCAACATGCTCATCGCCATGATTACAAGGTCCTTCCAGAAAATCGAGGTGAGTGCTGAATCAGGAGGCGAGTAAAGGCCTTATCCTTTGCAGTGTGAGAGCCGGTGTGGTGTAGTGGTTAAGAGCGGTAGACTCATAATCTGGTGAACCAGGTTCGTGTCTCCGCTCCTCCACATGCAGCTGCTGGATGACCTTGGGCTAGTCACACTTCTCTGAAGTCTCTCAGCCCCACTCACTTCACAGAGTGTTTGTTGTGGGGGAGGAAGGGAAAGGAGAATGTGAGCCGCTTGGAGACTCCTTCGGGGAGTGATAAAGCGGGATATCAAGTCCAAACTCCTCCTCCTCCTCCTCCTCCTCCTCCTCCTCTTCTTCTTCTTCTTCTTCTGGATTGGACCGGGGTTTGGGAAATGTGGAACAGAGAGATGGATCTCCAGATCCACATCCATACTCTACATTCTCCAGGGACTTGCAGCTAGAGATGAGAGGAGGCAGCAACTTCAGTCTTGTTCATCGCAACTCAGGGCTGTTTCCATTCCACTACAAACCAGCTTCCTCTTGCTGTCTGTTGTGGCCTGTACTTAGGTAGATAGATAGATAGATAGATAGATAGATAGATAGATAGATAGATAGATGATTTATTACGGTCGGAGACCAGCTTATAAAACACACTTGGGGGTACAATCCTGGGAGGAAGACAAACCTTTAAAACATTGTACAACGGTAAAATAAAAATTTATAAATGTAATAATCGTATACAGGTAGACACTTAAAAAGCTATTGCAGAGAAATGACCCAGAATCGCCCATGGAACCGAATTTGGGGGTTTTCTTAACTAGTTTGAATCGGGGGATGGTCTGCGCCTACAGATCTGTACACAGAATCTGCTGGCGACCATCCGGGTCGTCTTCTGATCTTTGCCTAAGAGGAAAAGGTCGTATTTTTGCTTTTCCGGGAGGCCACCGAGCCTCAATGGTCTCACTACGTGCCTCTTCATAGAAGGGGCATCTAAAAAATAAGTGCTCTGGGCTTCCTATTTCCCCCAAAGAACAGGCGCAAAGTCTCTGAACGCCTAGGGATGATGTGAGTTGTGGCCCAAAAACAGCTGGAGACCCAAGTTTGGGAAGCCCTGAGCTAGATGGACTCAAAGGACTGGCTCAGAATGAAGTAGCTCTCTGCGTTCCTGTGGCTAAAGTGAAGACCCATAGCTCAGAGGTAGCACACCTGCTTGCGTGCAAAAGGTTACTAGCAGGGCTAGTAATGCTCCCCCCCCCATCTGAAACCCTGGAGAGCCATTGCCTGGCCCTGTTAATAATCCTGAGGCAGATGGACCAATTGTCTGACAACTTGCCTGTGTTCCTGTGTAAGCCTGCAGGCAAGGACTGGGGGGGGGGGGTTGTTTTCTTTTATTAATGATCTTTTTGGACTGAAGAGCAGGGCAAAGATGCTCTCGATAAATAAAGAGCCCCCCCCCACCGGTATTCACCAGAGTCTTCCTTGCCGCCTCTTCTCTCCTGTGCTCTTCAGAACGATGCGGACGTGGAGTGGAAGTTTGCACGCTCCAAGCTCTACTTGTCTTTCTTCAGAGAAGGCTTGACGCTGCCAGTGCCCTTCAACATCATCCCGTCACCAAAGTCCATCTTCTACGCCTTCAGGTAATTTGTCAGGCTGCTCCCAAGACCCTTGAGGTGGGGAGGGTCTGACCGTTCTGTGCTAAACTTAGCCCTCGGCAGCAGAGGACTGGTTCACTTTGTGGACTGGCATGCTCCCTACGTGCCCCCTCTCTGCAAAACTGTTGCTGCTTTTGCAAGCACAGTGCTCCTTCTGCATTGGCCAGGAACCAGTCCTTGAATGTGACAGCCCATAATAGCAGGGCACCATCGTTGCATTATTTTTGGAACCCACTCCAAACCTTTTTTTCTTTTCTTTTTGCTTAAAGTCCCTGACAATTAAGTCCAGTCGTAAACGACTCTGGGATTGCGGTGCTCATCTCGCTCTATAGGCCGAGGGAGCCAGCGTTTGTCCACAGACAGTTTTTCCGGGTCATGTGGCCAGCATGACTAAGCCGCTTCTGGCAAAACCAGAGCAGCGCACGGAAACGCCGTTTACCTTCCCGCCAGAGCGGTACCTACTTATCTACTTGCACTTTGACATGCTTTCGAACTGCTAGGTTGGCAGGAGCAGGGACTGAGCAACGGGAGCTCACCCTGTCGCGGGGATTCGAACCGCCGACCTTCTGATTGGCAAGCCCTAGGCTCTGCGGTTTAGTTATGTTATTTTAAAATGAACTTTTATTGTGGGACACTTGCTTTCTAGGCAAGACAGACGCAGACGTTTGTCCTTTGCAAAACACTTAAGAGCTTTTTTGTCAAGTAATCAGCATGTAAATTTTGTTAAATTAATAATAATAATAATAAACATTACAGCCAGCCTTGTTGACGGGCCTTTCGGCTCCCCTCTTTCTTTCTCCATCTTCTCGCAGGGGCCTCTTCCGCTTCCTGTGCTGCTACAAGCCAAAGCGCCAGCAGAAATACCCCCCCATCTCAACCATTGTGAGTTCCCTTTGTGGCTGTTTCAAGGTTGTGTCGCTTGCACGGAGGACTCTGCTTGCAGTGGGATGTCGCACTCTCTTCCTCAACCTCTGGATTTGTGCTGGGAGTGGCGAGGGAGAAGACCATCTAGCTAGCACACCAGAAGTGCTCTTGGCGGGGCAGCCACTTCTGCCTGCCAGGAGGGACAGAGCGAGGGGGAGGCAGTGGGGAGGCTGGTGCTGCGCACCTGTGGCATCAGTTTCAGTGCCCCTTGTGCTCCATTAGGTGACATTTATGAAAGACTGTTGCATCAATTAAAAAATAGTTTATAGGCCGTGCTGCACCAACAAGCCTGTGCACTCCTAGTGCCATAATGTCCTGCCGTCTTCTGCTTTTCAAATAATCGCATCTGTTTGCTTTTCAACTACCGTATTTTTCGCTCTATAAGGCGCACCTGACCATAGGGCGCACCTAGTTTTTAGAGGGGAAAAGCCCCGGTTTTTTGAGGATCAGCTCAAATTTCTGTAGCTTCTTTTGCAAAGAAGAAAAGCCCCATTTTTTGAGGATCAGTTCAAATTTCTGCAGCTTCTTTTGCAAAGGAGAAAAGCCCCATTTTTTGAGGATCAGCTCAAAGTTGTTTAGCTTACTTTGCAAAGGGAAAAACCCTGTTTTATGGGGTTTAACTCACAGTTCTGCAGCTTCAGGAAGCCATTTCTACAGTTTCCAGACAGATAATCTAATCAGCCAGTCACATCTCGCTGGGGAAACAGCCTCCCTCTGCAAGGGGGCGGGACTGGAATCTCTCTCCCTTATCTCTCTCCCCGATCGTTTGCTGAGCAGCTGCTCAGCGGGCTTCCTTTCAACACCCCCTTCTCTCTCTCTTTTTTTAAAAAAGCACGATCTGGTTTTGCCCCTGGGCAGTTCAGCTCCAGGGACCACACATTCGCTCCATAGGACGCACAGACATTTCCCCTTACCTTTTAGGAGGAAAAAAGTGTGTCTTATGGAGGGAAAATACGGTAATTATTTCAGAGGCCATGCCTCTCTGGGCACTCTGAAGCATGCGCAGAGTGCTTTGCAGCCACAACTGCCAGCCTTCCAACCCCCTGACTCTGCCCTTCCAACCCCCTGACTCTACCCTTCCAACCCCCTGACTCTGCCCTTCTGTCCCCCCAGTCTAACCCCTCCACGGAGGAGGGCGGCCAGCGTACGGAGAGCCGCGCTGCCTACCGGCACCAAGTGCTGAAGGCGCTGGTGCAGCGCTACATCGACACGGCCCGGCGGGAGTTTGAGGAGAGCCGCAGGAAAGGTAAGCCCAGTCTCTGCTCTGCAGGTGCTAACAGCGGGTGGGGAACTCCAAGCCCACCCAGACTCTCAAGTTCCCTTCTTAGGGCCTCACACTGAGCCCACACCATTGGCCTGTCTTGCTTGCCACTGTCTATGCTGACTGGCAGTGGTTTTCCAGTGTTTCAGACGGGGCCAATGCCAGCCTTACCTGGATGCTGGGATTGAACCTGGGTACGTCTGTATGCAAAGCAGATTCTCTATTGCTGAGCTGTGGCCCTTTCCCCATGGTTTCTGAGCCATATTTAGACGGGGCAAGCTTTCAAATAATGCAGGATTCCTTTAAACCGAGGTCTGGCCTCCGCTGCAAATACAGCCCATCTTTGTGGAGAGATGGCCCCAGTCTAGAGGAGGGGAAGCGCTAGGGTTGCTAAGCAACAAGAGGCTAAGCTAACCCCAGAATTTCCAAGGGGCCTTGGCAGAATCCCACCCCCACGAGGGCTTCCTCTTTTGTGTCCTTTTGCCCGCAGATATCCCCCCCCGTTTACTTTATTTTATTTAAAATGTTCACATTTTACAATGTACTTTTAAAAGAAAAGTTTTATTAGATTTACAGTTTTATATTCCACACATTTATCATATATAAAATAGTAATAATGAAAGAATTCAAATATTCCCCCCCCCCCACCCTATGACTTCCCTCAACTTCCCCTTCCGGTTCTTTAAATATTTGCTACTTCTGCTTAATTTATTTTTCCTTATTTTGTTAATCTTTTAATTAAATGCTCTTCTGTCCTTCTCTTTTATACCACACTAGTGAATTGAAGCCCGTTGAGATAACGGGCGCTAGCCCGGCAGCACACGCGCGCGCCTTGCGGGGCGGGGGGCACAGCCGCGGCTGCGCTCCTGCCGCCGCGGAGGGAGGAGGCTGAGCGCGGGGAAACCGGGGAGCCCCCCAACCCCGGACGCCCCCTCGGAGGCCAGCACCGCCGCGCGCGCCCAGCTCCCTCGGCGGCCACGGCCGCGCAGGAGAAGAGCCGGGCAGGAGGGAGGGCGGGCGGGGGCACTTCTCGGGCCCGCGACGTCCCAGGCTGCGCGTCTGCGTCGCCTCCTGAAGGGAGATGCTTTTCCCGGCTAGCGCTGCTGCTGCTGCTGCACCAGCAGGGCCTGGTGGCGGGTCTGTGGGAGGAGCGGAGCTGTAGGTGGGCAATGCATGAGAGGAACGTGGCGGCGGGTCGCTGAGCGACTCAGGCCCCGGGGGGGAAAAGCCTTCTCGGGTGGGTTTCCCTTTGGGGAGGAGAAGAGGGCGGCGGTGGAGACGGCGCGCACGGCCGGCCGCTTGCAGCAGTGGCCCCAGCTGGGCGCTCGAGGTGTGCGGCCGGCTTCCCCCGCGCTTTGGCGAGCAGTAAAGGCGGCGGCGGGAGTGCCGCTTCGCGCCGCTTCCCCCCGCAGTGGGCCTCGGCAGCCTCGCCATGTCCGTGCGAGGCAGCGGCGCTGGCGCAACTGAGAACGCGCGTGCGCCGCTGCCTTCCTGACACGCCCCCCTCTCCAATCCCTGCTCCAATCCCTGCGTCCCTGTGTGCCATGCGCAGTAGCGCACTTCCGTGACACACAGAAAGTTGAAGTTGGACGCAGGGACACAGCAAGATTATTATATAGGATTTTCTTGCCAGTTATGTTTTACACTTAATTAGTTTACAAACTGTTATTTCTTAATCTTTCCATTTGTTTCCCTAGTCGTAAGTGTTTACTCAAATCCCGCTAATGGGTCCATTTCTTTACAGCGTTTCTGTAGATACATTATTATTATTATTATTATTTATTTCTTACAGAGCATTTGTTCTGATTTCTTTGCAAGGCAGTTATTACGACAATGAGCATCCGTTCTGCATTCATCTTGGGTTGCTTGCAGAATGTCTACCTGCCTTCCGCTGTGTCATTTGTTCATCTCAGTACATTCCCCCCATTGCTTTCCAAATTGCAAAAAAGAAGAAGTGGATTTGTTGTTTTTCTGGTATGCCAGGCATAGGCAACCTTGGCTCTCCAGATGTTTTGAAACTACAACTCCCATGATTCCTAGCTAACAGGGCCAGTGGTCAGGGATGATGGGAATTGTAGTCCTAAAATATCTGGAGATATTCTGTCCTTCTCTTTTATACCACATTTTCTTGCCAGTTATGTTTTACACTTAATTAGTTTACAAACTGTTATTTCTTAATCTTTCCATTTGTTTCCTTAGTCGTAAGTGTTTACTCAAATCCCGCTAATGGGCCCATTCCTTTACAGCGTTTCTGTAGATACAGCATAAACGGTTCCCAGTCTTTTTTTAAAGTCTCTCTATTGTCAATGTCTGCAGATCTGGGGAACCGCCTGACGGAGCTGAACAAGTCCGTGGTGCGCCTCCACTCGGAGATGAAACATCTGCGCCACACCGTGGCCACCAACGGCACAGTGGCCAACCCCTTGGACGGAGCCAGCATCCTGCACAAGTACATCATGAAAGTACGCAGCAGCTTCCAGGGCTACGACAACGATACAGGCAGCTCCGGGCAAGGGTCCCCTGTGGAAGCTGTTGTGCACCAGGATGGAGCCATTGCTGAAGAGGACGCAACACCGTTGCCTCAGGAACTCTCTGAGGGACAACAGGCGGAAGCTGAGGAAGGGCCTCCCCAGGCGGAAGCTGAGGAGAGACAGCCTGGGGTGGAGGCTGCGGAGAAGCCGCTGGAGGTGGAAGCTGCGGAGAGGCCGCTGGAGGTGGAGCTGAGAGTGCCAGAAGTGGTAATAGACCTGGCACCAGAAGAGAACCCTATAGAAGAGCCAGAGACCTGATCTGCCTTTCCTCCAAAGAGGAGCGATCTGTTTCATTCTCAGCCGGGATCCGCTGTAGAGTTCAGGGTGGCGTTTCCTTAGCAGCCTAGGGGGAAGTCATGCTTGTAGACCAGGGGTCAGCAACCTTTTCCAGCCGTGGGCCAGCCCACCGTCCCTCAGACCATGTGGGGGGCCGGACTATATTTTTGGGGGAAATATGAACGAATTCCTATGCCCCACGAATAACTCAGAGATGCATTTGAAATAAAATGACACATTCTACTCATGTAAAAACACCAGGCAGGCCCCACAAATAACCCAGAGATGCATTTTAAAGAAAAGGACCCATTCTACTCATGTAAAAACACCAGGCAGGCCCCACAAATAACCCAGAGATGCATTTTAAAGAAAAGGACACATTCTACTCATGTAAGAACACCAGGCAGGCCCCACAAATAACCCAGAGATGCATTTGAAATAAAAGCACACATTCTACTCATGTAAAAAACACGCAGATTTCTGGACTGTTGAGGGCCAGATTGAGAAGGCCCATGGGTCGCATCTGGCCCACGGGCCTTAGGTTGCCTACCCCTGTTGTAGAGTCTGCCCTGTTTCTGACATATACAAGGTGCACACACACAGGACAGCACAGTGTCCTTTCTTAAGCCAACATCCTTTGCCAAGCCAGAGATAATGCGTAATTAATCCAGCTGCCACAAGGGCTCTTTATTGAGAGGAATGGGAAGGCAGTGTAGAGTTACTTAATAAAGGCAAATTATTCTTAGAGCCGGGCTCCTGCTATTGGCAGTTTACCAAGCCTTCAGCCCATACGGATTTCTGTTGTGCTTTTGGGGTGGAGCTTGGGTGGCAGCTGCAATAAACAGTTTGACTTTGCCACTCCACAAGCCGGCAGCTGGAGAATGGAAGAGTGCTCCTAGTTCCCCAAACAGTCACCAATTTTTTTTTTGGGGGGGGAGAGCAGTCACCCCCCCAAACTGCTCTACAATAACTTCAAGTTTGTGCACAGATTATGCAGTGTGTGCCTCCAGCTTTCAAACATTAAATTTATTAATCAAGTAAATGGATGTTATTAACTAAACTTAATAAATATTTCATGGGTAATGAGTACTCCTGTGGTCTGGTGTTTTGTTTAGCTAATATCTTCTTCTTCTTCTTCTTCTTCTTCTTCTTCTTAATGTAAACTCAAATAGCGAATATGTTGGGAAAGTTGGGCCGTGCTACATGGCACAGATATTTTTATAGGACTGAGTCAAAATGTTGTTGTTGTTCAGTCGTTCAGTCGTGTCCGACTCTTCGTGACCCCCTGGACCAGAGCACGCCAGGCACGCCTATCCTTCACTGCCTCTCGCAGTTTGGCCAAACTCATGTTAGTAGCTTCGAGAACACTGTCCAACCATCTCGTCCTCTGCCGTCCCCTTCTCCTTGTGCCCTCCATCTTTCCCAACATCAGGGTCTTTTCCAGGGAGTCTTCTCTTCTCATGAGGTGGCCAAAGTACTGGAGCCTTAACCTCAGGATCTGTCCTTCCAGTGAGCACTCAGGGCTGATTTCCTTCAGAATGGATAGGTTTGATCTTCTTGCAGTCCATGGGACTCTCAAGAGTCTCCTCCAGCACCATAATTCAAAAGCATCAATTCTTTGGCGATCAGTCAAAATGGGGAGCTCCGTTTCCTGAATGGTGATGCCACCCCTCCAGGAAGATTTCCCGGGTCACATAAACATGGGCAGGATCACTGTTCCTTTAGAGGAGATACAAATGCCCTTCCTGATTAATCCCCAGGCGAATGAAGGAAAAGCAATAGTAAAAGAAGCCCCGCAAGAGGAATAATAACTTTGGACTCATCCCCTGCTGTGTACTGAGCTTGGATCCTAGAAAAATAGGCAGGTGGGATCCCAGAATGCAACAACCTGATCAGCGGCTGTGGTTTAGACCACAGCGCCACCTGCGTCCTATGTTCTTACAAAACATAATTTAAAACATCAATGAATTCTGATTGGTTTAAAGAAAAATTCATACGGTGAAGGCCTGTACAGTTTTCAGAAGGCGTCTGAAGAAAGACAAGGATGTTTCTTGCTGAAGATCTATTGGCAGGGAGTTCCGCAGGACACAGCCTGCCATGTTAAAGGTTTGGTCACTAGTGGAGGCCAACTGAACCTCAGGGCTGCATGGGGAACCACCAGAAGCCCCCCATCAGAGGATCTCAGTGATCAAGGATCTGCTGAGCTCTCTAGCTTGCCTGTCAGCCTCTAGCACTTGTGTAATTAGAGGATTGGCAGCCCAGGACCTCCAGACACACTGCCCAGGTTTGTGCCCCAGAGGGGTCATTTGGGTGAATCATAGAATCATAGAATCCTAGAGTTGGAAGAGACCCCAAGGGCTATCCAGTCCAACCCCCTGCCAAGCAGGAAACACCATCAAAGCATTCCTGACAGGTGGCTGTCAAGCCTCTGCTTAAAGACCTCCAAAGAAGGAGACTCCACCACACTCCTGGGCAGCAAATTCCACTGTCGAACAGCTCTTACTGCCAGGAAATTCTTCCTAATGTTTAGGTGGAATCTTCTTTCTTGTAGTTTGAATCCATTGCTCCGTGTCCGCTTCTCTGCAGCAGCAGAAAACAACCTTTCTCCCCCCTCTATATGACATCCTTTTATATATTTGAACATGGCTATCCTATCACCCCTTAACCTTCTCTTCTCCAGGCTAAACATACGCAGCTCCTTAAGCCGTTCCTCATAAGGCATCGTTTCCAGGCCTTTGACCATTTTGGTTGCCCTCCTCTGGACACATTCCAGTTTGTCAGTATCCTTCTTGAACTGTGGTGCCCAGAACTGGACACAGTATTCCAGGTGAGGTCTGACCAGAGCGGAATACAGTGGTACTATTCCTTCCCTTGATCTAGATGCTATACTCCTATTGATGCAGCCCAGAATTGCATTGGCTTTTTGAGCTGCTGCATCACACTGTTGACTCATGTCAAGTTTGTGGTCTACCAAGACTCCTAGATCCTTTTCACTTGTACTGCTCTCAAGCCAGGTGTCACCCATCCTGTATTTGTGCCTTTCATTTTTTTTGCCCAAGTGTAGTACTTTACATTTCTCCCTGTTAAAATTCATCCTGTTTTCCTTGGCCCAGTTCTCTAATCTGTTAAGGTCATTTTGAAGTGTGATCCTGTCCTCTGGGGTATTAGCCACCCCACCCAGTTTGATGTCATCTGCAAACTTGATCAGGGTGCCCTCAAGCCCATCATCCAAGTCATTGATAAAGATGTTGAATAAGACTGGGCCCAAGACAGAACCCTGTGGCACCCCACTAGTCACTTCTCTCCAGGATGAAGAGGAGCCATTGATGAGCACCCTTTGGGTGCTGTTAACGCAGCAAAAATGAGTTATAAGCTCAACCTGATTGGCCTACGGTATGAGTGCTTCAGGTTGCCATTGTTGGTGGGAGAGATCATCCTGTCTCACTGGTCAGACAGGGCAGCTCCCAGTCAACCCACAGCAGTGACCAGAGGAGGAATGACCTCTGGGGGGAGTGCAGAGAGCAGAAACCCCCTGCTGCTTCTGCAGCAGCACAATCGGATACCTCCATCTGCCCCAGCTGCAACAAAACATCTCTCTCTCCTATATCGGTTTCTACAGCCACAGCAGGTGCTGCGACTCTCCAGCAATTTGACTTCACCTGCAAGCCGCACTCCTCCATTGTCTCCAGAGACAGACGGATGCCAACCAGCTGGTTGATCCAGGACTTTCTCTCAATATGTTGACCCAGAAGGAGCCCCTGCCCTGTAGTGGGAGTGGCTGGCGCTGCAGTCTAAACCACCGAACCTCTTGGGCTTGCCGATCAGAAGGTCGGCGGTTTGAATCCCCGCGACGGAGTGAGCTCCCGCTGCTCTGTCCCAGCTCCTGCCAACCTAGCAGTTCGAAAGCACGCCAGCGTAAGTAGATAAATAGGTACCGCTGCAGCGGGAAGGCAAATGGCGTTTCCGTGTGCTCTGGTTTCCGTCACGGTGTTTCATTGCACCAGAAGCGGTTTAGTCATGCTGGCCACATGACCCAGAAATCTGTCTGTGGACAAATGGCGGTGAGATGAGCGCCGCAACCCCATAGTTGCCTTTGACTGGACTTAACCACCCAGGGGTCCTTTTACCCTGCCCTGTATTCAAGAGGGATGCCTGACTATATTATTTACCCTTGGTATTCAACTCTGTTTTACTCAGGGTAAAGGTAAAGGGACCCCTGACCATTAGGTCCAGTCGTGTCCAACTCTGGGTTGCGGCGATCATCTCGCTTTATTGGCCGAGAGCCGGCGTACAGCTTCCAGGTCATGTGGGCAGCATGACAAAGCTGCTTCTGGCGAACCAGAGCAGCACACGGAAACGCCGTTTACCTTCCCGCCGGAGTGGTTCCTATTTATCTACTTGCACTTTGATGTGCTTTCGAATTGCTAGGTTGGCAGGAGCTGGGACCGAGCAACGGGAGCTCACCCCGTCACGGGGATTCGAACCGCCAACCTTCTGATCAGCAAGCCCTAGGCTCAGTGGTTTAACCCACAGCGCCACCTGGGTCTCATTTACTCAGGTTAGACCCACCAAAATGAATGAAGTTAAGGTCCATTCATTTGCTCTGAGTAAAACTCTGTTGGTTCTGCCAGGGATTCTTGAGCTGAGATTCCTGCATTGCCAGGGGCTGGACTAGATGACCCTCAGTGTCCCCCGCTCATGCTACAGTTCTATGAATACCACCCAATGCATTCAACACGAGCCAAATTGTTGGAGGGCTCTTGAATATTAATAGCCCAAGGGTGAGCAGCGCTGGCGGGGATTTCCAGTGGGATCTATAAAAAGCCCCTTTGCCACCTGTCATGACCAGAGAACGGCGTCCCACAGCTGAGAGAAGCCACCCGGGCGCGAGAAGCGGCTGCAGAGACAGGGCCACAGATAAGTCCGACCATATTATTTTCCGATGGTGAGAGAGAGAGAAGTCAAGGGATTGCTGCTTCTTTGAACCCAGCGTAAGAACTTTTACTTGCTCTTTGAAGCTGAGCTTCCGTCCTTGCAGGGGGATGGGCTAGATGCCCTTGGGGTTCCTTCCAACTCTGTAATTCTATGATTCATCCCTGCCCTGAACTCCTTAAAACTGGGTGGGTGACGCTGCAGGTTATTTCAGATGGAGCTGTTTACTGAGCCTTCATCCTGATACATCTGCCCAATGCTCACATGGAAGTTAGATTATATTCAGATTTATTATTTATTATTATATCCAGATTTATTATATAGCCGCCCTGAGCCCGGTTTTTGAATCGGCAAGGGTGTGGTATAAATAAAAATTTACTACTATTATTATTCCAGTTACAGGTAGGTAGCCGTGTTGGTCTGTCATAGTCAAAACAAAATAAAAAATAAATAAAATTCCTTCCAGTAGCACCTTAGAGACCAGCTAAGTTTGTTCTTGGTATGAGCTTTCGTGTGCATGCACACTTCTTCAGATACACTGAGACAGAAGTCACCAGACCCTTATATATAGTGAGAGGGTGGGAGGGGTATTACTCAGAAGGGTGGTGGGAATGGGTGATAGGCTGATAGCTGTGGTAAACCTGTTGACGACTGTTAACGACTGCAATTAGTCTTACAGGAAAAAGCAAGGGGTGAGAAGGTTAAAAATAGCTTTGTCTTGTATAATGAGATAAGAATCCAATGTCCCTGTTCAGACCAGGTCTCTCCATGGTTTTAAGCTTGGTAATGAGTTGCAATTCAGCAACTTCTCTTTCCAGTCTATTTCTGAAATTCCTTTGCAATAAGACAGCTACTTTGAGATCTTGTATAGAGTGTCCTGGGAGATTGAAGTGCTCTCCTACTGGTTTCTCTGTCTTGTGATTCCTGATGTCAGATTTATGTCCATTTATCCTTTGGCGTAGGGTTTGGCCTGTTTGTCCAATATAGAGAGCTGAAGGGCACTGTTGGCATTTGATGGCATACAGAATGTTAAATAGTCCTGAGATGGTATGTTTGATGTTGTTGGGGCCAGTAATGGTGTTGTCCGGGTGTATGTGGCAGCAAAGTTGGCATCTGGGTTTATTGCAGGCTCTGGTGCCAGTGTCCGTGTTAAGTCTGGTTGTAGTATTGTTGCGGGTGAGGAGTTGTTTAAGATTGGGTGGCTGGCTGTAGGCGATGAAAGGTCTTCCTCCCAGAGCTTGAGAAAGAGAACTGGTACTGGAAGGAATTTTTTTATTTTATTATTATTATTATTATTATTATTATTATTTATTTCTTAAAGAGCATTTGTTCTGATTTCTTTGCAAGGCAGTTATAACGACAGTGAGCATCCGTTCTGCATTCATCTTGGGTTGCTTGCAGAATGTCTACCTGCCTTCCGGTGTGTCATTTGTTCATCTCAGTACATTCCCCCCCATTGCTTTCCAAATTGCAAAAAAGAAGTAGGTTTGTTGTTTTTCTGGTATGCCAGGCATAGGCAACCTTGGCTCTCCAGATGTTTTGAAACTACAACTCCCATGATTCCTAGCTAACAGGGCCAGTGGTCTGGGATGATGGGAATTGTAGTCCTAAAACATCTGGAGAGCCAAGGTTGCCTATGCCTGTGGTATGCGCTTGAATCCCTCCTGCAGAATACTGAGCCCAGAGGCACCTCATTCGGGAGCTGCAATTCTCTGCTTCTGAATTGTTTCCCTGCAGACATCTATTTGCATATGCTTATTACAGAATAGAAATTCTAACCAATGACCCTGCTCTTCGGTGGCATTGTGGGGGCAAAATCTCTGGAGCCTTTCCTACCTAACCCTTTTTTGGAGTGTTCCGAAAATGAACAGCACTTGGGATTCAACCACACTTCTGTGCTTTCTTAGGAACGGATCTGTGAGGTTTCACTTTTGAGCTGCCACTTTCCCTGGGAAAATCTGCTGTTTACCACTGAATCGGAACAAATGTCAAACTGCAGGAAACCCAACTGGTCTTTGTTTTGATTCAGAAGGAAACAGGAGGTTTTCCTGGGGAAAGCAGCAAGGCAAAAGGAGACCCAGGCCTAGGAAGCAGGGGACGAGCAGAAATGGGGATGAGATCTCAGAAAGTTATTCCTAGGGCTCAGTCAGAATCTCATTTCTTTGCCATTTGAATCCAGTGGCTCGGTTCCTACCCTCTGGAGTAGCACGCATAGCTGTCAAGTTTTACCTTTTCTCACGAGGAAGCCTATTCGACATAATGGAATTTCCCTTAAAATAAGGGAGAACTTGACAGCTATGAGTAGCAGAAACCAAGTTTGCTCCACAAAACAATCTGCCTGTTGCTTTTCCTCTCCTCCCTTGGCAATTGTGCTATATAAAGGACTGAAAATATTGGCTGCAATACCTCGACAGCCAAAGTTAACAAAACATACTTTTAGGCTCGTAATTTGGGGTCGGCGTCCCCCCTCCCCCCCCGCCGCCTTTGTGGTTTGGGAGGAAGGCAAAGTTTGTTTTTGTTTTGATGCAAATCAAAAGCGTGAAGCTTACCTTGAATTCACCAGATCTGTGAGCCCCTAGGTCTGTTTTCAAGTGTCAAGACACGGCTGTGATATATCCAGGCTGGAGAGAAAAAAATGGCTTCTTTTATTTTGTTTTCAAAGGAGAGGGCAGTGAAGATGGCTCCTTTCTCTGTGATCCTGCTGCTTCACCTGGTGGGAGTATTCCCAGGAGACCTTCAGGTATAAAGAGGGTGCAAGCAGTGGGAATTAAAAATTAACACACACACACACACTCCCGCCCATTAGCCTCCTCAAACAATCTCCTCGCGTATTCCTTACTGTGGTTATTAGTATTTCACCTATGGAAGTAATAGGATGAACAAAAACCTTCTCTTCTTGGAAACAAAAAATGGTCCAGACCAAAAATATGGCTTCAAAGCTTTACTCACAGAACTTTCTTCAAAGCAGACTTAAAACAATAGTGATACATCCAAATAGTTGCATAAAATCATGTGCTTTTCAAGCCCAGGTTCACCTCCTTAGAAATGTCAAATTACTCCAAACAGAACTGGAATCAAAGCTCTTTCACTCCACACAGACTCCATCCCAGCCTGAGGCTGTTCCCTCCTAGAGAGAATCATCATTAGTACACTCCCTTTTTTTGGTGGTTTGAGAACAAAGACCACTCCCTCAAAATGGAGATTTGCAACTGAATATCTTACTCGTGTGATCTAAAGTTAGACATCACTTGAGAGAGTAGCGGGGAGACATTCTCAGCTGATTACCAACCTGTTAGGTACCCGAGATATCTTTCTTAGCTTCAATGGAGTTTTCCATGTTCCCTTTAGCAATACACACACAGAGCTATTTTCCATTTCAATGTACAATTAAACAATTAACGTTCCTTTCTGCTCCAGGTCCTCTGTTTCCCCATCCAAAGGAGAGACCTCTTCCCCATCAAAGTGTCCCCACTCGACATGGCCTTGACCTCTTTCGATGACCAGTACAAGGGATGTGCGGAGCAGATGGAGGCTGAGCTGGCCGAGCTGAACCGCACGGAGTTCGCCCAAAACAGAGTCTACGCCGAGGCCTGGGAAGAGGCCTCCTCCCAGTGGGAGGGGAGGAAAACCCCTTTGCCCGCGGGGCTCAGGCCTGAGTACGTCATCGCCATCATGGCCTACACCATTCAAGGGCGCCTCCACAGGGACTTCAATGCAGCCGTGAGGGAAGCCGGGCGCACGAGAGACTCTTACCTCAACAACTTCAACTTCAAGACCCTTCACTTCCTCCTGACCAGGGCCCTCCACGCCTTGGGGGCCACCTCTCGCCCCAGGTGCCGAAAGGTGTACCGCGGGGTGCGAAACATCCGCTTCGTGTCCGAGCGCCTCAAGGCGGTCCGCTTTGGGCACTTCACGTCTTCGTCAGTGAAGAACGAGAGCGCCCTGCAGTTCGGCACGGACACCTTCTTCACCATCGAGACCTGCTACGGGGTCAACATCAAGAACTTCTCCTTCTTCCCCGGTGAGGAAGAGGTCCTCATCCCCCCGTTTGAGAAGTTCAAGGTGGCCAACTTCACCAAAGCCAAGGAGACGACTTACATCCAGCTCCTCTCCCTCGAAGACTCCAGCGCCCACAACTGTGTCTTTGTGAAAGGTAACAGTCCTGTTGCTGGGGAGCAACAGTTAATAAAATAATAACCCCTATATAGCGTGGGATGTAAGAATCAGGTGCAGTCAAACACAACATTTGCTAGAGTAGACATGAAGGTTGTCTCAGTCCTCCAGCCGGAACTTCCTGCCTTCCTGGACTGAGACAAACTTCCTGTATGTAACTTGAGATGGGTGCGGCCTCTCCTGGTTAGAGAAGACGAACCACAGGCTGGGCCTCCATTTTGCCTCTTCTGTCTTCTCTCTCACACCATGCCATCTTAACAACAGTATTACTAAGATGCACTCTTTGCTTCAGGCTAAGATAAGCAAAAGGGGCTTTTTCTCCCATAAGGGGGTAGTCTTGTCATGTTTACTGTTTAGTAACTTTTAAGTCTGCCTCTGGGATCCTTTGTGTGAACAGATGATTTCTTGCGAGTAAACGTTTTATACTTTACTGAAGACTGTGGAGTGTCTTATTTTGAGAGGGATTAAAAAGGGAAAAGCACCAGGACAATATTTCTAGAGACTCTAGCGAGTCTGTGCAAGCTATCTGCTGCGTGTGTGTTTAAAAGGGGAATGTTAACTCTGCAGATATTATAGAACTTGTAAACACAAGTTGGGATAGGATATCTTAGACAATATATCCTCCCCTACATCCCTAAACATTCCCACATATAGCACCCATGGGACGCGGGGGGTGCTGTGGGTTAAACCAGTGTTCCCCAACCTTGGGCCTCCAGCTGTTTTCGAACTACAATTCCCATCATCACTGACCACTGGTCTTGCTAGCGAGGGATGATGGGAGTTGTAGTCCCAAAACAGCTGGAGGCCCAAGGTTGGGGAACACTGGTTAAACCACAGAGCCTAGGGCTTGCCGATCAGAAGGTCGGTGGTTCGAATCTCCGCAACGGGGTGAGCTCCTGTTGCTCGGTCCCTGCTCCTGCCCACCTAGCAGTTCGAAGGCACGTCAAGTGCAAGTAGATAAATAGGTACCGCTGCAGCGGGAAGGTAAACGGCGTTTCTGTGCACTGCTCTGGTTCGCCAGA
This sequence comes from Darevskia armeniaca, assembly GCA_034641395.1. Taxonomy (NCBI): domain Eukaryota; kingdom Metazoa; phylum Chordata; class Lepidosauria; order Squamata; family Lacertidae; genus Darevskia; species Darevskia armeniaca. The sequence goes on from JAWWNF010000106.1 coordinate 318,444, forward strand.
AGCGGCTTAGTCATGCTGGCCACATGACCCGGAAGCTGAACGCCTGCTCCCTCGGCCAATAAAGCGAGATGAGCGCCACAACCCCAGAGTCGTCCGCGACTGGACCTAATGGTCAGGGGACCCTTTACCCTTTACCTTTATATAGCACCCATAGATGTGCAAGGTCACCACATTCTCCTTTCTATGTAATCCAATCAGTGCAGGTGGCTCAAGACAGCCAGCCAAGCTGCCTCTGGAACAAAAGGAAAAAGGAAACCTCCAGGTCATTCAGCAAGCTAATCGAAAGGGAGTGGGGATTTTGGATAGCAGATATCCAAATGGGCTTCAGGGCATCCTGATCAAGTTTGCAGATGACACCAAATTGGGAGGGTGGCTAATACCCCAGAGGACAGGATCACACTTCAAAATGACCTTAAGAGATTAGAGAATTGGGCCAAAGCAAACAAGATGAATTTTAACAGGGAGAAATGTAAAGTACTACACTTGGGCAAAAAAAATGAAAGGCACAAATACAGGATGGGTGACACTTGGCTTGAGAGCAGTACATGTGAAAAGGATCTAGGAGTCTTGGTAGACCATAAACTTGACATGAGTCAACAGTGTGATGCAGCAGCTAAAAAAGCCCATGCAATTCTGGGCTGCATCAATAGGAGTATAGCATCTAGATCAAGGGAAGGAATAGTACCACTGTATTCCGCTCTGGTCAGACCTCACCTGGAATACTGTGTCCAGTTCTGGGCACCACAGTTCAAGAAGGATACTGACAAGCTGGAACGTGTCCAGAGGAGGGCAACCAAAATGGTCCAAGGCCTGGAAACGATGCCTTATGAGGAACGGCTTAGGGAGCTGGGTATGTTTAGCCTGGAGAAGAGAAGGTTAAGGGGTGATAGGATAGCCATGTTCAAATATATAAAAGGATGTCATCTAGAGGAAGGAGAAAGGTTGTTTTCTGCTGCTCCAGAGAAGCGGACACGGAGCAATGGATTCAAACTACAAGAAAGAAGATTCCACCTAAACATTAGGAAGAACTTCCTGACAGTAAGAGCTGTTTGACAGTGGAACTTGCTGCCAAGGAGTGTGGTGGAGTCTCCTTCTTTGGAGGTCTTTAAGCAGAGGCTTGACAGCCACCTGTCAGGAATGCTTTGATGGTGTTTCCTGCTTGGCAGGGGGTTGGACTGGATGGCCCTTGGGGTCTTTTCCAACTCTAGGATTCTATGATATCACAGTCCTTGAGTGCCTGGATGTGTACAAACCTATTCAGATGATCCAGTCAAAATTTGGGGGAAGACCACAACTGAACTCTACAATGTGCCAACCCTGATGAAATCACAAAGGGGGGGCATTTTGTCCTTAGCCATCCAATGCCTTGGTAACCCCTCCCTTAGAGAGGCACTAAACGTGTTATTATCTGCAATGTAGAGATTCCCCAGGCTCTGTGAGGTGGGGAAATATTCTGTGTCCCAGTCTAAATTTCTTGAGCTGTCCAGTAATGACACCCATGATGCTTTGTAATGCCAGTGTTTCCTGAAAGCAGGTAACTGTCTGTGTTTGAGGAACACTAGACCAGTGATTCCCACATTAAACATTTAGGGAAGCTTTTAATGATTAACAGACTATTGTATTTTAATATTTTGTTGGAAGCCGCCTAGAGTGGCTGGGGAAACCCAGCCAGATGGGTGGGGTATAAATAATAAATTATTATTATTATTATTATTATTATTATTATTATTATCCCAAATATTACCTTGCTAGGCTCTTAGAGGGAAGGAGGTGGCTGGGGTGTGTGCTAGAGGTGTAAATAAACTATCAGACTTTGACAAGCTGGTATCCCTGGATCTAGCTTGTGCATTTTGTTGACTTAATCAAACTAAATAATGTCAAATGGATTTTGCTAAACCGTGCAATTAATTGTTGCCGTTTTGCATTTTATTGTGTTGCTATCCTCCTTAGTGGGATGTGTGAACCTCTGTTCTGAATAATAAAGGTGGACTCTCCTCCTTCCTTGGAGGTTGTTAAGCAGAGGTGGGATGCCCCTCTGCCGGGGGATCTTTAGCCGAGTTTCCTGCATTGCAGGGGGGCTGTACTAGATGACCCTGAGGAGTCCCTTTCAACTCTGCAATGCTATGATTCTGTGAATGACTTGCTTATAACTATATTTGCTCTTTCCAGAGAAAAAGTGCAAGCCCCCGAGGTGCCGGACCAACTCAGGTGAGGGAGTTGCTGATAATTCTCTCCCCACCCCCACCCCAGACGCTCATGCTATATTAAAAGTATGCTAAAGTCCCCTCCTTTTTTTGTTTGTCTTGACAGGTGCAAGTCAGAGCCATCTCTCTGCTAGTGTCCAAATGTTCTTCTTTCTCTGGGGTTCCCTCCTCCTTGCTGGCACCCTGGGACCCCCAGGCCTCCTCGGATCTCCATGATCAAACCTCTGCCTCTCCGCCGCCCTTCACATAGTCCGCTCCTGGGGAAGCAAAGCAGGAGCAAATCGAGTGCGGCTGAGAGCGAACGTTCTTTGCTTGAGTTAAGAGCTAAGAGGGTCGATGGCTGCAAACAGGGCCGGCGCGTCCATTTAGGCGAACTAGGCAACTGCCTAGAGCGCCAAAATGGAGGGGGCGCTGGCCAGCCTGCCCCCCACCGCCCCCCCAACCAGTGGCGGAGCAAGCAGGTTGGGGCGAAAACCGTGGCGGCGAGGGCGCCAAAATGGAGGGGGCGCTGGCCAGCCTGCCCCTCGCCTCCCGCCGCCTCCCGGTGCCGCCCCAACCAGCGGCGAAAACCACGGCAGCACGGGGCGCCCGGCCGGCAGGGGGCAGGGCACCGTACGTCATGCACAATGACATCACGTGGCCCGCCCCCTCGCCTAGGGCGCAAAAATTGCCAGCACCGGTCCTGGCTGCAAATAAACCATTTTCTAAACACAGAGTGTGTTGCTGGCAAGAGCTCCACCCCATTATCCCTTTGCTATTGCAGTAGCAATTTAAATGGCGTCAACAGACCCGCCAATCGTCCCTATTTTCCAGGAACAGTCTTGGATCTACTGCAGACGTCCCAGTTTATGATTTGATCCCGGAATGTCCCACTTTCCCTTAGGATGTCCCTATTCTCACCGGAGAAATGTTGGAGGGTATGAAGTCATGCAACCCCCGAGCCAAGGAGATAAGTAACTAGACAACCTTTGGAAGACAGCCCTGTCTAGGGAAGATTTTCAATGCTTAATATTTTATTGTGTTTTTTATATATGTTTAGGAGCTGGGGTATAAATGTTGTTGTTGTTGTTGTTGTTGTTGTTGTTGTTATGGAACAGGACACCCCTATTTTCATTGAAGAAATGTTGGAGGGTCTGCATTAGACTGGTAACCAGGGGAACCTGTGCTCTGCGCTGCATTCATTGGGCCCCATTGGGCCATGCTCACCAGGTTAGCCAAGAAGGGTTGGACTAGAGGACCTCAGGGGACCCCTTCCAACTCTACGATTCTATGATTCGAAGAGCCTGGCTGTTAGAGCAGAGCAAAGGAGGCCCAGCTAGGCCACCTCCGTCGGTCCCACAGAATGACCAAGCAGATGAATCTCCTGGGAAGGCCCCTGGCAGGACCAGAGAGCAGTTCCCCGCTTAACTCCTGTGTTTCATGACTCTGCATTTGGACAAAACCAGCCTCCGAAGAATCGGCTAGTGGGGTGCCAAGCAAGACAGGCCCACGCAGAGTGTCTGATCTCAGAAAATCCACCTGCAACCAGCAAGGCATCTATCTCAGTGTTCAGAAGGAGTCCTCCTTTTCCAGGAATGGCCATAGCTGGCCCAACCCTGCAGCCTCAGTTCAGAAGGTTAGGGCCTCTCCTTCTTTGGGGGCTTTTAAGCAGAAGTTGGATGGCCACCTGCCAGGGAGCCCCCCCCCCTTTAAAGCTTTTTATTGATTTTCCAACACGACAAAAATCATACATCCTATATAATAAAGTGCCTATGTCCCTCCGTAGCTTTCCGTGTGTCAGTGGAAATCGCAAGTGCGCGTGCGCTCCACTGACGCAGGGATTGGAGCGCAGAGAGGAGGAGGAGGAGTCTGAGGTTGGAGCGCAGCGCGAGCGAAGCGCTTGCGCTTCGCGAGCCTCCGAACCTCTCCGCTTCAGCCGCAATGGCGGCCGCTCCCCGAGCGCTGCTGCTTCTCCCCCTCCGTACCTGCAGCAGCCGCTGTGGCACCTTACCCGGGAGAGTCGGGAGTTCCAAAGGCCCCGCCGCCTCTCGATCCCCCTCCGCTTCTCTTCCTGCTGCTCCGGCTACTACTGCCGCCGTGCTGCCCACCGGCCCGCCACCTCCCGGCAGCAGCAACCTCCTCCGAATCTGCTCTTGCACGCCATTGCAGGCGGTGGCGGTGGCGGCTGAGACGCTGCACGGGGTGGGCAGGGGAGGAAGGTTCCCGCGCTCGGCTCCACCACCAGCCGGGCTTCCCGCCGCCCGCTCGGCCTCCAGGGGATGCCCAGGCAGGCAGGCGGACCACGGCTGGGGCTCTCTCTTTTTTTCTTCCCCGAGAGGAGCTTTGGCCAGCCCGCCAGGCCCGCCTTCGCGCCCTCCCACAGCCCGCCTTCGAGCTCTTGGCCCAATCTTTTATTTTGTAATATTCTTCGATGCATCCTTGTCACGTGTGTTTCTTGAAGACAGATTATGTCCAATTTCATTTTATACAAAATTTGATTTACACGTTGTCTTTTAGTTCTTTCATTCAATCCTCAAACATTCCAAGTCAAAAGCTTTAGGGTCATCTTTGGGTCTTAGGCTATTCCTCCTGCTGCTCCTTCCTCTTCTTGATCTTTTTCCTTTGCTGGTCCCGCTCCTGGACCTGGAATTTTTGTCAATGGTCCAAAGAGATAACTGCCCAGTCCTGGTCCTTGGGTCTCAAAGTCTGCAGCGTTTTTCTCCAAGAATCTTCTTTTATCCTCCACCGATCTAATCTTGATTTTCCTCTCCTTGTATTTAAAGGACAGGCCTTGGGGATATTCCCACCTGAATTTGATCCTTCAGGAGGCTTATGTTGTTTAAGTCTTTTTCAAAGTGTTGGTGTTGACCTTTAAAGCCCTAGTTACAGGTAGGTAGCCGTGTTGGTCTGCCATAGTCAAAACAAAATAAAAAATAATAAAAATTCCTTCCAGTAGCACCTTAGAGACCAACTAAGTTTGTTCTTGGTATGAGCTTTCGTGTGCATGCACATTTCTTCAGATACACTGAAGAATTGTGCATGCACACGAAAGCTTATACCTTTAAAGCCCTAAATGGCTTTGGCCCAGTATACTGGAAGAAGCATCTCCACCCCCATCGTTCTGCCTGGACACTGAGGTCCAGCGCCGAGGGCCTTCTGGCGGTTCCTTCACTGAGAGAAGCAAAGCTACAGGGAACCAGGCAGAGGGCCTTCTCGGTAGTGGCACCCGCCCTGTGGAATGCCCTCCTTTCAGATGTCAAAGAGATAAACAACCACCTGACATTCAGAAGACATCTGAAGGCAGCCCTGTTTAAGGAAGCTTTTAATATGTGATATTTTAATGTATTTTTTATTTTTGTTGGAAGCCACCCAGAGCCGCTCATTATTATTATTATTATTATTATTATTATTATTATTATTATTATTCCTGATTCACAAATTCTTAATTCCTCCATATGACTTCCAACCTCAGCATTGAGGGTTCACCCCCTTTTTTATCATCACTGCTTCAGTATTCCTTATCTCCATTTCTTTCTTTCGTTTTGTCTCATGTATTCTTAATCTAACTTGCAGCTTGCGGAGCTTGGTCAAAACATGTCCAGGTTTTCACTTGGGGACAATGTTTTTAATTAAATATACTTTATCAATTCCCCAGGGACTGTACTGCCAGGGAGCCTTTAGCCGTGATTCCTGCCTTGCAGGGGGGTGGACTAGATGAACCTCAGGGTCCCCCTTCCAACTTTACGATTCCAGGGAAAGGCACTTTTCATCACAGCTGCCTCCTTAAAACAACCCCTAGCTCACCATGATCCCCCAAGGCATGGTCCCCTCTAGAACAGGGGGAGCTTCCAGTGGTGAATCTACATTTTTGGGCTCCTGAATCTTCAACTCTTAGGGGGACCGCTTTGCAACCAGCAACGACATCTGGGTAGCCACTGTTATCTTCTTCAGTGGGCTTGTTCCATCACAGGTCACCATATCTTTACAGCATCTGTGCCACAGACTCTCAAACTTTGGGATTGTTGAAATATATACAACAGAAAATCAATCCATTTGAGTCCTGCGACTTAAATGGGGTCTGCAAGACCCAACAATTTTAAGCAACGTGCCCTAAAGTCGCTGCTGGGGTCCCTCCAGGGTTAGGAGCCCTGAAGCTGAACTTTCATTAGTTTCAGACTAGATCTGCTCCCGGGAGCGTCCACACCAGCTGAGCTTCTCACCACGAATATCTCCTTCTTGAAGGGATTAAGTTTTCTCCACCCTCATCCAGCTTGCATGTTTGGGCACTGTAGGTCAGAGAATTTGTCTACCGGGCCCAGTGCTTCCTCTGCCTCTGACACTCCAAGGTTCCTCCCCCTCCCAACTCCTGCTTCTTGGATCCTTTTTCAATTGGAAGACACCAGGAATTGAACTCGGAACCTTGTGCCTGAAAAGCAGGTGCTCTGCTTGCAAGATCTGGTCCTTTCTGTTTTCCCCCCTTCACAGACGAGTGTTGTATACATTTTATGAAGTAAAACTAAAAATTGAGCTGAGTGTTATTGGCATCGTTATGGTTTTTCTTGGAGGGTGGGGGGTTCAGTGTACATGATACTCATGGACCCCTTGGGGTAGCGTCACTGTGGAGAAAATCTTCAGTGCCTTCATGGAGTCTAACTCCTTCCGCATTGCCTGATGCCACTTCCCGGCTTCTTGCTCAGGCAACGCCTGCATTTCCTCAAAGCTCTCTGGCTCACACTGAGCCATACAAGCCCACACACTAGGTGTGTATCAGGTGGTATCCCTTTTGTGGCCCGCTCGGACTGCCTCAACACTGGTACAGATTCCCCCTCTGATCTTGACATGCTTGTACCTGGCTGTGTGTCTAGCTTCAGGAGACCCATTGCGCGATCTGCGCTTGCTCTGGGTTCCTGGGTCAGAATCTTGAGAAGACCTGCGCTTGACCTCCCTCCCAGTCCTAAACACTGGAGACGTGGGAGCACTCTTAGGCTCTTGATTTAGAGTTGCCCCTTTCTGCGCTGCACCCTGGCCATGGCCGGGAGCTTGGCATGAGCCACCAGCAGGGCCCGGCGCAATAGCGCCACCACCACCTGGACCACCACCAGCAGCAGGTGGTGCACCTCCCTGTCCTCCATCATCAGGGCCTTCCAGAATGTCTGAAATAATGTCAGGGTTTCCATGGATGCGTTTCCACCCCTGCTGCTCACTTAACTCAGCACTACTGCTGACTACCACCCTTGCTTGATTGCCCCCTGGATAAGCAAACCTCCAGGCTTTTGATCCAGGTTCAAACCCAACAAAGATCATTTTCTGGGACCTAGGACTACCTTTCCGGCATTTGCACTTGGGTATCAACACATAAGCCTTACAGCCAAACACACGGAAGAAATGGACCTTGGGTTTCTTACCGTGCAACAGAGCATAGGGCGTGTCCCCTACCACTGAATTGAATGTCCTGTTCTGACAAAACAAAGCACACTTCCAGGCTCCAGCCCAAAACTTTTGCGATAGGCCAGAATCGAACAGTATGGCTGACACCGCCTCCTGCAGTGTTCGATTTTGCCTCTCCGCAATCCCATTTTGCTGTGGCGAATGGGGGGCACTCAACCTGTGTTTGATGCCCTTCTGACGGAAGAAATCCTGCAGTGCAGAACATGTAAATTCCATAGCTCTGTCGGATTGAAAACTGCGCACCCTAGTGGAGAATTCAAGCTCAACCGCTGTAACCCACTCTTTTATGGTGCTGGCCGCCTCCCCCTTGTGCTTGAGAGGCACCACCCAGGCAGATCTTGAAAAATCATCTGTCAAGGTCAGAATGAACCTAGAACCCCCCATACTCTCCACCGACATCGGTCCACAGAGATCCACATGGACCACTGCAAAAGGCCTAGTGGTAACCCTGTCAGACCTGGGGTATTGGCATGTGGAAACCTTGGCTTGTTTGCATGCTCTACAATCAAGAAATTGTGAGCATGGCAACATTTTGCACCCTTCAGTATAACTTGGTACCTTCTTGGTATACTGCCAATTACAGTGCGACATTCTCCTGTGCCACAGATGCAGACATTTGTCATGCGGGGGTATGTCTGCACACTGTGCCTAAGCTGTGTCTGAGGTGCTCTTACCTGTTTCAAGGATAAAGAGCCCATTCACATCACATGTGACACTGACCAACTGCTCACCCCCTTCTTTCCGATGGTGCACAGATCATCTTCAAAATGGACCTTATAACTGTCAATCAACCAGCGTGGCTTGGTAACTGGCACGTCCTTCATTGTAGCCATAGCAGCAGTGAGATGACACCGACCTCCTGCACTGCTGCCCCCACCTTTGCCTCCTCTCCGTGAGTTCCCACGCTTGGCGGAACCCCTTATCTGCGTGTTGGCCTTGGGAAACTCTGTTAGGATATTGCTGACACAGGTGGGATGAGGAATTGCAAAGATAACAACGCTGCATAGCTCCAAATGCCTGCACTGTTGTGGACTCCTCTGTAGCTCTGCTTCTGGCTGCCCCCCCCCCGGGAAAAGAGCAGCCTGCTCCAGCAGAATGGGCCCCCCTCTCTCTCTGCAGACTTGCTCATCAACGAGCCTTCCAGCAACAAATTCCAGAGTGAGATCTTGGGCTGGCATTGTTTCCAGAGATAAGCAGAACGCCTCAAAAGATTTGTCCAGCGAACTCAAAAGTGTATAAACTTTCTGTTCCTGTGTATAGTTCAGCCCCAACAGCTGCAGTTTGTTGAACATGGCAATTAACTCTGTTACATGCTCCTGCATGCTTTTCCCGGGCGTGAGCCTCAGCTCATACAGCGACCGGGTGAGGGAGATTTTGGCTCCTGCTGTTGGCCTCAGATAAATTCTCCTCAGAGCTTGCCAAATTCCATGGGCGGTGACCAAACCTGCAATCAACGGTAGCTGGCTGCCTTCCAACGCCATGAGCATTCCTTGGGCCCTTTCATCTCTGCACTGGGCAGCCTGGGCAGCAGCAATGGCGGCTGGTAAAGCTCCTAGCCCCGCCTGCAATGGTGCCGCCTGCGTACAAGCCCATAAACCACGGGCAGTCAGCCAGGCTTCCGTCTTGACAGCCCACTCAAGATAATTGGTGCCGTCCAATTCATTATAAGGCCAAGAGAACGATTCTCCAGCCTCAGCCATTTTTTTCTTATCCCCCCAGGGGCTTCCAGTGTACTACCGCTTCCAGTAGCTGCACCGTCCTGGCTCCGGAGATTGATGGCTTGTTGCCAGCGAGTTCGTTACCAAGCCTGGCAGAACCTCCAAGATTGATTATTGCTGCTTCAGGCAGCAGCCTCCACACTCACAGACACCTTTAATTGCTAATTAGCTGTCCATAACCTATTCGTTAACTCTTGGAGTTAACCACGCAGCAGCAGAGTCATGAGATGTAAAAACCTTCATGACCACCAGCAATTCAGCTGTGTGACTGCGAATGGCCGTCCGGCACATTCTGCTGCGCCACAAGTCTTTCTCCTTTCTCCTTTCAAAGCAGAGTTCAGCGGAAACAGCAACTTGCCCCTGTGTTTTGCCCTTGCAATAAATCAAGGCAGCTCCTGGCTGATTAAACAAAAGATTTATTAGGGCAGTAAAAAAGAAACCTTCAAGCAGGCGAACTTGCAGCCATCCTGGCTGAAGAACAGACAGAAGAAGATACAGCGTTTCACATTACACAAAGACTTCTGTACAGAAAACCTCGGATGTGTGAAACGTCACACTGTGGGCAGGGCGTAGCTGCTGAGCTTATTAACCCTGTAAGCTCACATACCTCACACACTAGTATTTTAAATCTAGAACGTTTTGACAATAGGTATGGATGGCATGCCTACCTCGCGTACATAACGGCTTCAAAAATCATATACTCACAAATTCATTGTTTAAAGTTTGGAATAAATATAAACAGCTATTAGAGCCACAAATCCCTTTATGGATCTCTCCATTAGAAGCCCATGCAGTTAAAAAACTCAATATGAACCCGAACTGGGAAACATATAGACAAACATTGGAAGAAGAAAATTAAAATTGAAAACATATGAAGAATTAAAACAATATGGGATGGATAATTGGCAATATATTCAATTAAAAAGTGTGTTTTATGCAGACCAAAGAAAAGGTTTAACTAAAGAACAATCGCTATTTAGCACCATTATACTACAAAAAATAGGAAATTATTATCGGAAATTTACACTCCAATATTATTGGACTATGATTTGATGGATGAAGAGGTAAAAGAAACAATGGTCAAACAGCCACAAGACATCGGCCACACTATATATTTAGAACAATGGGAGAAACTCTGGTGCAAGGATATTCACTTTACCACCTGCTACACGATAAAGGAAAACTTTGTTAAAATGTTTTACAGGTGGTATTTAACACCAGACAAACTCGCCAAAAATTATGATTTAAAATCCAACCATTGTTGGAAATGTAACAAGGAACCTGGAACGCCAATTCATATGTGGTGGGGTTGCAAGGAAATAAAGATTTTTTGGGGAATAATACATGAGGAACTTAAGAAAATGTTTAAAATCCCCTTGATAAAAAATCCCGAAGCTTATCTGTTAGGGCTGATGGGCAAAGACATACCACATATGAAAAAAACAATCTTTCTGTATGCAACAACAGCTGCCAGGGTAGTGATTGTGTCAGGGACTTGCCCGTCCCCAGAGCCGAGCTGACAGGGGAAACCGGCTGGAGAGAGAGAAGAGAGACCAGGTCGGAAAGCGATTCGCAGGAAAGCCAGGAAGGAAGCAGTGGTGGGGACGAGGGAGGGCTCTGGAAGGCTGCCAGTGACCCAGAACCACCAGCTGGAGGGGAAGCGGAAGTGCAGGTGCACAGGGAAAGGCAAGGGCTCTGGGAGGCTGCCAAAGACCCAGATCCACCAGCTGGAGAGGAGGGGGATCTGGGGAGGGCGCCCAGCGCCACTCCACAGCTGTGCAGGGGGAGAAAGCGGAAGGAAGCAAGAAAATGTTTCGGTCTCCCAAAGCTCTTATGTTGGGGGCGGAGCCGTGAAAGGCCACTCTCAGAATCTGGAACTGACTCAAGTGGTCATGAACTTTGAGAGCTCTGATGTATACTTTGTAAATAAAGCAAATAGTTTAGCAGAGGACATGGTCTGGCTGCTTACTCTCGAGGAGACATTGCAGAGCCCTCACAGATTGCCACTAAATGGAAATCTCAGGACATACCAACAAAGGAAGAGTGGATTTGCAAATTAAGTGAGTATATAGAATTGGCAAAATTAACCATTAATTTTAACCAAAAAATTTAACCAAAAATTAATAGGCTTAGAATAAACAATGTAAGCAATAACAAAACCAAAAAAGAAAGAAGGAAAAATCAGAATTACAAAAAAAAAAAAAGAATCTACCATAGAGAGCCAGTGTGGTGTAGTGGTTAAGAGCAGTAGACTCATAATCTGGTGAACCGGGTTCGCTTCCCCGCTCCTCCACATGGAGCTGCTGGGTGACCTTGGGCTAGTCACACTTCTCTGAGGTCTCTCAGCCTCACTCACCTCACAGAGTGTTTGTTGTGGGGGAGGAAGGGAAAGGAGAATGTTAGCCGCTTTGAGACTCCTTCGGGGAGTGATAAAGTGGGATATCAAATCCAAACTCTTCTTCTACTATAGAGTGCAAGGAAAAATGGTATAAAGAAATGAAGAAGTCGAATTGCTGTGGAGGGGTGGGTGGTGGGATTTATAAGCGTATAATTATGTAGCTGTTGTAAATTAAGTATTATATCTTAGGGAATTATGGATAATTTTGGATATTATGTATATACATTAAGTTTCAATAAAAGATTGGATTAAAAGGAAAAGAAACCAACCAAACTAACTGTCAAAACCCGTGTTGAGCCTTAAACACAGTTAGGCTCCACCCCTAGGCTTTCTTATTGGTCAGCCTATTAACCCTTTCTCTCTCTCCCCCACTACAACGTCTCCATAATGAGTGGGCAAACACCACACCTCCTCAAATATTTTATTGGGGGGGGGGGCAAAGACCCCTAGGCCTTTAAGAGTTGGCACCTATTCCCTACACCCACAGGTCTCAGGATGGTTACAACATAATGTTGTTGTTTAGTTATTTAGTCGTGTCCAACTCTTCGTGACCCCATGGACCAGAGCATAACATAATAACATAATAACACAACATAAAAACACAAAACACGGCTTTTTAAAAGGGCATTAGATGTCAATCAGCCAAAGGTCTGGTTAAAAAGGTGCTGATCTGCCGGACTCCTAAAGCTATATAATGGTTTTTCCGACCTTTGTATGAATTCTCTGATGGGAAGTGAGTTTGGAGGTCTGACTGAAGCTCTTTCCACATTTGAAGCACTGATAGGGTTTCTGCCCTGTATGAATTCTCTGATGCTTAGTGAGATTGGAGCTATGATTGAAGCTCTTTCCACATTCCACACACTGGTAGAGTTTCTCCCCTGTATGAATTCTTTGATGGGAAGTGAGATTGGAGCTCTGACTGAACCTCTTTCCACATTCGAAGCACTGATAGGGTTTCTCCCCTGTATGAATTCTCTGATGCTTAGTGAGATGGGCGCTCAGAATGAAGCTCTTTCCACATTCCACACACTGATAGGGTTTCTCCCCTGTATGAATTCTTTGATGGGAAGCGAGACCGCTGCTATTCCTGAAGCTCTTTCCACATTCCACACACTGATAGCGCTTCTCCCCTGTATGAATTCTTTGATGCTTAGTGAGAGAGGAGCTATCAGTGAAGCTCTTTCCACATTCCACACACTGATAGGGTTTCTCCCCTGTATGAATTCTCTGATGGGAAGTGAGAGAGGAGCTCTGACTGAAGCTGTTTCCACATTCCACACACTGATAGGGCTTCTCCCCTGTATGAATTCTTTGATGGGAAGTGAGACTGCTGCTATTCCTGAAGCTCTTTCCACATTCCACACACTGATAGCGCTTCTCCCCTGTATGAATTCTTTGATGCTTAGTGAGAGAGGAGCTATAAGTGAAGCTCTTTCCACATTCCACACACTGATAGGGTTTCTCCCCTGTATGAATTCTCTGATGGGAAGTGAGATTACCCCTCTGACTGAAGCTCTTTCCACATTCCACACACTGATAGCGCTTCTCCCCTGTATGAATTCTTTGATGCTTAGTGAGAGAGGAGCTATAAGTGAAGCTCTTTCCACATTCCACACACTGATAGGGTTTCTCCCCTGTATGAATTCTTTGATGGGAAGTGAGGTTGGAGCTCCAAATGAAGCTCTTTCCACATTCCATGCACTGATAGGGCTTATCCTCTGTATGAATTCTCTGATGTGAAGTGAGTTCGGTGCTCCAAATGAAGCTCTTTCCACATTCGAAGCACTGATATGGTTTCTCCCCTGTATGAATTCTTTGATGGGAAGTGAGATGGTGGCTGTGACTAAAGCTCTTTCCACATTCTAAGCACTGATACGGTTTCTCCCCTGTATGAATTCTCTGATGGGAAGTGAGATTGTAGCTGTTCCTAAAGCTCTTTCCACATTCCACACACTGATACGGTTTCTCCCCTGTATGAATTCTTTGATGGGAAGTGAGATTACCCCTGTGACTGAAGCTCTTTCCACATTCCATGCACTGATAGAGATTCTTTCCAATGAGTTGTTGTTGATGGGAAGTGGAATGGGAGCTCTGACTGCAGATTTCTCCACACTCCAAATTTTTACAGTGCTTTTCCTCTCTGGGAATTTTATCTTGGTCACCTGTGTTCTCAATTTCCAATTCATCACAATCTGCATTGGAGAGAAAAAGGGATTAGAGCCTCAGGAACAAATGGAGAAGAACTGAAGGGAGTTGGGTGTGTGTTCATTACCTGTGTTGTTTGTCATTAACCAGCATATTTATTATTAGATTCTGATGATTTGTTGGATGTTGCTTTGTTTGATATACAGTAGTGGTCAAAATTGTGGAACCTTCTGGAAAAAAGTGCATTTCAGAGGTTTGATGGCTCATAACACCACTTCTTTTGGAGTAATAACATAAAATTATATATAAATGGAAAGATAATTTAATCAAGATTGCAATTCAACGAAGTTTGTTCAATTACCCGTATTCTGTCAAATGTTATAGCCAAATAACAAGAAAAAGGAAGTACAACTTGCTTAGGTTGACTTTTGTCAGTATGATATGTGATTGCTATCAGGCTTGTTTGTTTTTTGTGTTCTTCCATTTAGTGAGGTTGTAAAAAATAAGAAAATTATAGAAATGGCACTAAGAGCTGACTGGTCACCCAGAAAGTGATGTAAAATTTTATTATTAAGAGAACAAGGCTACAATTATGAAGAAATTACAGTAGATGAAAGATTGGGGGAAACGTAACCAAAGCTGGCCTTTCTATATTTTTGTAGAGGTATAAGGAGACTCAGTCAGTACGAAATCAGACTGGTAAAGGCAGCAAAAGGTGCACAAAGGCAAGTGACGATCGAAGAATGGAGAGACTCTCCTTACATGACAGAAGAAAATCATCTGGGTGTCTACAAGATGACATGGCAAATGTAATGTGAAGTTGAGTTCAATGACTGGTCTAAAGGTTAGAATTTCAAGGAAAAACCAATTGTTATCTGTCACAGCCCTCTGGCTGTTGTTTCGAGTGAAGCATTCCAGCCGAGTCCGTCACGTAAATCAATTAGTGCTTTATTGGTCCTAATTACTTTACAACTCCTTGATGGTTAAACACATCCATCTCAATCAATGGAGATGTCCTAACTGCCTTAATCCGGTTCCTCCCGCCTTTTGCTGAAACACTCCCGGAAGGGAAACCACCCCCTCCCCTTCCTGTTTCTTGGAGCGACGGTCTGGCTCTGGGATGTTACTGAAAGCCCCCGCTCCACCTCTTCTTCTTCTTCGGGGCTTTCGCTTGAATCTGTTGAAATAACCGGCGTGGGCTCCCGGTACTGTGTCAGCGCGGGGGAGGGGACAGGGCTACCCAGCCCTCTGACATCCACTCCCCCCTCCAAGCCCCCTCCTCCTCCCACCACGAGGCGGGTGACTCCCTCTCTGTTGTGTCTCGCTCCTGATCTCTGTGAGCCTCCCCTTCGTTCACCGCCCCTCCCGTCCCCTCTTCAGGGGAGGTGACGAAACCAATGAAATCTGTATCTTCGTCATCCTGTGAGCCAAACACCCCTTCCCACCCCTCAAATCCTTCCGAGTGTTCTCCTGAGGACAACGAGTACTGCCCTCCCTCGGACTCTCTCTGGGGGGAAACCGGTGTCTCTCTTCCTTCCCTCTCCTCATTGGACCTGAACCCCCAGAAATCTTCCTCATCGTCTTCCGTGGTGGCACACACCTCTTGCAGAAAGAGATCTGGGGGCACGGGCCTGTGAGGGAACAGGGTGTGGAATTCAGCCCTGAGGTACTCTTCAGTTATCTGATTGGATGGTACCCACGTGTTGTCCTCTGGGTCAGCCCCTTCCCATGCCACCAAGTACTCCACCCTGTCCCCGTTCCATCTGGAGTCCAGGATCTCCGTGGCCTCATTGCAGGCTCCCCTCTCCTCTACAATGGGCGGTGTGAGGGGCGCCCCACCCTCTCCGTGGAAACGATGCCCCTCTCTGTATGGCGAGAGCAGCGACCTGTGAAAGACCGGGTGAATCCTCATGGTATCTGGTAGCAACAGTTTAAAAGCCACCGGACTGACCTGCTCGATGACCTCATAGGTCATAGCTCACCAGCTTGCGGTGCTCTAACTTCCTACAGCTCCCTCTGATGTGCAGGCCCCTGGTCGACAACCACACCTTATCCCCCACCTGAATGACCTCGCCTTCCCTGCGATGGGCATCTGCCGCCCTTTTGTATGCCTCCTTGGCCCTTTCCAGGTTGCTCTTGAGCTGTTTGTGCACCGTTTGCATTTCCTCTGCAAAACTCTCCGCTGCTGGTACACTGGGCTCCGCCTCCCCCCCTAGGAAAGCTTTGGGATGGCGCCCGTAATTGGCCAAAAAGGGGGTCATCCCCGTAGACACATGGACAGAGTTGTTGAAAGCAAACTCTGCCAAACTCAAAAATTGCGCCCAATCATTCTGCCTCTGGTTGACGTAGCAGCGCAAATACTGCTGCAGAATGGCGTTGGCTCTTTCTGCTTGCCCATTGGTCTGGGGATGCCTGGCTGTGGAGAAGCTCAGCTCCACCTGCAACAAGCTCATAAGCTTGCGCCAGAACCTCCGCAGTTTCCTCCGCAGACAACACCTTGGGGCAGGCTACGAAATGACACATCTTGGTGAGCATATCAACCACCACCAGCACTGCCGTCTTCCCCCTGGACATGGGCAGATCGGTGATGAAATCAATGCTCACCATTTCCCAGGGTCTGCTGGGGGTGGGCAAGGGCTGCAGCAGACCTGCCGGTGCTCTAGTGTCTCCTTTAGCCCTTTGACAGGTGTCACACGCTCTCACGTAGTCCTTGACGTCCTCCCGGACTCCCGGCCACCAGAAGTCTCTGGTGACTAGGAGAAGTGTCTTCTGTTGTCCAAAATGTCCTGCGGAAGGGTTGTCGTGGAGTTGTTTGAGAACCTTGGCTCTCATCTGGTCCCCCGGGATGTACAAAGCCCCCTTATAAAACAAGAGCCCTCCCTTCTCCAAAAACCCTTCCTCCACCCCCTTCCCTTCCTTGAGATCTCGGAACTTCTGTTGCGCAAAGGAATCTGCACGGGTGAGTCTCAGCAGTAGCGAGGCTTGCTCCATGGTGCCTGCACACGCCCACTGCTGCGTGGAAAACATGTGTCTCATGGACGGCGGCTCCTCCTCTTCTAGGTACTGCAGCTTTCGAGACAAAGCGTCAGCCCGCACGTTCTGCTCACCCGGCACATAGTGAACGTGGAAATTGAAGTCCGCGAAGAATTCTGCCCACCGGATCTGTCTCTGGTTGAGCACTCTGGCGGTTCTCCAGTACTCTAAGTTCTTATGGTCTGTTTGCACCTGGACTTGGTGCTGCGCCCCAATCAGAAAGTGGCGCCATTTCTTGAAAGCCGCCAAGATGGCCAACAGTTCCTTGTCCCAGATGGTGTAATTTTTTTCAGATTTGCTGAGCTTGCGCGAAAAGAAAGCGCATGGTCTCCAGTCCCCGTTAATGTCCTGTTGCAAAAGCACAGCTCCCACTGCTCGATCTGATGCATCTGTCTCCAGCTTGATCGGCCTCTCTGGGTCGACATGCAGGAGGTTCTCCTCTGCGGCGAACGCTCCCTTCAGGGTCTCGAACACCCTCTGGTCTTCCGATGTCCACACAAATTTCTTCTTGCCACTCAAACAGTCCATGATGGGTGCTGTTAGCTTTGCGAATCCCCTGATGAATTTGCGATAGAAGTTGGCGAAACCCTGCTGCAGGGTCCTTCTTGTGCGTCCTTCTTGGTTCGGGGGCTCTTCCAGTCTAACACCACCTTCACTTTCTCCCTGTCCATGGCTAGCCCTCTATCGGACACTCGGTAGCCGAGGAAACCCACCTGCTTCACGTGGAATTGGCACTTCTCCAATTTGGCGTACAGCTGGTGCTCTCTCAATTTGTTCAGCACCTGCCTGACGTGCTGCTCGTGCTGGGCCTCGTCCTCCGAGAAGACGAGCAAGTCATCGAGGAAACAAACCACATTCTTGTACAGCAGGGGTCCCAGCACGTGATGCATGAAGGACTGGAAGGCCGCGGATCCTCCTTGCAGGCCAAACGGCATGACAAGGTACTCAAACGCTCCCAGGGGGGTAAACATGGTCGTCTTCCACTCATCCCCCTCTCGCATCCGTATGAGGTTGTACGCCCCCCTGAGGTCTAGCTTGGTAAATATCTTCCCTCTGCGCACAACCGCCAGCCGATCGTTGATCCTAGGCATGGGAAAGGCGATGGGTTGACTCACGCTGTTGAGACTGCGATAGTCCACGATGAGTCCCCTCTGGGAGGTCCCCTTCTTGTCCATGAAGAACACTGGACTCCCTCGGGAACTCTTGGACTCTCGCAGAAAACCTCGCTGAAGGTTCTTGTCTATAAATTGTCTGAGCTCCTGCAGCTCTTGCTCAGACATGGAATAGAGTTTCCCTGCAGGCAACTGGGCCCCTGGCATCAAGTTGATCTGACAATCAAAGGGTCGATGTGGCGGAAGCTTGTCCGCTTCCTTCTCACTGAAAACGTCACTGTAATTCTCATATTGGGGCGGGATCCCCCTTGTGGCCTCCAATCGCACTGTCGCCGCCTGCGCGCTGCTGTCTGGGGTCCTCATGTCCTGCAGACAGTTCTCCACGCAGTGCCCCGATCCAAACGTGAGCGATCTTTGATGCCAAGCCACCACTGGGTCATGAAGGTCAAGCCAGCTCATTCCCAGGACGATGGGGCACCCTGCCAGTTGGGTGACGTTGAACGCGATGACTTCAGAGTGCTTGGAAATGCACATCCTCATGGGGGGCGTTTGCTGCGCCACTTCTCCTCCCAACAGCTTCCTCCCGTCAATTGTAGTGACCAGCAGCGGGAAGTCGAGTGGCAGCAAGTGTAGTTGATGCTCCAACGCAAATTCTCTGCTCATAAAATTTGCGGAGGCCCCTGAGTCAAGTAATGATTCAACCTCCAGGGGGTGTCCATTGGGGAGCTCCAGCACCACTTTTATCACGATTCCTACCTTGGGCGGGTGGGGGGGTAATGGGGGTCTCCTGCGGGGCCTTCACTGCTTGCTCGCCCGGGTGCTCGGCCCTCCCGACTTCTCTGCCACCTGGGCTCGTTCGTTTCCCGAATTCTGCCCACGCTGCTCTTCCTGATCTGCTGTTGGCGCCCCCTTGGCTTGCCACACGCGCCGTTGTGGACAGAACTTGGCGAAATGCCCCGGGGCATCACAAACGTAAGATTTTCTAGTTTCTTTTCCCCTTCTGCCTTCTGCTCCCTTGGAAATGCCCCCCCTGCAGGTTTGGCACGCACTGCCCCAATCTCCATGGGTTCCTCAGCAGGTAGAATTGGAGGAGGTGGCCCTGCCTGGTTGCCGCCTTGCTCCCTCCCCGGGTAGCGATGTGTTGTGGCCCCTTCTGCCTTGGGGTACCTCCTCTCCCGGTTTCTATCTTCCGCTCTCATGCCAACAGCTAAAGCAGCCTCAGTCAATTCCCGCATGCTCCTTGTCCTGGGCCCCCTGCTGAGCTCATCCTTCACTTCAGGGTGCAAGCCTTCCTTGAAAAGGGTCTGCAAAAACTCGCTTTCCAATTCCCACTTCAATCGGTGTGTCAGCATCGCGAAACGTGCGTAGTAATCACGGACACTGCCTTCTCCCTGTCTGAGTCTCAGCAATTCTTTCCTAATTGCCTCTTCTTCTCCCTCGTTGGCAAACATCCTGTCCATTGCACCCAGAAATTCCTTAAGGCTGCGCATCTCTCTCCCTCCAGCGGCCATGAGGGGTCTAGCCCAGTCCTTGGCCCCGCCCTCCAAATGCGCAATGATGAAAGCGATTTCCTCCTCCTCCTTGGAAAATTCCCCTTCCTGCATTTTCAAGCAGAACTCCACGTCTGTTCTAAATCCTGGATACTCTCTGGGGTCCCCTGAGAATCTCTTTATCGGTGTCTGTAACTTCCCCCCCAAGGGAACTGCCCCCCCCAGATTGCCCCTGCAATCTGCGTTCTTCAAGACGTCCCTCTAATTCCCTAGCATGACTCCTAAGTTGCTCATGCCTCACTGATATTTCCTGCATCTCTAGGGTTAATTTGTTAACTTGCGCCTCCATTTCTTGCCTGCATTTGATCACCTGCTCCTGCGCTTGTCTCTCTAAATCAGCACTGACCTGCCGAATTCTGGTTTCCACGGCAGCAGCCACTCTTGCCTCCTCATCCGTCATTTTTTTTGCCGCTTCTGCTCACCGGCCGGCTTGCCGACAGGACGTCTCGGTCGCAGTGGGGGTGCTCCTCCTCTGGAATGCCCAGCAAACGCTGTTTCTTTTAAGGAGTTAGGACATGCTGTCACAGCCCTCTGGCTGTTGTTTCGAGTGAAGCATTCCAGCCGAGTCCGTCACGTAAATCAATTAGTGCTTTATTGGTCCTAATTACTTTACAACTCTCCGCCGATGGTTAAACACATCCATCTCAATCAATGGAGATGTCCTAACTGCCTTAATCCGGTTCCTCCCGCCTTTTGCTGAAACACTCCCGGAAGGGAAACCACCCCCTCCCCTTCCTGTTTCTTGGAGCGACGGTCTGGCTCTGGGATGTTACTGAAAGCCCCCGCCCCACCTCTTCTTCTTCTTCGGGGCTTTCGCTTGAATCTATCGAAATAACCGGCGTGGGCTCCCAGTACTGTGTCAGCGCGGGGGAGGGGACAGGGCTACCCAGCCTTCTGACAGTTATCTCACAAGCAAAGGTCGAAAAGATTAACCCATGGACAGCAGAACAATGGGACAGTGTTATTTGGAGCGATGAGACCCAAATCTCCTTGCTTTTAGTGATGGCATGAAATATGTGATGAGAAAAATCAGAGAAGAATTACATCCTACTTGCATTACACCGACAGTGAAACACCCAGAAAGTGTGATGATGTGGGGTTGTATGGCAGCAAAAGGTGTGGGAAGAATTTGTGTCATTAATGGGAATGTAAATGCCCCAAAATGCATGAATGAAATACTTCAGCGCAAACTGAGGCATTCCATAGATGATCTTTTCCCAGATACTGAAGCATTTACACACACACACACACACACACACGTTTGTTTGTTTGTTTGTTTGTTTGTTTTCCATTTCAACAGAATTCAGCATCCATGTCAGGATTCAGCTCCATGTCAAGGTGCTTTCAAGATAATCCTATTCCACTGCTGGAATGGCCTGGGAATAGCCCAAACTTTAACCCAATAGGAAATCTATGGAGCCGACTAAAGAAACTTGGTAGTCAGAAGCAACCCAGCAATAAAGCCCAATTAACAGAGGCAATAATTCAGTCTTGGTTTCACATTATTACAGCTGCAGAACTAAAAACTTGCTTCACTTCACGGGAAGGCATTGTAAGGCCATAATTAAAGCTAAAGCTTACCAATACTTACCAAAGGTTTCACATTTTTTCTTTATGACTGCGGTTCTAATAAATACTCCTTCTTTAAAGTTATTGCATTACATTCTTCATTATATTATGTTTCCATTGATATATAATTTTATGGTATTACTCCACGCAAAAGTGGTGTTATGAGCTATCAAACCACAGAAACACACTTTTCACAAAAGGTTTCCACAATTTCGGCCACTAGTACAAGTTGTTCATTTTAATGTTCTTTTTATATGGAATCAGATTTTTATTCTTTATGTTTCATGTTTATATGTGTGATGGAAGCCGCCCAGAGTGGCTGGGGCAACCCAGCCAGATGGGCAGGGTATAAATAAAAATTATTATTATTACTACAGTGGTACCTCGATTTAAGAACTATTATTATTATTATTATTAAGTTTGTAAACCGAGGTACCACTGTATTATCATCATCATCATCACCACTGCTACTACCTGAGATTCAATAAGCCTGGCTCTTCTCTGGGATGAATTTTGTTTGGCCCAGTCATGGCATCCCCTCCATCTCCCATGTCAGTCGTCTCTTTGGTCAACCCAAGACTGACAGGAGCAAAAACAAAAACAGAAAACCTGAAGCTACTTATCTTTCCTAACAATTCTGAATCTGACATTTAAGATGGCCTGGGCAGTTCAGACCAGCCCAATCGTGGTAGAAAAAGGAATAATTTGAGGAAGATTGTTCAAAGAAAAAACTGTAATTTGCTGTTTATTGTGGGGGTGTTAGGTTCCCAGGTGTTATGGGGGGCGCTGTTAAGCTCTGTGAATATATATGAGGTTGGTCACATAGAGGTATTTTTTGAATTTCTAGGCAGCTATGACGATCCCACAGGGAGTCTTACCAAGAGAGGCCACGATCCCACGATTCTCCTCCATGACGTCCTTATGCAGAGCTCTCTGGTCAGGATCCAGCAACACCCACTCCTCGTCCGTGAAACGAACAGCGACATCTTCAAAGCACACTGGACCCTGAAAGAAAAAGGGAAATGTCTTCCTCTGAGACAGAAGAAATATGATCTGCTACACAATGCTCTGTTCTTTCCTTCCTGGTAATTGCGGTGTTGTTTCAATAGGATTGTTTTGTTGCACGTTTTATTTATGGATGCTTATTTTATTCTGCCTTTTAATTATGGGTGTTTGTCTTTGTGCAAATAGGTGGTATTCCACCTTGTGTTTTCCAAGTCATTCTGCCTACGCAAGCATTCCAGTTTGCCAGATGGAAGAATCCACTTTCTCCTCTCCTCGACAGCTGTTCCCATTTTGCAGCGGCTGGTGGTGGTTACGTGAATCCAGGCCACTATTTCTTCTTGTTTGTCCACTGCTTAGAAACCAATTTTAGCATTCAGTGATCAATCTAGAAATAAAATATACCTATTTTGGTTGGTCTTGGGTGATCTAGCAGAGATTCCCTTTTCCCCAAAAATTTTTTATTGGTTTTTACTTTTTTCAAGCACATAACATAGCGGTTAAATTTTCATACTTCCCCCCTCTCACCATGGGAAGCCAACATCCATCCCCCCCTCTCACAGAGGTAAACATATTCAATGTACATTTAACCTTGCTAATAGTATTTAATATCATTGCTTGGGCCTGGCCCAATTCTGTGGGCCAGGA
Source organism: Darevskia armeniaca (assembly GCA_034641395.1). NCBI lineage: Eukaryota > Metazoa > Chordata > Lepidosauria > Squamata > Lacertidae > Darevskia > Darevskia armeniaca. Next base: position 341,250 of record JAWWNF010000106.1, read on the forward strand.
ATTTCTACCTTTCTCAATTTCATATTTCGGTTGACTTCCTCAAGTCCCCTCTGTTGAATTCATAATAAATCCTCTTTAAGTTTTCATATACCTACATTTTAAAACATCATAAAATACAATATTCATTTACTAAAAATGTTTTTTCCAAACCTCAGCATCTTAGTACTTCTGCTGTTTTCTTATAGTCTTATCCTTTTTGTTTACTACCACCTAATTTCAAATTCCCAATTTATACTCCCCCCCCTTACCCCCCTTCGGTCTTGGAATTTTAGCTAGAATTCCGCCTTCTTAACTCCTAATTTAAATCTATATTCATTTATTCCATTAGCCATTGTCCATACCCATATGTCTTAAAGCAAGAGAACAAAAAACTCAAATTCACATACATCCCTTCAACCCTCCCCCACCCTCACATCAGTCCAACTCCAACAGTTCGACAAAACCATGGGGCATTCTCTTTTCTTCCACTGCAGCTTGGTGTCCATCTTGGCTTTGCTCTTATTAGAGTCTGATTCAGATTTGCGCAATTTCCTACCCGATTTTTTCTTCTCTTTGACAAATCCAACTTTCATCTTCTTTCCATTATTTTTCTTCTTCTTGACAATTCCATTCTTTATATCCTTTGTAGACACCTTCCTGCAGAGTGATTCTTTTACACTTGATGTTGAGTCTCTTTCTTCCTTTCCTTGTTGTATTTCCTTCAACACAATATCTATGGTGGGACTTATGTCTTTCTCATGTTCCTCAATATGCCAGCAAATTTTGAAAACTCAGCAGTGGCCAGAGGATTGGAGAAGATCAGTCTACATCCCAATCCCAAAGAAGGGCATAGAATAGAATCATAGAATCATAGAGTTGGAAGAGACCACAAGGGCCATCCAGTCCAACCCCCTGCCAAGCAGGAAACACCATCAAAGCATTCCTGACAGGTGGCTGTCAAGCCTCTGCTTAAAGACCTCCAAAGAAGGAGACTCCACCACACTCCTTGGCAGCAAATTCCACACCACACTCCTTGGCAGCAAATTGGGCAGTGCCAAAGAATGTTCTAACTACCGCACAATTGCACTCATTTCACATGCTAGCAAGGTTATGCTTAAAATTCTACAAGGCAGGCTTAAGCAATATGTGGACTGAGAACTCCCAGAAGTGCAAGCTGGATTTCGAAGGGGCCGAGGAACCAGAGACCAAATTGCAAACATGCGCTGGATTATGGAGAAAGCTAGAGAGTTCCAGAAAGACATCTACTTCTGCTTCATTGACTACGCTAAAGCATTTGACTGTGTCGACCACAGCAAACTATGGCAAGCTCTTAAAGAAATGGGAGTGCCTGATCACCTCATCTGTCTCCTGAGAAATCTCTATGTGGGACAAGAAGCTACAGTTAGAACTGGATATGGAACAAAGGATTGGTTCAAAATTAGGAAAGGAGTACGACAAGACTGTATATTGTCTCCCTCCTTATTTAACTTACATGCAGAATTCATCATGTGAAAAGCTGGACTGGATGAATCCCAAACCGGAATTAAGATTGCCAGAAGAAATATCAACAACCTCAGATATGCTGATGATACAACCTTGATGGCAGAAAGTGAGGAGGAATTAAAGAACCTTTTAATGAGGGTGAAAGAGGAGAGCGCAAAATATGGTCTGAAGCTCAACATAAAAAAAAAACTAAGATCATGGCCACTGGTCCCATCACCTCCTGGCAAATAGAAGGGGAAGAAATAGAGGCAGTGAGAGATTTCACTTTCTTGGGTTCTCTGATCACAGCAGATTGTGACAGCAGTCACGAAATTAAAAGATGCCTGCTTCTTGGGAGGAAAACAATGACAAACCTAGACAGCATCTTAAAAAGCAGAGACATCACCTTGCCGACAAAGGTTCGTATAGTTAAAGCTATGGTTTTCCCAGTAGTGATGTATGGAAGTGAGAGCTGGACCATAAAGAAGGCTGATTGCTGAAGAATTGATGCTTTTAAATTATGGTGCTGGAGGAGACTCTCAAGAGTCCCATGGACTGCAAGAAGATCAAACCTATCAATTCTTAAAGAAATCAGCCCTGAGTGCTCACTGGAAGGACAGATCCTGAAGTTGAGGCTCCAGTACTTTGGCCACGTCATGAGAAGAGAAGACTCCCTGGAAAAGACACTGATAGTCACAACAATCCAAGAAATTATAATCCAAAATCCTTAATGTATTTTCCTTGCTAAATCTCCCCAAACTTCGAGAAGTAGGGTAACTTTCTTTCCAATCAAAGTAAGTAAAAATTATTTATTGCCACGAGCTGTTACAGAAGTTTACTTTACTTTCACTTTGATAGCAGCCTCGGTTCTAAAAGTCCGCTGCTTCCTTTGTTTCAACAACAAGGGACCGACCTAAGTTTTTAAAGTCCCTTGCTCTCCTAATTAAATAAAAATGGTCATTTTACTCAAATTTCCGAAGTTACTAATCCTTATCGTGCGGAGAAATGAAGTACTCAGAGCGGTTGGCACATGCAGCTTCACACGGCAGAGACAGCACTCGATACTCAGGGCTCCGACTCAACCCCGCTCTGTCTCGGCAGCTCTTACTAGAGCTTACCGGGGAGCAGGGGAGTCGTTGAGAGCCCCCGCCGGATCACCATGCCCTCGGGACGCTCTTCCCGAGGTTCTTCAAGGGGTCCGCGTTGCAGTCGCGGACTCCCCTACCCCCACCGTACCGGGGATCTCAGAGCTGAGATTCCCCCGTCCAATCGCTCCGGCACTTAACCGGAAGTCCCCAATCTAGCAGAGATTCCAGCAATGCAGGGGGTCTCCTAGCTCTGAGAGAAAAGCAGAGAGGGTGGCTTCTGGCAGAAGGAGAGGAAGCCCCTGGTGGATCCACCTTATCCTGACTCACCTCAGCCCCTCGACCTCCCTCCTCCCACTCGCCTCCCTCTTCTGCCTCTGATTCGGCACTGCATTCTGCCACAGAGTCTCCCAGCTCACTCAGCCCTGTTACCCCTTCAGATTCTGACACCTCCTCTTCCCAGGCTTCTCCCTCTTCCATCTCTGACCCCCCATCCTTCTCCTACCTCCACTTCTTGGGCTCTGAGTCATCTCCCCTTCCTTTTCCCCCAGCTGCTTCCTTCCTCCATTCCTCTGTGCCCAACCAGTCCATGACATTGCTCCATCCCTCAGCCTCTATCCCCACAAGGCAGCTTTCCCTGACCTGATCTGGTTCCACAGCCGCTGCTTCCCTTCTGCCCCCATGAAAAGACGGATCAGGAGGTCTTGCTGGCATCACTCTGTCACCTGCAAGAGAAAAAAGGTAAACAGGACGCCAGCAGTGCCTGCTTCTCTCACAGGTGAAACAGGGAATCTCTAACTACAGATGGGCCTTTGAGAAAGCCTTACCTGCTGAGAGCATTTGGAAGTTTGTCCCCATTTTATATGTTGGTTGTGCAGAAATACATCATCCCTCCTCTGGACCCTTGTTCCCAACTGTCTCCCCCCCAAAACAAGATGAAAAGGACCCTCAGATGAGTTGGAAAACCAACAGAATGAGACCAAACAGAGAAAAACCACCTTCCTCCTTACCCAGTGGCCTCTCTCTGGTGTCCAATGGAGGCCTCTCTGCCTCACAAGAATCCAGGTTCATTTCTGCAAAATGATCCTTTCCCTGAAAAAGAAACAAGGATTCAAAACCGAGAATGGGGAGAAATATTAGAAAGAGAATGACAAAGACTTAAAGGGTGTGAGATCTCATTCTATGGGTGCTTTCGCAGAAAACGGATGGGCCATCGGCATACCATTATGGGATGTTCTCTGTCCTGTTTGGGGCCCCTTGGGAGTATCCAGAGGAAAGTCTCTCTCACCTGCTTTCTCTCCTCTGCCTGACTCAGGAGGAAACCTTCGGCCAGGGCCACCGCCTGGGAACTGGTCTCCACTCCACATTCCCTCACCCAGCTCTCCATCTCCGGGGGAAGGACAGCCAGGAACTGCTCCAAGATCACCAGGTCCAGCATCTCAGCTTTCGTGTGCCTTTCCGGCTTCAACCACTGGTGGCAAAAGTGGTAGAGTCGGCTGCAAACCTCTCGGGGTCCTTTGGCCTCCTGGCAGCAGAACTGCCTCAACTGCTGGACCTGCACCTCTGAGCGGAGGGTGTCCTCCTCACCCAGGATCTTCTGCACAGAGTTTTCCCAGAATCCCCCACTGCTCCTAGTGTGGTTGGCATGGCCTCTTCCTGCTTCAGGGCCAGCTGAGTCTCGCTCATCCATCTGTGCTCTCAGGAAGCCTCTGAGAGATCGGAAGGAACCCTTTGGTCTTCTGCCAAGTTCTGTCTGTCTGAATGAGAAGCTCTAGCAAATCCTACAAAGCAAATACATTGTTCTGTTACAGAATTTGTAGGTCAGGAGAGGAAAAAGGTTCCCTGAGCAAGCATGGATGAGTCTTGCTGGGAACCAGGGCTGGACTGCACCGCATCCCAGACCATGAGCTATCTTTTTGAAAAGAAAGAGAAGAAAAAATAAGTCTAGCCTTCTAGCAATGCAAAATGTGGAGGCAACTGAAGGGATTTCTGTGAGATTAAGCAGCCTGGTTTCTGCTGCCTTCCAGTCAATGCATGAAGTCAGAACCGACTGACAAGGGAGTCATTTGTATCTTGTGGAAAATGGATGCTTGGCTCTAGTGGGGGTCCTCACCCGGGGGTCCTCAGGAGTTGCTCCCCACCCCCTCTCCCCTGCTTCTGTCTCCTTTTCTTGCACTTGGACTCTCTGCCGCTCTCAAGACAGACTTCTGGGGGTGGGGTCCCTTTTTCTTTGCTCTGAGGGCCAGGTATGTATCTGGCCAACCCCCTGAGGGCCAAGTGGGCGGGGCCAAAGACATCTCCCTTAAAATTTAGGCAGGTAATTTATTATTATTATTATTATTATTATTATTATTATTCTGTTAGATAGCTTAACACACACACAGCCATTACTGCCAAGGTCCTTGGGGGCTGAGTAAGTAGCAGCTCCCATTTCCGGCTGGTTTGCCAGCAACAATCCCTTTGGGACAGAGAGGATGTGGTCCTGGGATGCCCTGCTCTGGGTGCGAGGGGATTGCTGCAGTGGCCTCCGTGTGGAGCTGCCCTGGGAGACACTGGGAAACTGGTCTGCAATGCAGCAGCCAGACTATGGGCTGGGATCCCTCTCTTTATTCCTGGCCTTTCTCTCCCCTATTTCCATCCTTACTCCCCATGGGGTTTGGGGGGGCTAGTCCCCCTCCTCGTCCAGCTTTGGAGAACCATTTGCACATGTTCCCTCTGTTGTGCAATGACGCTGAGCGACGTCACACAGAGTCAAAGTCCTAGGGACTCCTTTGTTGAAAGAAGGGAGAAATGAGTTTGGGATCCTCTGATCTCTAGGAAGGAGAGCGTTGCAGACCTCGCCCCTCCCTGGCAGGACCCTCTCCTCCCCCTGCATGAGCAGATCAGGCCCCCCAGGCATCCTCCCCCCCCCTGCTGCAGCCCTGGGACCCCCCCCCGTCTCCCCACTGCACCCTCTGAGAGAGAGGAGACTCACCAGATCCCAGGAGGGGACAGCCATGCAGCCCTTGCAGGAAAGGACTGGGGAGGGAGGGAGGGAGGGGCCTGGGCTCTGGAGGACCTGACCCCCCTTGCTTCCTGTCCTCTCTAGGAAGGCAGCTCGGTTCCCTTTAACCCTTGCAAAGCCCAGCTCGTCCAGCTCTTGGCTTTTGCCCAGATATCCTTTTGGGGGTGAGGCTCTTGACTGGACTCTGAGCATCTCCCTCCCTTGGCCAGAAACCGGAGGAAGAGCTTGCAGGGAAAAGGGTTTTGCAGGAGACAAGGAACCTCCTCCTCGGATTCAGGAGTGGAGAGAGAGGAGGGGACCCGAGGGTCATCTAGTCCAACCCCCAGCAAGGCAGGAATCTCAGCTCAAGCATCTCTGCTTAGAAACCTCCAAGGAAGGAGAGTCCACCACCTCCCAAGGGAGACCTTTCCCCTGCCAAACTGCTCTTAGGTGTCCCTCAAGGCAGCGGGTCCTGAGTTCGAGCACTGCGGAAACAATCGCACTGGCTACCAAGGAGGAACCAAGCGAAGCTCAAAATAAATAAATCCTATTCTCATCATGAATGAGTAATACTTTCTTATGCCTGCTTTCTATGCTAATATACAAAAGTATGCCATTTCCCTTTCCAGAAGTGCTTAATTCAATGGACTGAAAATTGATGGTTGTTGTTGTTATGTTTAGGGAAGTTTTTAATATTTGATGGACTATTGTATTTTTATATTTTGTTGGAAGCCACACAGAGTGGCTGGGGAAACCCAGCCAGATGCACGGGGTATAAATAAATAATGATTATGATTATTTATTTTTTAAATTGATCAGGTGAGTATTCTCCTTTTGAAAGAGGCAGGTGGAATCTCCACGGTTGCTAATAGCATAACGTTGAAATGCTAATGCTAATAATAATAATAATAATAATAATAATAATAATAATACTTTATTATTATTATTTATACCCCGCCCATCTGGCTGGGTTTCCCAGTCTGGGCGACTTCCAACAGAATATTAAAATACAATAGTCTATTAAACATTAAAAGCTTCCCTAAACAGGGCTGCCTTCAGATGTCTTCTAAAAGTCTGGTAGTTGTTTTTCTCTTTGACATCTGGTGGGAGGGCGTTCCACAGGGCGGGTGCCACCACCGAGCTGCAGGCAGAACAGCAGGTGCCTCCGAGTTCTGAAGGAGGAGCATCACCTCTCAGGAGGGGCCAGGTGGGCCCAGGTCCAGGTGTGTGTGTGGCGGGGGGGGGGTTGCCACGGTGACAAGGACCGGCCCTCCTTTGTGACATCTCTTGCTTCTCCCTTAAAAGCCACTGACTTGCAGGCGGCCATTGTTGGGTTAGTAGTGAGGCGAGTGGAGGAGAGAGGAGTTAGTGGCGGTTGGCAGAGATCAGGAAAGTTCAGTTTATTGTTATTTTTCCAGTTTCTTATTTTGCTTCCTATTTCGTTTAATAGTTTTATTTGATTTATTTCTATTTATTATTTTAGTTTTTTATTTTAACACTTTTATCTTATTGTTTTTTATTTTAATATTCTTTACTTTATTTCGTGCACATTTGTGCCTATTTTGTATATCTTTTGTATATATTTGTTTTGTACATAGAGTACAGTGGTACCTCGGGTTACATACGCTTCAGGTTACAGACTCTGCTAATCCAGAAATAGTACCTTGGGTTAAGAATTTTGCTTCAGGATGAGAACAGAAATCACGCGGCGGCAGTGGGAGGCCCCATTAGCTAAAGTGGTTAAGGTTCAGGTTAAGAACTTTTTCAGGTTAAGAACGGACCTCTGGAACGAATTAAGTACGTAACCAGAGGTACCACTGTACTTAGGGTTAGGTGTAGGCTTAGGCCTAGGGTTGGGATTGGAGTCAGGGTTAGCCTTGGATGGGCATTTTAGATAGTTAGCTAGTTTAGAGAGGAGGGTGGAATTTTTTCCTGGAAGAAATGGGCAGGCTGTAAGTAGGATTCCTTCCCTTTCTCTTGGTCTCCTGGGGGGGGGGAGGGGGGAGTCCTGGGTTCCCCTGCACAGCCTTGGCTCTCTGGAAATTGACCCGGCCAGTCTTCTCCAGAGAGCTCAGCTCCTCCACACTCTTTCCCTGCCTTCCCCTTTTCTCTCCCCTCTCATCACCCATTTTTATTAGGACACTAGCGGGCCCAAGCCACTCCTTGCTGTGGCTCATTTTATGCTTATTACCATCAGTAGCAGCCGCAGCCAAAATAAACCCCCACCTACCCCCGCCTGCGTCGTGTGCACTCTGCACGCGCTCAGGTGCCCTCTCGCAGCCTGTGGCAGAAAAAGCGGAGGAAGGAGGCCTCTGGCGCCGTCTGAGGGAAAAGCACTATGGAAACGCACAGATAAAAAACACACATCGGGAGATCACTGAGGGACGATCACGGTGGCCATTTCCCGGCATGCCTTGCCTGTGGCCTTTTCAAGGGGAAAAGTGCTAGTAACCCTCTAGATAGGATTTGATTCCATTTCCCAGAGTGCCTTGAGGGAGCAGTTGGTTGGGATAATAAGCCCACCGTTTCCCAGCATGCCTTGTGGTTTGGGCGAAAGAGCTTAGTTCACCCACAGGGCGTCTTGACTCCATTTCCCAGCGTGCCTTGCGGGTCCGGCCTAGTTAACTGCAAGAGGCAGCGGCCTCCATTTCCCAGCGTGCCTTTGACAAAAGAGATATTTACATTTCCCTGTTTCCCAGCCAATCCTTGCAGAGAAACAGTTTGTCAGTTTGGGAGTGAAAATGGAGGCAGGCCTGTGGCCTGTCTTCAGACATGTGGCCTTGTTTTGCTTGGCACACTTATGAACAATTATATATATAGATAAGACCTTGATATTCTTACAAAACCTAGCAGGTCCGGCCTAGTTAACTGTGAGGGGCAGCTGCCTCCATTTCCCATCGTGCCTTGCGGCTATTAAAAGCCGAGTCGACTATCAGGGAAAGAGGCAAGCCATCGCTTCTTTGAATTTAATTTAACCCTATTAAATCATAGTCCAATAATAGAGTGTAAATTTCCGATAATAATTTCCTATTTTTTGTAGTATAATGGTGCTAAATAGTGATTGTTCTTTAGTTAAACCTTTTCTTTGGTCTGCATAAAACACACTTTTTAATTGAATATATTGCCAATTATCCATCCCATATTGTTTTCATTCTTCATATGTTTTCAATTTTAATTTTCTTCTTCCAATGTTTGTCTATATGTTTCCCAGTTCGGGTTCATATTGAGTTTTTTAACTGCATGGGCTTCTAATGGAGAGATCAATAAAGGGATTTGTGGCTCTAATAGCTGTTTATATTTATTCCAAACTTTAAACAATGAAATAAAAAAATTCCTTCCCGTAGCACCTTAGAGACCAACTAAGTTTGTTCTTGGTATGAGCTTTCGTGTGCATGCACACTTCTTCAGATACACTGAAACAGAAGTCACCAGACCCTTATATATAGTGAGAGGTATTACTCAGAGGGGTTGTGGGAATGGGTGATTGGCTGATAGGTGAGGTAAACCTGTTGACTGTTAACGACTGCAGTTAGTCTTACAGGAAAAAGCAAGGGGTGAGAAGGTTAAAAAAGCTTTGTCATGTATAATAATGAGTTGCTCATTACCAAGCTTAAAACCATGGAGAGACCTGGTCTGAACAAAGACATTGGATTCTTATCTCATTATACATTTATCTCATTATACAATTTGTGAGTATATGATTTTAGTATAGAGTATAGTGATTGCCACTAAATGGAAATCTCAGGACATACCAACAAAGGAAGAGTGGATTTGCAAATTAAGTGAGTATATAGAATTGGCAAAATTAACCTCAATTATAAGATACCAATCAAATCAAAAGTTAAGAATGGAGTGGAAGCATTTCGAATATTATATGCCAAAATATTGTTCTAAATACGACATGCTAATAGGCTTAGAATAAACAATGTAAGCAATAACAAAACCAAAAAAGAAAGAAGGAAAAATCAGAATTAAAAATAATAATAACCTACTATAGAGAGCCAGTGTGGTGTAGTGGTTAAGAGCCGTAGACTCGTAATCTGGTGAACCGGGTTCGCGTCTCCGCTCCTCCACATGCAGCTGCTGGGTGACCTTGGGCTAGTCACACTTCTCTGAAGTCTCTCAGCCCCACTCACCTCACAGAGTGTTTGTTGTGGGGGAGGAAGGGAAAGGAGAATGTGAGCCGCTTTGAGACTCCTTTGGGTAGTGATAAAGTGGGAAAGCAAATCCAAACTCCTCTTCTTCTACTACTAGAGTGCAAGGAAAAAAGGTATATAGAAATGAAGAAGTCGAATTGCTGTGCAGGGGTGGATGGTGGGTTTTATAAGCGTATAATTTTGTAGCTGTTGTAAATTAGGTATTATATTTTATGTTAGGGAATTATGGATAATTTTGGTTATTATGTATATACGTTAAGTTTCAATAAAAGCTTGGATTAAAAGGAAAAGAAACGAACCAAACTAACTGCCAAAACCCGTGTTGAGCCTTAAACACAGTTAGGCTCCACCCCTGGGCTTTCTTATTGGTCAGCCTATTAACCCTTTCTCTCTCTCCCCCACTACAACGTCTCCATAATGAGTGGGCAAACGCCACACCTCCTCAAATATTTATTGGGGGGGGGGGCAAAGACCCCAAGGCCTTTAAGAGTTGGCACCTATTCCCTACACTCACAGGTCTCAGGATGGTTACAACATAATGTTGTTGTTTAGTTGTTTAGTCGTGTCCGACTCTTCGTGACCCCATGGACCACAGCATAACATAATAAAATAATAACACAACATAAAAACATATAACACGACATTTTAAAAGGGCATTAGATGTCAATGAGCCAAAGGTCTGGTTAAAAAGGTGCTGATCTGCCGGGCTCCTAAAGCTGTATAATGGTTTTTCCGACCTTTGTATGAATTCTCTCATGGGAAGTCAGACTGTAGCTCCGACTGAAGTTCTTTCCACATTCCACACACTGATAGGGTTTCTCCCCTGTATGAATTCTTTGATGGGACGTGAGATGGGAGCTGTGACTGAAGCTCTTCCCACATTCGAAGCACTGATAGGGTTTCTCTCCTCTATGAATTCTTTGATGGACGGTGAGACTGTGGCTGCGACTGAAGCTCTTTCCACATTCCACACACTGATAGGGTTTCTCCCCTGTATGAATTCTTTGATGGGAAGTGAGACTGTGGCTGTGACTAAAACTATTTCCACATTCCACACACTGATAGGGTTTCTCCCCTGTATGAATTCTTTGATGGGAAGTGAGGTTGGAACTCCGAATGAAGCTCTTTCCACATTCCACACACTGATAGGGCTTCTCCCCTGTATGAATTCTCTGATGGGAAGTGAAATCGTTGCTATTCCTGAAGTTCTTTCCACATTCCACACACTGATAGGGCTTCTCCCCTGTATGAATTCTCTGATGGGAAGTGAAATCGTTGCTATTCCTGAAGTTCTTTCCACATTCCACACACTGATAGGGTTTCTCCCCTGTATGAATTCTTTGATGGGAAGTGAGGTTGGAACTCCGAATGAAGCTCTTTCCACATTCCACACACTGATAGGGCTTCTCCCCTGTATGAATTCTCTGATGGGAAGTGAAATCGTTGCTATTCCTGAAGTTCTTTCCACATTCCACACACCGATAGGGTTTCTCCCCTGTATGAATTCTTTGATGGGAAGTGAGTTCAGTGCTCCAAATGAAGCTCTTTCCACATTCCACACACTGATAGGGTTTCTCCCCTGTATGAATTCTTTGATGGGAAGTGAGAGAGGAGCTCTGACTGAAGCTCTTTCCACATTCCATGCACTGATAGAGTTTCTTTCCAATCAGATTTTGTTGATGGGAAGTGGAATGGGAGCTCTGACTGCAGATTTCTCCACACTCCAAATTTTTACAGTGCTTTTCCTCTCTGGGGATTTTGTCGTGGTCACCTTTGTTCTCAATTTCCAATTCATCACAATCTGCATTGGAGACAATAAGGTATTAGAGCCTCAGGAACAAATGGAGAAGATCTGAAGGGTGTTGGGTGTGTGTTTATTACCTGTGTTATTTGTCATTAACCAGCATATTTATTATTAGATTCTGATGATTTGTGTAATGTTGCTTTGTTTGATATACAATAGTGGTCAAAATTGTGGAACCTTCTGGAAAAAAGTGTATTTCAGAGGTTTGATGGCTCATAACACCAATTCCTTTGGAGTAATATCATAAAATTATATATAAATGGAAAGATAATTTAATCAAGATTGCAACTCAACGAAGTTTGTTCAATTACCCGTATTCTGTCAAATGTTATAGCCAAATAACAAGAAAAAGGAAGTACAACTTACTTAGGTTGACTTTTGTCAGTGTGTTATGTGATTGCTATCAAGTTGGTTGGTTTTTTGTGTTCTTTCATTTAGTGAGGATGTAAAAAATAAGAAATACAGAAATGGCACTAAGAGCTGACTGGTCACCCAGAAAGTGATGTAAAATTTTATTATTAAGTGAACAAGGCTACAATTATGAAGAAATTACAGTAGATGAAAGATTGGGGAAAACGTAACCAAAGCTGGCCTTTCTATATTTTTTTAGAGGTATAAGGAGATTCAGTCAGTACGAAATCAGACTGGTAAAGGCAGCAAAAGGTGCACAAAGGCAAGTGACGATCGAAGAGTGGAGAGACTCTCCTTACATGACAGAAGAAAATCATCTTGAAGGGATGTTTACCCTCGTAGCAGAGCTTTGGCTATTTCAGCCAAGTAAACAGACCTGATTAAAAGTCCTGTGCGCTTCCTTCTACGCACCTCCGCTTTTAAAGTCTCCCAGTCTGTTTCGCGCAGAGAAACACTGTAAATCCTTTTCAGCGTTTGTGCCAGTAAAAACTCACAGTCTGTTGTATCTTAAATCAGAACAGACAGTTTATTACACGGAAAAACGATCCAGACAGCCTGGGCTGTCCGAAGACATCCTCTCTCTCTGAAGAGGATCCAAAGAACTACAGACATGGGAATTACAACAGTACATATATACCGTAGATCACACACCTGGTCCCTTCCAGGAAGTGATCTCATCCCTATGATGCTAGACGCATATCTCGAGCTGTCAACACTGCCAGCTCAAATCCTAACACATCTGGGTGTCTACAAGATGACATGCAAATGTAATGTGAAGTTGAGTTCAATGATTGGTCTAAAGGTTAGAATTTCAAGGAAAAAGCAATTGTTATCTGTCAAGCAAAGGTTGAAAAGATTAACCCATGGACAGCAGAACAATGGGACAGTGTTATTTGGAGCGATGAGACCCAAATCTCCTTGCTTTTAGTGGTGGCATGAAATACGTGATCAGAAAAATCAGAGAAGAATTACATCCTACTTGCATTACACCGACAGTGAAACACCCAGAAAGTGTGATGATCTGGGGTTGTATGGCAGCAAAAGGTGTGGGCAGAATTTGTGTCATTAATGGGAATGTAAATGCCCCAAAATGCATGAATGAAATACTTCAGCGCAAACTGAGGCATTCCGCAGGTGATCTTTTCCCAGATACTGAAGCATTTACACACACACACACACACACACACACACACACGTTTTTCATTTCAACAGGATTCAGCTCCATGTCATGTTGCTGCTGTGTGCAAAAAGTACTTTCAAGATAATCCTATTCCACTGCTGGAATGGCATGGGAATTGCCCAGACTTTAACCCAATCGGAAATCTATGGAGCCGACTAAAGAAACTTGTTAGTCAGAAGCAACCCAGCAATAAAGCCCAATTAACAGAGGTAATAATTCAGTCTTGGTTTCACATTATTACACCTGCAGAACTAAAAACTTGGTTCACTTCACGGGAAGGCATTGTAAGGCCGTAATTAAAGCTAAAGCTTACCAATACTTCCCAAAGGTTTCACATTTTTTCTTTATGACTGCGGTTCTAATAAATACTCCTTCTTTAAAGTTATTGCATTACATTCTTCATTATATTATGTTTCCATTGATATATAATTTTATGGTATTACTCCACGCAAAAGTGGTGTTATGAGCTATCAAACCACAGAAACACACTTTTCACAAAAGGTTTCCACGATTTCGGCCACTAGTATAAGTTGTTCATTTTAATGTTCTTTTTATATGGAATCAGATTTTTATTCTTTATGTTTCATGTTTATATATGTGATGGAAGCCGCCCAGAGTGGCTGGGGCAACCGAGCCAGATGGGCAGGGTATAAATAAAAATTATTATTATTACTACAGTGGTACCTCGATTTAAGAACTATTATTATTATTATTATTATTATTATTATTATTATTATTATTATTATTAAGTTTGTAAACCGAGGTACCCCTGTATTACTATCATCATCTTCATCATCATCATCATCATCATCATCACTGCTACTACTACCTGAGATTCAATAAGCCTAGCTCTTCTCTGGGATGAATTTTGTTTGGCCCAGTCATGGCATCCCCTCCATCTCCAATGTCAGTCGTCTCTTTGGTCAACCCAAGACTGACAGGAGCAAAAACAAAAACAGAAAACCTGAAGCTACTTATCTTTCCTAACAATTCTGAATCTGACATTTAAGATGGCCTGGGCAGTTCAGAGCAGCCCAATTGTGGTAGAAAAAGGAATAATTTGAGGAAGATTGTTCAAAGAAAAAACTGCAATTTGCTGTTTATTGTGGGGGTGTTAGGTTCCCAGGTGTTGAGCTGTGTGAAAATATATGAGGTTGGTCACATAGAGGTATTTTTTGAATTTCCAGGCAGATATGATGATCCCACAGGGAGCCTTACCAAGAGAGGCCACGATCCCATGATTCTCCTCCATGACGTCCTTATGCAGAGCCCTCTGGTCAGGATCCAGCAACGCCCACTCCTCGTCCGTGAAGCGAACAGCGACATCTTCAAAGCACACTGGACCCTGAAAGAAAAAGGGAAAGGTCTTCCTCTGAGACAGCAGAAATATGATCTGCTACACAATGCTCTGTTTTTTCCTTCCTGTAAATTGTGGTATTGTTTCAATAGGATTGTTTTGTTGCACATTTTAATTCTGGATGCTTATTTTATTCTGCCTTTTAATTATGGGTGTTTGTCTTTGTGCAAATAGGTGGTACTCCACCTTGTGGTTTTCAAGTCATTCTGCCTACGCAAGCATTCCAGCTTCCCTGATGGAAGGATCCACTTTCTCCTCTCCTCGAGAGCTGTTCTGGGGAGTTCCCTCCCAATGCCCCTGAGTCAAATTCAAGGGGTTCATGGGGGCTCTGAGCATCTGTGATATTTCCAAAAGCTCTAGGTTAGAGAATACGGATGTTTTAGATCTGGAAGGATACGACAATGTATTTGGATGGCATGCATATTTGTGGTATGATAAAATTAAGGCCCACAAAGTATTTAAGACACACATCATTAGAAAATCTGTGTTTAGAGTCTGGTTGAAGTACAAGGACTTGCTAGAACGGAAAACACCCAGATGGATTTCTCCACTAGAAGCTAAGGCCCCAAAAAAGTTAAATATGGAAAGTAAATGGCCAAAGTATTGTGACATTTTGATACAAGAAAGAGAAAGTATCAGGTTGAAACCCTATGAGCAAATGAAGGGGGAGGTGAGGGATTGGTTACACTACCATCAAATCAATGAAGCCTATAAAATGGATAAAAAACTTGGCTTTCAGATGGAGAAGTCAAGATTGGAAACGGAATTATTAGAACCAAGATCGAAAAAATTGTCCAGAATGTACAATTTGCTGCTAGAATGGCATACACAGGATGAACTTGTTAAATCTGCAATGACAGACTGGGCTAAGGATGTAGGTCATAACATCATGATGGTTGATTGGGAGAGACTGTGGAGGAAAGGAATAAAATTCACTGCATTTAATATGTTAAGAGAATATATTATGAAAATGATATATAGGTGGTATCTGACTCCAGTCAAACTTGCTAAAATCTATCATTTGCAAGATAACGAATGTTGGAAATGTGAAAATGTTGAAGGGACTTTTTATCATATGTGGTGGACCTGTCCAAGGGTGAAGGCCTTCTGGGAAATGATATATAATGAATTGAAAAGCGTGTTGAAAAACACATTTCTTAAAAAACCAGAGGCCTTCTTACTTGGAATGGTCAACCAGGAAATACCAAAGGAAGATCACACTTTTTTTATGTATGCCACAACAGCAGCAAGAATACTGATTGCAAAATATTGGAAAACAAAGGACTTACCAACTGTAGAAGAATGGCAGATGAAGATGATGGACTATATGGAAATTGCCGAACTGACTGCGAGACTCCACAACCAGAGGGAAGAGGCGGTGGAAAAAGAATGGAAGAAGTTTAGGGAATACATTAAAAATTATTGTAAGATTTAGAGATAAGAAAAGCTGGAAGAAAGGGTAGTTTACAGATCTCCAGACAGACTCCTGGGGTGGGGTCCCTTTTTCTTTGCTCTGAGGACCAGATACCCAATTTTTCACTCCATAAGATGCACTTTTTCCTTCCTAAAAATGATGGGAAAATGTCTGTGCGTCTTATGGAGCGAAGACATTGGACGGCAGCAGGATCCCTCGAGCGGATCCCTCTGCAGCGGGAGCCATGGCTCCCAGCAGCGGGGGAGGGGCGAGCAGGAGAAAATTAGCTGGAGCGGGGGAGGGGCTCGGGGGAATTATTTAATTATTTAATGGTATAGATGCAATTTATAGAATGCAAAAAGCCGAACTTATAATAAATAATAAGATACCTGGGGAAGAAATTGACCAATTACAGAGGGAGGTGGGGTTGAAAGTAGTGAATAAAACAATATATTTAGGCATTTGGATCACTAATAATACAAATAATTTATTCAAGGCCAATTCCATAAAAACATGGAATGAAATAAAAAAAGAATTGGATATTTGGAATAGATTAAAATTATCATTATTAGGGAAAATTGCGGCCATTAAAATGACTATCCTTCCCAAAAAGTTATTTTTATTTCAAATGCTGCCAATTTTGGGAGCAGGGTCTGAACACTTCAAGCAATGGAAAAAAAGATCTTATTAAATTTATTTGGAATTATAAACCTGCAAGGATTAAATACAAATTATTAACTGATACTAAAAATAGAGGAGGACTAGCCCTGCCGGACCTAAATTTATATCACGATGCTGTTTGTTTTTTTGTGGCTGAAGGAATGGATTATGTTAGAAAATCACAATTTATTAGATTTGGAGGGCCACAAAAATAAATTTGGATGGCATGCTTATTTGGGGGAAGATAAAGTGAAGATACATAAAGGGTTTAACACCCATATTATTAGAAAATCCCTCTTGAGAGTCTGGGCAAAACACAATAACCTTCTTGAACCAAAAACACCCAGATGGCTGTCACCCATCGAAATCACTACGGTGAAGAAGGTAAATTCGGAAGGCAACTGGGGGAAGTATAAAGATTTATTGGAGGATCTCTAATTTATTATTATTACTAGCTGACCCGGCCACGCGTTGCTGTGGTTTTTGAAATGTTTTTGTAATGCATAGGTGTAATGTTTAGGTTAGGTTTTGTTGTTTGTATCATAAGACTTGACAGTAGACTACATTTTTTGTTTTGCCATTGTTTGTGTAGATATGCAAGTTTTGTGGAATTCCTTTTTTTTTTAAATGCTTTTTATTGATTTTCTTGTTACATTGTTACATTGATTCATCATCTTATATTACATTTATAGTTACATCTTTTGTTTCTCTGCCGAGATATGACTTCCCTCCCTCCTTCCAACGGTTTTCATATCCTTTCTGTATTCGGCATCTTTTTTTATTACTACCCCTGATCCATTCATAGTTTTCCTTTCCTTTGTTTAGGTCAGGTGTTTTTAGTTACGCGCATTGTAGGATTTATACAAGTCCCGTCAGTGTTTTTAAACCTATACAATTCTCTTTTAAGTAATTCCTAAATTTACCCCATTCCATTATGAACTTCTGATCGTCCTGGTTTCTGACCTTTCCTGTCATCTTTGCCAACTCAGCAAAATTCATCATTTTTTGCTGCCAGTCCTCTATTGTCGGTACATCCTGTACTTTCCATTTTTGAGCTATCAATAATCTAGCCGCTGTGGTCGCGTACATGAATAATCTCTGGTCTGCCTTTTGTATATCCCCTCCCATTAATCCTATCAGAAACGCCTCCGGTTTCTTAGGAAATGTATACTTCAACATCTTTTTCACCTCATTGTAAATTGCTTCCCAGAAGGTCTTAATTCTATCACAAGTCCACCACATATGAAAAAGTTCACCGTCCTTCTCCTTACATCTCCAACACAACTTATTTTTTATCTTATACATTTTTGCAATTTTAACTGGTGTCATGTACCAACGATACATCATCTTCATTACATTCTCTTTTAGAATGGTGCATGCCGTAAATTTAAGGTCCTGATTCCACAATTTTACCCAAGCATCTAGTTCAATATTATAACCAAAATCAATAGCCCATTTGATCATTACCTCCTTTACTTCTTCGTCCTTTGTGTACCATTCTAGTAAATAATTATACATTTTTGACAGCAATTTCTTTCCATCCCCCTCCACCAATTCTATTTGAAATTCAGATTTTTTACTTTCAAAACCATTATTTTTTTTATCTAATTTTAACATATCGTTGACCTGATGATACTGTAGCCAGCTCGTAAAGCGGTCTTTAATTTCCTCGTATGGTTTAAGTTTCACTCCCTCTTCTGTTTCATTCAAAATTTCTTCATAGGTGGCCCATCTCGTTTCCATGTTAATTTTTTTAACAGTTATAGCCTCAATGGGTGAGAGCCACTTGGGAGTCTTTCTTTCCAATAAATCCTTGTATCTCTCCCACACTTCAAAAATCGGTTTTCTTATAATATGACTTAAAAAATCTTTATGAGCTTTCACTTTCTCATATAGGAGTGCCACCCGAATCGGTTATTAAAACCTTCAAGGTCTAAAAGGTCACCATTATCTAATCTCAACCACTCCCTTAGCCAGCACAGACAAGACGCTTCGTAATATAGCTTTATGTCTGGCAAGGAGAATCCCCCTCTTTCTTTTCTATCAATCATCAATTTATGTTTTATTCTAGGGGTTTTTCCCTGCCAGACAAATTTTGTAAAAGTCCTTTGCCATTCCTTAAGTTGACTTGTGCCTTTTATGATAGGTATCATTTGAAAAAGGAATAACAACTTAGGTAAAGCGTTCATCTTGATGGCAGCAACTCTACCCATTAGTGACATACTCAATTTATTCCACCTTTCCAGATCTTTCTTCACTTCTGTCCACATTGGTAGATAATTATCTGTAAATAGATTAATATTTTTTGGAGTAAGCCAAATTCCTAAATACTTGATCTTTTTCGCCACTACAATACCAGAATTTTGTTGTAAGTCCTCAATTTCTTCTTTCTTCATATTTTTAATCAACATTTTAGTTTTCTTCTTATTTAACTTTAATCCCGCTATTTTCCCAAATTCTTCGATTTCTCTCAATGCTTCTTTTACACATGTTTGAGGTTCCTCTAACGTTAACACTAAATCATCAGCAAAAGCCTTCCATTTATGTTCTTTTACTCCTACTTTTATCCCTTTTACTGATTCCGCTTTTCTTAGTTTCGTTGTTAATACCTCTAATATTGTAATGAATAACAACGGGGATAGCGGGCAGCCCTGTCTTGTACCTTTCTGAATATTAAAGTGTTCTGACAAATTATTGTTCACAATCAATTTAGCCTTCTGATTCGAGTAAATTGCATTAATACCTTTTCCGAATTTCCCATCTAATCCCATCATCTCCAAAAAAATTTTCATAAATGACCAAGATACCTTATCAAATGCTTTCTCCGCGTCAATAAATACCAGGGCTGCTTTTTTATCTATCCTTAAATCTAAGTACTCAATAATGTCTATTATATTTCGCACATTTTCTTTCATTTGTCTCCCCGGTAGGAATCCATTTTGATCCTTATGAATTATTTTCTTCAAAATTTCTTTCATTCTATTTGCTAACACATCCGCAAACAGTTTATAATCATTGTTCAATAATGAAATTGGTCTATAATTCTTTACATCCAATTGGTCCGAATCTGGTTTGGGGATTAATGTGATATAAGCTTCTTTCCACGAATTTGGTATTTGGCTTTTCTCTAGGATATTATTCATTACTTTCACTAATATTGGTGCCACTTGATCTTTTAATACTTTATAATACTTTGATGACAATCCGTCTGGCCCTGGTGTTTTTCCTATTTTCATTCTCTTTATTGCCATTTGAGTTTCTAATAATGTTATTGGTTCATTTAATTGGTCTTGCATTTCCTTAGTAATTTTTCCCAACCCATACTTTTTCAAATATTCTTCTATCTCTTCTTCCTCTTCTTGCTCTTTCTGATATAGTTCTTTGTAAAATTTATGGAAAATTTTCCTGATTTCTTTGGGATCTTCCGTCACTTCATCCTCTTTCCTTATTCTGGTTATTACACTTTGCATTTGTCTTTTTTTCAGCTGCCACGCTAAAAGTTTTCCTGTTTTATTTGCGTATTCAAAATTTCGTTGTTTCGCCCATTTTATCTTCCTCTCAATCTCCTGATTTACTATCATTGAAAATTGAGATTGTAGCATCTTAATATTATTTTTGATCTTATTACATCCTGGTTTCAAAGTCAGTTGCTTTTCACATTCTTTCAAATGTTTCAAAATTTCTTCTTTTTTCCTTTCTCTTTCTTTTTTCTTGTAAGTGTTTTGCTGGATCATAAAACCCCGCATAACAGCCTTACTAGCATCCCAAACTATGTTCAAATCCGTTTCTCCATTCAAATTCAGATTGAAATATTCTTCGATCACTTCTTTTGCTTTCTCCATTATTCTCTGGTCGTCCAATAACCCTTCATTCATTCTCCAGCGAAATGTTGATTGCTCACCACTCATTTCCATGTATAGTGCATTGTGATCTGATAGTGTCCTTGGGAGAATTTCCACCTTTTTTGTTCTTGTCACTAGTTCTTTTGTCAACCATATATAATCAATTCTTCCCGAGCTCTGGTTTGGCTCCGAGAAGAATGTAAATTGCTTAACCGTCGGATGTTTGAATCTCCAAATGTCTGTTAGATCAAAACTTTCTATCATACTCATAAAGGACTTGGGGAGTTTCCCTTCAAAGGTATCTTTTTTCCTTGCTGATCTGTCCATCTCAGGTACCATTACCCCGTTCATGTCCCCCATTAGTATTATCCTTTGATCTATATAATCCATCAATCTGTCATTTAACTTTTTATAGAAATCAGCTTTTTTCTCATTTGGCGCATACACTCCAATTACCAATAGTTTCTGACCTTGTACCATCATTTGAGCAGCCACCACCCTTCCTTCCTCATCTTTGTAGACTAATTCTGGTTTATATTTTTCTTTTATATATAACACCACCCCTCTCTTTTTGCTCTCTCCTGCTGTTACAAACTCCACTCCTAATCTTTTATTTATCAAAATTCTTTCATGTTTTTTTGTAATGTGTGTCTCTTGTAAACATATAACATCTAGGTTTTGTTTATTTAAAATATGTTGTACTTTATTTCGTTTAATCTTACAATTTAATCCGTTAATATTCCATGATAACAGTTTCAACGTCATTTCGTTGATTATTCAAGTTCTAATATTTCTTTAATCTTCAATCACTTTGTTCTAATCCTCTTCTTGTTCTTCTGCTTCTTCCTTTCCTTCCTCTTCTTCCTCCTCCTCTTCCTCTTCCTCACCTCCTGTTGCTCCTCCTCTGACTTCTTCTTTCTTTTTAATCAAGCCCAACTCTTTAGGGTATCTCCTCTTGAATTTCTTCAATTCTTGTGTATTTGTTATTTTAAATCTCTTTTCCTTGAAATAAAATGATAAACCTTCAGGGAATTCCCAGCGATACTGCACTTTTATTTTGTTCAAGGCTCCTGCCAGTTGTTTATATTCTCCCCTCTTGTTCAAAAATCTCGTTGGAATTTCCTTATATATTGTAATTTCTCTCCCATCTATAAATAATTTTCGTTCATGATTTGTTTTTAGAATCTCATTTCTTATTTCCATATTTCTAAACATCACTAAACAATCTCCTGGCAGTTTTTTTGCTCTTGCTTTAGCAGATTTCACCCTTATTCTAAAAGCACTCACAATTGCATAACCTATCTCATCACTTTTCACATCTAACCATTTTGCTAATTCCTCTGTCAATTTTGCTTTAATATTTTCATTTGCCTCTTCTGGGATCCCCCTAAATTTAAGATTCTTCTGCCGTTGTCTCATTTCTAGGAGCGCAATACTGTCCAAAATATTTTCTTGAATTTTATTTAATTCGGCTATTTCTCCCTTAACCTTCTCTGTCTCTTTCTTAGCTTCCTTCAACTCTTTCTGGGTTTTTTTCACTGCATCTTCTGTTGTTTTATATTTGCCTGCCAGGTCTTTTATTTGCTCTGATAACTCCCCCACCACTTTTTCCACTTTTTGATCAATGGATCCCTGTAAATCTGATATTTTCTTTTCTATATTTTGTTCACTCTGTCTGATTTCCTTCCTAATCTCTGACAAAAGTCCTTCCCATTCTTTCATCTCTTCCTGTTTTGAACCCCTTTTATCTCCTGGTGTTCCTGCTGCTTTTGGGCCTTTCATGCTTTTATGTTGGTCTCCTGTCATGCCCCTTTCTTACCACTTGGGATCACTACAAACTATGGAGTTACCAGTCATACACACTTATAATTTCTCTCCCTAACTGGCAACCTCCCTCTTACTCAATGTAGCGTTTTAACACAGTCACTTTCACTTTCTTTACTGCTACTTTCCACTACTTTCCGCTACAGAATTTCCTTGCTTAGCACTAGTGCTCACCAATGTTCCAGTATTCTCTTAAGTCACTCTATATTGGGAAGAACAATCTCCAGAGTGTTATTATCAACCCCCGTAAAATTAGAGCCTCTCAATAGTCCACAATATTCTCACCAACTTAAAGTCTTTCAAGAGTCTCACAGTATTCCAAGAAAGGAGACAGAGAAAAAGAGAAAAGAGAAATTTCCAAATCAGAGTCTGAGTCATTTAAATTCCCCAACAGCAAAGTTCCCGTAATTTCTGTAGTCTCACACTCTGTTATAGATCACAGAGGAGTCTTCAAAAAGAGTCAGTTATTTATAATCCCAAGGGAGCTACTTCCCTCTTTTTGTGTCGATCTTCAGCCACTTACTGGCTTAATCCTGCTCACTGGAGGAGCTCCGAGAAAGGAGAGGAGAGAAGAGAACCTCAAAGCAGGGGGAGTGAAGCACTTCCTAGCGCCACCATCTTTTCTCCTTTACGTGTCTTGCAAGCCTCTTCCAAATGGAGACCACGCCTTCCAAATGGAGTCCGAGTCCTGCCGTCTTCCTTTTCACAATCGATATCTCCTTCACTTTTTAAACGAATTTCTTCTCTTCTCAATCACTCTAACCCTCTCCACTTCCTCTCTGTCCATATACCTTTCACACAGTCCATACAATCCACACCCCGGAGTGGGCGAAATTAGGTATCAAATATTAAGTTTAAATAAGGGTCCCTTTAAATCCAGCGTCTCGCCACCCAGGACTTTGGGAAGTTCCGCCGTAACTTCTAGCGACTTATAACCACAAATAAAATAAAGTTTGACCCCTTGCCTCACCCTATTGGGGTTAGCAGGGTCTCTCCAATCTCTACTCACACTGCAGGATCGTCATATCTTTTTCTCCTACTGCCGTTCTGCCGGCGCCATCTTCCACGCCGTTGTCGGGACGGACTCCCTTTTTTCGCCCCGCACCGTCTTCAAATTCTCAAATTATCCAAATTCTTCTCCTTAGTGTCAGTATCCGGTTCTTCCGATACCTCCACTTTAAATTCCAATTTGTTAATAATTTCTTGGAAGCGGGCTGCTTTTCATCTGGTGCTCGAGACTGCACAGCACAGAGGTCGGGATGAACCCCACGCGCATCCTCCGCTCTTCCTTCCCCGAACCTTTGAACGACCGGGGAGTCCGGAGAGCAGAAAACGGACACTGCCAGGTACCCAGACCCTCAAGGTAAGCCCCCTCGAGGTTACGAGGTCCGCATAGCCTTTGCGAGACCTCTACTCCCCTGTGCTGCCCGAAACCTCCAGGTTGAGATTTCGCGCACCCAACGATGGCCGCAGCGCCGCCGGGAAGGACAGCCAGGAACTGCTCCAAGACCACCAGGTCCAGCATCTCAGCTTTCGTGTGCCTTTCTGGCTTCAGCCACTGGTGGCAAAAGTGGTAGAGTTGGCTGCAAACCTCTCGGGGTCCATTGGGTTGCAGGTAGCAGAACCACCCAAACTGCCGTCTCTGCACCTCTGAGCGGAGGGTGTCCTCCTCACCCAGAATCTTCTGCACAGAGTTTTCCCAGAATCCCCCACTGCTCCCAGTGTGGTTGGCATGGCCTCTTCCTGCTTCAGGGCCAACTGAGTCTCGCTCATCCATCTGTGCTCTCAGGAAGCCTCTGTGAAATTGGAAGGAACCCTTTGGTCTTCTGCTGAGTTCTGTACGTCTTAAAGAAAAGCTCTAGGAAGTCCTACAAAGCAAACACATTGTGTAATTACAGAATTTGTAGGTCAGGAGATGGAAAAGGTTCCCTGAGCAAGCATGGATGAGTCTTGCTGGGAACCAGGGCTGGACTGCACCGCATCCCAGACCATGAGCTATCTTTTTGAAAAGAAAGAGGAGGAAGAGGAGAAGAAATAAGTCTCTAGACTTCGAGCAATGCAAAATGTGGAGGTAACTGAAGGGATTTCTGTGAGATTAATCAACCTGGTTTCGGCTGCCTTAAATTCAATGCATGAAGTCAGAACCGACTGACAAGGGAGTCATTTGTATCTTGTGGAAAATGGATGCTTGGCTCTAGTGGGGTCCTCACCCGGGGGTCCTCAGGAGTAGCTCCCCACCCCCCACCCCCTCTCCCCTGCTTCTGTCTCCTTTTCTTGCACTTGGACTCTCTGCCGCTCTCCAGACAGACTCCTGGGGTGGGGTCCCTTTTTCTTTGCTCTGAGGACCAGATACCCAATTTTTCACTCCATAAGATGCACTTTTTCCTTCCTAAAAATGATGGGAAAATGTCTGTGCGTCTTATGGAGCGAAGACATTGGACGGCAGCAGGATCCCTCGAGCGGATCCCTCTGCAGCGGGAGCCATGGCTCCCAGCAGCGGGGGAGGGGCGAGCAGGAGAAAATTAGCTGGAGCGGGGGAGGGGCTCGGGGGAATTATTTAATTATTTAATGGTATAGATGCAATTTATAGAATGCAAAAAGCCGAACTTATAATAAATAATAAGATACCTGGGGAAGAAATTGACCAATTACAGAGGGAGGTGGGGTTGAAAGTAGTGAATAAAACAATATATTTAGGCATTTGGATCACTAATAATACAAATAATTTATTCAAGGCCAATTCCATAAAAACATGGAATGAAATAAAAAAAGAATTGGATATTTGGAATAGATTAAAATTATCATTATTAGGGAAAATTGCGGCCATTAAAATGACTATCCTTCCCAAAAAGTTATTTTTATTTCAAATGCTGCCAATTTTGGGAGCAGGGTCTGAACACTTCAAGCAATGGAAAAAAAGATCTTATTAAATTTATTTGGAATTATAAACCTGCAAGGATTAAATACAAATTATTAACTGATACTAAAAATAGAGGAGGACTAGCCCTGCCGGACCTAAATTTATATCACGATGCTGTTTGTTTTTTTGTGGCTGAAGGAATGGATTATGTTAGAAAATCACAATTTATTAGATTTGGAGGGCCACAAAAATAAATTTGGATGGCATGCTTATTTGGGGGAAGATAAAGTGAAGATACATAAAGGGTTTAACACCCATATTATTAGAAAATCCCTCTTGAGAGTCTGGGCAAAACACAATAACCTTCTTGAACCAAAAACACCCAGATGGCTGTCACCCATCGAAATCACTACGGTGAAGAAGGTAAATTCGGAAGGCAACTGGGGGAAGTATAAAGATTTATTGGAGGATCTCTAATTTATTATTATTACTAGCTGACCCGGCCACGCGTTGCTGTGGTTTTTGAAATGTTTTTGTAATGCATAGGTGTAATGTTTAGGTTAGGTTAGGTTAGGTTTTGTTGTTTGTATCATAAGACTTGACAGTAGACTACATTTTTTGTTTTGCCATTGTTTGTGTAGATATGCAAGTTTTGTGGAATTCCAACTCTAGAGCATGCAACATACTGTGTTTCTCCTAAAATAAGACACCGTCTTATATATTTCCCCCCCTCAAAAAAACACAGTATGGCTTATTTTCAGGGGATGTCTTATTTCAACTGCCACGCGTCGGTACGCAGCATAGCACGCCTATCCTGGCCGTCTTAAGCAGGCATCCCCAAATTTCGGCCCTCCAGATGTTTTGGACTACAATTTCCATCATCCCTGACCACTGGTCTGGTTAGCTAGGGATCATGGGAGTTGTAGTCCCCAAACATCTACAATTTGGGACTACAATTCCCATCATCCCTGACCACTCTTCCTGTTAGCTAGAGATCATGGGAGTTGTAGTCCCCAAACATCTACAATTTGGGACTACAATTCCCATCATCCCTGACCACTGGTCCTGTTAGCTAGGGATTATGGGAGTTGTAGTCCCCAAACATCTACAATTTGGGACTACAACTGATGGTCTAATTGAGGATTATTAGCTACTGAGGAAGGTGTGTGTGTATTTTTTGTTTACAGATTTCCTTTTTTTATTCATAGCATTTGTAGGCCCCCTTTATCTCCAAGGAGTTTAAGTGGGCATAAATGGTTCCCTCCTCCTCATTTAATAATAATAATAATTATTATTATTAATTTTTATTATTTTATTATTTGTACCCCGGCCTTACGTCTGGTTTGCCCCAGCCACAACAACCCTGTGTTGTAGCTCAGGCTGGCCCAGGGTCACTTGGTGAGCTTCATAGCAAGATTCGAACCCTGGTCTCTCTCTTAAATGTGTGCCTGCCCCTTTCTTAGAATTAAACCCTTGCCCTAGATTTACCATCTCTTCTCCCCCCCCTCCGGAAACCTGATACATGGTACAGTCCGCTCTGGCATTGAGCCTGGGGTCAGAAGGGACCATAACGATGCAAGGAGGGGTGATGGGGAACTGCTAGGCTCCTTATACATTTGTGTGCAGCGCTTTTTCCTCTTCTGATAACTGGGGCTTCGTGTGTAAAGCGATACAGCAGTGCAGAAAGGATTGTGTGTGGAGACAGGATAGGGAGCGAAGCGTAGTTGCCAAGCTTTCTCATCCTACATTCCCCCCCCCCCCGCTATAAGGAATGGTATGGGCCGGGCCTAAAAACTTTTTCCTGCCTGGAGCTGAAACTACTAAGAACGTTTCTGGCTTGGGAAGGAGAGTTTAGGCCTTCCTCTTAACTGTTTTTTTCCTTTCCTACACTGATTGCCTGCTTAGGGTTACAGTATTTGTTTGTGCATACACAGTAA
This sequence comes from Darevskia armeniaca, assembly GCA_034641395.1. Taxonomy (NCBI): domain Eukaryota; kingdom Metazoa; phylum Chordata; class Lepidosauria; order Squamata; family Lacertidae; genus Darevskia; species Darevskia armeniaca. Next base: position 368,225 of record JAWWNF010000106.1, read on the forward strand.
AGAATCGGCCTGCTCCCGCTGAAGCCAAGGCCTCCGCCCTGTATCTGAATTCCTTGGCCCTGGCCTGACTCTGTGGGTTTTGGCAGCTGAGGGTTTGGGTTAGTGTGAGCGTTTGCGGGGGGGGTGTTTTTGGGTTGTGGCCTGTGGCTGTGGCTCTGGGTTTGGCCATTTGCCTTTGTCTGGTAATGGCTCTGTGGGTTGTCTGGTAATGGCCGCCTTGGTGGTTTCAGTTGCTCGGTTGATGACGTCATTATTTGGCGCCACCCTTCAGAGCTTTTGCTGGTGACAGCGCACAATCTGCCTTTCTATTGGATGCTGCTGCTATCTTCAGAGCTTCTGTTGGTGATGTATAATGTCTGAGACAGATTTTTTTGCGGTTTTTCTTTATTTTAGGTATGACAGGTGTCGTTTTTCTGAATTTTTATTACGCCAAAAAATGTTGAGATGGTAATGGAAACACTGTGTCCAAATTTCATGCGATTTGGTCCAGCGGTTACGGAGCAAAGGTGTTTCGCCCAAACGCGCAATGGGAACATTTTTATATATATAGATTATTATTATTATTCTGTTAGATAGCTTAACACACACACAGCCATTGATGCCAAGGTCCCTGGAGGCTCAGTGAGTAGCAGCGCCCATTTCCGGCTGGTCTGCCAGCAACAATCCCTTTGGGACAGAGAGGATGTGGTCCTGGGATGCCCTGCTCTGGGTGCGAGGGGATTGCTGCAGTGGCCTCCGTGTGGAGCTGCCCTGGGAGACACTGGGAAACTGGTCTGCAATGCAGCAGCCAGACTATGGGCTGGGATCCCTCTCTTTATTCCTGGCCTTTCTCTCCCCCCTTTCCTTCCTTCCTCCACGTGGGGTTTTTTGGGGGGGCTAGTCCCCCTCCTCGTTCAGCTTTGGAAAACCATCTGCACATGTTTCCTCTGTTGTAAGAGAGCAGTGCTCACTGGAAGGACATATCCTGAAGCTGAGGCTCCACTACTTTGGCCACCTCATGAGAAGAGAAGACTCCCTGGAAAAGACCCTGATGTTGGGAAAGATGGGGGGCACAAAGAGAAGGGGGCGACAGAGGATGAGATGGTTGGACAGTGTTTTCGAAGCTACCAACATGAGTCTGGCCAAACTGCGGGAGGTAGTGGAAGACAGGAGTGCCTGGCGTGCCCTGGTCCAGGGGGTCACAAAGAGTCAGACATGACTAAACGACTAAACACAACAACAAACCCATGTTTACTGGACAGCAGAACAATGGGAAAGTGTTATTTGGAGCGATGAGACCCAAATCTCTTTGCTTGGTAGTGATGGCATGAAATACGCGAGGAGAAGAATCAGAGAAGATTTACATCCTACTTGCATTACACTGACCGTGAAACACCCAGATAGTGTGATGATCTGGGTCTGAGAGATTGGAAGGAACCCTTTGGTCTTCTGCTGAGTTCTGTCTGTCTGAATGAAAAGCTCTAGCAAGTCCTACAATGCAAATACATTGTTTTATTACAGAATTTGTAGGTCAGGAGATGGAAAAGGTTCCCTGAGCAAGCATGGATGAGTCTTGCTGGGAACCAGGGCTGGACTGCACCGCATCACAGACCATGAGCTATCTTTTTGAAAAGTAAGAGGAAGAGGAGAAGAAATAAGTCTCTAGCCTTCTAGTAACGCAAAATGTGGAGGCAACTGAAGGGATTTCTGGGAGATTAATCAGCCTGGTTTCTTCTGCCTTGAAGTCAATGCATGAAGTCAGAACCGACTGAGAAGGGAATCCTTTGTATCTTGCGAAAAATGGATGCTTGGCTCTTCTGGGGGTCCTCATCCGGGGGTCCTCAGGAGTAGCTCCCCACCCCCACTTCCCTGCTTCTGTCTCCTTTTCTTGCACTAGGACTCTCTTCCGCTCTCAAGACAGACTCCTGGGGGTGGGGTCCCTTTTTTCTTTGTCTGAGGGCCAGGTATGTATCTGGCCAACCCCCTGAGGGCCAAGTGGGCGGGGCAAGATTTAATTGAAATTTAGGTGCGTAATTTATTATTATTCTGTTAGATAGCTTAACACACACACAGCCATTGATGCCAAGGTCCCTGGAGGCTCAGTGAGTAGCAGCGCCCATTTCCGGCTGGTTTTCCAGCAACAATCCCTTGGGGACAGAGAGGATGTGGTCCTGGGATGCCCTGCTCTGGGTGCGAGGGGATTGCTGCAGTGGCCTCCGTGTGGAGCTGCCCTGGGAGACACTGGGAAACTGGTCTGCAATGCAGCAGCCAGACTATGGGCTGGGATCCCTCTCTTTATTCCTGGCCTTTCTCTCCCCTATTTCCATCCTTCCTCCCCATGGGGTTTGGGGGGGGGGCTAGTCCCCCTCCTCGTCCAGCTTTGGAGAACCATCTGCACATGTTTCCTCTGTTGTGCAATGACGCTGAGCGACGTCACACAGAGTCCTAGGGACTCCTCTGTTGAAAGAAGGAAGAAATGAGTTTGGGATCCTCTGATCTCTAGGAAGGAGAGCGTTGCAGACCTCGCCCCTCCCTGGCAGGACCCTCTCCTCCCCCTGCATAAGCAGATCAGCCCCCCCAGGCATCCCCCCCCTGCTGCAGCCCTGGGACCCCCACCGTCTCCTCACTGCACCCTCTTGGGGGGGGGGGGAGAGAGAGAGAGAGAGAGAGGAGACTCACCAGATCCCAGGAGGGGACAGCCATGCAGCCCTTGCAGGAAAGGACTGGGGGGGGGAGGGAGGGAGGGAGGGAGGGAGGGGCCTGGGCTCTGGAGGACCTGGCCCCCCCTCTTGCTTCCTGTCCTCTCTAGGAAGGCAGCTCCGTTCCCTTTAACCCTTGCAAAGCCCAGCTCGTCCAGCTCTCGGCTTTTTATTCTTTTTTATGGATTTAGGGGGGCTACGCCAATGCCCAGATATCCTTTTGGGGGTGAGGCTCTTGACTGGACTCTGAGCATCTCCCTCCCTTGGCCAGAAACCGGAGGAAGAGCTTGCAGGGAAAAGGGCTTTGCAGGAGGCAAGGAACCTCCTCCTCGGATTCAGGAGTGGAGAGAGAGGAGGGGACCCGAGGGTCATCTAGTCCAACCCCCAGCAAGGCAGGAATCTCAGCTCAAGCATCTCTGCTTAGAAACCTCCAAGGAAGGAGAGTCCACCACCTCCCAAGGGAGACCTTTCCCCTGCCAAACTGCTCTTAGGTGTCCCTCAAGGCAGCGGGTCCTGAGTTCGAGCACTGCGGAAACCATCGCACTGGCTACCAAGGAGGAACCAAGCGAAGCTCAAAATAAATAAATCCTGTTCTCATCATGAATGAGTAATACATTCTTATGCACACTTTCTATGCTAATATACAAAATATGCCATTTCCCTTTCCAGAAGTGCTTAATTGCTAATTCAATGGACTGAAAATGGATAGTTGTAGTTATTATAATTAGGGAAGCTTTTAATATTTGATGAAGTATTGTATTTTAATAGTATTTAATTGGAGCCGCCCAGTGTAGCTAGGGAAACCCAGCCAGATGGGCGGGGTATAAATAAATTATTATTATTATTATTATTATTATTATTAAGTAAATTAATCAGGTGAGTGTTCTCCTTTTGAAAGAGGCAGGTGGACTCTCCACGGTTGCTAATAGCATAACGTTGAAAGGCTAGTGAAATATGGGGAGCCCTAGAGCATCTGCTTGGCATGCAGAATGTCCCAGGGTCAACCCCTGACATCTCCTGCAAGGGCTGGACGAAATCCCTGCCTGAATCTCTGGGGAGCTGCTGCCAGTCAGTGTAGACCAGGGGTTCTCAAACTATGTCCAGTGGGCTGAATCCTGTCCGCCAGGGTCTTGAATCTGGCCTGCCCGGCCATTTCAGAACCCATCAAGTGTCTGAGGCTCAAAGCATCTCGGTGCCTGCTCAGTCAGTCCCCGCGCTGCGCTGAGGTAAATGCCACTGACGTGGTGGAGGCTCTACCAATGAAAGGCCAGGGGGTTTCGCCCGGGGTCGGGGAAGTGTTCTCTTTTGGCTTGAAGAGTGAAGGTGAGGTTGGCGGAGGAAGGCAGACTTGGGTCAATTCGGTTTCCTTATGTAGACCTTTACTTTAAAGGTGGAAGAAGGAAGTAGAGTCCCTGTTTACTTTCCTGTTTTTTACAAAATGAATATGTATTGAATTTTATAACAAATAAAAATACAGATCTCAATCATCATGTTATATACCATTGTTCTCCCTCCCCTCCTCTGGACTTCCTTCAGCTCCCCCTCTGCTGAATTATTTAGCTTTATATGTTTTTCCTGCTTTTCTTATAGAAAAGTAAATTCCATTATCAATTCTCTAAAATATCTGTTACTGAAATAAAGTTGTGAACGTTTATTCAAACCCTGCCGGTGAATCCAGTCCATTTTGTTGTTTCTGCAAATAGACTGTAAATGGTTCCAAGAGTCTTTTGATGTCATTTTTGTCCTTCTCTCGTAGTTTATCTGTTAGCTTAGCCAACTCTGCATAGTTCATCAGTTTTTCTTGCCATTGTTCCTTTGATGGTATTTCTTCCGTCTTCCAATATTGTGCAATCAAGATTCTGGCAGCTGTTGTAGCATACATAAATAATTTCCATTTTTCTTTTGGCATATCTTGGTCTGAGATACCTAACAAAAAGGCTTCAGGGTGTTTAACAAATTTCATTTTGAACATGAACCTGTTTACCTTCCTAGGCTTGGAAAGTGTAAGAACGGAAGTCAGTCTTATCTCTTCCGCTCTGCTTTGCTTTTGCACTGTTCTTTGTCTCCCTGTCTGTTGCTGAAGAAGAGAGAGGACGCCATTATGATCCGTTTGGTGTCGTCTGCAAATGTGATGAGCATCCCCTCAGTTCCTTCATCCAAGTGACTTATAAAGACGTTGAACAACAACGGGCCCAGGACAGAACCCTGCAGCACCACTCTTGTCACTTTCCCCCAGGATGAGGAGGAACCATGAAGGAGTCCTCTTTAGGTTTGGTCAGTCAAATCCACCGAACAATTACCTCATTCTTCACATAAATATCACAGAGGACTTTGTCAAAAGCCTTACTGAAATCGAGATGCACTATTTCCACAGCAGTCCCCTGATCAAAAAAGTTTGTAACTCCATCCAAAAAATGGGGAGGAGAGATTTCTCTGGTTTTGTTTTTGAGAATGCCATGATTTCAACCTGTATTTTTATGTTGTGATATCTTCAGATGGAGGGCACATACATTTTAAAAATGATAATAAATAAGGATATTGACAAGCTGGAACATGTGCAAAGGAAGGCGATTTATGTATTTATTTAGTACTAGCGGGCCCAGCCACTCGTTGCTGTGGCTCATTTTATGCTTATTACCATCAGTAGCAGCCGCAGCCAAAATAAATCCCCACCTACCCCCGCCGGCGTCATGTGCACTCTGCACGCGCTCAGGTGCCCTCGCAGCCTGTGGCAGAAAAAGCCGAGGAAGGAGGCCTCTGACGCCGTCTGAGGGGAAAGCACTATGGAAACGCACAGATAAAAAACACACATCGGGAGATCACTGAGGGACGATCACGGTGGCCATTTCCCGGCGTGCCTTGCCTGTGGCCTTTTCAAGGGGAAGTGCTAGTAACCCTCTTCAGAGAGGGTTGGATTCCATTTCCCAGAGTGCCTTGAGCACGCGGTTGGTTGGGATAATAAGCCCACTGTTTCCCAGCATGCCTTGCGGTTTGGGCGAAAGAGCTTAGTTCTCCCACAGGGCGCCTTGACTCCATTTCCCAGCGTGCCTTGCGGGTCCGACCTAGTTAACTGTGAGAGGCGGCAGCCTCCATTTCCCAGCGTGCCTTTGACAAAAGAGATATTTACATTTCCCTGTTTCCCAGGCAAGTTAACCACACCCTTTTGTCTGGCACTCAGGTATCAGAATCACTGAGACAATCACCCCCTCCTTCCTTGCAGAGAAACAGTTTGTCAGTTTGGGAGTGAAAATGGAGACAGGCCTGTGGCCTGTCTTCAGACATGTAGCCTTGTTTTGCTTGGCACACTTGTGAACAATTATTATATATATAGATAAGAATCATAGAATCATAGAGTTGGAAGAGACCCCAAGGGCCATCCAGTCCAACCCCCTGCCAAGCAGGAAACACCATCAAAGCATTCCTGCCAGGTGGCTGTCAAGCCTCTGCTTAAAGACCTCCAAAGATGGAGACTCCACCACACTCCTTGGCAGCAAATTCCACTGTCGAAGAGCTCTTACTGTCAGGAAATTCTTCCTAATGTTTAGGTGGAATCTTCTTTCTTGTAGTTTGAATCCATTGCTCCGTGTCCGCATCTCTGGAGCAGCAGAAAACAACCTTTCTCCCTCCTCTATATGACATCCTTTTATATATTTGAACATGGCTATCATATCACCCCTGAACCTTCTCTTCTCCAGGCTAAACATACCCAGCTCCCTAAGCCGTTCCTCAGAAGGCATCGATTCCAGGCCTTTGACCATTTTGGCTGCCCTCCTCTGGACATGTTCCAGCTTGTCAGTATCCTTCTTGAACTGTGGTGCCCAGAACTGGACACAGTATTCCAGGTGAGGTCTGACCAGAGCGGAATACAGTGGTACTATTACTTACTTCCTTCCATAACCTTTATTGGCATAGCAAATTCAAATTCTTAAGGATAGGGTTCTTAAAAATAAAACAATCTTTTCCAAATACTTAAGAACAGAGTTATTCCAATACTTAAGGACAGAGTTATTATTAAAAAGAATAAAACAACCACTTTATAAAATTCTTGAAGCCACAAATTCAGAGCATAAATACAGCGTTAAAAATAGCCTTCAATTAGTAATCTTCCTAATAATAAAATATATCTTCATTAATTCTATATTTAACACAATATGTTAATTTTCAATAGGCCGCCCCTGAACGCCTCCGCAGTGGCCCTTTCTCTCTGAATAAACCTGGCACAGAAACTCAGCCACCTCTAGAGTAACTCTGTCATTGTTGTCCGACAGTAATTCCTGAATTGTGGGTGATGCAGCGATCGATGCGTCCTCCTGTATGGCACTCAGCAAACGCCTTCTCATGTTAATACCATGGTTGCAGGAGAAGAAAATGTGGTCCAGCGTATCTAGTTCCTCCTTCCCACATTTACATAAACGTTCGGCTTTTGGGAGATCTAAATATCTTCCTTCAGTCATCTTGGAGGGAAACACGTTGAATCTAGCCAGCATGAAGAGCCTGCACCCTTCCTGACTCCTCAGGTTGGCCATATATCCCCCTTTAAAGTCTCTACACAAGGGGAGGTTCAGATATAGAGGGGAGCAGGTACTGCGCCCCACCACCTCGACTAAGTAGAGAATACTTTCCCTTATAAGAGTCTTTCTAATACTTTTCCATACATCTTTGAGGTCAAAGTTTTCAAAATCCTCTATCTTTAATCCTATTGAGTTTAACTTTCTCCGGCAAATTAGTGAAAGGGTATTACTAGTATTAGAAGATCGTATAGGAGAGAGTTAGGGGATAGGGCTCTATTATGGAGGAAGATCCAGTATTTCAAAGTCCTCAGCCAAGCTCTTGTTGCCAAAGGGAGCATTCCCAGCTCGCAGCATATTGACTCATATTTTACCGAGTTTGTGAATCCAAATAATGATCTCAGGAGAGATGCATGGAATTTATCCAGCTTCTTAAGGTCCCCTGAGATCCAAAAGGGGGCTCCATATAGAAGTTGCTGGCAGAGTTTCATATCCATTACTAGCAATGCCGCTGGAATATATCTATTTCCTTCGGGGGAGAAAAAATATGATTTAATCTGCTGGGCTGTCCCTTTGGCCTTGGCTATTGCCACAGAAATGTGTGCATTCCAATTCATGTTGTTTTTAAATAGAATCCCCAGATAATTGATCTGTTTCACTTCCTGTATTTGCTGTTCATTAATTATATAGTTTTTTGGGTTTCCTCTCTTTTTAAACTGCATAATTTTGGTCTTCTCATAATTGATTTTTAAACTATTAGAGACGCAGTAATTTGCAAGGCTCTTAAGTAATTTTTTTAATCCCAACGAAAAGAGTGAAATAATTATTGTGTCATCAGCATAAAGCAATATAAAAACTGGGATATTGTTTAGATGGGGAATATGAGAAGTTACATTCTGGAGAGAGGTTGGTACATCCGATAGAAATAGGTTAAATAGGGTGGGGGCAAGGAGACATCCTTGCCTTACTCCTCGGTTGTTCAATATTGGGCCAGCAAGTCTGCCATCATTTGAGACTTTTATGTATATTTGATTGTTACGATGTAAGTTTTGAATCAGAGCAAGTAGATTCCGGTCTATATCGAGATGTTTCAGTTTAATCCAAAGTTTATTACGGTCAATAGAGTCGAAAGCACTTTTTAAGTCTACAAATGCCACGAAGAGTCTTCGCTTATTTCTCATGACATATTTGTCTACTAGATGGCTTTAGATTAGGCAATGGTCAGAAGTTGAAAAGCCAGCCTTAAATCCAATTTGTTCCTTGCCAGGCAGACCTTTAGTTGACATCCATTGCTCCAGCTTGATAAGTAAGGATTTAGCATAGATTTTACTTATACATGGTAGCAGGCTGATAGGCCTGTAATTCTCTTGGGAATTCCTATCTCCTTTTTTAAAAATTGGTACCACTATTGAGTTATTCCAAGATTTGGGTATATGACCTGAACAATAAATAGCATTGAAAAGCGGGACAACAGTGATTGCCCACCATTCTAAGTTAAGTTTCAACACCTCTATTGAAATGCCATCCATGCCAGGGGCTTTTCCTTTCTTAAAGGAGAGAATTATCCTTTTCATCTCCTCGACCGTAATTTGAAGATATGTAGTTCTGGGCACAGATATCTCCAGGCTTTTAGAAGGGGCTAGATGATCATAAAAAATAGAGGTGAAATGCGTAACCCACGCTTCATCCTTTATGTTGGGGAACTCAGTAGTAGATTTTATTGAGAGAAGTGACCAAAAGGTTTTTGAGTCTTTAGTTTCTAAAGCGGTTACAATTTTAGACCATTTGGCTTGTGCAAACATGGCTTTTTTCTCCAAGAACATGTTCTTGAAGTCATTTTTCATTTCAAAATAAGTATTCCATATATCCTGGGAATTAATGACAGAGGCTTTCTTTAAACAGGTTCTGAGTTGTTTCTTGTAATTGATGCAGTCTTTGTCGAACCAGTTATACTTATTTAAGGGATTTTTTCTAGGTTGGACATTGATAAAAGGAGCAAATAATTCCTGGATAGTATTGTAATAATAATCAATGTCTTGCACTAACGGCAGGATTTGGTTAGCCAAAGATTCAGGAAAGGCTGGATTGTTTTTGAATACTGCCAATATTTCGCCCCTATTTTTCTCTCCTATATAAATTCTTTTGGCATAGATATGCGTGTCGGTGCAAGTAGGAATCCGAGTATCAATGCTGCTTAGATTTCTGTGAATTTCTAACACGATTGGAAGATGATCGCTCTCAGAGCGGGTTACAACTGAGAAGGATGAGACTTTGTCTAACATTTCTACCGAAATTAATGCATAGTCAATTACACTCCTGCCCCTTTTGGAGTAGAAGGTATAGTCCCCTGGGATATCAGGCCTTATCGAACCATTCAAGAAAGCAAGATTAAAATCCAGAGCTAATTGTAATAATTTTCCTCCCGCTTTGTTAATAATATTATCTTTTGAATTCCTCCCCAGTCTCAATGGTAGCAGAGAATCTTCAGTTAAGGGTGAGACATAGTATTCGTATAGAGCTGCGTTACTTGAACCAGTTCGTGCATTGGTATCTCCCATTACAATTATGGGGACGTTTGGAGATTTGCTGCGTATTAAGTGTAGCTCTTCAGAGACTATATTCCATCCATGGTCTGATTTAAATTCCGCCTCAATAGGTGGTAAATAAACATTTAGGAGAAAAATTTCTTTGTTATCCTTCAGCAATGACACCAGCTGAACCAGCTGTCCAATATTCCTAGTATAGTTGATTTTAATGCTCGTGGACTGTTTAATGCCGCAAATCAAACCCGCTTTTGGACGGCCTTTTTTTAATGTCTTGGTGGCGGGTAAATTATAGGTGGTGAAATTCGGGATTTGTAACGGTTTAAGAGCCCAAGTTTCTTGCAGGAGGATTATATCATGAGAGTCAAGAAACTGCCTGAAATCGGAGTCAGCTAGCTTACACGAAAGTCCAGCTATATTCCAGGACATAATTGAGCAAGTTTGAAGCGATCTTCGATTTAGGGATGCTGATGAACAGTCCAATATAGGGGGGTCAGTTTTATAGGTTAGCGATTTAGCTTTGTTGATTTCTGCCCCCAAGCGCCCATTGTCTTTGTGCATCATTCAATTTTCCTCTTGTATGACCTCCAGTAATCCCGAGTTGTCCATAAAGATTGAACCAATCCCCACCATCGGCGTTACTATTTCGGCTTTGTGAGTAATTGTCCTAATTCTAGCCGGAGGCAATAGGGAACCCAATTCCCCTGGATTCAGAAAGCGACACTCTGTCCACTCCTTGCTGGTTAGCGGCTTTGCGTTAGAGCGAGCGAAGTTATATTCCAAGGCCAGGTGTCACCCATCCTGTATTTGTGCCTTTCATTTTTTTTTTGCCCAAGTGTAGTACTTTACATTTCTCCCTGTTAAAATTCATCCTGTTTGCCTTGGCCCAGTTCTCTAATCTGTTAAGGTCATTTTGAAGTGTGATCCTGTCCTCTGGGGTATTAGCCACCCCTCCCAATTTGGTGTCATCTGCAAACTTGATCAGGATGCCCTCAAGCCCATCATCCAAGTCATTGATAAAGATGTTGAATAAGACTGGACCCAAGACAGAACCCTGTGGCACCCCACTAGTCACTTCTCTCCAGGATGAAGAGGAGCCATTAATGAGCACCCTTTGGGTTCGGTCAGTCAGCCAGTTACAAATCCACTGAATGGTAGCATTGTCTAGCCCGCATTTTACCAGCTTCTTTACAAGAATATCATGGGGCACCTTGTCAAAGGCCTTGCTGAAATCAAGATAGGTTACATCCACGGCGTTCCCTTCATCTACCAGGCTTGTAATTCTGTCAAAAAATGAGATCAGATTGGTCTGACATGACTTATTTTTCAGAAACCCATGCTGACTTTTAGTGATCACAGCGTTCCTTACTAGGTGCTCACAGACCGTTTGCTTAATGATCTGCTCTAGAATCTTTCCTGGTATTGATGTCAGGCTGACTGGGCAATAATTGTTTGGGTCCTCTCTTTTCCCCTTTTTGAAAATAGGGACAACATTTGCCCTCCTCCAGTCTGCTGGGACTTCGCCTGTTTTCCAGGAATTCTCAAAGATTACTGCCAGTGGTTCTGAAATCACATCTGCCAGTTCTTTTAATACTCTTGGATGTAGTTCATCTGGCCCTGGAGACTTGAATACATCTAAACTAGCCAAGTGTTCTTGTACTACCTCCTTCCTACCTCGAGCTTGATATTCTTACAACACCTTGCGGGTCCGGCCTAGTTAACAGTGAGAGGCTGCGGCCTCCATTTCCCAGTGTGCCTTGTGGCTATTAAAAGACTATTAAAAGCCGAGTCGACTATCAGGGAAAGAGGCAGGCCTTCGCTTCTTTGAACTCTATTTCCCAGACATCCTTGCGGCCCTGGCCTGAAGAGTCCATTGAGATACGACACTGCCCTGCGATGAGCCTTTCTATTGGAAGCTGATGATGACATATGTGTGCCATTTTTTTAAGCGTTTATTCTATATTTTAGGTATGTCAGGTGTGGTTTTTTTGAATTTTTATTATGCCAGATCCTTACTTGATGGTCATGGTACGCTGTGTTCTAATTTGATGAGATTTGGTCCAGCGGTTACGGAGCATGGTGGTGTCCGCTGCGCACGCAATTGGAACATTTATATATATATATAGATGTAAACCACCCGGGAAAGGGGATGGTCATTACTCAAGGACAGACACGTTTCCATCGCTTTCCCCCAGTCGGGTTGTCGGGGGGGGAGGGACAAGTTTGAGAGCGGAGAAAAAGGGGAAGCCAAGGCTAGGTGAACCCCAAAGTGTCAGGAGGAGGTCCTGAGACAAATTGGCGTTGCTGCAGCACGATGAAGAGGACCCCCAGATTGCTTTAGGCGGGTAAGCTTAAGCTTGCAAGCGTGGAGCAGAAAGAGGGAGAACTTCTCCGGCGCTAGTTCCAGCGACCCTCCACTGCCGAGAAGCCCAGGATCGTGGGCATGTAAGAGGCTTATCTCCAGTAAACTGAAACTTACATTTCCAGATTAGAATCGGATTTGGTGAACTCCAGAATTAAAACACTTTCTAAAGTATACCGACTCCTCCTTGACTGGGAAGTCAAGGAGGAGGAGGTGACAGCGGCTAGGATTAAGTGGTCACAAGATTTTGGGTACTCAGTAACAATGAAGCTGTGGGAAAACCTGTGGAAAATAAATTGGAATTTTACAGCCTGTTACTCTCTGAGAGAGAATTTTCTTAAAATGCAGCATCGGTGGTATTTAACCCCCTGGAAATTGTCCAAGATGTTCCAAAATGTCCACTGGAGGTGAAAAGAAAAGCCAGGTACTTTATTCCATATGTGGTGGCAGTGTAAAGAAACCAAGGTGTTTTGGAAGGATATCCACATAGAATTGGAAAAAAATGTTAAAAATATCTTTTAATAGAAAACCGGAAGCTTTCGTTTTGGAATCTCAGACTCGGATATTCCTAAAAAGGCTAAAGAGATCTTCTTATATGCTACGGTCACAGCAAGAGTTCTCCTCCAGCACCATAATTCAAAATTAGATATCATGTCAGAAAAGATAAAAAATAAACAAAAACAGGTATTTATCTCAAAATGGGAAGTTTTTAAAATATACTTGAAAAATAATAATAGTGGTAGTTTAAGGACATACACAATGTTTAATAAATTTTAGTAGCAGTGTTCAAAATGTGGTAAAACCTTGACGGGAAGTCTGAATGGCAATGCCTATAACGGCAGCGACGTTTTTTTAAAAAGTAATATTTTGATCCCTTAGTTCAATTTCCCAGCAGCCCCTTGCCCCCGAGAACACTTCTAGCATTTCATCTCCTCTACCTGTGGCATTGTTCAACAGTGGGAAAAGTTACCTCTTCACACCGGATGTCCATTTGGTATGGCCCTTTCCAGGTTTGTCTTTCATTTGTTCTCCTATGTGTGTTGACAGGAGAAGCCCCAATTCTGTGAGTACTCTAGGTGGTGCAGAAAGCACCTAGAAGCTCCCTAGAGGTTGAAGTGCCAGTCAAACTTCAGTTTTGCAATCTATAAATTCCAATTAGCAGTACTGGGGGTGGTTCAGATTCTGGGGCAGTGCTTTTGGACAGCAGAGGGTGTCACAGGGCCAGCCTACTTTTCCTTTAAAGCACAATTGGGTCTCCACCTGTTTTTGGACTACAACTCCCATCATCCCTAGCTAGCAGGACCAAAGGGGATGATGGGAACTGTAATCCAGGAGCTGCTGGGGACCCAAGTTTGGAAAACCCTGCTTTAAAGGAATTTTGCATTTTGCCCACAAAGATGGGACCTGTTCACGTTCGTGTTTTCTTGTATTTTGATTTCCCCATGACCTTTGTGCATTTATTTTTTTTTTTTTTAAGAGGGCAAATTGAAAGAGAAATTGTATGGCAAGTTGCAGATGAATAAAAGGTTGCGTTTGAAAAAAAAAGCACATAAAACTGGGTCATGGCCTCCTCAAATATTTTACTGGAGGGGGCAAATACCCTAGGCCTTTAAGAGTTGGAGCCTATTATTATTATTATTGGACTATGATTTGATGGATGAAGATGTAAAAGAAACAATGGGCAAATGGGCACAAGACATCGGCCACACTATATATTTAGAACAATGGGAGAAACTCTGGTGCAAGGATATTCACTTTACCACCTGCTACACGATAAAGGAAAACTTTGTTAAAATGTTTTACAGGTGGTATTTAACACCAGACAAACTCGCCAAAATTTATGATTTAAAATCCAACCATTGTTGGAAATGTAACAAGGAACCTGGAACGACAATTCATATGTGGTGGGGTTGCAAGGAAATAAAGAATTTTTGGGGAATAATACATGAGGAACTTAAGAAAATGTTAAAAATCCCCTTGATAAAAAATCCTGAAGCTTATCTGTTAGGGCTGATGGGCAAAGACATACCACATATGAAAAAAACAATCTTTCTGTATGCAACAACAGCTGCCAGGGTAGTGATTGCCACTAAATGGAAATCTCAGGACACACCAGCAAAGGAAGAGTGGATTTGCAAATTAAGTGAGTATATAGAATTGGCAAAATTAACCTAAATAATAAGATACCAATCAAATCAAAAGTTAAGAATGGAGTGGAAGTATTTCGATGATTATATGTCAAAATATTGTTCTAAAAACGACATGCTAATAGGCTTAGAATAAACAATGTAAGCAATAACAAAACCAAAAAAGAAAGAAGGAAAAATCAGAATTACAAAAAAAAGAATCTACTATAGAGAGCCAGTGTGGTGTAGTGATTAAGAGCAGTAGACTCGTAATCTGGTGAACCGGGTTCGCGTCTCCGCTCCTCCACATGCAGCTGCTGGGTGACCTTGGGCTAGTCACACTTCTCTGAAGTCTCTCAGCCCCACTCACCTCACAGAGTGTTTGTTGTGGGGGAGGAAGGGAAAGGAGAATGTTAGCTGCCTTGAGATTCATTTGGGTAGTGATAAAGTGGGATATCAAATCCAAACTCTTCTTCTTCTACTATAGAGTGCAAGGAAAAAAGGTGTAAAGAAATATGAAGAAGTCGAATTGCTGTGGAGGGGTGGATGGTGGGTTTTATAAGCGTATAATTATGTAGCTGTTGTAAATTAGGTTTTATATTTTATGTTAGGGAATTATGGATAATTTTGGCTATTATGTATATACATTAAGTTTCAATAAAAGATTGGATTAAAAGGAAAAGAAACCAACCAAACTAACAGCCAAAACCCGTGTTGAGCCTTAAACACAGTTAGGCTCCACCCCTAGGCTTTCTTATTGGTCAGCCTATTAACCCATTCTCTCTCTCCCCCACTACAACGTCTCCATAATGAGTGGGCAAACGCCACACTTCCTCAAATATTTAATTGGGGGGGGGGGGCAAAGACCCCATGGCCTTTAAGAGTTGGCACCTATTCCCTACACCCACAGGTCTCAGGATGGTTACAACATAATGTTGTTGTTTAGTTGTTTAGTCGTGTCCGACTTCGTGACCCCATGGACTGGAGCATTACATAATAACATAATAACACAACATAAAAACACAAAACACGACATTTTAAAAGGGCATTAGATGTCAATGAGCCAAAGGTCTGGTTAAAAAGGTGCTGATCTGCCGGGCTCCTAAAGCTGTATAATGGTTTTTCCGACCTTTGTATGAATTCTCTTATGGGAAGTGAGACTGTAGCTCCGACTGAAGTTCTTTCCACATTCCACACACTGATAGGGTTTCTCCCCTGTATGAATTCTTTGATGGGAAGTGAGATGGGAGCTGTGACTAAAGCTCTTTCCACATTCGAAGCACTGATAGGGTCTCTCCCCTGTATGAATTCTTTGATGGGAAGTGAGGTTGGAGCTCTGGCTAAACCTCTTTCCACATTCCACACACTGATAGGGTTTCTCCCCTGTATGATTTCTTTGATGGGAAGTGAGAGAGGAGCTCTGACTGAAGCTCTTTCCACATTCCACACACTGATAGGGCTTCTCCCCTGTATGATTTCTTTGATGGGAAGTAAAATCGCTGCTATTCCTGAAGTTCTTTCCACATTCCACACACTGATAGAGTTTCTTTCCAATGAGATTTTGTTGATGGGAAGTGGAATGGGAGCTCTGACTGCAGCTTTCTCCACACTCCAAATTTTTACGTTGTTTCTCCTCTCTGGAGATTTTGTCATGGTCACCCTTGTTCTCAATTTCCAATTCATCACAATCTGCAATGGAAACAAAAAGGGATTAGAGCCTCAGGAACAAATGGAGAAGAACTGAAGGGAGTTGGGGGGGTGTTCATTACCTGTGTTGTTTGTCATTAACCAACTAATTTATTATTAGATTCTCATGAGTTGTTGAATGTTGCTTTGTTTGATATACAGTAGTGGTCAAAATTGTGGAAGACTTTGCAAAAAAGTGTATTTCAGAGGTTTGATGGCACCACTTCTTTTGGAGTAATATCATAAAATTATATATAAATGGAAAGATAATTTAATCAAGATTGCAAATCAACGAAGTTTGTTCAATTACCCGTATTCTGTCAAATGTTATAGCCAAATAACAAGAAAAAGGAAGTACAACTTGCTTAGGTTGACTTTTGTCAGTGTGTTATGTGATTGCTATCAAGTTGGTTGGTTTTTTGTGTTCTTTCATTTAGTGAGGTTGTAAAAAAATAAGAAAATTAAAGAAATGGCACTAGAAAGTGATGTAAAATTTTATTATTAAGTGAACAAGGCTACAATTATGAAGAAATTACAGTAGATGAAAGATTGGGGGAAACGTAACCAAAGCTGGCCTTTCTATATTTTTGTAGAGGTATAAGGAGACTCAGTCAGTATGAAATCAGACTGGAAAAGGCAGCAAAAGGTGCACAAAGGCAAGTGACGATCGAAGAATGGAGAGACTCTCCTTACATGACAGAAGAAAATCATCTGGGTGTCTACAAGATGACATGGCAAATGTAATGTGGTATTACTCCACGCAAAAGTAGTGTTATGAGCTATCAAACCACAGAAACACACTTTTCACAAAAGGTTTCCACAATTTCGGCCACTAGTATAAGTTGTTCATTTTAATGTTCTTTTTATATGGAATCAGATTTTTATTATTTATGTTTCATGTTCATCTATGTGATGGAAGCCGCCCAGAGTGGCTGGGGCAACCCAGCCAGAAGGGCAGGGTATAAATAGAAATTATTATTATTAATACAGTGGTACCTCGATTTAAGAATTATTATTATTATTATTATTATTATTATTATTATTACTAGTGAATTTAGCCCGTTAATAACGGGCGCTAGATTATATGTGATATGCCAGACTTCTTCTCTCCCCCCCGACACCTCGCATCCCCACGTGCAAAAACGCTACATCCCCCTATCTCCCCCCCTACTTCCCACATTTCCACACATAGTCCTCTCTCTCTCTCTCTCTCTCTCTCTCTCTCTCTCTCTCTCTCACACACACACACACACACACACACACACACCTATCTCCCCCCCACACCTATCTCCCCCCCCTACTTCCCACATTTCCACACATAGTTCACCGCTCTCTCTCTCTCTCTCTCACACACACACACAGCTGCTGCATCTCTCCAAGACGGGGGGGGAGCAAGAAAGGCAGACCGGCAGGCAGGCACGGGAGGGGGAAGGAAAGGGAGGACACGGGCGGCAGGCGACGGAGCGGCGGAGAACGAAGAGGGGAGGAGGAAGAAAGAAAAGGAAGGACGGGCTGAGGGAGAGGAGAGCGCGCGGCATTCTCGCCCCTCCGCTCAGTCTTCCTCCTCCGCTGCTGCTGCTGAGCGATGGTCGCAGCCCCAATCCTGGCTCTCCTGCTTCTGTCGCGGCTCTACACCGCGGGACTCGCCCAGGTGGGGGCTGAGAGCTGCTCTCCGGAGCTCCGCTCAGCCTCCTTCTCTCCCTCCCACGCACACACTTGCGGTGACTGTCACCTACGGTGAGAGCGCGGCCAGGGGGAGAGGCAGCAGCGTTGGCGGGGAGAGAGGCCGGGGCTTCGGCCCTAGCGGAGGCAGCGGCGTTGGCGGGGGGAGAGGCCGGGGCTTCGGGCCTAGCGGAGTCTCCCTCCTCAGCGGGGCAGGCAGAGGGAGGCCGGAGGCGAGCGACACGGAGGGTCTCCCCCTCGCCCAGTTGAGGAGGGAGGCTCCGCTAGGCTCGAGGCGCCCCTGGCGAAGCCGGCAGGTCCGCGGAGGTGCCTGGGCAGGGCGAGCACGGCAGCGGTCGGTTGCCCCCTCAGCGGCCCGGGAGAGTGGCCGTGCGAGGCGGCGGCACTGACCCAACTGACGATGCGCCTGCACATGGCCGCCCTCTCGGACACGCCCCCTCTCCGCCTGCTCCAATCCCTGCGTCCCTGTGGGACATGCGCAGTGGAAAATTTCCACTGATACACGGACGGACGCAGGGACACAGGGAGATTATTATATAGGATTATTAAGTTTGTAAACCGAGGTACCACTGTATTATTATTATCATCATCAACATCATCATCACCACTGCTATTACCTGAGATTCAATAAATCTAGCTCTTCTCTGGGATGAATTTTGTTTGGCCCAGTCATGGCATCCCCTCCATCTCCAATGTCAGTCGTCTCTTTGGTCAACCCAAGACTGACAGGAACAAAAACAAAAACAGAAAACCTGAAGCTACTTATCTTTCCTAACAATTCTGAATCTGACATTGAAGATAGCCTGGGCAGTTCAGACCAGCCCAATCGTGGTAGAAAAAGGAATAATTTGAGGAAGATTGTTCAAAGAAAAAACTGTAATTTGCTGTTTATTGTGGGGGTGTTAGGTTCCCAGGTGTTATGTTGAGCTGTTGAGCTCTGTGAAAATATATGAGGTTGGTCACATATAGGTATTTTTTGAATTTCCAGGCAGAT
The DNA here is from genome assembly GCA_034641395.1 of Darevskia armeniaca. NCBI lineage: Eukaryota > Metazoa > Chordata > Lepidosauria > Squamata > Lacertidae > Darevskia > Darevskia armeniaca. Next base: position 386,805 of record JAWWNF010000106.1, read on the forward strand.
ATGATGATCCCACAGGGAGCCTTACCAAGAGAGGCCACGATCCCACAATTCTCCTCCATGACGTCCTTATGCAGAGCTCTCTGGTCAGGATCCAGCAATGCCCACTCCTCGTCCGTGAAATGAACAGCGACATCTTCAAAGCACACTTGACCCTGAAAGAAAAAGGGAAATGTCGTCCTCTGAGACAGCAGAAATATGATCTGCTACACAATGCTCTGTTTTTTCCTTCCTGTAAATTGTGGTATTGTTTCAATAGGATTGTTTTGTTGCACATTTTATTTATGGATGCTTATTTTATTCTGCCTTTTAATTATGGGTGTTCGTCTTTGTGCAAATAGGTAGTACTCCACCTTGTGGTTTTCAAGTCATTCTGCCTACACAAGCATTCCAGTTTGCCAGATGGAAGAATCCACTTTCTCCTCTCAGCTGTTCCCATTTTGCAGCGGCTGGTGGTGGTTAGGTGAATCCAGGCCACTATTTCTTCTCGTTTGTCCACTGCTTAGAAACCAATTTTAGCATTCAGTGATCAATCTAGAAATAAAATAAACCTATTTTGGTTGGTCTTGGATGATCTAGCAGAGATTCCTTTTCCCTAAAAAATTTTTTTATTGGTTTTTACATTTTTCAAGCACATAACATAGCGGTTAAATTTTCATACTTCCCCCCTCTCACCATGGGAAGCCAACACCCATCCCCCCCTCTCACAGAGGTAAACATATTCATTGTACATTTAACCTTGCTAATAGTATGTAATATCATTGCTTGGGCCTGGCCCAATTCTGTCGGCCAGGAATTTCTACCTTTCTCAATTTCATATTTCGGTTGACTTCCTCAAGTCCCCTCTGTTGAATTCATAATAAATCCTCTTTAAGTTTTCATATACCTACATTTTAAAACATCATAAAATACAATAATCATTTACTAAAAATGTTTTTCCAAACCTCAGCATCTTAGTACTTCTGCTGTTTTCTTATAGTCTTATCCTTTTTGTTTACTACCACCTAATTTCAAATTCCCAATTTATACTCCCCCCCCTTACCTCCCTTCGGTCTTGGAATTTTAGCTAGAATTCCGCCTTCTTAACTCCTAATTTAAATCTATATTCATTTATTCCATTAGCCATTGTCCATACCCATATGTCTTAAAGCCAGAGAACAAAAAATTCAAATTCACATACATCCCTTCAACCCACCCCCACCCTCACGTCAGTCCAACTCCAACAGTTCGACAAAACCATGGGGCATTCTCTTTTCTTGCACTGCAGCTTGGTGTCCATCTTGGCTTTGCTCTTATTAGAGTCTGGTTCAGGTTTGCGCTATTTCCTACCCGATTTTTTCTTCTCTTTGACAAATCCAACTTTCATCTTCTTTCCATTATTTTTCCTCTTCTTATTTTCTTATTTTTCTTCTTCATGACAGTTCCATTCCAATCCAGAAGTGCAAGCTGGATTTCGAAGGGGCTGAGGACCTAGAGACTAAATTGCAAACATGCGCTGGATTATGGAGAAAGCTAGAGTTCCAGAAAAACATCTACTTCTGCTTCATTGACTACGCAAAAGCATTTGACTGTGTCGACAACAGCAAACTATGGCAAGCTCTTAAAGAAATGGGAGTGCCTGATCACCTCATCTGCCACCTCCTGGCAAATAGAAGGGGAAGAAATGAAGGCAGTGAGAGATTTCACTTTCTTGGGTTCTCTGATCACTGCAGATGGTGACAGCAGTCACAAAATTAAAAGATTCCCGCTTCTTAGGAGGAAAGCAATCACAAACCTAGACAGCATCTTAAAAAGCAGAGACATCACCTTGCCGACAAAGGTTCGTATGGTTAAAGCTATGGTTTTCCCAGTAGTGATGTATGGAAGTGAGAGCTGGACCATAACGAAGGCTGATCGCCGAAGAATTGATGCTTTTGAATGATGGTGCTGGAGGAGACTCTTGAGAGTCCCATGGACTGCAAGAAGATCAAACCTATCCATTCTGAAAGAAATCAGCCCTGAGTGCTCACTGGAAGGACAGATCCTGAAGTTGAGGCTCCAGTACTTTGGCCACCTCATGAGAAGAGAAGACTCCCTGGAAAAGACCCTGATGTTGGGAAAGATTGAGGGCACAAGGAGAAGGGGACGGCAGAGGACTAGATGGTTGGACAGTGTTCTCGAAACTACTAGGATGAGTTTGGTCAAGCTGCGGGAGGCAGTGGAGGATAGGCGTGCCTGGCGTGCTCTGGTCCATGGGGTCACGAAAGTCGGACACGACTGAACGACTGAACAACAACATGTTCCTCATGTTCCTCCAGCTCTGTTTGTGAGTCTGGTGGTTTGTTTGTCTTATTCCAAAGGCTGTTCTCCAATTTATTATTGGAGGCTCTGAGCATCTGTGATATTTCCAAAAGCTCTTGAAGTATTTTCCCCAGAACCTCCTCGCTTATTTCCTCATCCATTTCAAGGTCAAAAAACAGCTTGATAGTCATAACAATCCAATAAATTATAATCCAAAATCCATGATGTATTTTCCTTGCTAAATCTCCCCAAACCTCGAGAAGTAGGCTAACTTTCTTTCCAATCAAAGTTAATAACAATTATTTATTGCCACGAGCTGTTACAGAAGTTTACTTTACTTTCACTTTGATAGCAGCCTCGGTTCCAAAAGTCCGCTGCTTCCTTTGTTTCAACGACAAGGGACTGACCCTCGTTTTTAAAGTCCCTTGCTCTCCTAATTAAATCCCAATTGTCATTTTACTCACATTTCCGAAGTTACTAATCCTTATTTTGTGGAGAAATTAAGTGCTCAGGGCGGTCGGCACACCCAGCTTCACACGGCATAGACAGCACTCGATACACAGGGCTCCGACTCAACCCCGCTCTGTCTCGGCAGCTCTTACTAGAGCTTACCGGGGAGCAGGGGAGTGGTTGAGAGCCCCCGCCGGATCACCATGCCCTCGGGACGCTTTTCCCGAGGTTCTTCAAGGGGTCCGCGTCGCAGTAGCGGTCTCTCCTACCCCCTACTGTACCGGGGATCTCGGAGCTGAGATTCCCCCCGTCCGATCGCTCCGGCACTTAACCGGAAGTCCCCAATCTAGCAGAGATTCCAGCAGTGCAGGGGGTCTCCTGGCTCTGAGAGACAAGCAGGGAGGGTGGCTTCTGGAAGAAGGAGAGGGAGCCCCTGGTGGATCCGCCTTATCCTGACTCACCTCAGCCCCTTGACCTCCCTCCTCCCACTCGCCTCCCTCTTCTGCCTCTGATTCTGCACTGCATTCAGCCACAGAGTCTCCCAGCTCACTAAGCCCTGTTACCCCTTCAGCTTCTGAAACCTCCTCTTCCCAGGCTTCTCCCTCTTCCATCTCTGACCACCCATCCTTCTCCTACCTCCACTTCTTGGGCTCTGAGTCATCTCCCCTTCCTTTCCCCCCGGTTGCTTCCTCCCTCCATTCCTCTGTGCCCAACCAGTCCATGACACTGCTCAAGCCCTCGGCCTCTGTCCCCCCAAGGCAGCTTCCCCTGACCTGATCTGGTTCCACAGCCGCTGCTTCCCTTCTGCCCCCATGAAAAGACGGATCAGGAGGTCTTGCTGGCATCACTCTGTCACCTGGAAGAGAAAAAAGGTAAACAGGACGCCAGCAGTGCCTGCTTCTCTCACAGGTGACACGGGGCATCTCTAACTACAGATGGGCCTTTGAGAAAGCCTTACCTGCTGAGAGAATTTGGACGTTTGTGCCCATTTCATATGCTGGTTGTGCAGAAATACATCTCCCCTCCTCTGGACCCTTGTTCCCAATTGTCTCCCCCCAAAATAAGATGAACAGAACCCTCAGATGAGTGGGAAAACCAACAGAATGAGACCAAACAGAGAAAAACCACCTTCCTCCTTACCCAGTGGCCTCTCTCTGGTGTCCAACGGAGGCCTCTCTGCCTCACAGGAATCCAGGTCCATTTCTGCAAAATGATGCTTTCCCTGAAAAAGAAACAAGGATTCAAAAGAGAGAATGGGGAGAAATGTTAGAAAGAGAATGACAAAGACTTGAAGGGTGTGAGATCTCATTCCATGGATGCTTTCCCAGAAAACGGATGGGCCATCAGCAGACCATTAAGGGATGTTCTCTGTCCTGTTTGGAGCCCCTTGGGAGTATCCAGAGGAAAGTGTCTCTCACCTGCTTTCTCTCCTCTGCCTGACTCAGGAGGAAACCTTCGGCCAGGGCCACCGCCTGGGAACTGGTCTCCGCTCCACATTCCCTCACCCAGCTCTCCATCTCCGGGGGAAGGACAGCCAGGGACTGCTCCAAGACCACCAGGTCCAGCATCTCAGCTTTCGTGTGCCTTTCCGGCTTCAGCCACTGACGACAGAGGTGGTAGAGTCGGCTGCAAACCTCTCGGGGTCCTTTGGCCTCCTGGCAGCAGAACTGCCTCAACTGCTGGCTCTGCACCTCTGAGTGGAGGGTGTCCTCCTCACCCAGGATCTTCTGCACAGAGTTTTCCCAGAATCCCCCACTGCTCCCAGTGTGGTTGGCATGGCCTCTTCCTGCTTCAGGGCCAGCTGAGTCTCGCTCATCCATCTGTGCTCTCAGGAAGCCTCTGAGAGATTGGAATGAACCCTTTGGTCTTCTGCTGAGTTCTGTCTGTCTGAATGAAAAGCTCTAGCAAGTCCTACAATGCAAATACATTGTTTTATTACAGAATTTGTATGTCAGGAGATGGAAAAGGTTCCCTGAGCAAGCATGGATGAGTCTTGCTGGGAACCAGGGCTGGACTGCACCGCATCCCAGACCATGAGCTATCTTTTTGAAAAGAAAGAGGAGGAAGAGGAGAAGAAATAAGTCTCTAGACTTCGAGCAATGCAAAATGTGGAGGTAACTGAAGGGATTTCTGTGAGATTAATCAACCTGGTTTCGGCTGCCTTAAATTCAATGCATGAAGTCAGAACCGATTGACAAGGGAGTCATTTCTATCTTGTGGAAAATGGATGCTTGGCTCTAGTGGGGGTCCTCAGGAGTTGCTCCCCACCCCCACCCCCTCTCCCCTGCTTCTGTCTCCTTTTCTTGCACTTGGACTCTCTGCCGCTCTCCAGACAGACTCCTGGGGTGGGGTCCCTTTTTCTTTGCTCTGAGGGCGAGGTACCGAATTTTTCACTCCATAAGACACACTTTTTCCTTCCTAAAAATGAAGGGAAAATGTCTGTGCGTCTTATGGAGCGAAGACATTGCACGGCAGGGGGATCCCTCTGCAGCCGGAGCCATGGCTCCCAGCGGCGGGGGATGGGCGAGCGGGAGAAAACTAGCTTGAGCGGGGGAAGGGCTCGGGGGAAATTATTTAATGGTATAGATGCAATTTATAGAATGCAAAGAGCCAAACTTATACTAAATAATGAGATATCTGAGGAGCTAGGAATTTATAGGGGTACCAGACAGGGGTGTCCCCTATCTCCGCTATTATTTATTTTGATTTTGGAGATATAGAGCCCAAGTAAGGGTCAGCAGCTAGTAAACCTTCAACTCACCCCAAACAATATATGTTTGAATATTGCTCATTCTTGCTTCCCCCACTATGCCTGGAGAAATCGTAAAGCTGCTGTGACCTCATTGCGAACATTGTCCAGCTCTTACTTGGCCTATAGAGACCTACTTTCGCTAGAATGGCTTCCAGAGACCTTAAAATTTAAGCGTTTGCTGCTAAAGTTCAACTCTCCTAGGCTTCCTGCACGTTTGTGCAAACTTCAAAATCGCCTCAATTGGCATGGAATCTTCCCACAAAGATGTTTTTTTAACAACTGTAGGGTCACCATTGGGAAAACTCCAAATCCAGCTAACTTGGTAAGCCGGTCCACAAGGAGGTATTGGAAAATATAAGAAATGATGGGAAAATTAAAGGAATCAGGATTGGCAAAAGCGTTCATAAAACTAAAGCGTTTGCGGACGATGTTATAATCACGGTGGAGGAGCCATTGGAAAGTATACCCCAAGCTTTAAAAATAATTACAGAATTTGGGAAATTGGCGGGATTTGAACTAAACATGAATAAAACTACCCGGTAATATGCTAACTAAAAATTTACCTGGGGAAGAAATTGACCAATTACAGAGGGAGGTGGGGTTCAAAGTAGTGAATAAAACAAAATATTTAGGCATTGGGATCACTAATAATACAAATAATTTATTCAAGGCTAATTCTATAAAAACATGGAATGAAATCAAAAAAGAATTGGATATTTGGAATAGATTAAAATTATCATTATTAGGGAAAATTGCGGCCATTAAAATGACTATCCTTTCCAAAAGGTTATTTTTATTTCATATGCTGCCAATTTTGGGAACAGGGTCTGGACACTTCACGCAATGGAAAAAAGATCTTACTAAATTTATTTGGAATTATAAGTCGGCAAGGATTAAATACAAATTATTAATAGATACTAACAATAGAGGAGGACTAGCCCTGCCGGAGTAGGGACCAGGTGGCGCTGTGGGATAAACCACAGGCTTGCTGATCAGAAGGTCAGCGGTTTGAATCCCTGCGACGGGGTGAGCTCCCGTTGCTCAGTCCCAGCTCCTGCCCACCTAGCAGTTTGAAAGCATGTTAAAGTGCAAGTAGATAAATAGGAACCGCTCCAGCGGGAAGGTAAACGACGTTTCCGTGCGCTGCTCTGGTTCGCCAGAAGCAGCTTTGTCATGCTGGCCACATGACCCGGAGGCTGTCTTCGGACAAACGCCGGCTCCCTCGGTCTATAGAGCGAGATGAGCACGCAACCCCAGAGTCGGACACGACTGGACCTGATGGTCAGGGGTCCCTTTACCTTTACCTTTAGCCCTGCCGGACCTAAATTTATATCACGGTGCTGTTTGTTTTTTGTGGCTGAAGGAATGGATTATGTTAGAAAATCACAATTTATTGGATTTGGAGGGCCACAAAAATAAATTTGGATGGCATGCTTATTTGGGGGAAGATAAAGTGAAGATGCATAAAGCGTTTAACACCCATATTATTAGAAAATCCCTCTGTCTTGAGAGTCTGGGGAAAACACAAGAACCTTCTTGAACAAAAAACACCCAGATGGTGGTCACCCATCAAAATCACTACAGTGAAGAAGGTAAATTCGGAAGGCAACTGGGGGAAGCATAAAGATTTATTGGAGGATCTCCCTTAAAATTTAGGCAGGTAATTTATTATTATTATTATTATTATTATTATTATTCGGTTAGATAGCTTAACACACACACACTGCCATTGATGCCAAGGTCCCTGGAGGCTCAGTGAGTAGCAGCGCCCATTTCCGGCTGGTTTTCCAGCAACAATCCCTTTGGGACAGAGAGGATGTGGTCCTGGGATGCCCTGCTCTGGGTGCGAGGGGATTGCTGCAGTGGCCTCCGTGTGGAGCTGCCCTGGGAGACACTGGGAAACTGGTCTGCAATGCAGCAGCCAGACTGTGGGCTGGGATCCCTCTCTTCATTCCTGCCCTTTCTCTCCCATATTTCCATCCTAACTCTCCATGGGGTTTGGGGGGGGCTAGTCCCCCTCCTCGTCCAGCTTTGGAGAACCATCTGCACGTGTTTCCTCTGTTGTGCAATGACGCTGAGCGACGTCACACAGAGTTAAAGTCCTAGGGACTCCTCTGTTGAAAGAAGGGAGAAATGAGTTTGGGATCCTCTGATCTCCAGGAAGGAGAGCGTTGCAGACCTCGCCCCTCCCTGGCAGGACCCTCTCCTCCCCCTGCATGAGCAGATCAGGCCCCCCAGGCATCCTTCCACCCCCCTGGGACCCCCACCGTCTCCCCACTGCACCCTCTGGGGGGAGAGAGAGAGAGAGAGAGAGAGAGAGAGAGAGAGGAGACTCACCAGATCCCAGGAGGGGACAGCCATGCAGCCCTTGCAGGAAAGGACTGGGGAGGGAGGGAGGGAGGGGCCTGGGCTCTGGAGGACCTGACTCCCCTCGTGCTTCCTGTCCTCTCTAGGAAGGCAGCTCGGTTCCCTTTAACCCTTGCAAAGCCCAGCTCGTCCAGCTCTCGGCTTTTCATTCTTTTTTATGGATTTAGGGGGGCTACGCCAATGCCCAGATATCCTTTTGGGGGTGAGGCTCTTGACTGGACTCTGAGCATCTCCCTCCCTTGGCCAGAAACCGGAGGAAGAGCTTGCAGGGAAAAGGGCTTTGCAGGAGGCAAGGAACCTCCTCCTCGGATTCAGGAGTGGAGAGAGAGGAGGGGACCCGAGGGTCATCTAGTCCAACCCCCAGCAAGGCAGGAATCTCAGCTCAAGCATCTCTGCTTAGAAACCTCCAAGGAAGGAGAGTCCCCCACCTCCCAAGGGAGACCTTTCCCCTGCCAAGCTGCTCTTAGGTGTCCCTCAAGGCAGCGGGTCCTGAGTTCGAGCACTGCGGAAACAATCGCACTGGCTACCAAGGAGGAACCAAGCGAAGCTCAAAATAAATAAATCCTATTCTCATCATGAATGAGTAATACTTTCTTATGCACACTTTCTATGCTAGTATACAAAATATGCCATTTCCCTTTCCAGAAATGCTTAATTGCTAATTCAATGGACTGAAAATGGATGGCTGTTGTTATTATATTTAGGGAAGCTTATAAATCATCATCATTATTATTATTTCTTAAATTGATCAGGTGAGTGTTCTCCTTTCGAAAGAGGCAGCTGGAATCTCCACGGTTGCTAATAGCATAACGCTGAAAGGCTTGTGAAATATGGGGAGCCCTAGAGCATCTGCTTGGCATGCAGAATGTCCCAGGGTCAACCCCTGACATCTCCTGCAAGGGCTGGACGAAATCCCTGCCTGCATCTCTGGGGAGCTGCTGGTAGTCAGTGTATACCAGGGGACCACAAACTATCTCCCACGGGCCGAATCCAGCCCACCAGGGTCGTGAATCTGGCCTGCATAGCCATCTCAGAACCCGCCAAGTGTCCGAGGCTGAAAGCATCTCGCCGCTCGCTCAGTCAGTCCCCGCGCTGCGCTGAGGTCAATGCCACTGGCGTGGTGGCGGCTCTACCAATGAAAGGCCAGGGGGTTTCTAACGCGCAGCGGGAATTATTTAAGCAGAGTTTTGATTGAAACAAATAAAAACTTTTATTAAGTTTAAAAGAAACTTTTTCTTAAAATAGATCCCATATAGAATACAGGCTCTTCTCTATACTGGCACACACTCTGAGAGAAGCTAGTCAGCACAGTCAAGGTAAGTAACTCACACAGACTGACAGACAGTTACAGACTAGAATGGCAGTTACATCTTAGAAGGACAGTTATAGCACTTAGTCATCAACAGCTGTTCCTGCTCTCCTGCGTCTTTGTCACATGACAGTTTCACTCAGGGACGGGGAAGTGTTGTCTCTTGGCTTGAAGAGCGAAGGTGAGGTTGGCGGACGAAGGCAGACTTGGGTCGATTCGGTTTCATTGGGTAGACGTTTACTTCAGAGGTGACAGAAGGACGTATAGTCCTGTTTCTGTGAGTGGCGCAGCGGTCTTTCCCCTCATGTGATTCACATGCTCTGAAAGTTGGGATCTGTTTGCAGATTTAAGTTTTAAAAGGGTGGAGTGGAACCGGATATCAACCATCTCCTTAGCCTGGGGAGCCACATTCTGGTTAAAGGAGGCCAGGATTAGCCCCCAAGGCCTGGGGTGTCCTTTCCTTCTAGTAGGACTTGGAGAACACTCTTGGAATAGCCTTGCCAGGTGCTCAGGGACGGACTCACCTGTCCCCATGTCCTTCTCTTGGCAGATGTGCTGCAGTTGCACATCCCTCCCCCAGGGGTGAGTATTGCAGAGAACCAGAGCAGGGACTCAGACCTGCCCTCCTTGCCCCCCACTCTGCACTCTCGGATGTGGAGAAGACATCCCTTCATGAGGAACTGACAGCCTGACTTTGGCCTTTCAGCTGCTGGAGGAAGATCAAGGTGATTCAGGACTGCCAGGCAGCTCAGCTCAGGGTGCTCCGAATCCTGAACTGCTCCAAGCAGGAGATGGCCAAAGCCCTCCTGGTGAGTGATGGGTGGTGTGGGGGACCCCCATGGGGAAGTGGAGGAGGGAGGGGCTTTGGGGAAGGGGTTGTCCGTCTGCCGGAGAGGAGGACCCTACTGGCCTAGGTTCACGTGTCCTGTTTGAAAGGGGAATCATCTTAGGGACTTCCTGTGAAATCTGGGTCAGGAATGCTGTTCCTAGAATGGAGGCATGTGCAGCAGATCAATTGCGATCTACTGGTCGATCCACAACTCTGGTCCCTGCTTCCTGAGAGAAGCTCAACAACTCTGGGCAAAGACAAAGGGTAGATCACTGGCAGGTTTTTTATTACTGGGAGTAGATCTCAGTCTCTTGGAAGCTGGACATCCCTGCATATAATGCATAGGTATATACACACAAAACAAAACCTGATTCATAAAAATTCATAAAAAAGTTCATAAAAATCCATTAAAAAACAACAACTACTCAAAGACAATTAAGAGTGGGAGAACTCTGAAATTTACTTGCGGAAAGAATCTTGCATGTTAGATTTGGAACTTGGCAACCTTTTTTCCATTGTTGATGGTTCAGTACTTAACCATTGTTTCCCCTTAAGTAACCCCTGGGGCAAAGATTTGGGGCAACCTACAATTTTACACAAACACACAAAAGGGGTACTTCTCACTGCAGTTCCCTCAGAGGTTCCCAATTTTACATAAAAAAAATTGAATAAAGTTTCATGTGCAGAGCATAGCTTTGTCACCTCTCGGTTTAAACCTCCTTTTCCTTTTCTTCTTTTTTTAAACTAACGTAGCCTCTGTACATGTACGGGGTTCATGATTCAGCAATCTGTTGTAACATTTAAAGTGTTGCATCTCCTGAGTAAATTAACCTTTGGATAAAGCCATGATTGGCTTTTCTTACCAGGGATTCAAGGAAGGCGAAGGGGTAGATTTAAGAGAACAAATTCCCAAGGGCATAAAAAACCTGTTCAGTCAGTTTAAAATCCACTTTCCCAGTTTGAGGTCCTAAGACAGGGGTAGGCAACCTAAGGCCCGTGGGCCGGATGCGGCCCAATCGCCTTCTCAATCCGGCCCACGGACAGTCTGGGAATCAGCGTGTTTTTACATGAGTAGAATGTGTGCTTTTATTTAAAATGCATCTCTGGGTTATTTGTGGGGCATAGGAATCCATTCATTTTTTTTTTCCTTCAAAATATAGTCCGGCCCCCCACAAGGTCTGAGGGACAGTGGAGCGGCCCACGGCTGAAAAAGGTCGCTGACCCGTCCTAAAACATTTCTGATACATAGGCTTTCCTGTTTCTTGCTGCTTAGGAAGTAGACTTATAAATCTTAAATTTTAAATATATCAAAACTTAAACATTCAGACAACACAACAACTCAACTTTTCCACCAAAAGCCAGTAATAAAAGTTTGATAAAATTAAATTCCTAATAAAGTCTCAGCGCTAATGGATCATGTTTCCTTCATTAAACAGAAATATCTGCACCCCAGGAAATAAAATACATGCCTCCTTTATATACAAGAGATTGTGGTATAGATCTCTGTTCAAAATGTTTCACAAACGTATGTTATTATTATTATTTTGTGTGCCCCCCTCTGGTCGTTAGTGGAACAATTAACCGTCCTCTTATGTATGAGTGCAAATGGCCAGAGAGCCACAGTTCATAAGATTTTTAATATTCTCAGTCATTTCAGCCTTACCATTAACAGACCAAATATTCTGCCCTTTATTTACAGGAAAAAATGGTCAAGGCACATTCCACCTAATTTTGAATCTGTATCTGTTTTAAACTTTGGCTGGACTTTAGCATCTTTGAAGTCTGATTTGAATAACAGACAAAATGATGAAAACCCCCAGATCATCACTCAAATGCTTGATATCACCAGCTCTGCTTCAAAACATCACCGCTTTCACCTCCCACTTCTTAACACTCTCTATTCCAAACTCTGAAAACCAATCCTTCCATCTTTTTCTACCCAAGAACAAAGCTTGGCTGAATTTCAGCCCATCACCCCACCCCACCATAACTTAAAATTAATTATCCAATGCTTGCAGACACTTTCCTTATAATTCTGTGGGGCCCAGAATTGAACACATTGTAACAACTTTAAAGATGTGCCCCCCCAATGTCATTTCCGTAACACCTGCAATCGTGTGTGCTGTGTTATCAATTCACTCCTCCCGTTGCTGGATATGTCACATGTCCCTGTTTACTTTCCTTTTTTAATGAATATTTATTGAATTTTATAACAAATAAAAATGGAGGTCTCAATCATCATGTTATATACCATTGTTCTCCCTCCCCTCCTCTGGACTTCCCTCAGCTCCCCCTCTGCTGAGTTATTTAGTTTTATTTGTTGTATCCTGCTTTTCTTACAGAAAAAGTAAATTCCCTTATCATTTCTCTAAAATATCTGTTACTGAAATAAAGTTGTGAACCTTTATTGAAACCCTGCCTGTGAATCCAGTCCATTTTGTTGTTTCTGCAAATAGACTGTATTTTGAAGTCCTTTTTGTCCTTCTCTCGTCGTTTGTCTGTTAGATTAGAATCCTAGAGTTGGAAGAGACCCCAAGGGCCATCCAGTCCAACCCCCTGCCAAGCAGGAACACCATCAAAGCATTCCTGACAGGTGGCTGTCAAGCCTCTGCTTAAAGACCTCCAAAGAAGGAGACTCCACCACACTCCTTGGCAGCAAATTCCACTGTCAAACAGCTCTTACTGTCAGGAAATTATTCCTAATGTTTAGGTGGAATCTTCTTTCTTGTAGTTTGAATCCATTGCTCCGTGTCCGCTTCTCTGGAGCAGCAGAAAACAACCTTTCTCCCTCCTCTATATGACATCCTTTTATATATTTGAACATGGCTATCATATCACCCCTTAACCTTCTCTTCTCCAGGCTAAACATACCCAGCTCCCTAAGCCATTCCTCATAAGGCATCGTTTCCAGGCCTTTGACCATTTTGGTTGCCCTCCGCTGGACACGTTCCAGCTTGTCAGTATCCTTCTTGAACTGTGGTGCCCAGAATTGGACACAGTATTCCAGGTGGGGTCTGACCAGAGCGGAATACAGTGGTACTATTACTTCCCTTGATCTAGATGCTAGATGCCAGGCGTCCTATTGGGAAGACCCAGTTCTCTGAGTGCATGTTCTGGAAGTTGGGCAATAGGGGCAGTACAGGATTCCTCTTGGTGTACCGACCTCCCCGCTGCACCAAGGATTCCCTGCCCGAGCTGCTTCAGGTCGTGGCGGATGTTCTCCTGGAGACACCTAGTTTGGTTGTCCTAGGGGATTTTAACATCCATGCCGACACGACCTTACAAGGGGCCGCTCGGGACTTCGTGGAAAGCATGGCCTCCATGGGGCTGTCCCTGAATAAGTCTGGCCCAACTCATAGCCGCGGACATGCCTTAGACTTGGTATTCACCTCCATGGATGCTGGTGATCTGACATTAAATAAAAGTGAAACTAAAGAAGTGCCATGGTCAGATCACTTCCTGGTGCAACTGGACTTCTCTGCGACCCTTCCCCTCTGCAGGGAGGTGGGACCAATTCGGATGGTCCGCCCCCGCCACTTAATGGATCCAATTGGCTTCCAGAGAGTGGTAGGGGATGTTTTATCCCATGTTGATGGCCTTTCAGCTGATTCCCTGGTGGCCCACTGGAATGTGGAGTTAACCAGGGCTATTGACTGTCTGGCTCCAAAGCGCCCTCTCCGATTGCATGGAGCCCGGACAGCCCCGTGGTTTTCCCCGGAGCTGAGGGCGATGAAACAGTCGTTGAGACGGCTAGAGCGCCGGTGGCGGAAAACTCATTCTGAATCAGACCGGACACTTGTTAGAGCTCAATTTCGAGCCTACCAAGTGGCAATGGCGACGGCGAAGAGGACCTTCTTCACCGCTTCTATTGCATCTGCAGAAAACAGCAGCAGGAGACTCTTCCTGGTGGTTCGTGATCTATCAGAACCACCTTCGTCACCCGGGTCTGGTAGGGACCCCAAGATCTCCTGCAATGCTTTTGCAAAGTTTTTTGCAGATAAAGTCGCTCAGATTCGGAAGGAGGTAGACTCCACCGTGGGAGCAGGGCCAGGGCGGGAGAGTGCTAGAGCCCTGTCTAGTCATGTTTCATGGGATCAATTCCAATCTGTTACCTCCGAGGATGTGGACAGGCTGCTTGGACAAGTGAAACCGACCACCTGTCTCCTTGATCCTTGCCCATCCTGGCTAATAAAAGCGAGCCGGGAAGGGCTGGGCGATGGGCTCTGCGGGGTGGTGAATGCTTCCCTCTGTGAGGGAGTCTTCCCAGACCCGCTGAAAGAGGCGGTCATTAAACCGCTTCTTAAAAAAACATATTTAGACCCGGCCGATATGGCCAACTATCACCCAGTGTCAAATCTACCATTCTTGGGGAAGGTGATTGAGCGGGTGGTTGCTGAACAACTCCAAGCACGCCTGGAGGATGCGGACCATTTGGATCCCTTCCAATCGGGATTCAGGCCTCATCATGGGACTGAAACTGCCTGGGTCGCGCTGGTCGATGATCTCCGGCGGGCTAGGGACAAAGGTGAGAGCTGTTTCCTAGTCCTGCTGGATCTCTCAGTGGCTTTTGATACCATCGACCATAACATCCTTCTGGACCGTCTAGAGGGGTTGGGAGCTGGGGGCACTGTTATACAGTGGTTCCGCTCCTTCCTCTTGGGCCGTGTTCAGAAAGTGGTGGTGGGGGATGAGTGTTCAGACCCCTGGGCTCTCACTTGTGGGGTGCCTCAGGGTTCCGTCCTCTCCCCCATGCTTTTTAATATCTATATGAAGCTGCTGGGAGAGATCATCAGGGGGTTTGGGCTGGGTGCTCATCAGTATGTGGATGATACCCAGCTCTACCTCTCTTTCAAATCAGAACCAGTGAAGGCGGTGAAGGTCCTGTGTGAGTGTCTGGAGGCGGTTGGAGGATGGATGGCGGCTAACAGATTGAGGTTGAATCCTGACAAGACAGAAGTACTGTTTTTGGGGGACATGGGGCGGGCGGGTGTGGGGGACTCCCTGGTCCTGAATGGGGTAACTGTGCCCCTGAAGGACCAGGTGCGCAGCCTGGGAGTCATTTTGGACTCATAGCTGTCCATGGAGGCGCAGGTTAACTCTGTGTCCAGGGCGGCTGTCTACCAGCTCCATCTGGTACGCAGGCTTAGACCCTACCTGCCCGCAGACTGTCTCGCCAGAGTGGTGATCTCCCGTTTGGACTACTGCAATGCGCTCTACGTGGGGCTACCTTTGAAGGTGACCCGGAAACTGCAATTAATCCAGAATGCGGCAGCTAGACTGGTGACTGGGAGTGGCCGCCGGGACCACATAACACCGGTCCTGAGAGATCTACACTGGCTCCCAATACGTTTCCGAGCACAATTCAAAGTGTTGGTGCTGACCTTTAAAGCCCTAAACGGCCAAGGTCCTGTATACCTGAAGGAGCGTCTCCACCCCCACCGTTCAGCCCGGACACTGAGATCCAGCGCCGAGGGCCTTCTGACGGTTCCCTCGCTGCGAGAAGCGAAGCTACAGGGAACCAGGCAGAGGGCCTTCTCGGTGGTGGCACCCGCCCTGTGGAACGCCCTCCCATCAGAGGTTAAAGCAATAAACAACCACATGACCTTTAGAAAACACCTGAAGGCAGCCCTGTTCAGGGAGGTTTTTAATCTGTGATATTTTAATGTATCTTTATATTTGTTGGAGGCTGCCCAGAGTGGCTGGGGAGACCCGGCCAGATGGGCGGGGTACAAATAAATTATTAATATTATTATTATTATTATTATTATTATTATTATTATTATACTCCTATTGATGCAGCCCAGAATGCATTGGCTTTTTTAGCTGCTGCATCACACTGTTGACTCATGTCAAGTTTATGGTCTACCAAGACTCCTAGATCCTTTTCACATGTACTGCTCTCAAGCCAGGTGTCACCCATCCTGTATTTGTGCCTTTCATTTTTTTTTGCCCAAGTGTAGTACTTTACATTTCTCCCTGTTAAAATTCATCCTATTTGCCTTGGCCCAGTTCTCTAATCTGTTAAGGTCATTTTGAAGTGTGATCCTGTCCTCTGGGGTATTAGCCACCCCTCCCAATTTGGTGTCATCTGCAAACTTGATCGGGATGCCCTCAAGCCCATCATCCAAGTCATTGATAAAGATGTTGAATAAGACTGGGCCCAAGACAGAACCCTGTGGCACCCCACTAGTCACTTCTCTCCAGGATGAAGGGGATCCATTAATGAACACCCTTTGGGTTCGGTCAGTCAGCCAGTTACAAATCCACTGAATGGTAGCATTGTCTAGCCCGCATTTTACCAGCTTCTTTACAAGAATATCATGGGGCACCTTGTCAAAGGCCTTGCTGAAATCAAGATAGGCTACATCCACAGCGTTCCCTTCATCTACCAGGTTTGTAATTCTGTCAAAAAATGAGATCAGATTGGTCTGACATGTCTTATTTTTCAGAAACCCATGCTGACTTTTAGTGATCACAGCGTTCCTTACTAGGCGCTCACAGACCATTTGCTTAATGATCTGCTCTAGAATCTTTCCTGGTATTGATGTCAGGCTGACTGGGCGGTAATTGTTTGGGTCCTCTCCTTTCCCCTTTTTGAAAATAGGGACATTTGCCCTCCTCCAGTCTGCTGGGACTTCGCCTGTTCTCTAGGAATTCTCAAAGATTACTGCCAGTGGTTCTGAAATCACCTCTGCCAGTTCTTTTAATACTCTTGGATGTACCGTATTTTTCGCTCAATAACGTGCACTTTTTCCCTCCAAAAAAGGAAGGGGAAAAGTCTGTGCGCGTTATGGAGCGAAGGCACTGGGCGCCGCTTCTGCGGGGGGGGGGGAGATGTTGCATGGAGCAGAGAAGGGGCGGCGGGTGGCAGCCGCCCGCCACCCCTTCCCCGCTCCGTGAAGCATCTCCACTGTCCCCCGTTGCCACCGAGGCTTGCAAAAGCCTGCTTTTGCAAGCCTCGGTGGCGAGGGGGAGGGAGACGTTGCACGGAGCGGAGAAGGGGCGGCGCGCCGCTCCATGAAGCATCTCTGCTGTCCCCCGTCGCCGCCGAGGCTTGCAAAAGCCTGCTTTTGTTAGCCTCGGTGGCGAAGGGGAGGGAGATGTTGCACGGAGTGGAGAAGGGACGGCGCGCGGCCACCTCTTCTCTCTCTCTCTCTCTCTCTCTCTCTCTCTCTCTCTCTCACCCCTTCTGTCTTTCTTTCTTTCTGTCTGTCTGTCTTTCTTTCCTTCCTTTTTCCTTCCTTCCTTCCTTCCTTCCTTCCTTCCTTCCTTCCTTCCTTCCTTCCTTCCTTCTCTCTCACCCCTTCCTTCCTTCTCCCTCTTTCTTTCACTCTCTCTCTCTCTCTCACCTTTCTTTCTTTCTTTCTTTCTTTCTTTCTTTCTTTCTTTCTTTCTTTCTGTCCGTCTGTCCTTCCTTCCTTCCTTCTCTCTCTCTCTCTTCCCTCCCTCCCTCCTTCTTCTCTCTTCCTCTCTCTCTCTCTCTCTCTCTCTCTCTCTCTCTCTCTCACTCCTTCCTTCCTTCCTTGCTTCCTTCCTTCCTTCTCTCTCTCTCTCTCTCTCTCTCTCTCTCTCTCTCTCTCTCTCTCTCTCATCCCTTTCTTCCTTCTCCCTCTTTCTTTCACTCTCTCTCACCCGCCAACCCCGTTCGCCAAAGCAGGCTTGTTTTTGTGATCGGGGTTGGCGGGGAAGAACCAGCAGCACCCCTCCGCCGCCCCTCCCCGCCTTTTAGAGGAGGAAAACCAGAAAAAAATTTTTTTTCTTGTTTTCCGCCTCTAAAAACAATGTGCGCACTATGGTCCGGAGTGTGCTATGGAGCGAAAAATATGGTAGTTCATCTGGCCCTGGAGACTTCAATACATCTAAAGTAGCCAAGTATTCTTGTACTACCTCCTTACTTATTCTGGGCTGTGTTTCCCCTACTGTATCATCTGCTCCATATTCTTCAGGTCGGGCATTGGTTTCTTTTTTGAAAAGAAAACATAGTTCATCACTTTTTCGTGCCATTGTTCCTTTGATGGTATTTCTTCCATCTTCCAATATTGTGCAATCAAGATTCAGGCCGCTGTTGTAGCATACATAAATAATATCCATTTTTCTTTTGGCAGCTCTTGGTCTGAGATACCTAACAAAAAGTCTTCAGGGTGTTTAACAAAGTTCATTTTGAACATGAACCTGTTCATTTTGAACATGAACGGATAATAGTGGTAGTTTAAGGTCATACACAATGTTTGAATAATTTCAGAAGCAGTGTTAAAAATGTGGTAAAACCTAGACGGGAAGTCTGAATGGCAACTCCCATCATCCCTAGCTAACAGGAGCAATGGGAAGGGATGATGGGAACTGTAGTCCAGAAGTGGCTGCGGACCTAAGTTGGGGAAACCCTGCTTTAAAGTAACATTTGTGTTTGGCCCGCAAAGATGGGACCTGTCCACGTTTGTATTTTCTTGTAATTTGTTTTTCTCATGACCTTTGAGGGTTTATATATATATATATTTTTTAAGAGGGCAAATTGAAAGAGAAATTGTCTGGCAAGTTACGGAAGAATAAAAGGTTGTGTTTCGGATAAAAACACAAAAAACGGGGCGGCCTCCTCAAATATTTTATTGGGGGGGGAAGACCCTTAGGCATTGAGTTGGAGTCTATTCCCTATACCTACAGATCTCAGGATGGTTACAACATAAAAACACAACAAAAAAACACAAAACACCACATTTTAAAAGGGCATTAGATGTCAATCGGCCAAAGATTTGCCTACCTCCTAAAGCTGTATAATGGTTTTTCCAACCTTTGTATGGATTCTTTTATGGGAAGTGAGTTTGGAGCTCTGGCTGAAGCTCTTTCCACATTTCACGCAGTGATATGGTTTCTCCCCTGTATGGATTCTTTTATGGGAAGTGAGATGGGCGCTCTGACTGAAGCTCTTTCCACATTCCATGCACTGATAGAGTTTCTCCCCTGTATGAATTATTTTATGGCAAGTGAGATGGTGGCTGTGACTGAAGCTCTTTCCACATTCCACACACTGATATGGTTTCTCCCCTGTATGAATTCTTTGATGGGAAGTGAGACTGTGGCTGTGACTGAAGCTCTTTCCACATTCCACACACTGATAGGGTTTCTCCCCTGTATGAATTCTCTGATGGGAAGTGAGACTGTCCTTTTTCCTGAAGCTATTTCCACATTCCATGCACTGATATGGTTTTTCCCCTGTATGAATTCTTTGATGGGAAGTGAGAGTGTGACTGTGACTAAAGCTCTTTCCACATTCCATGCACTGATAGGGTTTCTCCCCTGTATGAATTCTCTGATGGGAAGTGAGACTGTCCTTCGAACAAAGGCTCTTTCCACATTCCACGCACTGATAGGGTTTCTCCACTGTATGAATTATTTGATGGGAAGTGAGAGAGGAGCTCTTCCTGAAGCTCTTTCCACATTCCGCACACTGATACAGTTTCTCCCCTGTATGAATTCTTTGATGAGAAGTGAGATTGGAGCTCCGACTGAAGCTCTTTCCACATTCCGCACACTGATAGGGTTTCTCCCCTGTATGAATTCTCTGATGGGAAGTGAGAGAGGAGCTCTGACTGAAACTCTTTCCACATTCCACACACTGGTACGGTTTCTCCGCTGTATGAATTCTTTGATGAGAAGTGAGATTGGAGCTCCGACTGAAGCTCTTTCCACATTCCGCACACTGATAGGGTTTCTCCCCTGTATGAATTCTCTGATGGAAAATGAGATGGGTGCTCTGATTGAAGCTCTTTCCACATTCCACACACTGATATGGTTTCTCCCGTATATGAATTCTCTGATGCTTATTGAGAGAGGAGCTATCAGTGAAACTCTTTCCACATTCCACACACTGATAGGGTTTCTCCCCTGTATGAATTCTCTGATGGGAAGTGAGAGAGGAGCTCTGACTGAAACTCTTTCCACATTCCACACACTGATATGGTTTCTCCCCTGTATGAATTCTTTGATGCTTAGTGAGATGGGAGCTCTTTCTGAAGCTGTTTCCACATTCCGCACACTGATATGGTTTCTCCCCTGTATGAATTCTTTGATGCTTAGTGAGATGGGAGCTATTCCTGAAGCTGTTTCCACATTCCACACACTGATATGGTTTATCCCCTGTATGAATTCTTTGATGCTTAGTGAGATGGGAGCTCTTCCTGAAACTCTTTCCACATTCCACACACTGATATGGTTTCTCCCCTGTATGAATTCTCTGATGTGAAGTGAGATGGGAGCTCTGACTGAAGCTATTTCCACATTCCACACACTGATAGGGTTTCTCCCCTGTATGAATTCTCTGATGGGAAGTGAGAGAGGAGCTCAGACTGAAGCTCTTTCCACATTCCACACACTGATAGGGTTTCTCCCCTGTATGAATTCTCTGATGGGAAATAAGATTGGAGCTCCGACTGAAGCTCTTTCCACATTCCATGCACTGATAGAGTTTCTTTCCAATCAGATTTTGTTGATGGGAAGTGGAATGGGAGCTCTGACTGCAGCTTTCTCCAGACTCCAAATTTTTACGTGGCTTCTCCTCTCTGGGGATTTTATTGTGGTCACCTTTGTTCTCAATTTCCAATTCATAACAATCTGCAATGGAGACAAAAAGTGATTACAGCTTCAGGAACAAATTGAGAAGAACTGAAGGGAGTTGGGGGGGTGTTCATTACCTGTGTTGTTTTTCATTAACCAACTAATTTATTAATAGATTCTCATGAGTTGTTGAATGTTGCTTTGTTTGATATACAGTAGTGGTCAAAATTGTGGAAGACTTTGGAAAAAAGTGTATTTCAGAGATTTGATGGCTCATAACACCACTTCTTTTTTAGTAATATCATAAAATTATATATCAATGGAAATATAATTTAATCACGAATGCAATTCAACAATGTTTGTTCAATTACCCGTATTCTATCAAATGTTATAGCCAAATCACCAGAAAAAGGAAGCACAACTTGATTTGGTTGACTTTTGTCAGTGTGTTATGTGATTGCTATCAGGTTGGTTTGTTTTTTTGTGTTCTTCCATTTAGTGAGGTTTTAAAAAATAATAAAATTATAGAAATGGTACAAAGAGTTGATTGGTCACCCAGAAAGCAATGTAAAATTGTACTCTTAAGTGAACAAGGCTACCGTTATGAAGAAATTAGAAGAAAGATTGGAGAAAACGTAACCAAAGCTGGCATTTCTGTATTTTTGAAGAGGTATAAGGAGACTCAGTCTCTATAAAATCAGACTGGTAAAGGCAGGAAAAGGTGCACAAAGGCAAGTGACGATCGAAGAATGGAGAGACTGTCCCTACATGACAGAAGAAAATCATGACATGGCGAAATGTAATGTGAAGTTGAGTGTAAGGACTGGTCTAAATGTTAGAATTCTAATCATCTGGATGTATACAAGATGACATGGTGAAATATAATGTGAAGTTGAGTAACTGGACAGCAGAACAATGGGAATGTGCTTTCAAGATAATCCTATTCCACTGCTGGAATGGCCTGGGAATAGCCCAAACTTTAACCCAATCGGAAATCTATGGCACCGACTATGAAACTTGTTAGTCAGAAGCAACCCAGCAATAAAGCCCAATTAACAGAGGCAATAATTCAGTCTTGGTTTCACATTATTACAGCTACAGAACTAAAAACTTGGTTCACTTCTCAGGAAGGCGTTGTAAGGCCGTAATTAAAGCTAAAGGTTATGAATAGTTACTCCTAGTTATTGCATTACATTCTTCATTATATTATGTTTCCGTTGATATATAATTTTATGGTATTACTCTACGCAAAAGTGGTGTTATGAGCCATCAAACCTCAGAAATCCACATTTCACAAAAGGTTTCCACAATTTTGGCCACTAGTATAAGTTGTTCATTTTAAAGTTAATGTTCTTTTTATATGGGATCAGATTATTATGATTTATGTTTCATGTTTATATATGTGTTGGAATCCGCCCAGAGTGGTTGGGGCAACCCAGCCAGAAGGGCAGGGTATAAATAAAAATGATTATTATTACTACAGTGGTACCTAGAGATGTAAAATTTCCGGAAATTTTGAAGCTCGGAAAACCACCCGAGTTTTTTCTGGGTTTTTTCAGAAAAAAACGGAAATTTTCAAAAAAAATTAACTGAAATGCTACATTAGCACTTCTTTTTTCTTTTCCAGATTCAAAGTCATTCTGTTACTTTAGAAACATAAAATATAACTATGGACAATTTTAATGGGCATAAAATTATCACAACTAGCATATTAAAAATATAGTGTATGCAAACAATTATTACAAACAGAATTTACTTTTAAAATAATATTTATTTGTATTTGCAACAAATGGAGCAAAAATCTCCTGAACTTTTTACTAGTTTATGTGGAACAAAAAAAACTCCACAAAACAATTTTTGAAAACCTTTGAGGCCTAGTGAAGAGGAACAGAACCATTGCATACCACACGAATGCAAAAACAAAACTGAAACCTTTTTCTTTTCTGGTGACAACATAGAATCATAGAATCCTAGAGTTGGAAGAGACCCCAAGGGCCATCCAGTCCAACCCCCTGCCAAGCAGGAAACACCATCAAAGCATTCCTGACAGGTGGCTGTCAAGCCTCTGCTTAAAGACCTCCAAAGAAGGAGACTCCACCACACTCCTTGGCAGCACCTCCTAAAGGAAGAAATGTCTTTTGTTCTTGCATTGGAGAGTTCAGTTCCTAACCTAGGACTTGCTTGTCCTCACAGAAATGAGAATTATCTGATACCATACATATTTTTAAGAAATGATTTATAAAATATTTGAACCTCTTATCTTAAAACATTTTATTCATCATGTTAAAATAAAACATTCCATAATCTATTTTTTACTTTTTCAATTTTTCAAAAAAAACCCCCAAAAAAGCCTTCAGGAAAAACCCGGAAAAAAAACGGGCCTTCACATCTCTAGTGGTACCTCGATTTAAGAATTATTATTATTATT
Organism: Darevskia armeniaca; assembly: GCA_034641395.1. Lineage (NCBI taxonomy): Eukaryota > Metazoa > Chordata > Lepidosauria > Squamata > Lacertidae > Darevskia > Darevskia armeniaca. The sequence goes on from JAWWNF010000106.1 coordinate 409,765, forward strand.
ATTATTATTTTTATTACTCCTACCACTACCTGACATTCAATAAGCCTGGCTCTTCTCTGGGATGAATTTTGTTTGGCCCAGTCATGGCATCCCCTCCATCTCCAATGTCAGTCGCCTCTTTGGTCAACCCAAGACTGACAGGAGCAAAAACAAAAACAGAAAACCTGAAGCTACTTATCTTTCCTAACAATTCTGAAGCTGACATTTAAGATGGCTTGGGCAGTTCAGAGCAGCCCAATTGTGGTAGAAAAAGGAATAATTTGAGGAAGATTGTTCAAAGAAAAAACTGTAATTTACTGTTTATTGTGGGGGTGTTAGGTTCCCAGGTGTTGAGCTCTGTGAAAATATATGAGGTTGGTCACATAGAGGTCTTTTTTGAATTTCCAGGCAGATATGACGATCCCACAGGGAGCCTTACCAAGAGAGGCCACGATCCCACGATTCTCCTCCATGACGTCCTTATGCAAAGCTCTCTGGTCAGGATCCAGCAATGCCCACTCCTCGTCCGTGAAACGAACAGCGACATCTTCAAAGCACACTGGACCCTGAAAGAAAAAGGGAAATGTCTTCCTCTGAGACAGCAGAAATATAATCTGCTACACAATGCTCTGTTCTTTCCTTCCTGTAAATTGCGGTGTTGTTTCCATAGGATTGCTGTGCTGCCCATTTTATTTATGGATGCTTATTTTATTCTGCCTTTTAATTATGGGTATTCGTCTTTGTGCAAATAGGTGGTACTCCACCTTGTGTTTTCCAAGTCATTCTGCCTACGCAAGCCTTCCAGTTTCCCCGATGGAAGGGTCCACTTTCTCCTCTCCTCGTTAGCTGTTCTGGGAAGGTTCCCTCCCAATGCCCTAGAGTCAAATTCAAGGGGTTCATGGGGGCATGGAGAGGGGGAGGAATGGGTGAATCCAGGCCACGATTTGTTCCCATTTCTCCACTGCTTTGAAACCAATTTTAACATTCAGTGCTCAATCTAGAAATAAAATAAGCCTATATTGGATGGCCATCTGTCTTGGATTATCTAGCAGATTCTTGCAGTGCAGGGGGTCTCTTGGCTCTGAGAGCCAAGCAGGGAGGGTGGCTTCTGGCAAAAGGAGAGGGACCCCTCTGTGGCTCCTCCTTATCCTGATTCACCTCAGCCTCTCGACCTCCCTCCTCCCACTCGCCTCCTTCCTCTTCTGCCTCTGATTCTGGACTGCAGTGTGCCACAGAGTCTCCCAGCTCACTAAGCCCTGTTACTCCTTCAGCTTCTGACACCTCCTCTTCCCAGGCTTCTCCCTCTTCCACCTCTGACCGCCCATCCTTCTTCTACCTCTACTTCTTGGGCTCTGAGCCATCTCCCCTTCCTGGTTCCCCGGCTGCTTCCTTCCACCATTCCTCTGTGCCCAACCAGTCCATGACATTGCTCCAGCCCTCGGCCTCTGTCCCCACAAGGCAGATTCCCCTGACCTGATCTGGTTCCACAGCCGCTGCTTCCCTTCTGCCTCCATGAAAAGATGGATCAGGAGGTCTTTCCGGCATCATTCTGTCACCTGCAAGAGAAAAAAGGTAAACAGGACGCCAGGAGTGCCTGCTTCTCTCACAGGTGACACAGGGCATCTCTAACGACAGATGGGCCTTTGAGAAAGCCTTACCTGCTGAGAGCATTTGGACGTTTGTGCCCATTTCATGTTTGTTGTGCAGAAATACATCTCCCCTCCTCTGGACCCTTATTCCCAACTATCTCCCCCCCAAAAAACAAGATGTTAAGAGTCCTCAGACGAGTTGGAAAACCAACAAAATGAGACCAAAATAAAAAAATTCCTTCCAGTAGCACCTTAGAGACCAACTAAGTTTGTTACTGGTATGAGCTTTCGTGTGCATGCATACTTCTTCCGATACCAGATACCTCAGAATGCGACCAAACAGACAAAAACCACCTTCCTCCTTACCCAGTGGCCTCTCTCTGGTGTCCAAAGGAGGCCTCTCTGCCTCACAGGAATTCAGGTCCATTTCTGCAAAATGATCCTTTCCCTGAAAAAGAAACAAGCATTCAAACAGAGAATGAGGAGAAATATTGGAAAGAGAATGACAAAGACTTGAAGGGTGTGAGATCTCATTCCATAGATACTTTCCAAGAAAAAGGATGGGCCATCAGCAGACCATTATGGGAAGTTCTCTGTCCTGTTTGGAGCCCCTTGGGAGTATCCAGAGGAAAGTCTCTCTCACCTGCTTTCTCTCTGCCTGACTCAGGAGGAAACCTTCGGCCAGGGCCACCGCTTGGGAACTGGTCTCCGCTCCGCATTCCCTCACCCAGCTCTCCATCTCCGGGGGGAGGACAGCCAGGAACTGCTCCAAGATCACCAGGTCCAGCATCTCAGCTTTCGTGTGCCTTTCTGGCTTCAGCCACTGGTGGCAAAAGTGGTAGAGTCGGCTGCAAACCTCTCGGGGTCCTTTGGCCTCCAGGCAGCAGAACTGCCTCAACTGCTGGCTCTCTGAGTGGAGGGTGTCCTCCTCACCCAGGATCTTCTGCACTGGGTTTTCCCAGAATCCCCCACTGCTCCCCCACTGGCTCCCAGTGTGGTTGGCATGGCCTCTTCCTGCTTCAGGGCTAGCTGAGTCTCGCTCATCCATCTGTGCTCTCAGGAAGCCTCTGAGAGATCGGAAGGAACCCTTTGGTCTTCTGCTGAGTTCTGTACGTCTTAATGAAAAAGCTCTAGCCAGTCCTACAATGCAAATACATTGTTTTATTACAGAATTTGTAGGTCAGGAGAGGAAAAAGGTTCCCTGAGCAAGCATGGATGGTCTTGCTGGGAACCAGGGCTGGACTGCACCGCATCCCAGACCATGAGCTATCTTTTTGAAAAGAAAGAGGAGGAAGAGGAGAAGAAATAAGTCTCTAGCCTTCTAGTAACGCAAAATGTGGAGGCAACTGAAGGGATTTCTGTGAGATTAATCAGCCTGGTTTCTGCTGCCTTCCAGTCAATGCATGAAGTCAGAACCGACTGACAAGGGAGTCATTTGTATATTGTGAAAAATGGATGCTTGGCTCTAGTGGGGGTTCTCACCTGTGGGTCCTCAGGAGTTGCTCCCCACCTCCACCCCACTCCCCTTTTGTCTCCTTTTCTTGCACTTGGACTCTAAGCCACTCTCAAGACAGACTCCTGGGGTAGGGTCCCTTTTTTCTTTGTCTGAGGGCCAGGTATGTATCTGGCCAACCCCCTGAGGGCCAAGTGGGCGGGGCCAAAGACATCTCCCTTGAAATTTAGTCGGGGAATTTATTATTATTCGGTTAGATAGCTTAACACACACACACTGCCATTGATGCCAAGGTCCCTGGAGGCTCAGTGAGTAGCAGCGCCCATTTCCGGCTGGTTTTCCAGCAACAATCCCTTGGGGACAGAGAGGATGTGGTCCTGGGATGCCCTGCTCTGGGTGCGAGGGGATTGCTGCAGTGGCCTCCGTGTGGAGCTGCCCTGGGAGACACTGGGAAACTGGTCTGCAATGCAGCAGCCAGACTATGGGCTGGGATCCCTCTCTTTATTCCTGGCCTTTCTCTCCCATATTTCCATCCTTCCTCCCCATGGGGTTTGGGGGGGGGCTAGTCCCCCTCCTCGTCCAGCTTTGGAGAACCAATTGCACATGTTCCCTCTGTTGTGCAATGACGCTGAGCGACGTCACACAGAGTTAAAGTCCTAGGGACTCCTTTGTTGAAAGAAGGGAGAAATGAGTTTGGGATCCTCTGATCTCCAGGAAGGAGAGCGTTGCAGACCTCGCCCCTCCCTGGCAGGACCCTCTCCTCCCCCTGCATGAGCAGATCAGGCCCCCCAGGCATGGGACCCCCACCGTCTCCCCACTGCACCCTCTGGGGAGAGAGAGAGAGAGAGAGAGAGAGAGAGAGAGAGAGAGGAGACTCACCAGATCCCAGGAGGGGACAGCCATGCAGCCCTTGCAGGAAAGGACTGGGGAGGGAGGGAGGGAGGGAGGGGCCTGGGCTCTGGAGGACCTGGCCCCCCTCTTGCTTCCTGTCCTCTCTAGGAAGGCAGCTCGGTTCCCTTTAACCCTTGCAAAGCCCGGCTCGTCCAGCTCTCGGCTTTTTATTCTTTTTTATGGATTTAGGGGGGCTACGCCAATGCCCAGATATCCTTTTGGGGGTGAGACTCTTGACTGGACTCTGAGCATCTCCCTCCCTTGGCCAGAAACCGGAGGAAGAGCTTGCAGGGAAAAGGGCTTTGCAGGAGACAAGGAACCTCCTCCTCGGATTCAGGAGTGGAGAGAGAGGAGGGGACCCGAGGGTCATCTAGTCCAACCCCCAGCAAGGCAGGAATCTCAGCTCAAGCATCTCTGCTTAGAAACCTCCAAGGAAGGAGAGTCCACCACCTCCCAAGGGAGACCTTTCCCCTGCCAAGCTGCTCTTAGGTGTCCCTCAAGGCAGCGGGTCCTGAGTTCTAGGCCTTCTGCTTTTACAGGCCATGTACCCCTTTCTACTGAATGGTACTGGTTTGGCCTTCTGCTGATCCAGGCCTTCTTTAAGGCCTTCTTTCTGGTTTCTTGCTTTACCTTACTGGTTTCACATTGCAACTTTATCTCACAGGTTACTTGCTTTCTCACTACAGGCTTAGGCCTTCTTTGAGGTCTGCTTTACTGATACTGGCTTCTTGCTTTGCATTACTGGTTTCACACTTCATTTACTGGTTGGCTTTCCTGATTTCTCAGGCCTAATCTGTTTGTTCTCTAGCTACCAGTATGAATTCTATCTTATTTTGTTCTCTTTCTCTGCTTGTTCCTCGCATTCTTTTCATTTAAATTCCAGGCCCTCTGCCTCGGAAGAGGGGAGAACTGGGGGCTGCGTGTGTGTTTTCAGGCAAGCTTTACCTCACAGGTTACTTGCTTTCTCACTACAGGATTAGGCCTTCTGCTTTTACAGGCCATGTACCCCTTTCTACTGGATTGTACTGGTTTGGCTTTCTGCTGCTACAGGCCTTCTTTAAGGCCTACTTTACTGATTGTCTCCTACTGGTTTCTGGTTTCTTGCTACCCAACATGCATACTAACACAATGTAACAGATCACAGTGAGAATCAAAGTTGAGTCAGCAATGCTTATTGCACATATGTATGAGATATCATCTTCATCATATTCTTTCTCAGAGGGTTGTGGATTCAAACCATTTTTACACAGTGCCAAAGTTTAGATTCTCCAGCTTTAGCAATTCACCATCCATAAAACTCTGGTTCCATAACCTGACGCGCAGCGGGAATTATTTAAGCAGAGTTTTGATTGAAACAAATAAAAACTTTTATTAAGTTTAAAACAAACCCTTTCTTAAAATAGATCCCATATAGAATACAGGCTCTTCTCTATACTGGCACACACTCTGAGAGAAACTAGTCACCACAGTCAAGGTAAGTAACTCACACAGCACTGACAGACAGTTACAGACTAGAATGGCAGTTACATAGAAGGACAGTTATAGCACTTAGTCATCAACAGCTGTTCCTGCTCTCCTGCGTCTTTGTCACATGACAGTTTCACTCAGGGACGGGGGAGTGTTGTCTCTTGGCCTGAAGAGCGAAGGTGAGGTTGGCGGAGGAAGGCAGACTTGGGTCGATTCGGTTTCGTTAGGTAGACGTTTACTTTAAAGGTGGGAGAAGGAAGTATAGTCCTGTTTCTGTGAGTGGCGCAGCAGTCTTTCCCCTCATGTGATTCACATGCTCTGAAAGTTGGGATCTGTTTGGAGATTTAAGTTTTAAAAGGGTGGAGTGGAACCAGATATCGACCATCTCCTTAGCCTGGGGAGCCACATTCTGGTTGAAGGAGGCCAGGATTAGCCCCCAAGGCCTGGGGTGTCCTTTCCTTCTAGTAGGACTTGGAATCCAGGAGAAAACTCTTGGAATAGCCTTGCCAGGTGCTCAGGGACGGACTCACCTGTCCCCATGTCCTTCTCTTGGCAGATGTGCTGCAGTTGCACATCCCTCCCCCAGGGGTGAGTATTGCAGAGAACCAGAGCAGGGACTCAGACCTGCCCTCCTTGCCCCCCACTCTGCACTCTCGGATGTGGAGAAGCCCTCCCTTCGCAAGGAACTGACAGCCTGACTTTGGCCTTTCAGCTGCTGGAGGAAGATCAGGGTGATTCAGGACTGCCAGGCAGCTCAGCTCAGGGGGCTCCGAACCCTGAAGTGCTCCAAGCAGGAGACGGCCAAAGCCCTCCTGGTGAGTGATGGGTGGTGTGGGGGACCCCCATGGGGAAGTGGAGGAGGGAGGGGCTTTGGGGAAGGGGTTGTCCGTCTGCCGGAGAGGAGGACCCTACTGGCTTAGGGCATGGGGAGCCATTCCCGTAGAAAGCCAAGCGTGGAGAGAACCATAACAGGGATTGGACCCCTCAGACCTGCTCCCCACTGGCTGGGCTCTTTGCCCCCCACTCTGCAGTGGGCAGTGGTTGACGAAGGATTAGGTGAGGTGTTGAGTTTATTATTATATTCTCAGTTTCTTATTTTGATTCTGATTTCATTTATTACTTTTATTTGATTTATTTATTTATATTTTATTTTAACACTTTATTTTATTTATTTTGCACAAAGCAGCTCAGAGCCCTATTTCCCCCTCATGGCTGTTGCTTTTTTTGATTTTCTTGATTTCAGCCCGCTGAGATTCTTGACACGGGTGAGCTTTCGTGGCTATTTATTTGTTTTTATTTGATTTGTATTTATTTTTTACTAGCTGACCCAGCCATGCGTTGCTGTGGTTTTTGAAATGTTTTTGTAATGCTTAGGTGTATTGTTGAGTTTAGGTTAGGTTAGATTATGTATAATATATATAGGCATGTAAAAAAGGGGAGGTTTCTGTGTCCAGGGGAACCCCAAAGGTGATCCAGCCCAACCCCAGGCAAGGCCACCTCAGTGCCAATCATTGTGGTGGGCAGTCATCCGACCTCCCGGCTTCCTTCTTTCCTTCGTCCCTCCATTTTTCCTTCCTTCCTTCCCTGTTTCCTTCCTTCCTTCCTTCGTCCCTCCTTCCTTTTCTCTGTCCTCCCTCCCTCCCTCTGTTCTTCCTTCACTATTTCCTCCCTCCCTCCCTCCCTCCCTCCCTCCCTCCCTCCCTCCCTCCCTCCCTCCCTCTGTTCTTCCTCCCTCCCTCCCTCCTTCCTTTGTCCCTCCTTCCTTTTCTGTCCTTCCTTCCTTCCTTCCTTCCTTCCTTCCTTCCTTCCTTCCTTCCTTCCTTCCTTCCTTCCTTCTTTCCTCCTTCCCTCCACAGAACGGTCCTGTGGCAATCCTTGCTCGGGTGAAGCCCTCTTGGGATATTCAGGTGGCTCTAATAAAATGTCCCAATTCGTCTACCCGCTGCGGTTTGGATGCTTTTGGTATGTAGTTCGAGGTCCTAACCATTCAATAGCCAAGATGACCCCTGCTCCGTTTGGCCCCAGAGTGAGTGAGACGCGGACGACCGCTGCCCTCCGAGGGGACAGCGAGGGGGGAGCCCGGCAGCGGCGAAGCCTGCTTTTCCCGCCCATGGCACGCTTGGCGAGGCGCTCAGGGTCTTTGTTTTCCCTCAGACGCTGACAGGTGAGAGAGACTTTGCGCGGTGGCTACACTGCTGCCCTGTCCCCCCTTCCGCCTCTTGTGGCTCTTTTCCCCACCATCTCTGAGCCCCTTCTCTCTTTTTCCATCCCGAGTTTATTCTCTCTTTCTCCGCCTCCCTCCCCTCCTCCCTCTCTCCTTGGTCCGCGCAAGGTCTGTGACGCTGCCCTGCGATGAGCCTTTCTATTGGAAGCTGTTGGGAGTCTTCAGTGCTGTTTCTGGTGACGTCTAATAGGGGCGTCATTTTTGTGTGTGTTTACTCTTTATTTTAGGTATGACAGGTGTGGGTTTTTTGAATTTTTATTATGCCAGATCCTTTCCTGATGGTCATGGAATGCTGTGTCCTAATTTGATGCGATTTGGTCTAGCGGTTATGGAGCAAGGTTGTTTCAGATGCACAAGCAATGGGAACATTTATATATAGAGAGAGATTTTAATATTTTTGTTCTTTAGTTTAATATTTTTATTTTATTGTTTTTTAGTTTAATATTTTTTATTTTACATTTTTATTTTGTGCACATTTGTGCCTATTTTGTATATATTTGTTTTGTACATAGAGTACTTAGGGTTAGGTGTAGGCTTAGGGTTGGGGTCAGAGTTAGCCTTGGATGGGCATTTTAGATAGTTAGCTAGCTTAGAGAGGAGGGTGGGATTTTTTCCTGGAAGAAATGGGCAGGCTGTAAGTAGGATTCCTTCCCTTTCTCCTGGGGTCTCCTGCACAGCCTTGGCTCTCTGGAAATCGACCCGGCCTGTCTTCTCCAGAGAACTCAGCTCCTCCACACTCTTTCCCTGCCTTTTCTCCCCCCTCTCATTATTTTCAATTATTTTGCATCTCTCCAACTGTGCGGGGATGGTGAAAACAACGAGACTCTAGGACAGGATGATGATACGGGAAGGCAACTCGACTCTCTGCGAGCACCCCCTTTTATTGGGTTTCCACAACGTTTAAACATTAACCACATTAGCATAACTCTGGTCCCAACAGGGGAAAACTTTTGAAACTTTCCACCCCATATATGGAATAGGGTGACACCTCCAAGCCTCACCCAGAACCCCGCCATTGTGTATGTGACTGTTCTCCATGCTCCCCCCATGCACCCTCCTCGTGCTCATCTCGTGCTTGCTGATGTTTATCCATGTGTCCGCCATTATCCATTGTCTTCTGTGACACGCGTCCGCCGTTCCGCCGTTCAGGACAATGTGGCTTGCCAGCACGTCGCCCCCGGCCGGCACAGAGACACTGTGGTGTGCCAACACAGTGCGTGACGTGTCTGGTGTGTATGGTGTACTGTGTGGGCTCATAGAATCGTCCCAACACAACTGTCCATCTGTCCCTGCCAACAATTGTTATCCCCACAACAGCCCTGTGAAGTAGGCTAGGCTGGCCCAAGGTCCACCAGGGAGCTTCATGACTGAGTGGAGATTTGAACCCTGCTCTCCCCAGTCCTCCTAGTCCAGTCCTCCAACCACTACACCTCTGTCTGGCTCCATTTTACATCTCTCCAGCTGCCCAACCCCATCAGCCTTCTCTGGCTCCAAGGAAGACTCCACCCCCTTCCTCATGTTCTGCTCCTCTTCTAGGACCCCTTGGGGTTTGGAGGACCCTCCTAGGGGTCTCCTCCCTCTCCAGGAAGAGCAGGGCTGTCCTCAGAAGAGGAGGCAGAGCAGCCCTTGAATGGCTGGCAATGCTTCTCTTTCCTTTAGGCTGGAGCGTTGGATATAGCAAGGGATATGGCATAGCCAGAGAAGGGGCTTCTGCCCAGAGCCACAGCCACCAGCAATCAAGGCAACACAATGACCAATAATGAAACAATCACTTCAAAAGATGAACAAAATCTGTATCAGGAGATAACAAAGCAACAAAGTTTGAAATGTAGTCAGACAGTATCTGAAACACAGTTCCAGTAATAAATGTAGTCAGTCAATGACTGTAATAAGTAGTTCCAGTTGTACAGTAAGTAGTAGAGTGCACAGCAATTCCGGATAATTCTTGCTGTATCGTAGAATCCTTCTTCAGCACAACTACAAAAATAATATCATAATAATATCAAAGCGATGACCCGTAGGCTAATACAAATACAAGGTAAAAACCATCTTACAACAAGCATACAGTATTGGATATATTGATACCGGTAAGCACACTTACGAATACTTGTTACCTCCTTTCCCACGCATCCCAATTTTTTACTGCCTCCCCAAAATTCACAAAGATGTTAACTCCCCCCCTGGCAGGCCTATAGTTTCGGGCTCCGGCTCTATTCTGGAACCTGCAGCGAAATATTTGGATTCGTTTCTGCAACCTTTTGTTAAGAACTCGCCAGCATACTTACATGACACGGCCCACTTTATCCATGTCATTGAACATACTGAGGTCACTGAGACCATGGTAATGGCCTCCTTATATGTTTCCTCCTTATATACCAACATTCCGCTTGATGAGGCGCGTTCTATAATTTGCCGGTTATTACGGTCCCGAGCCGATCCTTCTCCCCCTTCCGATTTCCTTTTGGATATATTAGACATTATTTTTGAAAAAAAATATTTCCGGTTCATGGATCAATTTTACTTTCAGGTGAATGGAGTGGCTATGGGCTTGCCCATTGCTCCTGCAGTAGCGAATATTTTCATGGATGAATTTGAAAAATCTCATATTCTCAATAATAATCCATTCGCATCCGCTTTATTACTTTATTACAGATTTATTGACGATTTATTTTGTTTGTTCAGCAATGAGGGAGAATTTGTACGTTTTTCTACTTGGCTTAATACCTTACATCCATCTCTGTCTTTTATGGGACATCATAGTACCACTTCTTTTGTGTTCCTGGATGTAGAGGTTATAAAACACAATGGTTTTCTAGCTGTAAAACCACATAAGAAACCTACTGACTGCAACTCTTTATTACATTATTCCTCATTTCATCCTAAACGTTTAAGGAACAATCTACCTTATGGACAATTTTTACGGCTCAAGAGGAATTCTTCCCTGAATGAGGATTTTCAAAGGAGTGCGAACGTGTTAGCTGATTCATTACAGGCTAGAGGCTATCCAGTTGATGTAATTAATAAATCTAAAATCAAATCATCCACCAAGGACCGTTCCACTCTCCTGAATTCAATCTCCACCTCCCGTACTCTCAACCGTATCACGGGTTCCCTAGAGTATACCTCCCACGCGGACAGAGTAATTAGGCTTATACGAAAACATTGGCATGTACTTGGGAATGTACCAGGATGTTTAGAATTCCCGTTAATTGGTCTCAGGCGAACTAGATCCTTTAAGGATGTGTTGGTACATTCTTACACAAATCCTTCAAACACCACCAACTCTGCTGCTCCTTCAGGTCCAATTGGACATTATAGATGTGGCAGATGTTCTTCTTGCCCGTTTTCTTTACAAACTAAGGAGATTTATAATGAGAAGACTCATTTTAGATTTTCTATTAACCAATTCAGCACGTGCCAGACTAAAGATGTTGTATACCTAATTCGGTGTCCATGTAACATGTTATACATTGGTTCTACTACTCGTGCAGTAGGAGTACGGATAGGGGAGCATCACTCCCGCATCCGTAATGCCGTGCTGGAGGCACCCCTGGTGGAACACTTTTTGTCTAAAAACCATTCTGATACAGACTTATTATTCACGGTACTGTGGGTGAATCGTAAAGTGGCTAATAATAGACAAGATTATGCTAGGCGGTTGCGACAGAAAGAATCCCAGTTTATCTTTATGTTTAAGTCGATGCATCCTGGGGGTCTTAATTCTGAACTGGATCTGAACTGTTTCATTTAATGTGAGAATGCCAAATATAGGTACTGTATCTTTAAATCCACCATTTTCTGATCATGAATACCACCTGTTTCTGATTGTATGGCTTCTTAAACCTGGGGGTTCATTCAGCTAGTAGGAGTGGTTACAATAGTTATTGACCACTTCTCCGTAAAAGGATCTGCATTTATATCTTTATTATACGGCTACATATGTATATTCTACAATTTGAATTGGTATGTATTATGTTCTGTTGATAATTTATTTTCACTACCTTGTATTTGTATTAGCCTACGGGTCATCGCTTTGATATTATTATGATATTATTATTTTTGTAGTTGTGCTGAAGAAGGATTCTACGATACAGCAAGAATTATCTGGAATTGCTGTGCACTCTACTACTTACTGTACAACTGGAACTACTTATTACAGTCATTGACTGACTACATTTATTACTGGAACTGTGTTTCAGATACTGTCTGACTACATTTCAAACTTTGTTGCTTTGTTATCTCCTGATACAGATTTTGTTCATCTTTTGAAGTGATTGTTTCATTATTGGTCATTGTGTTGCCTTGATTGCTGGTGTTTACTGTTTTGCGACACAAGGGTTTTTTGATTTGTAACTTGGTGTTGTACCAGAGCCACAGCCAAGCAGATGTCTCCCGGAAGCCCACCAGCGACAGCCCACTCCTGTGGCCTGTCCTCTCTCAGGTGCCTTCTGTGCTAGACTGCCTCTCTAGCTGGAAGCTCTAGACAGCTAGATCTGATTATTACCAGAGATACTCTCCTCCTGCTGCTCCTTCTCCATGTCCCCCTTTCCAAGCCGGCAAGCCTATTGTTCTTGCCGAATATCGTGGCTGCCAATTTCACCAACCAATTAAACATCATGAGAATAAGTCCCCATCCATGTTAATGAATGACCCAAAGCTCTCCCTTCTCTGTTTATTTTATTTGTTTCATGAATTTTATACAATGCATGACTGCTTGAATGAGGGAGCCAGGCTCTCTGGGTCCTGGCATGGCTGGAGCTCTTGAACCCAGAGCACCTGGGGCCTCCTTTCTCTCTCTGCCAGCCCTTCGTACTCTGGGCTGCCTCTTGGAGGCTCTGATGATGCCCATTCAGGTCACTGAACTGCAGAGAGATGGAAGGAATTGGTCACAATGGGCCAGCAAGGATTGATTAGGCTCCACATACGCATTTCTGTTCTGCTGATTTGGCGGTGGTTCGCTGTCTTCTCCAGACGCCCCTCCTCACACACAAACATCCCCCAAGAATTGGGGCTGCCAGCTTCTGAGTCACTCTATCCACTCATCTCTTCTAGGATCAGGTGCTTTCTGGGGCACAGAGCCTGTTTGTGTGGACACCCCCCCACCTTGGGCTGGAGGACTCAGGCCCGTAGTGGCGGAGTACAGCAGAAGAAACTTTTGTTGGAATGTAACATCAAGTTTTATTTACAGCGGAAAATAACAAAGAAACATGGCATGAGCTGTGTTCCATAGCCACCTCCTCCTTGGTCAGATTAAAAGAGAACAAAGGACCCGGCCTGCTTCCAGTTGAATCCAAAAGTAGGTAAGCCTCACACCTTGGAGACAGGGACCTCCCTTGTCCCTTCTTTGCCCAAGACTCACCTCCCAGGTTTTCTTGCTGCGAGTCCTACAGGACCTGCTCCCTGCCTGGCAGGCCTTTCCCACCTGGCCTGGGAGGGCAGCGCCCAGACTGACTCCAGCTACAACAAGCAGAGGGGGCTGAACAGACTCTGGGGTTGGGGTCTTGTTGAGGGGTGTTTGCTAGCAGGGGTGCTTCCTGTTTCCTTTGCCCTCCATGGTCTCCCTGCCTGAGCTGAGAGAGCTGGTCTCGCAGGCGGAGTTGAGGACTCCCCGACTGCTGGTGCTGGCTGACTTCAAAATCTGGGCCGAGGCAGCTGGCTGTGGGGTCGCTCAGGACCAATGGGGAGGGATAATGGGAACTGTAGTCCGGGAGCTGCTGGGGACCCTGGTTTGGGAAACCCTACTATAAAGCACCTTTTGTGTTTAGCCCGCAAATATGGGACCTGTCCATGTTTGTATTTTCTTGTATTTTGTTTTCCTCATGACCTTTGTACGTTTATTTCAGAGGCCCTCAAACTACGGCCCATGGGCCGAATACAGCCCACCAGGCTCGTTAATCCGGCCCGCCAACCTTGCGGACCCTGCCACCCGCTCGGTCAGTCCCCACGTTAAACAGGCGTGGCGTGGAGACTTCCGCGACGAGGAAACTCCTGCAGCCAATGAAAAGCCGCGGATGCCTCTGGGTGGGCAGCGACGCTGGTGTGGCTTCTGCCGCTGACACCTCTGGCCGCCGTCCCTTCCTTCCTGCTGAGGTGGCCGAGCGGAAGGAAGTGGCGGCCGAACAGAGGCTGCCTCCACTGCCCAGACAAGTGGCATGGGCTCTGCGCCCCGCCAAATCAGAGGACGCCGCCGCTGCTGAAGACGAGGCAGCGTCGGCGGCTGCGGCATGAGTAGCATTGGTAGGGGGGCTTTCGGGAGGGGGGGGCTTTTGGGAGGGGGTGGGTCCGGCCCCCCACAAGGTCTGAGGGACAGTGGACCGGCCCCCTCCTGAAAAAGTTTGCTGACCCCTGGTTTATTTCTTTTACTTTTTAAGAGGGCAAATTGAAAGAGAAATTGTATGGCAAGTTGCGGAAGAATAAAAGGTTGCGTTTGGGGGAAAAACACAAAACACTGGGGGGTGGCCTCCTAAAATATTTTATTGGGGGGGGCAAAGACCCCTAGGCCTTTAAGAGTTGGCGCCTATTCCATACACCCACAGGTCTCAGGATGGTTACAGCATAAAAACACAACATAAAAACACAAAACACCACATTTGAAAAGGGCATTAGACGTCAATCAGCCATAGGCCTGGTTAAAAAGGTGCAGATTTGCCTGGCTCCTAAAGCTGTATAATGGTTTTTCCGACCTTTGTATGGATTCTTTTTTTTTTTTAATAGTCTTTATTGATTTAAATTATACACATATACAAAGACTTTACACAGACATATACAATCTTCTACTACAAAAAGAACCTCCTTCTTTTGTTTCCCATTCTAACAGGTAGTCATAAATAAGTGAGATATTTTTCCCTTTAATAAGAATTAAATCTCTTTCAAATTTAGATGTTTCTTTTGCTATTCCTTGTTTTAACTCTATTGCCAATCTTTGGTGTAGTTGAAAATATTGTAACCAATCCGTTAAATAACTTTTAATTTCCTCATATTTTTTCAGTATAGGCTTCTCTTTGTCTATTTCTAGGACTAATCGGTACGCTGGCCACTCTGCTTTCACCTTTTTTTTAAACTGCCATAGCTTCTGATGGTGACATCCACAGGGGTATTTTTGGCTCAAGTATTCCTTTGTATTTGTTCCAAATTTTGTATAACGATTTTCTTAACATGTGGCTCAAAAAACCCCTGTGGACCTTTACTTTTTCATATGGATTCTTTTATGGGAAGTGAGTTTGGAGCTCTGACTGAAGCTCTTTCCACATTCCACACACTGATAGGGTTTCTCCCCTGTATGAATTCTTTGATGGGAAGTGAGATCACAGCTATTCCTGAAGCTCTTTCCACATTCCACACACAGATAGGGTTTCTCCCCTGTATGAATTCTTTGATGGGAGGTGAGACTGTGGCTGTGACTGAAGCTCTTTCCACATTCCACTCATTGGTAGGGTTTCTCCTATATGAATTCTTTGATGGGAAGTGAGACTGTGACTGTGACTAAACCTCTTTCCACATTCCACGCACTGATAGGGTTTCTCCCCTGTATGAATTCTTTGATGGGAAGTGAGATCGCAGCTCCTCCTGAAGCTCTTTCCACATTCCACACACTGATAGGGTTTCTCCCCTGTATGAATTCTTTGATGGGAAGTGAGATCACAGCTATTCCTGAAGCTCTTTCCACATTCCACACACTGATAGGGTTTCTCCCCTGTATGAATTCTTTGATGGGAGGTGAGACTGTCCTTTTTACTGAAGCTCTTTCCACATTCCACACACTGATAGGGTTTCTCCCCTGTATGAATTCTTTGATGGGAAGTGAGATCGCTGCTATTCCTGAAGTTCTTTCCACATTCCACACACTGATAGGGTTTTTCCCCTGTATGAATTCTTTGATGGCAAGTGAGATCGCTGCTATTCCTGAAGTTCTTTCCACATTCCACACACTGATAGGGTTTCTCCCCTGTATGAATTCTTTGATGGGAAGTGAGATTGTGGCTGTGACTAAAGCTCTTTCCACATTTGAAGCACTGATAGGGTTTCTCCCCTGTATGAATTCTTTGATGGGAAGTAAGAGAAGAGCTCTTCCTGAAGCTCTTTCCACATTCCACACACTGATACGGTTTCTCCCCTGTATGAATTCTTTGATGGGAAGTGAGAGAGGAGCTCTTCCTGAAGCTCTTTCCACATTCCACACACTGATATAGTTTCTCCCCTGTATGAATTCTCTGATGTGAAGTGAGATTGTGGCTCCGACAGAAGCTCTTTCCACATTCCATGCACTGATACAGTTTCTTTCCAATGAGATTTTGTTGATGGGAAGTGGAATGGGAGCTCTGACTGCAGCTTTCATCACAATCTGCATTGGACACAAAAAGGTATTAGAGCCTCAGGAACAAATGGAGAAGAACTGAAGGGAACTGGGGGGAGTTCATTACCTGTGTTTTTTTGTCATTAACCAGCATATTTATTATTATATTCTGATGATTTGTTGAATGTTGCTTTATTTGATATACAGTAGTGGTCAAAATTGTGGAAGACTTGGGAAAAAGTGTATTTCAGAGGTTTGATGGCTCATAACACCACTTTTGGAGTAATATCATATAATTATATATCAATGGAAAGATGATTTAATCAAGAATGCAATACAACAAAGTTTGTTTAATTACCCGTATTCTATCAAATGTTATAGCCAAATAACCAGAAAAAGGAAGCACAACTTGCTTAGGTTGACTTTTGTCAGTGTGTTATATGATTGCTATCAAGTTGGTTGGTTTTTTGTGTTCTTTCATTTAGTGAGGTTGTAAAACTTAATAAAATTATAGAAATGGCACAAAGAGTTGACTGGTCAAAAATTGGACTATTAAGTGAACAAGGCTACAGTTATGAAGAAATTAGATGAAGGGTTGGAAAAACGTAACCAAAGCTGGCATTTCTATATTTTTGAAGAGGTATAAGGAGACTCAAGTCAGTACGAAATCAGACTGGTAAAGGCAGGAAAAGGTGCACAAAGGCAAGTGATGATCGAAGAATGGAGAGACTGTCCCTACATGACAGAAGAAAACCATCTGGGTGTCTACAAGATGACATGGCAAATGTAATGTGAAGTTGAGTAACTGGACAGCAGAACAATGGGAAAGTGTTATTTGGAGCGATGAGACCCAAATGTCCTTGCTTGGTAGTGATGGCATGAAATACACGAGGAGAAGAATCAGAGAATATTTACATCCTACTTGCATTACACCGACCGTGAAACACCCAGATAGTGTGATGATCTGGAGTTGTATGGCAGCAAAAGGTGTGGGCAGAATTTGGGTCATGAATGGTAATGTAAAAGTGTCATGTGACAAAGATGCATGAGAGCAGGAACAGCTGTTGATGACTAACTGATATAACTTGTCATTCTAAGATGTAACTGCCATTCTAGTCTGTAACTGTCTGTCTGTGCTGTGTGAGTTACTTACCTAGACTGTGGTGACTAGTTTCTCTCAGAGTGTGTGCCAGCACAGAGAATAGCCTGTATTCTATAAGTGATCTATTTTAAGAAAAAGTTTATTTTAAACTTAATAAAAGTTTTTATTTTTTCAATCAAAACTCTGTATAAATAATTACCGCTGTGCGTCAGGTTATGGACCCAGAGTTTTATGGATGGTGAATTGCTAAAGCTGGAGAATCAGGGTGCTGTTGGAGAGGACCTCGAGGGGACTGAAAGTCCATTAGTGAGGCCACGTACTGAAGAAGCAGACCCAGTGCAGCAAGGAGCAGAAGCCATGTCCATACAGCAACCTGCGCAGTTTATTAATATTGGCAACACTGCCCAGATGGAACACCCGAATGATAAAAACTATTTGACTTGGGCTCTCAAGCTTGAATTAGTTTTAAAACATGATAAACTTTGGCACTGTGTAAAAAATGGTTTGAATCCACAACCCTCTGAGAAAGAACATGATGAAGATGATAGAGCCAGAGCGCAAATTTTGTTGGCTCTAGAGGAACCACAAGTTCTGCATATTGCAGATTTGAACTCTGCCAGACAATATTGGGATCGTCTACGTCAGATACACTTGTTTGACACCGCTGTTTCAATAATTGGACTAACTAGGAGGCTGTACAGAACTGTGCTACCTGAAGGTGGATGTTTAACCACACACCTCCAGACTTTGCGCATGTTATTCCTCCAGTTACAAAGGAGAGGTAAAAGTTTTTCAGACCTGGATCAAGTCTATATCCTGCTATCCGGTCTCCCACCAAGTTTTAATATTGTGATAACCTCTCTTGAAAGCATGAGCCAAGATTTATCAATGGCGTATGTAACAACTCGTCTACAGGAGGAAGCTGAAAAGCACGTGAAAAAGCTAAGTGAAAAGGCCGACCGGGGGAGTTCCAGTCGTCCTGCTAACCAAAGACCCAGATTCTCAGGAGGAGATGGGACCAAGGAATGCTCCACGAATCATGCCATTTTGGCGAAAAAATGTTTTCGGTGTAACAAGTTTGGACATATGAAGAAAGATTGCCATGTGAAAATCCCACCAAGAGCGAGTGGTTCACGTGAGACAGAAAACCGGATGCATTTCGTCTTGGCCGTCGCAAGAAAAGAAAAGAACATTTCCCCACTCAGCTATATTTTGAACTCTGGTTCTGCCAGAATCATAATGAACAGCCCTGACTGTTTTACAACACTCAGAAAATTACCAAAAGGCAAGGACAGCATTTGTCTTGCTGATGGACGGCATTGTCCAATTTCAGGTATAGGTACGGTATATTTACCATGTCTAGATACAGAATTGAGTGATGTGTTGTTTGTTGAAAACCTGGAATTTTCTTTGTTGTCAGTTTCATGTCTTACAAAGGTTGGTTTTGTATTTATTTTTGAGGGTGATGAGTGTTTTATTAAAAAAACAGGGCAAGGTAATTATTTCTACAAAAATGGTGGATGGCTTGTACTATTTACAACATTCTCCACCTAGTGATGGGGTCACTAAGAGACCTAAAGCTGGAAAAATGATGCGTTAATAACTGAGTTATGTCAGCAAAATTCTAATTGCCCGCATAAAAACTGCATCCATGTTCTACACAGAAAAATGAGGCATGCAAGTTTCAAATATCTGGTGAACATGCAAAAATATGTAAAGGTTTAAAAGTTAACCAGTGTACCATATACCTTGATTGTGCTATTTGCAAGCAAGCAAAATCAAAGTTGCAACCAATACCAGGTAGAAGTGATAGAGTTTCTACACATGTTCTGCAACTTGTTCATTCTGATTTAATTGATCCTTTTCCAGAGAGTGAGGGAGGATCTCAATATGGTCTAATTATTGTGGATGATAAAACAAGATATTCATGGCTATATTTATTGAGAAACAAATCAGAATGTGCTGATGTTTTTAAGTCCTGGAAAGTTTGGGCAGAAAAATGTTTTCAAAGACCAATTATTCAACTCCAAAGCGACCGAGGAGGCAAGTATTAAAGTAATTATTTCCAGGCATGGCTTAAACGCCATGGAATAACGCATCGCCTCACATGCCCAAATAGTCTTCACACAGAGAGGCTGCGAAGCGCTGCATTTAAAGGCTGCTGAGATAGAAGAAACTGCTATGTTTTATATGCCAGCAAACAGAGAGGCGCAGGAAAAACGTGAGGGCAACATTTTTAGGTTCCAGTTTTCAATCTTTATTAAAAACGTCCACAGGTTATGGGTAGCAAAATATAAAAAAAAACCCAGCGGTTTAAAAAAGGACTGTATTTTTAATACTGGATTCCAGCAAGCAGCTTCCAGCATCGGGGATAAATAAAAAAGGCACAAGTTGAGGCTTTTGAGCTAGGAGCGGAGCGTCTGTGTGAAGCCATTAAGGGCTGTTAAGCTGTGTAAGGAACAAAGAGACAGAGAACCTGTGTTGTTGTTGTTTTTTACTTTTAAGCTTAGTAGCAGTAGATCTCACTGAAGTAAAATGGCTGAAGAAAAGGAATTATTTAATGTTTTTCTTTTTGAACGTTTAAATTCCAAAAATTGGACAGAATGGGCAGAGATGTGAGGCATGGTTACGCACTAAAGATTTGTGGCAATGTATTAAAGAATACCCACAAGTGGCACTAGAGGGAGCGGCAGCAGGGGTCCTGGCTGCTGCACAAGGATCTCAGCGCAAGGATCAACGTGCGCTAGGAGCATTAATTTTAAGTATTGATAGCAACCATTTACCTCACATACAAGGTCTGGAACATGCTAAGGACGTTTGGGAAACATTGGAATGATTGCATCACAGAAGTACAGCAGGCGCAAAAATTCATTGTATGCGAGAACTTTTTGAGTTGAAACTAACGTCTGGAATACGCATACAGGAGCAGATTTCAAAAGTACGTGCAGCTTTCAATCAGCTCAGGCTGCAAGGAATAAATTTTGATGAAGATGTTAAAGTTTGTATGCTTCTAAGTTCACTTGATGCCACATACAACAATTTATGTCTTACTTTAGAAGCTATGCCATCTAACGATTTGACACTGGACTTTGTTTCTGGACAATTGGCTGATGAGGAAGCCAAAAGACAAAGACAAATTAACAGAATAAATCCTGTAGAAAGGGCGCGTGCAAAGAGTGGAGGAGCAGCTGGAAAGCAGGAATGCTCTGTCCAAGCATATGCTTCCAGGAAGTGCTATCGCTGTGGATTAGAAAAACATTTAAAACGTAATTGTCCACAGGGAGCATCCAAGTCCAGTTACCATGGCAATGAAATTAAAGACTCGACTAGAGATTATGCTTGGCGTGGAAAAGGTGGGAAAGGAAGCTATCACGGAGGTTGAAGTGGAAGAGGAGCTGGCAACAGTGCTCAACACTTAGCTGCAGCCATGGCAACACTGCAAGAGGGAACTTAGAGCCCTAGATGCTGGATCATCTATAGCGGAGCAAACCACCATCTACTGACACTTGGTGATCATTTGCAGAACTGTAAGCAAATTTCTGAGTACAAAGAAGTAAATTGCAGATGGCACAACAAAACAATTGAAATGTTCTGGTGAAATGTTCTTAAATTATTTGAATACTAACATACAAGGTTTTGTTTTACAGGGAATGCAGAGCTGTTTGTTGTCAATTTCTTCTTCTATGAAGAACGGGTTTAAAGTTTTATTTGAGGATGATAAATGCAAAATATCTAAAAATGGTAAATTACTGGCATCTGTAACTAGCCAGAATGGTTTATTCATCCTGGAAGATTATCAAACAGGCGAGGGTAACACAGACCAGACAAAATGTGGTAATGTTACTGCAAAGAATGTGCCCAAGCATGATAAATGTTGTCACCTCTGGCATCGCAGATTTGGGCACACGAATTGGGGTTTTGTAAACAAATCACAGTTATATGCAGAAGGGTGCAACATGAAGCCATGCTCGAAATTTCTTGATTGTAGAGCATGCAAACAAGCTAAAGTTAAATCTTGCAATTACCCAAGGTCTGAAAGAGAAACCAAAATGCCATTTGAGCTAGTGCATGCAGATTTGTGTGGTCCTATGTCTGTTGCTAGTTTAGGTAGGGCCAAATATGCTTTAACTTTGACAGATATCAAGGATGGGTTGGATTTTTTTGTTAAAAGAGAAAAGTGAAGCAGCAAATTTGATTAAGGATTGGATCACAGCTGGAGAACTTCAGTTCTCTCATAAGGTGAAAGCTTTTCAAACGGATAGGGGAGGAGAGTTTATAGGGACTGTGTTAAATAACTATTTCCGTAAGAAAGGTATCAGACACAGACTTACTTGCGGGGATTGTCCTCAAGAAAACGGTATTGCAGAGAGGAGAAATAGAAAACTTCAAGAAGCCTCGGAAGCCATGTTATTTGATGCACAACTTCCACAGAGCTTCTGGGGGGAATCTTGGCGGGCTGCTAATTTCATTTTGAACAGAGTTTATAATTCTGTGATAGGGAACAAACCTTATTTCATGCTTCATGGAAAGAAGCCAAAGGTAGATTTCTTCAAAGTTTTTGGGTGTGAAGCTTGGGTTTTAATTCCAAGGGCACAGTGAAAAAAGGGAGACCTGAGGTCGCGAAAAATGATATTTTGCGGGTATGAATCTAGAACAAAGGGATGGAGATTCGCCTATCCTGAAGGAAATCAATCTAGAGTGGTAATAAGTAGACGTGCTGAATTTTATGAACAAAGCAGGTGGACGCACATTCACGGAAACCCAGATATTCTCTCAGAGAGTCTGGATGACTCTACTGATGAGGGGGTTCAAGCATCTACTGAAGAACCAGATCAGATAACTGAGGTATCTGCGCCAGAGGGGGTAACTCTAAAGGAAGAGGTGAATTCTGATATTAAGGACACAGAATCTAATACTAGTACATCTGAGCCGGAAGGAGAACCTGATGCGGAGCCAAGACGTTCATTGCGATCCACAAAAGGGAAACCTCCAGAAAGGTTCACTGCTACTAGTGTTTGGGCATGTTCAGCACAGTGTGAACCAGATAGTTTTGAGGAAATTCAAGAATTGCCTCAAGAAGAGGCCAGTAAATGGCATGAGGCAATGAAGAATGTGCTAAAATCCATGAAGTCGCTAGGAGTGTATACCACCACTAAGCTACCGGATGGTAAGCAAGCTGTAAGTAGTAGGTGGGTGTACAGACTTAAAACCACAGCAACTGGAGAAGTTCAATATAAGGCTAGGCTTGTAGCCAGAGCTTTCACACAGAGGAAAGGATTGAGGTTGAATCCTGACAAGACAGAAGTACTGTTTTTGGGGGACAGGGGACGGGCGGGTGTGGGGGACTCCCTGGTCCTGAACAGGGTAACTGTGCCCCTGAAGGACCAGGTGCGCAGCCTGGGAGTCATTTTGGACTCACAGCTGTCCATGGAGGTGCAGATTAATTCTGTGTCCAGGACGGCTGTCTACCAGCTCCATCTGGTACGCAGACTAAGACCCTACCTGCCCGCAGACTGTCTCGCAAGAGTGGTGCATGCTCTAGTTATCTCCCGCTTGGACTACTGCAATGCGCTCTACGTGGGGCTACCTTTGAAGGTGACCCGGAAACTGCAATTAATCCAGAATGCGGCAGCTAGACTGGTGACTGGAAGTGGCCGCCGGGACCACATAACACTGGTCCTGAGAGAACTACATTGGCTCCCAGTACATTTCCGAGCACAATTCAAAGTGTTGGTGCTGACCTTTAAAGCCCTAAACGGCCTCGGTCCTGTATACCTGAAGGAGCATCTCCACCCCATCATTCAGCCCGGACACTGAGATCCAGCGCCAAGGGCCTTCTGGCGGTTCCCTCACTGCGAGAAGCAAAGCTACAGGGAACCAGGCAGAGGGCCTTCTTGGTAGTGGCGCCCGCCCTGTGGAACGCCCTCCCATCAGAGGTCAAAGCGATAAACAACTACATGACCTTTAGAAAATACTTGAAGGCAGCCCTGTTTAGGGAAGTTTTTAATCTGTGATATTTTAATGTATTTTGATATTTGTTGGAAGAGTGGCTGGGGAGACCCGGCCAGATGGGCGGGGTACAAATAATAAATTATTATTATTATTATTATTATTATTATTTATTTATTATTATACTGAGGTGTATGCTCCTACTTCTCGGAGTGAGACTCTACGCAGTCAGCCAGAAATTGGAATTTGTGCTTAAATGATGCGTTGAAAAGCATGGGTTTCAGAAAGAGTAAAGCTGACAGTTGTTTGTATCTCAAAGGTTTGGATGAGAAACAACAGCTAGTTCTAATTTTTGTTGATGACATTGTGTATGCTAGTAAAAGTTAGAAACAGGAGTTTGCACAGAAACTTAGTAAAAAGTTTAAACTCAAGAATCTAGGGCCTGTAAAGGTTTACCTAGGAGTTCAAGTTGATAGAACTGAGGACGGAAGTTTCTTACTCAGTCAGAAAAGCAAAATTGAAAAGTTGTTAGAAAAATTTAAAATGTCTGAATGCACGGGTGTCAGAACGCCCATGGAAACATGTTTCATAAAAGACAGTCAATTTGGAGAGACGACGTGTTTGAGAATGCTGAAGTATTTCAGTCAGCTCTGGGAAGTCTGTTATATCTTTCTCAGTGGAGTAGGCCTGATATAGCTTATGCTACCAATTTGCTTCGTAGAGAGGCTTAAAAGCCTAGTAAGGTTGCGTGGAATGGAATTATAAGAGTACTCAGGTATTTGCAGGCTACCAAAGATGTGTGTCTCAAATTGTCAGCCAAGGGTGAACCACAACTAACTTATGCCATCAAATGCCAACAGTGCCCTTCAGCTCTCTATATTGGACAAACAGGCCAAACCCTACGCCAAAGGATAAATGGACATAAATCTGACATCAGGAATCACAAGACAGAGAAACCAGTAGGAGAACACTTCAATCTCCCAGGACACTGTATACAAGATCTCAAAGTAGCTGTTTTATTGCAAAGGAATTTCAGAAATAGACTGGAAAGAGAAGTTGCTGAATTGCAACTCATTACCAAGCTTAAAACCATGGAGAGACCTGGTCTGAACAGGGACATTGGATTCTTATCTCATTTTACATGACAAAGCTATTTTTAACCTTCTCACCCCTTGCTTTTCCTGTAAGACTAATTGCAGTCGTTAACAGTCGTCAACAGGTTTACCACAGCTATCAGCCTATCGCCCATTCCCACCACCCTTCTGAGTAATACTCCTCCCACCCTCTCACTATATATAAGGGTCTGGTGACTTCTGTTTCAGTGTATCTGAAGAAGTGTGCATGCACACGAAAGCTCATACCAAGAACAAACTTAGCTGGTCTCTAAGGTGCTACTGAAAGGATTTTTTTTTTTTTTTTGTCACAACTAACGTGTTGGACTGACAGTGATTGGGCTAGGCAGGGGGTTGGACTGGATGGCCCTTGTGGTCTCTTCCAACTCTATGATTCTATGATTCTAATCTAAGGAACAGGAAATCTGTATCTGGAATAGTAGTAAAATTTGGAGGATCATTGGTTGGGTGGAAATCCCGGAAGCAAAAACTTATTGCTCTTTCCTCCACTGATGCTGAATTTGGAGCTTTATCTGAAGTATGCAGAGAGCTCGAATTTTACAGATGTTTGGTACAAGAAATTTGTGGGGATTGTTGTTTGCCCAAACAGAGAGGCGCAGGAGAAATGTGAGGGCGACATTTTTAGGTTCCAGTTTTCAACTCTTTATTAGAAACTTCCACAATATCCAGGTATTAAATGGTTTAGGATATGAAGTGCAACAGCCTGTGACAATTTATGAGGATAATCAAGCTTGTATTGCAATCGGTAATTCAGGGAACACTTCACGTGCAAAACACGTAGCAATTAAATTTTTCAATGTTAAATACTATATACAATGTAATGTGATTTAGTTTATTGTCAATCACAGGATAATTTGTCTGATTTATTTACAAAAGCGTTCCCTAAGATACAACATGGTGAATTGATTGCAAAGCTGAATCTTGTGGATAAAGTGTATAAATAAGTTCTTGGGTTTTTTTTGTTTATGCTACTGCTCTCTAGGTCTTTGGGGAAGTGTCATGTGACAAAGACGTATGAGAGCAGGAACAGCTGTTGATGACTAAGTGCTATAACTGTCCTTCTAAGATGTAACTGCCATTCTAGTCTGTAACTGTCTGTCTGCGCTGTGTGAGTTACTTACCTTGACTCTGGTGACTAGTTTCTTTCAGAGTGTGTGCCAGTATAGAGAAAAGCCTGTATTCTATATGTGATCTATTTTAAGAATAAGTTTATTTTAAACTTAATAAAAGTTTTTATTTGTTTCAATCAAAACAATGTTTAAATAATTACCGCTGCATGTCAAAAAGCCCCAAAATACATAAATAAAATACATGAGCCCAAACTGAAGCGTTCTGCAGGTGATCTTTTCCCACATACTGAAGCATTTATATAAATATAAATATAAATTTATATTTATATATTATATATATACACCGGTATATATTTATATTTATATACCGGTTTATATACATATATCCTGTTGAAATGGAATATATATATATTCCATTTCAACAGGATTCAGCTCCATGTCATGTTGCTGCTGTGTGCAAAAGGTGCTTTCAAGATAATCCTATTCCACTGCTGGAACGGCCTGGGAATAATCCAGACTTTAACCCAATCGGAAATCTATGGAGCCGACTAAAGACACTTGTTAGTCAGAAGCAACCCAGCAATAAAGCCCAATAAACAGAGGCAATAATTCAGTCTTGGTTTCACATTATTACAGCTGCAAAACTAAAAACTTGGTTCACTTCACGGGAAGGCGTTGTAAGGCCGTAATTAAAGCTAAAGGTTACCAATGGTTACCAAAGGTTTCCCGTTTTTTCTTTATGACTGCGGTTCTAATAAATACTCCTTCATTAAAGTTATTGCATTACATTCTTCTTTAATTATATTTCCATTGATATATAATTTTATGGTATTACTCCACACAAAAGTGGTGTTATGAGCCATCAAACCTCAGAAATCCACATTTCACAAAGGGTTTCCACAATTTTGGCCACTAGTATAAGTTGTTCATTTTAAAGTTAATGCTCTTTTTATATGGGATCAGATAATTATTATTTATGTTTCATGTTTATATATGTGTCGGAAACCGCCCAGAGTGACTGGGGTAACCCAGCCAGATGGGCAGGGTAGAAGAAGAAGAAGAAGAGTTTGGATTTGATATCCCGCTTTATCACTACCCGAAGGAATCTCAAAGCGGCTAACATTCTCCTTTCCCTTCCTCCCCCACAACAAACACTCTGTGAGGTGAGTGGGGCTGAGAGACTTCAAAGAAGTGTGACTGGCCCAAGGTCACCCAGCAGCTGCATGTGGAGGAGTGGAGACTCGAACCCGGTCTACCAGATTAGAGTCTACCGCTCTTAACCACTACACCACACTGGCTCTCAGTAGAAATACAATCAGGGTAGAAATACAAATTATTATTACAGGTACTACTACAGTGGTACCTCGATTTAAGAACTATTATTATTATTATTACTACTACTAGTAGTAGTAGTATTAAGTTTGTAAACCGAGGTACCACTGTATTACTACCATCACCACCATCATCATCATCACTGCTAGTACTATCTGAGATTCAATAAGCCTAGCTCTTCTCTGGGATGGATTTTGTTTCGCCCAATCATGGCATCCCATCCATCTCCAATGTGTGCAAAAACTGTAATTTGCTGTTTATTGTGGGGGTGTTAGGTTCCCAGGTGTTATAGGGGGTGCTTTTGAGCTCTGTGAAAATATATGAGGTTGGTCACATAGAGGTATTTTTTGAATTTCCAGTTAGATATGATGATACCACAGGAAGCCTTACCAAGAGAGGCCACGATCCCACAATTCTCCTCCATGACGTCCTTATGCAGAGCTCTCTGGTCAGGATCCAGCAACGCCCACTCCTCGTCCGTGAAATGAACAGCGACATCTTCAAACCACACTGGACCCTGAAAGAAAAAGGGAAATGGCCTCCTCTGAGACAGCAGAAATATAATCTGCTACACAATGCTCTGTTGTTTCCTTCCTGTAAATTGCGGTGTTGTTTCAATAGGATTGCTGTGCTGCCCATTTTATTTATGGATGTTCATCTTTGTGCAAATAGGTGGTACTCCACCTTATGTTTTCCAAGTCATTCTGCCCACGCAAGCATTCCAGTTTGCCTGATGGGAGGATCCACTTTCTCCTCTCCTCGTGAGCTGTTCTGGGAAGGTTCCCTCCCAATGCCCTAGAGCCAAATTCAAGGGGTTCATGGGGGCATGAAGAGGGGGGGAATGGGGGGCAGGTCCCATTTTGCAGAGGTTGGGGCTGGTTAGGTGAATCCAGGCCACTATTTGTTCTCATTTGTCCACTGCTTAGAAACCAATTTTAGCATTCAGTGATCAATCTAGAAATAAAATAAGCCTATTTTGGATGGTCATCTGTCTTGGATGATCTAACAGAGATTCCTGCAATGCAGGGGGTCTCCTGGCTCTGAGAGACAAGCAGGGAGGGTGGCTTCTGGCAGAAGGAGAGGGAGCCACCGGTGGCTCCTCCTACTCCTGACTCACCTTATCCTCTCGACCTCCCTCCTCCCACTCGACTCCTTCTTCTTATGCCTGATTCTGCACTGCATTCTGCCACAGAGTCTCCCAGCTCACTAAACCCTGTTACCCCTTCAGCTTCTGACACCTCCTCTTCCCAGTCTTCTCCCTCTTCCCCCTCTGACCACCCATCCTTCTTCTACCTCTTCTTGGGCTCTGAGCCATCTTCCCTTCCTGGTTCTTCGGCTGCTTCCTCCCTCCATTCCTCTGTCCCCAACCAGTCCATGACATTGCTCCAGCCCTCGGCCTCTGTCCCCACATGGCAGATTCCCCTGACCTGATCTGGTTCCACAGCCACTGCTTCCCTTCTGCCCCCATGAAAAGATGGATCAGGAGGTCTTTCCGGCATCATTCTGTCACCTGCAAGAGAAAAAAGGTAAACAGGACGCCAGGAGTGCCTGCTTCTCTCACAGGTGACACAGGGCATCTCTAACGACAGATGGGCCTTTGAGAAAGCCTTACCTGCTGAGAGCATTTGGACGTTTGTGCCCATTTCATGTTTGTTGTGCAGAAATACATCTCCCCTCCTCTGGACCCTTATTCCCAACTATCTCCCCCCCAAAAAACAAGATGTTAAGAGTCCTCAGACGAGTTGGAAAACCAACAAAATGAGACCAAAATAAAAAAATTCCTTCCAGTAGCACCTTAGAGACCAACTAAGTTTGTTACTGGTATGAGCTTTCGTGTGCATGCATACTTCTTCCGATACCAGATACCTCAGAATGCGACCAAACAGACAAAAACCACCTTCCTCCTTACCCAGTGGCCTCTCTCTGGTGTCCAAAGGAGGCCTCTCTGCCTCACAGGAATTCAGGTCCATTTCTGCAAAATGATCCTTTCCCTGAAAAAGAAACAAGCATTCAAACAGAGAATGAGGAGAAATATTGGAAAGAGAATGACAAAGACTTGAAGGGTGTGAGATCTCATTCCATAGATACTTTCCAAGAAAAAGGATGGGCCATCAGCAGACCATTATGGGAAGTTCTCTGTCCTGTTTGGAGCCCCTTGGGAGTATCCAGAGGAAAGTCTCTCTCACCTGCTTTCTCTCTGCCTGACTCAGGAGGAAACCTTCGGCCAGGGCCACCGCTTGGGAACTGGTCTCCGCTCCGCATTCCCTCACCCAGCTCTCCATCTCCGGGGGGAGGACAGCCAGGAACTGCTCCAAGATCACCAGGTCCAGCATCTCAGCTTTCGTGTGCCTTTCTGGCTTCAGCCACTGGTGGCAAAAGTGGTAGAGTCGGCTGCAAACCTCTCGGGGTCCTTTGGCCTCCAGGCAGCAGAACTGCCTCAACTGCTGGCTCTCTGAGTGGAGGGTGTCCTCCTCACCCAGGATCTTCTGCACTGGGTTTTCCCAGAATCCCCCACTGCTCCCCCACTGGCTCCCAGTGTGGTTGGCATGGCCTCTTCCTGCTTCAGGGCTAGCTGAGTCTCGCTCATCCATCTGTGCTCTCAGGAAGCCTCTGAGAGATCGGAAGGAACCCTTTGGTCTTCTGCTGAGTTCTGTACGTCTTAATGAAAAAGCTCTAGCCAGTCCTACAATGCAAATACATTGTTTTATTACAGAATTTGTAGGTCAGGAGAGGAAAAAGGTTCCCTGAGCAAGCATGGATGGTCTTGCTGGGAACCAGGGCTGGACTGCACCGCATCCCAGACCATGAGCTATCTTTTTGAAAAGAAAGAGGAGGAAGAGGAGAAGAAATAAGTCTCTAGCCTTCTAGTAACGCAAAATGTGGAGGCAACTGAAGGGATTTCTGTGAGATTAATCAGCCTGGTTTCTGCTGCCTTCCAGTCAATGCATGAAGTCAGAACCGACTGACAAGGGAGTCATTTGTATATTGTGAAAAATGGATGCTTGGCTCTAGTGGGGGTTCTCACCTGTGGGTCCTCAGGAGTTGCTCCCCACCTCCACCCCACTCCCCTTTTGTCTCCTTTTCTTGCACTTGGACTCTAAGCCACTCTCAAGACAGACTCCTGGGGTAGGGTCCCTTTTTTCTTTGTCTGAGGGCCAGGTATGTATCTGGCCAACCCCCTGAGGGCCAAGTGGGCGGGGCCAAAGACATCTCCCTTGAAATTTAGTCGGGGAATTTATTATTATTCGGTTAGATAGCTTAACACACACACACTGCCATTGATGCCAAGGTCCCTGGAGGCTCAGTGAGTAGCAGCGCCCATTTCCGGCTGGTTTTCCAGCAACAATCCCTTGGGGACAGAGAGGATGTGGTCCTGGGATGCCCTGCTCTGGGTGCGAGGGGATTGCTGCAGTGGCCTCCGTGTGGAGCTGCCCTGGGAGACACTGGGAAACTGGTCTGCAATGCAGCAGCCAGACTATGGGCTGGGATCCCTCTCTTTATTCCTGGCCTTTCTCTCCCATATTTCCATCCTTCCTCCCCATGGGGTTTGGGGGGGGGCTAGTCCCCCTCCTCGTCCAGCTTTGGAGAACCAATTGCACATGTTCCCTCTGTTGTGCAATGACGCTGAGCGACGTCACACAGAGTTAAAGTCCTAGGGACTCCTTTGTTGAAAGAAGGGAGAAATGAGTTTGGGATCCTCTGATCTCCAGGAAGGAGAGCGTTGCAGACCTCGCCCCTCCCTGGCAGGACCCTCTCCTCCCCCTGCATGAGCAGATCAGGCCCCCCAGGCATGGGACCCCCACCGTCTCCCCACTGCACCCTCTGGGGAGAGAGAGAGAGAGAGAGAGAGAGAGAGAGAGAGAGAGGAGACTCACCAGATCCCAGGAGGGGACAGCCATGCAGCCCTTGCAGGAAAGGACTGGGGAGGGAGGGAGGGAGGGAGGGGCCTGGGCTCTGGAGGACCTGGCCCCCCTCTTGCTTCCTGTCCTCTCTAGGAAGGCAGCTCGGTTCCCTTTAACCCTTGCAAAGCCCGGCTCGTCCAGCTCTCGGCTTTTTATTCTTTTTTATGGATTTAGGGGGGCTACGCCAATGCCCAGATATCCTTTTGGGGGTGAGACTCTTGACTGGACTCTGAGCATCTCCCTCCCTTGGCCAGAAACCGGAGGAAGAGCTTGCAGGGAAAAGGGCTTTGCAGGAGACAAGGAACCTCCTCCTCGGATTCAGGAGTGGAGAGAGAGGAGGGGACCCGAGGGTCATCTAGTCCAACCCCCAGCAAGGCAGGAATCTCAGCTCAAGCATCTCTGCTTAGAAACCTCCAAGGAAGGAGAGTCCACCACCTCCCAAGGGAGACCTTTCCCCTGCCAAGCTGCTCTTAGGTGTCCCTCAAGGCAGCGGGTCCTGAGTTCTAGGCCTTCTGCTTTTACAGGCCATGTACCCCTTTCTACTGAATGGTACTGGTTTGGCCTTCTGCTGATCCAGGCCTTCTTTAAGGCCTTCTTTCTGGTTTCTTGCTTTACCTTACTGGTTTCACATTGCAACTTTATCTCACAGGTTACTTGCTTTCTCACTACAGGCTTAGGCCTTCTTTGAGGTCTGCTTTACTGATACTGGCTTCTTGCTTTGCATTACTGGTTTCACACTTCATTTACTGGTTGGCTTTCCTGATTTCTCAGGCCTAATCTGTTTGTTCTCTAGCTACCAGTATGAATTCTATCTTATTTTGTTCTCTTTCTCTGCTTGTTCCTCGCATTCTTTTCATTTAAATTCCAGGCCCTCTGCCTCGGAAGAGGGGAGAACTGGGGGCTGCGTGTGTGTTTTCAGGCAAGCTTTACCTCACAGGTTACTTGCTTTCTCACTACAGGATTAGGCCTTCTGCTTTTACAGGCCATGTACCCCTTTCTACTGGATTGTACTGGTTTGGCTTTCTGCTGCTACAGGCCTTCTTTAAGGCCTACTTTACTGATTGTCTCCTACTGGTTTCTGGTTTCTTGCTACCCAACATGCATACTAACACAATGTAACAGATCACAGTGAGAATCAAAGTTGAGTCAGCAATGCTTATTGCACATATGTATGAGATATCATCTTCATCATATTCTTTCTCAGAGGGTTGTGGATTCAAACCATTTTTACACAGTGCCAAAGTTTAGATTCTCCAGCTTTAGCAATTCACCATCCATAAAACTCTGGTTCCATAACCTGACGCGCAGCGGGAATTATTTAAGCAGAGTTTTGATTGAAACAAATAAAAACTTTTATTAAGTTTAAAACAAACCCTTTCTTAAAATAGATCCCATATAGAATACAGGCTCTTCTCTATACTGGCACACACTCTGAGAGAAACTAGTCACCACAGTCAAGGTAAGTAACTCACACAGCACTGACAGACAGTTACAGACTAGAATGGCAGTTACATAGAAGGACAGTTATAGCACTTAGTCATCAACAGCTGTTCCTGCTCTCCTGCGTCTTTGTCACATGACAGTTTCACTCAGGGACGGGGGAGTGTTGTCTCTTGGCCTGAAGAGCGAAGGTGAGGTTGGCGGAGGAAGGCAGACTTGGGTCGATTCGGTTTCGTTAGGTAGACGTTTACTTTAAAGGTGGGAGAAGGAAGTATAGTCCTGTTTCTGTGAGTGGCGCAGCAGTCTTTCCCCTCATGTGATTCACATGCTCTGAAAGTTGGGATCTGTTTGGAGATTTAAGTTTTAAAAGGGTGGAGTGGAACCAGATATCGACCATCTCCTTAGCCTGGGGAGCCACATTCTGGTTGAAGGAGGCCAGGATTAGCCCCCAAGGCCTGGGGTGTCCTTTCCTTCTAGTAGGACTTGGAATCCAGGAGAAAACTCTTGGAATAGCCTTGCCAGGTGCTCAGGGACGGACTCACCTGTCCCCATGTCCTTCTCTTGGCAGATGTGCTGCAGTTGCACATCCCTCCCCCAGGGGTGAGTATTGCAGAGAACCAGAGCAGGGACTCAGACCTGCCCTCCTTGCCCCCCACTCTGCACTCTCGGATGTGGAGAAGCCCTCCCTTCGCAAGGAACTGACAGCCTGACTTTGGCCTTTCAGCTGCTGGAGGAAGATCAGGGTGATTCAGGACTGCCAGGCAGCTCAGCTCAGGGGGCTCCGAACCCTGAAGTGCTCCAAGCAGGAGACGGCCAAAGCCCTCCTGGTGAGTGATGGGTGGTGTGGGGGACCCCCATGGGGAAGTGGAGGAGGGAGGGGCTTTGGGGAAGGGGTTGTCCGTCTGCCGGAGAGGAGGACCCTACTGGCTTAGGGCATGGGGAGCCATTCCCGTAGAAAGCCAAGCGTGGAGAGAACCATAACAGGGATTGGACCCCTCAGACCTGCTCCCCACTGGCTGGGCTCTTTGCCCCCCACTCTGCAGTGGGCAGTGGTTGACGAAGGATTAGGTGAGGTGTTGAGTTTATTATTATATTCTCAGTTTCTTATTTTGATTCTGATTTCATTTATTACTTTTATTTGATTTATTTATTTATATTTTATTTTAACACTTTATTTTATTTATTTTGCACAAAGCAGCTCAGAGCCCTATTTCCCCCTCATGGCTGTTGCTTTTTTTGATTTTCTTGATTTCAGCCCGCTGAGATTCTTGACACGGGTGAGCTTTCGTGGCTATTTATTTGTTTTTATTTGATTTGTATTTATTTTTTACTAGCTGACCCAGCCATGCGTTGCTGTGGTTTTTGAAATGTTTTTGTAATGCTTAGGTGTATTGTTGAGTTTAGGTTAGGTTAGATTATGTATAATATATATAGGCATGTAAAAAAGGGGAGGTTTCTGTGTCCAGGGGAACCCCAAAGGTGATCCAGCCCAACCCCAGGCAAGGCCACCTCAGTGCCAATCATTGTGGTGGGCAGTCATCCGACCTCCCGGCTTCCTTCTTTCCTTCGTCCCTCCATTTTTCCTTCCTTCCTTCCCTGTTTCCTTCCTTCCTTCCTTCGTCCCTCCTTCCTTTTCTCTGTCCTCCCTCCCTCCCTCTGTTCTTCCTTCACTATTTCCTCCCTCCCTCCCTCCCTCCCTCCCTCCCTCCCTCCCTCCCTCCCTCCCTCCCTCTGTTCTTCCTCCCTCCCTCCCTCCTTCCTTTGTCCCTCCTTCCTTTTCTGTCCTTCCTTCCTTCCTTCCTTCCTTCCTTCCTTCCTTCCTTCCTTCCTTCCTTCCTTCCTTCCTTCTTTCCTCCTTCCCTCCACAGAACGGTCCTGTGGCAATCCTTGCTCGGGTGAAGCCCTCTTGGGATATTCAGGTGGCTCTAATAAAATGTCCCAATTCGTCTACCCGCTGCGGTTTGGATGCTTTTGGTATGTAGTTCGAGGTCCTAACCATTCAATAGCCAAGATGACCCCTGCTCCGTTTGGCCCCAGAGTGAGTGAGACGCGGACGACCGCTGCCCTCCGAGGGGACAGCGAGGGGGGAGCCCGGCAGCGGCGAAGCCTGCTTTTCCCGCCCATGGCACGCTTGGCGAGGCGCTCAGGGTCTTTGTTTTCCCTCAGACGCTGACAGGTGAGAGAGACTTTGCGCGGTGGCTACACTGCTGCCCTGTCCCCCCTTCCGCCTCTTGTGGCTCTTTTCCCCACCATCTCTGAGCCCCTTCTCTCTTTTTCCATCCCGAGTTTATTCTCTCTTTCTCCGCCTCCCTCCCCTCCTCCCTCTCTCCTTGGTCCGCGCAAGGTCTGTGACGCTGCCCTGCGATGAGCCTTTCTATTGGAAGCTGTTGGGAGTCTTCAGTGCTGTTTCTGGTGACGTCTAATAGGGGCGTCATTTTTGTGTGTGTTTACTCTTTATTTTAGGTATGACAGGTGTGGGTTTTTTGAATTTTTATTATGCCAGATCCTTTCCTGATGGTCATGGAATGCTGTGTCCTAATTTGATGCGATTTGGTCTAGCGGTTATGGAGCAAGGTTGTTTCAGATGCACAAGCAATGGGAACATTTATATATAGAGAGAGATTTTAATATTTTTGTTCTTTAGTTTAATATTTTTATTTTATTGTTTTTTAGTTTAATATTTTTTATTTTACATTTTTATTTTGTGCACATTTGTGCCTATTTTGTATATATTTGTTTTGTACATAGAGTACTTAGGGTTAGGTGTAGGCTTAGGGTTGGGGTCAGAGTTAGCCTTGGATGGGCATTTTAGATAGTTAGCTAGCTTAGAGAGGAGGGTGGGATTTTTTCCTGGAAGAAATGGGCAGGCTGTAAGTAGGATTCCTTCCCTTTCTCCTGGGGTCTCCTGCACAGCCTTGGCTCTCTGGAAATCGACCCGGCCTGTCTTCTCCAGAGAACTCAGCTCCTCCACACTCTTTCCCTGCCTTTTCTCCCCCCTCTCATTATTTTCAATTATTTTGCATCTCTCCAACTGTGCGGGGATGGTGAAAACAACGAGACTCTAGGACAGGATGATGATACGGGAAGGCAACTCGACTCTCTGCGAGCACCCCCTTTTATTGGGTTTCCACAACGTTTAAACATTAACCACATTAGCATAACTCTGGTCCCAACAGGGGAAAACTTTTGAAACTTTCCACCCCATATATGGAATAGGGTGACACCTCCAAGCCTCACCCAGAACCCCGCCATTGTGTATGTGACTGTTCTCCATGCTCCCCCCATGCACCCTCCTCGTGCTCATCTCGTGCTTGCTGATGTTTATCCATGTGTCCGCCATTATCCATTGTCTTCTGTGACACGCGTCCGCCGTTCCGCCGTTCAGGACAATGTGGCTTGCCAGCACGTCGCCCCCGGCCGGCACAGAGACACTGTGGTGTGCCAACACAGTGCGTGACGTGTCTGGTGTGTATGGTGTACTGTGTGGGCTCATAGAATCGTCCCAACACAACTGTCCATCTGTCCCTGCCAACAATTGTTATCCCCACAACAGCCCTGTGAAGTAGGCTAGGCTGGCCCAAGGTCCACCAGGGAGCTTCATGACTGAGTGGAGATTTGAACCCTGCTCTCCCCAGTCCTCCTAGTCCAGTCCTCCAACCACTACACCTCTGTCTGGCTCCATTTTACATCTCTCCAGCTGCCCAACCCCATCAGCCTTCTCTGGCTCCAAGGAAGACTCCACCCCCTTCCTCATGTTCTGCTCCTCTTCTAGGACCCCTTGGGGTTTGGAGGACCCTCCTAGGGGTCTCCTCCCTCTCCAGGAAGAGCAGGGCTGTCCTCAGAAGAGGAGGCAGAGCAGCCCTTGAATGGCTGGCAATGCTTCTCTTTCCTTTAGGCTGGAGCGTTGGATATAGCAAGGGATATGGCATAGCCAGAGAAGGGGCTTCTGCCCAGAGCCACAGCCACCAGCAATCAAGGCAACACAATGACCAATAATGAAACAATCACTTCAAAAGATGAACAAAATCTGTATCAGGAGATAACAAAGCAACAAAGTTTGAAATGTAGTCAGACAGTATCTGAAACACAGTTCCAGTAATAAATGTAGTCAGTCAATGACTGTAATAAGTAGTTCCAGTTGTACAGTAAGTAGTAGAGTGCACAGCAATTCCGGATAATTCTTGCTGTATCGTAGAATCCTTCTTCAGCACAACTACAAAAATAATATCATAATAATATCAAAGCGATGACCCGTAGGCTAATACAAATACAAGGTAAAAACCATCTTACAACAAGCATACAGTATTGGATATATTGATACCGGTAAGCACACTTACGAATACTTGTTACCTCCTTTCCCACGCATCCCAATTTTTTACTGCCTCCCCAAAATTCACAAAGATGTTAACTCCCCCCCTGGCAGGCCTATAGTTTCGGGCTCCGGCTCTATTCTGGAACCTGCAGCGAAATATTTGGATTCGTTTCTGCAACCTTTTGTTAAGAACTCGCCAGCATACTTACATGACACGGCCCACTTTATCCATGTCATTGAACATACTGAGGTCACTGAGACCATGGTAATGGCCTCCTTATATGTTTCCTCCTTATATACCAACATTCCGCTTGATGAGGCGCGTTCTATAATTTGCCGGTTATTACGGTCCCGAGCCGATCCTTCTCCCCCTTCCGATTTCCTTTTGGATATATTAGACATTATTTTTGAAAAAAAATATTTCCGGTTCATGGATCAATTTTACTTTCAGGTGAATGGAGTGGCTATGGGCTTGCCCATTGCTCCTGCAGTAGCGAATATTTTCATGGATGAATTTGAAAAATCTCATATTCTCAATAATAATCCATTCGCATCCGCTTTATTACTTTATTACAGATTTATTGACGATTTATTTTGTTTGTTCAGCAATGAGGGAGAATTTGTACGTTTTTCTACTTGGCTTAATACCTTACATCCATCTCTGTCTTTTATGGGACATCATAGTACCACTTCTTTTGTGTTCCTGGATGTAGAGGTTATAAAACACAATGGTTTTCTAGCTGTAAAACCACATAAGAAACCTACTGACTGCAACTCTTTATTACATTATTCCTCATTTCATCCTAAACGTTTAAGGAACAATCTACCTTATGGACAATTTTTACGGCTCAAGAGGAATTCTTCCCTGAATGAGGATTTTCAAAGGAGTGCGAACGTGTTAGCTGATTCATTACAGGCTAGAGGCTATCCAGTTGATGTAATTAATAAATCTAAAATCAAATCATCCACCAAGGACCGTTCCACTCTCCTGAATTCAATCTCCACCTCCCGTACTCTCAACCGTATCACGGGTTCCCTAGAGTATACCTCCCACGCGGACAGAGTAATTAGGCTTATACGAAAACATTGGCATGTACTTGGGAATGTACCAGGATGTTTAGAATTCCCGTTAATTGGTCTCAGGCGAACTAGATCCTTTAAGGATGTGTTGGTACATTCTTACACAAATCCTTCAAACACCACCAACTCTGCTGCTCCTTCAGGTCCAATTGGACATTATAGATGTGGCAGATGTTCTTCTTGCCCGTTTTCTTTACAAACTAAGGAGATTTATAATGAGAAGACTCATTTTAGATTTTCTATTAACCAATTCAGCACGTGCCAGACTAAAGATGTTGTATACCTAATTCGGTGTCCATGTAACATGTTATACATTGGTTCTACTACTCGTGCAGTAGGAGTACGGATAGGGGAGCATCACTCCCGCATCCGTAATGCCGTGCTGGAGGCACCCCTGGTGGAACACTTTTTGTCTAAAAACCATTCTGATACAGACTTATTATTCACGGTACTGTGGGTGAATCGTAAAGTGGCTAATAATAGACAAGATTATGCTAGGCGGTTGCGACAGAAAGAATCCCAGTTTATCTTTATGTTTAAGTCGATGCATCCTGGGGGTCTTAATTCTGAACTGGATCTGAACTGTTTCATTTAATGTGAGAATGCCAAATATAGGTACTGTATCTTTAAATCCACCATTTTCTGATCATGAATACCACCTGTTTCTGATTGTATGGCTTCTTAAACCTGGGGGTTCATTCAGCTAGTAGGAGTGGTTACAATAGTTATTGACCACTTCTCCGTAAAAGGATCTGCATTTATATCTTTATTATACGGCTACATATGTATATTCTACAATTTGAATTGGTATGTATTATGTTCTGTTGATAATTTATTTTCACTACCTTGTATTTGTATTAGCCTACGGGTCATCGCTTTGATATTATTATGATATTATTATTTTTGTAGTTGTGCTGAAGAAGGATTCTACGATACAGCAAGAATTATCTGGAATTGCTGTGCACTCTACTACTTACTGTACAACTGGAACTACTTATTACAGTCATTGACTGACTACATTTATTACTGGAACTGTGTTTCAGATACTGTCTGACTACATTTCAAACTTTGTTGCTTTGTTATCTCCTGATACAGATTTTGTTCATCTTTTGAAGTGATTGTTTCATTATTGGTCATTGTGTTGCCTTGATTGCTGGTGTTTACTGTTTTGCGACACAAGGGTTTTTTGATTTGTAACTTGGTGTTGTACCAGAGCCACAGCCAAGCAGATGTCTCCCGGAAGCCCACCAGCGACAGCCCACTCCTGTGGCCTGTCCTCTCTCAGGTGCCTTCTGTGCTAGACTGCCTCTCTAGCTGGAAGCTCTAGACAGCTAGATCTGATTATTACCAGAGATACTCTCCTCCTGCTGCTCCTTCTCCATGTCCCCCTTTCCAAGCCGGCAAGCCTATTGTTCTTGCCGAATATCGTGGCTGCCAATTTCACCAACCAATTAAACATCATGAGAATAAGTCCCCATCCATGTTAATGAATGACCCAAAGCTCTCCCTTCTCTGTTTATTTTATTTGTTTCATGAATTTTATACAATGCATGACTGCTTGAATGAGGGAGCCAGGCTCTCTGGGTCCTGGCATGGCTGGAGCTCTTGAACCCAGAGCACCTGGGGCCTCCTTTCTCTCTCTGCCAGCCCTTCGTACTCTGGGCTGCCTCTTGGAGGCTCTGATGATGCCCATTCAGGTCACTGAACTGCAGAGAGATGGAAGGAATTGGTCACAATGGGCCAGCAAGGATTGATTAGGCTCCACATACGCATTTCTGTTCTGCTGATTTGGCGGTGGTTCGCTGTCTTCTCCAGACGCCCCTCCTCACACACAAACATCCCCCAAGAATTGGGGCTGCCAGCTTCTGAGTCACTCTATCCACTCATCTCTTCTAGGATCAGGTGCTTTCTGGGGCACAGAGCCTGTTTGTGTGGACACCCCCCCACCTTGGGCTGGAGGACTCAGGCCCGTAGTGGCGGAGTACAGCAGAAGAAACTTTTGTTGGAATGTAACATCAAGTTTTATTTACAGCGGAAAATAACAAAGAAACATGGCATGAGCTGTGTTCCATAGCCACCTCCTCCTTGGTCAGATTAAAAGAGAACAAAGGACCCGGCCTGCTTCCAGTTGAATCCAAAAGTAGGTAAGCCTCACACCTTGGAGACAGGGACCTCCCTTGTCCCTTCTTTGCCCAAGACTCACCTCCCAGGTTTTCTTGCTGCGAGTCCTACAGGACCTGCTCCCTGCCTGGCAGGCCTTTCCCACCTGGCCTGGGAGGGCAGCGCCCAGACTGACTCCAGCTACAACAAGCAGAGGGGGCTGAACAGACTCTGGGGTTGGGGTCTTGTTGAGGGGTGTTTGCTAGCAGGGGTGCTTCCTGTTTCCTTTGCCCTCCATGGTCTCCCTGCCTGAGCTGAGAGAGCTGGTCTCGCAGGCGGAGTTGAGGACTCCCCGACTGCTGGTGCTGGCTGACTTCAAAATCTGGGCCGAGGCAGCTGGCTGTGGGGTCGCTCAGGACCAATGGGGAGGGATAATGGGAACTGTAGTCCGGGAGCTGCTGGGGACCCTGGTTTGGGAAACCCTACTATAAAGCACCTTTTGTGTTTAGCCCGCAAATATGGGACCTGTCCATGTTTGTATTTTCTTGTATTTTGTTTTCCTCATGACCTTTGTACGTTTATTTCAGAGGCCCTCAAACTACGGCCCATGGGCCGAATACAGCCCACCAGGCTCGTTAATCCGGCCCGCCAACCTTGCGGACCCTGCCACCCGCTCGGTCAGTCCCCACGTTAAACAGGCGTGGCGTGGAGACTTCCGCGACGAGGAAACTCCTGCAGCCAATGAAAAGCCGCGGATGCCTCTGGGTGGGCAGCGACGCTGGTGTGGCTTCTGCCGCTGACACCTCTGGCCGCCGTCCCTTCCTTCCTGCTGAGGTGGCCGAGCGGAAGGAAGTGGCGGCCGAACAGAGGCTGCCTCCACTGCCCAGACAAGTGGCATGGGCTCTGCGCCCCGCCAAATCAGAGGACGCCGCCGCTGCTGAAGACGAGGCAGCGTCGGCGGCTGCGGCATGAGTAGCATTGGTAGGGGGGCTTTCGGGAGGGGGGGGCTTTTGGGAGGGGGTGGGTCCGGCCCCCCACAAGGTCTGAGGGACAGTGGACCGGCCCCCTCCTGAAAAAGTTTGCTGACCCCTGGTTTATTTCTTTTACTTTTTAAGAGGGCAAATTGAAAGAGAAATTGTATGGCAAGTTGCGGAAGAATAAAAGGTTGCGTTTGGGGGAAAAACACAAAACACTGGGGGGTGGCCTCCTAAAATATTTTATTGGGGGGGGCAAAGACCCCTAGGCCTTTAAGAGTTGGCGCCTATTCCATACACCCACAGGTCTCAGGATGGTTACAGCATAAAAACACAACATAAAAACACAAAACACCACATTTGAAAAGGGCATTAGACGTCAATCAGCCATAGGCCTGGTTAAAAAGGTGCAGATTTGCCTGGCTCCTAAAGCTGTATAATGGTTTTTCCGACCTTTGTATGGATTCTTTTTTTTTTTTAATAGTCTTTATTGATTTAAATTATACACATATACAAAGACTTTACACAGACATATACAATCTTCTACTACAAAAAGAACCTCCTTCTTTTGTTTCCCATTCTAACAGGTAGTCATAAATAAGTGAGATATTTTTCCCTTTAATAAGAATTAAATCTCTTTCAAATTTAGATGTTTCTTTTGCTATTCCTTGTTTTAACTCTATTGCCAATCTTTGGTGTAGTTGAAAATATTGTAACCAATCCGTTAAATAACTTTTAATTTCCTCATATTTTTTCAGTATAGGCTTCTCTTTGTCTATTTCTAGGACTAATCGGTACGCTGGCCACTCTGCTTTCACCTTTTTTTTAAACTGCCATAGCTTCTGATGGTGACATCCACAGGGGTATTTTTGGCTCAAGTATTCCTTTGTATTTGTTCCAAATTTTGTATAACGATTTTCTTAACATGTGGCTCAAAAAACCCCTGTGGACCTTTACTTTTTCATATGGATTCTTTTATGGGAAGTGAGTTTGGAGCTCTGACTGAAGCTCTTTCCACATTCCACACACTGATAGGGTTTCTCCCCTGTATGAATTCTTTGATGGGAAGTGAGATCACAGCTATTCCTGAAGCTCTTTCCACATTCCACACACAGATAGGGTTTCTCCCCTGTATGAATTCTTTGATGGGAGGTGAGACTGTGGCTGTGACTGAAGCTCTTTCCACATTCCACTCATTGGTAGGGTTTCTCCTATATGAATTCTTTGATGGGAAGTGAGACTGTGACTGTGACTAAACCTCTTTCCACATTCCACGCACTGATAGGGTTTCTCCCCTGTATGAATTCTTTGATGGGAAGTGAGATCGCAGCTCCTCCTGAAGCTCTTTCCACATTCCACACACTGATAGGGTTTCTCCCCTGTATGAATTCTTTGATGGGAAGTGAGATCACAGCTATTCCTGAAGCTCTTTCCACATTCCACACACTGATAGGGTTTCTCCCCTGTATGAATTCTTTGATGGGAGGTGAGACTGTCCTTTTTACTGAAGCTCTTTCCACATTCCACACACTGATAGGGTTTCTCCCCTGTATGAATTCTTTGATGGGAAGTGAGATCGCTGCTATTCCTGAAGTTCTTTCCACATTCCACACACTGATAGGGTTTTTCCCCTGTATGAATTCTTTGATGGCAAGTGAGATCGCTGCTATTCCTGAAGTTCTTTCCACATTCCACACACTGATAGGGTTTCTCCCCTGTATGAATTCTTTGATGGGAAGTGAGATTGTGGCTGTGACTAAAGCTCTTTCCACATTTGAAGCACTGATAGGGTTTCTCCCCTGTATGAATTCTTTGATGGGAAGTAAGAGAAGAGCTCTTCCTGAAGCTCTTTCCACATTCCACACACTGATACGGTTTCTCCCCTGTATGAATTCTTTGATGGGAAGTGAGAGAGGAGCTCTTCCTGAAGCTCTTTCCACATTCCACACACTGATATAGTTTCTCCCCTGTATGAATTCTCTGATGTGAAGTGAGATTGTGGCTCCGACAGAAGCTCTTTCCACATTCCATGCACTGATACAGTTTCTTTCCAATGAGATTTTGTTGATGGGAAGTGGAATGGGAGCTCTGACTGCAGCTTTCATCACAATCTGCATTGGACACAAAAAGGTATTAGAGCCTCAGGAACAAATGGAGAAGAACTGAAGGGAACTGGGGGGAGTTCATTACCTGTGTTTTTTTGTCATTAACCAGCATATTTATTATTATATTCTGATGATTTGTTGAATGTTGCTTTATTTGATATACAGTAGTGGTCAAAATTGTGGAAGACTTGGGAAAAAGTGTATTTCAGAGGTTTGATGGCTCATAACACCACTTTTGGAGTAATATCATATAATTATATATCAATGGAAAGATGATTTAATCAAGAATGCAATACAACAAAGTTTGTTTAATTACCCGTATTCTATCAAATGTTATAGCCAAATAACCAGAAAAAGGAAGCACAACTTGCTTAGGTTGACTTTTGTCAGTGTGTTATATGATTGCTATCAAGTTGGTTGGTTTTTTGTGTTCTTTCATTTAGTGAGGTTGTAAAACTTAATAAAATTATAGAAATGGCACAAAGAGTTGACTGGTCAAAAATTGGACTATTAAGTGAACAAGGCTACAGTTATGAAGAAATTAGATGAAGGGTTGGAAAAACGTAACCAAAGCTGGCATTTCTATATTTTTGAAGAGGTATAAGGAGACTCAAGTCAGTACGAAATCAGACTGGTAAAGGCAGGAAAAGGTGCACAAAGGCAAGTGATGATCGAAGAATGGAGAGACTGTCCCTACATGACAGAAGAAAACCATCTGGGTGTCTACAAGATGACATGGCAAATGTAATGTGAAGTTGAGTAACTGGACAGCAGAACAATGGGAAAGTGTTATTTGGAGCGATGAGACCCAA
Source organism: Darevskia armeniaca (assembly GCA_034641395.1). NCBI lineage: Eukaryota > Metazoa > Chordata > Lepidosauria > Squamata > Lacertidae > Darevskia > Darevskia armeniaca. The sequence continues at coordinate 452,972 of JAWWNF010000106.1, forward strand.
ATGTCCTTGCTTGGTAGTGATGGCATGAAATACACGAGGAGAAGAATCAGAGAATATTTACATCCTACTTGCATTACACCGACCGTGAAACACCCAGATAGTGTGATGATCTGGAGTTGTATGGCAGCAAAAGGTGTGGGCAGAATTTGGGTCATGAATGGTAATGTAAAAGTGTCATGTGACAAAGATGCATGAGAGCAGGAACAGCTGTTGATGACTAACTGATATAACTTGTCATTCTAAGATGTAACTGCCATTCTAGTCTGTAACTGTCTGTCTGTGCTGTGTGAGTTACTTACCTAGACTGTGGTGACTAGTTTCTCTCAGAGTGTGTGCCAGCACAGAGAATAGCCTGTATTCTATAAGTGATCTATTTTAAGAAAAAGTTTATTTTAAACTTAATAAAAGTTTTTATTTTTTCAATCAAAACTCTGTATAAATAATTACCGCTGTGCGTCAGGTTATGGACCCAGAGTTTTATGGATGGTGAATTGCTAAAGCTGGAGAATCAGGGTGCTGTTGGAGAGGACCTCGAGGGGACTGAAAGTCCATTAGTGAGGCCACGTACTGAAGAAGCAGACCCAGTGCAGCAAGGAGCAGAAGCCATGTCCATACAGCAACCTGCGCAGTTTATTAATATTGGCAACACTGCCCAGATGGAACACCCGAATGATAAAAACTATTTGACTTGGGCTCTCAAGCTTGAATTAGTTTTAAAACATGATAAACTTTGGCACTGTGTAAAAAATGGTTTGAATCCACAACCCTCTGAGAAAGAACATGATGAAGATGATAGAGCCAGAGCGCAAATTTTGTTGGCTCTAGAGGAACCACAAGTTCTGCATATTGCAGATTTGAACTCTGCCAGACAATATTGGGATCGTCTACGTCAGATACACTTGTTTGACACCGCTGTTTCAATAATTGGACTAACTAGGAGGCTGTACAGAACTGTGCTACCTGAAGGTGGATGTTTAACCACACACCTCCAGACTTTGCGCATGTTATTCCTCCAGTTACAAAGGAGAGGTAAAAGTTTTTCAGACCTGGATCAAGTCTATATCCTGCTATCCGGTCTCCCACCAAGTTTTAATATTGTGATAACCTCTCTTGAAAGCATGAGCCAAGATTTATCAATGGCGTATGTAACAACTCGTCTACAGGAGGAAGCTGAAAAGCACGTGAAAAAGCTAAGTGAAAAGGCCGACCGGGGGAGTTCCAGTCGTCCTGCTAACCAAAGACCCAGATTCTCAGGAGGAGATGGGACCAAGGAATGCTCCACGAATCATGCCATTTTGGCGAAAAAATGTTTTCGGTGTAACAAGTTTGGACATATGAAGAAAGATTGCCATGTGAAAATCCCACCAAGAGCGAGTGGTTCACGTGAGACAGAAAACCGGATGCATTTCGTCTTGGCCGTCGCAAGAAAAGAAAAGAACATTTCCCCACTCAGCTATATTTTGAACTCTGGTTCTGCCAGAATCATAATGAACAGCCCTGACTGTTTTACAACACTCAGAAAATTACCAAAAGGCAAGGACAGCATTTGTCTTGCTGATGGACGGCATTGTCCAATTTCAGGTATAGGTACGGTATATTTACCATGTCTAGATACAGAATTGAGTGATGTGTTGTTTGTTGAAAACCTGGAATTTTCTTTGTTGTCAGTTTCATGTCTTACAAAGGTTGGTTTTGTATTTATTTTTGAGGGTGATGAGTGTTTTATTAAAAAAACAGGGCAAGGTAATTATTTCTACAAAAATGGTGGATGGCTTGTACTATTTACAACATTCTCCACCTAGTGATGGGGTCACTAAGAGACCTAAAGCTGGAAAAATGATGCGTTAATAACTGAGTTATGTCAGCAAAATTCTAATTGCCCGCATAAAAACTGCATCCATGTTCTACACAGAAAAATGAGGCATGCAAGTTTCAAATATCTGGTGAACATGCAAAAATATGTAAAGGTTTAAAAGTTAACCAGTGTACCATATACCTTGATTGTGCTATTTGCAAGCAAGCAAAATCAAAGTTGCAACCAATACCAGGTAGAAGTGATAGAGTTTCTACACATGTTCTGCAACTTGTTCATTCTGATTTAATTGATCCTTTTCCAGAGAGTGAGGGAGGATCTCAATATGGTCTAATTATTGTGGATGATAAAACAAGATATTCATGGCTATATTTATTGAGAAACAAATCAGAATGTGCTGATGTTTTTAAGTCCTGGAAAGTTTGGGCAGAAAAATGTTTTCAAAGACCAATTATTCAACTCCAAAGCGACCGAGGAGGCAAGTATTAAAGTAATTATTTCCAGGCATGGCTTAAACGCCATGGAATAACGCATCGCCTCACATGCCCAAATAGTCTTCACACAGAGAGGCTGCGAAGCGCTGCATTTAAAGGCTGCTGAGATAGAAGAAACTGCTATGTTTTATATGCCAGCAAACAGAGAGGCGCAGGAAAAACGTGAGGGCAACATTTTTAGGTTCCAGTTTTCAATCTTTATTAAAAACGTCCACAGGTTATGGGTAGCAAAATATAAAAAAAAACCCAGCGGTTTAAAAAAGGACTGTATTTTTAATACTGGATTCCAGCAAGCAGCTTCCAGCATCGGGGATAAATAAAAAAGGCACAAGTTGAGGCTTTTGAGCTAGGAGCGGAGCGTCTGTGTGAAGCCATTAAGGGCTGTTAAGCTGTGTAAGGAACAAAGAGACAGAGAACCTGTGTTGTTGTTGTTTTTTACTTTTAAGCTTAGTAGCAGTAGATCTCACTGAAGTAAAATGGCTGAAGAAAAGGAATTATTTAATGTTTTTCTTTTTGAACGTTTAAATTCCAAAAATTGGACAGAATGGGCAGAGATGTGAGGCATGGTTACGCACTAAAGATTTGTGGCAATGTATTAAAGAATACCCACAAGTGGCACTAGAGGGAGCGGCAGCAGGGGTCCTGGCTGCTGCACAAGGATCTCAGCGCAAGGATCAACGTGCGCTAGGAGCATTAATTTTAAGTATTGATAGCAACCATTTACCTCACATACAAGGTCTGGAACATGCTAAGGACGTTTGGGAAACATTGGAATGATTGCATCACAGAAGTACAGCAGGCGCAAAAATTCATTGTATGCGAGAACTTTTTGAGTTGAAACTAACGTCTGGAATACGCATACAGGAGCAGATTTCAAAAGTACGTGCAGCTTTCAATCAGCTCAGGCTGCAAGGAATAAATTTTGATGAAGATGTTAAAGTTTGTATGCTTCTAAGTTCACTTGATGCCACATACAACAATTTATGTCTTACTTTAGAAGCTATGCCATCTAACGATTTGACACTGGACTTTGTTTCTGGACAATTGGCTGATGAGGAAGCCAAAAGACAAAGACAAATTAACAGAATAAATCCTGTAGAAAGGGCGCGTGCAAAGAGTGGAGGAGCAGCTGGAAAGCAGGAATGCTCTGTCCAAGCATATGCTTCCAGGAAGTGCTATCGCTGTGGATTAGAAAAACATTTAAAACGTAATTGTCCACAGGGAGCATCCAAGTCCAGTTACCATGGCAATGAAATTAAAGACTCGACTAGAGATTATGCTTGGCGTGGAAAAGGTGGGAAAGGAAGCTATCACGGAGGTTGAAGTGGAAGAGGAGCTGGCAACAGTGCTCAACACTTAGCTGCAGCCATGGCAACACTGCAAGAGGGAACTTAGAGCCCTAGATGCTGGATCATCTATAGCGGAGCAAACCACCATCTACTGACACTTGGTGATCATTTGCAGAACTGTAAGCAAATTTCTGAGTACAAAGAAGTAAATTGCAGATGGCACAACAAAACAATTGAAATGTTCTGGTGAAATGTTCTTAAATTATTTGAATACTAACATACAAGGTTTTGTTTTACAGGGAATGCAGAGCTGTTTGTTGTCAATTTCTTCTTCTATGAAGAACGGGTTTAAAGTTTTATTTGAGGATGATAAATGCAAAATATCTAAAAATGGTAAATTACTGGCATCTGTAACTAGCCAGAATGGTTTATTCATCCTGGAAGATTATCAAACAGGCGAGGGTAACACAGACCAGACAAAATGTGGTAATGTTACTGCAAAGAATGTGCCCAAGCATGATAAATGTTGTCACCTCTGGCATCGCAGATTTGGGCACACGAATTGGGGTTTTGTAAACAAATCACAGTTATATGCAGAAGGGTGCAACATGAAGCCATGCTCGAAATTTCTTGATTGTAGAGCATGCAAACAAGCTAAAGTTAAATCTTGCAATTACCCAAGGTCTGAAAGAGAAACCAAAATGCCATTTGAGCTAGTGCATGCAGATTTGTGTGGTCCTATGTCTGTTGCTAGTTTAGGTAGGGCCAAATATGCTTTAACTTTGACAGATATCAAGGATGGGTTGGATTTTTTTGTTAAAAGAGAAAAGTGAAGCAGCAAATTTGATTAAGGATTGGATCACAGCTGGAGAACTTCAGTTCTCTCATAAGGTGAAAGCTTTTCAAACGGATAGGGGAGGAGAGTTTATAGGGACTGTGTTAAATAACTATTTCCGTAAGAAAGGTATCAGACACAGACTTACTTGCGGGGATTGTCCTCAAGAAAACGGTATTGCAGAGAGGAGAAATAGAAAACTTCAAGAAGCCTCGGAAGCCATGTTATTTGATGCACAACTTCCACAGAGCTTCTGGGGGGAATCTTGGCGGGCTGCTAATTTCATTTTGAACAGAGTTTATAATTCTGTGATAGGGAACAAACCTTATTTCATGCTTCATGGAAAGAAGCCAAAGGTAGATTTCTTCAAAGTTTTTGGGTGTGAAGCTTGGGTTTTAATTCCAAGGGCACAGTGAAAAAAGGGAGACCTGAGGTCGCGAAAAATGATATTTTGCGGGTATGAATCTAGAACAAAGGGATGGAGATTCGCCTATCCTGAAGGAAATCAATCTAGAGTGGTAATAAGTAGACGTGCTGAATTTTATGAACAAAGCAGGTGGACGCACATTCACGGAAACCCAGATATTCTCTCAGAGAGTCTGGATGACTCTACTGATGAGGGGGTTCAAGCATCTACTGAAGAACCAGATCAGATAACTGAGGTATCTGCGCCAGAGGGGGTAACTCTAAAGGAAGAGGTGAATTCTGATATTAAGGACACAGAATCTAATACTAGTACATCTGAGCCGGAAGGAGAACCTGATGCGGAGCCAAGACGTTCATTGCGATCCACAAAAGGGAAACCTCCAGAAAGGTTCACTGCTACTAGTGTTTGGGCATGTTCAGCACAGTGTGAACCAGATAGTTTTGAGGAAATTCAAGAATTGCCTCAAGAAGAGGCCAGTAAATGGCATGAGGCAATGAAGAATGTGCTAAAATCCATGAAGTCGCTAGGAGTGTATACCACCACTAAGCTACCGGATGGTAAGCAAGCTGTAAGTAGTAGGTGGGTGTACAGACTTAAAACCACAGCAACTGGAGAAGTTCAATATAAGGCTAGGCTTGTAGCCAGAGCTTTCACACAGAGGAAAGGATTGAGGTTGAATCCTGACAAGACAGAAGTACTGTTTTTGGGGGACAGGGGACGGGCGGGTGTGGGGGACTCCCTGGTCCTGAACAGGGTAACTGTGCCCCTGAAGGACCAGGTGCGCAGCCTGGGAGTCATTTTGGACTCACAGCTGTCCATGGAGGTGCAGATTAATTCTGTGTCCAGGACGGCTGTCTACCAGCTCCATCTGGTACGCAGACTAAGACCCTACCTGCCCGCAGACTGTCTCGCAAGAGTGGTGCATGCTCTAGTTATCTCCCGCTTGGACTACTGCAATGCGCTCTACGTGGGGCTACCTTTGAAGGTGACCCGGAAACTGCAATTAATCCAGAATGCGGCAGCTAGACTGGTGACTGGAAGTGGCCGCCGGGACCACATAACACTGGTCCTGAGAGAACTACATTGGCTCCCAGTACATTTCCGAGCACAATTCAAAGTGTTGGTGCTGACCTTTAAAGCCCTAAACGGCCTCGGTCCTGTATACCTGAAGGAGCATCTCCACCCCATCATTCAGCCCGGACACTGAGATCCAGCGCCAAGGGCCTTCTGGCGGTTCCCTCACTGCGAGAAGCAAAGCTACAGGGAACCAGGCAGAGGGCCTTCTTGGTAGTGGCGCCCGCCCTGTGGAACGCCCTCCCATCAGAGGTCAAAGCGATAAACAACTACATGACCTTTAGAAAATACTTGAAGGCAGCCCTGTTTAGGGAAGTTTTTAATCTGTGATATTTTAATGTATTTTGATATTTGTTGGAAGAGTGGCTGGGGAGACCCGGCCAGATGGGCGGGGTACAAATAATAAATTATTATTATTATTATTATTATTATTATTTATTTATTATTATACTGAGGTGTATGCTCCTACTTCTCGGAGTGAGACTCTACGCAGTCAGCCAGAAATTGGAATTTGTGCTTAAATGATGCGTTGAAAAGCATGGGTTTCAGAAAGAGTAAAGCTGACAGTTGTTTGTATCTCAAAGGTTTGGATGAGAAACAACAGCTAGTTCTAATTTTTGTTGATGACATTGTGTATGCTAGTAAAAGTTAGAAACAGGAGTTTGCACAGAAACTTAGTAAAAAGTTTAAACTCAAGAATCTAGGGCCTGTAAAGGTTTACCTAGGAGTTCAAGTTGATAGAACTGAGGACGGAAGTTTCTTACTCAGTCAGAAAAGCAAAATTGAAAAGTTGTTAGAAAAATTTAAAATGTCTGAATGCACGGGTGTCAGAACGCCCATGGAAACATGTTTCATAAAAGACAGTCAATTTGGAGAGACGACGTGTTTGAGAATGCTGAAGTATTTCAGTCAGCTCTGGGAAGTCTGTTATATCTTTCTCAGTGGAGTAGGCCTGATATAGCTTATGCTACCAATTTGCTTCGTAGAGAGGCTTAAAAGCCTAGTAAGGTTGCGTGGAATGGAATTATAAGAGTACTCAGGTATTTGCAGGCTACCAAAGATGTGTGTCTCAAATTGTCAGCCAAGGGTGAACCACAACTAACTTATGCCATCAAATGCCAACAGTGCCCTTCAGCTCTCTATATTGGACAAACAGGCCAAACCCTACGCCAAAGGATAAATGGACATAAATCTGACATCAGGAATCACAAGACAGAGAAACCAGTAGGAGAACACTTCAATCTCCCAGGACACTGTATACAAGATCTCAAAGTAGCTGTTTTATTGCAAAGGAATTTCAGAAATAGACTGGAAAGAGAAGTTGCTGAATTGCAACTCATTACCAAGCTTAAAACCATGGAGAGACCTGGTCTGAACAGGGACATTGGATTCTTATCTCATTTTACATGACAAAGCTATTTTTAACCTTCTCACCCCTTGCTTTTCCTGTAAGACTAATTGCAGTCGTTAACAGTCGTCAACAGGTTTACCACAGCTATCAGCCTATCGCCCATTCCCACCACCCTTCTGAGTAATACTCCTCCCACCCTCTCACTATATATAAGGGTCTGGTGACTTCTGTTTCAGTGTATCTGAAGAAGTGTGCATGCACACGAAAGCTCATACCAAGAACAAACTTAGCTGGTCTCTAAGGTGCTACTGAAAGGATTTTTTTTTTTTTTTTGTCACAACTAACGTGTTGGACTGACAGTGATTGGGCTAGGCAGGGGGTTGGACTGGATGGCCCTTGTGGTCTCTTCCAACTCTATGATTCTATGATTCTAATCTAAGGAACAGGAAATCTGTATCTGGAATAGTAGTAAAATTTGGAGGATCATTGGTTGGGTGGAAATCCCGGAAGCAAAAACTTATTGCTCTTTCCTCCACTGATGCTGAATTTGGAGCTTTATCTGAAGTATGCAGAGAGCTCGAATTTTACAGATGTTTGGTACAAGAAATTTGTGGGGATTGTTGTTTGCCCAAACAGAGAGGCGCAGGAGAAATGTGAGGGCGACATTTTTAGGTTCCAGTTTTCAACTCTTTATTAGAAACTTCCACAATATCCAGGTATTAAATGGTTTAGGATATGAAGTGCAACAGCCTGTGACAATTTATGAGGATAATCAAGCTTGTATTGCAATCGGTAATTCAGGGAACACTTCACGTGCAAAACACGTAGCAATTAAATTTTTCAATGTTAAATACTATATACAATGTAATGTGATTTAGTTTATTGTCAATCACAGGATAATTTGTCTGATTTATTTACAAAAGCGTTCCCTAAGATACAACATGGTGAATTGATTGCAAAGCTGAATCTTGTGGATAAAGTGTATAAATAAGTTCTTGGGTTTTTTTTGTTTATGCTACTGCTCTCTAGGTCTTTGGGGAAGTGTCATGTGACAAAGACGTATGAGAGCAGGAACAGCTGTTGATGACTAAGTGCTATAACTGTCCTTCTAAGATGTAACTGCCATTCTAGTCTGTAACTGTCTGTCTGCGCTGTGTGAGTTACTTACCTTGACTCTGGTGACTAGTTTCTTTCAGAGTGTGTGCCAGTATAGAGAAAAGCCTGTATTCTATATGTGATCTATTTTAAGAATAAGTTTATTTTAAACTTAATAAAAGTTTTTATTTGTTTCAATCAAAACAATGTTTAAATAATTACCGCTGCATGTCAAAAAGCCCCAAAATACATAAATAAAATACATGAGCCCAAACTGAAGCGTTCTGCAGGTGATCTTTTCCCACATACTGAAGCATTTATATAAATATAAATATAAATTTATATTTATATATTATATATATACACCGGTATATATTTATATTTATATACCGGTTTATATACATATATCCTGTTGAAATGGAATATATATATATTCCATTTCAACAGGATTCAGCTCCATGTCATGTTGCTGCTGTGTGCAAAAGGTGCTTTCAAGATAATCCTATTCCACTGCTGGAACGGCCTGGGAATAATCCAGACTTTAACCCAATCGGAAATCTATGGAGCCGACTAAAGACACTTGTTAGTCAGAAGCAACCCAGCAATAAAGCCCAATAAACAGAGGCAATAATTCAGTCTTGGTTTCACATTATTACAGCTGCAAAACTAAAAACTTGGTTCACTTCACGGGAAGGCGTTGTAAGGCCGTAATTAAAGCTAAAGGTTACCAATGGTTACCAAAGGTTTCCCGTTTTTTCTTTATGACTGCGGTTCTAATAAATACTCCTTCATTAAAGTTATTGCATTACATTCTTCTTTAATTATATTTCCATTGATATATAATTTTATGGTATTACTCCACACAAAAGTGGTGTTATGAGCCATCAAACCTCAGAAATCCACATTTCACAAAGGGTTTCCACAATTTTGGCCACTAGTATAAGTTGTTCATTTTAAAGTTAATGCTCTTTTTATATGGGATCAGATAATTATTATTTATGTTTCATGTTTATATATGTGTCGGAAACCGCCCAGAGTGACTGGGGTAACCCAGCCAGATGGGCAGGGTAGAAGAAGAAGAAGAAGAGTTTGGATTTGATATCCCGCTTTATCACTACCCGAAGGAATCTCAAAGCGGCTAACATTCTCCTTTCCCTTCCTCCCCCACAACAAACACTCTGTGAGGTGAGTGGGGCTGAGAGACTTCAAAGAAGTGTGACTGGCCCAAGGTCACCCAGCAGCTGCATGTGGAGGAGTGGAGACTCGAACCCGGTCTACCAGATTAGAGTCTACCGCTCTTAACCACTACACCACACTGGCTCTCAGTAGAAATACAATCAGGGTAGAAATACAAATTATTATTACAGGTACTACTACAGTGGTACCTCGATTTAAGAACTATTATTATTATTATTACTACTACTAGTAGTAGTAGTATTAAGTTTGTAAACCGAGGTACCACTGTATTACTACCATCACCACCATCATCATCATCACTGCTAGTACTATCTGAGATTCAATAAGCCTAGCTCTTCTCTGGGATGGATTTTGTTTCGCCCAATCATGGCATCCCATCCATCTCCAATGTGTGCAAAAACTGTAATTTGCTGTTTATTGTGGGGGTGTTAGGTTCCCAGGTGTTATAGGGGGTGCTTTTGAGCTCTGTGAAAATATATGAGGTTGGTCACATAGAGGTATTTTTTGAATTTCCAGTTAGATATGATGATACCACAGGAAGCCTTACCAAGAGAGGCCACGATCCCACAATTCTCCTCCATGACGTCCTTATGCAGAGCTCTCTGGTCAGGATCCAGCAACGCCCACTCCTCGTCCGTGAAATGAACAGCGACATCTTCAAACCACACTGGACCCTGAAAGAAAAAGGGAAATGGCCTCCTCTGAGACAGCAGAAATATAATCTGCTACACAATGCTCTGTTGTTTCCTTCCTGTAAATTGCGGTGTTGTTTCAATAGGATTGCTGTGCTGCCCATTTTATTTATGGATGTTCATCTTTGTGCAAATAGGTGGTACTCCACCTTATGTTTTCCAAGTCATTCTGCCCACGCAAGCATTCCAGTTTGCCTGATGGGAGGATCCACTTTCTCCTCTCCTCGTGAGCTGTTCTGGGAAGGTTCCCTCCCAATGCCCTAGAGCCAAATTCAAGGGGTTCATGGGGGCATGAAGAGGGGGGGAATGGGGGGCAGGTCCCATTTTGCAGAGGTTGGGGCTGGTTAGGTGAATCCAGGCCACTATTTGTTCTCATTTGTCCACTGCTTAGAAACCAATTTTAGCATTCAGTGATCAATCTAGAAATAAAATAAGCCTATTTTGGATGGTCATCTGTCTTGGATGATCTAACAGAGATTCCTGCAATGCAGGGGGTCTCCTGGCTCTGAGAGACAAGCAGGGAGGGTGGCTTCTGGCAGAAGGAGAGGGAGCCACCGGTGGCTCCTCCTACTCCTGACTCACCTTATCCTCTCGACCTCCCTCCTCCCACTCGACTCCTTCTTCTTATGCCTGATTCTGCACTGCATTCTGCCACAGAGTCTCCCAGCTCACTAAACCCTGTTACCCCTTCAGCTTCTGACACCTCCTCTTCCCAGTCTTCTCCCTCTTCCCCCTCTGACCACCCATCCTTCTTCTACCTCTTCTTGGGCTCTGAGCCATCTTCCCTTCCTGGTTCTTCGGCTGCTTCCTCCCTCCATTCCTCTGTCCCCAACCAGTCCATGACATTGCTCCAGCCCTCGGCCTCTGTCCCCACATGGCAGATTCCCCTGACCTGATCTGGTTCCACAGCCACTGCTTCCCTTCTGCCCCCATGAAAAGACGGATCAGGAGGTCTTGCTGGCATCACTCCGTCACCTACAAGAGAAAAAAGGTAAACAGGATGCCAGGAGTGCCTGCTTCTCTCACAGGTGAAACAGGGCATCTTTAATAATAATAATAATAATTTATTATTTTTACCCCGCCCATCTGGCCGAGTTTCCTCAGCCACTCTGGGCGGTTTCCAGTCAAATGTTAAAACCATACAGCATTAAATATTAAAAACTTCCCTTAAGGGCTGCCTTAAGATGTCGTTTAAAAATAGGATAGTTGCTTATTTCCTTGAAATCTGCTGGAAGGGCGTTCCACAGGGAGGGCGCCACTACCGAGAAGGCCCTCTGTCTGGTTCCGTGTAACCTCACTTCTCGCAATGAGGGAACCGCCAGAAGGCCCTCGGCGCTGGATCTCAGTGTCCGGGCTGAACGATGGGGGTGGAGACGCTCCTTCAGGTATACAGGACCGAGGCCGTTTAGGGCTTTAAAGGTCAGCACCAACACTTTGAATTGTGCTCGGAAACGTACTGGGAGCCAATGTAGGTCTCTCAGGACCGGTGTTATGTGGTCCCAGCGGCCACTCCCAGTCACCAGTCTAGCTGCCGCATTCTGGATTAATTGCAGTTTCCGGGTCACCTTCAAAGGTAGCCCCACGTAGAGCGCATTGCAGTAGTCCAAGCGGGAGATAACTAGAGCATGCACCACTCTTGCGAGACAGTCCGCGGGCAGGTAGGGTCTCAGCTTGCGTACCAGATGGAGCTGGTAGACAGCCGTCCTGGACACAGAATTGATCTGCGCCTCCATGGACAGCTGTGAGTCCAAAATGACTCCCAGGCTGCGCACCTGGTCCTTCAGGGGCACAGTAACCCCATTCAGGACCAGGGAGTCCCCCACACCCGCCCGCGCCCTGTCCCCCAAAAACAGAACTTCTGTCTTGTCAGGATTCAACCTCAATCTGTTAGCCGCCATCCATCCTCCAACCGCCTCCAGGCACTCACACAGGACATTCACCGCCTTCACTGGTTCTGATTTGAAAGAGAGGTAGAGCTGGGTGTCATCTGCATACTGATGAACACCCAGCCCAAACCCCCTGATGATCTCTCCCAGCGGCTTCATATAGATATTAAAAAGCATGGGGGAGAGGACGGAACCCTGAGGCACCCCACAAGTGAGAGCCCCGGGGTCTGAACACTCATCCCCCACCACCACTTTCTGGATACGGCCCAGGAGGAAGGAGCGGAACCACTGTATAACAGTGCCCCCAGCTCCCAGTCCCTCTAGACGGTCCAGAAGGATGTTATGGTCGATGGTGTCAAAGGCCGCTGAGAGATCCAGCAGGACTAGGAAACAGCTCTCACCTTTGTCCCTAGCCCGCCGGAGATCATCAACCAGTGCGACCAAGGCAGTTTCAGTCCCATGATGAGGCCTGAACCCCGACTGGAAGGGATCCAAATGGTCCGCATCCTCCAGGCGTGCTTGGAGTTGTTCAGCAACCACCCGCTCAATCACCTTGCCCAAGAATGGTAGATTTGAGACTGGGCGATAGTTGGCCATAATGGCCGGGTCTAAAGATGTTTTTTTAAGAAGCGGTTTAATGACCGCCTCTTTCAGCAGGTCTGGGAATACTCCCTCACAGAGGGAAGCATTCACCACCCCGCGAAGCCCATCGCCCAGCCCTTCCTGGCTCGCTTTTATTAGCCAGGATGGGCAAGGATCAAGAAGACAGGTGGTCGGTTTCACTCGTCCAAGCAGCCTGTCCACATCCTCGGAAGTAACAGATTGGAATTGATCCCATAAAACATGACTAGACAGGGCTCTAGCACTCTCCCGCCCCGGCCCTGCTCCCACGGTGGAGTCTACCTCCTTCCGAATCTGAGCGACTTTATCTGCAAAAAACTTTGCAAAAGCATTGCAGGAGATCTTGGGGTCCCTACCGGACCCCGATGACGAAGGTGGTTCTGCTAAATTGCGAACCACCTGGAAGAGTCTCCTGCTGCTGTTTTCTGCAGATGCAATAGAAACGGTGAAGAAGGTCCTCTTCGCCGTCGCCATTGCCACTTGGTAGGCTCGAAGTTGAGCTCTAGCCCGTGTCCGGTCTGATTCGGAATCAGTTTTCCGCCACCGGCGCTCTAGCCGTCTCAACGACTGTTTCATCGCCCTCAGCTCTGGGGAAAACCACGGGGCTGTCCGGGCTCCATGCAATCGGAGAGGGCGCTTCGGAGCCAGACAGTCAATAACCCTGGTTAACTCCACATTCCAGCGGGCCACCAGGGAATCAGCTGAAAGGCCATCAACATGGGATAAAACATCCCCTACCACTCTCTGGAAGCCAATTGGATCCATTAAAAGGTGGGGGCGGACCATCCGAATCTATCCCACCTCCCAGCAGAGGGGAAGGGTCGCGGAAAATTCCAGTTGCACCAGGAAGTGATCTGACCATGGCACTTCTTTTGTTTCGCTTTTACTTAGTGTCAGATCACCAACATCCATAGAGGTGAATACCAGGTCCAAGGCATGTCCGCGGCTATGAGTTGGGCCAGACTTATTCAGGGACAGCCCCATGGAGGCCATGCTTTCCACGAAGTCCCGAGCGGCCCCTTGTAAGGTCGTGTCGGCATGGATGTTAAAATCCCCTAGGACAACCAAACTAGGTGTCTCCAGGAGAACATCCGCCACGACCTGAAGCAGCTCGGGCAGGGAATCCTTGGTGCAGCGGGGAGGCCGGTACACCAAAAGGAATCCTATACTGCCCCTATTGCCCAACTTCCAGAACATGCACTCAGAAAACTGGGTCTTCCCAACAGGACGCCTGGTACAAACTAATGACTTCCTAAAAATCACTGCAACCCCCCTCCCCGCCCAGATGGCCTGGGTTGCTGTGCGTAAGAGAAACCTGGTGGACAAGCAGCGGCAAGGACAGGCCCATCTGCCTCATCCAACCAAGTCTCTGTTACACATGCCAGGTCAAATCCTCCATCCACAATCAGGTCGTGGATGGCAGTTGTTTTTTTCATCATTGACCTGGCATTACACAGCAACACTTTCAGGTCATGTGGGTTTCCCTTGCTGATTCCAGTATTCTTCCGGCCAGGACCAGACCCGGAGGCAGGGATAGTCTTCAAACAACGACTAAACCTGCCTCCTCGGGAATGACATGGTCTGGTCTTGGCGTGACTCCTCCTCCTGCCCATGATCACTGAGATCGGGTGTCCCAATACATCCCCCCCTGTGGAACCAGCCCCAGCCATTCTGTTGGCTGAGGCCCCCTCCCAGGCAGCCCTGACCCTTTCCCCTTAAAAAGCGAAATACAAACTACATAATAACTTAACAAAATAAAAAAAATAAAGCAAAAAACAATTATGCTAAAATTAAACTACTCCCCGCCCCAAGTAAACATTTATCCCACCCCAACAAAAAATAAAATAAAATATCATAAAAACCACCATTCAAGGTGAAACAAATTAAGAGCATTTAAAACATTTAAAATCATTTTTGCCACTTGCTGCTCAGAATATGTGTGATTGTGGGCCCGATGGAATTAGCCGGATAGGGAGCAGTCACGGAGCAGCAGCAAGAGCAGCAAAAGTCTCTCTCTTTAACTACAGATGGGCCTTTGAGGAAGCCTTACCTGCTGAGAGCATTTGGACGTTTGTGCCCATTTCATGTTTGTTGTGCAGAAATACATCTCCCCTCCTCTGGACCCTTGTTCCCAACTGTCTCCCCCCAAAACAAGATGAAAAGGACCCTCAGATGAGTTGGAAAACCAACAGAATGAGACCAAACAGAGAAACACCACCTTCCTCCTTACCCAGTGGCCTCTCTCTGGTGTCCAATGGAGGCCTCTCTGCCTCACAGGAATCCAGGTCCGTTTCTGCAAAATGATCCTTTCCCTGAAAAAGAAACAAGGATTCAAAACAGACAATGAGAAATATTTGAAAGAGAATGACTTGAAGGGTTTGAGATGTCATTCCATGGATGCTATCCCCCAAAAAGGATAGGCCATCAGCAGACCATTATGGGATGTTCTCTGTCCTCTTTAGAGCCCCAGGGGGTATTCAGGGGAAAGTCTCCCTCACCTGCTTTCTCTGTTCCTGCTTTCTCTCCTCTGCCTGACTCAGGAGGAAACCTTCGGCCAGGGCCACCGCCTGGGAACTGGTCTCTGCTCCGCATTCCCTCACCCAGCTCTCCATCTCCGGGGGAAGGACAGCCAGGAACTGCTCCAAGATCACCAGGTCCAGCATCTCAGCTTTCGTGTGCCTTTCTGGCTTCAGCCACTGATGGTCAAGGTGGTAGAGTCGGCTGCAAACCTCTCGGGGTCCTTTGGCCTCCTGGCAGCAGAACTGCCTCAACTGCTGGCTCTGCACCTCTGAGCGGAGGGTGTCCTCCTCACCCAGGATCTTCTGCCCAGAGTATTCCCAGAATCCCCCACTGCTCCCAGTGTGGTTGGCATGGCCTCTTCCTGCTTCAGGGCCAGCTGAGTCTCGCTCATCCATCTGTGCTCTCAGGAAGCCTCTGAGAGATTGGAAGGAACCCTTTGGTCTTCTGCCAAGTTCTGTTTGTCGTAATGAAAAGCTCTAGCAAATCCTACAAAGCAAATACATTGCTCTGTTACAGAATTTGTAGGACAGGGGGGGAAATGTCTCCCTGAGCAAGCATAGATGAGTCTTGCTGGGAACCAGGGCTATGTATCTGGCCAACCCCCTGAGGGCCAAGTGGGTGGGGCCAAAGACATCTCCCTTGAAATTTAGAATTATTTTTCTATTAGACAGCTTAACACACACAGAGCCATTGATGCCAAGGTCCCTGGAGGCTCAGTGAGTAGCAGCGCCCATTTCCGGCTGGTTTCCCAGCAACAATCCCTTGGGGACAGAGAGGATGTGGTCCTGGGATGCCCTGCTCTGGGTGCGAGGGGATTGCTGCAGTGGCCTCCGTGTGGAGCTGCCCTGGGAGACACTGGGAAACTGGTGTGCAATGCAGCAGCCAGACTATGGGCTGGGATCCCTCTCTTTATTCCTGGCCTTTCTCTCCCACCTTCCCTTCCTTCCTCCACGTGGGGTTTTTCTTTTGGGGGGGCTAGTCCCCCTCCTCGTCCAGCTTTGGAGAACCATCTGCACATGTTTCCTCTGTTGTGCAATGACGCTGAGCGACGTCACACAGAGTTAAAGTCCTAGGGACTCCCAGGCTGCGCAGCTGGTCCTTCAGGGGCATAGTTACCCCATTCAGGACCAGGGAGTCCTCCACACCTGCCCGCCTCCTGTCCCCCAGTTCCTGGGTGTGCCAGTGTGGTGTAGTGGTTAAGAGCGGTAGACTCGTAATCTGGGGAACCAGGTTCGCGTCTCCGCTCCTCCACATGCAGCTACTGGGTGACATTGGGCTAGTCACACTTCTCTGAAGTATCTCAGCCCCACTCACCTCACAGAGTGCTTGTTGTGAGGGAGGAAGGGAAAGGAGAATGTCAGCCGCTTTGAGACTCCTTCGGGTAGTGATAAAGCGGGATATCAAATCCAAAGTCCTCTTCTTCTTCCTCCAAAAACAGTACTTCTGTCTTGTCAGGATTCAACCTCAATCTGTTAGCCGCCATCCATCCTCCAACCGCCTCCAGGCACTCACACAGGACCTTCACCACCTTCACTGGTTCTGATTTGAAAGAGAGGTAGAGCTGGGTGTCATCCGCATACTGATGAACACCCAGCCCAAACCCCCTGATGATCTCTCCCAGCGGCTGCACATAGATGTTAAAAAGCATGGGGGAAAGGACAGAACCCTGAGGCACCCCACAAGTGAGAGCCCAGGGGTCTGAACACTCATCCCCCACCACCACTTTCTGAACACGGCCCAGGAGGAAGGAGCGGAACCACTGTATAACAGTGCCCCCAGCTCCCAACCCCTCTAGGCGGTCCAGAAGGATGTTATGGTCAATGGCCTTGGCCCTGCGCAGGACATGTGGAGCTGCCCTGGGAGACACTCAATGCAGCAGCCAGACTATGGGCTGGGATCCCTCTCTTTATTCCTGGCCTTTCTCTCCCATATTTCCATCCTTACTCCCCATGGGGTTTGGAGGGGGGGCTAGTCCCCCTCCTCGTCCCGCTTTGGAAAGCCATCTGCACATGTTTCCTCTGTTGTGCAATGACGCTGAGCGACGTCACACAGAGTTAAAGTCCTAGGGACTCCTCTGTTGAAAGAAGGGAGAAATGAGTTTGGGATCCTCTGATCTCCAGGAAGGAGAGCGTTGCAGACCTCGCCCCTCCCTGGCAGGACCCTCTCCTCCCCCTGCATGAGCAGATCAGGCCCCCCAGGCATCCTCCCCCCCCCTGCTGCAGCCCTGGGACCCCCACCGTCTCCCCACTGCACCCTCTGGGGGGAGAGAGAGAGAGGAGACTCACCAGATCCCAGGAGGGGACAGCCATGCAGCCCTTGCAGGAAAGGACTGGGGAGGGAGGGAGGGAGGGAGGGGCCTGGGCTCTGGAGGACCTGGCCCCCCCTCTTGCTTCCTGTCCTCTCTAGGAAGGCAGCTCGGTTCCCTTTAACCCTTGCAAAGCCCAGCTCGTCCAACTCTCGGCTTTTCATTCTTTTTTATGGATTTAGGGGGGCTACGCCAATGCCCAGATATCCTTTTGGGGGTGAGGCTCTTGGCTGGACTCTGAGCATCTCCCTCCCTTGGCCAGAAACCGGAGGAAGAGCTTGCAGGGAAAAGGGCTTTGCAGGAGGCAAGGAACCTCCTCCTCGGATTCAGGAGTGGAGAGAGAGGAGGGGACCCGAGGGTCATCTAGTCCAACCCCCAGCAAGGCAGGAATCTCAGCTCAAGCATCTCTGCTTAGAAACCTCCAAGGAAGGAGAGTCCACCACCTCCCAAGGGAGACCTTTCCCCTGCCAAACTGCTCTTAGGTGTCCCTCAAGGCAGCGGGTCCTGAGTTCGAGCACTGCGGAAACAATCGCACTGGCTACCAAGGAGGAACCAAGCGAAGCTCAAAATAAATAAATCCTATTCTCAGCATAAATGAGTAATACTTTCTTATGCCTGCTTTCTATGCTAATATACAAAAGTATGCCATTTCCCTTTCCAGAAATGCTTTATTGCTAATTCAATGGACTGAAAATGGATGGTTGTTTTTATTATGTTTGGGGAAACTTTTAATATTAGATTGACTATTGTATTTTAATATTTTGTTGGAAGCCGCCCAGAGTGGCTGGGGAAACCAAGCCAGATGTGTGGGGTATGTAGGTATGTAGGTATGTATAAATAAATAAATAAATATTATTACTACTACTACTATTATTATTTCTTAAATTGATCAGGTGAGTGTTCTCCTTTCGAAAGAGGCAGGTGGAATCTCCACGGTTGCTAATAGCATAACGCTGAAAGGCTAGTGAAATATGGGGAGCCCTAGAGCATCTGCTTGGCATGCAGAATGTCCCAGGGTCAACCCCTGACATCTCCTGCAAGGGCTGGATGAAATCCCTGCCTGAAACTCTGGGGAGCTGCTGCCAGTCAGTGTAGACCAGGGGTCCTCAAACTATGTCCAGTGGGCTGAATCCTGCCCGCCAGGGTCATGAATCTGGCCTGCATGGCCATCTCAGAACCTGCCAAGGGTCCGAGGCTGAAAGCATCTCACCGCCCACTCAGTCAGTCCCTGCGCTACGCTGAGGTCAATGCCACTGGCGTGGTGGCAGCTCTACCAATGGGGGGTTTCGCCTGGAGACAGGGAAGTGTTGTCTTTTGGCCTGAAGAGCGAAGGTGAGGTTGGCGGAGGAAGGCAGACTTGGGTCGATTCGGTTTCGTTAGGTAGACGTTTACTTCAGAGGTGGGAGAAGGAAGTATAGTCCTGTTTCTGTGAGTGGCGCAGCGGTCTTTCCCCTCATGTGATTCACATGCTCTGAAAGTTGGGATCTGTTTGCAGATTTAAGTTTTAAAAGGGTGGAGTGGAACCGAATATCAACCATCTCCTTAGCCTGGGGAGCCACATTCTGGTTGAAGGAGGCCAGGATTAGCCCCCAAGGCCTGGGGTGTCCTTTCCTTCTAGTAGGACTTGGAGAACACTCTTGGAATAGCCTTGCCAGGTGCTCAGGGACGGACTCACCTGTCCCCATGTCCTTCTCTTGGCAGATGTGCTGCGGTTGCACATCCCTCCCCCAGGGGTGAGTATTGCAGAGAACCAGAGCAGGGACTCAGACCTGCCCTCCTTGCCCCCCACTCTGCACTCTCGGATGTGGAGATGACCTCCCTTCAGGAGGATCTGACAGCCTGACTTTGGCCTTTCAGCTGCTGGAGGAAGATCAAGGTGATTCAGGACTGCCAGGCAGCTCAGCTCAGGGTGCTCCGAATCCTGAAGTGCTCCAAGCAGGAGACGGCCCAAGCCCTCCTGGTGAGTGATGGGTGGTGTGGGGGACCCCCATGGGGAAGTGGGGGAGGGAGGGGCTTTGGGGAAGGGGTTGTCCGTCTGCCGGAGAGGAGGACCCTACTGGCTTAGGTCATGGGGAGCCATTCCCGTAGAAAGCCAAGCGTGGAGAGAACCAGAACAGGGATTGGGCCCCTCAGACCTGCTCCCCACTGGCTGGGCTCTTTGCCCCCCCCCCCCACTCTGCAGTTGGTGGTGGTTGACGAAGAATTAGGCGAGGCGTTCAGTGGATTCTTATATTCTCAGTTTCTTATTTTGATTCTTATTTCATTTATTACTTTTATTTCAGTTATTTATTTATATTTCATTTTAACACTTTATTTTATTTATTTTGCACAAAGCAGCTCAGAGCCCTCCTTTCCCCTCACAGCTGTTGCTTTTGTTTTGGTTGATTTTCTTGATTTCAGCCCGCTGAGATTCTTGACACGGTGAGCTTTTGTGGTTAATTGTTTGTTATTATGTGATTTGTTTTTATTTTAATATTTTTGTTCTTCATTTTAATATTTTATTCTTATTTAGTTTAATTTTTTTATTTTACATTTTTATTTTGTGCCCATTTGTGCCTATTTTGTTTTTATTTTGTATATATTTGTTTTGTACATAGAGTACTTAGGCTTATGTGTGGGGTTGGGGTCAGAGTTAGGCTTGGATGGGCATTTTAGATAGTTAGCTAGTTTAGAGAGGAAGGTGGGAAGTTTTCCTGGAATAAATGGGCAGGCTGTAAGTAGGATTCCTTCCCTTTCTCTTGGTCTCCTGGGGGGGGGGGGTTGTGTCCTGGGGTCCCCTGCACAGCCTTGGCTCTCCTAGTCCAGCCCTCCAACCACTACACCTCTACCTGGCTCCATTTTCCATCTCTCCAGCCAGAGGCATCTTAGCCATTGAGGCTACTGGCGCAAGGCGCCAGGTCACCATGGCCTGGAGGGCGCCTCTGCCCTCCAGCCCCGCCGGCAACGCCGCCCTCGCCCACCTCTTCTCAGGCTGCGGATGCGGAGAGGCCGTTGGCGAGCCTCCCGTCAGCTTGGCAGCCAGGGCTCTCTGGACGGCAGCACCGCGCCGCCCCTTTCTCAGTGGTGGCGCAGTGCTGCCGTCCAGGGAGCCCTGGCTGCCGCGCCGACGGGAGGCTCATGTTGGCCTCCCCGCGTCCGCAGCCTGGCCCTGCCTGGCGGAGCGCGAGTTCAGCGTCCCCGCCCACCGCGCCGCTCTCTCCGGCTGCCCGCCACGCATAGCCCCGCCCGGCGGAACGCGAGGGGCGCCGGAGGGATCTTTGCGCCAGGGCGCCAGATAGGCTTAAGATGGCCCTGTCTTCAGCTGTATAGATGAGTAAATGAAACCATCCGTACTTAAGACACCCCAATCTCTGCTGACCTTGGTTCCAAGGAAAACGGACTCTGGGTGAGCTATGGTTCATTATTGTTTTTATTGTTTTTATTTTTAAAATAATTTTTATTGGGTTTTACAATTTTTTAAAGCACAACAACATCATGGTTAAATTTTCTTTGCTTCCCCCCTCTCACCGTGGGAAGCACACTTTTCATCACCCCCCTCTCACAGAGGCCCATAATCATTGTACATTTAACCAAATTAATACTCCTTCATAACATTGCTTAAGCCTAGCTCTGCTCCTTAGCTAAGCATTTCCATTTTTCCAAATATATTTTACTATTGACTTCCCCGACTCCCCGCTAGTGGATTCATCTTTAATCATCTTTATCAGGTTTCTAATTCCTCTTCTTATACAACCTCTTTTATATACTAATTTCCGTTATTTAAATACTGTCTTTTATCCTAGGCCTTTTTCCCCTAATTACCACACAATGTTCGCCCCCCCCTCCCCCGTTCTAGAGTTCCTGGCTGTTTTATCTTCCTCTACTTATTTCATTACCACATTCATCTTTATTATTTACTCATACCATTAACCATGTCCATTCTCCTAGTATTCAAAGCCGGAAAGGTAACCAATTTTATATAGACATTACCTTAATTATCCCACACCCACCCTTTTTGCCACCCAACAGTTCTCTTGGTCACAGGGACCTTCTTCCTTCTTACGCTGCAGTCTCTTCAGATCTTCCTTCCCTGTTCGGCCTCGTCCAGTTGGATGATTTCTTTTTCTTTTCTTTTCAAAAGTCTTTTTCCTTTCAGAGTCTTTTTTTCTATCTGTTTTGTTGTTTCCAGTCCTCATCCTTTGATTCTTTTTTCTATTGGCAGTTCCAAGAGCTTTACGTCTTTTGTTTTGCCGGCTGCAGCAGTTTTTTTCCAATGTTACTTTTTTCTCACGGTCTAGGATGTGTTTTTCTTCTGTTACATCTGTTGCCTTTCCCACCATTGTTACATCTGGTATGATGTCATTGTTGTTTTGGTGGTCTTGCAACCATTCATTGGATGCTCTGACGGAGTCTCTTATTTCAAGTGCCATCTCAAAAAAAAATTCAAGTTCCTCTTCCGTCAGATCATTCGCCATTTTTTCCAAATATCACAGTCTCAACATGTAATTCTTAAAGTTTAATCCATCAAAACTTCTTTAAAGCCAGGTTCCCCCAGAACCACAGGGAGACAGGGTAACTGCTTACGCTAATACAACGTTTCCTTTTTGTTTCCACTTTCACTTCGCCTCGGCTACACAGTCCCGTTACATTGTTTCCACCGCAAAGGGATCGACCTCCGTGTTTAAAATCCCTTGCCCAGTCCAAATTAGTCCAAATTTGTCATCAACTTACAATTCTGGTGTTTCCAATCCTTTTTTCCTTTTCTTGGAGAAATTAAGTGCTCCGAACGGCCGGTGCGTGCAGCTTCGCTTAGTAAAGGCAGTCGATAGACCCGATGAGGCTCCGTCTCCACCCGGCTCTCTCTCGATCGCCCTTACTAGGGCTCCCGGGGAGCCAGGGAGACGTCTGGAGCCTCCGCCGAATCACCATGCCCCTGGGACACTCTTCCTGGGGTTCTTGAAGGGGTCCGCGGCGCTGGCGCGGTTTCCCCCCCCCTTTACTGAGCCGGGGATCGTGGAGCGCGATTTCCCCCCGACCAGCCGTTCCAGCACTTAACCGGAAGTCCGGTTCATTATTGTTTTTAAGAGGGAACTAAAGGGGAAATCCAAATAAGCCAGACTGGATTGCTCAATCTATATGATTCTAACAAATCCATCAACTAGCTTCCACTAATGTGCAAGAGAATGTGCTCTGCTAGCACGAGTGAGGAAGGACAATATATCCTCTCCTACCATTCACAACATTCCCACACTGATACTGAGAATCTAAGTGCCTTCGACCACTGGAGTCTCATTTGTGGCTGTGTTCCTAATACATAACCAAGTGTGAAGGTTCCAGTTACAGGTAGGTAGCCGTGTTGGTCTGTCATAGTCAAAACAAAATAAAAAATAAAAAAATTCCTTCCAGTAGCACCTTAGAGACCTGAAGAAGTGTGCATGCACACGAAAGCTCATACCAAGAACAAACTTAGTTGGTCTCTAAGGTGCTACTGGAAGGAATTTTTATTATTTTTTATTTTGTTTCAAGTGTGAAGGGTGTGTTTTATTAACAGCCCTCCTGTGAATAAGGAATAAGGATTTGAACAAGAAAGAACAATCTTGGAATGAACAGTGATTAGTAATAATGTGAAAAATCTATCCAAAATTTATGAATTTTTACTGGAGTGGCACACAAAGGATGAGTTGGTCAAGTGTACGATGATTAAATGGGCAATGGATTTAGGCCATAATATTGATTTTGATAAATGGCATAGATTGTGGAATACAGGGGTCAAATTCACTGCATCTGTAGCCTTAAAAGAAAACATCTTTAAGATGATGTACAGATGGTACATCACGCCTTCCAAATTAGGGAAAATGTATAACGTGGCAGACAGGAGGTGCTGGAAATGGAAAGAAAAAGAAGGCGACTTTATCCACATGTGGTGGTACTGTGATCGGGTTAAAAAATACTGGGAAGATGTCTATAATGAAATTTAAAAAATCCTTAGATATAATTTTAGGAAAACACCGGAGGCCATCCTGTTGAGTATGGTGGGGGAGGATATCAGGAAAAAGGATGAAAAAATATTTCTGTATGCAGTGACGGGGGCCATAATATTACTGGCCCAAGTTTGGAAACAGCCACAATTGCCAACAATTGAAGAATGGAGACAAAAGATGATAGAATACATGATGATAGCCGAGACAACTGCTAGAATCCGACAGCAGGGAAGTGACAAATTTGAAAAAGAATGGGGAAAATTTGTGAAACATATTAATAAAGAGTATGGTATATAAATTACTGTCAGAAGGAAATGAGACTCAAAGCCAGACTTTTGGAAAAATTCTTTATTGAAAATACACATGGATATAGACCTATAATGGACTAGAGACATAAAATAACAAATATTGAAAGATAATAATGAAATGGTGCAGAATGATAGGATTGAAAATTAGTTGATTAAATTGTATAAAAAAGAAATTAAGGTATTATGATGTACTATATAAAGAATATATAAATCGTGAAAAACAAAAAATGGTATATAAAAATAACAGGAGAAGGTTGGGGGGAAGTCATTGTGGACAAGGTATTGGGTGTAGGGGTAGTTTTGTATGGCAGATTGTTGATGTTGTTCTGTGTTCGGGGAGGTCGGGGGAGGGGGGTAGTGGGAGGGGCGGGTTTGTATGTTGTAATTATGTTTCTCATGTCTGGATTATAAGAATATTTGGGAGGAAAAAGAAAGAAAAGAATATGTTAAATCAGATGGAGAAAAGACAATTTGTAATATATTTATGTTCAATTTTGTCCAAAATCTAATAAAAATTATAAAAATAAAAAAAAAAGAGAATCTAAGTGCCTTCGACCACTGGAGTCTCATTTGTGGCTGTGTTCCTAATACATAACCAAGTGTGAAGGTTCCAGTTACAGGTAGGTAGCTGTGTTGGTCTGTCATAGTCAAAACAAAATAAATAAATAAATAAAAATTCCTTCCAGTAGCACCTTAGAGACCTGAAGAAGTGTGCATGCACACGAAAGCTCATACCAAGAACAAACTTAGTTGGTCTCTAAGGTGCTACTGGAAGGAATTTTTTTATTTTGTTTGTTTCAAGTGTGAAGGGTGTGTTTTATCAACAGCCCTCCTGTGAATAAGGAAATCCAACCTCCATTGACTCAAAGAAGCAACAAGGGAATCTGCTCCAGTGTCCCATGAGGTCTGTGGGGCCCTTAAAGAAGCAGGAGCCATTTCTGTGCCCTGAGCCCCAAAAGGTCAGTAGACCTCCCTGCGAATCCTGCGGAACTGAGCTCCTCCTCCCATCTTCTCCAGGGCCACTTAGCAGAAAGCCAAACCATTGCAATCAATCAGTCTAAAAAGATACTATTATCTTTCTCATTTATTGCAAAATTAAGTTGAAACAGGTATGAAGATGACATTGGCCCACTTGCCAATGAATATTTGCTTTATGAACAACAACTGCAGTTTAACATGAACAAGCAGCATTCCTTGGAGGTTCCCTTCCTGGAGAAATGAGCCTGGCTCCCTCCTTGGGGTCTTTTGCCCGGCAGGTCAAGACTTCGCTGTCCCAAGAGGCTTTGGGGAAGTGACGGCTTTGCATGAAAGCGCTGGTAACATGCTGCTTCTATGGGAATTGAAATATACTCGGAGTCTAGTGTGGATTTCATGCTCTTTATTCAGCTCATACGGTAGTAGCGAGGAAGAATGAAAGTTTCCCCAGAACGTCTGCTTTATATACATTATTTACACAATGGGCCCCATGTGATTGGCTAATTCCGGGATACTTCTGTGGGCCAATCAGGTTGTGGATTCACTTCCACCTGGAGCTGGATTGGGTGGCTCCTGCGGACCAATCAGACTGCTGCATTCTGGATCCTATTGTTCTAGGACCAATCAGACTGCTGCCTTTTGGATCCTATTCAACTCAGTACATAACACCCCTCCCCTCTAAGTTCCAGTCCTGTCCGGGAGGTTGCATTCATAGTCCTCAAGGTACACCGGCCGCCTACATATGCGTTGTGGCCTGGGGTGCTCCCTGGTCAGGGGTTCGGGTTCTGGCTCGTGTTCCGAGGCTGCTGGCTGTGATGGGGCCGTTTGGTCTGGTGCAACCGGCTCGCTCAGTCGTGGCTCTGGTTCCAGTGTCCTTTCGGCCTCGCGGGTCCTCTCTGTATTTACTGATTCTGCCTCCCCTGCCGGCCTCTCTTGCTCTCCGGGCCTCACTGCCCCACTGTTCCCTTGGGACTCCTCTGACCTGTCCTCCTCCTGGTTTTCTCCTGGGAATCGTTGCGGTAGCTGGTCGCAGTGACGGCGCCAGCATTGCCTCCCCTCCATTAGCACCTCGTACGACACGGGGCCAGTCACCCTGGTGACTGTGGCTGGTACCCATGCCGGGCCTGCCCCAAAATTCTTTGCGTACACTGGGTCCTGGGCCACGAAGGTCCGGGGGTTCCTGCTTTCCCCCACCACTACTTCATTCTGAGCTCTGTAGGGGGTGAAGGCGGTCCAGTCTGATTGCGAGGCGCCGGCCCATTAGTAGTTCAGCGGGGCTCCAGCCAGTTGTTGAGCTGGGGGTGCTGTGCTGTGCTAGAAGGAATGTGGCAAGGCGGTACTCCCAGTCCCCTTGCGTCATGTGGCGGAGGGTGTCCTTGGTGGTCCGCACCATGTGCTTTGCTTGGCCATTGGTGGCAGGGTGGAATGGCGCCGAGCAGATGTGGCGGATGGCGTTCTGCGCTGTGAAAGTCTGGAATTCTTCTGATGTAAATGCGGTTCCGTTGTCTGAGATGAGAGTGTCAGGGAGCCCGTGGGTTGCAAACAGCCTGCGTAGTACCCGGATGGCTACGGATGTAGAAGTGGACGGTACCAGTGCGACTTCCAGCTATTTGGTGTAGGAGTCCACCACTATGAAGAATGTTTTCCCCTGGAAGGGGCCAGTGAAGTCCATGTGCAGGCGTGACCATGGTGCTTGGGCGGACTCCCATGGCTGGACTGGGGCCCTTGGGGGATCCGGGTGGGATTCTTGGCAGGCCTGGCAGTGTTTGACCCAGGCCTCTATCTCTCCGTCAATCCCCGGCCACCACACATAACTCCTGGCGAGGGCCTTCATTCTCACTACCCCTGGGTGTTTCTCGTGTAGGGCTGTAAGGACCCTTTTGCGGAGGGGCTGGGGAACAACGACCCTGCTTCCCCATAACAGGCACCCCTTGTGGGCCGACAGTTCATGTTTACGGGTTGTGTAGCCAGCGAATTCTGCCCCGGGGCTGCTGCTGGGCCATCCCCTCCACACCCAGTCCAGGACCCAGGAGATGACCCTATCTTTCTTGGAATGGTGAGCAACTTCTTGTGCCTGAATGGGGCGGTCGGGAAGCAGCTCCAGGGTCATAACCTCTTGTGTGGGCGCTGGGTCGGGGCCTGTTTCTGGTAGTGGTAGCCTGCTGAGGGCATCTGCGTGGCCCATCGCCTTCCCAGGGCGGTGAATCAGTGCATACTGGTAGCCGGCAAAGAAAATTGACCACCTGAGGACGCGAGGAGACAGCACTTGGGGGGTCTGCTTTTCGTGGGCAAACAAGCCAAGCAACGGCTTGTGGTCAGTCACCATGGTAAAGGGCCGTCCGTACAAGAAATCATGGAATTTTTTTACTCCCTTCACGATTGCCAGACCCTCCTTGTCGATTTGCGAGTAGTTCCACTCGGCTGTGGCAAGCGTCTGGGAAAAGTATGCCACTGGCACCTCTCTTCCATCCGGGAGTTTGTGTCCCAGGACAGCGCCGATGCCGTAGGGCGAGGCGTCACATGCTAGCACTACTGGCAGCCTCTTGTCGAATTGTGTCGAGACAGAGTTTGAAACGAGCAAGTCCTTGACTGCCTGGATTGCGGCCTCCTAGCGCTGGCCCCACACCCAAGGGGCCTGCTTGTCCAGGAGTCTGTGTAGGGGCTCCGCTACAGCCGCCTTATGGGGAAGGAAGGCATGGTAAAAGTTCAATAGTCCCAAGAAGGCCTGAAGTTCAGTCTTGCCCTTGGGCGTTGGGGCAGCCTTACTAGTGTCCCATACGACCCTTTTTTCCACTGATATATTTAAATTTATTTCAAAATAGTCCTTGAGGGTCTTTTGGGCCTTCTCACAAATGTCCTCCTTTCTAAAGAGAGAGTCATTCATCCTCCATCTGAAAGAACCCTGCGGTGTTAGTCTTAGATCCAGTTGTACTGCATTATGGTCTGAACATGTTTTTGGATGTATCTCTGCTTTGAGTATCTTGGGAGCAAGTTCCCTAGATACCTATATGTAATCGTATCTGTTCCACGACTGCATCGCCTCTGAAAAATAAGTTGGCTCCGTATCCATTGGATTTTATAGTCTCCAGGAATCAATCAAGTCCAGGTTGTCTGCCATGTCAAAGAAAGTCTTTGGTAATCTTCCTTCATTTGTTATTCTTGCTCTTTGCGATCTATCCATTAAGGTGGAGACCACTCCATTGTAGTCTCCCATACATATCAATTTGTAATCCATATAGTCCAGCAGTGTGTCGTGGAGTTTCTTGTAGAACAGTGTTTTACTGTCATTTGGTGCATAAAGTCCCAGTATCAAAATTTTTTCGCCTTGCACTGATAATTCTATTGCCACATATCTTCCTTCTTCATCTTTAAAAAGCATTTTAGGAATGTATTTCTCTTTGGCGTAGATAACAACTCCTCTCTTTTTTACTCTGTCTGATGTGATGAATTCCTGGCCCAATCTTTTGTTCTGTAATACTCTTCTATGCGTTCTAACCACATGTGTTAGCATGTCAGGTCCTGTAAGCATGTCAGGTCCAGATTCTGTTTAGTCAACACATGGTATATCCTGCGTCTCTTGGACCTCTCGTTCAAGTCATGAACATTCCACGTCAAAATTTTAAGGGCCATCTTCTCTAAATAGGTCCGGCTCCTGCTCCTTCTTCTTTGTCTTCTGGTGTTGGGTCCACTCCAGCTCCTGGTCCCGCTCCCGGTGTATCAGGAAAAAGAAAATGTCCCAGTGGAGGGCCTTGTCCTTCAAAATCAGCGGCGTTCTTTTCCAGGAATCTCCTTTTGTCCTCTACTGATCTGATTTTTATCTTTCTTTCTCTGTATTTGAATGAGAGGCCTTGGGGGAATTCCCACTGAAAATAGATTCCCTTTCTCTTGAGAGCTCCTGTTAGGTCAGCGTAGTTTCCTCTCAGTTCCAGGAAGTATTTTG
Source organism: Darevskia armeniaca (assembly GCA_034641395.1). Classification (NCBI taxonomy): domain Eukaryota; kingdom Metazoa; phylum Chordata; class Lepidosauria; order Squamata; family Lacertidae; genus Darevskia; species Darevskia armeniaca. The sequence goes on from JAWWNF010000106.1 coordinate 481,754, forward strand.
GAATGTCTTTGAATATAATTATTCTGTGTTGCTGAACTTCAAGGTTCTTCTCGTAATGTAGGCCCAAAATCTTGTCTCTTTGTTCTCTACTCTGAAGCTCAATCAAACAATCATTCAGTATCTTAGATTCTTTCTTTTTGCCTCTTATTCCAAATCTGTAGGCCTTGACAATTGTAGATTCTACTTCCTCCTTCTCTAGGCCCCAACAGTCAGCAAACGCATTGGCCAAGAATTCCTTCAAATTTGCTTGTTCCAATTCTGGGATCCCTCTCAAATGTAGGTTTTTTTCTCTTTCCTTGAGCTGTAAAAGAGAAATTGCAACCTGTGCGATTCTTGTTGTCTTTCCAGGCTTGAAACCCGGACAGATTCCAAATTCGTAACTCTGGATTCTACTTGTGTGACTTGGGCTTTAGTTTCTATGATTTATTGTTTCAGTGTGCCTAATTGTTTAATACCCTCAGTATTAGCCTCCACTTTTTTATTTAAGGCCTCAATACTTTCTGTATTTTTATTCAAGTCTCTTTTTAATTCCGCCAAACCAGCCAGCAGCTGTTCTCCAATAGAGCCTAATAAGGAGTCTTTCCTTCCTTTTTCTCCTTTCTCCCCTTTCTCCTTTACATAAACTCTGGCTCTAGTTGTTAGCTCATCACCATGCATGTTGACAACAATTCCTGCAGCTGCCGGTAGTCAAGATCAAGTCCTGATAAGATATTACTTTTTGGCTTTTGGGTTTGTTCCCAGAGAGTTGGAGCACACAGACACCAGAATGTACAGTTCAAATTTTTAAAAGTTTCCCTCTACGGGCAGTAACACCAGACCTGGAACAAATGCACAAATCAGAGCTTTTAATCCGGCTGTCTGCCGTTTCTCTCACTCTCTGGAGTTGCACCTTTGCCACTTTTAGTATGAAGAAGTCAGTATGTTGCACAGTAATTCCAGTCCCCTTCAATTGTAGCAATTTTGGGCTCTGTAGCAGGTAAAGTCAGTTCAAAAGTAACCAGTCGGAAACGAAAGTAGCAAGTCCTGTCTCTATTGTTATGTCACAATGAACCTCTGCCACTCTGACCCGGTCTCCGCATTCCAGAGGGTGAGCGGTGCTTCCTTAATCAATAAATCTACAATATTACAGGGGATCTTGCAGTCCAAATTCACCCCCCTCGCCCTGCCCGATAGGGTTTTTTTAGCAGATAAAGTCTTGGAAGTTCAAAGAACATAAAGAGTCCTTTCGCGGCTGCAGTCTCCTTTCATTTACTTTCACTTTTGCCGTAACGGAAGAGATGGACTTCCCTTTTAAATCTCTTCCGCGATCCAATTGCTTCTTAATTGTTACTCAAATTAAATCTTGTACTCACAGTAGCCAATTGTCCCTTTTAGTCCTTTTCGGGAGAAAATCAAGCGCTCAGTTGCTGTCAGTTTACGCAGCTTCACTTCGCTGGGGAAGTCGCTGGATCCTCAGTGTTCCCTGTCTACCACCCCGCTCATTCTCGGCAGGGGAGATTCTGCAAACACCCGCCGGATCTTCATGTCCTCAGGCCGCCCCACCTGAGGCTTTTTGGGGGGTCCGTAGCGCGGTTACGGCACCCCCCAGCCCGACAAAGCTGGAAAACCTCGGAGCGCGAGGTTTTCCCGACTGATCAGCACGGCGCTTGACCGGAGGTCCACCAGAACAGCATTGGCTTTTTTAGCTGCTGCACCACACTGTTGACTCATGTCAAGTTTATGGTCTACCAAGACTCCTAGATCCTTTTCACATGTACTGCTCTCAAGCCAGATCCCTAGGCCTTTAAGAGTTGGAGTCTATTCCCTACACCCACAGGTCTCAGGATGGTTTCATCATAAAAATACAAAACACCACATTTTAAAAGGGCATTAGATGTCAATCAGCCAAAGGTCTGGTTAAAAAGGTGCGAATTTGCCTAGCTCCTAAAGCTGTATAAAGGTTTTCCCGACCTTTGTATGGATTCTTTGATGGGAAGTGAGACTGTCCTTCGTACTAAAACTCTTTCCACATTCCACACACTGATAGGGTTTCTCCCCTGTATGAATTCTCTGATGCTTAGTGAGAGAGGACCTCTCAGTGAAGCTCTTTCCACATTTCACACACTGATACGGTTTATCCCCTGTATGAATTCTTTGATGGGAAGTGAGAGAGGAGCTCTTACTGAAGCTTTTTCCACATTCCACGCACTGATAGGGTTTCTCCCCTGTATGAATTCTCTGATGTTTAGTGAGAGAGGAGCTATTAGTGAAACTATTTCCACATTCCACACACTGATAGGGATTCTCCCCTGTATGAATTCTTTGATGGCAAATGAGACTGTCCTTTATACTAAAGCTCTTTCCACATTCCACACACTGATATGGTTTCTCCCCTGTATGAATTCTTTGATGGCAAGTGAGAGAGGAGCTCTGACTGAAGCTCTTTCCACATTCCACACACTGATATGGTTTCTCCCCTGTATGAATTCTTTGATGGCAAGTGAGAGAGGAGCTCTGACTGAATCTCTTTCCACATTCCACACACTGATATGGTTTCTCACCTGTATGAAGTCTCTGATGGGAAGTGAGAGAGGGCCTCTCAGTGAATCTCTTTCCACATTCCACACACTGATATGGTTTCTCTCCTGTATGAATTCTTTGATGGCAAGTGAGAGAGGAGCTCTGACTGAATCTCTTTCCACATTCCACACACTGATATGGTTTCTCACCTGTATGAAGTCTCTGATGGGAAGTGAGAGAGGGCCTCTCAGTGAATCTCTTTCCACATTCCACACACTGATAGGGCTTCTCCCCTGTATGAATTCTCTGATGTTTAGTGAGAGAGGAGCTATCAGTGAAACTCTTTCCACATTCCACACACTGATATGGTTTCTCCCCTGTATGAATTCTTTGATGGGAAGTGAGAGAGTACCTCTCAGTGAAGCTCTTTCCACATTCCACACACTGATATGGTTTCTCTCCTGTATGAATTCTCTGGTGTTTAGTGAGAGAAGAGGTCAAACTGAAGTTCTTTCCACATTCCACACACTGATAGGGTTTCTTTCCTGTATGAATTCTTTGATGGGATGTGAGATTGGAGCTCAGACTGAAGCTCTTTCCACATTCCATGCACTGATAGAGTTTCTTTCCAATGAGGTTTTGTTGATGGGACGTGGAATGGGAGTTCTGACTGCAGCTTTCGCCACACTCCAAATTTTTACGTGGCTTCTCCTCTCTGGGGATTTTATCATGGTCACCTTTGTTCTCGATTTCCGATTCATCACAATCTGCAATGGAAACAAAAAGGGATTAGAACCTCAGGAACAAATGGAGAAGAACTGGAGGGAGTTGGGTGTGTGTTTATTACCTGTGTTATTTGTCATTAACCAACATATTTATTATTAGATTCTGATGAGTTATTGAATTATGCTTTTTTTGATATACAGTATTGGTCAAAATCGTGGAAAACCTTTGGGGAAAAGTGCATTTCAGAGGTTTGATGGCTCATAACACCACTTCTTTTGGAATAATAGTATAAAATTATTTATCAATGGAAAGATAATTTAATCAAGAATGCAATTCAACAAAGTTTGTTCAATTACCCATATTCTATCAAACGTTATAGCCAAATAACCAGAAAAAAGAAACACAACTTGCTTAGGTTGACTTTTGTCAGTGTGTTATGTGAATGGTATCAAGGTGGTTGGGGTTTTTTATGTTCTTTCATTCAGTGAGGTTGTAAAGCATAATAACATTATAGAAATGGCAGAAAGAGTTGATTGGTCACCTAGAAAGCAATGTAAAGTTGTACTATTAAGTGAACAAGGCTACAGTTATGAAGAAATTAGATGAAAGATTGGGGAAAACATAACCAAAGCTGGCATTTCTATATTTTTGAAAAGGTATAAGGAGACTCAGTCACTACAAAATCAGACTGGTAAAGGTAAGAAAAGGTGCACAAAGGAAAGTGACGATCAAAGAATGGAGAGACTGTCCCTACATGACAGAAGAAAATCATCTGGGTGTATACAAGATGAAATGGTGCAATGTAATGTGAAGTTGAGTGCAAGAACTGGTCTAAATGTTAGAATTCCAAGTAAAAAGCAATTGTTATCTCTCAAGCAAAGGTTGAAAAGATTAAACTGGGCTAAAACCCATGTTAACTGGACAGCGGAACAATGGGACAGTGTTATTTGGAGCAATGAGACCCAAATCTCCTTGCTTGGTAGTGATGGCATGAAATACGTGAGAAGAACCAGAGAAGATTTACATCCTACTTGCATTACACCGACTGTGAAACACCCAAAACAAAATAAAAAATAAAAAATTCCTTCCAGTAGCACCTTAGAGACCAACTAAGTTTGTTCTTGATATGAGCTTTCTCGCTGTGCACACGAAAGCTCATACCAAGAACAAACTTAGCTGGTCTCTAAGGTGCTACTGGAAGGAATTTTTTTATTTTTTATTTTGTTTTGACTATGGCAGACCAACACGGCTACCTACCTATAACGTGAAACACCCAGATAGTGTGATGATTTGGGGTTGTATGGCAGCAAATGGTGTGGGCAGAATTTGTGTCATTTATGGGAATGTAAACGCCCCAAAATCCATGTATGAAATACTTGAGCCCAAACTGAAGCATTCTGCAGGTGATCTTTTCCCAGATGCTGAAGCATTTATGGGTCACCTTCCGCTGACACTGTGAGATACAACTCTTTGGTAGCCTGCAAATACCTAAGTACCCTCTTGACACCACTCCAGGCGTGCACACTGGGATTTGCAGCTTCTCTACTGAGCAGATTCACAGCAAACGCTATGTCTGGTCTGCTCCACTGTGACAGATATAACAGAGTCCCAAGTGCTGACTGAAAGATCTAGGGGTTATTGAACTCAGAGCTTTGGCTGTCTTTCACAATGCATATCTCCATGGGAGTTCTGGTACCGGCACACTCAGACATTCTAAACTTCTCAAGCAACTGCTCAATCTTACCTTTCTGGCTGAGCAAAAAACTTCCATCCTGGGTTCTGTGAACCTGGACACCTAAGTACACCTGAAGGCAGCCCTGTTTAGGGAAGTTTTTAATGTGTGATATTTTAATGTATTTTAATGTTTGTTGGAAGCCGCCCAGAGTGCCTGGGGGGACCCGGCCAGATGGGCGGGGTACAAATAATAAATTATTATTATTATTATTATTATTATTATTATTATTATTATTATTACATACTCACAGGGCCTAGCTCCTTGAGCTTGAAGTGTTTTCCAAGCTCCTTGGCAAACTGTTGCACCTGTTCCTGAGTCTTTCCAGCGTGAATCAGATCATCAACAAATATCAAAACCTGTTCCTGTTGCTCACCTGTTCCCTTCAGGTAGAGACAGCTGTCAGCTAGACTCTTCCTGAAGCCCATGCTCTCCAGAGCATCATTCAAGCACATATTCCAGTTCCTGGCTGACTGCCGTAAGCCATAGATGGATTTGTGCAATCTCCAGACTAAACCTGGCTTGTTGCCCTCGAACCCTGGCGGAGGAAGCATGTACAGTTCCTCTTGGAGATCCGAGTTGAGATACACAACGTCCACATCATAATGGCATACCTGGAAATCTCACTGTGCAGCAACAGCCAAAAGCATGAGCAGTTTCACATCTGGAGGTGGGCGAATATACATCTGTATAATGAAGCCCCTTCCACTGCGTGAACCCTCTGTCCACTAACCTGGCCTTGTACTGAACCTCTCCAGTGGTTGTGGGTTTCAGCCTGTAAACCCAGCGACAACCCACTGCCTGTTTGCCCTCTGGCAGCTTTGTGGAGGTGAGGACTCCTAGAGACTTCATGGAACTCATCTCCTTTTCCATGGCTTGCTGCCACCTGCTGGCTTCTGCTGGAGGTAGCTGTTGCACCCCAGCAAAGCTTTCTGGCTCGCACAGAGCCAAATTTGCCCACACGTTTGTAGCTGTGTACCTATCAGGTGGTTTGCCTTTTGTGGTGCATTTGGAACGCCGCAAACCTACCTCAGACTCACTCTCAGACACAGACGTGCTAGTACTGGGTTGTGAGTCACAGGTACCTGGGGATCCTCCGCACGATCTGCTGCGCTTGCTTGGTTCCCCTGGACCTGTTTCTGGAGATGACCTACTGCGCTTGACCTGTCTCCCAGTCCTAGCCACTGGGGAAGTGGGTGCACTCCTGGTCTCTTGCTTGACCACCCTCCTATGAGTTGCCCCCTCTGATGCTGCACCCTGGTTGCAGCCAGGACCCTGGTCCTGACCACCAGCAGCACCTGCAGGTGCTGGTCCACCAGGCGGTGCAACTTGCTGTTCCTCACCAGCAATCTCATTCAGACTTTCTTGCAGCACGCCAGGGTTGCCGTGGATCCGCCTCCACCCACTTTGCTCACAGAACTCAGCACTCCTGCTGACTAGAACCCTGCATTGGTTACCTTCTGGGCAGTGGCGTTCCTAGGGGGCGGGGGGCAGGCCACCCCGGGCAGCAGGGGAGGGGGTGACACTTAGCGAGCTGAGCCCCGCCCGGCACAGGCAAAAACCTCGCTCGGCTGGCGCGCGCTCTCCCGGCTGCAGCTGGGTGGCAGGAGCAGCGGAGGGGAGGGGCGGGCCAGCAGTGAGGTGGCGTCACGCTGATGCTCCTCGCTGGCCTGCCTGCCCCTCCCCTTCGCTGCTCCACCCAGTGCTTAGCAGCAGCAGAGTGCACGCCAGCCGAGCGAGCCAAGCCGAGCCATGCCATGCTGAGCGAGGTTTTTGCCAGCACCAGGCGGGGCTCGGCTCGCTCGGTCAGCTGGCCAGCGTGTGCTCTCCCGGCTGCTGCTGGGTGGCTGGAGCAGTGGAGGGGAGGGGCGGGCCAGCAGCGAGGCGGCGTCATGCTGAAGCCCCTCGCTGGCCTGCCCGCCCCTCCCCTCCGCTGCTCCGCCCCCGGGGTGCCTCCTGTTTTTGCCACCCCGGGCACCCGAGAGGCACCATTTGCCCCTTCTTATCGGTAAGCAAACCTCCACCCTTTCGTATTGGACTCATATCCACAAAAGATCATCTTTCTGGACCGTGATCCACCTTTCCTCCTTTTCGCTTTGGGGATGAAAACCCAGGCTTCACAGCCAAAAGCTCAAAAGAAATGCACCTTAGGCTTCTTACCATACAGCAGGAAATAGGGCGTGTCACCCACCATGGAATTGAAAGAGCGGTTCAAAGAAAACGTCACCGTCTTCCAAGCTTCCGCCCAAAAACGCTGTGGCAAACCTGAGTCAAAAAGCATCACGTCTGCCAATTCTGACAGCATGCGATTTTTGCGTTTTGCAATCCCCCTTCCTGTGGGAATATATTGCTCTTCTGGTGAAGATCGTGGCTGCCCATAGCCATAAATCACAGACCGCCTGGCACACTTCCTCTGTGCCTCTTTGCTTCCAGTCTGTGCAAAAATAGTCCAGCAGAGTTTTCCACGCAGCATCAGCTTGAAATCTTAGCTGAACGTCTGTGTAATAAATCAAGTAATGCCTTGCTCATTAATTCAAAGCGAAACCTTTATTTACACAGAAAGATACAGTAGCTCCCGGGAGAGGACACAGCCATCTCCCTCCTTCCAGCTACGCACTTCTCTCCAGACTCAGACTCTGGGAAAAGCAATAGCTACATGGGAATCACAAGACACCGTGTTACTCGGATGTGACTTCCCCTTCCCCTGTGGGCAGGGCGTACGGCTGAGCTGTTAACCCTGTAAGCTCACAAACCTCACAGATGCGCACATGAATCATGCGTGGGAACGTTAGCACACTGTACCTATGCCTCTGCAGAGGTGTCATTACCTGTTTCCAGAACATACAACCCATCCTGGCTTCGAACCTGGACCAGTGACTTCCCACCTTTCGATATGATGCATACCTGGTCTTCAAAGCAAACTTTAAAACCATCCCTGCCTAGAGCTGAAACAGAAAGCAAGCATGATTTCATCCCTGACAACACATAAACATCACTACCAGCATTTAAACAGGGCATATAAACAAATCCAGCAGATGTCAGAGCTTTTCTAGAACCGTCTGCCAGCGTGACTGGTTTTCCATCATTAATATCCCTGCAGTTCTCCAACTGCGCTATGAGATGGTGTGATGCTCCACTGTTGATAATCCAGCGTTGTTTACAAACACTCTCGCTTTTGTCCACTGAAGCCAAAGCAGCTGCCAAGTGCTGAGAACCTCCGCCTCCTCCACGAGGCTTGCCTCTCTTCCCATGGTGTCCTCTGGCTCCCCTGGCCCCTCTCCCATTGCCATGGGAGACGGCCTTCAAGACTTCCTGTAGACAATCTCGGCGCAGGTGTTCAGCTGAATTGCACCGAAAACACAGCCTTGAGGCAAAAGCACTCACAGGTAAAAGCACCCCCCCCACTTTTGGAAGCATCTGCACAACCCCCTCTGGCTGCGTGCCCTTTCTCTCTCTGCCTCCGATCCTGTTCATCACACAAGCGGCCTGACACAAAATCAAGAGATAGTTGGTCAGCAGGCATCGCCTCAAGGGACAAAGAAAGAGATTCATAGCTTTTGTCGAGCGAAGAAAGCAATATGTACACTTTCTGCTCCTCCGAATAGGGTACTTCCAACTGTCTTAAGGCAGGGGTGGCCAACTCCCAAGAGACTGGGATCTACTTTCAGAATTAAAATCTGGCCGTGATCTACCCCCATTTTTTTGGGTTGAGCTCAAAGTTGTTGAACTTTTTTGGGGATGAGGAACGCCCCGTTTTTTAGGGGTTCGGTTAATTTTTAGTTGTTGAGCTTTTTTTAAGGAGAAGGAAAGGGAGGTGACCAGATTTGGTAACCTTTTTGGGGGGAGCACTGCCCAAATACTTTTCTTATGGGAGAAAACAGAAACTTTTAGAGATTTATTGGGAGAGAGTTGCATAAAAGCACTCACAAAACTGTACGCCGCACAAACTCCTTTACCCACTCCTTTAACCTACCTATCAAGATTTCTTAAAAAATACATGCCTTCATCCATTGTTAGTGTGACACCTGCGTCACCATTTCAGTAACCAACTGTTCAATATCAGGCGAGTACTGTGTCAGGGCCAGCTTCAGGGAATCCTTAAGGTGCTCATCTGTCATGTTTGAACGTTGCTTATTCTTTGTCATTTTTAAATATGAAAATGCAGATTCACACAAATTGTTGTTGTTGTTGTTGTTGTTCAGTCGTTCAGTCGTGTCCGACTCTTCGTGACCCCATGGACCAGAGCACGCCAGGCACGCCTATCCTTCACTGCCTCTCGCAGTTTGGCCAAACTCATGTTAGTAGCTTCGAGAACACTGTCCAACCATCTCATCCTCTGCCGTCCCCTTCTCCTTGTGCCAAAACATGAGTGTAACATTTCGCTGCATCTTCTCAAATTTGGAAATTTCTGTCTAGGCACAAACTTCCAAAATGATTCTTCTTCTGCACGGGCCCTCAGAAAAATGTCATTTTTCAGAGTTAATATCTCATTTTCAAGAGATGTTTTGCACAATGAATAATTTGTACTGATAATTACTGCAATTTTTTTAATGTCCAAATCAGATTTGAATGGAAATGACATGTACTCTACAATTAATTCAATTTTTTGGAAGTCGTCAAATCTTTTTTCTAACTCCAGAATAACATAATCAATTTCGGCCACATACTTCTCTGTTTGAAAAACAAAGTCAGGATTTTTTTTCCAGATGGTCCTGAATATTAGGAAAGTGATCAAAAATTTTGATTGTAAGGTCAGCCATCATTAACTTAAATTTTGTTTTGTAGGATGAAACTATGCTAATCATCTCACCAATGCATTTACCTTTACCTTGTAACTCTAGGTTCATATCACTAAGTTTACCTGTGAAATCAGCAAGGAAAGCCAGATCAAACAACCACTCATCATCTTCTAACTGAGCATACTCCTCTCCCCTCTCCTTCAAAAAGGATATTATTTCTTTCAACAAACTACGAAATCTTACCAAAAATTTGTGCCTACTGAGCCACCTTACATCTGTGTGTAAAATTAATTCTAGTTGCCCTTCCTCAAGAGTGAGATTGAAAAGCCGTCTTTGAAGTGCTTTTCCACGAATTGAATTTACAATTTTAAAAGCTATGTCCATGACATGCTGTGTGTTCAGTCTCTTGCTTGCCAAAACTTGCTGGTGAATGATACAGTGGTATGCAAGGAAGTCAGGGAAATCACCATGCTGTCGACAAAGGGCAATAAATCCATTAACCCGACCTGTCATGGCTTTTGCTCCATCAGTAGTGATGGCAACAAGCTTCTGTAATGGAACATTAAGCTTGTTTATAAAGGAATAGAAGGAATTAAATATTTCTTGACCAGTGGTTCTCTCTTTTAAAGAAACCATCCCAAGTAGTTCTTCTTTTGTGCTGAAATCTTTAAAAACCATACGAATAAAAACTAGTAGCTGAGCTGTGTCACTGATGTCTGTTGATTCATCCAGCTGGAGTGAGAAAGCAACACAACTGGACACATCTGTCAACAGCTGTTCATCAATATTTTTACACATGTTTTCCATTCGCCGCATGACTGTGTTTCTTGATAATTGAATATCTTGGATAGCAGCTATTATCTCTTTTTTATTTTTAAACCCTTCAAAAATATCTTCAGCTGTTGTGAGAAAGCACTCTTTTACAAACTCTCCTTCAGCAAAAGGTTTGCACTTTTTAGCAACCAGGTTGCTCACCTTGAAGGATGCCATGGTTGCCTTGTTAGAATGTGAGCTGGATTTTACCAGTAATTGCTGCTGAGAAGTTAATTTTGCTTTGAGTTCTTTGAGTTTAAGTTTACGAATTTCACTTTTGACGGGAAAATCAACATCAAATTTACTACGGTGGTAAGCATTATAATGGCGTTCCAAGTTACCCTTTTTTGGTAAGGACACAGAGGTGTTACAAATTAAACAACAACACTTCTCTTTCACCATCACAAAGAAATACTCAATTTCCCATTCATTATGAAAATGATAGGTTTTGGACTTTTTGGGGGCACTCATTTTTTTAAAATAGACTAGAGACTAGACCTTCTGAAATAATTGATTTAAAAACTAACTCAGCAAGACAGAAGACTGCCTGCTTTGTAAAGTGTGGCAACCTTTGAGGTACAAAACACCCAGACAAGGAAAACCAACTCAGCTAACCAGTTCACACAGATCTGAGGAGTCAGTAGATGCGTGCTAGCCTTTGATTTCACATATGGCGCCCAAACAACTGTACCCACACCACACTACCTCCAAAGTAAACCAAAAAGCTAACAGCAAATGCAGTAGCAAACCTCAGAACTGAGAATAAAATATTTCCTTTATTATTTAAAGCAGTAGCACTGAAAACTTTAGCAAGAGCACGCCCACCCGGAAGGCAAAGGAAAATAGCAACCCAACCAATGCCTGGCCCCACGTGGCTTCAGTTTTAAAATGCAAATACAGCAGCAAACCTCAGAACTGAACTTAAAATAAAAGCCCCTGCAACTGCACAGCCAAAGATGAACACAAACCACCTCAAAAACGTTGCTGCATAACAATGCCACCCCCAAAAGAGGCTGGAACCTGGAACAAACTGAAGCCCCAACTAAAAAAATATTTATTCCTTTTAATTAATTTCCCTTTATTATTTAAAGCAGTAGCACTGGAAACTTTAGCAAGAGCACGCCCACCCGGAAGGCAAAGGAAAATAGCAACCTACGTGGCCCCACCTGGCTTCAGTTTTAAAATGCACCAACAATCGAGTGCTGATATCCAAGTCCTGAGTTATTTGATTACCGAGGACCATGTTATGTAAACAGCAAACAAAAACAGCTTCAAAAAACAGCTTTTTAGCCAACAGAAAAACTTTTCCCCACACACAGAAAGCCCGAAATGGCTGAAAAACTCAGTTTCCCAGGATCCTCAGCCCTCGCAAAGGAACTACTCACCATGCAGTTTCCCAAGCTCCCTTGCAATGACGAAGCCCGGCAAATGCAGAAACTGGGACAGACGCCTGTTCCTCTCTGGCCAGCACAAAGCAGGCAGACGAGGAAGGATGAGATCCAATACCTTCCTAGTCACAAAGCAGGAGACCTACAGAGCTCCACACTGGAAACCAGCAAGGGAAGGAAGAGGGTGTGTCCCAGGTGTGGGCTGCTTAAATGGGCAAGGGGCGGATCCAGGTAAGCCTATGGTCAGCCCTGGATTCGACCCCTGGCACTGCCCAAGTCTCAGCCTGCATCCCCATTTGACCAAGCAGGATGCAGGCTAGGATCCGGTCTCTGATAGGCACTGGGTAGCATCCCTGTAATGTCCTCCCACGCATGCAAAATCACACACAGCTCTGTAGGCAAGAGGGGAGGAGCACACTCACACACAGACTAGCAAAGTCTTTGTCGGGAAGAGGGAGGAGGAGCAGGAAACAACACACAGATTAGCGAACTCTTTGTCGGCAAGAGGGAAGGAGGAGTGGGGAAACACACTCACACAGATTAGCAAGCTCTTTGTCGGCAAGAGGGAAGGACACCCATGATCTACCGGGGATCGACCACAAACGTCCTGGGGATCGACCGGTAGATCACGATCGACCTGTTGGCCACCCCTGTCTTAAGGGATTGAAAATCGACACCATCTTGGCCACATGCTCCCTCACGTCCCCTCCAGGCTGTAATCTGAGCTCAAAGGGACTTCGGGTGACATGGATTTTGACTCCAGCCGTTACTCTGGCATTCACACGTTCCAGAACCACCCAAAAGTTGTGGGAATTGGTCAGCCCATCGATGTGGGCATTTGTTCCTCCCCTGTAACTAGCACCAGCAGTGAAACAGCCCTTTTATCCCGTCTCAGGGTAGCTTCTGCTTCAGCAATAGCAGCTGCATTTGCACCAGCAGCTGCTGGCTTCCAGCCAAACTTTAACCTTCTTTGACCAATCCCCCCAGTTCCTTGCATTCAAGCGTGGAAAAGGCACCACATAGCTTTCCTGGGGTTCAGCAGCAGCCATCTCCCTTGGGGCTTGTGGGACTGAAAGGGACCTCTGTGTTAGTCACACGTCTGTAGAAGGCTCCCAGCGTCCAGCTCCCTGAGAAGTCTTTTCACCAGCGGGGTGCAAACTGCTCCTGGGCCTCTCAAACATAGCACATTGAAGGACCCACACACTGGGCTTCTTGCTGCCGATTGCAGCATTCCACTCCACACAGACACTCCAACGCCCTGGCCATCAATCTTCAGGGTTTTACAGCTGCGTGGCTAACGATCCATAACCTCTGTTGATGCGTGGGTGTAGCAGACGCCATCAAAACTGAACAGCACTCTTGTGTTTACGCCACACTGCTTTCTCACCTCCGCTTGCAGAGTAAACACAGCGATGCTGTCTTGTGTCTGTGTGTCGAAGCTGTATCCATAAATCTCTCAGTCGGCTTCTCTCTAATCTAGAAGCATTTATTTACAGCAGTAATTACAGAAAGTTTGTCCGTTGTAAGTCAGAAGTGAAAGTAAGTGTCAGGGGGGAACTGCAGACCCCCCCTGCCAGTCCAACTCTCAGCCAGTACAGGCAGCAGCCAGAGCTTTTGGAGACAGACCCCTCTTCCTCCTCCTCCTCCCCTTCTGTCGGGAGGGAGTGCTGGAGAGGACGAGGGAGTGCTGAGGCTTCAGCCAGCATCCCAGGGACCGGGTCAGGTTTCCAGGGGACCTAGAAGAAGGAGGACCAGGCACTTCCGTTTCCCGCGGTGCTGCGACTGGCGGGAGAATCGCAGCTCACACGGAAGTTCTGGTTCAAACTGAGCAGACATGATTGATGTTCTCTGTACATGAATGTAAATAACTTAGATAAAAGCCTTTTGGCAGAATGAGCTTTTGTCTTTCTTGGAACATCCAGCCAAGGGGGAAGGGAACCCCCTACGTGTGACAGCAACTTCCGTGTCTCTAGCTGGCCGTTCATCAAAGAAAAAAAAACCCCCGCACCCCCCCCCACCTCCGGAGGCTGTGAAGCAGGAGCGGGAGAAAGAATGTCGGCAGAGGAAAGGATGGCCGAAGCCATAAAAGCTCAAGTGGAAAAGGTGAGCGCTGATTTACAACTGGAGGCTGAGCGGCAGCTGGCTGAGCAGTGAAAAGTCTTAGAGATGCAGATGGCTCAGTTAACCCTTCAAGTGCAGCAATTGCAGAGTAGAAATGCTCAGTTAGAACAGCATGCCACAGAAGCTCAAATCAGGTTGGAAGAACGGAGGATGGGGGATGGGAGCCAGGCCCCAGTGGGGAGGAAACTGCAGACGCTCATCTCCAAGTTCACGGGGAACCCCAGAAAATATGAGGGGTTCAAGACAGACTTACACTACTGTCTCAAGATGCAGGAGGGGGAATTCCAGAATGAGGAGCAGCGAGTAGCTTTCGTGGTGGCGCATTTGGAGGGTGCCGCTTGAGAATGGGCCCGCCCACTTATGGCAGCAAGGGGGCCCAGAGATGCAGGATCTCCGGAGATTCTTAAAGGCAATGGACGCTATGTTTGCCAATGAGGCGGAAGGGGAAGCCACCAAACAGGAGCTCCTGCGGCTGAGGCAGGGAGGAGGCACGGTGCGCGCATACTTCTCGCAGTTTGCGATGTTGGCGCACAGACTAAATTGGAGTCTGGAAAATGAGACGATGCAGGCTTTTTAAGGAAGGCCTTAGTTCGGGCATTAAAGATGAACTGAGCAGGGCGCCCATTCCCAAGAGTATGAGCGAACTGGTGAGATTGGCTATGTCCATAGACAACAGGGCCAAACAGAGGAACAGGGAAAGGGGGCAGCCCAAGGCAGAGAGGCTCCCATGGCAGCGTTACCAGGGCGGAGGCAATGGAAACAACCCCGCGGTGGAGGACGCATCCCACCGGCAAGCTGAGGAGCCGATGGAGATTGGGGGGGCACGCGCCAAACGGCCCAAAGGAGGGGAAGGGAGAGAGGGCAAGGGTGCCCGGAAATGCTACGTTTGTGACGCCCCAGACCACGTCGCCAAATTCTGCCCGCAACGTCGCGTGTGGCAAGCAAAAGGAGCAAGAGCACCGGAGCAGGAGGGGCAAAGCGGGGCGCAACAAGGGAAATGACGAGGCCTGGGTGGAAGAAATGCTGAGGGGCGGGTGCACCCAGGCCGGCAAGCAGTGAAAGCCCCGCAAGAGGCTTCTACCTCCCCCCCTCATCCACCCAAAGTAGGAATCGTGGTAAGGGTGGTGCTGGAACTCCCCAATGGACACCCCCTAGAGGTGGAAGCGTTGATTGACTCAGGGGCCTCAGCGAATTTCTATTAAGAAGTGTGCATGCACACGAAAGCTCATACCAAGAACTATTTTAGTTGGTCTCTAAGGTGCTACTGGAATAAAACCTGAAGCTACTTTTCTTTCCTAACAAAAGCTACTTTTCTTTTCCTAACAAAAGAATTGATGCTTTTGAATTATGGTGCTGGAGGAGACTCTTGAGAGTCCCATGGACTGCAAGATCAAACCTATCCATGCTTAAATAAATCAGCCCCGAGTGCTCACTGGAAGGACAGATCCTGAAGTTGAGGCTCCAGTACTTTGGCCACCTCATGAGAAGACTCCCTAGAAAAGACCTTGATGTTGGGGAAGATTGAGGGCACAAGGAGAAGGGGACGACAGAGGACAAGATGGTTGGACAGTGTTCTCGAAGCTACCAACATGAGTTTGGCCAAACTACGGGAGGCAGTGAAGGATAGGCGTGCCTGGCATGCTCTGGTCCATGGGGTCACAAAGAGTCGGACACAACTGATATTGATAAAAATATTTTGAAAAAAAAGAAAAGAAAATTGGGAGCTACATGCCTCCTTTATCTACAGGAGATTGAGGTACAGATCTCTATTCAAAAATGTTTCACAAATGTGGGTTATTATTTTGTGTGCCCCCCTCTGGTCATTAGCGGAACAATCAACTGTCCTCTTATGTATAAGTGAAAATGGCCAGACAGTCACGGTTTTTTAATATTCTCAGTCATTTTTAATATTCTCAGATTTTTAATATTCTCAGTCATTTCAGCCTTACCATTAACAGACCAGATTTTCTGTCCTTTATTTACAGGAAAAAATGGTCAAGGCACATTCCACCTAATTATGAATTTGTATGTGCTTTAAACTTTGGCTGGACTTTAGCATATTTGAGGTCTTATTTGAATAACAGACAAATTGATGAACCCCCCCCCCCAGATAATCACTCAAATGCTTGATATCACCAGCTCTGCTTCCAAACATCACCGCTTTCACCTCCCACTTCTTAACACTCTCTATTCCAAACTCTGAAAACCAACCATTCCATCTTTTTCTACCAAAGTACAAATCTTGCCTGAATTTCAGTCCCATCACCCCACCCCACCATAGCTTAAAATTCACTCTCCAATGCTTGCAGACACATTTCTTATCCTTCTCTGGTGCCCAGAATTAAACACATTGTAACAACTTTAAAGATGTGCCCCCATGTCATTTCTGTAACACCTGCAATGATGTGTGCTGTGTGAGCAATTCACTCCTCCCGTTGCTGGATATGTGGCTAGTATGTCACATGTCCCTGTTTACTTTCCTTTTAAAAAAATATAAAATGGATATTTATTGAATTTTATAACAAATAAAAATACAGATCTCAATTATCATGTTATATACCATTGTTCTCCCTCCCCTCCTCTGGACTTCCCTCAACTCCCCCTCTGCTGAGTTATTTAGATTTATTTGTTGTATCCTGCTTTTCTTATAGAAAAGTAAATTCCCTTATCATTTCTCTAAAATATCTGTTACTGAAATAAAGTTGTGAACATTTATTCAAACCCTGCCAGTGAATCCAATCCATTTTGTTCTTTCTGCAAATAGACTGTGAATGGTTCCGAGAGTCTTCTAATGTCCTTTTTGTCATTCTCTCGTCGTTTATCTGTTAGCTTAGCCAACTCTGCATAGTTCATCAGTTTTTCTTCCCATTGTTCCTTTGATGGTATTTCTTCTGTCTTCCAATATTGTGCAATCAAGATTCTGGCCGCTGTTGTAGCATACATAAATAATATCCAGTTTTCTTTTGGCAGATCTTGGTCTGAGATGCCTAACAAAAAGGCTTCAGGGTGTTTAACAAAGTTCATTTTGAACATGAACTAGGCTTGGAAAGTGTAAGAACGGAAGTCAGTCTCATCTCTGCTGTGCTTTTGCACTGTTCTTTGTCTCCCTGTCTGTTGCTGAAGAAGAGAGAGGACGCCATTATGACCCGTTTGGTGTCGTCTGCAAATGTGATGAGCATCCCCTCAGTTCCTTCATCCAAGTGACATATAAAGACGTTGAACAACAACGGGCCCAGGACAGAACCCTGCAGCACCACTCTTGTCACTTTCCCCCAGGATAATGAGGAGGAACCATGAAGGAGTCCTCTTTGGGTTCCGTCAGTCAAATCCACCTAACAGTTCCCTCATTCAGCCCACATTTGACCAGCTTTCTCACATAAATATCACAGAGGACTTTGTCCAAAGCCTTACTGAAATCGAGATGCACTATTTCCACAGCAACCCCCAGATCAACAAAGTTTGTAACTCCATCCAAAAAATGGGGAGGAGAGATTTCTCTGGTTTGACTTGTTTTTGAGAAAGCCATGCTTTCAACCTGTATATTTATGTTGTGGTATCTTCAGATGAAGGGCATATAAATTTTCAAAATGATAATAAATGAGAATACTGACAAGCCGGACAAAGGAAGGTGATTTATGTATTTATTTAATTTGTAAACCACCCGACCCAGTGGTGCTGACTTGAATAAAATATTTGCAGGGGGGCCAGGTAAGGTCCGCCTTGCACAATCAATCACATGATGCATACACACCTCTTGAATGGCAATGCCTATAATGGCAGTGACATTTTTAAAAAATAATATTTTGAGCCCATAGTTCAATTTCCCAGCAGCCCCTCTTGCCCCAGAGAACACTTCTAGCATTTCATCTCCTCTACCTGTGGGATTGTTCAGCAGTGGGAAAAATTACCTCTTCACACTGGATGTCCATTTGGTATGGCCCTTTCCAGGTTTTTTCCTGCCCATTGTGTTTGTCTTTCATTAGTTCTCCTACCGTCTTTCCCCCTTTTCAAGACACCGTCTTATAATTTTTCCCCCTCAAAAAAACACAGGGTGGCTTATTTTCAGGGGGATGTCTTATTTTTATTACGTCAGTATGGTACAGTACAGCCTCCCCCTGCGCGCTGAGCAGGCGGGGCAGAACTCCGCAAGAGGCGCGTTTCCCCCCGTGCCTCTCACTGGTTTGCTGGCTCCCTGCGCACGCAGGAGGGGCTGAGGAGGCGACGGGAACAATGGCGGCACCACGGCTTACTTTTGGGGTACGTCTTACGTCTCACAAAGGTAAAAAAACCCTACCATGGCTTACTTTATAACTACGTATTAAAAAAGGGGAAACAGGGTATCTGTGTTGCCAGGAGAAGCCACAATTCTGTGGGTACTCTAGATGGTGCAGAAAGCACCCAAACGTTCCTGAGAGGTTGAAGTGCTGATCAAACTTCAGTTTTGCAATCTATAAATTCCAAGTAGCAGTACTGGGGGTGGTTCAGATTCTGGGGCAGCGCTTTTGGCCAGCAGAGGGTGTCACAGAGCCAGCCTACTTTCCCTTCAAAGCAATCTTGGGTCTCCAGCTGTTTTTGAACTACAACTCCCATCATCTCTAGCTAGCAGGCCCAATGGGGAGGGTTGATAGGAACTGTAGTCCGGGAGCCGCTGGGGACCCAAGTTTTGGAAACCCTGCTTTAAAGAGTGGCTGGGGAGACCCAGCCAGATGGGCGGGGTACAAATAATAAATTATTATTATTATATTATAAGCAACTTTTGCATTAGGCCCACAAAGATGGGACCTGTCCACGTTTGTATTTTCTTGTATTTTGTTTTCCTCGTGACCTTTGTGCATTTTTTTTTATTTAAGAGGGCAAGTTGTATGGCAAGTTGCAGAAGAATAAAAGGTTGTGTTTGGGAAAAAAACACAAAAAACTGGGGGTGGCCTCAAATATTTTATTGGGGGGGAACCGCTAGGCCTTTAAGAGTTGGAGTCTATTCCCAACATCTACACATCTCAGGATGGTTACAACATAAAAGACAACATAAAAATACAAAACGCCACATTTTAAAAAGGCATTAGATGGCAATCAGCCAAAGTCTGGTTAAAAAGGTGCAGATTTGCCTGGCCCCTAAAGCAGTATAATGGTTTTTCCAACCTTTGTATGGATTCTTTTATGGGAAGTGAGTTTGGAGCTTTAATTGAAGCTCTTTCCACATTCCAGACACTGATAGGGTTTCTCCCCTGTATGAATTCTTTGATGGCAAGTAAGATTGTAGCTCTGACTGAAGATCTTTCCACATTCCACACACTGATAGGGTTTCTCCCCCGTATGAATTCTCTGATGCTTAGTGAGAGATGAGATATCAGTGAAACTCTTTCCACATTCCACACACTGATATGGTTTCTCCCCTGTATGAATTCTCTGATGGGAAGTGAGATGGGAGCTGTGACTGAAGCTCTTTCCACATTCCACACATTGATAGGGTTTCTCCCCTGTATGAATTCTCTGATGCTTAGTGAGAGATGAGCTATCAGTGAAACTCTTTCCACATTCCACACACTGATATGGTTTCTCCCCTGTATGAATTCTCTGATGCTTAGTGAGAGAGGAGCTATCAGTGAAACTCTTTCCACATTCCACACACTGATATGGTTTCTCCCCTGTATGAATTCTCTGATGCTTAGTGAGAGAGGAGCTATCAGTGAAACTCTTTCCACATTCCACACACTGATATGGTTTCTCCCCTGTATGAATTCTTTGATGGGAAGTGAGAGAGGAGCTCCAACTGAAGCTCTTTCCACATTCCACACACTGATAGGGTTTCTCCCCTGTATGAATTCTTCGGTGGGAAGTGAGACTGTGGCTGTGACTGAAGCTCTTTCCACATTCCACACACTGATAGGGTTTCTCCCCTGTATGAATTCTCTGATGCTTAGTGAGAGAGGAGCTATCACTGAAGCTCTTTCCACAATCCACACACTGATACAGTTTCTTTCCAATTAGATTTTGTTGATGGGAAGTGGAATGGGAGCTCTGACTGCAGCTTTCTCCACACTCCAAATTTGTATGTGGCTTCTCCTCTCTGGGAATTTTGTCATGGTCACCTTTGCTCTCAATTTCCAATTTATCACAATCTGCATTGGACACAAAAAGGTATTGAAAAGCTGTTGAATGTTGCTTTGTTTGATATACAAAGAGATGTCAAAGAGAACAACAACTACCAGACCTTTAGAAGACATCTGAAGGCAGCCCTGTTTAGGGAGGCTTTTAATGTTTAATATATTACTGTAATTTAATGGTCTGTTGAAAGCCACCCAGAGTGGCTGGGGAAACCCAGCCAGATGGGTGGGGTATAAATAATAAATTATTATTATTATTATTATTATACAGAAATGGTCAAAATTGTGAAAGACTTTTGGAGAAAAGTGTATTTCAGAGGTTTGATGGCTCCCAACACCACTTCTTTTGGAGAAATATCATATAATTATATATCAATGGAAAGATGATTTAATCAAGAATGCAACCCAACAAAGTTCGTTCAATAATCTGCATTCTATCAACCGTTATAGCCAAATAACTAGAAAACGGAAGCACAACTTGCTTAGGTTGACATTTGTCAGTGTGTTATGTGAATGGTATCAAGTTGGTTTGTTTTTTGTGTTCTTTCATTTAGTGAGGTTGTAAAACATAATAGAGACTCAGTATAAGGAGACTCAGTGTAAGGTCTCTGTGATGTCTCCTCGAGAGTAACCAGCCAGACGTCGTCATCTTCTATACTAATTGCCATTATTTACAAATGTACACACCAGAGCTTTGAAGACTCATGTCCGCTTGAGTCCGTTGCAGATTCCGGGAGTGGCATTTCTCTGCTCCTCCCCCAGCATAGGCGCTTTGGGAATCCAAAGCGCCTCCTCCTCTCTTTCCGCTTCTGCCCCCTGCACACCTGCAGAGACCCAAACGTTTGTCCACTCTGTCTTTCATCACTTCCCCTTGGTGGTGCCAGGGCTCTGGCTGCATCTCCAAGACCCTGCTGCGCAATGTCCGCCTGCAATTCCCCTTCCTTACCACGGGGTCCTTCCTGCCTTGACTGAGAACTGCTTTCTGACATAATAATAATAATAATAATAATAATAAACATGGGTTCCGCCTACCTCCAGCTCCCCCTTCGGCTGGGCTCTGGGCAAGAGCAGGTCCCTGACACTCAGTCTCTACAAAATCAGACTGGTAAAGGCAGGAAAAGGTGCACAAAGGCAAGTGACGATCGAACAATGGAGAGACTGTCCCTACACGACAGAAGAAAATGTATAGAAGATGACATGGCGAAATGTAATGTGAAGTTGAGTGCAAGGACTGATCTAAAGGCTAAAATTCTAAGGAAAAAGCCATTGTTACCTCTTAAGCAAAGGTTGAAAATATTAAACTGTGCTAAAACCCATGTTAACTGGACAGTGGAACAATGGGGCAGTGTTATTTGGAGCAATGAGACCCAAATCTCCTTGCTTGGTAGTGATGGCATGTAATAAGTGAGGAGAAGATTCAGAGAATATTTACATCCTACTTGCATT
Source organism: Darevskia armeniaca (assembly GCA_034641395.1). NCBI lineage: Eukaryota > Metazoa > Chordata > Lepidosauria > Squamata > Lacertidae > Darevskia > Darevskia armeniaca. The sequence goes on from JAWWNF010000106.1 coordinate 503,322, forward strand.
ACACCGACCGTGAAACACCCAGATAGTGTGATGATTTAATTGGTCCTTTTCCAGAGAGTGAGGGAGTATCTCGATATGGTCTAATTATTGTGGATGATAAAACAAGATAATCATGGCTATATTTATTGAGAAACAAATCAGAATGTGCTGATGTTTTTAAGTCCTGGAAAGATTGGGCAGAAAACTGTTTTCAAAGACCAATTATTCAACTCCAAAGCGACCGAGGAGGCAAGTATTTAAGTAATTATTTCCAGGCATGGCTTAAACGCCATGGAATAACGCATCGCCTCACATGCCCAAATAGTCCCTGGCAGAATGGGGTTGCTGAGAGATGCGTGGGTATCATACAAATTGTAAAGGACAGCTTGTTAAAAGATGCTGGATTGCAAAATGATGCAAAGCTCTCCTTTCTGGGAATTTTTTGGTGAATCGCACTTTCACTACTGCCACGGGTGATATTCTCTACAGAATGCTTTTTGGGAAGGAACCAGATCATGCAGGTTTACATATGTGGCGGAGTTGGGATTTTGTTCATATCTCCAAGTCTCTAAGACGTAAAGGTGAGCCTAAAACCAGAAAGCTACGTTTCATCGGCTATCAGGGCTATTCCAGCAGACACTATCGTTTTGCTCAGGGAAATAGCCGATTACTTATTTCACAAAATGCTGAATTTGCTGAACAGGATAGGTGGGAACAGGTTCATGCCAATCCCAGTATTTTAGTTCCTATATCAGTATAAACACAGGAGCCTCTCAGGCAGTCAGCTGCTGAGGAAAGGCTAGAAAGTGAGGAAAGGTTGCTCTCAGACACTGACACTTTGCAAAGTGCCACAAACAGTGAATCAGAGGAACAACCAAATGATGAGCTGGAGGAGCAACAAGAGGAGGAAAGTCCAGTGTTGTTTCCTAGGAGGTCTACAAAGACTACCAAGGGCATTCCCCCTGATAAATTGACTTTTGGTGCAACAAAAGTGTGTCATGTTAATTGTACAGAGCCACAGGATTTTGCTAAAGTTCTGAAACTACCTTCAAAGGAACAAACCCAGTGGTTTGATGCCATGAAGGAAGAGTTGGAATCATTCAAAGAAAATAAGGTTTACACACTAGCCAAATTGCCAGAAGGTGAAAAATAAATTTCTAGCAGGAGGTCTTTAAAAGGAAGACTCAAGTATCAGGTGATACACGTTTTAAAGCTAGACTGGTAGCAAAAGGTTTTGCACAAAAGCCAGGAATTCACTATGATGAGCTTTTTGCGCCCACTGCCAAGGCAGAATCAGTGAGACTTGTTTTGTCTGTTGCAGCTGACAAGAAATTAAAAATGAGTCATTATGATATTACTTCTGCATATCTAAATGCTCCTCTTGACCAGGTAATATACATGCAACAACCTCCAGGGTTTGAGGAAGGGAATGATTTAGTATGGAAATCAGACAAAGCTGTCTATGGTCTTAAGCAAAGTGCTAAATGCTGGAACGATTGTATAAAAACACAACTCTTAAATCTTGGTTTTAACAGAAGTATAACTGATCCTTGTTTATATACAAAAGGATCAGGCGATGATTACATATTAATTTTGATTTTTGTATGGTGGCAGGTAGTTCCACAGGCAAAATTCAAAAGATAGCAAATCAGTTGGGGAAACATTTTAAAGTGAAAGATCTAGGACCAATAAGTCACTATTTAGGGGTTCAAGTTTGAAGAGAAGCAGATGGAAGTTTCTTAATATGTCAAGAACAAAAGATTAAAGGTCTGCTTGAACAGCTAGAAATGCAGAATTGTAATGCTGTGCAAACTCCTATGACTGTAGATTTTCAAAAGACTGAAAGTGATGTTTTGTTTGATCAACCAGATTTCTATCAATCAGTAATAGGATCTCTTCTGTACCTAAGCCAATGGTCAAGGCCTGATATCTCTTTTTGTGTAGGTATTCTAAGCAGAAAAGTGAGTAAGCCTAGTTTAAGTGATTGGGCTGCTGTTAAGAGAATTTTGAGATGTTTGAAGGGTACACAGAATAAGTGTATAAAATTATCTGCATCCAATTCAAGTGATTTGCAGGTGATTGTGGACAGTGATTTCGCAAATTGTCCATCCATGAGAAAATCAACCAGCGGATTAGTGGTTATGTTTAGAAATTCACTAACTGGTTGGAAATCCAAAAAGCAAGGTTTTGTTGCCACATCTACCAAACACCAGTAATATTCTCCTAAAATAAGCCGTAGCCATAAAATAAGCCGTAGCAGGATTTCTACGCATTTGCGATATATAAGCCATACCCCGAAAATAAGACATAGTGACGCGGTGCCTCTCCCTTAAGATGGCCTGGATAGGTGTGTCTATGAAGTGTGCCGACACAGAGCAGTTAAAATAAAGACATTCCCCGAAAATAAGCCATACTGTGTTGTTGTTTTTAGGGGGGGGGATATAAGACGGTTTCTTATTTTAGGAGAAACACGGGGTACTTAGTTCACGGAGGCTTTTATAGCCCAGTTTTCTGAATCATGTTCTGTATCTTTTCTAGTTAAATTCAACTTAAATTTAGGTTTCCCCTTTGATTTCTGCAGTCTAGGTTTTCAAATCCTTTTTTGAAGATGCAGAAGTAGATTAATTACATTTGGGGCCCTTATCCCTTTACCATTGTTGATGGCCTCCTGAAGTTTAATTGAAATTAGTTTATATTTTAGGGCTTTCACCCTTTGACTTGAGTCTTAATTTCCTTCTGAGGAAACTGATAATCCAAGTGAAACGAGGTTCTAATAGCCGGCAGCTCGATAAGGTTTTGTAAAGGTTTGTTTTGTTCTTATGTTTAAATTTACTTTCTGAGCGTTAGTTTTTTGGATTGCTCTCTTAGTTTGTTAAGGTTTTGTAAACGTTTCTGTTTTGATTCTCATGTTCAAGCTTACTTTTTGAGCTTTAGCTTTTTGGATTGCTTCTTCAGGCTATTTACATATGTTTAAGTTTATTTTTCTGATTAACTTCCTTTAAAAAATACTAATTATAGTCGATACCGATTTCTCACTTCAGGGAATTTCACGGTTTTTTCCATTTTGGCTTTGTGTATGTTTCTATTTCCGTGACTATCTGTTTTGCTATTGGTTACATCTACATGTGAGGCAGAATTTTCTGCATTATCTGAAGCATGTAACAAAGTCACATGGTATATCCAGGTATTAAATGATTTAGGATATGAAGTGCAACAGCCTGTTACAATTTATGAGGATAATCAAGCTTGTATTGCAATCGCTAATTCAGGGAACACTTTAGCACGTGCAAAACACGTAGCAATTAAATTTTTCAATGTTAAAGACTATATACAACGTATTGTGATTAAGTTACTTTATTGTCAATCACAGGATAATTTGTCCGATTTATTTACAAAAGTGTTCCCTAGGATACAACATGGTGAATTGATTGCAAAGCTGAATCTTGTTTTTTTGTTTATGCTACTGCTCTCTAGGTCTTTGGGGGAGTGTCATGTGACAAAGATGCAGGAGAGCAGGAGCAGCTGTTAGTGACTAACTGATATAACTGTCGTTCTAAGATGTAACTGCCATTCTAGTCTGTAACTGTCTGTGCTGTTACTTACCTTGACTATGGTGACTATTTCTCTCAGAGTGTGTGCCAGTATAGAGAAGAGCCTATATTCTATATGTGATCTATTTTAAGAAGTTTATTTTAAACTTAATAAAAGTTATTCTTTGTTTCAATCAAAACTCTGTTTAAATAATTACCGCTGCATATCAAAAAGCCCCAAAATACATAAATAAAATACTTGAGCCCAAACTGAAGCATTCCGCAGGTGATCTTTTCCCAGATACTGAACATTTATGTGTGTGTGTGTGTGTGTATGTCTGTGTATTCAATTTCAACAGGATTCAGCTCCATGTCATGTTGCTGCTGTGTGCCAAAGGTGCTTTCAAGACAATCCTATTCCACTGTTGGAATGGCCTGGGAATAGCCCAGACTTGAACCCCATCGGAAATCTATGGCGCCGACTAAGAAACTTGCTAGTCAGAAGCAACCCAGCAATAAAGCCCAATTAACAGAGGCAATAATTCAGTCTTGGTTTCACATTATTACAGCTGCAGAACTAAAAACTTGGTTCACTTCTCAGGAAGGCGTTGTAAGGCGGTAATTAAAGCTAAAGGTTACCAATGGTTAACAGAGGTTTCACATTTTTTCTTTATCCCTGCTGTTCTAATAAATACTCCTTCATAAAAGTTATTGCATTACATTCTTTTTTAATTATTTTTCCATTAATATACAATTTTATGGTATTACTCCTCACAAAAGTGGTGTTATGAGCCATCAAACCTCAGAAATACCGTATTTTCTGGCGTACATGGCGACCCCCAGTTTTCCGAGTTAAAATATAGAGTTTGGGATACACTCTAAATTTTAACTAAAAAAATGCCGAGCAGCGCCGGAATCGCGTCCGCGGCTCCGCAGAAGCGTTTTCTGGCGCTGCGGACATTTTGGACATGCGCAGAAGCGATTTCTGGTGCTGCGCTGCCCATATCCAAAATATCCACAGCGCCAGAAATTGCTTCTGTGGAGCCTCGGACCCGATTCCGGCGCTGCTCGGCAAGTCCCCGCGCCGCGCTGCAGTATCCGGCGTACAAGACGACCCCTGATTTTGGAGCCGATTTTTCGGGCTTCCAAAGTCGTCTTGTACGCCAGAAAATACGGTACAATTTTCACAAAAGGTTTCCACAATTTTGGCCACTAGTATAACTTGTTCATTTTAAAGTTAATTTTCTATCTATATGGTATCAGATTATTATTATTTATATTTCATATTCATATATGTGTTGGAAACTGCCCAGAGTGGCTGGAGCAACCTAGCCAGATGGGCAGGGTATAAATAAAAATTATTATGATTAATACAGTGGTACCTCGATTTAAGAACTATTATTATTATTATTACTACTACTACTATTATTAAGTTCGTAAATCACGGTATTATTACTATCATCATCATCATCATCATTATCACCATCACTGCTACTACCTGAGATTCAATAAGCCTGGCTCTTCTCTGGGATGAATTTTGTTTGGCCTAGTCATGGCATCCCCTCCATCTCCCATGTCAGTCGTCTCTTTGGTCAACCCAAGACTGACAGGAGCAAAAACAACAACAGAAAACCTGAAGCTACTTATCTTTCCTAACAATTCTGAATCTGACATTTAAGATGGCCTGGGCAGTTCAGACCAGCCCAATCATGGTAGAAAAAGGAATAATTTGAGGAAGATTGTTCAAATAAAAAACTGTAATTTGCTGTTTATTGTGGGGGTGTTAGGTTCCCAGGTGTTATAGGGGGCGCTGTTGAGTTCTGTGAAAATATATGAGGTTGGTCACATAGAGGTATTTTTTGAATTTCCAGGTAGGTATGACGATCCCACAGGGAGCCTTACCAAGAGAGGCCACGATCCCACAATTCTCCTCCATGACGTCCTTATGCAGAGCTCTCTGGTCAGGATCCAGCAACGCCCACTCCTCGTCCGTGAAACGAACAGCGACATCTCCAAAGCACACTGGGCCCTGAAAGAAAAAGGGAAATGTCTTCCTCTGAGACAGCAGAAATATGATCTGCTACACAATGCTCTGTTCTTTCCTTCCTGTAAATTGCTGTGTTCTTTCAATAGGATTGCTTTGCTGCACATTTTAATTCTGGGTCCTTATTTTATTCTGCGTTTTAATTATGGGTATTCGTCTTTGGGAGAAAAACAATGACAAACCTAGGCAGCATGTTAAAAAGCAGACATCACCTTACCAACAAAGGTCCGTATAGTTAAAGCTATGGTTTTCCCAGTAGTGATGTACGGAAGTGAGAGCTGGACCAGAAAGAAGGCTGATCGCCAAAGAATGGATGCTTTTGAATTATGGTGCTGGAGGAGACTCTTGAGAGTCCCATGGACTGCAAGAAGATCAAACCTATCCATTCTTAAAGAAATCAGCCCTGAGTGCTCACTAGAAGGACAGATCCTGAAGCTGAGGCTCCAATACTTTGGCCACCTTATGAGAAGAGAAGACTCTCTGGAATAGACCCTGATGGTGGGAAAGATGGAGGGCACAAGGAGAAGGGGGCAAAAGAGGACGAGATGGTTGGACAGTGTTCTCGAAGCTACCAGCATGAGTCTGACCAAACTGCGGGAGGCAGTGGAAGACAGGAGTGCCTGGCGTGCTCTGGTCCAGGGGGTCACGAAGTGTCGGACACGACTAAACAACAACAGCAATTAGTTTTTATGAAAATAGGTGGTACTCCACCTTGTGTTTTTCAAGTCATTCTGGCAACGCAAGCATTCCAGTTTGCCTGATGGAAGGATCCACTTTCTCCTCTCCTCGTGAGTTGTTCTTGGGAGTTCCTTCCCAATGCCCTAGAGTCAAATTCAAGGGGTTCATGCGGGCATGGAGAGGGGGAGGAATGGGGGGCAGGCCCCATTTTGCAGCGGATGGGGCTGGTTAGGTGAATCCAGGCCACTATTTGTTCTCATTTGTCCACTGCTTAGAAACCAATTTTAGCATTCAGTGATCAATCTAGAAATAAAATAAGCCTATTTTGGATGGCCATCTGTCTGTTTGGAGATTCCTGCAATGCAGGGGGTCTCCTGGCTCTGAGAGACAAGCAGGGAGGGTGGCTTCTGGTAAAAGGAGAGGGAGCCACCGGTGGCTCCTCCTACTCCTGACTCACCTCATCCTCTCAACCTTCCTTCTCCCACTCGCCTCCTTCCTCTTCTGCCTCCGATTCTGGACTACATTCTGCCATGGAGTCTCCCAGCTCACTCAGCCCTGTTACTCCTTCAGCTTCTGACACCTCCTCTTCCCAGGATTCTCCCTCTTCCCCCTCTGACCACCCATCCTTCCTTGGGCTCTGAGCCATCTTCCCTTCCTGGTTCCCCGGCTGCTTCCTCCCACCATTCCTCTGTGCCCAACCAGTCCATGACATTGCTCCATCCCTCGGCCTCTGTCCCCACAAGGCAGCTTCCCCTGACCTGATCTGGTTCCACAGCCGCAGCTTCCCTTCTGCCCCTATGAAAAGACGGATCAGGAGGTTTGTCCAGCATCATTCTGTCACCTGGAAGAGAAAAAAGGTAATCAGGACACCAGGAGTGCCTGCTTCTCTCACAGGTGACACAGGGCATCTCTAACTACAGATGGGCCTTTGAGGAAGCCTTACCTGCTGAGAGCATTTGGACGTTTGTGCCCATTTCATATGTTTGTTGTGCAGAAATAAATCTCCCCTCCTCTGGACCCTTGTTCCCAATTGTCTTCCCCCAAAACAAGATGAAAAGAACCCTCAAATGAGTTGGAAAACCACCAGAATGAGACCAAACGGACAAAAACCACCTTCCTCCTTACCCAGTGGCCTCTCTCTGGTGTCCAACGGAGGCCTCTCTGCCTCACAGGAATCCAGGTCCGTTTCTGCAAAATGATCCTTTCCCTGAAAAAGAAACAAGGATTCAAAAGAGAGAATGAGGAGAAATATTGGAGAGAGAATGACAAAGACTTGAAGGGTGTGAGATCTCATTCCATGGATGCTTTCCCAGAAAACGGATGGGCCATTATGGACCATTATAGGATGTTCTCTGTCCTGTTTGGAGCCCCTTGGGAGTATCCAGAGGAAAGTCTCCCTCACCTGCTTTCTCTGTTCCTGCTTTCTCTCCTCTGCCTGACTCAGGAGGAAACCTTCGGCCAGGGCCACCGCCTGGGAACTGGTCTCTGCTCCACAGTCCCTCACCCAGCTCTCCATCTCCGGGGGAAGGACAGCCAGGAACTGCTCCAAGATCACCAGGTCCAGCATCTCAGCTTTCGTGTGCCTTTCCGGCTTCAGCCACTGGTGGCAAAAGTGGTAGAGTCGGCTGCAAACCTCTCGGGGTCCTTTGGCCTCCAGGCAGCAGAACTGCCTCAACTGCTGGCTCTGCACCTCTGAGCGGAGGGTGTCCTCCTCACCCAGGATCTTATGCGCAGAGTTTTCCCAGTATCCCCCACTGCTTCCAGTGTGGTTGGCATGGCCTCTTCCTGCTTCAGGGCCAGCTGAGTCTCGCTCGTCCATCTGTGCTCTCAGGAAGCCTCTGAGAGATCGGAAGGAACCCTTTGGTCTTCTGCTGAGTTCTGTACGTCTTAATGAAAAAGCTCTAGCAAGTCCTACAATGCAAATACATTGTTTTATTACAGAATTTGTAGGTCAGGAGAGGAAAAAGGTTCCCTGAGCAAACATGGATGAGTCTTGCTGGGAACCAGGGCTGGACTGCACCGCATCCCAGACCATGAGCTATCTTTCTGAAAAGAAAGAGGAGGAAGAGGAGAAGAAATAAGTCTCTAGACTTTGAGCAATGCAAAATGTGGATGCAACTGGTGGGATTTCTGTGAGATTAATCAACCTGGTTTCTGCTGCCTTAAAGTCAATGCATGAAGTCAGAACCGACTGACAAGGGAGTCATTTGTATCTTGTGGAAAATGGAGGCTTGGCTCTAGTGGGGGTCCTCACCTGGGGGTCCTCAGGAGTTGCTCCCCACCCCTACCCTCCACTCCCCTGCTTCTGTCTCCTTTTCTTGCACTTGGACTCTTTGCCGCTCTCAAGACAGACTCCTGGGGTGGGGTCCCTTTTTCTTTGCTCTGAGGGCCAGGTACCGAATTTTTCACTCCATAAGATGCACTTTTTCCTTCCTAAGAATGAAGGGAAAATGTTTGTGTGTCTTATGGAGCGAAGACATTGGACGGCAGCGGGATCCCTCGAGTGGATCCCTCTGCAACCGGAGCCATGGCTCCCAGCGGCGGGGGACGGGCGAGCAGGAGAAAACTAGCTTGAGTGGGGGAGGGGCTGGGGGGAAATTATTTAATTATTTAATGGTATAGATGTAATTGATAGAATGCAAAGAGCCAAACTTATAATATATAATGATATATCTGAGGAGCTAGGAATTTATAGGGGTACCAGACAGGGGTGTCCCCTATCTCCGCTGTTATTTATTTTGATTTTGGAATTCTTATTGGAAAATATAAGAAATGATGGGAAAATTAAAGGAATCAGGATTGGCAAAAGCGTTCATAAAACTAAAGCGTTTGCGGACGATGTTATAATCACGGTGGAGGAGCCATTGGAAAGTATACCCCAAGCTTTAAAAAGAATTACAGAATTTGGGAAATTGTCGGGATTTGATCTAAACAAGAATAAATCTAATATGCTAACTAAAAATTTACCTGGGGAAGAAATTGACCAATTACAGAGGGAGGGAGGGTTGAAAGTAGTGAATAAAACCAAATATTTAGGCATTTGGATCACTAATAATACAAATAATTTATTTAAGGCTAATTCTATAAAAAACATGGAATGAAATAAAAAAAGAATTGGATATTTGGAATAGATTAAAATTATCATTATTAGGGAAAATTGCGGCCATTAAAATGAATATCCTTCTCAAAATGTTATTTTTATTTCAAATGCTGCCAATTTTGGGAACAGGGTCTGGACACTTCAAGTAATGGAAAAAAGATCTTACTAAATTTATTTGGAATTATAAACAGGCAAGGATTTCTAATTCCATGATACAAACTATCATTTGATACTAAAAATAGAGGACTAGCCCTGCCGGACCTAAATTTATATCACGATGCTATTTGTTTTTTGTGGCTGAAGGAATGGATTATGTTAGAAAATCATGATTTCTTAGATTTGGAGAGCCATGAAAATAAATTTGGATGGCATGCTTATTTGGGGGAAGATAAAGTGAAGATGCATAAAGGGTTTGACACCCATATTATTAGAAAATCCCTTTTGAGAGTCTGGGAAAAACACAAGAACCTTCTTGAACCAAAAACACCCAGATGGCTGTCACCCATCAAAATCACTACAGTGAAGAAAGTAAATTCGGAAGGCAACTGGGGGAAGCATAAAGATTTATTGGAGGATCTCCCTCAAAATTTAGGCAGGTACCTGGTATTATTATTATTCTATTAGATAGCTTAACACACACACAGCCATTGATGCCAAGGTCCCTGGAGGCTCAGTGAGTAGCAGCGCCCATTTCCGGCTGGTTTCCCAGCAACAATCCCTTTGGGACAGAGAGGATGTGGTCCTGGGATGCCCTGCTCTGGGTGCGAGGGGATTGCTGCAGTGGCCTCCGTGTGGAGCTGCCCTGGGAGACACTGGGAAACTGGTCTGCAATGCAGCAGCCAGACTATGGGCTGGGATCCCTCTCTTCATCCCTGGCCTTTCTCTCCCATATTTCCATCCTTACTCCCCATGGGGTTTGGGGGGGGCTAGTCCCCCTCCTCGTCCAGCTTTGGAGAACCATCTGCACGTGTTTCCTCTGTTGTGCAATGACGCTGAGCGACGTCACACAGAGTTAAAGTCCTAGGGACTCCTCTGTTGAAAGAAGGGAGAAATGAGTTTGGGATCCTGTGATCTCCAGGAAGGAGAGCGTTGCAGACCTCGCCCCTCCCTGGCAGGACCCTCTCCTCCCCCTGCATGAGCAGATCAGGCCCCCCAGGCATCCTTCCACCCCCCTGGGACCCCCACCGTCTCCTCACTGCACCCTCTGGGGGGAGAGAGAGAGAGAGAGAGGGGAGACTCACCAGATCCCAGGAGGGGACAGCCATGCAGCCCTTGCAGGAAAGGACTGGGGAGGGAGGGAGGGAGGGAGGGAGGGGCCTGGGCTCTGGAGGACCTGACTCCCCTCGTGCTTCCTGTCCTCTCTAGGAAGGCAGCTCGGTTCCCTTTAACCCTTGCAAAGCCCAGCTCGTCCAGCTCTCGGCTTTTCATTCTTTTTTATGGATTTAGGGGGGCTACGCCAATGCCCAGATATCCTTTTGGGGGTGAGGCTCTTGACTGGACTCTGAGCATCTCCCTCCCTTGGCCAGAAACCGGAGGAAGAGCTTGCAGGGAAAAGGGCTTTGCAGGAGGCAAGGAACCTCCTCCTCGGATTCAGGAGTGGAGAGAGAGGAGGGGACCCGAGGGTCATCTAGTCCAACCCCCAGCAAGGCAGGAATCTCAGCTCAAGCATCTCTGCTTAGAAACCTCCAAGGAAGGAGAGTCCACCACTTCCCAAGGGAGACCTTTCCCCTGCCAAACTGCTCTTAGGTGTCCCTCAAGGCAGCGGGTCCTGAGTTCTAGGCCTTCTGCTTTTACAGGCCTTCTTTAAGGCCTTCTTTCTGGTTTCTTGCTTTGCGTTACTGGTTTCACACTTCATTTACTGGTTGAAAGCAGCCCAGAGTGGCTGGGGAAACCCAGCCAGATGGGCGGGGTATAAATAATAAATTATTATTATTATTATCATTATTTCCTGATTTCTCAGGCCTAATCTGTTTGTTCTCTAGCTAGCAGTATGAATTGTATCTTATTTTGTTCTCTTTCTCTGGTTGTTCCTCGCGTTCTTTTCACTGAAATCCCAGGCCCTCTGCCTCGGAAGAGGGGAGAACTGGGGGCTGTGTTTGTGTTTTCAGGCAAGCTTTACCTCACAGGTTATTTGCTTTCACACTACAGGCTTAGGCCTTCTGCTTTTACAGGCCATGTACGCCTCACTACTGAATTGTACTGGTTTGGCCTTCTGCTGTTCCAGGACTTCTTTAAGGCCTACTTTACTGATTGTCAGGGACCCAGGTGGCGCTGTGGGTTAAACCACAGAGCCTAGGGCTTGCTGATCAGAAGGTCGGCAGTTCGAATCCCTGCGATGGAGTGAGCTCCCGTTGCTCGGTCCCAGCTCCTGCCCACCTAGCAGTTCGAAAGCACGTCAAAGTGCAAGTATAGCAAGATTTGGGTACTAATTACTCATATTTGGATAAGTGGATTTTCATATAACAAGCATTTGGATAGTGTGACCTGCATATATATGATCTCTTCTGCTTATCATTTGTACAGCATTTGTCATTTGCAAGGTACCTGCCTGATACTTGGATTGTCAAAGATCCAGGCTGATTTGTTGCCGTTCTGTCACAATCCTTCTCACGTCCCAGGGTGACATCTTAATATTCGGATGTCAAGAAGAAAGAAAACCAGCTTTTGACCACAGCTAAGTGGTAGACTTACCATGCGCTGCTCTAGTTCGCCAGAAGTGGCTTTGTCATGCTGGCCATGCTGACCCGGAAGCTGTACGCCGGCTCCCTCGGCCAATAATCGAGATGAGCGCCGCAACCCCAGAGCCGGACAAGACTGGACCTAATGGTCAGGGGTCCCTTTAACATGACAATATAAATTGGATTTCAGGAGCACTACACTGGAAGTGTACAACCTTGATGATACAACCTTGATGGCAGAAAGTGAGGAGGAATTAAAGAACCTTTTAATGAGGGCGAAAGAGGAGAGCGCAAAATATGGTCTGAAGCTCAACATCAAAAAAACTAAGATCATGGCCACTGGTCCCATCACCTCCTGGCAGATAGAAGGGGAAGAAATGGAGGCAGTGAGAGATTTCACTTTCTTGGGTTCCATGATCACTGCAGATGGTGACAGCAGTCACGAAATTAGAAGACGCCTGCTTCTTGGGAGAAAAGCAATGACAAACCTAGACAGCATCTTAAAAAGCAAAGATATCACCTTGCCAACAAAGGTCCGTATAGTTAAAGCTATGGTTTTCCCAGTAGTAATGTACGGAAGTGAGAGCTGGACCATAAAGAAGGCTGATCGCCGAAGAATTGATGCTTTTGAATTATGGTGCTGGAGGAGACTCTTGAGAGTCCCATGGACTGCAAGAAGATCAAACCTATCCATTCTTAAAGAAATCAGCCCGGAGTGCTCACTAGAAGGACAGATCCTGAGGTTAAGGCTCCAGTACTTTGGCCACCTCATGAGAAGAGAAGACTCCCTAGAAAAGACCCTGATGTTGGGAAAGGTTGAGGGCACAAGGAGAAGGGGACGACAGAGGACGAGATGGTTGGACAGTGTTCTCGAAGCTACTAACATGAGTTTGGCCAAACTGCGAGAGGCAGTGAAGGATAGGCGTGCCTGGCGTGCTCTGGTCCATGGGGTCACGAAGAGTCGGACACGACTGAACAACTGAACAACAACAACACTGGAAGTAAAAAACTGACTGTAGCAGATTAGTAGTGAGCTATAAAAGCCAACCTGACCTGCAGGAGTGTTGAATTACTGTTTCTCTGGAGCTGCGAGGTGATGGCAAGAGAGGAGGGGAAAGCCAGAATACTCCTCCACGCGCAAGCCCTTGCCAGTGAAAATACTTTCTACAGTAAGGAGGCTCGAAAATAAAACAATAAAGAGAGATAAAAGTGTGGTGAGAAAGAGGGAATCGTAAGAGAGCGGAGGAGAGGGAGGAGAAGAAGAGTAGAAAACAGGAATTCGGGGGAGCACATGGAGAGGCGGAGATTGAGGGGGGAGGAGACAAGAGTGAATAAAGGGGAAAGGAAAGAAGAAGAAAGTGAAAGAGACGCCAAGCAAGACAGAAGCGGCATAGAGAGAAATGATATAAAGGGAACTAGACAGGACAGTGTGTATATAAAAGACGGATACTGAGGAGCAGTGCTGAAATTAAAAGTATTGGGGACTGTAGGAGGGCAAGAGCTTGCAGGACGGGGGGGGGTGATTCTAAGAAAGGTAAGGGATTGGTAAGGTTCAAAGAATAATGGTGCAAGTGGTGGCAAAGATAACTGCAACCCTTAATCTGTTCCCCCGCCCCAGCTCCTACACAGTTAGTTGGTAATAGAAGAAAGAAAGAAAGAAAGAAAGAAAGAAAGAAAGAAAGAAAGAAAGAAAGAAAGAAAGAACGAGGTTTTTGAGGAGAATTTTGAGAGCACTGTGGCCCGAGCTTATAGAATTTCCAATGAAGGCTCACATACAGGTATATGGTGTTATTAGTGAATGTTTGTAAATGAATCTTTTTTAAGTTACCAATTTTTGCAGCACTCCATCTTAGGAGTAAATACATCATCTGTGGATTGGGGTATATCTTAGAACAGGAGAGACCATGTGTGTTTAATATATTTGTAATATTTAAATAATATTGGACCAAAAAACATGTATCTATGAGGAAAGGTATACGGTTAATTCTTTTTGAAAATAAGAGAAAGGAGTTGAGTTAAATTTTAGAAATAATTGCTGGAATATTAATTTAGATATTATTTTTCCAAAATCCTCCCAGAATATTAAAGAATGGCAGGAGAAATTATTTAGCTTTTTAGAACTTTCTTTCTTTCTTCTATTACCAACTGGAACCAATGGAAAGTATTAAACAAACTTTAAATAGAATAAAAGAATATGGAGAACTAGCGGGGTTTAATCTTAATATGAATAAGACCAACATATTAACTAAAAATATGAGAAAGGAAGAAATTGATCAACTTCAAAGGGAAACGGGTCTGAAAGTGGTGAATAAATTGAAATATCTTGGCATCTGGATATCAAACAACACAAATAACCTATTTCAAGATAACTATATAAAGATTTGGAAAGAACTATATCACGATGCGGCAGGGTTCTTATGGTTAAAAGAATGGATAATATTAGAGAATCATGAACTACTGGACCTGGAAGGTTTTGACAACAAAGCGGGTTGGCATGCATATCTGACAGGATAAAATCAAGACGCATAAAGGATTCAATAACCATATCATTAAAAAATCTCTATGAAAAATTTGGGGAAAGCATAAAAGATTAGTGGAGCCAAAATCACCAAAATGGCTGTCCCCTATTGAAATTATTATGATAAAAAAAACTAATTTGAAAGGGATATGGGGGAGGTATCAGGATTTAATGGAACAAAAAGAAGGGAATTTCAAATTAAAGAAATATGAGGATATCAAACAGTATACGACAGGATGGATTCAATACCACCAAATTCATAGCAAATTTCACAAAGATAAGTCACAAAGAGGATTTCTGAATGAACCATCGATTTTGGAGTCGCACTTATTACAAAATAAGGGGAAAATAATCTCCAATATGTATAATGTACTACTGGAGTGGGAAGCGAAAGATGAGGCAGTTAAAGAAACAATGATAAAATGGCAATAGATTTGGGGAAACCGATAGACTTAGTTAAATGGGAAAGATTATGGAACGAAACTTGGAAGTTCACTGCTGCAGAAGGAATCAGGGAGAACATAGTCAAAATGTTCTATAGATGGTATATCACGCCGAGCAAGATCCATAAAATGTATAAGACTAAAGATAACTTATGCTGGAAATGTCAAAAGGAAGTAGGGACAATGATTCATATGTGGTGGCATTGTGAAAAAATACAAAAATTTTGGATTCAAATTATGGAAGAAATAAAAAAAATCCTAAAATATAATATAAAGAAAAATCCGGAACTTTTTTTATTGGGTATAATGGATGGGGAAATCAATAATCAAGATGAGAAGTTATTTTTATATGCCACTGCGGCAGCAAGAACTCTGATCGCGTCATATTGGAAGAAAAAGGAAATGCCAGATATTATATTGTTCTTTCTTGATTTTCTTTATATAGTTTGTGAGTCCTTCTCAATCTCTTTATTCTTCCCTTTTAGTTCCTCAAATTGCTTATTTAAGTCCACTATCGCTTTTGAATTTTGTTCAATCATTTTCAGATTTTGTTCTATTTTATTTTCCATTTTATCCAGTTTCCCATTTATTGAGTCCATCTTTTCATTCAGTTCTGCCTTTAATCCTAAAATCAATTCTTTAATCTCACAATTTTCCACTTCCATATTTGGTGCACGCTTCTGGGAGTTTGCCGGTTTAACAGTGACTTGATTTCTAGATTTTTTCAGTTCCTTCCCCTCCTGTTTCCCTTCTTTATCCATTCTGTTGCCTGCTTGATTTTCAAAGAGTTCCAGAGAGATCCTGAGATTAAGTTGTTATAGTCCTTTTCTTAATCTCCTTATTTTATTTTTTCATATATTCTTTACACTCTTTCTTTCTTTAGAGATGTAGATTTGGTTTCTTCACTCGGGGGGGGGGGGCTTTCCCGCTTCTTATCTTTCCATCCCTTTGTTCCCAGAAGGGGGTTTATCCGAAAGTCCTATCTATTTAGCTCATGGGATTGTGTTGTTGTCCTCCTCCCACTTGATGTCGCTGTTGTTAGATCTCTATTGCTCTTGTTTTCTTGGTATTCTCCTGTCTCCACACCTTCCTCCTCTTATTCCTTCTTAGCTTGGATTGTTACTTCCTCTATCTAATGATTCAGCATACCTCCTCCACCATTTTCCGTCAACTCCCCTGCTTCTTTCTCCTTCTCCGCTTTTTCCACTCCTTTCCGCGTCTCCCCACTCCCAGCTCCTCCGCTTCTCCGTCCTTCTTCTATCCCCTCCTCTTTCTCTCCTCCTCTTAATTTCCTCCTCAATCTCCGAGCTCTTCCCGTTAAAAGATCAAAGAAAAGCCCCAACATGGGGACCGATCCTTCACCCTACTTTTACTCACTTAAATTGGAGCCGTCCGGTCTCCTTCTTGGTCTCTCCGCCTCATCATTTCCCCGTTAATATGGGTACATCCAGACTCGGCGGGATAGGGGTGGTTGCCGTCTGTTCTTGGTCTCCCACCTTCAAATCCAAGTTAAATCCGTAGCAACTGTCTCTTCCGAGACTTCGACAAGCTTCTTTTTATGTTTCACATCTGCATTCACTCTGCTTTTCCAACCGCTCTATTCGAAGCTACCATCACTTTCCACTATGGATTTAGAACTCCCAGCTTCGCCCTGGGTTTGCTTCTTTTTTTTGAAAACTCAGCCGCAGCGCTGCGCCCCGTCCTGAGGTTCCCCACAGAGGTTGGGCTATACGATAGCACAGGGGTTGTTCACTCCTTGATGGTAAGTTCTAGACCCCTCTTTTTTGCGCCACTCTTTGCCCACGAGCTCAGAGATTTTCCCTCTTGAGCTTTTTTATTTTACCTCCGTTTCCTCCCTCTTGCGGGTGGACCGCCCAGCTTTCAAGCCTGGCATTTCGCGACCTGACTGCAGCAGCGGCCAGCCCGGAAGCACAATATGAAAGATTATTAGTGAATAAGAAATTAGGTACAGAATTTATAGCTTCAGACCAGACCATGAAAAGAGGTATAGTTTTTTTATATAAACCCAAAATTAGAAGCAAAACCATTATTTAAAGATGAGGAGGGAAGAACATTGGGAATACAACTGACAAAAAATAAGGCGAAGCTAATACATGTAAGCCAAATGCCAATCAATCAACATATTTTAAAAAATTACAGGGGAGATTATTAGAATATAATAATGTGGACATGATGGTGATGGGTGACCTGAATGGAGTCATCTTGTTGAATCTAGATAGAACCGAAAGGGAAATCAAAACAAAAACAGGCAAACTCCCGATGACATTTTTTCAAATAGTGGAAGATCTGAGTCTAAAGGATATGTGGAGAGAGAAACACGAGAAAGCAAAACAGTTTACATTCTATTCAGATACATGCAAATAAGCAAGCCAAACTGATGCTATATGGGCATCTAATAATCTTATCCCGGCAATAAAGAAAGTAGAGATCCTACCTAAGACTATATCAGACCATAACCCAATAATGTTGGAAATGAGATGAAAGGAAAACAAAGGCAGAAGCTGGAGAATGAATGAAAGATTATTGAATGATGAGAAGATACGGGTGAAGGCACAACAACTGCCGAAGGAATATTTTGAAATAAATATGGCCCAAGACACAGATCTGAGAGTAATATGGGATGCTGGAAAGGCTTATATAAGAGGTTTCTATATACAACAAAATATAATACAAAAAAGAATAAGAGAGGCTAAAATCAAGCAATTACCAGAAGAAATAGGTAAACAAGAAAAAGTATTAGCAAAATATGAGATTGCAAACCAAACCATTAAAATATTACAAACACAGCTCTCATGTTCTTAAACGATGAAATAGAAAGAAACATGAAATGGATGAAACAAAAATCATTTGAATTTGGAAATAGACCAGGTAAATTACTTGTGTGGCAGAGAAAGAAAAGACAAAGAGAAAGACAAATAAACAAAGTAGTATATGAAAGAAAGGCACTGGAGATGGAAGAAGGAATAAATAAATGCTTTGCTAAATATTTCACCAATCTATATAAAAAAGGTCCAGAAACTCATCAACAAATTATCAAATATCTTCAACAAAAACAAATTCCGAAAATAGGTGAAAACAAACGGAAACAGCTAAACGCACCAATAACAACAATGAAGATACAACAAGCAATTTCCAATCTTAAACTGGGGAAGGCTCCAGGTCCAATGGACTATCTGCGATACACCACAAAAGATTAGATGTTATAATATTGCCTCTAAAAAAAAAAATGAACGAGATCATGCAAGAAGTAAAAACACCAAAGTCATGGCAAGAAGCTAATGTATTAATTCACAAACAAAGCACAAATAGAGAATTAGTTAACAACTACAGACCCATATCATTATTAAATAATGACTATAAACTGTTTGCGGGGATATTAGCAAATAGGCTGAATTCTGTTCTAAAGGATGTAATAGATCAAGACCAAGCAGGATTCCTCCCAAACAGGCATATAAAAGCAAACATGAGAATAGTAATCTATCTAATTGAATATCTGGAAATGAGACCTAATAAAAAAGCGGCATTTATGTTAATAAAGGCTTTCGATAACCTATCAATATTGTTCCTCCAGGAAGTAGCAGAAGCAGCAAGGCTGGACAAAAACTACTGCCGAGCAATAAAGGCAATATATGAAAACCTGCAGGGCTGTTTAGTAATAAATGGCGAAAAGACGGATCCTTTAAATATAGAGAAAGGTACCAGGCAAGGATGCCCGCTTTCACTGCTACTTTTTATACGAACTTTGGAAATTTCAGAAATAAGGAAAGAAAAAGAGATAAAGGGAATTATATTAGGCAAGGAGGTCTTCAAAATTAGAGCTTTTGCGGATGACATTATATTAACAACTGAGGAGCCAGAAACCAGTTTAATGAAAGCACTGAGGATAATGAATGATTTCGGGAAAGTAGCGGGCTTCAAGATAAATATGTCAAAAACAAAAAACATGCAGGAATTAGAAAAGAGCGACTTACAGGAGAAATTAGGTTTGGAAATTGTTACAAAAGCAAAATATTTAGGTATAGAATTGACGATGAAAAATATTACGGTAATCTATTTGGAAACAATTATGAAAAAGTCTGGAAGGAAATTAGAAGAGATTTAGAAACCTGGAGTAGATTAAAGCCGACATTAATGGGGAGAATATCTATAATTAAGATGAATGTTTTACCCAAAATGTTGTATTTGTTCCAAACAATACCAATAATAATCAAAGAAAATTGTTTTGATGAATGGAGAAAAGATTTAACAAAATTCATATGGCAAACCAAAAAACTGTTGACATTCAGAGGACATCGGGAGGGCAGCTGGCTAGCCCCCAGCTGTACCGGCCCTTCCCGGCCAAACTGCTGGGTGAACACCGACCTCTGAAGCCACGTGGAATATGGTTCAGACTTCAAAAACCTGAACAGTTTAGCAGATCTTGCAGTGCAACAGAAGAGGCATATTTACAGCAGTTTATTAAGCATAATTCAGGACAGACAAATCATGGTGTCTTTCCTTTGTCTTCACAAAGAGACAGTGATTATTATTATTATTATTTATTTGTACCCCGCTCATCTGGCTGGGTCCCCCCAGCCACTCTAGGCGGCTTCCAACAAACATTAAAATACATCAAAATGTGACAGATTAAAAACTTCCCTAAACAGGGGTGCCTTTAGGTATTTTCTTCCCCCCCAAAAAAACTTTATTGGTTTTTACAATTTTTTTAACACATAACATAGCGGTTAAATTTCCATACTTCCCCCCTCTGACAGTAGGAAGCAACATTCATCCCCCTCTCTCACAGGAGTAAATTTAATCATTGTACATTTAACCTTTCTAACAATATTTAAAATCTTTGCTTGGGCCTGGCCCGATTCTGTGGGCCAGGTATTCCTTCTTTCTTCAATTTCATATTTCGGTTGACTTCCTCAAGCCCCCTCTGCTGGATTCATTATCATTCCTCTCTAACAGTTTACCTATTCCTAAATTTTAACACATCATAAAATACAAAAATCATTTTGCTTAAAACACTCCTTTTTACAAACCTCAGCATCTTGGTACATCTGCTCTTTTCCTATAGTCTTATCCAATTCCCTTACTATAACCTAATTTCAACTCCTAATATTATATTTTCCACACCCTTACCTCCCTCTGGTCCTGGAATTTTTAGCTAAATTTTCCCTTATATAACTCCTAATTTAAACATATAATCATTTATGCCAGAAATCGTATCCATGCATCATAGTCCTTTAAGCCAGAAAGAAATTCAAGTTCAAATCTATCCTTTTCACCCCACTCCCCTCCTCAGATCAACCCATGTCGACCAGACAGTAGAAACCATGCGGCATTCTCTTTTCTTCCTCTGCAGCTTGGTGTTCTTCATAGCTTTGCCCCCCCCTTTAGTTCAACTCCTGACGTTTGTATTTCTTTCCCTTTCTTTTGTTCTTTCCTGACCGTCTTTTTCTTCTTGTTAACAAGTCCATCCATCTTCTTTTCCTTCTTCTTCTTCCTGACAGGGCCGTCCTTTGTGCCCTCTGTGGACACCTCTCTGCAGGCTAGGCCCAGGTATTTTCTAAATGTCATGTAGTTTTTTATCTCTTTGACCTCTGATGGGAGGGCGTTCCACAAGGCGGGCGCCACTACCGAGAAGGCCCTCTGCCTGGTTCTCTGTACCGGTAGCTTTGCTTCTCGCAGTGAGGGAACCGCCAGAAGGCCCTCGGCGCTGGATCTCAGTGTCCGGGCTGAACGGTGGGGGTGGAAATGCTCCTTCAGGTATACAGGACCGAGGCCGTTTAGGGTTTTAAAGGTCAGCACCAACCCTTTGAATTGTGCTCGGAAACGTACTGGGAGCCAATGTAGTTCTCTCAGGACCAGTGTTATGTGGTCCCGGCGGCCACTTCCAGTCACCAGTTGCATGCCTTTAAAGTGCAGCTGATAAAGAGTTTTGCACAAAAAAACAGGTGTCTGGGTCTTTTTTCAAGGCTCTGGAACGAATTAATTAGTTTCCAATGCATTCCTATGGGAAACCACGTTTCGACTTACAAATTTTTCGACTTACAAATTTTCATTTGGAACGAATTAAATTCGTAAGTCGAGGTACCACTGTACCACATCTGAAAAAAAACAATCTTTTTGTATGCAACAACAGCTGCCAGGGTAGTGATTGCCACTAAATGGAAATCTCAGGACATACCAACAATGGAAGAGTGGATTTGCAAATTAAGTGAGTATACAGAATTGGCAAAATTAATCTCAATTATAAGATACCAATCAAATCAAAAGTTAAGAATGGAGTGGAAGTATTTCGGATATTATATGTCAAAAGATTGTTCTAAAAACGACATGCTAATAGGCTTAGAATAAACAATGTAAGCAATAACAAAACCAAAAAAGAAAGAAGGATAAATCAGAATTTAACAAAAATAATCTACCATAGAGTGCAAGGAAATAAGGTAAAAAGAAATAAGAAGAAGTTGAATTGCTGTGGAGGGAAGTAGAGGGTGGGTGGTGGGTTTTTAAAGTGTATACTTATGTAGTTGTTGTAATTTACGTATTATATTTTAGGGAATTATGGGTAAGTTTGGTTATTATGTATATATGTTAAGTTTCAATAAAAGCTTGGATTAAAAGGAAAGGGAAATAACCCTAACCGAACTAACTGCCAAAACCCCTGTGTTGAGTCTTAAACACAAAGTTAGGCTCCACCCCTGGGCTTTCTTATTGCTCAGCCTATTAACCCTTTCTCTCTCCCCCCCCCAGTACAACGTCTCCATAATGCGTGGGCAAACGCCACACCTCCTCAAATATTTTATTGGGGGGGACAAAGACCCCTAGGCCTTCAAGAGTTGGCACCTATTCCCTACACCCACAGGTCTCAGGGTGGTTACAACATAATGTTGTTGTTTAGTTGTTTAGTCGTGTCCGACTCTTCGTGACCCCATGAACCAGAGCATAACATAATAACGTAATAACACAACATAAAAACACAAAACACGACATTTTAAAAGGGCATTAGATGTCAATCAGCCAAAGTTCTGGATAAAAAGGTGCTGATCTGCCGGGCTCCTAAAGCTGTGTAATGGTTTTTCCGACCTTTGTATGGATACTTTGATGGGTAGTGAGTTTGGAGCTCTGACTGAAGCTCTTTCCACATTCCACACACTGATAGGGCTTCTCCCCTGTATGAATTCTTTGATGGCAAGTGAGAGAGGAGCTCTTACTGAAGCTCTTTCCACATTCGAAGCACTGATATGGTTTCTCCCCTGTATGAATTCTTTGATGGGAAGTGAGCCTGTCGCTGCAACTAAAGCTCTTTCCACATTCCACACACTGATATGGTTTCTCCCCTGTATGAAATTCTTTGATGCCTAGTGAGATCACAGCTCTTCCTGAAGCTCTTTCCACATTCCACACACTGATAGGGTTTCTCCCCTGTATGAATTCTTGATGCTCTAGTGAGGATCACAGCTTGCCTGAAGCTCTTTCCACATTCCACACACTGATAGGGTTTCTCCCCTGTATGAATTCTTTGATGCTAGTGAGATCACAGCTCTTCCTGAAGCTCCTTCCACATCCCATACACTGATAGGGTTTCTCCCCTGTATGAATTCTTGATGGAAAGTGAGGTTTGGAGCTCTGCCTGAAGCTCTTTCCACATTCCACACACTGATAGGGTTTCTCCCCTGTATGAATTCTTTGATGCCTAGTGAGATCACAGCTCTTCCTGAAGCTCTTTCCACATTCCATACACTGATAGGGTTTCTCCCTGTATGAATTCTTTGATGGAAAGTGAGTTTGGAGCTCTGCCTGAAGCTCTTTCCCCATTCCACAAACTGATAGGGTTTCTCCCCTGTATGAATTCTTTGATGCCTAGTGAGATCATAGCTCTTCTGAAGCTCCTCCACATTCCATACACTGATAGGGTTTCTCCCCTGTATGAATTCTTTGATGCCTAGTGAGATCACAGCTCTTCCTGAAGCTCTTTCCACAATTCCACACACTGATAGGGTTTCTCCCCTGTATGAATTCTTTGATGGGAAAGATAAGAGAGGAGCTCTTACTGAAGCTCTTTCCACATTCACGCACTGATAGGGTTTCTCCCCTGTATGAATTCTTGATGGGAGTGAGAGAGGAGCTCTGACTGAAGCTATTTCCACAGTCCACACACTGATAGGGTTCTCCCCTGTATGAATTCTCTGATGGGAAGTGAGAGAGGAGCTCTGACTGAAGCTCTTTCCACATTCCATGCACTGATAGAGTTTCTTTCCCATGAGATTTTGTCGATGGGAAGTGGAATGGGAGCTCTGAGAGCAGCTTTCTCCAGACTCCAAATATTTACGTGGCTTCTCCTCTCTGGGGATTTTCTCATGGTCACCCTTTGTTCTCGATTTCCGATTCATCCACAATCTGCAATTGAGAAAAAAAGGTATTAGAGCCTCAGCAACAAATGGAGAGGAACTGAAGGGGAGTGTCAGTAGGCCTGGTTTAGCCCATACCTTAAGCGCTTGCCTGGGCTAGGTGACTGGAGCACCTTATATATGTCCAGAGCCCTTAGTGTTAACACCGGCTCACCACAGGGTTGTGTGTTGAGTCCCCTGCTCTATACCCTCTATACGTGTGAGTGCACAGCCATGTATTCCAGCAACAAAGTCATCAGTTTGCTGATGACACCACTGTGGTGGGGCCTCATTTCAGGAGGGGGATGAGTCCGCCTATCGGGACGAGGTGGAGCGACTCTGTTTTTGGTGTGGAGAAAACAATCTGGCTCTTAATATTGTTAAGACCAAGGAACTGGGGTGGATTACAGGGGGGGAAAGGCGGACATTCAGCCCCTGTATATCGGCGGGGACAGGGTGGAGAGGGTGGCTCTATTCAAGTTTTTGGGAGTGACTATTGAGCAGGGTATGACATGGAGTGCAAATACTACTGCTCTCGTAAAGAAGGCCCAGCAGAGAATTTATTTCCTCAGACTTTTAAAAAAGAACAATCTGAGTGAGAAACTGCTGGTGTCCTTCTATCGAGGCTCCCTAGAGAGCATTCTCACATATTGTATTTGTGCTTGGTTTTCCAGTTGCACAGCCAGGGAGAGGAAGGTACTCCAGAAGGTCATAACCACAGCCCAAAAGATTATTGGTCATCCTCTCCCATCTTTGGAAGAACTATACAGTTCCCGTTGTCCTTAAAAAAGTAACTAATATTTTACAGGATCCATCTCATCTGGGATATAGTCTTTTTGTACCATTGCCTTCGGGCAAGAGATATAGAACAATTAAATCAAGAACCAATAGATTGAAGAATAGTTTTCTATCCAAGAGCTATAACCATCTTAAATGCTGTAACTAGATAATATGACCTTGGAGAGTTTTGATGAGTGTGTACGTATGTGCATGTGTGGCTGAAAATGTGCTTTTTTGTTTGTTTTTTATGGGATGGCATTCAATTTCGTTGCACTCGTACAATGTTGTACTTGTACAATGACAATAAATAAATCTTATCTTATCTTCACCAATCTTCCAATCTCGGAGGACAGGTCCATGGTGCAGTGGACTCACAACTGCTCATTGTGAGCACCAGACTTTAGCAGAGTATAAACATGGAACAAGCTGTGGAGGTTTTGAAGCATGCCTTGTTTATTTCTAATAGCTACTAAGAGCTACCTAGGGACGTGGGTGGTGCTGTGGGTTAAACCACAGAGCCTAGGGCTTGCTGATCATAAGGTTGGCGGTTTGAATCCCCGCGATGGGGTGAGCTCCCGTTGCTCGGTCCCTGCTCCTGCCCATCTAGCAGTTCAAAAGCACGTCAAAGTGCAAGTAGATCAATAGTACCGCTCCAGCGGGAAGGTAAACGGCGTTTCCGTTGCGCTGCTCTGGTTCACCAGAAGCAGCTTAGTGATGCTGGCCACATGACCCGGAAGCTGTACACCGGCTCCCTCGGCAAGTAACGCGAGATGAGTGCCGCAACCCGAGTCGGAAACGACTGGACCTAATGGTCAGGGGTCTTTTTACCTTTACCTTACTACAAACTACAGGCGTGCATGAGTGTTACAGCTCTCATGCAGCCATCTTATCACTACATAGATAAGAGAGAAGACTTTCTCTCTCTGTCAGGGATGGAGGAACAGAAGAGCAGTTTTCGCCCCCTCCTTTCTCATAACAGAAGATCAACAGATTCTTGCAATGGGAGGAGTAAAAATACCAACAGGGAGTTGGGTGTGTGTTCATTACCTGTGTTTTTGTCATTAACCAACATATTATTATTAGATTCTGATGAGTTGGTTGAATGTTGTGCTTTCTTTGATATACAGTAGTGGTCAAAATTGTGGAAGCTTTTGGAAAAAAGTGTATTTCAGAGGTTTGATGACTCATAACACCACTTCTTTTGGAGTAATATCATAAAAATGTATATCAATGGAAAGATAATTTAATCAAGAATGCAATCCAAGAAAGTGTGTTCAATTACCTGTATTCTATCAAACGTTATAGTCCATCTGATGGGATGGAGGACTCATTGCCTGGCAGGTGCTCCATTCCCCACCCAGTCAGGGGAAGCTGAGGTTGTGTTATGTGTGTTATGTGTGTTATGTGATTGCTATCAAGTCGGTTGGTTTTTTTCTGTTCTTTTATTTGCAGTGAGGCTGCAAAAACATAATAAAATTATAGAAATGGTACAAAGAGTTGACTGGTCACCCAGAAAGCGATATAAAATTGTAATACCGTATTAAGTGAACAAGGCTACAGATATGAATAAATTAGAAGAGAGATTGGGGAAAACGTAACCAAAGTTGGCCTTTCTATATTTTTGAAGAGGTATAAGGAGACTCAGTCTCTACAAAATCAGACTGGTAAAGGCAGGAAAAGGTGCACAAAGGCAAGTGACGATCGAAGAATGGAGAGACTGTCCCTACATGACAGAAGAAAATCATCTGGGTGTCTACAAGATGACATGGCGAAATGTAATGTGAAGTTGAGTGCAAGGACTGGTCTATAGGTTAGAATTCCAAGGAAAAGCAATTGTTACTCTCAAGCAAAGGTTGAAAAGATTAAACCCATGTGTCAGGCTAGAGCCCGACCATGAACTCACCCTGTTATCGGACTTGAAGCCAGCCCAGGCAGAGGGGGGTGTGCAGCTCAGGGAAACAGAAATGTTATCAGAACATAGTTTTTCCGACACTGATAACCCCACCCTTCAGCTTGCAGGAACGCCGAAAGGGTGGGTTACAGAGAGGAGGAAAGTGACGTTATGGAAGCGACGTCAGAGGGTGGGGCCCTCATCTGGGCTTAAAGGAAAGGAGGAACAACGCTGCAGATTAGATGAGTCATCATTTCTTGTAGCCAGCAGTCTGCAGAGGAGGGGCTGCAGATCTGGGGCTAGTTTGTTGCCATTCTTTTGTAAATAAACATGAAACTTGCACAATGAAGTTACGAGTCCGGCTGCTGCTTACAGCATGACTCATCTACTCTGCTGTTCCTGCTGCTGACCAGAAGTACCTCAAATAAGATTGTAAGATGTCGGAGCAGCAACAGCATTCCGTGGGGGAGCCGCACGGGCAACAAGCAGCAGTTCCTGAGATTACAACGGCCATGGACCCGGCACAAGTTCTCTGGGCAGAGAACCAAGAACTGAAGATAAGGTTGGCCAGGCTGGAGGAGTGACGGCAGAGGCAGGCGAGACAACTTTCCAACTTATCTGGTAGGCAACCGGCAAGGAACTTAATTCCCCTTCCCCCACGTTTCAACGGGAATGCTGCAGAGTTTGATTCATTCAGAGCTTCCTGTGTTTATTATCTAAGGCTTAAAGGGGAAGAGTACAGAGATGATGAGGCCAGAATAGCCACGATTGTAGGACTTTTGGAAGGAAGGGCCCAGACAGTGGATTACCCCTTATTTGATGTCCAATGACCGTGTGCTCACAAACTTGCCTGCCTTTTTGAAGCTCCTGGACAGCATATTCAGGAATCCAGCACAAGAGGCAGAGTTGGAACAGGAGTTCCTGAACCTCCAGACAAGGAAAGGAACTGTAGCACAGCCCCATTATTGGTCCACCCTTATGATGCATGCCGTCAACTGGATGGGAAGAAAGGCCTTGGTTGCCCTGTTCAAAGCGGGACTTTGTGAGGAGATTCGTGATGAGCGTGGCTGGCAAAAATGCAAGGTTGAACACCTTGGAAGAGGTGGGGCAAGCCGCTTACAATTAGGCCTGAGACTCCAGTCGCGTGGACAAGTTGCGCAGGGGGCAAGGAAGACCTGAGAGCGGCAGAATGAATGTTCCTTTAGAGACCACAGGCATGCTAAGCCAGGAGGCGGAGGAGGCGGGAGCCCATGCAGTTGGGTTCCCTCAGAGGAGGCAGAGTGTCTGGCCATTACACGGGCAGAGAGAGAGAGAAGACGGAGGGAGCGTTTGTGTTTCAACTGTGGTGCCGCCAATCACATGGCTCGTCAATGCACTGTGGGAAGGCCCCGAGGAGCTCTATCCGGGACGAATGTGGCCACGCCGGAGAGGGCAGAGAGATGTTGTCGGGAAAAGAGGATGCCCCAACCCGTGCTGGAAGCCCTCAGGTTGGGAGGAGAGAGGACAGAAGGGCTTCACCGGGACCAGTCTTACCAGTAATCACCGTGGGTGCTACGCTAAGACTTCCTGATGGGAGAGAAGAGCGTGTGGAAGTCTTAATTGACTCTGGAGCTAGCACAGACTTATTGCATGTAGACTTAGTGAGTGGAGTTGGGCCTTGAGACTCAGTCGTTGGAAGACCCCTTAGAAGTAGGACTATTGATGGAAGACCGTTGCTGCTGGCTGCGTGTCAGAGGCCACGATGCCCATTGGGCTAGAGTTGCCGGGTCATCGAGAGATCATTGCCTTTCACATAACTAGGTTGACCTCATATTCTGTGGTCTTAGGTATGAGCTGGCTAGCGCGCCAT
Source organism: Darevskia armeniaca (assembly GCA_034641395.1). Taxonomy (NCBI): domain Eukaryota; kingdom Metazoa; phylum Chordata; class Lepidosauria; order Squamata; family Lacertidae; genus Darevskia; species Darevskia armeniaca. The sequence goes on from JAWWNF010000106.1 coordinate 531,211, forward strand.
GATCCAATGATTTCCTGGGGTCAGAGATCTATGACCTTCTCATCAGTGTACTGCAGACTCCACTGTCTGGGGATTGAAACGGAGAGCAGCAGGAAGGCCAGTGGAATGACAGTCTGTGGGTCTCTCACTGGAGAGGAGAGACAATTACCTCGGCAATATAAGTCCTTCAGAGATGTGTTCTGCGAGAAGGAGGCAGACAGGCTACCACCTCATAGGCCTTACGACTGCAAAATAGAACTGGTGTCAGGGGCAGAGATACCCGCCAGTCGTCTCTACTCAATGTCGGAAACGGAGTTAGCAGATTTAAGGGAGTTTCTGCAGAAGAATTTGGAGAGGGGTTTCATAGACCAACTAAGACTCCGGGGGGTGCTCCAGTTTTCTTTGTAAACAAGAAGGGAACCACGGAGAGGAGGCTTGTAGTGGATTACAGGAGGACCAACCAACGCATGATTCCCAGTCGTTATCCGTTGCCACGGATCCGGAGACTTACTGGAGAGGTTAAGATCAGCGAAAATTTTTACAAAACTCGATCTGCGGGGAGCTTACAATCTGATACGGGTGAGAGAAGGTGATGAATGGAAGACGGCCTTTAACACTAGGTATGGGACTTTTGAGTATCTCGTGATGCCGTTCGTTTACAATCGGGCACGGCACCTTTCAGGCATTCATCAATCATGTGCTTTCAGATCTCATGGACAGATCGTGGTGGCTTATCTTGACGATCTTTTGATCTACTCGGAGAACCCGGAAGAACATGAACTACACGTGAAAGAGGTGCTACAGCGGCTGCGGGAACATCGGCTATATGCCAAGCTGGAGAAATGTCAATTCCACGTAACAGAAGTGGAGTTTTTGGGCTATAGAATCACTCCGGAGGGTGTGCACATAGACCCTGCAAAGGTGGAGGCGGTAGTGTCTTGGCAAGAACCCAGAACAAGAAAGGACGTGCAAAGGTTCTTGGGATTTGCCAACTACTACAGGAAATTTATCCTAGGTACTCAGGGCTCACGGCACCGATGACAGATTGTCTGAAAGGCAAACAACCATTCAGGTGGACAGAGGAAGCACAGAGTGCCTTTAAGAAGCTTAAGGCCATGTTTGCTGAGGAAAGGTATTTGGCACATCCGGACCCACACAGACCAATGATTGTGGAGACAGATGCTTCTGATTAGGGCAGTAGGAGCAGTGCTTCTCCAGACGGATGAAAAAGGGGAATTGAGACCATGTGCCTTTCATTCGCGAAAGCTGAACCCGTCAGAACAGAATTACACAATATGGGAACGCGAGTTGTTGGCCGTTAAGGATGCCCTGCAAATATGGCGGCACTTTTTGGAAGGAGCGCAGCATCAGGTGGAAGTACGCACTGACCACAAGAATCTGGAATATTGGCAGACAGCCAGAAATTTGAACCAACAACAGATGAGGTGGGCACACTTCTTTGCCAGATTCAATTTTAGAAGTAAATATGTGTCGAGTTCACAGAACCAGGGTGCGGATGCGCTGTCCAGAAAGCCCGAATACGCTGGCATCGAATCCGTGCCCGAACAAAGATTGATCCTCAACACTGAGCAACTGTGTTTAGCAGCAGTGACAGCCGCGGAAACGGTCCGAGTTTTTGAAGCGAACAGGAGAGGATGAGTTCGCTCGGAAAAAGATAGAGGCACTACAAGAAGGGGAGAGCCATGCGGGGGATTTTGCAGTAAAAGGAGGGTTGCTGTACAAAGGGGGAGCTCTCTACGTGCCCGAAGGCGAGCTCCGAGCAAAGGTGCTCAGACAATGCCATGATAGTCCGACGGCGGGGGCACTTTGGGCAGTGGAAGACGGAACGCTTAATCTCACGAGACTTCTGGTGGCCACGCATGCAGGAGGAGGTTAAAGAGTATGTACGGGCCTGTGAAACTTGCCAACGGGCAAAAGAGGCCTCGCGAGTCACCAGCCGGTCTATTGCAACCACTACCTACTCCTCAGGCGCCCTGGGAGGCTGTGGCTATGGACTTCATCACCGACTTACCAGAGTCGCAGAGACAGACGGTGATCTGGGTGGTGGTGGACTTGTTTTCCAAAATGGCGCATTTTGTTCAGTGCAAAAATTACCTTCGGCACAGGAGACGGCTCAACTCTTCGTGGAACACGTGTTTAAATTGCATGGATTACCACGGAAGATTGTGTCAGATAGAGGAACGCAATTCACCTCCCAGTTTTGAGGAGATTGATGCAACTACTGAAGGTGGAGGTTTGTCTCTCCTCAGCCCGTCACCCCGCAGACGAATGGAGAGTCTGAGCGGACAAATGCCACATTACAACAGTATCTCCGGTGTTATGTTAATTATCAACAAGATGACTGGGTTGAGAAATTGGCGTTGGCAGAATTCGCGTACAATAATGCGGTGCATGCGTCTACTCAGCAGATGCCGTTTTTTGCTTGTCACGGAAGTCATCCAAGGACGTTTCCTGGCCAGGGGGAAAGTCTAGCAGTGCCAGCAGCAGAAAGGTTCGCGGAAGAGATGGAGGCCTTACATAGTATCTTGCGGGACCATCTCGAAAGGGCGAAGGCACAGTACAAGGCAGAAGCTGATAAACACCGGCAAGTAGGCAAGGAGATAAGGGTGGGGGACCTAGTATGGTTGTCCACAAAGGACTGGCCGAGCAAGGGACGTTGCCGTAAGCTGACTCGCAAAGGGTGGGGCCGTTTGAAGTACTTGAACAAATCAACCCTGTGTCGTACAAGTTACGTTTACCGGCATCGATGAAGATATACCCCAGTCTTCCATCGGTCACTGCTGTCGCCGGTAACTCCGAGGCACCGGTATCAGGAGAGGACAGAGCCTCCGCCACTGCCCATTTGGGTGGAGGGTGCACCGGAATATGAGGTGCGCGAGTTGCTAGACTCTCGAAGGAGGGGGTAGGGGAGTGCAGTATTTAGTGGCTTGGAGAGGGTACGGCCGGAAGAGAACTCATGGGAGAATGCGAGTAATATACATGCCTCCAGACTACAGAGCGTGTTTCATCGTAAATACCCCAACAACCCAAGACCCCAAGGTTGGGTTGAGGAACAGTCAGAGTCAGAAACAGAAGCGCCCGGTGAAGCAGGCCGAGAGGAAGAAGCAGAGGAACCACAACCTGGTTGCAGTTATTGGAAAGTGAGGACGAAGAATGGTGGGAGGCACATTGGAACACTCCAAGAAGGGAACTGGGGAGACCAGAAGGGGAGGAGGAGGAGGCCCTAGAGGGGGGGATGATGTCAGGCTAGAGCCCGACCATGAACTCACCCTGTTATCGGACTTGGAAGCCAGCCCAGGCAGAGGGGGTGTGCAGCTCAGGGAAACAGAAATGTTATCAGAACATAGTTTTTCCGACACTGATAACCCACCCTTCAGCTTGCAGGAACGCCGAAAGGGTGGGTTACAAGAGAGGGGGAAAGTGACGTTATGGAAGCGACGTCAGAGGGTGGGGCCCTCATCTGGGCTTAAAGGAAGGAGGAACAACGCTGCAGATTAGATGAGTCATCATTTCTTGTAGCCAGCAGTCTGCAGAGGAGGGGCTGCAGATCTGGGGCTAGTTTGTTGCCATTCTTTTGTAAATAAACATGAAACTTGCACAATTGAAGTTACGAGTCCGGCTGCTGCTTACACCATGTTGAAGTGGACAGCGGAACAATGGGACAGTGTTATTTGCAGAGATGAGACCCAAATCTCCTTGTTTCGTAGTAATGGCATGAAATATGCAAGGAGAAGAATCAGAGAAGATTTACATCCTACTTGCATTACACCGGCCGTGAAACACCAGATAGAGTGATGATCTGGGGTGTATGACAGGAAAAGGTGTGGACAGAATTTGCTTAATTAATGGGGATGTAAATGTCAGGGCCAGCCGGTTCCTCTTCACATTACCATGCAGACGCCTCTTGGTCTTTTATAACTTTTATTGAGTATTCGACAAACAGTGTTTATAACAGTTGTTATCTTTAAACATCACTCCTCAGTCACTCAGTTCAGATACCTTCTGAGCTGTGCTTCTCCGTGACCAGCAACTCTCAAAATGGTGAGCTCGAGGTTCCTTTCGTTTTCCCGCTCTTTTTCCTCCTCCAAGTCTGAGCTATAATTTAAACCCTTGCATTTCCTGTGAACATACAGGCCCTGTCTGTGGCTCTCCTCAATTAAATTTACTACTCTATTTCCCCTCTTGGGGAATGCCTCCTCCCTCTGGGAAACTGGATCCTTCTAACTCTAACTCTTCCCTGACATCCCTGACAGTAATGTCCCCAAAATGCATGAATGAAATATTTGAGCCCAAACTGAAGCATTCCGCAGGTGATCTTTTCCCAGATACTGAAGCATGCATATATATATATAAGGGTGCAAAAGGTGCTTTCAAGATAATCCTATTTCACTGCTGGAATGGCATGGGAATAGCCCCAAACTTTAACCCCATCGGAAATCTATGCAGCCGACTAAGAAACTTTTTAGTCAGAAGCAACCCAGCAATAAAACCCAATTAACAGAGGCAATAATTCAATCTTTTTTCCACTTTTATTACAGCTGCAGAACTAAAACCTTGGTTCACTTCAAGGAAGGTGTTGTAAGGCCGTAATTAAAGCTAAAGGTTACCAATGGTTACCAAAGGTTTCACTGTTTTCTTTATGACTGCTGTTCTAATAAACACTCCTTCATGAAGGTTATGGCATTACATTCATTAAATTATCTTTCCACTGATATATAATTTTATGGTATTACTCCACACAAATGTGGTGTTATGAGCCATCAAACCTCAGAAATACACTTTTCAGAAAAGGTTTCCACAATTTTGGGCACTAGTATAAGTTGTTCATTTTAATGTTATTTTTATATGGGATCAGATTTTTATATTTTATGTTTCATGTTTATATATGTGTGGAAGCCGCCCAGAGTGGCTGGGACAACACAACCAGATGGGCAGGTATAAATAAAAATTATTATTATTACTACAGTGGCACCTCGATTAAGAACAGTCCTGTTCCGGAAAAGGTTAAGTTGGTAAACGAGGGACCACTGTATTACTATTACTATCATCATCATCATCATCACTGCTACGACTACATGAGATTCAATAAGCCTGGCTCTTCTCTGGATGAATTTTGTTTGGCCCAGTCATGGCATCCCCTCCATCTCCAATGTCAGTCGTCTCTTTGGTCAACCCAAGACTGACAGGAGCAAAAACAAAAACAGAAAACCTGAAGCTACTTATATTTCCTAACAATTCTGAATCTGACATTTAAGATGGCCTGGGCAGTTCAGACCAGCTCAATCGTGGTAGAAAAAGGAATAATTTGAGGAAGATTGTTCAAAGAAAAAACTACTTTACTTTTTATTGTGGGGGTGTTAGGTTCCCAGGTGTTATAGGGGGCGCTGTTGAGCTCTGTGAAAATATCTGAGGTTGTTCACAGAGATATTTTTGAAATTTCCAGGCAGAAAGGACGATCCCACAGGGAGCCTTACCAAGAGAGGCCACGATCCCACGATTCTCCTCCATGACGTCCTTATGCAGAGCTCTCTGGTCAGGATCCAGCAACGCCCACTCCTCGTCCGTGAAACGAACAGCGACATCTTCAAAGCACACTGGACCCTGAAAGAAAAAGGGAAATGTCCTCTCTGAGACAGCAGAAATATGATCTGCTACACAATGCTCTGTTCTTTCCTTCCTGTAAATTGTGGTGTTGTTTCAATAGGATTGCTTTCCTGCACATTTTATTTATGGATGCTTATTTCATTCTGCGTTTTAATTATGGGTGTTCATCATTCTGCCTATGCAAGCATTCCAGTTTGCCTGATGGAAGGATCCACTTTCCTCTTCTCCTCGTTAGCTGTTCTGAGAAGGTTCCCTCCCAATGCCCTAGATTTAAATTCAAGGGGTTCATGGGGGCATGAAGAGGGGGATGAATGGGGGGCAAGCCCCATTTTGCAGCGAATGGGGCTGGTTAGGTGAATCCCTGGCCACTACTTGTTCTCATTTGTCCACTGCTTAGAATCACATTTTAGCATTCAGTGATCATCAATCTAGAAATAAAATAAGCCTATTTTGGATGGCCATCTGTCTTGGAAGATCTAGCAGAGATTCCTGCAATGCAGGGGGTCTCCTGGCTCTGAAAGACAAGCAGGGAGGGTGGATTCTGGCAAAAGGAGAAGCCACCGGTGGCTCCTCCTTTTCCTGACTCACCTCAGGCCTCTTGACCTCCCTCCTTCCTCTTCTGCCTCTGATTCTGGACTGCATTCTGCCACAGAGTCTCCCAGCTCACTCAGCCCTGTTACTCCTTCAGCTTCTGACACCTCCTCTTCCCAGCCTTCTCCCTCTTCTCCCTCTGACCGCCCATCCTTCTTCGACCTGCACTTCTTGGGCTTTGAGCCATCTTCCCTTCCTGGTTCCCAGCTGCTTCCTCCCACCATTCCTCTCTGCCAACCAGTCCATGACATTGCTCCAGCCCTCGGCCTCTGTCCCCACAAGGCAGCTTCCCCTGACCTGATCTGGTTCCATAGCCGCTGCTTCCCTTCTGCCCCTATGAAAAGATGGATCAGGATGTCTGCTGGCATCATTCTGTCACCTGCAAGTGAAAAAGGGAATCAGGACGCCAGGAGTGCCTGCTTCTCTCACAGGTGACACAGGGCATCTCTAACTACAGATGGGCCTTTGAGAAAGCCTTACCTGCTGAGAGCATTTGGACGTTTGTCCCCATTTCATATGTTAGTTGTGCAGAAAATACATCTCCCCCTCCTCTTGGACCCTTGTTCCCAACTGTCTCCCCGAAAACAAGATGAAAAGAACCCTCAGATGAGTTGGAAAACCAACAGAATGAGACCAAACAGAGAAACACCACCTTCCTCCTTACCCAGTGGCCTCTCTCTGGTGTCCAACGGAGGCCTCTCTGCCTCACAGGAATCCAGGTCCATTTCTGCAAAATGATCCTTTCCCTGAAAAAGAAACAAGGATTCAAAAGAGAGAATGAGGAGAAATATTAGAAAGAGAATGACAAAGACTTGAAGGGTGTGAGATCTCATTCCATGGATGCTTTCCCAGAAAACGGATGGGCCATCAGCAGACTATATGGGATGTTCTCTGTCCTGTTTGGAGCCCCTTGGAAGTATCCAGAGGAAAGTCTCTCTCACCTGCTTTCTCTCCTCTGCCTGACTCAGGAGGAAACCTTCGGCCAGGGCCACCGCCTGGGAACTGGTCTCCGCTCCGCATTCCCTCACCCAGCTCTCCATCTCCGGGGGAAGGACAGCCAGGAACTGCTCCAAGATCACCAGGTCCAGCATCTCAGCTTTTGTGTGCCTTTCCGGCTTTAGCCACTGGTGGCAAAAGTGGTAGAGTCGGCTGCAAACCTCTCGGGGCCCTTTGGCCTCCTGGCAGCAGAACTGCCTCAACTGCTGGCTGTGCACCTCTGAGCGGAGGGTGTCCTCCTCACCCAGGATCTTCTGCACAGAGTTTTCCCAGAATTCCCCACTGCTCCCAGTGTGGTTGGCATGGCCTCTTCCTGCTTCAGGGCCAGCTGAGTCTTGCTCATCCATCTGTGCTCTCAGGAAGCCTCTAAGAGATCGGAAGGAACCCTTGGTCTTTTTGCTGAGTTCTGTACGTCTTAATGAAAAGCTCTAGCAAGAAAAATTAAAGAAAAAAGAAAAGCTCTAGCAAGTTCTACAAAGCAAATACATTGTTCTGTTACAGAATTTGTAGGACGGGGGGGGGGGGGATTTCTCCCTGAGCAAACATGGATGAGTCTTGGAGGGAACCAGGGCTGGACTGCACCGCATCCCAGACCATGAGCTATCTTTTTGAAAAGAAAGAGGAAGAGGAGAAGAATAAGTCTCTAGCCTTCTAGCAATGCAAAATGTGGAGGCAACTGAAGGGATTTCTGTGAGATTAATCAGCCTGGTTTCTGCTGCCTTCCAGTCAATGCATGAAGTCAGAACCGACTGACAAGGGAATCCTTTGTATCTTGTGAAAAATGGACACTTGACTCTAGTGGGGGTCCTCACCAGGGGTCCTCAGGAGTTGCTCCCCACCCCCCACCCCCCTGCTTCTGTCTCCTTTTCTTGCACTTGGACTCTCTGCCGCTCTCAAGACAGTCTCCTGGTGTGGGGTCCCTTTTTCTTTGCTGTGAGGGGCAGGAATGTATCTGGCCAACCCCCTGAGGGCCAAGTGGGCGGGGCCAAAGACATCCCCCTTAAAATTTAGGCAGGTAATTTATTATTATTATTATTATTATTATTATTATTATTATATACCTTAACACACACACACAGCCATTGATGCCAAGGTCCCTGGAGGCTCAGTGAGTAGCAGCGCCCATTTCCGGCTGGTTTCCCAGCAACAATCCCTTTGGGACAGAGAAGGATGTGGTCCTGGGAATGCCCTGCTCTGGGTGCGAGGGGATTGCTGCAGTGGCCTCCGTGTGGAGCTGCCCTGGGAGACACTGGGAAACTGGTCTGCAATGCAGCAGCCAGACTATGGGCTGGGATCCCTCTCTTCATCCCTGGCCTTTCTCTCCCACCTTTCCTTCCTTCCTCCCCATGGGGTTTGGGGGGGGGCTAGTCCCCCTCCTCGTCCAGCTTTGGAGAACCATCTGCACGTGTTTCCTCTGTTGTGCAATGACGCTGAGCGACCGTCACACAGAGTTAAAGTCCTAGGGACTCCTCTGTTGAAAGAAGGGAGAAATGAGTTGGGATCCTGTGATCTCCAGGAAGGAGAGCGTTGCAGACCTCGCCCCTCCCTGGCAGGACCCTCTCCTCCCCCTGCATGAGCAGATCAGGCCCCCCCAGGCATCCTCCCCCCCCCCTGCTGCAGCCCTGGGACCCCCACCGTCTCCCCACTGCACCCTCTGGGGGGAGAGAGAGAGAGAGAGGAGACTCACCAGATCCCAGGAGGGGACAGCCATGCAGCCCTTGCAGGAAAGGACTGGGGAGGGAGGGAGGGAGGGAGGGGCCTGGGCTCTGGAGGACCTGACTCCCCTCGTGCTTCCTGTCCTCTCTAGGAAGGCAGCTCGGTTCCCTTTAACCCTTGCAAAGCCAGCTCGTCCAGCTCTCGGCTTTTTATTCTTTTTTATGATTTAGGGGGGCTACGCCAATGCCCAGATACCTTTTGGGGGTGAGGCTCTTGACTGGACTCTGAGCATCTCCCTCCCTTGGCCAGAAACCGGAGGAAGAGCTTGCAGGGAAAAGGGCTTTGCAGGAGGCAAGGAACCTCCTCCTCGGATTCAGGAGTGGAGAGAGAGGAGGGGACCCGAGGGTCATCTAGTCCAACCCCCAGCAAGGCAGGAATCTCAGCTCAAGCATCTCTGCTTAGAAACCTCCAAGGAAGGAGAGTCCACCCACCTCCCAAGGGAGACCTTTCCCCTGCCAAGCTGCTCTTAGGTGTCCCTCAAGGCAGCGGTCCTGAGTTCGAGCACTGCGGAAACCATCGCACTGGCTACCAAGGAGGAACCAAGCGAAGCTCAAAATAAATAAATCCTATTCTCATCATGAATGAGTAATACTTTCTTATGCCTGCTTTCTATGCTAATATACAAAAATATGCCATTTCCCTTTCCAGAAGTGCTTAATTGCTAATTCAATGGACTGAAAATGGATGTTTGTTGTTGTTATGCTTAGGGAAGCTTTTAATATTTGATGGACACTGGGGAACAATTTTTTCGCATTTTCTGTTGCATGAGATTTTTCAACTGTTCCTATACGTTCTTTCAATGCTGATTTCAAATCTGAAGTCGGTTTTGTTCTGTAAGCTCTAGTGTTTTTTTTTTGCAATTCATGTTTTTCACTTTTCACCATAATCTTCGTTTTCACAATGCAAGTTTTCAATATTTTATTAACCACATAGCCAAAGTAGTACAATATTAGTATAAATGGGAGTAACTTATATAACATTGCAACTGACATGTTTGGCATTGAAAATGACATGTATATCTATGTACAGTTGGAGGTATGCAAAATAATGTACTGTGTATTCCCTTGGGATGCACAGTATCTGCAAGCTGTTGTTATTCAGGTAAGAATTTGCACTTGTAGCTCTTGCGTTTGTGGACATGCCAGGTGCTCAGGGACGGACTCTCCTGTCCCCATGTCTTTCCCTTTGCAGATGTGCTGCAGTTGCACATCCTTCCCCCAGGGGTGAGTATTGGAGAGAACCAGAGCAGGGCTCAGACCTGCCCTCCTTGCCCCCCACTCTGCACTCTCGGATGTGGAGAAGCCCTCCCTTCATGAGGAACTGACAGTCTGACTTTGGCCTTTCAGCTGCTGGAGATATTTATTTATTTTGTTTTGCAAATAGACTGTAAATGGTTCCCAGACTCTTCTGAAGTCCTTTTTGTCCTTCTCTCCTAGTTTATCTGTTAGCTTAGCCAACTCTGCATAGTTCATCAGTTTTTCTTGCCATTGTTCCTTTGATGGTATTTCTTCCGTCTTCCAATATTGGGCAATCAAGATTCTGGCCGCTGTTGTAGCATACATAAATAATTTCCATTTTTCTTTTGGCATATCTTGGTCTGAGATACCTAACAAAAAGGCTTCAGGGTGTTTAACAAATTTCATTTTGAACATGAACCTGTTTACCTTCCTAGGCTTGGAAAGTGTAAGAACGGAAGTCAGTCTTATCTCTTCCGCTCTGCTGTGCTTTTGCACTGTTCTTTATCTCCCTGTCTGTTGCTGAAGAAGAGAGAGGACGCCATTATGACCCGTTTGGTGTCGTCTGCAAATGTGATGAGCATCCCCTCAGTTCCTTCATCCAAGTGACTTATAAAGACGTTGAACAACAACGGGCCCAGGGCAGAACCCTGCAGCGCCCCTCTTGTCCCTTTCCCCCAGGATGAGGAGGAACCATGAAGGAGGCCTCTTTGGGTTTGGTCAGTCAAATCCACCTAACAATTACCTCATTTGTCACATAAATATCACAGAGGACTTTGTCCAAAGCCTTACTGAAATCGAGATACACTATTTCCACAGCAGTCCCCAGATCAACAAAGTTTGTAACTCCATCCAAAAAATACCTAACACCTAACAGTTACCTCATTCAGCCCACATTTGACCAGCTTTCTCACATAAATATCACAGAGGACTTTGTCCAAAGCTTTACTGAAATCGAGATGCACTATTTCCACAGCAGTCCCCAGATCAACAAAGTTTGTAACTCCATCCAAAAAATGGGGAGGAGAGATTTCTCTGGTTTGACTTGTTTTTGAGAAGGCCATGCTTTCAACCTGTATATTTATGTTGTAGTATCGTCAGATGAAGGGCATATAAATTTTCAAAATGATAATAAATGAGAATACTGACAAGCCGGACAAAGGAAGGTGATTTATGTATTTATTTAATTTGTAAACCACCCGACCCAGTGGTGCTGACTTGAATAAAATATTTGCAGGGGGGGCCAGGTAAGGTCCGCCTTGCACAATCAATCACATGATGCATACACACCTCTTGAATGGCAATGCCTATAATAGCAGTGACATTTTAAAAAAGTAATATTTTGAGACCATAGTTCAATTTCCCAGCAGCCCCTCTTGACCCAGAGAACACTTCTAGCATTTCATCTCCTCTACCTGTGGGATTGTTCAGCAGTGGGGAAAATTACCTCTTCACACTGGATGTCCATTTGGTAGGGCCCTTTCCAGGTTTTTTCCTGCCCATTGTGTTTGTCTTTCATTTGTTCTCCTACCGTGTTTCCCCCTTTCCAAGACACCGTCTTATAATCTTTCCCCCTCAAAAAAACACAGGGTGGCTTATTTTCAGGGGGGATGTCTTATTTTTATTACGCCAGTATGGTACGGTACAGCCTCCCCCTGCGTGCTGAGCAGGCAGGGCAGAACTCCGCAAGAGGCGCGTTTCCCCCCCCCCCGTGCCTCTCACTGGTTTGCTGGCTCCCTGTGCACGCAGGAGAGGCTGAGGAGGCGACGGGAACAATGGCGGCACCACGGCTTACTTTTGGGGTACGTCTTACGTCTCACAAAGGTAAAAAAACCCTGCCATGGCTTACTTTATAACTACGTATTAAAAAAGGGGAAACAGGGTATCTGTGTTGCCAGGAGAAGCCACAATTCTGTGGGTACTCTAGGTGGTGCAGAAAGCACCCGAAAGCTCTTTAGAGGATGAAGTGCTGATCAAACTTCAGTTTTGCAATCTATAAATTCCAAGTAGCAGTACTGGGGGTGGTTTTGGCCAGCAGAGGGTGTCACAGAGCCAGCCTACTTTCCCTTCAAAGCAATCTTGGGTCTCCAGCTGTTTTTGAACTACAACTCCCATCATCCCTAGCTAGCAGGCCCAATGGGGAGGGATGATGGGAACTGTAGTCTGGAAGCTGCTGGGGACCCAAGTTTTGGAAACCCTGCTTTAAAGAGTGGCTGGGGAGACCCAGCCAGATGGGCGGGGTACAAATAATAAATTATTATTATTATATTATAAGCAACTTTTGCGTTAGGCCCACAAAGATGGGACCTGTCCACGTTTGTATTTTCTTGTATTTTGTTTTCCTCATGACCTTTGTGCATTTTTATTTATTTATTTTTTTTAATAATAATTTTTATTAGGTTTTCCAATTTTTGTCCAGCCCCGATTCAGGCCAGATCACATACAATTTATACAATCTCTGATGACTTCCTCACACACCCCCTCATTGTTTTCATTTATCATAATTTACATTCTTACAAGGTTTCTATTTCCACATCATTAACATTTCCATAATTTCTTATTTTCAAATCGCTTACCAACCACTCACATCTTGAACATTCTTATCTTTTACTTTAATCAAGTCCCTGTCCCCCCCCCCCCAGTCCCCGGAGCAGATCATGTCCACATCAAAATTACTTATCATTTATAACATCTATCAATCTTATATCATTATTTATCAAAAATCATACTATACTCATTTCCTGCCAAATCCAAATTCAAAAACCAATAGGCCACAAAACAGTTGCTTCATATAAATGTTCATCCTATTCCTACAGGATCCAACTTTGGAACCCATTGTCTTTGCTGCAGAGTAGCATCCAAAACAATATCCATTAAGATCTTTGGCCTTCCCTTCCATGTTTGGTCCAAATTGTCTCGACTTCTTCTCCGCTGCTTGTCGTTGAGCTGTGGTTTGTTGACTGTTCTCGTAATGTTTCTCTTTTTCCTGATGATGACAACAGCTCTTGACTTAAGATGAATGAGTCTTTTGCAGCTGGTTATCTTCTGGGAAGGCTTTCTCTGTTTATGCTCCACAAATACACTATTCTCAAGGTTAGATTGTAAATCCTGACCAGTCAGACCATTGTTTATACTTTGCTTTATCTCAGTCACAGTGCTGTTCCCAGCAGCCGCCAGTTCAGCTCTCAGTTCTTTCACACCAGCATTATAATCCATTCTGAATTCTTTCAGTTTCTCCAACAATGTTGTCAAATCCACATCCTGTTTCACCGCCATTTTTAACAAATAGTTCTTTTCTAACTTTTCCAAACTTTTGCAAACTTTTCAAAAGTTCCAAAGCTCCAAAATAGTCCTCTTGCTCATCCAAATTGAATTAACTTCATCCGCCCCCTAGGACCGGGGGGGGGGGCGCAAGGGTTAAATCTCCGAAACAAAGTGTCAAATTCCAGGCAATACTTCTCAAAGCTGTGCAACAATGCCCTGTCGTTGTTACACAATGGCAGGGGACGGACCTCCGTGTTTTCGTCCTCAAGCCAAGTTCCAATTAGTTCAAAATTAAACCTTTTTCTTGAAAATTACTTACAGTTCCAAATTGAGATTTAGGAGGAATCGGCGCGCTCAGCGGTGGCGATCTTGCAGCTTCGCCGGACGGGGCTGTTAACGGACCCTAGAGCTCCGCCGCCCGATTGCTCCCGGGAGCACCGCTGGGAGCTCCCTGGGATCGGGACCGGCGTCCGAGCTCCTGCGGGTCCTCCGGACCCCGGGACGCCCTTCCCGGGGGTTTTGGGGGTCGCGGCGCTGGCGCGAGCACCCCTTTGCCCGGTCCGACGGGGGAATGTCAGGAGCGACATTTCCCCCCGACCGCCATCTCCGGCACGCCCACCGGAAGTCGCATTTTTCTTTATTTAAGAGGGGAAACTGTATGGCAAGTTGCAGAAGAATAAAAGGTTGTGTTTGGGGAAAAAACACAAAAAACTGGGGGTGGCCCCCTCAAATATTTTATTGGAGGGGGGAACTGCTAGGCCTTTAAGAGTTGGAGTCTATTCCCTACACCTACACTTCTCAGGATGGTTACAACATAAAAACACAACATAAAAATACAAAACGCCACATTTTAAAAAGGCATTAGATGGCAATCAGCCAAAGTCTGGTTAAAAAGGTGCAGATTTGCCTGGCTCCTAAAGCAGTAGAACGGTTTTTCCAACCTTTGTATGGATTCTTTTATGGGAAGTGAGATTGTAGCTGTGACTGAAGCTCTTTCCACATTCCACACACTGATATGGTTTCTCCCCTGTATGAATTCTCTGATGCTCAGTGAGATAGGAGCTGTGACTGAAGCTCTTTCCACATTCCACACACTGATATGGTTTCTCCCCTGTATGAATTCTCTGATGCTTAGTGAGAGATGAACCATCAGTGAAACTCTTTCCACATTCCACACACTGATATGGTTTCTCCCCTGTATGAATTCTCTGATGCTTAGTGAGATGGGAGCTGTGACTGAAGCTCTTTCCACATTCCACACACTGATATGGTTTCTCCCCTGTATGAATTCTCTGATGCTCAGTGAGATAGGAGCTGTGACTGAAGCTCTTTCCACATTCCAAACACTGATATGGTTTCTCCCCTGTATGAATTCTCTGATGCTTAGTGAGAGATGAACTATCAGTGAAACTCTTTCCACATTCCACACACTGATATGGTTTCTCCCCTGTATGAATTCTTCGATGGGAAGTGAGACTGTTGCTGTGACTGAAGCTCTTTCCACATTGCACACACTGATAGGGTTTCTCCCCTGTATGAATTCTTCGATGGGAAGTGAGACTGTGGCTGTGACTGAAGCTCTTTCCACATTCCACACACTGATAGGGTTTCTCCCCTGTATGAATTCTGTGATGGGAAGTCAGATTGGAGCTCTCCCTGAAGCTCTTTCCACATTCCAGGCACTGATATGGTTTCTCCCCTGTATGAGTTCTCTGATGCTTAGTGAGAGAGGAGCTATCAGTGAAGCTCTTTCCACAATCCACACACTGATACAGTTTCTTTCCAATTAGGTTTTGTTGATGGGAAGTGGAATGGGAGCTCTGACTGCAGCTTTCTCCACACTCCAAATTTGTACGTGGCTTCTCCTCTCTGGGAATTTTGTCATGGTCACCTTTGTTCTCAATTTCCAATTCATCACAATCTGCATTGGACACAAAAAGGTATTGAAAAGCTGTTGAATGTTGCTTTGTTTGATATACAGAAATGGTCAAAATTGTGAAAGACTTTTGGAGAAAAGTGTATTTCAGAGGTTTGATGGCTCCTAACACCACTTCTTTTGGAGTAATATCATATAATTATATATCAATGGAAAGATGATTTAATCAAGAATGCAACCCAACAAAGTTCGTTCAATAACCCGTATTCTATCAACCGTTATAGCCAAATAACCAGAAAACGGAAGCACAACTTGCTTAGGTTGACGTTTGTCAGTGTGTTATGTGAATGGTATCAAGTTGGTTGGTTTTTTATGTTCTTTCATTTAGTGAGGTTGTAAAACATAATAGAAAGAGGTATAAGGAGACTCAGGGTAAGGTCTCTGTAATGTCTCCTCGAGAGTAACCAGCCAGACGTCGTCGTCTTCTAAACTAATTGCCTTTATTTACAAATGTACACATCAGAGCTTTCAAGACTCATGTCCGCTTGAGTCCGTTGCAGATTCCGGGAGTGGCATTTCTCTGCTCCTCCCCCAGCATAGGAGCTTTGGGAATCCAAAGCGCCTCCTCCTCTCTTTCCGCTTCTGCCCCCTGCACACCTGCGGAGACCCAAACGTTTGTCCAGTCTGACTTTCATCACTTCCCCTTGGTGGTGCCAGGTCTCTGGCTGCATCTCCAAGACCCTGCTGCGCAATGTCCGCCTGCAATTCCCCTTCCTTACCCCTGGGTCCTTCCTGGCTTGACTGAGAACTGCTTTCTGACATGGGTTCCACCTCCCTCCAGCTCCCCCTTCGGCTGGGCTCTGGGCGAGAGCAGGTCCCTGACACTCAGTCTCTACAAAATCAGACTGGTAAAGGCAGGAAAAGGTGCACAAAGGCAAGTGACGATCGAACAATGGAGAGACTGTCCCTACATGACAGAAGAAAATGTATAGAAGATGACATGGCAAAATATAATGTGAAGTTGAGTGCAAGGACTGATCTAAAGGCTAAAATTCTAAGGAAAAAGCCATTGTTACCTCTTAAGCAAAGGTTGAAAATATTAAACTGTGCTAAAACCCATGTTAACTGGACAGCGGAACAATGGGACAGTGTTATTTGGAGCAATGAGACCCAAATCTCCTTGCTTGGTAGTGATGGCATGTAATAAGTGAGGAGAAGAATCAGAGAATATTTACATCCTACTTGCATTACACCGACCGTGAAACATCCAGATAGTGTGATGATTTAATTGGTCCTTTTCCAGAGAGTGAGGGAGAATCTCGATATGGTCTAATTATTGTGGATGATAAAACAAGATATTCATGGCTATATTTATTGAGAAACAAATCAGAATGTGCTGATGTTTTTAAGTCCTGGAAAGTTTGGGCAGAAAAACGTTTTCAAAGACCAATTATTCAACTCCAAAGCAACAGAGGAGGCAAGTATTTAAGTAATTATTTCCAGGCATGGCTTAAACGCCATGGAATAATGCATCGTCTCACATGCCCAAATAGTCCCTGGCAGAATGGGGTTGCTGAGAGATGCGTGGGTATCATACAAATTGTAAAGGACAGCTTGTTAAAAGATGCTGGATTGCAAAATGATGCAAAGCTCTGGGGAGAAGCTCTCCTGTCTGGGAATTTTTTGGTGAATCGCACTTTCACTACTGCCACGGGTGATATTCTCTACAGAATGCTTTTTGGGAAGGAACCAGATCATGCAGGTTTACATGTGTGGGGGAGTTGGGATTTTGTTCATATCCCCAAGTCTCTAAGACGTAAAGGTTAGCCTAAAACCAGAAAGCTACGTTTCATCGGCTATCAGGGCTATTCCAGCAGACACTATCGTTTTGCTTTGGGAAATGGCCAAGTACTTATTTCACAAAATGCTGAATTTGCTGAACAGGATAGGTGGGAACAGGTTCATGCCAATCCCAGTATTTTAGTTCCTATATCAGTATAAACACAGGAGCCTCTCAGGCAGTCAGCTGCTGAGGAAAGGCTAGAAAGTGAGGAAAGACACTGACACTTTGCAAAGTGCCACAAACAGTGAATCAGAGGAACAACCAAATGATGAGCTGGAGGAGCAACAAGAGGAGGAAAGTCCAGTGTTGTTTCCTAGGATGTCCACAAGGACTACCAAGGGCATTCCCCCTGATAAATTGACTTCTGGTGCAACAAAAGTGTGTCATGTTAATTGTACAGAGCCACAGGATTTTGCTCAAGTTCTGAAACTACCTTCAAAGGAACAAACCCAGTGGTTTGATGCCATGAAGGAAGAGTTGGAATCATTCAAAGAAAATAAGGTTTACACACTAGCCAAATTGCCACAAGGTGAAAAAATAATTTCTAGCAGGTGGGTCTTTAAAAGGAAGACTCAAGTATCAGGTGATACACGTTTTAAAGCTAGACTGGTAGCAAAAGGGACTTTCGGTCTAGTGCCATACCGGACGGCTGGGGTTTCTGTGCTCTCCGCTGAGACCCAGCTGTGTCGGGGTGGGGGGTGCCGTTACCGCGCAACGGACCCCCAAAAGAGCCTCAGGTGGAGCAGCCTGAGGACGTGGTGATTCGGCTGGTGTCCGGACGGTCTCCATTGTCCCAAGGCAGCCCTAAAAAGAGCTACCGAAGCGGACGAGGTGGTAGACCGGGACACTGTGAATCTATCAGCTTCCCCGGCGCAGCGAAGCAGCATAATCCGACGGTCGTGAGCGCTGGATTTTTCCAAAAAAGTATCAAAACAAGATTGGAAACCATGAGTAAAAGGTGGATTTTGTTTAAATCTGGGGAAATTTGGGAAACACGGGAGAGATTTTAAAAGGAAGTCCGTCTCTCCTACTGCAGCAAAAGTGAAAGTAAAAGACAGGAGGCTGCAGCCGCGAAAAGACTATTTCTTAAGAAGCTTCCAAAATCTTCAAAGCTAACCCCCCCCTGTACTCGGACAGGGCGAAGGGGAGGGGGAACTTTGACAATTACCCTGTGAACTGTGATTTTGACAGTTAAAAGGCACCGCACACCCTCTGGAATGCGAAGACCGGGTCAGTGCGGGAAGAAGCCTATTGTGACGTAACAAAGGACTGAATACTTGTTACTTTTGTTTCCGACACAGACTCTTTGAACTGTTTTAAGCTGTTACTTTGCCCTAAATTACAACATTAGGGGAACAAAATTAACCTTCTGTGCAACGTACTAACTTCCTTGTTCAAAGTTGGCTGAAATTGCAACTTCAAAGACTGAAGGGATTTTAGATTGTGGATTTAAAAATGGCTACCCCCCTTTCTACTCCTGAGTGAGGCAGGGAAGGGGGAAAAAATACCTCACTCAACTTCCTGTAGTCTGTGTGCTCCAACTCTTTGGGAACTACAAAAGCAAATACTACCTTATCTCTACTTGACCTTGAACATTTTTAGCTGTAAGCCCTTATTGTATTCAACATGACAGATGGAGATACAGTGAGTACTAGAGCAAAAACATATTCAAGGGTTACCAAAGCAAGGAAAGACTCACTGTCAGGGGCTCAAGGGAGCTCCTTTAATGAGCAAGTGTTTACAGCATTGGCAGATCTTAAAAGAGACCTAAATAAAAATACAGAAAGTGTTGATGCCCTTAATAAAAAAGTGGACCAGAATACAGAAGGGATCAGGCAATTGGGGGCATTGAAACAGGAACTTGCAGAAACTAGGTCTCAAGTGACACAAGTTGAGAAAAGAGTGACAACTTTGGAAGAAGTGCGGGTACAGGATGTGGAAAAACAGGATGCTGCGCAGGTTGCAATCGCTTTTCTACAGATGAAGGAATGAGAAGTGAATCTACGTCTAAGAGGATTACCGGAAATAGAACAAGGAGACCTGAAGGACTTTTTGGTTCAAGAATTTGTGGAGTGTTGGGCCTTGGAGACGGAAGAGGTAGAGTCCATGATTGTGAAAGCCTATAGATTTGGGAAAGGTAGGAAGGACTCTAAAACCATCAATGACTGTATGATAACATTCCAAAACAGGGAATAGAGAGACAAGATTCTAGGACATCACTATCAAAAGAAGCTGGAAGTTCAACAACACCAAATTGTACTCTTTAAGGATATTCCAAAATACTTCCTGGACTTGAGAGGGAACTATTCAGATTTGACAAGAGCTCTAAGGAGGAAAGGAATTTATTTCCGGTGGGAGTTTCCGCAAGGTCTTTCTTTCAAGTATAAGGAGAGGAAGGTGAGAATCAAATCAGTGGAAGACAAAAGGAGATTCTGGGACAAAAATATTGCAGACTTCGCAGCTTTTGCAGATCCAGGAGCTGGGCCGAGACCAGGAGTTGAAGAGGAAACAGCTGAAGGAGCAGCAGGGGGAGCCAACTAAGTAAAATGGCCCTTAAAATTCTTTCATGGAACGTGAGAGGCCTAAACATCAAGGCCAGAAGAAACCAGGTGTACCACGTTTTAGCCAAACAGAACTTGGATTTGATTTGTTTACAAGAGACGCACGTGGTCAGACTACACAGAAGGATATTACAAAATAAAAAATTGGGCCAGGAATTTATCTCATCAGCCAAAGTTAAGAAAAGAGGAGTTGTAATCTACGCCAAAGAAAAATATAACCCAAAAATGTTGTTTAAAGATGAGGAAGGAAGGTATGTTGCGATACAAATAACAGTGCAAGGCAAAAAACTTTTGATACTGGGAATTTATGCGCCAAATGATGGAAAAGTGGATTTCTATAAGAAACTTCACGACACATTGCTAGACTATATGGATTATAAAATTATCACAATGGGAGATTTTAATGCAGTTGTCTCCACACTGATGGATAGATCACAGAGAACAAGATTGACAAATGAAGGAAGACTACCAAAGACTTTTTTTGGCATGGTGGACAATCTTGATTGGATTGACACATGCAGACTTAAAAATCCAATAGAAACTGAGGAAACTTACCATTCTGAAGCAATGAAGTCCTGGAGTAGAATAGACTATATATGGGTATCCAGGGAACTTGCCCCTAGGATACTTAAAGCAGAAATACACCCAAGAACATGCTCTGATCATAATGCAGTACAACTGGATCTAAGACTAACAACACAGGGTTCGTTCAGATGGAGAATGGATGACTCGTTACTCAGAAATGAAAAGATTTGTGAAAAGGCCCAAAAGACTTTAAAAGATTATTTTGAAATAAATCTTAATTCATCAGTGGAAAAAAGGGTCGTTTGGGATACAAGTAAGGCAGTAATGAGAGGATTCCTGATACAACAAAAGGCCACAAGGAAGAAACTCCAAAATACAAAGAAGGATAATATTCTACAACAACTTAAGGAAAAAGAAATTGAGGACCAATCCTAAAAATTTGCAAATACAAAAGGAAATTAAATTTCTGCAATGGAATATTCACAACTGATCAACCAGGAAATTGAATGGAAAATTAAAATGATGAAGCAAAAGACATTTGATTCAGCAAATAAATGTGGGAAGTTGCTGGTGTGGCAATTAAAAAGGAGGCAAAAACAGAATACAATTACGAACATTGTTGTAGAAGGGAAGAATATCGAGAACCCTGCGGAGATTAGGAAAAACTTCCAGAAATACTTCAAACAGTTGTACAAAGAGATTCTGCAATGATAGATTGGGCCAAAAATGTGGGACATAATATTATGATGGCTGACTGGGAGAGACTTTGGAAAAAAGGAATAAAATTTACTGCATGTAATACTGTATGTTAAGAGAGACTATCATGAAAATGATTTACAGGTGGTATCTGACCCGTCAAACTTGCCAAAATCTATCATTTGCAGGATAATAAATGTTGGAAGTGTGAGAATGTTGAAGGGACATTTTACTACATGTGGTGGACATGTCCAAGGATTAAGGTCTTCTGGGAAATGATATATAATGAAATTAAAAGAGTGTTGAAAAGCACGTTTCTTAAAAAACCAGAGGCCTTTTTACTTGGAATGCCTACTCAGGAAATTTCTAAGGAATCATAGAATCATAGAGTTGGAAGAGACCACAAGGGCCATCCAGTCCAACCCCCTGCCAAGCAGGAAACACCATCAAAGCATTCCTGACAGGTGGCTGTCAAGCCTCTGCTTAAAGACCTCCAAAGAAGGAGACTCCACCACACTCCTTGGCAGCAAATTCCACTGTCAAACAGCTCTTACTGTCAGGAAGTTCTTTCTAATGTTTAGGTGGAATCTTCTTTCTTGTAGTTTGAATCCATTGCTCCGTGTCCGCTTCTCTGGAGCAGCAGAAAACAACCTTTCTCCCTCCTCTATATGACATCCTTTTATATATTTGAACATGGCTATGTTCATGGAAGACCACACTTTCTTTATGTATGCCACAACAGCAGCAAGAATTTTGATTGCAAAGTACTGGAAGACAAAGGACTTACCAACGATAGAAGAATGGCAGATGAAAATGATTGACTATATGGAACTTGCTGAACTGACAGGGAGACTCCGCGATCAGAGGGAAGAGGCGGTGGGAAACGACTGGAAGAAATTTAAAGTTTATATAAAGAACTATTGTAAGATTGAGAATTAGGGAAGAGTTGGAAGAAGAGGCAGATTGCAGAATAGTTTAGATTAATGGTTTAAATAAGAATGTATGAGAAATATTTTAAGGTATGAGAAATGCTACAAGAGGCTATAAGATAAGATATTAGTTTAATTATGTAGACAAGATTATAGTTAATCAGCAAGAACAAGGAAAGATGAGAGGAAATTACTAAAGATGATAGACAGTGAAACGTAGTAGGGGAGACTGGAGGAAGTCACCCCAAGATGACAAGGAAAGAGGAAAGGGAAAAATAATATTTGTTTTTGTTGTATTTTTTTATGCATGTGTAGTGTGAATGTGTGTTATGGTACGTTGAGTTTTACTTGTGTATGTGTTAAAAACCCAATAAAAATTATTTTGAAGAAAAAAAAAAAGACTGGTAGCAAAAGGTTTTGCACGAAAGCCAGGAATTCACTATGATGAGCTTTTTGCGCCCACTGCCAAGGCAGAATCAGTGAGACTTGTTTTGTCTGTTGCAGCTGACAAGAAATTAAAAATGAGTCATTATGATATTACTTCTGCATATCTAAATGCTCCTCTGGACCAGTTAATATACATGCAACAACCTCCAGGGTTTGAGGAAGGGAATGATTTAGTATGGAAATCAGACAAAGCTGTCTATGGACTTAAGCAAAGTGCTAAATGCTGGAACGATTGTATAAAAACACAACTCTTAAATCTTGGTTTTAACAGAAGTATACTGGTAACTGATCCTTGTTTATATACAAAAGGATCAGGCGATGATTACATATTAATTTTGATTTTTGTATAGTGGCAGGTAGTTCCACAGGCAAAATTCAAAAGATAGCAAATCAGTTGGGGAAACATTTTAAAGTGAAAGATCTAGGACCAATAAGTCACTATTTAGGGGTTCAAGTTTGAAGAGAAGCAGATGGAAGTTTCTTAATATGTCAATAACAAAAGATTAAAGGTCTGCTTGAACAGCTAGAAATGCAGAATTGTAATGCTGTGCAAACTCCTATGACTGTAGATTTTCAAAAGACTGAAAGTGATGTTTTGTTTGTTCAACCAGATTTCTATCAATCAGTAATAGGATCTCTTCTGTACCTGTGTCGTGTCCCCAATGGTAACTGTAGCTAGCTGTCAAGAACGCACGCCACTCCGAGAAGTCAGCGGAAGAAGTCTTGAAGTTTATTGTACAGCACACAGAGAAACGTGGAAAGTCCGTGAGGATTCTGAAGAGGCCACCTCAGAATCCCCCTTTAATACACCTTACTGGGTGACTCCCAATTCCCCCCTCCCTTCTGCCCTAAAGGTCCGGGGGCGATCCACTTCCCCACCCGGGATGGTTTGGACAAAAGAGTTAACTGCTCTGGTCTACCTGCACTATTCATGGGTGCTTTTTACATTGTTATTGTGATACTGCCGGTTCCGCCGCTGATGGCTCGTTAGCGGTCGTTATCGCCCATCCTGGGGTTGTTTACCCCGTGGGGCATGCCTGGGCGAGGTCGGGCCTTGCTGCAATTGGTTTAACCCCTGCATGCCTGGCTCCGCTGTTGCCCCCTTTCCTGGCCCGCTGCATGGTTCCCCTTCCTGGCGCCTGCATGGCGCGACCACACTGTCTAGTCGGGTCGTGACATCCTGCCCCCCCGAAACTGACACCCCCCTCCCCTGGGGAGCGTCCTGGGTCCCGGGGCCCCCCGGCCGGTTCGGCCACTGCTGGTGGAATCTCTTGACCAGCTGTGGGGCCAAAACGTCCGACGCCCACACCCATTCTCGGTCCCCCGTTGCGAAGTCCTTCCACTCCACCAGGTACTGCAGACGCCCTCTGTGGAATCTGGAGTCCAAAATGTCCTTGACCTCATGGTGCTCCCCTCCCGCCAGGATCAGCGGGGTGGGTGGCGCCGCCACGGGGTGCCAACCGTCGTCCTCCGGGGACTTCTTCAGCAAGCTGAAGTGGAACACCGGGTGTATCTGTCGCAAGTTCTTTGGGAGTTCCAGCTTCGCAGAAACTCCGTTGATTACCTCTAACACTTTAAACGGGCCCAAGTACCGGGGCCCGAGTTTCTTGCTGGGGAGGCCCAGCTTCAGATGCCGCGTGGACAGGTAGACCCGGCACCCCGCTTTGATGTCCCCCGCCGGTCTCCTTCGCTGGTGCGCCGTCCTCTTCTGCGCCGCCTTGACCTCCAGCAGTTGTTCCCGAAGGGACTCCCAGCACCTGGCCGTCCTCTCTCTCCACTTTCCGAGCTCCTCCGGCTCCCGGGCGGTGGGCTCCCCCAAGTCCGGCAGGTGCCTCAGGTCGGTCCCGTAGACCACGGCGAAGGGGGACATCTCCGTGCTGCTGTGTACGGAGTTATTATAAGCGAACTCCGCCAACGGAAGCAGCTGTGACCAGTCGTCCTGCTGGTAGCAGCCAAAACATCGCAGGTACTGCTCCAGCACCTGGTTGACACGTTCCGTCTGTCCGTCAGTCTGGGGGTGGTAGGCCGAGCTGAGTCCCTGCTCGATCCCCAGCAATCCCAGGAACGCCTTCCAAAATCGGGACACAAACTGGGAGCCGCGGTCGGAAATGACCTTGTCTGGAACCCCATGGAGCCGGAAGATGTGCTCCATGAACAGCTTTGCCACCTGGGTGGCGGTAGGCAGTGAGGCGCAGGGCACGAAATGGGCTTGCTTGGAGAACAGGTCCACCACGACCCATATTGCTGTTTTGCCTCGGCTGGGTGGCAGATCCGTAATAAAGTCCATGGAGATCACCGACCAGGGTCGAGGTGGGACCTCCAGGGGCTGTAGGAGGCCCTGCGGCTTGCCCACTGCCGGCTTGCAGGTGAGGCAGATGGGGCAGCCCGCAACGTAGTCCTTGACATCTTTACGGAGCGTGGGCCACCAGAAGCTCCGCCGAACCAGCTTCCACGTCTTGACGAAGCCGAAGTGCCCAGCCGCTTTGGCGTCGTGGCATGCTTCCAGGGCGGCCCTCCGGAGGGGTTCCGGGACGTACGCGGCGCTCCCTCTTTGCCAGATGTCCCCTTCCAGTGTCAAGGAGTCCTGCAGGTTCTGTAGTTCCGTGTCTGTCAGATACGCTGCCACTAGTCTGTCACGGAGCGCTGCAGAAGGCTGGCTGCGCTCCCGGGGGGGTGTCCCAACTTGACCCCCTGTCTGTCCCTCTTCCCTCCTAGCCTGGTTACGGGTGGTGACGGCTCGGGCTAAGTGTTTGTCCTCAAATAGCGGACGCATCTCTGTGCGGGCGTCCGCCTCGTACTGGGGCAGGCGAGACAGGGCGTCCGCGAGGAAGTTGTCCTTCCCGGGGATGTGGCTTAGCTGGAAATCGTACCGGGAGAAGAACTCTGCCCACCGCATGTGCTTGGCGGTCAGCTTCCGCGGCTGTCGGAGGGCCTCGAGGTTGCGGTGGTCTGTCCAGACCTCGAACGGTTCCCTTGCCCCCTCCAGCCAGTGCCTCCACTCCTCAAGTGCCATGCGGATGGCCGCTGCCTCCTTCTCCCAGGTAGACCAGTTCCTTTCCGCCTTCCCAAACTTCCGGGACAGGTACGCCCCGGGCCTCAGACGGCCCTCCCCGTCCCTCTGCAGGAGTACCGCTCCCATGGCCACATCACTAGCGTCTACCTGTACCACCATGGGCCGGGCTGGATCCACATGGATCAGCGTAGGCTCGGCGGCGAACGCCTCTTTGAGCCCCTGGAAAGCCTCCTCCGCCCGGGACCCCCAATCCAGAGCCGCCCCAGGACGCTTGGCCCCCTTTCCTTTCCCCTTGGTACCTAGGAGATCGGTGAGGGGGGTCACCAAGGCCGAATAGTTGGGCAAAAAGCCCCTGCAGAAATTTGCGAACCCTAGCAGGCTCTGGAGTTGGCGCCGTGTCCGCGGCCGCTCCCACCCCAGGACTGCCTCCACCTTCTGGGGATCCATGGCCACCCCCGCCGCCGAGATCCTATACCCCAGGTAATCTAAGGAGGGACGGTGGAACTCGCATTTGGGCAACTTGACGTATAGGTGGTTGTCCAGGAGTCTCTGCAAGACCTCCCGGACCAACCGGACGTGTTCCCGGGGGTCCCGACTGTACACCAGCACATCGTCCAGGTAGACCACCACCCCTTTGTACAGGAGGTCGTGGAGTACCTCGTTGATGAGACTCATGAACACCCCCGGGGCCCCGCTCAATCCGAACGGCATTACCAGGAACTCGAACTGTCCAAACTGGCAGTTAAAAGCCGTCTTCCATTCGTCCCCCTCCCGGACCCGCACCCGGTAGTATGCCTCCCTTAAGTCTAGCTTCGTGAAGATCGTGCCGGTACCCAACTGGTCCAGCAGATCCGGGATGAGGGGGAGCGGGTACGCGTTCCCTGCCGCTATGGCGTTCAACCCTCTATAGTCCTGGCACAACCTCCGGGTGCCATCCTTCTTGCCCACGAAGATGACCGGAGCCCCCATGGGGCTCTTGGCGGGGCGGATGAACCCTCTGGCCAGATTCTTGTCCAGGAACTCCCTGAGGTCCTGGAGTTCCTCCCCGGACATCTTGTAGATGCGTCCCTTGGGGAGGACCGCATCTTCTGGGATGTCGATGGCGCAATCTGTGCGGCGGTGGGGGGGCAGCTCGTCTGCCTCGGTTTCCCCGAACACCGCCGCCAGATCCCGGTACTCCGGGGGTATCTCCGGCGCCACCACATCCAGCTTGCCCTCGTCCCCGTGGACCCCTTTGGCCTCCCCCTTTCCGGGGCACTGGGGGTCCGATTCGACCCTGTGCTGCCCACACCTATCCAGGTCGAACATCAGGCGCCCTGAGCGCCAGTCTACTATGGGGTTATGTTCCATCAGCCAATCCAACCCCAGCACTACCTGGTACCCATCCGTGGGGACCCTAACTAGCATCCTGGACTCCCGGTGGTCCCCCACCCACAAGGAGACCGGCCCCACTTCCACCCCAAACGGACCCCCCTTTATGGGACTGCCGTCCATCTGGACGAAAACTAAGGGGGTGCTCCGAACCTGGGTGGGCAAGTCCAGTTCCTTGGCCACTTCGGGGTGCAGCATACTGTGGTCGCAGCCCGAGTCCAGCAGCGCATCTCCCGTCCATTGTTTGCCGCCGTCCGGGTTTTCCAGCCTCACCCGGACCAGGTTGGGTGGTCTTCCCGCCCGTTTCTTGGGGTCCGTTGACCCTGGCGGGACCTGCAGCCGGGCGTCCTTCACTGCAGGTCCTGGTCGTTTCCCGACTCCGCGCCTTCGGAGTCGGACTGGCGCTTTTCCCTCGGCTCCGACGCGACAGCCGCCCGGCTCCCGGTCTTGGGTGTCCGGTTGGTTCCCGACGTCGCTTGGGACCCTGCCGGGATCCGAACCTCTCCTGGGGGTCGCTCGGGGCACGCCACCGCATAGTGTCCTGCCCCCCCGCACCTGATGCAGAGTCCATCCCGGCGTCTCCTCTCCCGTTCCGGGTCGGGGGTGCGCTTGTGCCGGGGGACCCCCGCGCCATTGGCGGGACGGGGGGTCCCCGAGTTCTCCGCGGGCCTTCGGTCCTTGCCCGCCCTGGGTCCTAGCTCCAGCATCCCCAGGTCTGCTTCCAACTGAGCCACCATGCGGCACCAGCCGTCCAGCGTCGACAGCTCCTGAGGAGTCCCTTTCACTACGGCCCACTTGCGGAGCTCAGGATGGAGGCCCTCCTTGAAGTAGTGGACTAGGACCTCCTCGTTCCAGGAGGAGATTTGGGCGGCCTCCCCCCTGAACATGTCTACATAGTCCTGAACCGGGAGACCCCCTTGCCTGGCCTTCTGGACCCGTCGCTTCGCCTTCTCCTCCGCCTGCGGGTCTTGGAAGCGCTCTCGAAGGGCCGCCAAGAAGTCCTCCAGGTTGGCCAGGGCCGGATCCCTGCGGTCGACCAGGAGCATGGCCCACTGGCCAGCCTTCCCCTGCAGGGAGGAGATGACCGCCGCTACCAAGTCCTCTGGGTCGCAGTCGTCTCCCCCGTACCTTCTGGCGTGGTTCCTTGCGTGGAAGATGAAGGTGGAGAGTTCCGCCGGGTCCCCCTCGAAAATGGCCTTCAGCTCCGGGGGCGGCCTGCGCCGCGCCGTCGCCCTCCCGCGGACGTGCCTCCCGCGGGTCTCCGGGGTCGCTGCAGCGCGCTCGTCCTCGCTGCTGTCGCCCGTGGAACTCCCCGCCGCTACGTCGTCCTCCAGCCGGCTGCTGCGACGTCTTGGCGGGGGAAACACCTGCCCCCTCAGGGCCGTCCCGTCCGACCACGTCAGTCGTTGAGTCACTCCGGGCTCCTGACCTGAGCCCTTCCTTGGGGTCTGCCGACTGCAGACCCCCGATCCCGCGTGGCCTTGGCTCCCGCCGCCGCTACGACTTGTCCGGGGCACCGCGCCCCCACAGGCCTGGTCCAACAACCGGCCTGACTCCTCGCCGACCCGCAGCTGCTCCCAGATGAGGTGGTTCAGCTGCTCCTGGAGTCGCCGTAGCTCGTCCAGGCTCCCGCTGTCTGGCCTGGCCGAGGGAAGGCTCCGTTGGTCTGAGGTAAACAGATCCGCCAGCCGCTCGAGTAGGGCGCTCGAGGTAACGGGGGTCTGAAAACGTGCCGCTCCGCGCCATGGGGTCGCCATCTCGGTAGCTGCCGGTAAGCGATCCCAACACGATACGGACGTTGAAGTTTTTTTGTGAGAATCCTCACTATGTCGTGTCCCCAATGGTAACTGTAGCTAGCTGTCAAGAACGCACGCCACTCCGAGAAGTCAGCGGAAGAAGTCTTGAAGTTTATTGTACAGCACACAGAGAAACGTGGAAAGTCCATGAGGATTCTGAAGAGGCCACCTCAGAATCCCCCTTTAATACACCTTGCTGGGTGACTCCCAATTCCCCCCTCCCTTCTGCCCTAAAGGTCCGGGGGCGATCCACTTCCCCACCCGGGATGGTTTGGACAAAAGAGTTAACTGCTCTGGTCTACCTGCACTATTCATGGGTGCTTTTTACATTGTTATTGTGATACTGCCGGTTCCGCCGCTGATGGCTCGTTAGCGGTCGTTATCGCCCATCCTGGGGTTGTTTACCCCGTGGGGCATGCCTGGGCGAGGTCGGGCCTTGCTGCACTTGGTTTAACCCCTGCATGCCTGGCTCCGCTGTTGCCCCCTTTCCTGGCCCGCTGCATGGTTCCCCTTCCTGGCGCCTGCATGGCGCGACCACACTGTCTAGTCGGGTCGTGACAACCTGAGCCAATGGTCAAGGCCTGATGTCTCTTTTTGTGTAGGTATTCTAAAGCAGAAAAGTGAGTAAGCCTAGTTTAAGTGATTGGGCTGCTGGTAAGAGAATTTTGAGATGTTTGAAGGTACACAGAATAAGTGTATAAAATTATCTGCATCCAATTCAAGTGATTTGCAGGTGATTGTGGACAGTGATTTCGCAAATTGTCCATCCATGAGAAAATCAACCAGCGGATTAGTGGTTATGTTTAGAAATTCACTAACTGGTTGGAAATCCAAAAAGCAAGGTTTTGTTGACACATCTACCAAACACCAGTAATACCATTTCTCCTAAAATAAGCCGTAGCCATAAAATAAGCCGTAGCAGGATTTCTACGCATTTGCGATATATAAGCCATACCCCGAAAATAAGACATAGTGACGCGGTGCCTCTTCCTTAAGATGGCCTGGATAGGCGTGTCTATGCAGTGTGCCGGCGCAGAGCAGTTAAAATAAAGACATTCCCCGAAAATAAGCCATACTGTGTTGTTGGTAAAGGGGGGGGAATATAAGACGGTTTCTTATTTTAGGAGAAACACGGGGTACTTAGTTCACGGAGGCTTTTATAAACCAGTTTTCTGAATCATGTTCTGTATTTTTTCTGGTTAGGCTAGCACAACTTAAATTTAGGTTTCCCCTTTGATTTCTGCAGTCTAGGTTTTCAAATCCTTTTTTGAAGATGCAGAAGTAGATTAATTACATTTGGGGCCCTTATCCCTTTACCATTGTTGATGGCCTCCTGAAGTTTAATTGAAATTAGTTTATATTTTAGGGCTTTCACCCTTTGACTTGAGTCTTAATTTCCTTCTGAGGAAACTGATAATCCCAGTGAAACGAGGTTCTAATAGCCGGCAGCTCGATAAGGTTTTGTAAAGGTTTGTTTTGTTCTTATGTTTAAATTTACTTTCTGAGCGTTAGTTTTTTGGATTGCTCTCTTAGTTTGTTAAGGTTTTGTAAACGTTTTTGTTTTGATTCTCATGTTCAAGCTTACTTTTTGAGCTTTAGCTTTTTGGATTGCTTCTTCAGGCTATTTACATATGTTTAAGTTTATTTTCTGATTAACTTCCTTTAAAAAATACTAATTATAGTCGATACCGATTTCTCACTTCAGGGAATTTCACGTTTTTTTCCATTTTGGCTTTGTGTATGTTTCTATTTCCGTGACTATCTGTTTTGCTATTGGTTACATCTACATGTGAGGCAGAATTTTCTGCATTATCTGAAGCATGTAACAAAGTCACATGGTATATCCAGGTATTAAATGATTTAGGATATGAAGTGCAACAGCCTGTGACAATTTATGAGGATAATCAAGCTTGTATTGCAATCGCTAATTCAGGGAACACTTTAGCACGTGCAAAACA
This sequence comes from Darevskia armeniaca, assembly GCA_034641395.1. Lineage (NCBI taxonomy): Eukaryota > Metazoa > Chordata > Lepidosauria > Squamata > Lacertidae > Darevskia > Darevskia armeniaca. The sequence goes on from JAWWNF010000106.1 coordinate 561,632, forward strand.
TGTACCAATTAAATTTTTCAATGTTAAAGAATATATACAACGTAATGTGATTAAGTTACTTTATTGTCAATCACAGGATAATTTGTCCGATTTATTTACAAAAGTGTTCCCTAGGATACAACATGGTGAATTGATTGCAAAGCTGAATCTTGTTTTTTTGTTTATGCTACTGCTCTCTAGGTCTTTGGGGGAGTGTCATGTGACAAAGACGCAGGAGAGCAGGAGCAGCTGTTAGTGACTAACTGCTATAACTGTCGTTCTAAGATGTAACTGCCATTCTAGTCTGTAACTGTCTGTCAGTCTGTGTGAGTTACTTACCTTGACTGTGGTGACTAGTTTCTCTCTACTAGTGTGTGCCAGTATAGAGAAGAGCCTGTATTCTATATGGGATCTATTTTAAGAAGTTTATTTTAAACTTAATAAAAGTTTTTCTTTGTTTGAATCAAAACTCTGTTTAAATAATTACCACTGCATAGCAGGTGATCTTTTCCCAGATACTGAAACGCATATATATGTGTGTATGTGTGTGTGTGTGTGTGTGTGTGTGTTCAATTTCAACAGGATTCAGCTCCATGTCATGTTGCTGCTGTGTGCAATAGATGCTTTCAAGACAATCCTATTCCACTGCTGGAATGGCCTGGGAATAGCCCAAACTTTAACCCCATCGGATATCTATGGAGCCGACTAAAGAAACTTGTTAGTCAGAAGCAACCCAGCAATAAAGCCCAATTAACAGAGGCAATAATTGAGTCTTGGTTTCACATTATTACAGCTGCAGAACTAAAAACTTGGTTCACTTCTCAGGAAGGCGTTGTAAGGCCGTAATTAAAGCTAAAGGTTACCAATGGTTAACAGAGGTTTCACATTTTTTCTTTATCCCTGCTGTTCTAATAAATACTCCTTCATAAAAGTTATTGCATTACATTCTTTTTTAATTATTTTTCCATTAATATACAATTTTATGGTATTACTCCTCACAAAAGTGGTGTTATGAGCCATCAAACCTCAGAAATAGCGTATTTTCTGGCGTACAAGGCGACCCCCAGTTTTCTGAGTTAAAATATAGAGTTTGGGATATACTCTAAATTTTAACTCAAAAAATGCCGAGCAGCTCCGGAATCGCATCCGCGGCTCCGCAGAAGCGATTTCTGGCGCTGCGGACATTTTGGACATGCGCAGAAGCGATTCCTGGTGCTGCGCTGCCCATATCCAAAATGTGCACAGCGCCAGAAATTGCTTCTGCAGAGCCGCGGACGCGATTCCGGCGCTGCTCGGCAAGTCCCCGCGCCGCGCTGCAGTATCCGGCGTACAAGACGACCCCCGATTTTGGAGCCGATTTTTTGGGGTTCCAAAGTCGTCTTGTACGCCAGAAAATACGGTACAATTTTCACAAAAGGTTTCCACAATTTTGGCCACTAGTATAACTTGTTCATTTTAAAGTTAATTTTCTATCTATATGGTATCAGATTATTATTATTTATGTTTCATGTTCATATATGTGTTGGAAACTGCCCAGAGTGGCTGCGGCAACCCAGCCAGATGGGCAGGGTATAAATAAAAAATATTATTATTATTACAGTGGTACCTCGATTTAAGAACAGTCCTGTTCTGGAGAAGATTAAGTTGGTAAACCGAGGCACCCCTGTATTACTATCATCATCATCATCATCATCCTCATCATCACTGCTGCTACTACTACCTGAGATTCAATAAGCCTGGCTCTTCTCTGGGATGGATTTTGTTTGGCCCAGTCATGGCATCCCCTCCATCTCCAATGTCAGTCATCTCTTTGGTCAACCCAAGACTGACAGGAGCAAAAACAAAAACAGAAAACCGGAAGCTACATATCTTTCCTAACAATTCTGAAGCTGACATTTAAGATGGCCTGGGCAGTTCAGACCAGCCCAATCTTGGTAGAAAAAGCAATTATTTGAGGAAGATTGTTCAAAGAAAAAACTGTAATTTACTGTTTATTTTGGGGGTGTTAGGTTCCCAGGTGTTATAGGAGGCGCTGTTGAGCTCTGTGAAAATATATGAGGTTGGTCACATAGAGGTCTTTTTTGAATTTCCAGGCAGATATGATGATCCCACAGGGAGCCTTACCAAGAGAGGCCACGATCCCACGATTCTCCTCCATGACGTCCTTATGCAAAGCTCTCTGGTCAGGATCCAGCAATGCCCACTCCTCGTCCGTGAAACGAACAGCGACATCTTCAAAGCACACTGGACCCTGAAAGAAAAAGGGAAATGTCCTCTCTGAGACAGCAGAAATATGATCTGCTACACAATGCTCTGTTCTTTCCTTCCTGTAAATTGTGGTGTTGTTTCAATAGGATTGCTTTGCTGCACATTTTAATTCTGGATGCTTATTTTAACACTTTAATGGAATTCTTTTATTCTGTGTTTTAACTATGGATATTCATCATTGTGCAAATAGGTGGTACTCCACCTTGTGTTTTACAAGTCATTCTGCCTACGGAAGGATTCCAGTTTCCCTGGTGGAAGGATCCACCTTCTCCTCTCCTTGTGAGCTGTTCTGGGGAGCTCCCTCCAAATGCCCTAGAGCCAAATTCAGGGGGTTCATGGGGGCATGGAGAGGAGGAGGAATGGGGGGCAGGTCCCATTTTGCAGCGGATGGGGTTCGTTAGAAACCAATTGTAGCATTATTGTATTTTAATGTTCTGTTGAAAGCCGCCCAAAGTGGCTGATGAAACCCAGCCAGATGGGCAGGGTATAAATAATAAATTATTATTATTATTATTATTATTATTATTCAGTGACCAATCTAGAAATAAAATAAGCCTATTTTGGATGGCCATCTGTCTTGGATGATCTAGCTGAGATTCCTACAATGCAGGGGGTCTCCTGGCTCTGAGAGAGAAGCAGGGAGGGTGGCTTCTGGCAGAAGGACAGGGACCCCCCTGTGGCTCCTCCTTCTCCTGACTCACCTCAGCCCCTCAATCTCCCTCCTCCCAATTGCCTCCTTCCTCTTCTTCCTCTGATTCTGGACTGCATTCTGCCACAGAGTCTCCCAGCTCAGCCCTATTACCCCTTCATCTTCTGACACCTCCTCTTCCCAGGCTTCTCCCTCTTCCCCCTCTAACCGCCCACTTGGGCTCTGAGCCATCTTCCCTTCCTGGTTCCCCGGCTGCTTCCTCCCTCCATTCCTCTGTGCCCAACCAGTCCATGACATTGCTCCAGCCCTCGGCCTCTGTCCCCACAAGGCAGCTTCCCCTGACCTGATCTGGTTCCACAGCCGCTGCTTCCCTTCTGCCCCCATGAAAAGACGGATCAGGAGATCTTGCCGGCATCATTCTGTCACCTGCAAGAGACAAAAGGTAAACAGGACGCCAGGAGTGCTTGCTTCTCTCACAGGTGACACAGGGCATCTCTAACTACAGATGGGCCTTTCAGAAAGCCTTACCTGCTGAGAGCATTTGGACGTTTGTGCCCATTTCATATGTTTGTTGTGCAGAAATACATCTCCCCTCCTCTGGACCCTTGTTCCCAACTGTCTCCCCCCAAAACAAGATGAAAAGAACCCTCAGATGAGTTGGAAAACCAACAGAATGAGACCAAATGGAGAAAAACCACCTTCCTCCTTACCCAGTGGCCTCTCTCTGGTGTCCAACGGAGGCCTCTCTGCCTCACAGGAATCCAGGTCCGTTTCTGCAAAATGATCCTTTCCCTGAAAAAGAAACAAGGATTCAAAAGAGAGAATGAGGAGAAATATTGGAGAGAGAATGACAAAGACTTGAAGGGTGTGAGATCTCATTCCATGGATGCTTTCCCAGAAAACGGATGGGCCATTATGGACCATTATAGGATGTTCTCTGTCCTGTTTGGAGCCCCTTGGGAGTATCCAGAGGAAAGTCTCCCTCACCTGCTTTCTCTGTTCCTGCTTTCTCTCCTCTGCCTGACTCAGGAGGAAACCTTCGGCCAGGGCCACCGCCTGGGAACTGGTCTCTGCTCCACAGTCCCTCACCCAGCTCTCCATCTCCGGGGGAAGGACAGCCAGGAACTGCTCCAAGATCACCAGGTCCAGCATCTCAGCTTTCGTGTGCCTTTCTGGCTTCAGCCACTGGTGGCAAAAGTGGTAGAGTCGGCTGCAAACCTCTCGGGGTCCTTTGGCCTCCAGGCAGCAGAACTGCCTCAACTGCTGGCTCTGCACCTCTGAGCGGAGGGTGTCCTCCTCACCCAGGATCTTATGCGCAGAGTATTCCCAGAATCCCCCACTGCTCCCAGTGTGGTTGGCATGGCCTCTTCCTGCTTCAGGGCCAGCTGAGTCTCGCTCATCCATCTGTGCTCTCAGGAAGCCTCTGAGAGATTGGAAGGAACCCTTTGGTCTTCTGCCAAGTTCTGTTTGTCGTAATGAAAAGCTCTAGCAAATCCTACAAAGCAAATACATTGTTCTGTTACAGAATTTGTAGGTCAGGAGAAGAAAAAGGTTCCCTGAGCAAGCATGGATGAGTCTTGGAGGGAACCAGGGCTGGACTGCACCGCATCCCAGACCATGAGCTATCTTTTTGAAAAGAAAGAGGAGGAAGAGGAGAAGAAATAAGTCTCTAGCAATGCAAAATGTGGAGGCAACTGAAGGGATTTCTGTGATTAATCAGCCTGGTTTCTGCTGCCTAATAATAATAATAATTTATTCTTTATACCCCCACCCCCAATTCGGTTTGGTTTCCCCTGCCACTCTGGGCGGTTTCCAACAGAATTAAAATGCAGTAATCTATTCAACATTAAAAGCCTCCCTAAACAGAGCTGCCTTCAGATGTGTTCTAAAGGTCTGGTAGTTGTTGTTCTCTTTGAAATCTGGTGGGAGGGCGTTCCACAGGGCAGGTGCCACTACCGAGAAGGCCCTCTGCCTGGTTCCCTATAACCTCACTTCTCGTAGGGAGGGAACTGCCAGAAGGCCCCCGGCGCTGGATCTCAGTGTCCCGGCTGGACGATGGACGATGGGGGTGGAGACGCTCCTTCTGGTATACAGGGCCGAGGCCGTTTAGGGCTTTAAAGGTCAGCACCAACACTTTGAATTGTGCTCAGATACGTACTGGGGGTCCATGAAGATTATGGACCGGTGTTATATGGTCTCGGCAGCCACTCCCAGTCACCAGTCTAGCTGCCGTATTCTGGATTAATTGCAGTTTCTGAGTCACCTTCAAAGGTAGCCCTACGTAGAGCGCATTGCAGTAGTCCAAGCGGGAGATAACTAGAGCAGTGTTTCTCAACCTTTTCTGGGCAACGGCACACTTGTTTTATGAAAAAAATCTCGCGGCACACCACCCACAAAATGGCGGCGGCAACGTCGCTATGGTAACGGAAATCACGGAGTTATGCGCCCAAAGCAGCCCCACTGGTATGAAAAGCCCGCCCCTGGGACTGTGAAAGAAAACCCGAAAGACTTAGCTGATCCCAGGCAGCGAGTGAGGACGGCGAGTGGAGCCGGGGAGGCTTCTCAGCTGGCTGGCTGGCGGTTGGAGCGCTCGCAGAGCGCTCCTCCTTAGGGTGGCGGCCATTTTGACCGGGTGGCTACCGGCAGCCCTCGCGTCTCCTTCCTCTGTCTTCCTATTGGTCCCTGGCAACCAATCAGAATCGGCGGGGAGCTCCAAGCTGGCGCATGCGCGGTAGGTCGGCGGTGGGTTTCTGCGCTCCCTTTCCCCCACTGCAGCCGCTGCTACGCGTTTGCGGTTGCGGCATGGGGTCCCGAACCACGGTTTTCCTGCGGCACAGCAGCCGGTGTCTGCCGCGGCACACCGGTTGAGAAACGCTGAACTAGAGGATGCACCACTCTGGCAATGCAGTCTACAGGCAGGGAGGGTCTCAGCCTCAGAGGATCACTGAGGTTGGTTGTCCCAGGGCATCCCCCACTGTGGAACCTGCCCCAGCCATTTTGTTGGCTGGGACCCACTCCCAGGCAGCCCTGACCCCTCCCCTTAAAATAAATAAATAAAACCTATATAAAAACAAAAACAAAACAAAACACAATAAAACAATGCAAACCAAAACAGTAAAACTTACAAACATACCAAAATTAAACAAATTCCCAAACCCGACTAAACATCCATCCCACCCCCCCACACCAAAAAGAATTAAAAAAGGTAAAAAAGAAATTTTGAAAACATTTTAAAAAGAACTCTGCGCTGTTCAGAGTTCTCCTAGGCAGCAACAACAGCGAAGGCAAGGTCCTTATGAGGCCTGTCAGGCCCCGCCCTGGGTCAGGTGGTGAGTGGCAGGAACGGGGCCCTCAGGCACTTAAGCAGGGGAGTCCTCCTGGGCAGCACCCAGTCAGTGCATGAAGTCAGAAGCGACTGACAAGGGATTCCTTTGTATCTTGTGAAAAATGGATGCTGGGATCTAGTGGGGGTCCTCACCCGGGGGTCCTCAGGAGTTGCTCCCCACCCCCACCCACACTCCCCTTTTGTCTCCTTTCCTTGCACTTGGACTCTGCCGCTCTCAAGACAGACTCCTGGGGTGGGGTCCCTTTTTCTTTCCTCAGGGCCAGGTATGTATCTGGTCAACACCCTGAGGGCCAAGTGGGTGGAGCAAAAACATCTCCCTTGAAATTTAGGCAGGTAATTTATTATTATTATTATTATTATTATTATTATTATTATTTTGATAGCTTAACACACACACAGAGCCATTGATGCCAAGGTCCCTGGAGGCTCAGTGAGTAGCAGCGCCCATTTCCGGCTGGTTTCCCAGCAACAATCCCTTTGGGACAGAGAGGATGTGGTCCTGGGATGCCCTGCTCTGGGTGCGAGGGGATTGCTGCAGTGGCCTCCGTGTGGAGCTGCCCTGGGAGACACTGGGAAACTGGTCTGCAATGCAGCAGCCAGACTATGGGCTGGGATCCCTCTCTTCATCCCTGCCCTTTCTCTCCCATCTTTCCATCCTTCCTCCCCATGGGGTTTGGGGGGGGCTAGTCCCCCTCCTCGTCCAGCTTTGGAGAACCATCTGCACATGTTTCCTCTGTTGTGCAATGACGCTGAGCGACGTCACACAGAGTTAAAGTCCTAGGGACTCCTTTGTTGAAAGAAGGGAGAAATGAGTTTGGGATCCTCTGATCTCCAGGAAGGAGAGCGTTGCAGACCTCGCCCCTCCCTGGCAGGACCCTCTCCTCCCCCTGCATGAGCAGATCAGGCCCCCCAGGCATCCTCCCCCCCCTGCTGCAGCCCTGGGACCCCCACCGTCTCCCCCCTGCACCCTCTGGGGAGAGAGAGAGAGAGAGAGGAGACTCACCAGATCCCAGGAGGGGACAGCCATGCAGCCCTTGCAGGAAAGGACTGGGGAGGGAGGGAGGGAGGGGTCTGGGCTCTGGAGGACCTGGCCCCCCCTCTTGCTTCCTGTCCTCTCTAGGAAGGCAGCTCGGTTCCCTTTAACCCTTGCAAAGCCCAGCTCGTCCAGCTCTCGGCTTTTCATTCTTTTTTATGCATTTAGGGGGGCTACGCCAATGCCCAGATATCCTTTTGGGGGTGAGGCTCTTGGCTGGACTCTGAGCATCTCCCTCCCTTGGCCAGAAACCGGAGGAAGAGCTTGCAGGGAAAAGGGCTTTGCAGGAGGCAAGGAACCTCCTCCTCGGATTCAGGAGTGGAGAGAGAGGAGGGGACCCGAGGGTCATCTAGTCCAACCCCCAGCAAGGCAGGAATCTCAGCTCAAGCATCTCTGCTTAGAAACCTCCAAGGAAGGAGAGTCCACCACCTCCCAAGGGAGACCTTTCCCCTGCCAAACTGCTCTTAGGTGTCCCTCAAGGCAGCGGGTCCTGAGTTCTAGCACTGCTGAAACAATCGCACTGGCTACCAAGGAGGAACCAAGCGAAGTTCAAAATAAATAAATCCTGTTCTCATCATGAATGAGTAGTACTTTCTTATGCATGCTTTTTATGCTAATATACAAAAGTATGCCATTTCTCTTTCCAGAAATGCTTAATTGCTAACTCAATGGACTGAAAATGGATGTTTGTTGTTGTTATGTTTAGGGAAGCTTTTAATAGTTGATGGACACTGGGGAACAATTTCCATTTTCTGTTGCATGAGATTTTTCAACTGTTCTTATATGTTCTTTCAATGCTGATTTCAAATCTGAAGTCGGTTTTGTTCTGTAAGCTCTAGGGATTCTAGGGATTCTGACTCAGATGCTGAACCTGAGGGATTCCAGCCTGCACAGGATTCCCCGCCTCCAGAACCAGCAGAGCTGGGGCTAGGGCCTGAGTCTGAAGGGTCCTCACCTGTGCTGCATCCTCAGGTGCAGGCATCTGCTGAGTCTGCTCTGGCTCCTGCTGGGATGGAGGACCCATTGCCTGCAGATGCTCCACTCCCAGCCCTGTCAGGGGAAGCTGAGGTTGTCTCTGGGTCCAGTAACCCTCCAGCCTCTCTTGAGCTGCAGAGGATCAGGGCAGAGAGGCGAAGGGAACTGAATTCCCGCAGGAGGAGTGCTCGCCTCCAAGCCAGGAGATGCGAGTCTTCAGAGGATCAGGGCCGCCCTATGCCTTGGGGCAGATAAAAGCGGCCAGCCCCAGCCCCAAGTTGCAGGAGCAACATTGTTGGTGACCAGTTCCTGCCAGTGTTCCTGTTTGAAACCTGTCTTGCTTCCCTGCCGGAGCTCCTGACCCACCCTGGTTCCCTGCTTGCCTACTTGTTCCTGACTTTGCCTGCCTCACTGCCCTGCACCCAACTTCAGATACTACGGACTGCCTTCACGGTGCACCTTTGACCATGGACCGGACTTGAACCTCGCCTTTCGGTTAACCCAAGGGACCAGCACAGCTCGAGAGTTCCAGAAAAACATCTACTTCTGCTTCATTGACTACGCAAAAGCATTTGACTGTGTCGACCACAGCAAACTATAGCAAGCTCTTAAAGAAATGGGAGTGCCTGATCACCTCATCTGTCTGCCGAGAAATCTCTATGTGGGACAAGAAGCTACAGTTAGAACTGGATATGGAATAACTGATTGGTTCAAAATTGGGAAAGGAGTACGACAAGGCTGTATATTGTCTCCCTGCTTATTTAACTTATATGCAGAATTCATCATGCGAAAGACTGGACTGGATGAATCCCAAGCCTGAATTAAGATTGCCGGAAGAAATATCAACAACCTGAGATAGGCTGATGACACAACCTTGATGGCAGAAAGTGAGGAGGAACTAAAGAACCTTTTAATGAGGGTGAAAGAGGAGAGCGCAAAATATGGTCTGAAGCTCAACATCAAAAAAACTAAGATCATGGCCACTGGTCCCATCACCTCCTGGCAAATAGAAGGGGAAGAAATGGAGGCAGTGAGAGATTTCACTTTCTTGGGTTCCATGATCACTGCAGATGGTGAAAGCAGTGACGAAATTAAAAGACGCCTGCTTCTTGGGAGGAAAGCAATGACAAACCTAGACAGCATCTTAAAAAGCAGAGACATCACCTTGCCGACAAAGGTTCGTATAGTTAAAGCTATTGTTTTCCCAGTAGTTATGTATGGAAGTGAGAGCTGGACCATAAAGAAAGCTGATCGCCGAAGAATTGATGCTTTTGAATTATGGTGCTGGAGGAGACTCTTGAGAGTCCCATGGACTGCAAGATCAAACTTATCCATTCTTAAATAAATCAGCCCCGAGTGCTCACTGGAAGGACAGATCCTGAAGTTGAGGCTCCAGTACTTTGGCCACCTCATGAGAAGAGAAGACTCCCTAGAAAAGACCCTAATGTTGGGGAAGATTGAGGGCACAAGGAGAAGGGGACGACAGAGGACAAGATGGTTGGACAGTGTTCTCGAAGCTACCAACATGAGTTTGGTCAAACTACGGGAGGCAGTGAAGGATAGGCGTGCCTGGCGTGCTCTGGTCCATGGGGTCACGAAGAGTCGGACACGACTGATATTGATAAAAATATTTTGAAAAAAAAAGAAAATAAAATTGGGAGCTACATGCCTCCTTTATCTACAGGAGATTGAGGTACAGATCTCTATTCAAAAATGTTTCACAAATGTGGGTTATTATTTTGTGTGCCCCCCTCTGGTCATTAATAATAATAATAATAATAATAAATTTTATTTATACCCCGCCCTCCCCAGCCTAAACCAGGCTCAGGGCGGCTAACACCAGTAAAAATTACAACAAAGTATTTAAAAAACCATTAATTAAAATACAGATTAATTAGCGGAACAATCAACCATCCTCTTATGTATGAGTGAAAATGGCCAGACAGTCACGGTTCATAAGATTTTTAATATTCTCAGTCATTTCATCCTTACCATTAACAGACCAGATTTTCTGTCCTTTATTTACAGGAAAAAATGGTCAAGGCACATTCCACCTAATTATGAATTTGTATGTGCTTTAAACTTTGGCTGGACTTTAGCATATTTGAGGTCTTATTTGAATAACAGACAAATTGATGAAACCCCCCCCCCAGATAATCACTCAAATGCTTGATATCACCAGCTCTGCTTCCAAACATCACCTCTTTCACCTCCCACTTCTTAACACTCTCTATTCCAAACTCTGAAAACCAACCATTCCATCTTTTTCTACCAAAGTACAAATCTTGCCTGAATTTCAGTCCCATCACCCCACCCCACCATAGCTTAAAATTCACTCTCCAATGCTTGCAGACACATTTCTTATCCTTCTCTGGTGCCCAGAATTGAACACATTGTAACAACTTTAAAGATGTGCCCCCCTCCAGGTCATTTCCGTAACACCTGCAATTGTGTGTGCTGTGTTAGCAATTCACTCCTCCCGTTGCTGGATATGTGGCTAGTATGTCACATGTCCCTGTTTACTTTCCTTTTTTTTAAAAAAATGAATATTTATTGAATTTTATAACAAATAAAAATACAGATCTCAATTATCATGTTATATACCATTGGTCTCCCTCCCCTCCTCTGGACTTCCCTCAACTCCCCCTCTGCTGAGTTATTTAGATTTATTTGTTGTATCCTGCTTTTCTTATAGAAAAGTAAATTCCCTTATCATTTCTCTAAAATATCTGTTACTGAAATAAAGTTGTGAACATTTATTCAAACCCTGCCAGTGAATCCAGTCCATTTTGTTCTTTCTGCAAATAGACTGTAAATGGTTCCCCGACTCTTCTGAAGTCCTTTTTGTCCTTCTCTCCTAGTTTATCTGTTAGCTTAGCCAACTCTGCATAGTTCATCACTTTTTCTTGCCATTGTTCCTTTGATGGTATTTCTTCCGTCTTCCAATATTGTGCAATCAAGATTCTGGCAGCTGTTGTAGCATACATAAATAATTTCCATTTTTCTTTTGGCATATCTTGGTCTGAGATACCTAACAAAAAGGCTTCAGGGTGTTTAACAAATTTCATTTTGAACATGAACTAGGCTTGGAAAGTGTAAGAACGGAAGTCAGTCTCATCTCTTCCGCTCTGATGTGCTTTTGCACTGTTCTTTGTCTCCCTGTCTGTTGCTGAAGAGAGAGGACCCCATTATGATCTGTTTGGTGTCGTCTGCAAATGTGATGAGCATCCCCTCAGTTCCTTCATCCAAGTGACTTATAAAGACGTTGAACAACAACGGACCCAGGACACAACCCTGCAGCACCCCTCTTGTCCCTTTCCCCCAGGATGAGTGGGGATTCTGGTTAACAAAGAGTTAACAATCCACAGGAAATACGTTCTTACACTGGGTGTGACGCCTCTATATATAGGCTCTCTGTATTTGTGAGTTTGCTGGAGTGAGGTGGAGTTACTTTCATTTTTGACTGTGTGAAGAGAAGCAGCTATGGAGTTAGCTTCTCCTGGTTAAGTTTTTTGTTTTGCTGCAATAAAGCTTCTGAGAAATAGAAGAAGCAGTGTCCTGCAATTTCTTGGGACACACACACAGACTGCCACTATTTCTGCTGCGAATGAACTCTGCTGGGGCAGTTGAAGACGCCGAGAAGGAAACGTGTGGGCGCCATAAAGGTCGGAGCTTGATCGTAAATCTGATTAGTTACGGCTTTGGCCAGCGTAACTCCACGGGTCATTAAGTTTATGACCCTCATTAAGCAACAGGTTATGGCTGAGCGACGTGAATAAGTGGCAAGGAGTCCTGAGGTGATTTATGGCCAGGACAGAGGTCTGTGTGTTTGCTGCAGCTGGCAGCAGCTCAAGGCTAGCTGGAGCTCTGCATTGTGCTATGTTTCTTAAAGGCACAGAGCAGTAAGACTCGCTAGTGAAGCCCATTTTCCAGAGTTGGGAGCTGAGAGCTGGGAGCTGGAAGCAACAGCCGTGTGAGTACATACAAACCCTAAAAGGGAAAAATGGCAGAGCCACAGGAAAACTTCCAAGTGCCTTTTCCAAGGCTGACTGGGAAGAACTGGGCTGATTGGTCTAAGAGGGTGCAGGTTTGGATGACTGCTAAGGGACTCTAGACTTGTATACAAAACCCACCTGTACCAGCCGCTGCTGGAGCAGCAGCAGCGGCAGCTCTGAAAAAAGACCAGAGAGCGGTTGCGCATCTGGTTCTAGCAATAGATGAGGAACAAATGGCTCATGTTGATATTGACAATAATGCTCAAGAGATATGGGAGGCCCTTAGGCATGTCCATGAGAGGGACACGGCTGGAGAAAGGGTCCATGTCACCAGGCAGCTTTTCGATCTTCGGTTGGAGCCGGGAACCTGTGTGAGAGAACATGTGACCAAGATGATAATGGTGTTCAACCGTCTAAGGCAACTACAGGTCCCTTTTTCGGAAGAACAGAAAGTTTATATACTTCTGAGTTCTCTAGACCCAAGTTATAAGACTTTGTGTTTAACTCTGGAAGCGATGCCTGTAGCTCAGCTGAACCTCAACTATGTTGCTGGACGCTTGGCAGATGAGCAGGATCGCAGGCAAAGAGAGCGAAGCAAAGCTGCGAAGGGGGGCTGTCCTGTTCCCAGGAGTGGGGGCACTGAAAGCACAGTGGACGCTTTTGCAGTAAAGCGATGTTTTCGTTGTGGGTCCGACCAGCATTTGCATCGAAACTGCCCTCAGGAAGCCTACAAGGCCATCCCTCATAGCAATCAACAGATAAGAGCCAGAGGACGACGTGCAAGCAGAGGCCCTTCCCGTGGGGGCAGAGGCGGTGGAGCTGGAACTCAATACTCGTCAGCTGCGTTTGCTCTGATGAGTAAAGCAACAGAAGGTTGTATACAACGCTGGGTGATCGACAGTGGAGCCAGTCATCACCTTGCAGCGCCCTCTAGTGTCCAGTTGAGGGACTGCTGGGAAATTCAAGATGGACAAACTGTAACGTTGGCAGATGCAACAAAGAGGACTATTACATCTGCTGGAGTTGCTTTTATGCCTTGTTTGAATGCTGAGATTGATGTGTATTTGCTGTCTGGCATGAAAAGTGGTTTACTTTCTGTTTCTGCCCTTGACAATGCAGGTTTTCTGGTCAGTTTTGGAAACCAGATGTGCTCCATTTCCAAGGGTGGAGAGCTGTTGGTCCAGGTAAAATGCCAGGATGGGCTGTATGTCCTGGAAACTAGTAATGACGCCTCTGAGAGGGCGCAGATCTTTGAAACAGGTAATGATGTTTCTAAGGAAGCACAGGCACAGTGTGCCAATGTTCCCACGCACAACCAATGCTTGCATTTGTGGCATAGAAGGATGTCACTTGCTAATTGGAGATATGTGCACAAGCAGGTTGAGTGTGCTGAAGGGTGCAAAATGAAAGAATGTTCTAAGTTCTTAGACTGTAAAGCTTGTAAAAAATCGAAGGTTCACGCATGTAGCTACCCAAGGTCTGAGAGGGTGACCAAACAAGCTTTTGAGCTGGTCCATGTGGATCTCTGTGGTCCAATGCCGACAGCCAGCATGGCTGGTTCGAAGTGGGCTCTTTGTTTGATTGACGATTACTCAAGGATGGGCTGGATTTACACTCTTAAAGATAAGGGGCAAACAGCCAAAGTGATTAAAGAGTGGGTGGTAGCAGTTGAACTCGAGTTCTCTACCAGGGTAAAAGCCTTTCAATCTGACAGGGGTACAGAATTTTTAGCGTCTGAGTTGCAGAGCTTTTTCCGAGCAAAGGGAATTAAGCACAGACGCACTTCGCCATACTCTCCTCAAGAAAATGGGGTATCGGAGTGAAGAAACCGCACCATACAAGAGGGGGTAGAAGCTGTTCTTTATGACTCAGGGTTGCCAAGATGCTTCTGGGCTGAAGCTTGGCGTTCTGTTGACTTCACTCTTAACAGATCCTATAATTCTGTGGTAGGAAACGCCCTATTTTCTGCTGTATGGAAAAAAGCCTAAAGTACACTTTTTCGCACGTTTGGAGCAGAGGCTTGGGTTTTGATCCCGAAGCCTAAACGCATAAAGGGTGGCCCTCATTCCCAAAAGATGATCTTCTGTGGGTATGAGCCAGGGTCAAAGGCTTGGAGATTTGCATACCCAGGGGGCAACCGATCCCAGATAGTAATAAGCAGAAGTGCAGAGTTCTGCGAACAGAGTGGGTGGAAAAGAATCCACGGAAACCCTGAAGTGCCTTCAGAAAGTTTTGGTGAAATTGACTTAGAGGATCAGTCAGTTGCACCAGTTGACAGAGCTGTTGGAGGTGTACCTGCTGGTGGTTTGGGTCAAGCTCTCAACCACGATCAGGGTGCAGTATCAAAGGGGGCATCTCCAAAGAGAGAGGTGAAGCAAGAGACCATAAGTGCACCCTCATCGCCAAAGGCTAGGTCTAGCAGGCAGCACAAGCGCAGTAGGTCTCCAACATCTCCCACAGGCATGCCTAGTCCAAGGGTGCAAAGCAAGCGCAGTAGATTGCTTGGTGGTTCTCCAGGTGCCAGGGACTCACAGGCAGAGTCCAGCACGTCTAGGTCAGAGGGGGAGTCTAGCGCAGGGCCTAGACGTTCCAAACGCACCACAAAGAGCAAACCACCTGACAGGTTCACAATCACAAATGTGTGGGCTGGTGTTGCTCAGTGCGAACCAGAGAGTTTTGCTGAGGTTCAACAGTTACCTCAAGCAGAAGCTAGCAAATGGCAGAAAGCCATGGAAAGGGAGTTAGATGCCATGAAGTCTCTGAGAGTCTTCACTCCCACAACTCTGCCAGCTGACCAGCAGGCAGTGAGTTGTCGCTGGGTTTACAGACTAAAACCCACAGCTAGCGGCGAGCCACAATATAAGGCTAGACTAGTGGCAAGAGGTTTCAGTCAGCAGAAAGGTTTGCATTACACTCAGGTATATGCACCCACCTCCAGATGTGAGACCATGCGCATGCTCCTGTCGATAGCAGCGCAACGAGGTTTCGAGGTGAATCATTTCGATATCGATGTTGCCTATCTAAACTCACCATTGCAGGAGGAGATTTACATGTTACCGCCTCCAGGTTTTGATAGTGACAAGCCAGATCTGGTCTGGAGACTGCATCGATCCATTTATGGCCTTAAGCAATCAGCCAGAAATTGGAACATGAGTCTCAGCGAAGCGTTGGAGAAACTAGGGTTTCAGAAAAGTCTTGCTGACAGCTGTCTGTACCTGAAGGGGTCAGGTCAGCTGCAGGAGTTGGTTCTAATCTTCGTTGATGATATCATTATGGTGGCAAAAACAGGTAAACAGGTGCAGAAGTTTGCCAAAGAGCTTGAACAGCACTTTAAGCTCAAAGATTTAGGCTCTGTGAATGTATACTTAGGTGTTCAGATCAGCAGAACCCAGGATGGAAGTTTTCTGCTGAACCAGAAAGGAAAAATTGAACAGCTACTAGAAAAATTCAGGATGTCTGACTGTGCAGGTATCAGAACACCAATGGAAATATGTTATGTAAAAGACAGCCAGTCTGGGGAAAGTCCTGAGTTCAAAAACCCCGAGGTTTTTCAATCTGTGCTAGGGAGTCTGTTATATCTCTCCCAGTGGAGCAGACCGGATATAGCGTATGCTATAAATCTGCTCAGCAGGGAGGCTGCAAAGCCTAGTGTGGTTGCCTGGAACGGCATCAAAAGAGTGCTTAGATACCTGCAGGACACCAAAGGGTTTAGCCTCACACTGTCAGCTCAAGGTGACGCACGGCTTCAATGTTGGGTTGACAGCGATTGGGCCAATTTGAATGACAGAAAATCAATTTCTGGAATGGTCGTGATGTTTGGAAAATCTGTAATAGGCTGGAGATCTAGGAAGCAAAGCCTCATCGCGCTTTCTTCCACAGAGGCAGAATTCAGTGCTCTATCGGAAGTATGCAGAGAGCTTGAATTTTACAAATGTCTAGTTCAGGAGGTTTGTGAAGATTGTTGCTTGCCCATCACAGTTTGGGAAGACAATCAACCCTGCCTGAAGTTGGCAGAATCAGGCCAATTTAAATCACGAACCAAGCATTTAGACATTCGGTTTCGAAACGTTTGTCAAAGTGTTAGGACAGGTATGATCAAACTGAGCTACTGTCCTAGCCAAGAAAACCTCGCTGATGGGTTCACCAAACCTTTGACCTTCCAGAAGCATAAGGAGTTCTGTGACGGGTTAGGTTTGAGTTAAACTGTTATACCTACACACACCCAATGTTTCGAACGAGAGGGGGTGTGGGGATTCTGGTTAACAAAGAGTTAACAATCCACAGGAAATATGTTATTACACTGGGTGTGACGCCTCTATATATAGGCTCTCTGTATTTGTGAGTTTGCTGGAGTGAGGTGGGAGTTACTTTCATTTTTGACTGTGTGAAGAGAAGCAGCTATGGAGTTAGCTTCTCCTGGTTAAGTTTTTTGTTTTGCTGCAATAAAGCTTCTGAGAAATAGAAGAAGCAGTGTCCTGCAATTTCTTGGGACACACACAAAGACTGCCACTATTTCTGCTGCGAATGAACTCTGCTGGGGCAGTTGAAGACGCCGAGAAGGAAACGTGTGGGCGCCATAAAGGTCGGAGCTTGATCGTAAATCTGATTAGTTATGGCTTTGGCCAGCGTAACTCCACGGGTCATTAAGTTTATGACCCTCATTAAGCAACAAGGAACCATGAAGGAGTCCTCTTTGGGTTCAGTCAGTCAAATCCACCTAACAGTTGCCTCATTCAGCCCACATTTGACCAGCTTTCTCACATAAATATCACAGAGGACTTTGTCCAAAGCCTTACTGAAATCGAAATGCACTATTTCCACAGCAGTCCCCAGATCAACAAAGTTTGCAACTCCATCCAAAAAATGGGGAGGAGAGATTTCTCTGGTTTGACTTGTTTTTGAGAAAGCCATGCTTTCAACCTGTATATTTATGTTGTGGTATCGTCAGATGAAGGGCATATAAATTTTCAAAATGATAATAAATGAGAATACTGACAAGCCGGAACATGTGCAAAGGAAGGCGATTTATTTATTTATTTATTTATTTAATTTATAAACCACCCAACCCAGTGGTGCTGACTTGAATAAAATATTTGTAGGGGGGCCAGGTAAGGTCAGCCTTGCACAATCAATCACATGATGCATACACGCCTCTTGAATGGCAATGCCTATAATGGCAGCGACATTTTTAAAAAGTAATATTTTGAGCCCATAGTTCAATTTCCCAGCAGCTCCCCTTGCCCCGGAGAACACTTCTAGCATTTCATCTCCTCTACCTGTGGGATTGTTCAGCAGTGGGAAAAATTACCTCTTCACACTGGATGTCCATTTGGTATGGCCCTTTCCAGGTTTGTCTTTCATTTGTTCTCCTATGTGTGTTGCCAGGAGAAGCCACAATTCTGTGGGTACTCTAGGTGGTGCAGAAAGCACCCAATAGCTCCTTAGAGGTTGAAGTGCTGATCAAACTTCAGTTTTGCGATCTATAAATTCCAAGTAGCAGTACTGGGAGTGGTTCAGATTCTGGGGCAGCGCTTTTGGCCAGCAGAAGGTGTCACAGGGCCAGCCTACTTTCCCTTTGAAGCACACTGGGGTCTCCAGCTGTTTTTGGACTACAACTCCCATCATCCCTAGCTAGCAGGACCAATGGGGAGGGATGATGGGAACTGCAGTCCGGGAGATGCTGGGGACCCGAGTTTGGGAAACCCTGCTTTATAGAGTGGCTGGGGAGACACAGCCAGATGGGCGGGGTACAAATAATAAATTATTATTATTATATTATAAGTCACTTTTGCGTTAGGCCCGCAAAGATGGGACATGTCCACGTTTATATTTTCTTGTATTTTGTTTTCCTCATAACCTTTGTGCATTTTTTTTATTTAAGAGGGCAAATTGTATGGCAAGTTACAGAAGAATAACAGGTTGTGTTTGGGAAAAAACCACAAAAAACTGGGGGTGGCCTCCTCAAATATTTTATTGGGGGGGGCCACTAGGCCTTTAAGAGTTGGAGTCTATTCCCAACACCTACACATCTCAGGATGGTTACAACATAAAAACACAACATAAAAACACAAAAGGCCACATTCTAAAAAGGCATTAGATGGCAATCAGCCAAAGTCTGGTAAAAAAGGTGCAGATTTGCCTAGCTCCTAAAGCAGTATAATGGTTTTTCCAACCTTTGTATGGATTATTTTATGGGAAGTGAGTTTGGAGCTGTGACTGAAGCTCTTTCCACATTCCAGACACTAATATGGATTCTCCCCTGTATGAATTCTTTGATGGGAAGTGAGATTGTAGCTCTGACTGAAGCTCTTTCCACATTCCACACACTGATAGGGTTTCTCCCCTGTATGAATTCTTTGATGCTTAGTGAGAGAGGAGCTATTAGTGAAACTCTTTCCACATTCCACACACTGATATGGTTTATCCCCTGTATGAATTCTCTGATGCTTAGTGAGAGAGGACCTATTAGTGAAACTCTTTCCACATTCCACACACTGATATGGTTTCTCCCCTGTATGAATTCTCTGATGCTTAGTGAGAGAGGAGGTATTAGTGAAACTCTTTCCACATTCCACACACTGATATGGTTTATCCCCTGTATGAATTCTCTGATGCTTAGTGAGAGAGGAGCTATCAGTGAAACTCTTTCCACATTCCACACACTGATATGGTTTCTCCCCTGTATGAATTCTCTGATGCTTAGTGAGAGAGGAGCTATCAGTGAAACTCTTTCCACATTCCTCACACTGATATGGTTTCTCCCCTGTATGAATTCTCTGATGGGAAGTGAGAGAGGAGCTATCAGTGAAACTCTTTCCACATTCCACACACTGATATGGTTTCTCCCCAGTATGAATTCTCTGATGGGAAGTGAGATTGGAGCTCTTACTGAAGCTCTTTCCACATTCCACACACTGATATGGTTTCTCCCCGGTATGAATTCTTCGATGGGAAGTGAGAGAGGAGCTATCAGTGAAACTCTTTCCACATTCCACACACTGATATGGTTTCTCTCCTGTATGAATTCTCTGATGCTTAGTGAGAGAGGAGCTATTAGTGAAACTCTTTCCACATTCCACACACTGATATGGTTTCTCCCCTGTATGAATTCTTTGATGGGATGTGAGACAATCGCTGTGACTGAAGCTCTTTCCACATGCCACGCACTGATAGGGTTTCTCCCCAGTATGAGTTCTTTGATGGGAAGTGAGAGGGGAGCGCTGACTGAAACTCTTTCCACATTCCACACACTGATATGGTTTCTCCCCTGTATGAATTCTTTGATGGGAAGTGAGAGAGGAGCTGTTCCTGAAGCTCTTTCCACATTCCACACACTGATATGGTTTCTCCCCTGTATGAATTCTTTGATGGGAAGTGAGAGGGGAGCGTTGACTGAAACTCTTTCCACATTCCACACACTGATATGGTTTCTCCCCTGTATGAATTCTTTGATGGGAAGTGAGAGAGGAGGTCCTCCTGAAGCTCTTTCCACATTCCACACACTGATATGGTTTCTCCCCTGTATGAATTCTTTGATGGGAAGTGAGATGGGAGCTCTGACTGAAGCTCTTTCCACATTCCACACACTGATAGGGTTTCTCCCCTGTATGAATTCTCTGATGCTTAGTAAGAGAGGAGCTATCAGTGAAACTCTTTCCACATTCCAGACACTGATATAGCTTCTCCCCTGTATGAATTCTTTGATGGAAAGTGAGATTGGAGCGCTGACTGAAGCTCTTTCCACAATCCACGCACTGATACAGTTTCTTTCCAATTAGATTTTGTTGATGGGAAGTGGAATGGGAGCTCTGACTGCAGCTTTCTCCACACTCCAAATTTGTACGTGGCTTCTCCTCTCTGGGAATTTTGTCATGGTCACCTTTGTTCTCAATTTCCAATTCATCATAATCTGCATTGGACACAAAAAGGTATTGAAAAGTTGTTGAATGTTGCTTTGTTTGATATACAGTAATGGTCAAAATTGTATTTCAGAGGTTTGATGGCTCCTAACACCACTTCTTTGGGAGTAATATCATATAATTATATATCAATGGAAAGATGATTTAATCAAGAATGCAACCCAACAAAGTTCGTTCAATAACCCGTATTCTATCAAACGTTATAGCCAAATAACCAGAAAACGGAAGCACAACTTGCTTAGGTTGACGTTTGTCAGTGTGTTATGTGATTGCTATCAGGTTGGTTGGTTTTTTGTGTTCTTTCATTTAGTGAGGTTGTAAAACATAATAAAATTATAGAAATGGCACAAAGAGTTGGCTGGTCACCCAGAAACACAAACATCATACGGTATCATGGTGGTGATAATATAAACCGAGAACAACAAAAAACCACCACACAATGGCTGAAGATAGAATGAAAGTTACAGCAAAAACTCTTATGAGGAACTAATAATCTGTCAATAAAGCCAACTGATAAATGAAGCCATGTATATATCGTATGTATAAAAGAATGTATACAGTTTATATAGAACCATTCAGCAATGGATAGGTGTGACAACGAAATCCTAGTGCCAACAAACGTTCATGTTAGGTCGATGGTGAATATACCACAGAGTATTTCAGCAGATGAATAAAACAATGTCCTGAACACCACGATAGAAGAATAATATTGTATGCGTCAAGTAGTATCACCATCCATAAAAACTCAATCTGAGTGGCACATGGGAAAGAACGACGAAAGGATGAAGATGAAAACCTGTCCTCCGGATATTGCTCAGGTTTCGCTCTGAGGCTTCATCAGTTCTAGGTATTACATTCTGGTCAACAGAACATGCGAATATCACAGGCACAGCTATTGTTATGCTACTGCTCTCTAGGTCTTTGGGGGAGTGTCATGTGACAAAGACGCAGGAGAACAGGAACAGCTGTTGATGACTAAGTGCTATAACTGTCGTTCTAAGATGTAACTGCCATTCTAGTCTGTAACTGTCTGTCAGTGCTGTGTGAGTTACTTACCTTTACTATGGTGACTATTTCTCTCAGAGTGTGTGCCAGTATAGAGAAGAGCCTGTATTCTATATGGGATCTATTTTAAGAAGTTTATTTTAAACTTAATAAAAGTTTTTCTTTGTTTCAATCAAAACTCTGTTTAAATAATTACCGCTGCATATCAAAAAGCCCCATAATACATAAATAAAATACTTGAGCCCAAACTGAAGCATTCTGCAGGTGATCTTTTCCCAGATACTGAACATTTATGTCTGTGTGTGTGTGTGTGTGTATTCAATTTCAACAGGATTCAGCTCAATGTCATGTTGCTGCTATGTACGAAACATGCTTTCAAGATAATCCTATTCCACTGCTGGAATGGCCTGGGAATAGCCCAAACTTTAACCAATCGGAAATCTATTGAGCCGACTAAAGAAACTTGTTAGTCAGAAGCAACCCAGCAATAAAGCCCAATTAACAGAGGCAATAATTCAGTCTTGGTTTCACATTATTACAGCTGCTAAACTAAAAACTTGGTTCACTTCTCAGGAAGGCGTTGTAAGGCTTTATTTAAAGCTAAAGGTTACCAATGGTTACCAGAGGTTTCACATTTTTTCTTTATCCCTGCTGTTCTAATAAATACTCCTTCATAAAAGTTATTGCATTACATTCTTTTTAAATTATTTTCCCATTAATATACAATTTTATGGTATTACTCCACACAAAAGTGGTGTTATGAGCCATCAAACCTCAGAAATAGCGTATTTTCCGGCGTACGAGGCGACTGGGGGTATAAGACGACCCCCAGTTTTTCGAGTTAAAATATAGAGTTTGGGATATACTCTAAATTTTAACTCAAAAAATGTGTCCGCGGCTCCACAGAAGGGATTTCTGGCGCTGCGGACATTTTGGACATGCGCAGAAGCGATTTCTGGTGCTGCGCTGCCCATATCCAAAATGTCCACAGCGCCAGAAATTGCTTCTGTGGAGCCGCGGACACGATTCCGGCGCTGCTCGGCAAGTCCCCGCGCCACGCTGCAGTATCCGGCGTACAAGATGACTCCTGATTTTGGAGCCGATTTTCCGGGGTTCCAAAGTCGTCTTGTACGCCAGAAAATACGGTACAATTTTCACAAAAGGTTTCTGTTGTGTTTTCTGGACAGCAAGCAGTTAACACCAGTCGTTCTGATTCTGGGAACTCTGCCCACTGTATCCAGGCAACTATCTTTTGTCTGAGGAAAGGGGAAGTTACTTTCACTTTCCCCTTCTTGCCGAAGAGTGTAAGCTGTAGTGTGTATCGTAGTCAGAATGGAGTTTGACTCCTCAGGTTTCTTTTGTTTGTGAGTCAATAAATATGTAGTTTAGAAGCACCTGTCTGGACCTCATTTATTCCAGACACAGAGAAGCAGACCTCAAATTGCCAACACAGGCGCTGCGCGATTCTGCTGAGTGAGAGAGAGCCTGCACAACGGAAGCGTGGCTGGACGCCATTGCGGAGCCAGGGCTCGTTAAGACCATTTATGACTGCTCTGGGCAGCAGTCCAACGAAGAAGAAAGACTCCACTACAGCTACGCTCTCACATTTTTCACAGGTTATGGTGGTGTCATTAAGAGATAGCACGGCTATTTTGGCAAAGCCTCCTGAAGTGATTTATGGCCAGGACGGGAGGTCTGCGTGTCTGCTGTACCCGGCAGCATGGAAGCCCAGCTGGAGGACTGCTTTGTGCAAGCTTTGAGGCATAAAGCAGGGAAACCTCGCTGGTGAAGAGGAGCTGTTTCCTGGAGCTGGGAGCTGAGAGGCAAGTGCTGAGTTTGCAGCCACGTGAGTTACCTCAAGCCCCAGGGGGGAGATGGCAGAATCCCATGAGAACTTTACACCGCCCTTCCCCAGGCTGAATGGGAGGAACTGGGCTGACTGGTCGCGAAAAATGCAGGTCCTCTTAACTGCTAAAGATTTGTGGACTTGTACTGAAGCCCCACCAGTACAGGCACCTGCTGCTGCAGCAGCTGAGGCCAAGAAGAAAGACCAGAGAGCCACTGCTCACATAGTCATGGGCATTGAGGAAGAGCAGATGGTGCACATAGATGCTGCTACCAACACCCACGAGATTTGGGGGGCTCTTCAACGTGTGTTCCAGAGAGATACAGCGGGTGCACGCATTCACACCACCAGGCAGCTGTTTGAGCTACGTTTGCAACCTGGAGGCTGTGTGCGTGAACACACCAACAAGATGTTGGGAATCTTCAACCGCTTGAGACAGCTGCAGGTTCCATTTATGGAGGAACAGAAAATTTATGTTTTATTGAGCTCGCTAGACCCCAGTTTTCAGACACTTTCTCTCACTCTGGAAGCCTTGCCAGCAGCACATCTGAGCATTGATTATGTATCGGGGAGGCTGCAGGATGAACAGGATAGGAGAGAAAGAGAGAAAGGAAAAGCTGTTAAGGGGGGTTGTTCTTTGCCCAGGAGTGGGGGTGCAGAGGCTGCTGAGAGCTCTGTTAAAGCTTTTGTAGTGAATAAATGTTTTGGCTGTGGGTCAGATAAGCATCTACTCTGGGACTGCAGCCAAGAAAACTTCAAAGCTGGTTTCCATGGCAACTGCCAGAGGAAAGGGAGACCACGTCGTGGGAGGAAAGCACCATCCAGAGAAGACAGAGAAGATAAAGCAGCTGCATACGCTTTCGTTGGAAAGACTGTTGCCAACCCCAAGCTGCGTTGGATTATTGACAGTGGGGCCAGTAGGCATCTAGCGCCACCTGGCAGTCAGTTGCGGAACTGCAGGTCGATCCAAGATGCTACCACAGTCACTTTGGCAGATGCAACCACTAGATCTGTCACCAAAGCTGGTGTTTTTTATATGCCTTGTCTGAATGATGACACTGATGTGTTTGTTTTAGATGGCATGAAGTATGGCTTACTTTCTGTTTCAGCTTTAGACCTTGTAGGTTACCTAGTCACTTTTGGCAACCAGGTATGCACCATCTCCAAAGGTGGAGAGCAGTTGGTCCAGGTGAGAGGCCATGATGGGGTGTACATACTGGAAACTGACAATAGCACTGCTGAGAGGGTGCAGGGTGCTGAAACAGGTAAAAACAGTTTTGAGACGGCACACGCGCATTGTGCCAACAAACCCACCCACAATCAATGTTTACACTTGTGGCATCGCAGGTTTTCGCATGCCAATTGGGGGTACGTGTGCAAACAGGTAGAGTGCACTGAAAGTTGTAAAATGAAGGAGTGCACAAAATTCCTAGACTGCCGAGCTTGCAAGAGATCGAAGGTGCATTCTTGCAGTTACCCAAGGTCAGACAGGGTGGCCAAGCAGGCGTTTGAGCTGATTCACGCTGATCTGTGTGGACCAATGCAGGTTCCCAGCATGGGCCATGGCCGCTTTGTTCTATGTCTGATCGACGATTATTCTCGCGCCGGCTGGATTTTCCCGCTCAGGGACAAGGGGAAAGCGGCGAAAGAGATTAAAGAATGGGTGGAGGCAGTAGAGGTGGAATTTGGCACCAGAGTGAAATCTTTTCAGAGCGACCGAGGCACTGAGTTTACTTGTGCAAAGTTGCAGGATTTCTTTCGTGCCAAAGGGATTAAGCATAGAAAAACTGCTCCTTACGCTCCTCAGGAGAATGGAGTTGCAGAGCGCAGGAACAGAACCCTGCAGGAGGCAGTTGATGCTATTTTGTTTGATTCGGATCTGCCAAAATTCTTCTGGGCCGAAGCTTGGAAAACTGTATGTCACACTCTGAACAGGACATACAACTCTGTGGTAGGGGCCACACCCTATTTTCTTCTCTACGAAAAGAAGCCCAAGGTGCACTATTTCCGTACCTTCGGGTCAGAGGCCTGGGTCCTGATACCCCGGCAGTTACGTAGAAAGGGCAGCCCGAGGTCACAGAAACTGATTTTCTGCGGCTATGAGACAGGGACAAAAGCCTGGAGATTTGCTCATCCGAGTGGCAATCGTTCTCGGGTGGTGATCAGCCGCAGCGCAGAGTTTTGTGAGCAAGACAGCTGGAAGAGGATTCATGGCAATCCTGAAGTGCTCACAGACTTGTTCAGTGGTCTTGACTACCAGGATCAGTCAGGCACACCCGCTGGTGGTGCTGATCCCAAACACGACCAGGGTGCAGTGCCAGAGGGGGCAATCCCTAAGAGTCAGGTGAAGTCTGAACCCAGCAGTGCACCCACGTCTCCAAGGGAGACAAGAGCTAGGAGACAGAAGCGCAGTAGGTCTCCACACTCACCTTCAGGAAAGTTCAGTCCAGGAGGGCACAGCAAGCGCAGCAAATCACTTGGCGGTTCTCCAGATGCCAGGGACTCACAGACTGAGTCTGGCACGTCTGGGTCAGAGGGGGAGTCTCCAGTGGTGCCGTGGCGTTCCAAGCGCACTACGAAAGGCAAACCTCCTGACAGGTTCAAAGCCACCACGGTTTGGGCCAATGTTGCTCTGTGCGAACCGGAGAGCTTCGCTGAGGTGCGGAAGTTACCTCAAGCAGAGTCCAGCAAGTGGCAACAAGCGATGGAGAAAGAGCTTAGTGCCATGAAATCGCTTGGAGTGTTCACACTTACAACTCTGCCAGCTGACCAGCAAGCTGTGAGTTGTCGCTGGGTCTATAGGTTGAAACCCACTGCAATTGGAGAGCCACAATACAAAGCGAGATTGGTGGCCAGAGGGTTCAGCCAGAGACCAGGAGTGCATTACTCACAAGTTTATGCACCCACATCCCGCAGTGAGACCATGAGGTTACTGCTAGCGGTAGCAGCACAGAGAGGTGCTGAGGTTGCACATTTCGACATCGACGTCGCCTACCTGAACTCACCGCTGCAGGAGGAAATCTACATGTTACCTCCTCCAGGGTTTGAAGGCGATAGTCCAGATTTGGTTTGGAGACTACACCGTTCCATTTATGGCTTGCGACAATCAGCCAGAAACTGGAATATTTGTCTCAACCAGGCTCTGGAGAAGCTAGGCTTCAGAAAGAGTCGTGCAGACAGTTGTTTGTACATAAAGGGTTCAGGTCAGCAACAAGAATTGGCGTTAATTTTTGTCGACGACATTGTCCTTGTTGCTAGTACAAACAAACAGATGCAGGAGTTTGCAAGTAAGCTGAGGCAGCACTTCAAACTCAATGAGTTGGGTCCTGTGAGCATGTATCTAGGGGTTCATATTCACAGAGACCAAGATGGCAGTTTTGTGCTAAACCAGAGCTCAAAGATTGATCAGTTGCTCAAGAAATTCAACATGGCAGACTGGTAAGGGTGTAAGGACACCAATGGAGACATGCTTTGTTAAAGATAATCAGTCTGAGGTAAAGAAAGAGTTTGAGCACAAGGAGGTGTATCAATCTGCTCTGGGCAGCCTGCTCTATTTGTCTCAATGGAGTAGACCCGATATTGCATTTGCAGTCAATCTGCTGAGTCGAGAAGCAGCAAAGCCCAGTGTGATGGCCTGGAATGGGATTAAGAGAGTTCTTAAGTATCTGCAAGAGACCAGAGAGTTTAGCCTCACACTGACAGCACAGGGCAATGAACAGCTTCAATGTTGGGCTGACGCTGATTGGGCTAGCGACTCAGACAGAAAGTCAATATCTGGGATGGTCATAATGTTTGGAGATTCTGTAATTGGCTGGAGGTCCAAAAAGCAAACTGTCATCAACTGAGGCAGAATTCAGTGCTCTGTCAGAACTGTGTCGTGAGCTTGAATTCTACAAGTGCCTAGGCGAGGATGTGTGTGAGAAGTGTTACCTACCCATCACTATATGGGAGGATAACCAACCATGCCTGAAATTGGCGGAACCCGGTCAATTCAATGCACGAACGAAACATTTGGATATTCGGTTCAAAAATGTGCATGAGAGTGTTAGGACAAATGTGGTCAGGCTGAAATATTGTCCTAGCGAAAAGAATCTCGCAGACGGTTTCACAAAACCCCTAAGTTTCCAGAAACATGAAGGTTTCTGTGAGGGATTGAACATGGGTTGAGATGTATATATGTATACCCAGAATTGCGAACGAGAGGGGGTGTTGTGTTTTCTGGACAGCAAGCAGTTAACACCAGTCGTTCTGATTCTGGGAACTCTGCCCACTGTATCCAGGCAACTATCTTTTGTCTGAGGAAAGGGGAAGTTACTTTCACTTTCCCCTTCTTGCCGAAGAGTGTAAGCTGTAGTGTGTATCGTAGTCAGAATGGAGTTTGACTCCTCAGGTTTCTTTTGTTTGTGAGTCAATAAATATGTAGTTTAGAAGCAACTGTCTGGACCTCAGTTATTCAAGACACAGAGAGGCAGACCTCAAATTGCCAACACAGGCGCTGCGCAATTCTGCTGAGTGAGAGAGAGAGAGCCTGCACAACGGAAGCGTGGCAGGACGCCATTGCGGAGCCAGGGCTCGTTAAGACGATTTATGATTGCTCCGGGCAGCAGTCCAACGAAGAAGAAAGACTCCACTACTGCTACGCTCTCACATTTTTCACAGTTTCCACAATTTTGGCCACTAGTATAACTTGTTCATTTTAAAGTTAATTTTCTATCTATATGGTATCAGTTTATTATTATTTATGTTTCATGTTCATATATGTGTTGGAAACTGCCCAGAGTGGCTGGGGCAACCCAGCCAGAGGGGCAGGGTAGAAATAAAAATTATTATGATTAATACAGTGGTACCTCGATTTAAGAACTATTATTACTACTACTACTATTAAGTTTGTAAACCACAGTATTATTATTATTATTATTATTATTATTATTATTATTATTATCTTCACCATCGTCTACTACCTGAGATTCAATATGCCTGGCTCTTCTCTGGGATGAATTTTGTTTGGCCCAGTCATAGCATCCCCTCCATCTCCAATGTCAGTCGTCTCTTTGGTCAACCCAAGACTGACAGGAGCAAAAACAACAACAGAAAACCTGAAGCTACTTATCTTTCCTAACAATTCTGAAGCTGTCATTTAAGATGGCCTGGGCAGTTCAGACCAGCCCAATCTTGGTAGAAAAAGGAATAATTTGAATAATTTGAGGAAGATTGTTCAAAGAAAAAACTGTTATTTACTGTTTATTGTGGGGGTGGTAGGTTCCCAGGTGTTATAGGGGGTGCTTTTGAGCTCTGTGAAAATATATGAGGTTGGTCACATAGAGGTATTTTTTGAATTTCCAGGCAGATAGGACGATCCCACAGGGAGCCTTACCAAGAGAGGCCACGATCCCACAATTCTCCTCCATGACGTCCTTATGCAGAGCTCTCTGGTCAGGATCCAGCAACGCCCACTCCTCGTCCGTGAAATGAACAGCGACATCTCCAAAGCACACTGGGTCCTGAAAGAAAAAGGGAAGTGTCTTCCTCTGAGACAGCAGAAATATGATCTGCTACACAATGCTCTTTTCTTTCCTTCCTGTAAATTGCGGTGTTCTTTCAATAGGATTGCTTTGCTGCACATTTTAATTCTGGGTGCTTATTTTATTCTGCGTTTTAATTATGGGTATTCATCTTTGGGAGAAAAACAATGACAAACCTAGGCAGCATGTTAAAAAGCAGAGACATGGACTGCAAGAAGATCAAACCTCTCCATTCTGAAGGAAATCAGCCCTGAGTGATCAATATAGAAATAAAATAAGCCTATTTTGGATGGTCTTGGATGATCTAGCACAGATTCCAGCAATGCAAGGGGTCCCCTGCCTCTGAGAGACAAGCAGGGAGGGTGGCTTCTGGAAAAAGAACCAGTGGCTCCTCCTTATCCTGACTCACCTCTGCCTCTCAACCTTCATTTCCTCCTTCCTATTTTTCCTCTGATTCTTGACTGCATTCTGCCACAGAGTCTCCCAGCTCACTAAGCCCTGTTACTCCTTCAGCTTCTGAAACCTCCTCTTCCCAGGCTTCTCCCACTTCCTCCTCTGACCGCCCATCCTTCTTCTACCTCCACTTCTTCTCCCACCTTCCCTTCCTGGTTCCCTGGCTGCTTCCTCCCACCATTCCTCTGTGCCCAACCAGTCCATGACATTGCTCCAGCCCTCGGCCTCTGTCCCCACAAGGCAGCTTCCCCTGACCTGATCTGGTTCCACAGCCGCTGCTTCCTTTCTGCCCCCATGAAAAGACGGATCAGGAGGTCTTTCCGGCATCATTCTGTCACCTGCAAGAGACAAAAGGTAACAGGACGCCAGGAGTGCTTGCTTCTCTCACAGGTGAAACAGGGCATCTCTAACTACAGGTGGTCCTTTGAGAAAGCCTTACCTGCTGACAGCATTTGGACGTTTGTGCCCATTCCATATGTTAGTCTCCCCCCAAAACAAGATGAAAAGAACCCTCAGATGAGTTGGAAAACCAACAGAATGAGACCAAACAGAGAAACACCACCTTCCTCCTTACCCAGTGGCCTCTCTCTGGTGTCCAACGGAGGCCTCTCTGCCTCACAGGAATTCAGGTCCATTTCTGCAAAATGATCCTTTCCCTGAAAAAGAAACAAGGATTCAAAACAGAGAATGGGGAGAAATATTGGAAAGAGAATGACAAAGACTTGAAGGGTGTGAGATCTCATTCCATGGATGCTTTCCCAGAAAACGGATGGGCCATCAGCAGACTATTATGGGATGTTCTCTGTCCTCTTTCACCTGCTTTCTCTGTTCCTGCTTTCTCTCCTCTGCCTGACTCAGGAGGAAACCTTCGGCCAGGGCCACCGCCTGGGAACTGGTCTCCGCTCCACAGTCGCTCACCCAGCTCTCCATCTCCGGGGGAAGGACAGCCAGGAACTGCTCCAAGATCACCAGGTCCAGCATCTCAGCTTTCGTGTGCCTTTCTGGCTTCAGCCACTGGTGGCAAAAGTGGTAGAGTCGGCTGCAAACCTCTCGGGGTCCTTTGGCCTCCAGGCAGCAGAACTGCCTCAACTGCTGGCTCTCTGAGCGGAGGGTGTCCTCCTCACCCAGGATCTTCTGCAAAGAGTTTTCCCAGAATCCCCGACTGCTCCCAGTGTGGTTGGCATGGCCTCTTCCTGCTTCAGGGCCAGCTGACTCTTGCTCATCCATCTGTGCTCTCAGGAAGTCTCTAAGAGATCGGAAGGAACCCTTTGGTCTTCTGCCAAGTTCTGTCCGTCTTAATGAGAAAGTCTAGCAAGTCCTACAATGCAAATACATTGTTTTATTACAGAATTTGTAGGACAGGGGGGGGAAATGGTTCCCTGAGCAAGCATGGATGAGTCTTGGAGGGAACCAGGGCTGGACTACACCGCATCCCAGACCATGAGCTATCTTCTGGAAAAGAAAGAGGAGGAAGAGGAAAAGAAATAAGTCTCTAGCCTTCTAGCAATGCAAAATGTGGAGGTAACTGAAGGGATTTCTGTGAGATTAATCAACCTTGTTTCTGCTGCCTAATAATAATAATAATAATAATAAGGTAGCCCCACATAGAGCGCATTACAGTAATCCAAACGAGAGATAATTAGAGCATGCACCACTCTGACAAGACAGTCTGCAGGTAGGTAGGGTCTCAGCCTGCGTACCAGATGGAGCTGATAAACAGCTGCCCTGGACACAGAATTAACCTGCGCCTCCATGGACAGCTGTGAGTCCAAAATGACTCCCAGGCTGCGCAGCTGGTCCTTCAGGGGCACAGTTACCCCATTCAGGACCAGGGAGTCCTCCACACCTGTCTGCCTCCTGTCCGCCAGTTCCTGGGTGTGCCAGTGGGTGTGCCAGAGCGGTAGACTTGTAATCTGGGGAACCGGGTTCGCATCTCCGCTCCTCCACATGCAGCTACTGGGTGACATTGGGCTAGTCACACTTCTTGGAAGTCTCTCAGCCCCACTCACCTCACAGAGTGTTTGTTGTGAGGGAGGAATGGAAAGGAGAATGTCAGCTGCTTTGAGACTCCTCCGGGTAGTGATAAAGCGGGATATCAAATCCAAACTCCTCTTCTTCTTCCTCCAAAAACAGTACTTCTGTCTTGTCAGGATTCAACCTCAATCTGTTAGCCGCCATCCATCCTCCAACCGCCTCCAGGCACTCACACAGGACCTTCACCACCTTCACTGGTTCTGATTTGAAAGAGAGGTAGAGCTGGGTATCATCCGCATACTGATGAACTCCCAGCCCAAACCCCCTGATGATCTCTCCCAGCGGCTGCACATAGATGTTAAAAAGCATGGGGGAAAGGACAGAACCCTGAGGCACCCCACAAGTGAGAGCCCAGGGGTCTGAACACTCATCCCCCACCACCACTTTCTGAACACGGCCCAGGAGAAAGGAGCGGAACCACTGTATAACAGTGCCCCCAGCTCCCAACCCCTCTAGGCGGTCCAGAAGGATGTTATGGTCAATGGCCTTGGTCCTGCGCAGGACATGTGGAGCTGCCCTGGGAGACACTGGGAAACTGGTCCGCAATGCAGCAGTCAGACTATGGGCTGGGATCCCTCTCTTTATTCCTGGCCTTTCTCTCCCATATTTCCATCCTAACTCTCCATGGGGTTTGGGGGGGGGGCTAGTCCCCCTCCTCGTCCAGCTTTGGAAAACCATCTGCACGTGTTTCCTCTGTTGTGCAATGACGCTGAGCGACGTCACACAGAGTTAAAGTCCTAGGGACTCCTTTGTTGAAAGAAGGGAGATTTCGCGGGGGCCAAATGAGTTTGGGATCCTCTGACCTCCAGGAAGGAGAGCGTTGCAGACCTCGCCCCTCCCTGGCAGGACCCTCTCCTCCCCCTGCATGAGCAGATCAGGCCCCCCAGGCATCCTCCCCCCCTGCTGCAGCCCTGGGACCCCCACCGTCTCCCCACTGCACCCTCTGGGGGGAGAGAGAGAGAGGAGACTCACCAGATCCCAGGAGGGGACAGCCATGCAGCCCTTGCAGGAAAGGACTGGGGAGGGAGGGAGGGAGGGGCCTGGGCTCTGGAGGACCTGGCCCCCCCTCTTTCTTCCTGTCCTCTCTAGGAAGGCAGCTCGGTTCCCTTTAACCCTTGCAAAGCCCAGCTCGTCCAGCTCTCGGCTTTTTATTCTTTTTTATGGATTTAGGGGGGCTACGCCAATGGCCAGATATCCTTTTGGGGGTTGGGCTCTGAGCATCTCCCTCCCTTGGCCAGAAACCGGAGGAACAGCTTGCAGGGAAAAGGGCTTTGCAGGAGGCAAGGACCCCAAGCATAACAAGGCCACATGTCTGAAGCAGCACAGGAAGACAGACCTCACACCATTTTTCACTCCCAAACTGACAAAACTGTTTCTCTGCAAGGAAGGAGGGGGTGATTGTCTCAATTAAAGTGATAATTCCTGGCATCCGATACCTGAGTGCCAGACACGGGCCATTTCCCTCACAAAGAACCCACCACCTAAAATGGATTTGGATCGATAGCCCTGCATAAGCCCTGGCTTGGTTTCCAGACCCAGTCAGCCCAGTTGAGGTCAATGCACATGCCACCTTCATTCTGCCACTTCCCTTCTTGGCATCCGCAGTGTCCTTTCCCACAACCTTAGGTGGTTCCCCCGCCCCAGGCTCTGTCTTACCAGCAAGGATGTTTCCAGCTGGCTGATCCGGGCGGCACTGAATAATGCATGCCACTGTCCAAAAGGATAAAAAATGTCTTGTGTTCTTTGGGGCAGAAGTGGCAGCGCCAGAGGACTCCCAAGGACAGGAGCATCCGAGTTGGGAAGATGTGGCAGGATGCCCGACCAGCTTAGGAAATTTCGGAAAGGGAACGGGACACATTTATGGAGGGTGCGGCCGCCTGGGCTACGAACCACAATGATGGCTAAATGTGCCTGTTTCTGGCATGTTTCCGGATGCCAGTTGCTGCTTCGTTAGGAAAGGAGTTGAAAATAAAAATGGCTGACCTCATACCACTGCAATGCAAATCTATGGCACAGCCAGGTTTGGAGCAGTGTTTCTGAACTGGGGGCCATGTGGTATGTTCCCCAGTACAGTGGCACCTCTGGTTGCAAACGGGATCCGTTCCGGAGCCCCCTCCGCAACATGAGCAGAACGCAACATGAAGCGCAGCGTCTGCGCATGTGCGCGGTGCAATTCAGCGCTTCTGCGCATGCACAAAGCGTGGTTTGGCGCTTCTGCACATGTGCACACCGCCGAACCCAGAAGTAACCCGTTCCGGTACTTCCGGGTTCGGCGTGTTTGTATCCCGTGACGAAGACAACCTGCAGATGTCGTAACTAGAGGTATGACTGTATATTCCAAGGGGATCACGGGTGAAAAATGTATAAATGGGGGGCCACAGCACGAGGTTAGGGGGCCACAAATATGATATATTGCACACCCTCCAACATTGTTCGCAACAAAATTGAGACTCACCATCTTTGGTCCTCGCACAAGCACAAGGGCATGAGACCCAAAGCCGCTTGTTTTCCGTCCGGGTTTTCTTCCTGGGACGCAACTAATTCGCACCAGAGTGAAAAAGGAGTGTCCTCTGGTGTAACCTGGGTGACTCGCATCGGAGTGAGTGTCTTTTGTTCTGTCACTCTGGGGTGAGGACTCAGGTCAGAGCTCCGGTTCAAAAAACACCAGGAAATTCTAGGATCCAAAGAGAAGCCGGGATTGGCTTCTGTGATTCTGGGATGCCCCGCTTAAAATGGGACAGTTGAAGGTGATTGCAAATGGCCAACTGGTTGCCCCCCCCCCAGGATACTTTCCTCTGGTGAGAAGGGGAGGTTCCGTTGCAGCCTGGGGAACCTCCTTCCTCATGGCGTGCCCCCTGCCACCGAACCATGGATAGTCTTTGGGGCTTGTGTGAGAGCAGCTAGGCTCATGCTAAGGCCTGGAAAGATCCCAGCTGCCTCTCTCGCTCTGTCCTGCCGCCTCTTGACACATCGCTCTTTATGCACATCTGCCTCCAAGGTCCTTGAGGACGGTCCTGTCGCCTGAGATTACGGCGCCTGCAAGACAACCGAGCGGAAAAAGCCATTAAGGCGGAAAAGGAGGAACCCAGGCAGGGGAGAGGATGCGGAGGGCAGCCTCCAAGTCAGGCAGGCAGGAGGGACAGAGAGCAAAGCAATGGCTTGCTTTCACTACCAGGACATGCCACAAGTGCAGTTCATTGGCGCACCTTTAGGGAAACCCACAAAATAGTGATTTTGTTGTTGTTTAGCCGTTTAGTCGTGTCTGACTCTTCGTGACTCCATGGACCAGAGCACGCCAGGCACTCCTGTCTTCCCCTGCCTCCCACAGTTTGGTCAGACATGTTGGTAGCTTCGAGAACATAAAATAGTGATTATTCCACCCCATATAAGGGTAAAAAAAAAAAGGTAAAGGACCCCTGGATGGTTAAGCCCAGTCAAAAGCGACTATGGGGTTGCGGGGCTCATCTCACTTTCAGGCTGAGGGAGCGGGCATTTGTCCACAGACAGCTTTCCTGGTCATGTGGCCAGCAGGACTAAACCGCTTCTGGCGCAACAGAACACCATGATGGAAGCCAGAGTGCTCACAGAAATGCTGTTTAGCAGTACCTATTTATCTATTTGTGCTGGCAGGAACTGGGACAGAGCAACGGGAGCTCACCCCGCCGCGGAGATTCGAACTGCCGACCTTCTGATCAGCAAACCCAAGTGGCTCAGTGGTTTAGACCACAGCACCACCCTATATGAGGGGCCCAGTTGGCGCTGTGGGTTAAACCACAGAGTCTAGAGCTTCCTGATCAGAAGGTCGGCGGTTCGAATCCCTGTGAGTGAGCTCCCGTTGCTTGGTCCCTGCTCCTGCCAACCTAGCAGTTTGAAAGCACGTCAAAGTGCAAGTAGATAAATAGGAACCGCTCCAGCAGGAAGGTAAACGGCGTTTCCGTGCGCTGCTCTGGTTCGCCAGAAGCGGCTTAGTCATGCTGGCCACATGACCCGGAAGCTGTACGCCGGCTCCCTCGGCCAGTAAAGCGAGATGAGCGCTGCAACCCCAGATTCAGTCACGACTGGAGCTAATGGTCTGGGGTCCCTTTACCTTTACCTTTACCACCCTATATGTACCTACTTCAATCTGTGGACTGGCATTGCCACAAGTGCCACATAATGCCCCTTTCTTTTCTTTTTTCATTTCATTTTTTTAATCACTTCTCATAATACAGTATAATTCATCCAGTGTAATACATAATGCATACTACATATATTAATCATATCTTACCCTCTTAACCCACTCCTCTTTCAT
The DNA here is from genome assembly GCA_034641395.1 of Darevskia armeniaca. Classification (NCBI taxonomy): domain Eukaryota; kingdom Metazoa; phylum Chordata; class Lepidosauria; order Squamata; family Lacertidae; genus Darevskia; species Darevskia armeniaca. Next base: position 596,947 of record JAWWNF010000106.1, read on the forward strand.
TAATAATACCTTCTGAAGAAGAAAGGAAAAAAACAAAAACCCCAAAAACACTCTTTTAGATAATGGTGTACCCTTCTTACTTCCCTCCATTACCAACTCGATTTCCTTATATTCTCTGTATCTACAATATATTTGTAAACACTCATGCATTCCTTATTTCCTTTCTTCTTATTACTCTTTACATTCTTCGTTTATATTATACCTGTTGTAAGAATTTAAGGTATTTTATTTATATATATAATAATTCTTATTAATATAACACAAGCAAACAAGGCCACATGTCTGAAAACAGCACAGAAAGACAGGCCTCACACCATTTTGACTCCTAGCTGGCCAGGTACCAGATGGCCTATTTCCCTCACAAAGGACAGTCATTAGCCCTGCATTTGCAGGGAAATCAGGAAACCTTTTGTTTTCCAGAAATGTGTGTCTGGGAGGGGTCGAGGAGGGATGACCAGGCGTGGAAAATTCTCAAGTTACCTCCTCTGACCCTCCCAAGTTGTGATGTAGTTCTGATGTATCTGGGGGTGGGCTGGACTCCAAGGGGGGAATTTCAAAAGTCTATATAGGGGCTGGCACACCATTGTTCTGGGTTCTCCTCATCGTACCTGCTACGTGACGGGGAACCTCTGTTGCAACAGATTCAATAAACGGGAAGCTTTGCTTTTGACAACTCCGGTGTGGTCTCTGTCTGTGGGACGAAGGGAAAAGCTCTAAAATTCCAGCTCTTCCCAGGGAGAAAACTTCAGACTCCCCCTTGGGAAAACCGGACCCAACTTTCAGCCTTTTCTATAACATACCTTTCCATAATGCCCCTATCATATCTGTAAGAACTCAACTTTTTCGTGTGGCGGCACCTGAACTCTGGAACTCCCTGCCTATTGGTATCAGGAAGGCGCCTTCACGGAACTTTTTCCGGCACTTGTTAAAAACATTTTTGCTTAGACAAAACTATCCAGATGTTTGGAAAGTTGATGCTATGTTTTATCTTTCTCATAAACCGTTCTGCAAGTCTATGAACAGCTACAGCTACATTATTCTGGAAGCAGGTATAGCTTCCAGTAGGAGAGCACTTCAATCTCCCAGGACACTCTATACAAGATCTCAAAGTAGCTGTCTTATTGCAAAGGAATTTCAGAAATAGACTGGAAAGAGAAGTTGCTGAATTGCAACTCATTACCAAGCTTAAAACCATGGAGAGACCTGGTCTTAACAAAGACATTGGATTCTTATCTCATTATACATGACAAAGCTTTTTTAACCTTCTCACCCCTTGCTTTTTCCTGTAAGACTAATTGCAGCTGTTAACAGTCGTCAACAGGTTTACCACAGCTATCAGCCTTTCACCCATTCCCACCACCCCTCTGAGTAATACCCCTCCCCACCCTCTCACTATATATAAGGATCTGGTGACTTCTGTTTCAGTGTATCTGAAGAAGTGTGCATGCACACGAAAGCTCATGCCAAGAACAAACTTAGTTGGTCTCTAAGGTGCTACTGGAAGGAATTTTTTTATTTTGTTTTGATTATTCTGGAAGGCGATACTGCGCTTTCCATAAGGAAAACAACCCATGCTCACAAATATCTGCACAGAAAGGCCTTCAGGAGGGAGGTGCATGTTAAGGAGGTGGGTGCTGACATTTCCAGCAGCACTTAGCAGAAACAAGGCAAGGATGATGAGTCACATTCTGCCTGAAGGTCTTTTCAGATCTTTTGCTTCCCTGAGTGGTCTGACAGACAGAAAAAAGGTTGCATTGCGTGCATATCCCATGACTGAGTTTCCCATTTTCAGTCTCTCCAACTTCTGGGGATATTTTGGAAGCACCAGGGAGCTTAAGAAGATTCTCCTGGAGGAGTCCACTGGCCCTTCCAGTCCAGCATCCTGTTCTCACAGTGGCCAGCCAGATGCCCCAGTGGGAAAACTGCAAATAGGACTCAGGGACTGTCTGCATGGGTTCCAAGTTGTTTGAGTACCGAGGTGTTATAAGAATTTCGGGGGGGCGGGGAGAGCTTCATTTCAAAGCACTACTCCAGTACACTATTTGAGACATGAACAGAGAGGGGTGACTGAAATGACATGACCATTTTCTACCACCCAGAATGTCTGAAAACAGCACAGAAAGACAGGCACCATTTTGACTCCTAGCTGACCAGGTACCAGATGGCCCATTTCCCTCACAAAGGACAGTCGTTAGCCCTGCATCTGCCCTGCCCTGCCAGGGCAGGAAATCAGGAAACCTTTTGTTTTCCAGAAATGTGTGTCTGGGGGGGATCGAGGAGGGATGACCAGGTGTGGGAAATTCTCAACTTACCTCCTCTGACCCTCCCAAGTTGTGATGTAGTTCTGATGGATCTGTGCTGTAGGATGATGTATCTGGGGGTGGGCTGGACTCCAAGCGGGGGGATTTCAAAAGTCTATATAGGAGCTGGCACACCATTGTTCTGGGTCCTTTTCCTGCTCGTGTGTGTGAGAGGAAAGCACCCTGTTGCAACAGTGAAAATAAAGGTTTTGCTTCTCAATTTTTCTCTGGTTGGCCTCTGTTTTTTTACTCCTACCGATGGAGAACCTGCAGAGGACTTTGCAAGGGCTCTTGTGTACCCCATAAGGGAATAAGGGCATATTTTCTTATAACAGAGGCATTTGAGAACCAAGGTACCACTGTAATTAGGATGGAGGGAGAGACAGAATGTCGTATTTTTCCGTGTGTAAGACTAGGTTTTCCCCCCTAAAAATTAATGTCCAGAATTTGGGGATGTTTTATACATGGGAGCTGCCACCCCCCCCCCATTTTCTTAAATTGGAGTCCTCAAAATTGGGGGGCATCTTATATATGGGGGCATCTTATAGAAGGAAAAATACGGTAATTCCCCACATTCCAGCTCTTCTCCCTCCCCACAAACATGCAACATGGCACCTCCAAGTTTTCCCATTGCAGATTTTGTCCCCACCCACATGGTTAAGCAGGAGAGAAATCCTGGCCTGCAAAGATTCCTTGTTTGCATGTCTGGCACCCAGTTCCCCTAATGTGAGCACCAAATAATTTCTTGCCTCTTGCATTTATATCACGGCTTTTACTCCCTGAAGCTTGAAGTGACTTACATGGTTCTACTGTGCCCCCGCCCCCCCATCTAATCCCCACAACACCCCTGTGAGGTTGGTCTGGCTGAGAGGCAGTGACTGGCCCCCAGGGTCAGCCAATGAGCTTTGTGGCTGAGTTGGGGATTCAAACCCAGGTCTCTAACTGCTGCACCACGCTGCCTCTCGGTGTGGATTGCTGATCCAGCCACGTGGTTCTGCTCCATTCGTTTGTAGCCTGCCAGGCTCCAGTGCAGCAGAGCTAAATCGCAGAACTGCAGAGTTGGAAGGGATCCCAAGGGTCATCCAGTCCAACCCCCCGAGACCCCTTTGAAAGCCCCTGAGGCAGAAGATGGGCAAAATGCACTCAATGCATCTGACAGTAAACTAGTTTATTTTGCTATCATTCAGATTCATGTGTATTTTTCTTTTAAGAGGGACAAAAGGGATTAACAACCAAGAAGGCAGGAAGGTAGAAGACATAATTATTAAAAAGGACTCAAATGAGTCAGCAATCCGCTTGCTGCTGTGTAAATTTAAATAAGGAAACGTTTAACCCTGCTATCTATATAAATAAAAATGTAACTGTTCGTTTGTTACTAATCAAAGATCTCAGAAAGTCCTTGACTGATCGCTTTGAAATTTTGACACAACGTTGCATTCGAATAGGGGAGTGCTTTTATGAAAAAATATTATATACCTGTGACAGGTAAAAACATGATTTTTGGCAAAAGCAGAGCCATCTACTGGACGTAAAAGCAGCACACGGTAATTTCTATCCAATGAGGAAGCGAGGTCATGTGCACGGGGGGCGGAGCTAGCAGAGCCGTTTCTGAGGGAGGAAGAAAGGGGGGATTGAAAAATGAAAGGAGACGTTTCTGAGGGAGGGAGAAGCTGTTGGGAGCAGGGGCGTAGCAAGGTAAATTGGTACCTGGGTGCGAATTTTTTTTTGTCACCCTCCCCCCCCCCAGTTGGGAGTCGCGGGTGGGCGGCGTGCCCGGGGGTGACATTTAGTGCGCCTCCCACACAACTACCCCTGGGCTACCCCTGGTGTCCTCGGCGTCACTCCCGGGGGCTGCGTGTCCTGTCCGCCTGGCTGCACCCCTGGCAGCATCTTCTCCCGGCGCTTGCAACACATCCTGAGCCCTGGAGGAGGGATGCCAAGGATTACAAGAAGGATGCTCTGCCACAGAGCAACTCCCTGCCTCTTACCCCACCGGCAATTCCCTGACGTTTATTTATATCCCGCCCTCCCCGGCCAAAGTCGGGCTCATGGTGGCTAACATCAGATACATAACATTGGTATAAAATCAAACAATAATTAATTTACCGTATTTTTCACTCTATAAGGCGCACCTGACCATAGGACGCGCCTAGTTTTTAGAGGGGGAAAGCCCCAATTTTTTGAGGATCAGCTCAAATTTCTGCAGCTTCTTTTGCAAAGGAGAAAAGCCCCATTTTCTGAGGATCAGCTCAAAGTTGTTGAGCTTACTTTGCAAAGGGAAAAAACCCTGTTTTATGGGGTTTAACTCACAGTTCTGCAGCTTCAGGAAGCCATTTCTACAGTTTCCAGACAGATAATCTAATCAGCCAGTCACATGTCGCTGGGGAAACAGCCTCCCTCTGCAAGGGGGCAGGGCTGGAATCTCTCTCCCTTATCTCTCTCCCCAATCCTTTGCTGAGCAGCTGCTCAGCGGGCTTCCTTTCAACACCCCCTTCTCTCTCTTTTTTAAAAAAAGCACGATCTGCTTTTGCCTCTGGGCAGTTCAGCTCCAGGGACCATACATTCATTCCATAAGACGCCCGGACATTTCCCCTTACTTTTTAGGAGGAAAAAAGTGCGTCTTATGGAGCGAAAAATACGGTACCTCCTAAAAAGATCTCAAAGTCAAATTAAAGTCTAATTAGATGGCTTTCCGCAGGGTTAGGGTTGGGAACAGTACGTGCTCCACTGAACTGAAATTTCAGCCTTCACGACATAGGAAAACAGCCAAGTAAACAGCTATCTTGGTGGAGGAGGGTCAAGATATTAACCGATATGCATGAAATTTCATATATAGCTATATAATCCCTAGTATAGTAAGATAAGACCTTTGGAGCAGGCATTTTCCAAAAAAGAAAAAGTTTGTTATGAACCGCCCTAGTAGGGCAGTAATTGTTCCTTGATACTTTGTCACCCCCTCCATTATGGAACCTGGGGAGGCCCGCCCCCTACGCCCCCCCTTGCTACACCCCTGGTTGGGAGGCAGGCGAAAGAGGGGTCTCCTTCCAGTACGGGGGTGTGTGTGTGTGTGTGTGTGTGTGTGTGTGTGTGCTTACCCACTCTGAGCCATCTGCTGGTCGTAAAAGTAGCACACGGTAAGATCCCGCCCCCACCCCTGTGTGTGCATGGGGGGCCGGAAGTTTTGGCAGGAAAATGAAAGGAGACGTTTCTAAGGGAGGGAGAAAGGGGGTTTGTGTCAGGAGGCAGGTGAAAGAGGAGTTCTCCTTCCAGTCCTGAGGTGGGGGAAAGAGATTCGAGGGGGGAAAAGACTACCCAAACTGAGAACAAGGGGACCCCCTGTGTCTGTGGGGCTCACTGGGAATCCCTCCGGAGGGGCTGAGAGAGGGGGGAGGGGAGGGAAAGGGCCCCTTGCTCAGGAACCCCCCAAGTCTGAATCTGCCAGGGAAGTGGGGCTGCATCCAGAGCATTGAATGTTTCCAGCTTCCTTTTCCATTTCACAAAATGAGCCACGGCAACGTGTGGCCGGGTCCAGCTAGTATTATACCGGTATATAAACGTTCCTACAGAAAAGACGAGACAACCCCACAGAGAAGCTTGCAGACGCAGAGAAACGGTTGGCTTTTTGAGGACTTTATTATCATTTCCACATCTGTTTCGAGTTCCCTGTTGAGAATCTACAGGTGGGGCACGAAGGTGTCTCAGGTGGAACACCCGTGTCCCGTTTCAGGATCAGTGGCTCAACGAAGCAAAAGGGTCCGTGGCCCCGCTCCCACAGCTGCCCCCCGGCTGACCCACCTGATGGCTTTGACCTTTATTAAAACCCATGGGCTTCTGAAGTAATTCACTTTACCCCTTGTCCAGCTCATTCGAACGGAAGCTCCGAATCCTTTCCCTTTGCAAAGGTGCATTGTCCATTTTTGCACCATTGGAGGGACGTGCACGGGATCGGCTTCTCCTCCCAGGGGCCAGTGGGGTCAGCTGCGAGCTTCCTTGGCCCGCCAGAGGCCTGTTCAAGCTCAGGGATTCCGGCGCCCGACCTTGTCTAGACTGAGGTTGCCTTGGAAGTTGGGGGAGGGTGGCGGTTGAACATATAACACAAGAAAAAAGTCACAGAAACACACCTGGGCATTTGGCTCGAAGGTGGAGTGCTCTCAAGCCTGCAAACGAGCAAGTTTATCCCAAAATGAAGATCTCGTCGGCGGGTTGCACAAGGTCTAAGCAAGTGTAATCAAAGCAAGAGTGATAATTGGCATTTAAGGATTTGGGCAAGCGATGAAATGTGACCAAGGAGGACAGAGAAGAGAGTCAACCCTGGGAAACATGCGCACATTTAAAGCACTCTTAATCCACTTTCAATGCCAAGGTTTTTTGTCCCTTGGGACTAAATCATTTTGAATTTCTGAAAGCTTTGGGCCTTCTTTACATCTGTCAATTTCTTCCTTTTGTTCTTAGGTGGTGCTGTGGGTTAAACCACAGAGCCTAGGACTTGCCAATCAGAAGGACGGCGGTTCGAATCCCTGCGACGGGGTGAGCTCCCGTTGCTCGGTCCCAGCTCCTGACAACCTAGCAATTCAAAAGCACGTCAAAGTGCAAGTAGATGAATAGGAACCGCTCTGGCGGGAAGGTAAACGGCGTTTCCGTGCGCTGCTCTGGTTCGCCAGAAGTGGCTTTGTCATGCTGGCCACATGACCCGGAAAAACTGTCTGCAGAAGCGGACAAACGGCAGCTCCCTCGGCCAGTAAAGCAAGATGAGCGCCGCAACCCCAGAGTCGTCTGTGACTGGACCTAATGGTCAGGGGTCCCTTTACCTACAGATCCACGCTCAACTCAGTGTTGCTAAAGGAGGGAATGAATTCCTTGTGAGTTCTCCACTAAGGTGGGAGGGGGAGGGAGCCAGGTTCTGAAGCCGAAATCTCTGATTGGCATGAATTAGGTAAATCACTTGACAACAGGCAGAGGGCCTTCTTGGTGGTTGCGCCCAGCCTGTGGAATGCCGTCTCATCAGATGTCAAGGAAATAAACAACTATCTGACTTTTAGAAGGCATCTGAAGGCAGCCCTGTACAGGAAGTTTTGAATGTTTGATGTTTTATTGTGTTTTTAATATTCTGTTGGGAGCCGCTCAGAGTGGCTGGGGAAGAAGAAGAAGAAGAAGAAGAAGAAGAAGAAGAAGAAGAAGAAGAAGAAGAAGAAGAAGAAGAGGGGGAGGAGGGGGAGGAGGAGGAGGAGGAGGAGGAGGAGGAGGAGGAGGAGGAGGAGGAGGAGAGTTTGGATTTGATATCCCGCTTTATCACTACCCGAAGGAGTCTCAAAGCGGCTCACATTCTCCTTTCCCTTCCTCCCCCACAACAAACACTCTGTGAGGTGAGTGGGGCTGAGAGACTTCAGAGAAGTGTGACTAGCCCAAGGTCACCCAGCAGCTGCATGTGGAGGAGCGGGGAAGCAAACCTGGTTCACCAGATTACGAGTCTACCGCTCTTAACCACTACACCACACTGGCTCTCTCTGGGGAAACCCAGCCAGATGGGCAGGGTATAGATAATAAGTTGTTGTTTTGTTGTTACAACCAATATGGTTTTGGATATAGCTATGCATGTTTTGTTGTTTTGCTGGCCACCAAGGAAGGACCCAAAGTCATGCAGGAGGCAGGACAGCTGACCCTTCGACCTCAGGGCATTCCTCTTCTATTCCACAAACACAGAAGCCTTTGTGTCCTGCGTCAGCCCAGATTCACCAAGCTGGTCTCCAGGAGGGCTAGAAACATGTTAGGGCTTGTTGGGTTGGCTGGCTGGTTTTGGAGTGGGAGCAGGGCTGTTAAATGGGATTTGCAGAAGGCCGAACTCAGTGCTGCCCTAGGCATTAAAACTCTGCATTTGCATCCTCCTAGAATCATAGGACTGGAAGGGGCAAAGGGTCATCTAGACCAACCCCCTACAGTGCAAGGGTTTCCGTAATCACAAATTGCACCAATGCCATTGATGGCGCTCTCCTGTTCGGATTTTCAAAGCATAGGGAACCTCGGGATTCTGAGAGGAGGAAGGGTGCAATAGCAGTAGACAGAAGAGAATGCTGCTTGCGTCCAAGGAGGAATTAAAGGGAGCATGAGGGGTCCACAATCCACATTAAGCTGCAGTGTGGACAGAGCCGTAGACCAGCAGGCCTTGCATGTAGAAGGCCCTACATTCATTCCCCAAAGGCATCTTCCAGAGAGGCCTGGAAAAGACTCCCTGCCTGAAACCCCGGCAAGCTGCTGCCTGTCAGTGTAGACAACACTGAGCTGAATGAACCAATGTCCCGACTTGGCAGCTGCTCCTCTCCTCCTAGGCTTGTGGGGCAGCTGTGTGTGTATGCAGCAGCCAAAGACTAAATCGCTCATCCGCTAGAAGGGTGCGGTGGTGGATGCAGAAGCAGCAGCCGTGTCCGTAGTATCCCATTTATGGCTCGACACAGAATTGTAGAGTTGGAAGGCACCCCCAGGGTCATCGAGCCCCACCCCTGGACATGCTGTTGCCCACCCCCCATGGTCCAAGAGCTGCACCCCAGCACCACCTATGGCATCCCGAGGGGTCTTGGGGCTCCTCACCCAGCTCACACTTCACTGGGTGCCCATCAGAAATGCCCCAGTCCTGCCAGGGGGTGTGTGGACCTTAGCCAGCCCTGCACGGTCCACTTTTTGCAGGGCAAATTCTCCTTCTGAAAAATAATGACGATAACAATATTGCAGCGCTCAGCTGAGGAGCAGGAAGGAGGCTCTCCTGGCATGCTTCCTCCTCCTCCTCCTCCTCTGGGGCATCTCAGATGGCTTTGCCCATGATGAGGACGCTCATGATGAAGACCATCGCGAAGAAGACCCACATGAAGAAGCGGTCCATCACCTTGGCGATCTTCTTCCACTCCCCGGTCCGCCTGGAAGCCGCCTTCTGGTCCCGGAAGCAGTTGGCAATGTACTCCACGTTCCGGAGGATGCTGTGGTGGTGGCAGAGGCAGCGGCTCTTGGCGCAGGGGGCCTGATCCGCAGACTCTCCCTCCCCACCCTCCAGGTTCTCGTACCGGCTGCCCTCGCCCCAGCCGGGCTGCTCCGAGGGGCTGCTGGGCCCCTGCGAAGGGGACCGGAGGGGCGGCGCTTCCTCGACGGGGGATCTCCCCCTGCCCACCCCCCGCGAGGGGCCTCCGCCGTTGGCCACGCGGGCTTTGGGGGCGGGCTCCGGCTCCGGCCGGGGGCTCTTGCAGCTCTCGCCCACTTCGTAGACGAAGAAGATGCGGGCCATGTATTGCAGGATGAGCTTCTTGGCCCACCTGGGGACGGGTTTGGCGCCAGGGCCGCAGTGGTGGATGTTCATGATGAAGATGGTCAAGGCGGTCGAGGCCGTGATCATGGTCATGGTGGCGATGTAGTATTTGCCTGCAGGTGGAGGGGTCAGGGAGTGGGGGGAGGGGACAAGAGGAGACTCTCCATTAGCACCTGAGAGCAGCCATCACACCAATCCAGGGTGCTGGACTACAACTCCTATCAGCCCCTGCCGGGAGCCTCAAATAGAGGGAGCACCAGGTTGGGGAACAGAACATGAGACCTTCGCAGGTATAATAATTTTAATTTTAATTTTATTATTTATACCCCACCCATCCAGCTGGACCTAATGGTCAGGGGTCCCTTTACCTTTAATATTCTGTTGGGAGCTGCCCAGAGTGGGCAGCTCCCAACAGAATATTAAAGGTAAAGGGACCCCTGACAGTTATGTCCAGTCGTGACCGACTCTGGGGTTGCGGCGCTCATCTCGCTTTATTGGCCGAAGGAGCCGGCATACAGCTTCCAGGTCATGTGGCCAGCATGACTGAGCTGCTTCTGGCGAACCAGAGCAGCGCACGGAAACGCCGTTTACCTTCCCGCCAGAGCAGTACCTATTCATCTACTTGCACTTTGACGTGCTTTCGAACTGCTAGGTTGGCAGGAGCAGGGACCGAGCAACGGGAGCTCACCCCATCAGGGGATTCGAACCACCGACCTTCTGATCGGCAAGTCCTAGGCTCTGTGGTTTAACCCACAGCGCCACCCGCGTCCCAACAGAATATTAAAAACACAATAAAACATCAAATACTAAAAACTTCCCTAAAGTTGCTGCTGTCAGATAGTTGCTTATTGCCTTGACATCTGGTGGGAGGGCGTTCCACAGGGCGGGTGCCACTACCGAGAAGGCCCTCTGCCTGATTCCCTGTAGCTTCACTTCTTGCAGGGAGGGAACTGCCAGAAGACCCTCGGAGCTGGACCTCAATGTCCGGGCTGGACGATGGGGCTGGAGATGCTCCTTCAGGGATACTGGGCCTAAGAAGACCCTGACTGCTGGATCAGGCCCACCTAGTTGCGCATCCTGTTTTCGCAGTGACCAAAATTCCTCTGATTTGAGACCCAGGCGTAGATTTTTGGGTTTGATAATACTTCAACATTAATTGCATTTAACCTATAGATAAAATGCAGCCAGAAAGAACCGCTGGGCTCCTGGATTTTGTCAAATGTCTGGGGCACCCCAAGATAAGCACAGAGGAAGTTGTTATCAGCATGGAGCCATGCATGTTTATGTCCCATGACCTGTAACCTCTCCTGATATTTGGTGTTTTATGAGTTTTATAAGCTTTGTTCTGATGCGCCTCACGGCAGACCTCTCCTCAACTAGCTGTTCTAGCCAAGCTTGTTAGGCTGGGCTCTGTCTTATTGCGCAGTAGTTTAATAAACGGGGTCTCTAACTGGACCTACTCAAGCTTAATTTACTTCCTTGGTTCCATGTTTTATTTAAAGGTGTCCCTTCCCTGCTCAAGGACCACAGGTATGGGAGTAAATTCTTACCTCACCCCTAAGGCCCTAGGAATCAAGGTAGATTGCACCTGGACCTGGGAGTTCCATACAAACCTAAGAGGAGCCTGCTGGATCAGGCCAGTGGCCCATCTGGTCCAGCATCCTGTTCTCCCATTGGCTGACCAGATGCCCCAATGGGAAACTTGCAAGCAGGATCTGCAGCACCAGAGCAATACTCTCCCCTCCTGTGGTTTCCAGCAACTGGGATTCAGAAGCATCGCTGCTTCAAACTGGAGCCATCAATAGTCCTCTCCTCCTCCACAAATGTGTCTCATTCGCTTTTAAAGCCATTCAAGTTGGTGGCCATCACTGCCTCCTGTGGCAGGGAGTTCCGCAGCTTAACTATGAACTGCGTGAAGAGAGGAGGGAATGCCTCTTTCAAGATACACCTCTACTCAGAATTTATATATTCAAATGCCTGTTGAATCTTCATGCCTTTTCCTTGATCCCCACTGAGACTTGCCAAGGTGGCGATTTCTGATCAAACACATCTATTAAACTTCTGGAACTCCCCGGCCCCAGATGTGGCATTAGTCACTGCCTTCCTTTTAATAATAATAATAATAATAATAATAATAATAATAATAATAATAAATTTTATTTATACCCCGCCCTTCCCAGCCAAAACCGGGCTCAGGGCGGCTTACATCAGTAAAATTACAATAAAGTATAAAAGAAAACCGTTAATTAAAATGCAGGTTAAATAGACAATTTAAAATTTACAATGCCGCTTCATTTATCGCCCAAACTCAAAACCAAGGGGAGTCCAACCCGAAGGCCAGGCAGAACAGCTCTGTCTTGCAGGCCCTGCGGAAAGATGCCAAATCCCGCAGGGCCCTAGTCTCTTGTGACAGAGTGTTCCACCAAGTTGGGGCCAGTACTGAAAAGGCCCTGGCCCTAGTTGACACCAATCTAACAGCCTTGTGGCTCGGGACCTCCAAAAAGTTGTTATTTGTGGACCTTGAGGTCCTTTGCAGGGCATACCGGGAGAGGATAAACACCCTATCCACCTGTCGGTGGCGATCAGCCATGCTCACCAGAGCTAGAGCCTCCATACTCCAAGGCACTATACCTCAGATGTCAACCCCAAACACGCAATATCCCTTTTTTAGATTTCTTGTTTCTGGGCTGGGCCCAGAAATGCCACAATCCTTACCTTCAGGGGCACCTTACCCATTGAGGCTAGTGGCGCGCTGTGCCAGGGCGCCAGGTTCTGGAGGGCGCCAGGGAAGAGGCGGAGGCTGGGCGCGGTGGCATCAGCTCGCCGTCCGTGCCCGCCTCCGCCATGCCGCCCTCGCCGAAGCAGCGCCACGCCCGGAGCCTCTGTCTGCCGTGGCCACCGTGGCACGAAGCGGCCAGCTGAGCCGGGAGGCGCTGCGTCCAGCCTCCGCCTGTTCCCCACCGAAGGAGTCGCCCTCCAGCCGCTGCCCGCCTCCTCCGGGGGAGCCGGAGGGAGCTTTGCACCAGGGCGCCGGATATGCTTAAGACGGCCCTGCTCACCTTCTACCCCCAGGGACTACTCACCGATGAGGGGCACATTCTCCGAGGGGGGCATGCTCTCGGCCACCAGCAGCTGGAAGACGGTCAGTGCCAGGAGCACGGTCACTCCCAGGGACACCTTCTCCCCGGAGTCGGCTGGGAGGTAGAAGCCCAACGGGGCGAGGAAGGAGATCATGATGCAGGGGAGCAGCAGGTTGAAGATGTAGAAGGAAGCCCTCCTCTTGAGCAGCAGCGTGTAAGTGACGTCTGGGTAGGGTTCCGAGCAGCACCCGTAGGTGACCACGCTGCGCTTGGCCGGCATCCCCAGCACCTCCCACTCCACGTTCTCCACGAAGTCCGTCAGGTCCCCAGTCTCCTGCTTGTTCAGGATGTCGATCTGGTTGCCGTTGTACGTCCAGGAGCCAAAGGTCAGTCGGCACTGCTGGCCGTCGAAGGGGAAGTAGGAGACGTCCACCTTGCAGGAGCTCTTGGTGATGGCCGGAGAGTCCCACATGATCTGGCCGTCCGAGTGGATCACCACGTTGGTCTCCATCGAGCCCGTGAACTGTTCATCGGCGCTGGAGGAGGGGGAAGGAGAGGAATAATTATAATTGTTATTGTTATTATTTATACCCCGCCCATCTGGCTGGGTTTCCCCAGTCACTCTGGGCGGCTCCCAGCCGAATATTAAAAACACAATACAGCATCAAACATTAAAAACTAAACAGGGCTGCCTTCAGATGTCTTCTAAAAGTCAGATAGTTGTTTATTTCCTTGACATCTGGTGGGAGGGCGTTCCACAGGGCGGGCGCCACTACCAAGAAGGCCCTCTGCCTGGTTCCCTGTAACTTCGCTTCTCACAGGGAAGGAACCGCCAGAAGGCGCTGGGCGCTGGACCTCAGTGTCCGGGCAGAACAATGGGGGTGGAGACACTCCTTCAGATATAGTGGGCTGAGGCCGTTTAGGGCTTTCAAGGTCAGCACCAACACTTTGAATTGTGTTCCGAAACATGCTGGGAGCCAATGAAGGTCTTTCAGGACCGGTGTTATATGGTCTCGGTGGCCAATCCCAGTCACCAGTCTAGCTGCCACATTCTGGATTAGTTGCAGTTTCCGGGTCACCTTCAAAGGCAGCCCCACGTAGAGCGCATTGCAGTAGTCCAAGCGGGAGATAACCAGAGTATGTGTCACTCTGGTGAGACAGTCTGTGGGTAGGGAGGGTCTCAGCCTGCGTACCAGATGGAGCTGGGAGACAGCTGTCCTTGACACAGAATTGACCTGTGCTTCCATGGACAGCTGTGAACCATCAGTGTCAGGTCAGGAAAGCAGCTCTACGTTTTCAGGAGAACATCCATTTGATTTCATTTACTGTGGTACCTCGGTTTTCGAACGTAATCCATTCCTGAAGACTGTTGGCCTTCCGAAATGTTCGAAAACTGAAGCAATTACTTCCGGAAGCATTTACTTATGGAAAACTCAACACAGAAGCTGCGTGGCACGTTTGACTTCCAAAAAGCGTTCGAAAACCGAAGCAGTTACTTCCGGGTTTTCGGTGTTCGAAAACCGAAACGTTTTACTTTTGAGACGTTCGGAAACCGAGGTACTACTGTTTTATAATACTATGCTGCTTCTTACTCATGTGAGTCACAAAGCGGCTTACATACAATAAATAATAACTACTATTAATAACTATTTTAGAATAATAATAATAATGATAATAATAATAATAATGGTTGCGGGGTTTGGATAATCAAAATTTATGTGTTGTAAAACAGCTAATAAAAAGGAGTAGAAAACAAACACCGGGAAAGGAGGGGTGTTAAGTCAATAAGAAACTTTGCATGTTAAAAAAATTGTATAATGATAAATGCTTTGAAATATTGTTGGAGACTTAATACAAATGATATAAAAACAATAAATAGTAACATAGTAGAGCATCACAATTGCAACATATATAAAATAACGAACAAATCAACAATAAAACAACCGCCTTCTATAAATCATTAGCAAAACAACTTATAAAATGGATTAAACAACACAATTAAACATAAAATTCGCAGAGCGTTACACAACTCACAATCCACAAAACAACATGAACATTAGCAGACCAACAATCAAAAACAAACTAAAGCACTGCTGAATTCAGACGCTTTCTCTCCCTGCTCCCGTGACTCATAGGTCTTCCACTCAGTCCATCAAAAAAACACCTTCACAGAACATCTTTTAAAGGGAAGGGCTGTGGCGCCACAGAGGGAGAACCTGCCTGGCCTGTAGAAGGTCCCGGGTTCATTATGGGAAACCCACAAGCAGGATTCGAACGCAAGAGAGCTTTCTTCCTTCCCGCGGCTTCTAGCAACTGGGATTCAGAAGCATTGCTGCCTTGACCGTGGAGGCAGAACACAGCCACCCTAGCCATCCATGGCCCCTAGATTTGTTCAATCCTCTTTAAAAGCCATCTCGGCTGGGGGCCACCCCTGCCTCCTGTGGCAGGGAGTTCCACAGCTTAGCTAGGCACTGCATGGAGAAGTAGCGTTTCACACCCGCCTTCTCCAACCTGCTGCCGTGAAAATTGATTCCAACAGAGCCCCACAGGAAGACCCAGGTGGTTGCCCCCCCTTCTCTCCCTGCTTCTGTGAAACCTACTTGTTATACAGAACGATGTCTGGCCTCCAGACGTAGCTGCTTGGGATCCGTATGGTGTCAATGCCATCATAAGCCTCCTTCTCCCAGCTCAGGTAGGCGTCCACCCACACCTGCCGGATCCACAGGTAAGCTGTCAAGATTTGATTCCTCTCATCCTGCGAGGCAAGAGGGAAAACAACCTCATATACAAGGTGTTTTGCAGGCACAGTCTATCCTCCCAGAACAAACCAGTCAGCGGGGGAAACAGTCGCAGGGAGCCCCTGGGGCGATAGGGTCAATCTGTATGTGATTTGATGCAGAAAGCTCCGAAGCACAGTGGAGGCCAAACAGTTCTGGCTCCACACCCCCATTTACTTTGGAGGAGACACTGCTCAGTGGCTTTGTATGTAGAAGATCTCTTGTTTAGTCTCTGACCTCCCCAGAGTATTGAACTTGGTGTTGGGCTGTGGGTAGCAGCTCTTCTGTTCGGGAATGGAATTAAGACCTCGAGCAGAAGCTGGGAAAATGCAAGCTGGACCCTCCTCTGGGATATTTTTAGCCCCTTTTAAATTTTTAGACTGCTATATTCATTCTGCGTTTTAATCTCCTTTAGCTCTGTAAAGCACTTTTCAGATTTTAAATGCTGGTCCATGACCGTAATAAAGATTTGATTTGATTTGATACAGGGTGCAAGGAGCACACCTCATGCTCTGCTTTTCTTTCAGAGCGGGACAGAAAAAATGAACCTATGTTGCTAATACTCGTGGTAACCAGTGAATTTAAAGCAACATGTACAGGCGCAAACAGATATTCAAAAGCAATAACATACATGTTGCTTTAAATTCACTGGTTTCTTTCAGAGCGGGGCATCGGATGGGGAATCTGGGGGAAATCGGCTTACACACACACACACACACACACACACACACACACACACCCTTTGCAATACCTCCTTTTTTCTTTAGAGGGGAGGAAGGAATAGGCGAAGTGCCCAGCCTGTTAGAAAGTGGTTTCTATCGCCTCTCGTGAGAACCTGCTGCTTCCCCAGTGAGAGGCAAGGGGAACGCTTGGTAAGGCAAAAGGTAAAGGTAAAGGACCCCTGGACAGTTAAGTCCAGTCAAAGGCAACTATGGGGTTATGGTGCTCATCTCGCTTTCAGGCTGAGGGAGCCAGAGTTTGTCCGCAGACAGCTTTCAGTGTCATGTGGCCAGCAGGACTAAACCGCTTCTGCCACAATGGAACACTGTGATGGAAACCAAAGTGCACAGAAACGCCGTTTACCTTCCCGCTGGAGCGGTACCTATTTATCTACTTGCACTTTGACGTGCTTTCGAACTGCTAGGTTGGCAGGAGCTGGGACCGAGCAACGGGAGCTCACCCCGTCGCGGGGATTCGAACCACCGACCTTCTGATCGGCAAGCCCTAGGCTCTGTGGTTTAGACCAGTGTTCTCCAACCTTGGGCCTCCAGCTGTTTTTGGACTACAACTCCCATCATCCCTCACTAGCAAGACCAGTGGTCAGGGATGATGGGAATTGTAGTCCGAAAACAGCTGGGGGCCCAAGGTTTAGACCACAGTTCCACCCGCGTCCCTCCCATTAGATGTCAAGGAAATAAGCAACTATCTTACTTTAAAAAGACATCTGAAGGCAGCCTTATTTAGGGAAGTTTTTAATATTTGATGTTTTATTGTGTTTTTAATATTCTGTTGGGAGCCGCCCAGAGTGGCTGGGGAAACCCAGCTGGATGGGCGGGGTATAAGTAATATATTATTATTATTATTATTATTATTATTATTATTATTATTATTGACAGAAATGCACGGAGGTAAGCAAATGGCGAATGAAAGTCAACCAGTTGGGGAAAGAGAACTCAAAGCAGTTTGGCTGAGTGGGGCAAAACAGAGTCCTGCCCTAGACAACCAAGACTCCCCCCCCCCACCAAACCCCTTGCAATGGGTACTAGAAACAGTGGTGCTGTTCAGCCTCTTCAGACAAGAGCACTCCAACCTGCAGCCGCATTTGTAGCCTCTTGCACCCGCCCTCCAGGCACCAAAGGACTCACCATGTCGATGATCTGGGACAGGGTGACCTGCAGCGTGACGTTGAGAGCTCGGTCGGTGTCTTCTGCCGGCCGCAGCGCATTGGAGTAGTTGGCAAACAGGTCATTGAGCAGTTTGTAGGCAAACCTGCCCTGAGCCCCTGAGCAGCCTGGGGGGGGGGAAGGAGGCCAAGTTGTGGGGCAGGGAGGAGGGGGGGAGAGAACAAAGGAAAGGTCCATGTCAGCTGTTTCCAAAAATATTTAAAGGCCACCAAAACCTTGGTTCCATAAACGCCTCCCCCGGGCCCCCTTCCCAACCCTATGAAAAGCGGAATGACAGTTTGCACAACCCACTAAAGAAGATAGGAACACAATAAACTTCAAAGCAGCAGCAATTTAGTTGCACATTTATTGAAAATCCAATGAAAACTATTTCATAGAATCCTAGAGTCGGAAGGGACAACAAGGGCCATCTAGTCCTAATATATAAAATTTATTAAATTGTCTAATTTACATTTCATAATATTCATTTAAACAATGACTTAAATCAATGGCTTCCCATCTTCTGTTTTGGTGGTTCATTTTGCATACCATACATGTGTATGTATTTTAATGTATGCTGGAAGCCGCCTAGAGTGGCCGTTTAGACCCGGCCAGATGGGCGGGATATAAATAATAAATTATTATTATTATTATTATATACAACCCTGCACATTTTACATGAACTAAACCATTCAGTAACCCATTGTTACATCCATCAAAACTTATTTGTACTGTTGAATTTATCTTAGTGCTACCAACGTTTTCAAATGAACACAATTTCCACCCATATATTCAGTAAACGTTTTCCATTCTTCTTTAAACGTACATTTTTCTTGTTCTCTTATTCTATATGTCAGGGGTCAGCAAACCTTTTCAGCAGGGGGCCAGTCCACTGCCCCTCAGACCTTGTGGGGGGCCGGACTATATTTTTGGGGGTAAATGAACGAATTCCTATGTCCCACAAATAACCCAGATAAGCATTTTAAATAAAAGGACACATTCTGCTCATGTAAAAACACATTGATTTCCGGACCATCTGCAGGCCAGATTTAGAAGGCGATTGGACCGGATCCGGCCCCCGGGCCTTAGTTTGCCTATCCATGCTATATGTTAAATCTGCACAAGGATCATTTAGTCCAATCCCTCCAACATGCCCAACATGGGGCTCGAACCCCCAACCCTGAGTTTAAGAGTCTCCTGCTCTACCAGCTGAGCTATCCCAACTGAGCCATTTCATTTCCTTCACTCAACAAAACTGATGAACTTGAAAGGGACGGTGCCTGTCTGCTACATCCCTGCTGGAAGCATATTTCACAGCACGGTAAATTCCTGACTTTTGGTCTGTGGTTTTGGGGTGTGTGGGTGCCAAACGTTGCTTCTCAGTTGATGGCCATCGCTGCCTCCTGTGGGAGGGAGTTCCATAGATTAACTCTGTGCCGCAGGAAGGACTTGCTTTTTATCGGTCCTGAGCTTCATTGGACAGCCACGAGTTCTAGTGTTACGAGAGAGGGGTGGGAAACGGTCCTCTCCCCATGTACAATTTTCATGTGACAGATGCCCCCCCCATCCTCTGCTTAAAAACCCCCAAGGAAGGAGAGCCTGCCACTTTCCAAGGGAGTCCACTCCACTGTGGGACAGCTCTTACCACCAGAAAGTTAAAAATAAAGAAATTCCTTCCAGTAGCACCTTAGAGACCAACTAAGTTTGTTCTTGGTATGAGCTTTCGTGTGCATGCACACTTCTTCAGATACACTGAAACAGAAGTCACCAGACCCTTATATAGTATATAGTGAGAGGGTGGGGAGGGGTGTTACTCAGAAGGGTGGTGGGAATGGATGATAGGCTGATAGCTGTGGTAAACCTGTTGACGACTGTTAACGACTGCAATTAGTCTTACAGGAAAAAGCAAGGGGTGAGATGGCTAAAAATAGCTTTGTCATGTATAATGAGATAAGAATCCACCTGTCAGGAATGCTTTGATGGTGTTTCCTGCTTGGCAGGGGGTTGGACTGGATGGCCCTTGGGGTCTCTTCCAACTCTAGGATTCTATGATTCTATGAATCCAATGTCTTTGTTCAGACCAGGTCTCTCCATGGTTTTAAGCTTGGTAATGAGTTGCAATTCAGCAACTTCTCTTTCCAGTCTATTTCTGAAATTCCTTTGTAATAAGACAGCTACTTTGAGATCTTGTATAGAATGTCCTGGGAGATGGAAGTTTTCTCCCCCTGGTTTCTCATCAGAAAGTTATTCCTGATGTTCAGCCGGGATCTCCTTTCTTTGCCTTTTGAGTCCATCAGAAAACAAACTGGCTCCATCTCCCACGGGGCAGCCCTCCAGAGTCGGACCCAGGCTTGCTGTTGGAGGGAGGGCGCTTGGGATCGCTGGGGTCTTGTCCCTCTCCAGGGCCAATGGGGCCACCCTCCCCCCCCCACCCTGCACACTCAGGCGCAGTGCGGCAAGCCTCCGCAGGCCACCCGCTCTGCATTTCTTCCGCTCACCAAGCACGGGGGTCACATTCGCAGCCCTTTTCCAGGGGCAGAATCCCGCAGAGGAGCGGCTCCAGTTTAAAAGCAGAAAAGGGCCGTTTGTCCGAGGGGGCTCTTCGGAGCAGTTGCAAGCGCCCCCTCCTCGGTGCCTTGCACAGTTAATGCACTGCACAAGGGTGCAAAGACAGACTCCCCACATGAAAGCCCTGTGAACACGGCTTTCGTTCCACAACATGTGCAGAGAGGAACTCTTGCTTCCTGTGCTGCAGCCAAGACTTCCCGAGGGAGAGGTCAGCCGAGGACACCCTGAAGTAGCCCCAGTCAGCAGAGTCAGTATCGCCTCAGGCTGCTTCCTGGGCTCAGGGGTCTGGAGACTCCTTAAGGTATTTATTATTATTATTATTATTATTATTATTATTATTATTAATTATTATTATTGTTTGCATTTATATTCCACCTCTTCCTCCCAGGAGCTCAAGGTGGTGAACATGGTTCTCCCTGTCCTCGTTTAACCCCAACAATGACCCTGAGAGGTAGACTAGGCTGAGAGGGAGAGGGACTGGCCCAAGGAGGTTTGTGGCCCAGTGTGGGGATTTGAACCTTGGTCTCCCAGGGCCTAGTCCAACACTCTAACCCAGGGGTCAGCAACCTTTTTCAGCCGTGGGCCGGTCCACTGTCCCTTAGACCTTGTGGGGGGCCAGACTATATTTCGATTTTAAAAAAATGAACATATTCCTATGCCCCACAAATAACCCAGAGATGCATCCTATATAATAAAGTGCAAGTGTCTCTGCGTGCCGTCCGTCCGTCTGTCCGTGGGTTTGCGCTACTGCGCATGTGCCTCACGGACACTGGGATTGGACGACGCAGAGACACTTCGAGCGGCCGGGCGAAACTGCGCCGCCGCCATTGCCGTGTCCGCCTCCACCTCCTCCTCAGGCCGCCGCCGCCTCAGCCCTGTCAGGCAACCCGCCCGACGGAGGCTGAGGCGCCGCCGCGGACGACGATGACGTCCACACTGAGGAGGAAGAGGCTGGCGGGGGCGGGGGCGCCATCGTTGCGAAGGAAGGAACAGGGAAGGAACAGGGAAAGAAGAACAGAAAAATGGAGGGAGGGAGGGAGAAAGGAAGGAAGGAAACATGGAAGGAAGAATGGAAAAATGTAGGGAGAGAGGAAGGAAGGAAGAACAGAGGGAGGGAGAAACAGGGAAGGAAGAACGGAAAAATGGAGGGAGGAAGGAAGAACAGAGAAAGGGAGGGAGGGAGGGAGGGAGGAAGGAACAACAAAACCTAACCTAACCTAAACATTAGACCTAAGCATTACAAAAACATCCTTTCCATGATGTTCTAGCGCCCGTTAATTTAACGGGCTGAACGTCCACTAGTTTTAAATAAAAGGACACATTCTACTCATGTAAAAACACACGGATTCCTGGACCGTCCGTGGGCCGGATTGAGAAGGCGATTGGTCCGCATCCGGCCCATGGGCCTTAGGTTCCCTACCTCTGCTCTAACCACTACGCCCCACTGCCTCTCACCCACAGAAGGCACGCTCCACCTCCTTCCAACACTGTGGAGCTAGCCCGGAGTGCCCATTGTGCCACTTTTAAAAGGGCATTTTTCATCCAGCATTACTAAAAGACGGTTACGCCTCTATCCATTTTACAAGCAGGGAAACCAAGGCTGGGAAAGTGATTCAGAGTCATTGAAACGTAGCGTTGGAGGGGACCCAGGGGTCATCTAGTCCAACTCCCTGCAATACAGAAACTGCAGCTAAATTTGCCCAAGGCTCCTTCGCCAGTCCATGCGAAGGTAGGATTTGAACCCAGACCTCTCTCTCTTCGCCAGATGGAGCCATCTACATTACTTGGGCCCCACTGGCTCTCCCCTGTCGGCACCTGTCTCTTCCTACATTTTTAAGCTCCTAACAGGCAGGGGATGTTGCAAGATCCGTCCTTTCCTCGGTTTGAAAGTTTAATGACGGGTGTCCCGTTTCCCTGGCAGGCGCGTCTATTGACATCTTGCAAGGTTCGCTTACAGATCAAGACACACACATTTCCAATCCCTAACCAGCTGCATTTTCCAAAGCGCAGCCTGGCCTGCATTTCCTCGCAAGAGGGCGATTGAATTGCAATTTAGCTGATGGCAATTCCAGGATGCAAACTCTCCGGGGCCAAGTTTCTATGGAGCTGTTAGGACAAACCTCCCTGCCGTGCAAACAACTCTTTTTCCCAAGTATGAAACGAACCGCAAAGACAAAACGCAGAGGTCCTGAGGAGGAGCAGGTAGAATTCTCTCCCAGGTGGGAGGTCAAATGCGAAACCTTAGAATCTGCAGCTGGCCGGGGCGAGGGGGGGGGAGGCGGCCGCTTGATCGAAGGCTTGCAAAACTCCAGGATGGAGCAGCCCTGGCTTATGAGAAAACTCCTTCAAGCAAGCGTCAGAGAGAGAGGGAAAGCAGAATAATTCCCTTGCACCACATTTGCACGGCCCCTTCCTGCTAATAAGCAGCACAGAGGAAATCAAGGCACCATAAACTATCAAGGAAGAGGTGCAAGTCTTACCTGGCGCCAAGAGCAGACCCAGCAAAGAGGCAGACAGGAGGAAGGTGCCCACCCAAGGATTCGGAGACATCTTCACCCTCGCCAAGGTGAACCCGGGGGGTGGGTGGGAGGTGGCGAATCTCGGAAGCGGCTAGAAGGAGGGCTTTAAGTCATCCGGAGAGCATGGCTGCGAGGAGGAGTCAGCGAGGAGAAGGCAGAGGCGGCGATCCGCTGGGGAAGAGGCAGCCCAGAGGAACCCTTCTTGTGAGTGGAAGGTCCAGTGCGTGTAAACTCTGTGCTGTATGTAATTCAGCCTGTCTTTTCTTTGACAGCCACCGATGGATTTTCCTTACCTAGAGTGGAGAAAAAAGGAAAAAAAAGCAACCGGCAAGGCCGTCGTAGGTGGAGGGAGCAGCCTCGGAGGTTGCAAATGAACCTCTGGCAAAAGATCCGCCCTGCACAGCCAACCTAAGGGGTTGTGTGTGTGTGTGTGTGTGTGTGTGTGTGTGTGTGTGTGAGTGAAGGCAGCAGAGACACGGCAGGTCAAGATGAGTTTGGGTTTTGCTCATCAGCTTGTTTTAGATTGCAGTCGTCTGGAAGAAAGAAAGGGGCACAAAGGAAACTTTTGTTTCCGAGTGTGCACAATAACCCTGGAATCTCAGGTGTACAGCATCAGCTTGGGGGTCATTTGGCACCCCACTAAAACCCAGTCTTTGGGCACTCACTGCAGAGGCCAGATGTCAATGATAGCAGGGCGTCTTCAGGCCCAGCAGACTGGCAGAGCGACTCCTCTGAAAACTGCGGGCCACTACACTGTGCCAACAACTGGAGTGCCGGATGAGACCCAAGGGGTCTACCTGGTTCAGCACCCCCATTTCCCGCAGTAAGAGGCGGATTTAGGGGAGTGTGACTGGTTCGGTCACACTGGGCATGGAGCCTTGGGGATGCTGAGACCATTATTCAGAATGGAGTCAGAGAGGTGGGGAGAGTTTTGGCGTGGCACATGGTGCTGCTGAAATTTGAAACCCCTAGGTCTGCCTCTGCCACAAGGGCCTCTTCTGGAAAGCCCCCAGGCACCATGTGGAGGGAAAGTAGCTCTCTCAGGGGTTGAACTTTATGACCCCTGGGGTCCTTTCTAGGGCTGGGCGATACCTGGTTTTTAATAATAATAATAATAATAATTTTTTATTTGTACCCCGCCCATCTGGCTGCGTCTCCCCAGCCACTCTGGGCGGCCTCCAACAGATATTAAAATACATTTAACTTTGCGGTACATCACCAGCTAAGCATCTGAATACACTGATGTGTCACGATGTCTGAAATAAGGATGGAGCTATGCAGAGGCATTGGCTGCCTGCCTGTTTTTTCGCCACACTGCGATTTTTGCGCACGCAAACACATCATGATTCGTGATATAATGCCAGGTCAAAAATTATGAAACTTTTATTGATATATCGCCCAGCCTTAGTGCCTAATTAGTATCTACTTGCACTTTTGACATGCTTTCGAACTGCTAGATTGGCAGGAGCAGGGACCGAACGACGGGAGCTCACCCCATTGCGGGGATTCGAACCGCCGACCTTCTGATCGGCAAGCCCTAGGCTCAGTGGTTTAGACCACAGCGCCACCCGCATATACATGTTCTTAACTTTAAGCCTAAAGCCTGCCTTCAGGGATCACTCTGTGCTCTGCCTGATCGTGAGTAAAACTACTTTTTTGTTACTTATGAGTAAGACTGTGGTGTCTTTATTGTTTTAGGAGGGATTCAAGGGCTCTTACCAGGAACATATTAGAACACATTTCAATCTGGACAAGCCAGACTGAATTGCTTATTGATTTAAGAAACTCACATGAGTTTGCAACCAGTTTTCTGCTGCATAAAAAAGGGGGAATGAAACTCTGCGAAGTATAGAAACTTGCTAGCGCAAGTTAGGAAGGATATTAATAATCAATATATCCTCTCCTGCCACCCTCAACATTCCCACACTATGATTCTCCCAGCAAGTGGTAGTAAGTGATGCTTCTGGTTGAGGAGCTAGAGCATAACCATCATGAAAACGTAAGGTCCTGTTGCATCCAGCTGAAGGCCATATAGCTCAGTCAGTAGAGCTTGTTTAGTCGTTTAGTCGTGTCCGACTCTTCGTGACCCCATGGACCGGAGCACGCCAGGCACTCCTGTCAGTAGAGCACGAGACTCTTAAATCTCAAGGTTGTGGGTTCAAGCCCCACGTTGGGCAAATGATTCCTGCATTGCAGGGGGTTGGACTAGATGCCCCTTGTGCTCCCTTTCCAACCCTACGATTCTATGATCCTGTTCAGTTGGGGAAATGCAACCAATTTCTCTGAATCCGGAATTGGATTGGGATGATTTGTACCAAATCCAGACTTGAGGCAAGGCAGCTACAGAGTGGGTCACTACATAGCAGTTACAAAATGGTCTCTGACAAAGACAGCCAGTCTTCAAAGTGTTGCAAATATTTCTTGCATCATATAAGGAGAATGCCAGGGTGGGGAGAAGAGCTGGACTTTGCTCATCAAGAGTTCTGGTTTCCAATCCCAGGCCAGAATCTCACCCAACTCTCTCCAGTCAGTGTTTGATGGGAAGGAAAAGCCTGCAAGCAAGGCCTGAGGGCAGCAGCCCCTTCACCACTCATGATGCCCAGGAACGTATACAGAGCAAAGCACCATGAATGGTGGAGGAATAACACAGCTCCCCTCGCACCCAACTCTTGTGCCTGCACCTTTCCTCCTAAAGAGGGACACACACACCCCGGAACTGAACACTGCCCTCTAGTTACAATAGAGACGTAAGTCTGAGGTTGACCCATTTGATTCTTAAAAGAGGGGCAGGGAAGGGAGAGGGAAAAAAGGAGAGGCAATCAGGAAAATGCTATAAACATTTTTATTTTCTTATAAAGGTATTTCCAGAAAAACAGACAAGAAAATAATCTGGATCATTTATTTATAGTTTTTAATAAAAACCTTTACATAATCTTCATGCGTCGCCACTTTGCTGGCACCCCCCCCCAAATACATACACACACACGCACTGCCTCCAGGGGTCCCACACAACCGGCCGCAGGGGCAGCACGTGCGTACACCAGGCCTCGCCCTGCTCCGAGAGATTCGGGCAGACTGTCCACACCGGGGCCCTGGAGGCTGCCAGCCAGCTTCCCAGCTCGGCAGCTTCGCATCTGGAATTCCCTTTCGGCAATATGATGAAACCACATGGCAAACACATTCAACATGACCATCTTGAACTGATTGGTTTGAGCCATTACCCCCTCCCCCCCCCCAGCAGAGCACAACACCTAAAATCAGGGTGCGTCCCCCCCCCCCTTCTTGCAAAGGGATTCGGCATGAAGAACAGGAGAAGCTCAGCTTGAAGACTCAAGCCAGTCTCCCAAAGCCAGGCTATATAGGAAGGAGGGGAACCTGCCAGCCCCCTGCAAGGATCAGAGGCACTCTGGGGTGCCATTTGTGCCACCCCGATACAGGATGCCAGGAAGCGTGACAGTGACATTTCCGGACAAAACCTGGCTGTGCCTCCACCTCCCTCCCTTCTTTGCGAAGGCCAGGCAGCACAACCCAGATCTGACTCAGCCCCATAAGGCACGTGGGCAGCAGGGTTGACTCCACTTGTCTAAACCCAGCAGAGCAGGACACACTCAAAGCCCCCACCCCCTCCAAAAAAACCCAAACAAACCCTGACCAGAGCTCAGTTGAAATGGAGATTTGACTGTATACACACACACACACACACACACACACACACACACACACACACACACACACACGGATATTTTTGTGCCATCTGTAAGGTGCTCCGCTGCCTTGCTCTCTGCCCCCCACAGGTCCGGTGACCCCCACAGCTGGCTTCTGCTGCGGCAAAGGCTTTATTAACACTAGAAAGCGGGGGCGGGGGGGGGAGGTGTCCCAACAGCAGAGCCCAATCTCTGCACTTTGCCCACTGTGGTGGCTGTGCAGCACCCCGGGGTGGGAAGGAGTTGCGCACTGTTCAGGAAGGGGGCTGCCTACACCCCTGGGCACTGGGGCCAAAGGGCAGGCAAATCGTTCAGAGAGGGCAGCTGTGTCCAGGCGAGGAGGCAAGCTGCCCTCATTGCGCCACCACCGTCAGTTCCCGCAGGTAGCCCTGGGTGAGGCTCCGCAGCTCCTCCAGCACGTAGTCCTCAGGCATGGGGAGGCGGCCGATGTGGGGGGCGAGCAGGCGCAGCGGCACTCTCTGCACGTCCGGGGTGGAGTCCGACGTGGAGTCCGGAGGGTGCTGCAGGCTTAGAACCACGCGCAGGATGTCCACAATGCGCTTGGCCATTTCTGGGGGCGAGAAAGGGTGCAGGAAATGGGGAAAACAGCGAAGGCTTGAGTGAATGAATGTATCAAAAAGCTTTGAAAAGTATTGACAGTTAAGTTACAGGTAGGTAGCCGTGTTGGTCTGTCATAGTCAAAACAAAATAAATAAAATAAAATAATTCCTTCCAGTAGCACCTTAGAGACCAACTAAGTTTGTTCTTGGTCATACCAAGAACAAACTTAGTTGGTCTCTAAGGTGCTACTGGAAGGAATTTTTTTATTTTGTTTTCACGATTGACAGTTAAGTTCGTTTCGGCAATTTCCCAGGGGAATGGACCTCCACAGAGAGAAGCCCTTGCAATGACCAGACACGAGTAGTCTAGTCTAGGGTGTGCTCTTGGCTGACCTCAGGTTACACGTGTAATATAATTTTTTATTAAATTTTCTGGTTTTCCAATTTAAATTACTCATTTGTACATCCTTAAAATATCAATGACTTCCCTTCTTCTCTTTCCATGATTCATTTTACATATCATAAATCCCTGCATATTTTATATGCATATTTTATATACGCCTGCTCCTATTAATATATAAGTTATACAGCAATACGCGTTTACAAGTAAGGTGCAACCGGGAGGGTCAGCTTTCTAATACCATCAGTACATACAAGGGAGTTAAACAAGGGTGCATTCTGGCCCCTCATCTGTTTAACATCTATATAAATCCGTTAATCGTACAGCTGCAAGGAGCAGACATCCACGCCCCAAAACTGGCAGACCAAATGAATTTTATAAAAAACTATACCATTCAGCACTCCATTACTGCATCCATCAAAACTTATTGACACTGTTGAATTTGTCTTAACGCTGCCATCATTTTCAGCTGTACAGGTTACAAGTGTAATAACTGCTATGCTAGATCCGACCAAAAGGTCCACTTCTGTCTCTGAAACTGGTCATAGAATCCTAGAGTTGGAAGAGACCCCAAGGGCCATCCAGTCCAACCCCCTGCCAAGCAGGAAACACCATCAAAGCATTCCTGACAGGTGGCTGTCAAGCCTCTGCTTAAAGACCTCCAAAGAAGGAGACCCCACCACACTCCTTGGCAGCAAATTCCACTGTCGAACAGCTCTTACTGTCAGGAAGTTCTTCCTAATGTTGAGGTGGAATCTTCTCTCTTGTAGTTTGAATCCATTGCTCCGTGTCCTCTTCTCTGGAGCAGCAGAAAACAACCTTTCTCCCTCCTCTATATGACATCCTTTTATATATTTGAACATGGCTATCCTATCACCCCTGAACCTTCTCTTCTCCAGGCTAAACATACCCAGCTCCCTAAGCCGTTCCTCATAAGGCATCGTTTCCAGGCCGTTGACCATTTTGGTTGCCCTCCTCTGGACACGTTCCAGCTTGTCAGTATCCTTCTTGAACTGTGGTGCCCAGAACTGGACACAGTATTCCAGGTGAGGTCTGATCAGAGCGAAATACAGTGGTACTATTCCTTCCCTTGATCTAGATGCTATACTCCTATACTCATCCCCCAGCTGAGAAATGGAGCCGGGAGGCCTGTCACCACCATGAACGCAGCTGTGATTCCTGCATTGCAGGGGGTTGGGCTAAATGGATCTCTCCAACTGCAGAACCACAGAGAGCTATAGGGGACCAGCCTGCGCTTGATGCCGGAAAGCAGGGCTATGTAACATCTACCCGCCTATAGCTTAAGGCTGTTGGACGTAGCACTGATCTCGGAGGCAGCAGAGAGGAAGTCTTTGCGCTCACCTTTTTAGGTGGAAAAGAGCACCCCGAGTTGTGGCTGCAGGTGACAAGCGGAGCTTCCCCCCAACCTCTCCCTACCTGGGAGGAGGCAGGTCACCAAATTCTACGCTGGCTGCGGCTCCTTGCCAGGCACAGCAGAGCACACACAGTCCAGCCAGCCACTCCTGTTACGCATCAGGCAGGTGCTGGCTTTCTGAAGATGAGGAAAGCCTTCTAAATTGGGTTTGTCTTTTTTTTAAAAAAAAAAACCCAGTCAACCTCTGAACTTTCTTGAAGTTGGTTTTGCAGAGGTAATTGTTTTAACTGTTTTTATACCCGCAATCATTTGGTATTTGGAAATGCTTCACGGGAAGGGATTCACAAATGAAATAAAGGAACAGTAACAATAAAACCCACATTTTGCAACATGCCCCGTTGCCCTGTGTTGTTCCACAAGGCAAGTGCAAACCACCAAGATGGACTTGTGGTGTTGCCTAAACTCCACACCACAAAAGCCTCCAGGGGCTGCATTTTACATGATAGTGGCCATGAAGATTCAGAGTCACGTTGCAGAAGATAATTATTATTATTATTATTACTAAACAGTGTGCCGGCAGCCTTACCAGACTGAGCCAGCCTATCCTTGGCATTGCGGCACTGGAGCAGCTCTATCCTGTTGCAAAGGGACGTCACTTTAGTGTGCAGTTCCTCCAGTTCGTACCCAGAGCAATCCAGCTGAAAAGCAAATCCAGGAGAAGGGAGAAGCGTCACTCACTGGGGTGACGACAACCCCGCTGGGGATCTTCCTCATTATTAAAATGTCTCATGTCAGGCTTCCAGAGGAATTTCCACAGGGCAGATCCCCCCCCCCCTAAACTCAAGGCAAGTGTTCGCAATGGTGCATCCAATGGCTGCCATTACTATTCAAACAGCTCCCCGGCCTGGTGAAGCCATCTGAAGCTCTTCTCCCTCCCAGAAACTCCTCAGATCACTGGAATGGGAAACCAAGCCTCACGCACCTGGGGAGTCCTGGCAGTTCCCCCTCACGCCCCCGCCCCCAAGCTGGAAGACACAGTGAGCAGAAGACGTCTCAGCCTCTGAATCACCTTTTGCAGCATTTAACTGTCCGTGCTCATGGCGGGGCACTAGAGCCTAAGAAAAAAGAGGGGTATCTCCTCCTCTCCTTGTGGGAAGAGCACAGAAGGTGGAAAGACCCCCATACATCAACTGCATGGCAACACCCTCCCTTGGTAAGCCCATCTCCCTGCCAGTAGAAAACTAGCATGTCCAAAGGAACATTTTCCCTTGACATGCTAGCTTATTATTTTTCACCTGCAGGGAATGTCTCAACACAGGAGCATTCAAATGCATTACTCCCTATATTTGGAACTAGCTTCAACAGGGGCATGCAGTGTAGCTTTCCCTGAATACGCTCAATCAGCGTATGACTGGGAAGAGGAAAATTCCCAAGAGAGCTCGCTGTAAGGGAGCAGACAGTCTGGTGTGGTGGTTAGAGTACTGGACTAGAACCTGGGAGGTTGGGGTTCATATCGCCATGCAGCCACGACGCTCCCTGGGTGACCTTGGGCCAGTCACTGCCTCTCAGCCTCCCCTTCCTCACAGGGCTGTTGTGAGGATTAAATGAGGGAGAAGAGTGCGAGCCCCTGGGAGTTCCTTAGGAGAAAAAGGTGGGATACAAATGCTATGACGCCACCCTCATCCTGAGTGTGTCACCTGCTGAATCCTGTCAAGCATCTCAATGATCCGGATGTAGTCTAAGAAAACCAGCCCTGCGGTGTCCCAATCCTGGATGAGGGTGCTGCGCTCTGGAGCAGACAGGTCTTCCAAAAACCCTTTCAGATAGGTGTAGTTTTCATTAATAATGGCATCTGAAAGAGGAAGACAGCGAGTGATGAACAAGTAAGAGAACTTCAACACTCCTGGCAGAATGTCTGGTAAAACAGCAACTCTCCAGAAGGCAGGCATAGATGTTAAAATTGACATGACTTTCAGATGTTGGCAACATCCACGCCAAGAATGGGACACATGGCGTTCTGAAGCTGTGAGCAGGAAGAAGAAACACCACTAGGGAGAGGGCACCTTTGCCTCCTGAGGGTGGGTGTCTGTTCAGTTTGTGTGTGTCCCTGGCTTTGGGCAACTGGGACAAATTAGGGATTCTGCTGGTTTACCGCCTGCCTCACTGCCCAGAGATCTCCCCGCCTCAGCTGATAGAACTAGTCTCAGAGGCTATGTTGAGGACTTCCAGACTGATTTTCTAGAGCCCCTTAAATTGGAGTTTTGGCACAGAAACTGCTTTGGTCATCCTGTATGATGACTTCTTGGGGAAGAGACAGGGAAAATGGGACAGTGTTAATTATCCTCAACAGCTTTTGATGCCAACGACCATGGTATCCTTATGGAGCAGCTGTTCGAGTTATGGGTGAGTAGCACCACAAAGCGGTCCTACTTGGACGGTCATTTCCAGAGGCTGATGCTTGGGGAGTGCTCTTCAGCCCCGTGGAGCCCTCAGTGTGGGATCCTCAGGGTTCAATTTTATCCCCTATGCTGATTAACATTCTATGGCTTTTGCGAGGGGGGGAGATTGGACTGCCTTTGTTTTATTATGCATTTTGTGTTTTCATTTTGTTTATTTATGTTGTGAACCGTTGAAGGGCAGCGTACAAATTT
Source organism: Darevskia armeniaca (assembly GCA_034641395.1). Classification (NCBI taxonomy): domain Eukaryota; kingdom Metazoa; phylum Chordata; class Lepidosauria; order Squamata; family Lacertidae; genus Darevskia; species Darevskia armeniaca. The sequence goes on from JAWWNF010000106.1 coordinate 628,052, forward strand.
AATAAATAATAACAATAGAAGCCCCCTCCTTTGAGGAAGCAAGGCAAAATCCTACTGTTTGCAGATTTTTTGTTTTGGTAAAGGCAGTCCAAAACTCAATTAGACGCCCTGTTTACCGCCATCCCCTGGGGGAAGGAAGGAAGGAAGGAAGGAAGGAAGGAAGGAAGGAAGGAAGGAAGGAAGGAAGGAAGCCTTACCTGAAGCTAAATGCCTGATGACCAGCCTGTGGCACGGGTTCCAGTGCCCTGCCCTGAACAGGTAGAGAGCCTCCTTATGCTTGTCCCCTTCCATCCTGGCCCTCACGGCTTTGGCCTCGTGGATCCACTCTGGCGGAACACACAACCTCTCCATCAGGAAGGCTTCCTTGCTCCATGACTCGGGCGTCTCCTGCAATCTGCAGTGGCGGTTCAGCAGCTCACGCACGGCTCTCTCTCGCACACTGGTGGGAAGAGAAACGCTCTTTGTATGGCCTTTCATAAAGCAGGAGGGTACAGCAACAGCTCCTATGCACACACTTCAGCCAGGAAAACGGCCCCAAATGCTGCTCCCTGCCCCCAATTTACTGGGACTTCAGTGGCAAAGCACACGTTTCACAAAGAGGTCTGAGGTTCCACCCCTGAGGCATCTCCTGTCAAAGGCTGTCGAAGTCCTTCCTAAGGCAGAACCGCTGTCTGCCACTCACAGTAGACTCTCCCAAGCTAGATGGAGGAACGGCCTGACTCAGCAAAGGGCAGCTTAACTGTAGGCTCATCTGATCATGCCACCCACCCACCCCTTCTGCCCCAGGTTCCTCTCCAAGTTCCAGCTTATGAGAAGTGTAGCTCCAAGTGCCTGGGGAAAGGACACCAGGGTGGGTGAGGCTGCCCTCAACATTGTGTAAGCAAGTTATAAAAGACTGTAGTATCAAAGGAGCATGTGAACGAGCCATTCCTGATCAATCACCCGATGGGATGATTCTCAAACACAGTCCTGTTCAAGTCCCTTCAAGTATTCGGCTGTGTTATTAACTTCTGAGAATTTTTTTATGATGTGCATGCATGTCTGAATCAGTTCTTAGAATATGACTCAAAAGGAAGAAAAGTTAATTTCTCTATTTCATTGAAAGATACCGAAATATTTTAATACAATCTTTGTTAAACAGGCTCGTGTTTTAGAGAATAGTCCTTAAAAACTTTGTAGCACATCAGTGGGTGTTTTGCTAAAAATTCGTGCGTGTTCAGAGCCCACAGGACCAATTTTATTAATAGCAATGCTGTTAAATGAGAGCAGATCATACTCTACCCAAAGAGGATGCCACCATTTCAAATGGCATGATGCTACACTAACAGGATGCACCTGCCTCCTCCTGTGGGTAGAAATCTGATAAAACCCACCCACCCACTAAACAGCCCCGCAAGACAAAGGAGGGCTCCACACTTACTTTGTACTGGGGGTGTGAAGAAGCACAAAGACGGCCCATTCCCACAGCCCCTCGCTCTCCAGCTGGGCTGCAAAGCTGGCGTTCAGCACTCCCTGGCATTGCTCTGAGAGGTGGGTGTAATTTAAGGCCCGCAGCACTTCCCACAGGTGCCAGCTGAGGCGGTAGTCCAAGGGGTCAGCTGTTATGCTCTTCGGGTCAAGCAGCTGGTGGAGATCGTAACACCTGCAAGGGAACACAAGGAAGGAAGGAGGAAACAGCGTAAGCCGGCTGGCCACAGCGGGGCCCACACTCCAGTCCACGGTGCGGCACGCCGACAGACTTTCCAAGGAAGCAGAAGGGCCTGGAAGTCCAGGCCAAAAGGGCAAATCAGGGCCAACACTTTGGGGGGAAATGATCTTTCATGAGACTAGCAGGACTGCCCACAGCCACAAGCAAGACAGAAGTCATTCCCTGGCACCAATGCACCTTCCTCTCTCCCGCTGCCCCGATACTGAATTTTGAATGAGCCATAAAAGTTTCCACTGTTGGGCCCCATGTCCACTGGATAGGAATCATAACCAGAACTCTTAAGTTGGGGATGACAAAGAAGCAATGTAGGTGAACTAAAGGCCCACCACCACAAGACTGTTAAGCTTCTAGGGTCTTGGACTTCAGTATCCACCTCCACACAATATATACAGGAGTGGAGGGGAAGGGGTACTGGCAGGTAGGGGTTTTACACCCCAGGGCTCTATTTTGACAGGCACACAACTTTCTGTATACATTCCCCCCCCCCAAATACTTTTTTTGTTTAAAAAAACACACATAAGAACACGAGGAGAGCCTGCTGGACCAGACTGATTGCCAATCTTATCTCACAGATATCTCACAGTGGCCAACCAGATGGCTGTCAATTTTATATTGTAAACCACCATGTTACCCTTGTATGAAGGGTGGCATAGAAATTTAATAAATAGTAAGTGATATCAATAATGATATCTGGGAAGCTCCTCCCTGCAGAGGGGGCAGAAACCAGGATCTTCTTTGCAGGTCACCACATTTTGCTAAATGCAACATTTGCAGCATAACCTAAGTTCACAAGGAGGAAAGAGGTTCCAGAGGGGCAGCCTTGTGAAGTCTGTTGCAAAGGGTCTTGTGTCACCTTAGAAGACCAAAAGATTTACGAGCGCTGAATATCTGCGGAGCGGAGTCCGCCTTCAGCAGGTGCAGGAAAACAGGAAGAGTTACCTATCACTGTACAGCTTTAGCAGGTGAAAGCACACGTCTCGGAGCGGGTGTTGTGGATCGCCTTCCTCAATCACACTGCCTGAGCCTTCCAGATACGGAGGCAGCGGAGAACAGGCATACTTCTCTCCCTCCGAGGAGTCCTGCGAACACAATACCAGTGAATGAGGGGAAGCAGCTGCAGGAAGAAGGAAAGGCCTCTCTCTTGCGCATGCCTGTTCTGAGGGGGCACTGGTGAGATGTAGGGGTGGGGACACTGAGCTGGATTCCTTGTCTCTCCCGCCTCCCACCCCGGCAAGTTTGACAGGCAGGGAATGGCGGCCAATTCTACCCTCCCCACAGGATCAGAGGCAGCAGGAGGAGAGGCGTGCCTGCTCTCATGTCCTGCATATGGGCTTCCCGTGGGGGGTCTCTGAGTGTCCCTTGTGGGAAACCAGATGCAGACCTACACAGACATTTAGTCTGCTCCAGAACGTCTGTGATGTTCCTGCATATGCCAAAGAGCAAAGGGAGCTTAGCAGAAGCACAGCACATCATCCTGTCCTTCCTTCAGGAGGCAGCAACAGGCCAAACAGGACTGCGGCTTCTGCCTACCTGGAATGCAGCTTCATACATGCTGAGAGCCTTGGAAAGAGGTGCTGTAGAAGGAAGCAGGTACCAGAGATGGATGGCGAGAGAACGCTTCCAATCCAGATGGGCGCAGATGTTGATGCTCCTCCTCTCTGACAAATGCCACACCTGCAGAAAGTGAGGGAAAGGGCCGAGAGTCAGTGTGGGCCAGGCACAGAGCCCAACACAGTAGCTTTGATGTGCAAGAGGGACACCCACAGAGGCTCGCTGGCCTGGTGATGGCGTTGTGTGTACATGTGACCCTCTTAACCCAAGTGGCCAAGCAGTGCCCAGGGTTGACTACTGCAACGCACTCTACATGGGTGACTCGGAAACTACAACTAATCCAGAATGCGGCAGCTAGACTGGTGACTGGGAGTGGCTGCTGAGACCATATAACACCGGTCCTGAAAGATCTACATTGGCTCCCAGTACGTTTCTGAGCACAATTCAAAGTGTTGGTGCTGACCTTTAAAGCCCTAAACAGCCTTGGGCCCAGTATACCTGAAGGAGCGTCGCCACCCCCATCGTTCTGCCCGGACACTGAGGTCCAGTGCCGAGGGCCTTCTGGCGGTTCCCTCACTACGAGAAGCAAAGCTACAGGGAACTAGGCAGAGGGCCTTCTCGGTAGTGGCACCCGCCCTGTGGAACACCCTCCCTTCAGATGTCAAAGAGATAAACAACTAACTGACATTCAGAAGACATCTGAAGGTAGCCCTGTTTAAGGAAGCTTTTAATATGTGACATTTTAATGTATTTTTTATTTTTGTTGGAAGCCACCCAGAGTGGCTGGGGAGACCCAGCCAGATGGGTGGGGTACAAATAATAAATTATTATTATTATTATTATTGACAAGCAAGCACAGGCTCCGCAACTTACCGGCTTGCCAGCTAAAAGGGCAAATATGTGCAGCCTCTCCTCCTGGATGAAGCAGTCTGCCTGGAGCTGATGCCAGTCTGCCAGCTGCATGGCAAGGAGCTCCCGGACATCCTGGCTCCCTGCCAGCTGCGAGAGGAGCAGAGCCAGCCGGTGGTCCCCTGTAACGCAACAGCAGCACATCAGAAGAGACACAAACCCCAATGAGCAGCCTCTCCTGAAATGTGAACTACCTGGACCCAGGGACGGGCTTGCTTGGCCAAAAAATGGCAGCAGTGCAGACACTGGTGCTTTAGCACCTATTGGGGGGGGGGAGGACCACTCTGACTTAGGCAGAAAATAACTGCCCACAGGAAAACCAAGTCTAGCTACACGATAGATTGCTTCTTGCTTGGGGAGTGCTGCATGTAGCCCACCCTCAATATCATCAGCAAGGATCGGTTGATTTAAGCCTGTTGTAAGGCAGGGGTTTGTTTTTTTTGGTGTTGCTCACCTAGAAATTCAAGAAGCTGATCTAGTTGGGAAGACACACCCAAATCCCCTTTCAATCCTTTTCTAGGGAGCAGCTGAAGCAGAGAAGAACGAGTGGGGAAGAGTTTACAATGGAACTCTGCATTTCCCTCCTACCAGCCCTGCAGAAACGAACAACATTGGTGGCGGGCAGAACGTCCTCCGGCCAATGCTCTCTGCTATGCTGAAGGAAGCCAAATTTATGTCAAGATGCGGGCAAAGGAGAGCTTTCCTCTTGGCGCTAGCAATTCCCAAGGACAAGACAAGCACCTTTCCGGAAGCCTGGGCCTTCATCCAGGGAAACCCAGTACTAAGCCACCTACTTCTCTCCTGAGACTCCTCACTCCGGAGGCGGAAGGGCCACAAATACCCTGAACACAGGAGGGGACAGCCTGTAATTCAAGATTCTGCCTGCTGCGACCTCTCCAGGCAACCCGCTAAGCAGCACTGGCCATACACCATTTCTGCCCACAGGAACCAGCAGATTCCTTATTAGATCCTGGGCCCAGGTGAAAAGCTGCCGTCTTACCAGAATGTTGCGCCAGCCGGCAAGCTTCGCTGATCTGCTTCCCAGTAAGGTAGCTGAAGACAGCCTGGGCAGGACTGTCGTTCTGGGCGAGCGAGACCTCGTTCTTGATCCGCTCCGCAGCCGTTTGCGACAGCCAGTGGGAGAAGGCTCTGCGGCGCTCCAGAGCAAGGACGTACTCCGTGGGCTCATCCAAGCGGGCCTCCAGCTCCTTCAAGTGGCCCCAGAGCGCCTCACACAGGGTCCATACCAAGCACCAGTCTTTCACTGCAGCTGGCGAGAGGGCAAAGAGAGATCAACACACAACACTGCAGGCCTGCCCATGATGCAGCCGCAAACAGGGTCCCAGCCCCACACATGCAGCAGGGGGCTCCTAAGGCCATTCAACCATTACCCCACACTGTAGCTTAAATTCTGGACTGTGCACTGCTACCTCTGCTCTGTCCATCACATGCCACTCTCTGCTTGTGGCTAGCTGTGATCTGGACCATGAAGGTGAGGCCAGAAATACCCAGTGCCACCAAGTCGCCTTGGGCCTTCCAAATCCAATTCTATGGAGGCACCCAGGGCCCCGCAAAAGCTTACGCCTGATCCTGCCCAGATGCTGCAGTTCTCTCATTTTGGCCCCTTTAAGTTGCATCCACAGCAAGAAAGACCAAGGAGTCTCTCCTGTTCCTAGCACCCACCAGATCTCCATGCATCACAGCAGGAGGCTGGCCTGTTCCCAGAACGCCCTGCCTCGCTGTGTCTTCCACAGTGATCTTGCTCTAAAACAGGTGCTGGTGCGTGAGCCCATGGTGGGACATGAGACTGGGGCAGGGAAAGATGCTAAGCAGTGATTCATTGCCTGCATGCACCATCTACCGTTGGCCAAGGCAGAATTGCCTCTTCACAGCCACAGGACAGAGCAGGCTCTCCTCAAAAAGCTGGTTCAAAAAGCCCTCCCTCAACATGACAGGAGCTCAGACTGTCATTTCCAATTCCTCCAAACCCCCCCCCCCAAATCCTTTTCTTTGGCATCCAGTTTTGTGCCTACCTTCTTCCCTTTCTTCTGGGTCTGCAGACGTCTCTGTCGCCCACCTGGCATACTCGTGGATAGCAGCTACGCCAGGGTTGGGGGTCAGGAAAGGGCATGGCTCATCCATGTGGACAGTGCTCTGTTTCAGCTTGATCTCCAGTGGAACAAGGTACGAGTCTAGGTCCTCGTCAGCTGCCTTCCCTTCCAAGCTCAGCTTCTCCACGTGAACCTTAAAGGGAGACTCCGAGAGCCTGCAGAGGCATCGGGAACACGGATCAAGGGAGGTGAGTGGCACCTGCCTGACCTAAGGCTCGGTCACGGCAATATTCAATTATTTAAAAATAAACACAGGCTGCCTTTCTAAATATGCCCTCAAGGAAGCTTACAAATTAAGCACAGCTTCAAAAGTTTAAGCGTGGGGTAAGTAGGTGGTGGGAAGCATTTTCTCAAAGACACTCACATTGATAAGATAAGATTTATTGTCATTGTCCCCTTGCGGGAACAACAAAATTACTTGGTTGTTCTATCCATTCAGATAAGGCACTCCACATAAATTTAAAATAACTACAAAACACTAATTAAAACAGTACAATACAATACAATACAACAAGTAAAATAAAATGACTTCAAAGTCCAGACTTTCCATTCAAGGTCGAAATTGCTCTGGAGAAGAAGCTGTTCCTGAGACTGCTTGTTCTCACCTTCATTGTTCTGTATCTCGGTCCTGATGGCAGGAGCTCGAAGAAACAGTGACCAGGGTGTGATGGATCTCCTACTATGTCCAGTGCCTTTCTGTGGCACCTGGTGGTATAAATTTGCTCTAAGGTGGCAAGTGAGCAGCCAATAATGCTCTCTGCTGTCTTAACAATTCTGCACAACCCCATCCTATCCTGAGATGTATCCCTATCGTGTTTTATGATTTCCTTGATATTGTATGTGGGCTGGAACTGGTCTGTGACGGTAATAATAAAATTTCGTGCAGCTTCCATACCACACACATAAACCATAAGGGAGCATTGCTTCTACGTTTGTGGGTTTATTCACAAACATCCATTTGATAAAACAGCACAGAATTTCAGCCAAGCCATTAGCTTAAAAGGAGCACCACAATAAGAAAACATTCATCATGCACAGACCCTATGCACTGAAAGAGGACAAGGCGGCAAACTCAGCAGTTTCCAATGGCTATAACCAGAAAGCTTTGCTGCTTCTGAAGGAGCCAAGTGATGCCAAGGTGCTGTGCTGAGAGAGTTGCCTCTCTATATTATGGGAAGATGGCAATTTCTGCCAGGAGAGACCAATATTCCCAAGTCCTGGAAAAGGTTTCTGTTATGCTGCAAGTGAGCTCAGAACAAAGTAGGGAGAGGGAACCTGCTCTGCTGAAGGAAGACCAGCACTCAACTGCTTTGGGATTTTCTTACACCCCCCCCCCCCAAGCAATACATAAATGTTAGGAAATAAATAAAAACCCAGGGCAGGAATGACTGCTCTTGCAGTGTAGCAGAACTCCAGATCCCAAGTGCAGCAGGCTGGGAAAAGTGCATGAGATTCCCCACCCACCCTCTAGGGTGAACAGGTAAGAAGAAACAAAATAAAAAATAAACAAATTCCTTCCAGTAGCACCTTAGAGATCAATTAAGTTTGCTATTGGTATGAGCTTTCGTGTGCATGCACACTTCTTCAGATAGGTGCTACTGGAAGGAATTATTATTATTTTTTATTTTGTTTCGACTACAGCAGACCAACACGGCTACCTACCTGTAGGTAAGAAGGAATTAGTCCTGCCTCTGGGGCAAAAGCCCACATCAGTACAAACTAGACTAGCCAGCCAGATAGCTCAGCTCACTGCATAACACTTTAGAAGACTGATATTTAAGAACAGAATGACATCTCACTGTTTAGGAGCAACAGGTGTTGGCAAGAATCCATACTCCATGGACTCGTTGCGGAGATCTTCTGGCTCGCTCAATGTGCTCAGCTGCTCCCCGCTGTGGACAAGGATCCGGTTGGGCCCCCAGCCGACACGGAAGGAGCGTCCCATGAAGAGGGCCATATCCTTCAGCAGCCTTCCTTTCCCGTAGGTGACAGACTTCTCCAGAGGCACCAGCTCAGGATGCCTGCGGACGCCCACTGTTTTCAGCGGCATGTCAGTCTCCAGGCTGGGCATTGCGAATGCGCCGGTCAGCGGAGAACTGACAGACCAAGGTGGGGCAGGAAGAGCACTGCCCAGCAAGGAAGTCCTTGGACTGCGTCTGTCTTGGAGGGAAGTAGTTGGGACGCGTAAAGATCCGCCCAAGAGTCTTGACTGCAGCAGCCCACCAACTAAGGAGGAGAAGGAAGGCCTTGATTAGGAAGAAAAGACTTCTAACAGATCACAATTGAAACACCCCACCCACCTGCTCAAAAGCATGCTTCTGGGCGCAAGTGCGTTGGCTTCCGGTGACCTGAGGGAGGGTTGCAACATGCCTAGGTAAAGGAACCCCTGACCATCAGGTCCAGTCGTGTCCGACTCTGGGGTTGCAGCGCTCATCTTGCTTTATTGGCCAAGAGCCGGCGTACAGCTTCCGGGTCATGTGGCCAGCATGACAAAGCTGCTTCTGGCGAACCAGTGCAGCACACGGAAACGGCGTTCACCTTCCAGCCGGAGCGGTTCCTATTTATCTACTTGCACTTTGACGTGCTTTCGAACTGCTAGGTGGGCAGGAGCTGGGCGAACCGCCGACCTTGTGATCAGCAAGCCCTAGGCTCTGTGGTTTAACCCACAGCGCCACCTGGGTCCCACATAAAAGAACATAGTATTTGTAAACTGACTAATACAGACTGGTCACTGGTGTCTGCAGTGACACTTTGTGTTGTGAAAAGCCCAAAGGCCTGACTACTCTGTTTAATGACAGATCACATCCCCCAAAGTGCCTGGGGTGCCTTGGGGGGGTTTACTCTCCCCCACCCTCCTCAAAGTGCTTCCTTACTTCTTTTACTTAATTTATTGGACAACATTCCAAAAAGTCTTAAAAGTGGCTCATACACAGTAGGAAAATTCACAGAGTACAATTCAACAAACATCGAAGTCTTGAAAATGTAGCATTGACCAATTTATTTTTAATTTAATCCTTTGTTGAACAGAGTCCCAAAGGCCAAGCAATGAGAGGAACTGCCTTGCAGCGATGTGCTAAGCATAATGTCAGATTAGCCTCAGAAAGTCTGTACCAAGCAGAGCTTAGCATTTAAGAAGCGTTTCCCCCTTGGCGCCAGCACAAAGACCGGGGTTCTTACTGTACCTGAAGGGCGGCTCTTGCGTCCTCGCATCAAGGAGGAGATGGGAAGTCTTGGGGAACAGAGGTCTTGGGATGTGTCCACTGGTGCAGCTTGCTTGCCAAAACGGTGGTCAAGGATCAGGTCCAAGTCCTCCTCATCCACAAGCAAGGAAGCTTTCATGATCTGGAAACAAGTATAGAGCAAGGTCATCATACATTACAGGGGACTTTTAAAAAGTCGAAGGTTGTTTTCCTCCCTAGTGTGCTTATTCAATACCCCCTGACATAACAATGCTAAAAGCAAGAGATAAGACCAATGAGTTAAAAAGGAACCTTTGTCCAGTTACTGTAAATGGACCTTTTAGGTTGCTGACATTCTGAGACCCCCCAGTTTGAGGGCTGCATCTTCTGACTGGTCCAAAGGCAGGGCATGTGACTTGTAAATATGTTCAGCAGGGGTGGGGAAGCTCTGGCATGGAGGCTGATTCTGGCATGCGAGGCCATCTACCCCAAACCACACCCACCCACTTCTTTCAGATGCTCAAAGAGAACCACAGCGATGTTGCACTTGGAACCCTGATGGACAGAAATCCAAAGCTCAGGGCCTGGTGCCAAAGTGATGTCAGAGGGGCAGCCCTGCCCACCTGTCAAATCTGTCCCACCTGGGATCTGCCCTGCTGCCCAGAAAAGGATACTGTCTCTACTATATTGGGCAGCCTTGGCCAACCTGATGCCTTCTAGAGGTACTGAACTATAACTCCCATCAGCCCCAGCCAGCATAGCAAAGGAGAATCTATGATAGAAACAAACAGATGCAGGCCACAGAAGGCTCAGAGCAGGTGTGCAAGCAACGCCAACGAGGAGGGGCTCACCTGCAATGTGTGAGGGTTGATGTCCAGAGAGGATGCAATGTGTGCAGAAGCTGGCACTGGTTCCTGCTCCTCTGCAAAACTCTCTTCCGTGACCAAGTCCTGGGCTGGCTCCTGAGTGATGTCTGCCATGTCACTGTCAAATTCCACAACCTTCCCAAGCTGCTCCACATCTGGGCTCTGCAGGCATCAGGAGTTAAGAGGCAATGCAATACAGATCCAAAGCAATACAGAGCGTGCAAGTAACTTCTGCTACGAAAGATCAACAGAGCCCAGGCCTCCCACCCCAGCTCTGGATGTGGCCGAGTGCCTCACGCAGAGCAGCTGCTGAGCTGGCAAAGCCAGTATCATGTAGGACTGGAGACAGAGACCAGTGTGGCAATGCCATGTCACAATAGGCGGTGTTAGGCTGGCATCATCATGACTCCTCCACTAAACCGAGTTCCAGGAAACGGCTTCAGGCAGGCAGAGGGAACAAGGCCAACTGGGGAAACCTAAGCTGCTGAAATTCTGACCTATTCCTTTGTTTTATATCTTGCCCTTCCTCCTGAAGTACAAAGGAGCCAAAATAAACCCCTGCTTCTAGACAAGCAACAAGGCTCACCTGTCCTCTTACATCCTGGATCATCAGGACCAGAAGAGAGAATTGCAGCTAGCTTTGTGGTTGATGCATTAAAATTTGGGGAAAATACTAAGAATGAAGCGGCAAGAAAATGAAAGAGAGAATTGCAGCCAGCCACTCCTGTGCCTTTTCTCGTCTTCATCATCAGCAAGGAGAGCTTGACCAATTTTTGCTTTGGGACACCCCACCTTGTCCTCTTCTGCCACTGAATAACTTATTTCAATCTTCCCTTTCACAAGGGCTCCAGGCCACATGACATTTCTTTCCCTTACCTTGGAAGGAGGTGCTGGTTTCCCACCTAGAGCCATTTGCTGAGACGCCAACTGGCCTGGCGGGGGCACTTGAGCCGTTTTCTGTTTCTTTGCCTCTACTTTCGACGGGTGCTCCTCCTCTTCCTCATCAGAATCTTGCAAACCGTATTTTGAGAAGTGAGCCACCTGGACAGAAACCAAAGCCAGCATGGGTGATGGCCTGAACTAGTAGCTTGTGGACATCAGGAAGTGAAGACAATACCCTGTCTGTCAAGTTATACCGGTGGCTGGAACACCTGAGATTGGGAGCCTGCAGTTGATACTGGGCTCCAGCTCCCATCTGCTGCTGCCAAGAATGGCACCAATGGTTAAAGACAATAGGAGCTGGTCTGACAACATCCTGGGGTAGGGGTGCAGAGAAGAAGCACATCCTGTGGTGGATGAAGTATTTCTGAGGAATCGCCAAAATGGGGCAGCTGGAATTTTGTGCAAACAATAGTGTAAATTTGCAATTATCCCTGCCTTTGGAGTGTGCCTTAAAATCTTACAGGCCAAGGAAAGAAAAAAGATTTGGTATAGAAGCTGGTTCCATTTACTTATAAGGTAAAGGGTAAAGGGACCCCTGACAGTTATGTCCAGTCGTGGACGACTCTGGGGTTGCGGCGCTCATCTCGCTTTACTGGCCGAGGGAGCTGGCGTACAGCTTCCGGGTCATGTGGCCAGCATGACTAAGCCGCTTCTGGCGAACCAGAGCAGCACACGGAAACAGCGTTTACCTTCCCGCCGGAGTGGTACCTATTTATCTACTTGCACTTTGACGTGCTTTTGAACTGCTAAGTTGGCAGGAGCAAGGACCGAGCAACGGGAGCTCACCCCGTCACGGGGATTCGAACCGCCAACCTTCTGATCAGCAAGCCCTAGGATCTGTGGTTTAACCCACAGCGCCACCTGGGTCAGCTACAAACCGTTCTCTTAATCCCTCAGGTTTTGGCGATAAGAGGTAGAAACTGGGTCCCTTATTCAGTTGGAAACCACTTTCGGGAACTATTAACTTAGTCCTGGAAACCTCTTGCTGCATTTCCAACACGTGCCACGCTTTGATGAATTACAGGAGCAGGGACCGAGCAACAGGAGCTCACCCCATCACGGGGATCTGAACCGGCGACCTTCTGATCGGCAAGCCCTAGGCTCTGTGGTTTAATCCATAGCGCCACCCGCGTCCCTCCACTTACTTATACACAGCTGTTATTACCTTGAATACCCAGGAACCAGTTTCAGGGCGGTACTCCTTGAACTGGGCACCCTGCTTCCGGGAGACAGCCTCCAGCCTGCCTTCGTAGTTCATTTCGGTTAGCCGTTCTGGGCTCTTTATCAGGCAACGCGAGGTTTTGTCAGTGGGCCAAACACCATCCAAAGTGACCTCAGCTCTCCTGTTAAGAAACAAAGAGGGTTGGGAGGCCGGAGAGGCAAACACTCCTAACAGTTGAACTAGCATGTTCACGGTGAACGTGAGCCAACACTAGCTTGGTCTATATTTACCTGTTCAATCCTTTCCCAATGGGTGGCTTCTGTTCGTCATCTGGGTAGACAATCACTTCTTTCCGACGGATGTGCACAATCTCATCCAGGTTCAAGTTAGTCAGGTTCACTTCGCCTTCAAAGTAGATTGAGCCGTAGCCTTGGGAGGAGATGAACAGATTAGATGACCCTTGGGAGCCCCTTCCAACTCTAGAATTCTATTATCTCAGCATCAGCTTAGCCCGGAGTGCTGCTGCAACAAAGCTATGGAAGCTCATTGGTTAAGTGTGTGCAATCACCAGAACTGGGAGAGTCTTAGAAATCTATGCAAGAAGCACACAAGCTGTAGCAGGAGTCTGGTGGCAACTCCCAGAAAGGTCTATGGGGGACAAACACCTAAATCAGCCCCCGGCCAGTTAACACCGCAAATCAGGTTTTGCAGTCATGTACTTGGGAGCGTCATGTATGCATCCAAGCAACTTTTAATTTGTGCACATTGTGTGCAGCTTTGTCATTATGTACTGTAGATACCACGGAACTTGCCGAGCTGACCGGAAGATTCCGTGACCAGAGGGAGGAGCCGGTGGAAAAAGACTGGGAAAAATTTAAACTGTATTTAAAAAATCATTGTAAGATTTGAAGATTGGAAAAAAAAGTTGGAATAAATGAGAGACTGCAGAATAAAAAGATAGTTAGAAATAATAATGACTGATGATATAGGTTAAGACTGCTGATTAAGAAAAGAACATAAAGGAAAAGTTTAAATGATATTTAAAGATGTTAAGAGATTACTAAGATGATTTAAAATGAAACGCAGAGGGAGGGACGTGAGGAAGTCGCACTACGGATGTTTAAAGATAATAGAAGGTAAGATACCTGTAACTGTGATCACATTCAAGAGTTGATGGGTTTAAGTGCATGTACACTGCATGTGTTGCAATATACTAATATTATTATTTACTTGAGGAAAGAGACTGTGGGGACTCAACCACTATGACTAATATCCAACAACCAGATTACTTGAAACGCTTAGAGGGGAATTCTTCTGACCCTTCCTGACAAAATGGGGGCAGGGGCTTGAGGGACCTTTCCCCCTCGTCAACACACAGGAACCTTTAGAGCAGACGCCGGTAAACTGTTGTGTGAATGGCCTGAGTGATCCTAGAGACATGCCTAGTACTTTAACAATGTTGCAATGGCCTGAATTTTGCTCCTCTTAAGCTAGGCAGTTACTTGACCTTCATCCAGGTGGGACTTACCTGGGCTTTTGGAAAGGCAGTTTCAGCAGAAAAGGCCTTTGTGCAGAGAAGCATCCTTACCTTTTCGGCCAATGGTGAAGTCTGTCACATTGCATTCTCCCTTGTCATTTGTCATTTTGGCCAATTCTTCCATAGATGGAATGGTGTAGTAGCCAACTCGGGATAAAACAATTCCTAAAAGAACCAAAACTGGTTGAAGGTCACTCCTTTCGGCAACTTCTGCAACAGGCACAGTGATTCATTTGCAGGCCAGAACAGCAAAGAAATGAGCCACAGAGAATGCAGGTGTACCTACTTCAAGATTATAATGCGTACGCTAAAGAGTATGAAAGGGAGCAATAAAGGGACTCACTGAAGGCACTTTAGATTTACAACTGACTAAGGAGCAAAACCTTAACCAAACACTGCCTCTGCAGCAGATTGCAAAGTGATTCAGTACCTATTAAAATTAGTTATGAAAAATGACAGCCACAAATCTTGCAGCATTCGTAGAAACACCTCAACGTTAGAAATGTTTTGGTTTTATTTTGGTAAGGCTGCAGATGCAATCTGATGGTACAGATTGAGTTGCATGGCCTCGGGTTAAGAACTTAATTTGTTCTGGAGGTCCGTTCTTAACTTGAAACTGTTCTTCACAAGACCATTTTCTCAAAGGTTTGTCAATCCAAGCTGACTTTTGCTGCTAGAGCGGTTTGGTGCATCGAAACCTGCACAGTCTTGGATCACAGGTCATCAAAACCTTCAGAAGGCCAACCCAGTGTTTGAAAATAACAGAAACAACAAAATTTGCTTTTTTTAAAATAAGAAAATGCCACTTGAATGAGATCCAAGGGTAGAAAAGTATGACCGGACACAGTTTGAAGGACTGCAAATGACAATGCGCATTATAAGCAGCACACACCCACACACCCCCGTTCCTCTGCACAACTCCTGCTTTCCCCAGTCTGTGCTTGGGGGCATTTCTGGGGGGGAGAAGAGCCAGAGCACCAGAAGAACCACCTGTCTCACCTGCCGGATGAGCCTGGTGCATGCCCTCCGCCTCCTCTTCCTGGTCCTCCTGCAGGGACTCCTCATGATAGGAGGCATCCTCGCTGCTGCCTTCCAGCCCGTTCCGCAGGGCAGGGCGCACGTTCAGGGCGAGGAGGGTGTCATCCACGTTGTTGTGGTGCTTGTGCATGGCGTTCTCGGGGGTCTGTGGGATGGGCTTGGCAATGGGGTTGGAATAGTACCGCGTGACTTCACGAGGACGGTCTTCCTCCTCCTGCTGCTCCCCATCCTGCCTGTGGAGCTCATCAACTGACCGGGAAAGGAAGTTGAATCTAAGGAAGCCACAACATTTAAGATCAGCCACGTGAGCCCCAAAGGAAAAGCTTCATAACCGAAATACAAATACACCGCTATAAAAACAAACACTAGGAAATCAGCCCGGAGTGCTCACTGGAAGGACAGATCCTGAAGCTGAGGCTCCAAGACTTTGGCCACCTCATGAGAAGAGAAGGCTCCCTGGAAAAGACCCTGATGTTGGGAAAGATGGAGGGCGCAAGGAGAAGGGGACGACAGAGGACAAGATGGTTGGACAGTGTTCTCGAAGCTACCAACATGAGTCTGACCAAACTGCGGGAGGCAGTGGAAGACAGGAGTGCCTGGCGTGCTCTGGTCCAGGGGGTCACGAAGAGTCGGACACGATTAAACGACTAAACAACAACAACCTAACTGGTAATGAACTTCTTGAGCATGAATTTCTGCATGGTTGGAAAGCAAAGGCAACAACTGAACCAAAAGTTAGAAACCTGATGCAGGATTTGTTGTGTGTATTGACCTTTAGCTGTTAAGGGAACAGATCCATGCTCAGACCAAACCAATTCTGGCATTACAGTACAGTCCTTTTAACACTGACCAAGTAGAAGCCTGATGTCACCACCGCCTTTAAAAATGCACATTGTGAAATTGCTTTGAAAGGGATATTTTTCTAACTCAGGGGTAGGCAACCTAAGGCCCGTGGGCCGGACGCGGCCCAATCGCCTTCTAAATCCAGCCCGCAGACGGTCCGGGAATCAGAGTGTTTTTACATGAGTAGAATGTGTCCTTTTATTTAAAATGCATCTCTGGGTTATTTGTGGGACATAGGAATTAGTTCATTTCCCCCCCAAAAAATATAGTCCAGCCCACATGGTCTAAGGGACGGTGGACCGGCCCATGGCTGAAAAAGGTTGCTGACCCCTGTTCTAACTTAAGTGAAATGCACTTCCCAAATACACGACAGCTCCTATATGAAACATGATCTTTTCTGGACCAAGTGCCCCCTCTTTATTCTGTATGGGAGAGTTGGAGGGAATTGGGAGTTTATCCCATTCCTATTTCACATGCACACAGTCCAAGGGCACACGGCCGCAGTACTAAGAGTTCTAAGATGGCGGCGCGCATAGACGCAGCGACTGCTCAGTGCTCTCCCTTATTTTTAAGTGTTTTGTATGGCTTTTACTGCTGTAACTCCTGTTGAGTACATTTTTGGTTGGGGAAACAATTGTTTAAATGAAAAATTAATTATTTAATTATTATTATTTAAATCCAATTTCGTTGTACTTGTACAATGACAATAAAGATATAAAGAAAGATAAAGATAAAGAAAGACACCCTCTCCTTTCGCTATAAATTAAGTTTCTAATAGTCCAGGCTACTCAAGATAGACTTGAAAGGGTGTGAGCAATGCTCAGCAAGAACTCTGAAGACACACACAGAGAGCGCTGAGCAGGATTTCCAGGAACGGTCGCTCCCCCGTCCCTCTTCATAAGTACAGGCAACTCTCAGCTTACATGGAGGTTACATTCCACAGGTAAGCGCATAAAGCCAAAACTGCGCATAGTCAAAATACATGGGGTTCAGTGGCAGGTGAGATCACCAAAGTCTCTCCCCCCCCCACTCCCTTTTACACAGTGTGAGCATTACTCAGGCAACACAAGGGGCGCAACGTTCCCAGTGCCAAGGCTAGAACAGAGAAGACTTGCCCATGGTTTAAACGCAACAACCGCAGATGGAGCTGCGCCTTTAAGGCGTCCATGCAGACATACCGTTCTCCGTTCTCTGGGTACTCCGAGGGAGAGGCAAGGTCATCAGCTTCACAGTTGGTCGGAGAGAAAAGGCTGCTGGCCTTGATACTCTTCAAAACTAGCTTCTTAATGCTTTTCCTAAGAATGACCAAAAAGACAGAGGAGAAATTCATCACTGCTGCCTCACTCCCTTACCCCCCCCCCTTCTTAGTTCAACTTATTTTTAATTGCATCCCCCATCACACCGCAGATCTGGAGTGTGGAAGCCCTTCTCTCCCCCACTGCAAGACACTGGAGGCTTTAACTGGGCCAGCTGTATGTGTGGTTTTCTTATTTATAATAATAAATAAATAATAAATTTTATTTATACCCCGCCCTTCCCAGCCGAAACCGGGCTCAGGGCGGCTGACATCAGTAAAATTACAATAAAGTATAAAAAGAAAAACCATTAATTAAAATACAGGTTAAAAAGCCAATTTAAAATGCTCTTCATTTTTCGCCCATAATCAAAACCAAGGGGAGGAAAACATCAGACTGAGTCCAACCCGAAGGCCAGGCGGAACAGCTCTGTCTTGCAGGCCCTGCGGAAAGATGGCAAATCCCGCAGGGATTTATTTAATGGCATTAAAAGAGCTCATTTTGAACTATTTTTTGCTGTGAAAAAGAAGACTGATAAGAGATGCCAGTGGTCTTTACCCAGTGGGCTGTGACCTGTAATTGGGTGGCACCTTAACCCAGAGTGGGCTGCACCACCACCGTATCTATCGTGCTAAAGAGTTCAGGAAGAGCCACTGTGCCAACTGAAGCGTGCATTCTGGCTTTAATCCAGCTCTTGTTGGGCGTAATTGGTACTTGTTACTCCGTTCAAGATCATTAAGTGCCAATTACTTCCAGCAAGAGCTGGATCAAAGCCAGAATGCAACACAGTTCAAGGCCATCGAGATATGCTGCCGGACACCTCGCACTTCAGATTTGCAGGCAATGAAGTCTAGACCCAACACTTACTTGGGCATGAAGGCCCCGTTCGACAGGGCTGGCTCATCGTCATCCAGGCCGTCAAACAGGTGGGATTTAGAGGAGCCCGTGGTCTGCAAAGCTTTCGGGCGCACCCTGGTCGCAGGGCGAGGAGTCAGCTTGTAGTGAGTAGGGGTGGTCAATGCCTTCTGGGCCGCTGGATTGGTTGGCTTCAGTCTCTGTACACACACAATCGCAAACCTGAGGCAGCTATCCTATCAGATTCTCTCGCCCGCTTTTACTGCAACCTCCTTTTCCTTCTCCCTCCCCAACAAACAGGCTGCTAACAGCGGAGAGACAGGCCGCTTCTGCAAGAGGCCCGAGTTGATTGCTCACCCCCTTCATTCCACCCAAGTTTGTAAGTTAATTATGCACTGTGTGAAGAAGTACTTTCTGGCACCTGTCCTGAACCAGTTTTCGCTCTGGATTCCAAAGTAGAAAAGCCTCCTCGGACCCTTTCTCGACCTGGCATAATCTAGTCACCCTCTCAGCCATGTCCCCTTCTCCCACGACAAACCTCCTCTTTCTTCTTTGGGTCAGACATCGGGTTTCTGAAGAGAGGGGAATCCCCAAAGGGCGAGTATGTCAAGCTGTTGAGGTGCTGCTGAAGAATCGCTTGCTGAGCGGCTGAAGCATTTGGGTCAGTCAAAGCTGAATGAATGAGAGGGGAAGATGTCAGCCCAATATCCCCCACCCCCAAGGGGTTGTAACAACTCACTGACAGAAGAGCAGGTGCCTGCAATGGAGCAGGTAATCTTAAGTGGGGAAAGTCCTATCCTTCCCTAGAAGCTGCATCCACTGCACTGACTGACAAAAGTAATCCAATAAAAACAAAATGTTAGTGGGGCTTATAGGTACAGCTACAAACCGTTCTCTTAATCCCTCAGGTTTTGGCGATATGAGGTAGAAGGTAAAGGTAAAGGGACCCCTGACCATTAGGTCCAGTCGTGACCGACTCTGGGGTTGCGACGCTCATCTCGCATTATTGGCCAAGGGAGCCGGCGTACAGCTTCCGGATCATGTGGCCAGCATGACTAAGCCGCTTCTGGCGAACCTGAGCAGCACACGGAAATGCCGTTTACCTTCCCGCCGGAGCGGTTCCTACTTGCACTTTTTGGTGTGCTTTCGAACTGCTAGGTGGGCAGGAGCTGGAACCGAGCAACGGGAGCTCACCCTGTCGCAGGGATTCGAACCACCGACCTTCGGATCAGCAAGCCCTAGGCTCTGTGGTTTAACCCACAGCACAGAAACTGGGTCCCTTATTCAGTTGGAAACCACTTTTGGGAACTATTAACTTAGTCCTGGAAACCTCTTGCTGCATTTCCAACAGGTGCCACGCTTTGATGAATTACATTCCCAACCATTTGGAATTTGCCACCAAGCCACGTGTGCGTCAAATGCGTGGCTGGCTCCAGCATTTCAAAGAACAGCAGCTGGCTTTCCATACAAAAATGGACTGATGGGAGCTGGAGTCCAACGCTCAGAGTGACAATGAGCTGGTGTCACCTCTTCCACTTAAGTCCAGGCTATTCATTTGTTAATGAGACACTTACCCACCGCAGGCTGGGGAGCTCCAAAGCCCAGAGTAGCTGTTGACGTATTAAATCCAGGGGCGCCAAAGGCTCCTGTCCCCAGGGTACTCCCTAGTTTAGGCTGGGTGCTTCCAAACAGCGAAGTCTGTCCTGCGCTCAGGGCTACAGGAAGGGAGAGAAACAGAGCAGGTTGTGGAACATCAACATGCGCAACCAGCAGCAAAACAGACATAAGCAGCCCTCCTCCCCTGCAGACAGTTCAAAGGAGGACATCATTTTTAGCGCTCCAAGGAACTGCTCTCCTTCCTCACCACCAGCTTGGCTTAATGGCCAGAATTCATTTCAGGAGCAAGAATGTAAAGGAATGTGTGCTATGAATCCGGACCATTCTTCTCTATAATGGAGAAGTGGTTTTGCTAACTGAAGGTCTCACAGGCGTGTCACTCTTTACAATAAGGGCAGGAGCTGTGAGAGAGAGAGAGTTGGAACATACTGACACGGACAACCACCATGAAGTTAGCTGGAGCGTCCAATATATTCAGTGACTAGAATGGCACAAGCAGCAGTAAGATAAAGGCAGCAAGATTTTGGTGAGAGGGGGGAAATAGCAGTTTAGAGAAGGAAGGAAAGTGGAAGGGTGCCGATGGATCTGCAACTGCTGGAAGCTTGCTGTTATGTTTAGTGAATCCCAATCATGGCATCAGAAATCATGGCATCAGTCTGCTTTTGGGGCAGGCGCCTGTTGGGCTAGGTGCCTAACAGTGAGAGAGAGTAAGGAAGGGGGAAAGCAGCTTCTGAGGGCGGCATCTTTCTATTCTTTACCTGTTCCAAATCCTGTTCCAAGTCCCGTGCCCAGAGCCCCAGCTGCAGGCTTGTTCCCAAACAGGCTATTCCCCGTGGTGTTTGCACCGAAACCTGCAAGTAAAGAACAGCAAGTGGCTGTGTTTGTCACCCAGGCCTCTCTCTCTTCCATGCAAGTGTTTGTTATGTGTTTTAATATTTTGTTGGAAGCTGCCCCAGGTGGCTGGGGCCACCCAGTTGAATGGGCAGCATATACATAATAAAATTACTATTACTCTTATTATTGTTATTAGAAGGTAAAGGGACCCCTGACCATTAGGTCCAGCCGTGACGGACTCTGGGGTTGCGGCGCTCATCTCGCTTTACTGGCCGAGGGAGCCGGCGTACAGCTTCCGGGTCATGTGGCCAGCATGACTAAGCCACTTCTGGCGAACCAGAGCAGCGCACGGAAACGGCGTTTACCTTCCCGCCGGAGCGGTACCTATTTATCTACTTGCACTTTGACGTGCTTTCAAACTGCTAGGTTGGCAGGAGCAGGGACCAAGCAACAGGAGCTCACCCCGTCACGGGGATTCAAACCGCCGACCTTCTGATCGGCAAGCCCTAGGCTCAGTAGTTTAACCCACAGCGCCACCCACATCCCTATTATTACTATTATTACACAAGGCACAGCACATGGTCCGCCTGACATCACTAGCACACACATAACCCACTTTCATTTCCAGAGAATGAAAGAAAATGGGGTTGCCTTTCACTCAAAAGTAGCATTCCGTTGAGAGGTTCCCGTCATCATCATCTGTACCCAGGAATCTTTTTAGCTGCAGCATGAGCTGCTGTTCAAGAAGGTACAAATGCTTCCCTGATTCCCCAGGGAAGTCTGTCACCAAGACATTGGAGGAGGATAACCCCTGGAAGGAATGAGAAGGGCTCTGAACCCTCTCCAGCTGTCTCCCCACACCTCTTCAATCACCAACAGAGAGGCAGGGGAAATGTACTGCTGTTTGACTTGGGAAAAAAGCCTCTGAGTTTGTTTTCCATGGATCTGAGGAAGGCCCCAAGCTTGTATAAGAGACAGAGACACTCAAAATGAAACTCTTGCCAAAAGCAAAGCCAGAAGCACCAGGGCTCTCGCAGCTGCCTGCCCTGTAGCATGGCTTACTGACACAGAATTTAAGACCCACAAACAGCATAATCTCACATAAATTAGTCTGCCACATACCGTGTGCTATACTCAATGCAACAACGATAGATTTAAGGCTCTTTACGTGACTATGCCAAAGGGAAAGCAATTGTTTAATCCATTACCAAACATCCCAGTCGTGGTTGTTCCAAACGAGGGCGCGCTGGTTGTCGTGGTTCCAAATCCAGCAGGCTTGTTGCTGAAGAGGGACTGAAGGAGAAATATGCATTCTAAACGTCACAGGGTCTCTTTCTCTTTTCCCTGTCCACAGCCCCCGCCCTGGTCACAAAGGGATATTAGCTTTTTCTCAGTTAGCAGCCAATCGTAGAAATGTTACACAGAATCATAGCGTGTTTTAAACATTTGGAAAGGATGTGCGGCCATCCACAGAACACACATTATCAGCTATCTCTCCTGAACTACGTCTGTGCAGTTTGGTGTCAGCGTAGGACAGCTGCATAGTGTACAGTGCTGAGCAAGAGGAGGAGTAAAGAGGGCTGCGGGTGGGGAAGAGCATGCAAGAGTCCCCTCTTCCCTCTCATCTCCCAGCACTGCCTCAGCCTCTAGGATAAGCCATTCTGGATACTGCTTGCAGCGGTAGGGGTTAGGGTTGCCCTGTCCTAGCTAGGAAAGTCTTTCCTTGCCTGAGGGAGGTGACTGCTGAGACAAACCTCCGTCCAGCACTTAAGGTAGGAGGAGGGAGGAGAACTACTTGGTGATGAATCCCACTATGCCAGGTATCCCCAAACTGAGGCCCTCCAGATGTTTTGGCCTACAACTCCCATCATCCCTAGCTAACAGAACCAGTGGTCAGGGATGATGGGAATTGTAGTCCAAAACATCTGGAGGGCCAAAGTTTGGGGATGCCTGCACTATGCCCTCATTGATGTACAAAGCAGCGCCACCTCTAGCACTCCCTTCCCAGTGCTCCCTAGAGAGTCTGATACGATGGTGTCCCCACTGGTTCTCTCTGTCCCACCAGGCACCTACAAGGTGTAGTAAAGAACCAGGCTGAAGGAGGGAAGACGGAACGGAGCAAAAGGCAGTAGGATTAGAGCAGAGAGAGAGAGAGAGAGAGAGAGAGAGAGTAGATTTGACTGTGTGGATAGAGGCAGGGACAAAAATAAATGAGAGAAAGCCAGAGACAGCATGGTATATTCGGTCTTAAGAATCACATGTTCTCTGCCTGGTAAATCAGGAAGAAATACCCAACATGTGGAAACTTCATAGTCCAGTGCGGGAATGTGCATGGTCCCTGCTAGAATTGCTCTGATGGCGAGCAGCCAAATGGCAAAAGCTGAGGTTTTACAGATGACACCCACAAGTGTGACAATTTGGCAAGCAGTAAGTGAGCATCAAAGTGGCATGCCCCCACCCTCACATAGTTGCTTGAACTACAGGTCCCTGCTACATCCAAAAATGAGTAGTTGTGGTTTAACGTCAGTTTACTATACAGGCCCAAAATGTGTTCAACCTGTGGTTTAAGATCAAGATCTGCAGAGATTTAAAACCCTAGTTAGGAAACAGGTATTAAACCACAGTTCCCCACTGGGGATGTAAAGGAGAAGTGTAGTTTGAGTTAACCAGGAAAAGTGTGTCATGGGAGCCGGGTGCACACAATTGAGAAACTCAGGTCAGGTCTGCTAAATTATGGTTCAGAGTGCCAAGAAATGATGCCTAGACTGGGCAGCCACTCTCAAGTTTACAGGTTTGCCAGGCTTTTTGCAAAACCTTCCAAGAGTTGTTCAAAGCCAAAATTATTGGACCTTTCTAACCACTGACCAACATTGCAATCACCACCACTGGAAAAGCACTTGCAAAAACACCAATGAGCCCAAGTGTGCCACGAGCGAAAAGAAACAAGCTACTTCCACACCCCTGAGGACCTCATGACTCCCAGCTGACATACCGAGCCACCAACACCAAATCCTGTATTGGGTTGTCCAAAGAGACCTGTCCCAGTTCCAAAGGCAGTAGCAGTGTTCGCATTGGTAGCTGTTCCAAAAAGGCTTCCCGTTTGTGAGGGCTGAGTTGCTCCAAATAAACCCTGCAAACATTAGGGGATGTTTGAGAAAGATACGCTACAACTTATCCTTCAAAAAAAACAAAACAAAACAAAAAACCCTAAGCAGTAGTTCTGGAAATTTTGGACCACTGTTATTGCACCATGACGACTTTTACACAAGGGAATATGGGCTCTGCTTGTGGCTACTGAAGAGACCAGAGGTGCTTGCATTTGGGTTCTGCTTAAGTGTAGCATTAAAGCATGCAGGAACGCCTACCTTCATTTTAGCCACTGTGTCGTGGAAAATACTGAGGCTTGAATTTGTGCATGCCAGATTGTTTCTGAATGGAGGTTCAGGTCTGGGCAGAAAGGCACGTGAAGGTTGCCATCGTGCATACGGAAAGAAACAGCGTGGCCCCTCACAGGAGGATTAAAAAACAACACCTGAACACATTGAACACCCACCCACCCACGAGTTGTCTTTGGTGGAAAAAGTAATTTCCCAAAGCCTGTGAATCATAGAATCATAGAATCCTAGAGTTGGAAGAGACCACAAGGGCCACCCAGTCCAACCCCCTGCCAAGCAGGAAACACCATCAAAGCATTCCTGACAGGTGTCTGTCAAGCCTCTGCTTAAAGACCTCCAAAGAAGGAGACTCCACCACACTCCTTGGCAGCAAGTTCCACTGTCAAACAGCTCTTACTGTCAGGAAGTTCTTCCTAATGTTTAGGTGGAATCTTCTTTCTTGTAGTTTGAATCCATTGCTCCGTGTCCTCTTCTCTGGAGCAGCAGAAAACAACCTTTCTCCCTCCTCTATATGACATCCTTTTATATATTGGAACATGGCTATCATATCACCCCTTAACCTTCTCTTCTCCAGGCTAAACATACCCAGCTCCCTAAGCCGTTCCTCATAAGGCATCGTTTCCAGGCCTTTGACCATTTTGGTTGCCCTCCTCTGGACACGTTCCAGCTTGTCAGTATCCTTCTTGAACTGTGGTGCCCAGAACTGGACACAGTATTCCAGGTGGGGTCTGACCAGAGTGGAATACAGTGGTACTATTACTTCCCTTGATCTAGATGCTATACTCCTATTGATGCAGCCCAGAATTGCAATGATCTCAGAAGTTTGCTGATCTCTTCCGCTCAGCAGCTCATTCCCCACACAGCTTTGCCAACTTCCCTTTCCAAGTCACTAACGCCTGGCATCCTTTGCCCGTAACAGGGAAACTCCTTCAATACAGGGTTTCTGTTGTGACTGGATGCATCTATTAAAGGTTTGAGACCTTCACAGAAAAGGCCACTTGGATTAGTTGACCGCCCAGTTCCATTTCATTTGTCCCCTCTCTCGCTTATGCATTTCTATTTGTACCCTACAGAGAAAGCAGCAAAGGAAGATAGTGGACCGCTTGATAAAGTAGCCTGCCCTAGAGACATTGAAGTCGGTGAAAAGCCAGAATGACTGCCAGGCTTCCAGGCTTCCTGGGAGAGGTAAGATAATTTGAGTGTGTGCTTGCTTGCTTGCGCGCCTCCCAGGCAACTGGGATATTGCTGAAAACAAACTATTTCATAACTTGGGAGGCCTGCTATGGCTCCATTTCATAGTGAAAAAGTATGTGCTTTGCATACGAAGTGTTGAAATCTCCAACTAAAGGATCTTGTGTTGGAGAGCACTTCTGCCTGGAGACTCTGGAGCCAGTTGCCAGTTAGATGGACCATGGCTCTGTCTTGTGACAAGGCAGGCCTTTATCTCTTAACCCTCAATATAAAGCATGCTGATGAAATATTCAACAGATACAAAAATGGCAAAATAAGGCAACCTGCTGTGCTAAGGAGCAAGCTGGAGAATAAAATAGCGCTGTACAAGAAAAAGTAACAGGCCGAGCAAAGAGAATTTCCTCGGAGAGTTCTTAGTAAAAGGCTGCAGAAACCAAGACAACCAGGTAAGCAGGAGTTAGGCAGAAAGTAAAGACTCTAAGGTTGTTACAACAGTCCTTGCTACCTTACCATCGTGTTTGTGTTGGGTTGTCCAAGGGTGCTGGTGTTCCCAAACGAAAAGCCTGCGTTTGGTGCAGTCGTGGCCTGGCCAAAAGGCTTGTTGAAGAGGCTGGTGGTTTGTTGAGTCGGACCAAAGAGGCCTCCTGTTCCTGTTCCAAAACCTGTCGTACCTGAAACAAAGGGCCGAAACAAATTATATATATACCTTGAGGCACCCATGTCGCTGGCACTTCACAGAGTATACCCCTCAAGGAGCTCGCAATCCAAATTTCAACAGTGGGAGAGGCAGGATAGGTTCCAAAGGATGATGGTGAGCAGATGCAGGTACCGGTACTTTTTTTTTTTTTTTTTTAAAAATATAACCTGCTTTTCACATCTGACTCTCAAAGCAACTTACAAAAAATAAAAACATACGGCACACAAAATTTAAAACATGAACTAAAACATCAGAGAATAAAACTGTTTTAACTTGGTGTCTGAAACGCAGCAGAGATGGCACCTGCCTGATTTATAGCAGGAAGGCATTCCACAGATTTGGAACTACCACACTGATGGCATAGCTCCTCACATGCACTTACTTAGGCATTGTTTAGAATCCTAGAGTTGGAAGAGACCCCAAGGGCCATCCAGTCCAACCCCCTGCCAAGCAGGAAACACCATCAAAGCATTCCTGACAGGTGGCTGTCAAGCCTCTGCCTGAAGACCTCCAAAGAAGGAGACTCCACCACACTCCTTGGCAGCAAATTCCACTGTCGGACAGCTCTTACTGTCAGGAAGTTCTTCCTAATGTTTAGGTGGAATCTTCTTTCTTGTAGTTTGAAATCCATTGTTCCGTGTCCGCTTCTCTGGAGCAGCAGAAAACAACCTTTCTCCCTCCTCTGTATGACATCCTTTTATATATTTGAACATGGCTATCCTATCACCCCTTAACCTTCTCTTCTCCAGGCTAAACATACCCAGCTCCCTAAGCCGTTCCTCATAAGGCATCGTTTCCAGGCCTTGGACCATTTTGGTTGCCCTCCTCTGGACACGTTCCAGCTTGTCAGTATCCTTCTTGAACTGTGGTGCCCAGAACTGGACACAGTATTCCAGGTGAGGTCTGACCAGAGCGGAATACAATGGTACTATTCCTTCCCTTGATCTAGATGCTATACTCCTATTGATGCAGCCCAGAATTGCATTGGCTTTTTTAGCTGCTGCATCACACTGTTGACTCATGTCAAGTTTGTGGTCTACCAAGACTCCTAGATCCTTTTCACATGTACTGCTCTCAAGCCAGGTGTCACCCATCCTGTATTTGTGCCTTTCATTTTTTTTGCCCAAGTGCAGTACTTTACATTTAGAGCAAGAAAACAGCTGTGACTGATAAAGGTACCTTTCCAGTCAATGATGCCAGCTAACCACATATGATATCAGGCAAGATACTGCCTTAAATCAGAATCAATAACTGAATAGTTCACGCAAGATGCTATCACTACCACTCTCCATGTTGCTCTGTCCCATCTGGAGCAGCCGGGGAGTTATGCGAGGCTGCTGTTCGTGGCTTTTAGCTCTGCTTTTAACACTATCCTCCCCCATAGACTGGTGTCCAAGCTAGAGGCGATTGGACTTTCTAACTCCATTTGTCTCTGAGTTTTGAACTTTTTGTCAGAACGTTCTCAGGGGGTTAGAGTAGGGTCATATATGTCCACACCCCTTAGCCTTAACACCGGCTCACCACAGGGCTGTGTGTTGAGTCCCCTGCTCTACACTCTCTATACGTATGACTGCATAGCCATCTATTCCAGCAACAAAATCATCAAGTTTGCTGATGACACAACGGTGGTGGGGCTCATCTCAGGAGGGGATGAATCCGCCTATCGAGACAAGGCGGAGCAGCTCTGTGTTTGGTGCGGAGAAAATAATCTGGCTCTTAATACTGCCAAGACCAGGGAACTGGTGGTGGATTACAGGGGGGGAAAGGCGGATCAGCCCCTGTATATCGGCGGGGACCGGGTGGAGAGGGTGGCTGTATTCGTGACTATCGAGCAGGGTATGACATGGAGTGCAAATACCACTGCTCTGGTAAAGAAAGCACAGCAGAGAACTTATTTCCTCAGACTTTTAAAGAACAATCTGAGCGAGAGACTGCTGGTGTAAGAATGTAAGAGCATTCTCACATATTGTATTTGTGCTTGGTTTTCCAGTTGCACAGCCAGGGAGAGGAAGGTGCTCCAGAAGGTCATAACCACAGCCCAAAAGATTATTGGTCATCCCCTCCCATCTTTGGAAGAACTATACAGTTCCCGTTGCCTTAAAAAAGTAAAAAACATTTTACAGGATCCATCTCATCCTGGATATAATCTTTTTGCACCACTGCCTTCGGGCAAGAGATATAGAACAATTAAATCAAGAACCAATAGATTAAAAAACAGTTTCTATCCAAGAGCTATAACCATCTTAAATGCTGTAACCAGATAATATGACCTTGGACAGTTGTGATGGGTGTGTATGTATGTACATGTGTAGCTGAAATTGTGTTTTTTGTTTTGTGTTGTTTTTATAGGATGGCATCTAATTTCATTGTACTTGTACAATGACAATAAAGAAATCTTATCTTATATTCTTGTGCACTATTAAGTGTGGCATTCTACTTCCTGGGACTCGCATCACATGCAGAGCACCTTCCCCTTTTTCTGAGAACTTATCTTATTTGCACTTCTTCCTTACTTGTCCCAAGGACCTCAAGGCACAATCTGCTCCATCAAGGAGATTGCTCTGTTTGCATGTTTGCCCCCAAGCATATAGAGAACAGGTGGAGTTTTGACAGCATCTTATAAATCAGCAGCCAGCATTTCAAGCTTTGGATATTATTATTTGCATGTGTTTAAAAATGTTGGGACACCTAACACGACAGAGTCTCAAGGCAACTTAAAACAGCATTAAAAACACACACAAGTACTCTGAAAGGCTATTACTCAAAGAGTCATCCTGCTCAAGTCAAAGCAGCAGTACTTACTGGTTCCAAACCCTGTTTTATTCTGTCCATATGAAAAGCCCGTGTTAGTGGTGGTGGAGCCGAAGAGCCCTGTGGCTGCGCTGGAGGTAGCAGTGGATGAGCCAAACAAACCTGGCGTGGCTCCAGCTCCTACAGGGTTGGTGGGACCTTTCCTGTTCGCTTGATAGTCTTCCAAACGAAGCTCCTAAACAAGGAATATCTCTTGAGTACAGACGTCTCACATGGGACACCACCTGCCCCCCCCCACCTGCTACCACCACACCTTCTCAGGCAAAAGCAATACAGTGAAACATTGGAGTCATAGAATCATAGAATCCTAGAGCTTGAAGAGACCCCAAGTCCAACCCCCTGCCAAGCAGGAAACACCATCAAAGCATTCCTGACAGGTGGCTGTCAAGCCTCTGCTTAAAGACCTCCAAAGAAGGAGACTCCACCACACTCCTTGGCAGCAAATTCCACTGTTGAACAGCTCTTACTGTCAGGAAGTTCTTCCTAAAGTTTAGGTGGAATCTTCTTTCTTGTAGTTTGAATCCACTGCTCCGTGTCCGCTTCTCTGGAGCAGCAGAAAACAACCTTTCTCCCTCCTCTATATGACATCCTTTTATATATTGGAACATGGCTATCATATCACCCCTTCACCTTCTCTTCTCCAGGCTAAACATACCCAGCTCCCTAAGCCGTTCCTCGTAAGGCATCGTTTCCAGGCCTTTGACCATTTTGGTTGCCCTCCTCTGGACACGTTCCAGCTTGTCAGTATCCTTCTTGAACTGTGGTGCCCAGAACTGGACACAGTATTCCAGGTGAGGTCTGACCAGTCGATAGTCCCTGGGCACAGGGCAGCGTTCTCAAAGAGGACAAAATGCAACTTTGCCAAAGCAGGCACCAGGCACCAGAAACATTTGCCTTACAGGCTTCTCCTGACAACTGTAATGTGGCAGATCAGCATGTGGCCCACCATGTACATAAATGCCTTAACTCCTCCATTCCTTTCTACTTGAAAAGCAAAGAGCTCACCCCCATCCACCACTATAGAGGAGAGCAGCACTCCAATGCCTGAGCCACAAGACGGGATGGAAACAAACAGGGACAGCATGCAGAGATACGGATATACTGACTGACCTCCAGCGATTTGCTTTCGTATTCTTTCATCGCAGTAATGCACTGATGTTTGGTGCTGATGTTTGTGCTGACTCCAGACTTAACCATAGTGTCAGTACCCGTAGGGGGCTGTAAGAGAAATGTGAACACTTGTCAAGGTTACTTTAGGTTTAATTCCCCTGGAAGTCCTGTAAGCAGTCATGGCACAGAGGGAGCAGCAGGATTCTGGTGAGCCTCCAGGCAGCCGCTCATGTGAGCTAACAAGAACATTGAGACAAGCCAGCATGCTACAGCATGTAACACCCATCCTGGCACAACTGAGCTGGCTGCCGATTCGTTTCTGAGCCCAATTCAAAGTGCTGGGGTTGACCTATAAAGCCTTACATGGCTCAGAACCTCAATACCTTATGGACCGCCTCTCCCCACATAAACCAACCCAGACCCAGCCCTCGCCCTCTGAGGCCCTTCTCTATGTTCCCCCTCCCAGAAAGGTTTGGAGGGTGGCAACAAGAGAACAGGCCTTCTCTGTGGTGGCTCCGATTGTGGAATGCTCTCCCCAGAGTGCCTCATTTGGTGCCATCAGTACATGTCTTAAGGTGCCAGGTAAAAACATTCCTCTTTACTCAGGTCTATGGCTATTAAATAATCTAT
Organism: Darevskia armeniaca; assembly: GCA_034641395.1. Classification (NCBI taxonomy): domain Eukaryota; kingdom Metazoa; phylum Chordata; class Lepidosauria; order Squamata; family Lacertidae; genus Darevskia; species Darevskia armeniaca. The sequence goes on from JAWWNF010000106.1 coordinate 658,333, forward strand.
GTCCTGTAAAAGTGTGGGGAAGAGGACTGTTATTATGACTATTTTATTATTAGGCTGTTTGTCAGTATGCTTCTATTATTATGTTTTTATCACTGATGTTCTCTAATGTGCTTTTAATGTTGTACCTCACCCTGGGATCTTTTGATAAAGAGCAATATATAAATTGAAATATTAATATTATTAATATCATAATAATAATAATAATAATAATAATAATACAGCGGTTCAAATTCTTGGTCAGCTGTGAGGCACCCTGGGTAGCCAGTTTCTCACCAGGTCAGAACAGGACTCAGGCTTCTAGGGAGAAGGATAAGACGTAGAAGATGATAAACAGAAGGGGCTTTGCTTGCCTTGGTATGCAAGGGATGCCCACGCTTTCCTGCCATCCTGGTACAAAGCCGCACACTGCCCTGGCCTATGGTCTGCCTCTGCTCCTGCTCTAGGCTGACCTGGCTGTGAGGGCCCTTCGCTACCTGGAAGGCAGCCCTCATTGTTTTGGGCTGTGCCTGCTGCTGCTGCTACTCTTTCTGCTGTAGCACAAGCAGGAGAGCGCCCCATCCCCACTGGTGCATGTGGCTGAAGAAGGGCTCTAGAGAGCACTCACTGCTACAAAACCCTGGCATCTTCTGCTCCAACAACTGCTACAGAACCCTCATGATCAACTATTCCACCTTCCGCTTAAAGGAGCCTCTGCACACAAGTTTTCCAACTCAACGCAATGCCTCGTACTTCTGTTCTGCACTTGGAACCCCTGGGTGGAAAGGCCAGAGATTGGAAGCGGGGACCTTCTGCAGGCACGGCATGTGCTTTGGCCACAAGTGATCACACAGAAGTTGAACCACCACAGGATGGTTATAGGCGTGTTATTTAAATGAGACCCAAATAAAGAGATAAATGATCAAAACTGAAACAGCAAAAGACAGAGTACCTGCACTCTTATTCTGCGCTTCATTTGCCAGGTGAGGCTTCTCCAGAAGATGAGCTGGCCCATGGGCAGTAATTGAATTTCTCTTTGGAGAACTGTTTTATCAGTTTTTATTTCCTGAGGTTTTTTTCTTTGCTGCTAGAAAATGGTTTCCCGACTCAGGCCTCTGAGCACAAAAGGAGGCTTCTGAGAGAATATTCTCTCCCTTCAAGGGTGGGAGGCGGGGATCACAAGTATCGGCACCTGTGATCTCTTGCTGTGCTGTTGCTACTGGAGGTCAGTGTGGGCCTTGCTAATTAGAAACTGGCCACACCTGTGAGAACATGGGTTGCTCATAACACGGCAGAGTCTTCTCATTGGCTATTCAGAGTCACTGGTTACTAGGCAAAGTTGGGGTAAAACCTTGTGCTAGTCCTCACCATGTTTCCTGACACCTGACAACACCTGTATGCTACTTGCTGGAGGTCAATGTGCTGATTTGGTTTATAAAGCAAGTTTGTTTTGTATCTTGTCTTACCATTCTCAACTGCAGTTCTTTAACACTTCTTTTACTTATAATCTCACTGAGATACAGCTCCATTATTTATGCTGCTACTTTCTTTTTAAAAAAAAACTCTTCCTGCTTCTTGTGTGTTTCTTTGGATGGGACTTGTTGGTATTGAATGTAGTTATCTTAGTCTCTTGGTCAAACTGCCACGGCATAAACTTTAGTGACTATTTAGTGGCTTGAAGCTTGCTAGGCCAGCGTCTGGTTCCCAAAACCTCAAGTGGCATTTGGGAAGCTCTGGGATTATCTTGATTCAGGCTGATGGGTTTACAGGAGTAGTGGCAGTGTACTGCTTTGCAGAGTTGATATTCAACTCTGGTCATTTGGCTACTGCTCTCCAACAAGAGGGCTGGCCGCCACGGTTCCCACTGGCAGCTACTGCAAATGTTATTTTGTAATATTCAGCAGTTTATAACTATTCCAAATAAATAGATAAATGAAATACACAATAAATGCACCAGATGCATCTTTCATCGGAATAGGGAGTCCAAAGCGTAGTGAACAGAAAGGCTGAACGTAAAGCAGCCTTTTCTGGACTGCAACTCCCATCAGCCCTGGCAAACAGGGCAAAATGTCAGGGGTGCTGGTAGTTGTAATCCAAAACAAACATCTGGCAGGCATCATACTGGAAAAAGTTAGGTAATGGATGGAACTAATTTTTAGACAGGAAGCAACTGGGACTTACATTGAATTTAATGGTGGTGCCAGTTGGAACGGTAAAGCTGGTCGATCCGAAGAGGGAACCGGACGTCCCCCCAAATGGATTGGCAGTTGTGTTAGTGGTTCCAAATAAACCCCCGCTGCTAGTACTTGTCCCAAAGTCTGTATAAAAAGAAAAGCGAGGTCAATGCCCAAATACAAGGGGGGACAGTGCCCCAAACAAACAATAGCCTTACTTTTCACACTATGCAAGGCAAGTGTTTAAGGCAAGGAAGCTTTTAATGTTTGATGGATTATTGTATTTTAATATTTTGTTGGAAGCCGCCCAGAGTGGCTGAGGAAGCCCAGCCAGATGGACGGGGTATAAATAATATATTATTATTATTATTATTATTATTATTATTATTATTATTCAGAAGCAGAGCAGAGCCATTCTGGCTAGCAGCCACCCACAGCCCTCTCCTCCTCCCTGAATTATTATTATTAATTATTATTATTATTATTACTACCTGCCCTTCACCCTGAGGAACCAGGGAGGGTTACAACAATTAAAAATGCAGCAATAAAAGTGATTTAAAGAACTTAGAATCACGTGGTTGTGCTGCGTAAAGAATTCTTCAAAATGGTCTAGAAATAGCAATAGATTATACTCACTGCCGAACCCCACAGGTTTACTCTGTGCAAAGGCATTGTTCTGGGATGAAAAGAGGCCTCCGCCAGTGCTTGCTGTCCCAAACAACCCACTGGAAGTGCCAGTCGATGTTCCAAAGCCGAAGCCAGTGCTGGTAGAAGAAGTGGCTGGCTGGCTGAAGGTGCTGGAACCAAACAACCCTCCTGGAACCAGAAATATCCAATCAAATCAGACACAAGGAGGGGTGGGATTATTTGATGACGAAACCCACACGAACGTACACACAAATCCATATATATATTATATACCAGTATTTCAATACAGCAGGAAAAAAGCAAATAAAACCATTTGATAAAATTACGAAGATAAAGTGCCTAAGTAAACAGATTTTGTTTGTTTGTAAACAAAAAACTGGAACATACCATGTTTCCCCGAAAATAAGACACCGTCTTATATTTTTCCCCCTCAAGAAGAAACACTATGGCTTATTTTCGGGGGATGTCTTATTTTAACCGCTCCACGTCGGTACGCTGCATAGCCACGCCTATCCAGACCGTCTTAAGGGAGGCGCCGCATCACTATGTCTTATTTTCGGGGTATGGCTTATTTTCGGGGTACGGCTTATATTGCGCAAATGCATATAAATCCTGCTACAGCTTATTTTATGGGTATGTCTTATTTTCGGGAGAACACGGTGGGTGCCAGGTGGCCCTCTTCAGTGAGGGCACTCCACAAATGGAGCACTAGCACTTAAAATGATTGGTTCTTTGTTGTGGAAGAGTGTCCCTCTGATAAAGGAGGAAACTGGCCAAGACTCGGTAGTGGCACCCGCCCTGTGGAACGCCCTTCCTTCAGATGTCAAAGAGAATAACAACTACCAGACCTTTAGAAGACATCTGAAGGCAGCCCTGTTTAGGGAGGCTTTTAATGTTTAATAGATTATTGTATTTTAATGTTCTGTTGGAAGCCGCCCAGAGTGGCTGGGGAAACCCAGCCAGATGGGCAGTGTATAAATAATAAATTATTATTATTATTATTATTATTATTATTATTATTATTAGAACTTCAGCAGATTTTTTTTTGTTTAATGGGCAGAGTGATAGGGGAAGAGGATCACAGGAAGGGTGTGACTAATCTTGCCCCATCTATTAGTCAGAGGAGGAGAAGCAGCTTCAGGGATTTTGCTGTCCACTCTGCTCCAGCTGCCACTTGCCCCGGGACTGCAAAAACAAGGAGAAAGGTGTGCTCTGGCCCACCACATACTCAGAAGCAAAGGTCACCAAAGGTCTCATTTAATCTCACTGTAAACATGTGGTATAGTGACAATAAAGTATTTCTATTTTTATATCTTCCAAGCAAGAATCTCACCAAGGGAGGCTCATTCTAGCCCAACCTCCTTCCTCTGCTTTTTCCCTGTTTCCCCTTCATTAGTCTTTTTTAAGTTTGTAAACTTGATGACATTCTGTGTATCTCTTTTTATTGATGCAAGCTACTTTGAGAGGCATCATTTGTCAGAAAAGTAAGATAGAATTGCTCCTACGGGTACTTGGGCCCTAAGAAGCTTGGGTCTCAGGAAACAGCCAGCAGCTTAAATTGAGCAAAGTAAAGAGGCAAACAGTGAAGGGGTTCAAGTTAAGGAATGAGAAGCAGTGATAATACCTGTACCTGGCTTGGTCTGCGCAGTCCCGAACAGTCCTCCTGCATTATTATTTGTTCCAAAAGCAGATGTCCCAAAAGCTCCTCCACTTGTAGTGCCAAAGCCAGCATCTGCAAAGCAGTTAAAAGTTGGGAGATGAGACTATATATGGTCTGAGTACAGAAGGGGCTGAGCTGGTAGCAATGAGCTGGTAGTACAGCTGCAGTTGACATACAAGAAGTGAAGTAATTTCAAATACAAGTCTAGCACTTCCTGAATAGAACATGGTTCTGTAAGCCATCTCTATTAGGAATGCAAGATTCTTCTGTATGAGAGCATGTGGCAACTCAGCCAAATATCTGATAGGCAAAATATTGGCTTTTAAAGCCAACCTCAAAGGAGGTTACACTTAAAGCTGAATTAGCCGTTTAATGAAAACATTAAAAACCCAAACTGGCAGCCTAGAACAGGGGTGGCTACCCTGTGGCTCTCCTGATGTTGCTATACTACAACTCCCATCGTGAATATCTGAAGAACTTTTCAACTCTGGAACGGTCTTCCCCTTGAAGATGGTGGACTCTCTTTCCTTAGATGTTTTTAAGTAGGGGTTGGATGGCCATCTCTCTTGAGCTGCAATTCCTGCATTGCAGGGGGGTTGGATGAGATGACCCTCGGAGTGCCTTCCAACTCTACAATTCTATGAATCTATGGTCATCTATTGCTCATTCTGGCTGAGACTGATGGGAGTTCAACAACGGCTGAACAGGTTCCCCCACCAGCTTAGAAGTGAACAAAATGCTTTGCATCCAGGTGGTCTGAAGTCTATTCCTGCCGTGTCCAGTTAAACGAGATCACAGAGCAGGTAACGTGCAACACCTGTGCCAGGATGGGCAAATAGACTGATCTGGTAACATGGCAGCAGCCTGTGACCCTATTCATAGGCTTCTCCACCATTATTGCCCATGTCACTTACTCTGCCCAAAAGTTGAAGTCGTCCCAAAGCCACCTGTGTTGCCTCCGAAAGGCGTTCCAAACGATTTGTTAAACATTTTGAAGTTGTTTCAGGTTCTCAAGACCTAAATGAAGAAAATAAAAATAAAAACTTAGATGAAATCAACATTTGGCCTTATTGAGAAATGCCACATAAATACAGATATTAGAAATGGGGGGGATATATATGGCTATCCATCTCATTACCATTAACATTAAATTTTCTATCCCGCTTTGGCCAGCCTAATGCTCCTGGAAAGTTCTTTAAAAGGACATGGTAGCAAAGGCCACCTCCAGGATCTCCTGCAAAGGTGTATCCCATCGAAAGGCACGGACTGTATTGAGGTGATGAAATTCATGTCTGGGCTGCACTACCTGAGACATCAGGTTTGCATGTATGGCTCTCACCGAACATTTCTACACCAACAAACAAAAGTCCACTGTCTATAAAAAAATAGATCTCCATTATCTTCCTAGCATGCTTTAGGGAGCTAACATCCATTAGGAATAAGATCTTTTCTGTAGCTGTTCAGTTGTGGAACATTAACTTCTGGGAAGTCTGTATGTGTTCTGCCCGATCATCTGCTGCAGGGAGGTGTAAGCACTTTAGATTCCATGAGTAATTAGCAGAGATTCTCCACATTTTTATTTAACTATATTAGTTGGCTATATTTTCCCTCTAATAGAAAGCCAGCCTAAAAAATATTGTAAAATAAAGAAGTGGCTGAGCATTTGCATTCTTACATCTTGTATGAAGTCCTAAGCATTTCCCAATCATTCCACTCAAACTCTCACCTTTATCTTATTCCAGGCTACTTCGCGTGGACAATGTTCATTCGCTCAGGATTCCCATTACCCTATGATGAAGATAGACCCAAGTTAGTACTTGATTAAAAACAAAAACAAAACTAAGGGTTTGAGTTTAACATGAGTGTTGGAGTTGTGGGAGGGTTACTGGTTTGTTTCGTTCTTGTTTTTATTATGTATTTTCTGTTTTTATCTTATATTTTTATGTTGTGAACTGCCCTGAGATCTATGAAGAAGGGAGGTATACAAACTGAATAAATAAATAAAATAAAATCGTACCTCCACATGCTTTAGACAAGGGGTTTTACCAAAGCAGACAAACATAGCTCCCTCAAACATCACTGCAAGCAAAGCTCAGTTAAAAGTCACCAGTTTTTAACTTGGGTAGGCATGGCTACCAGTGTTCAAAACTCCCATTGTTCTAAGCATGTTTTGCGACAGGGAATTTCATTAGCACAGTACTGCGCCTAAGATTTCAGATAAAAACTGCAGAGTGGAAGGAAAAGAGGACCTTTTTCTGCCTCCCCACTTCCAGCTACTCTCTGAAGGCTGGAGAAGAGACCCTCTTAAGAATATTAGGGAGGTGGGCAGGGGAAAGACTAGACCATGTGAAAAATGAACATAATGTGAAAAATGAACATAATATTTTAGCTGCAGTTCATTCATTTTCAGCTTTGTATTCTTGCTATAAAAAAGTGCGCCTAGACATTTCATTGTTGCGTCCATAACTTAGGTTTAAGGTGCCATTTAGCTCCTAGCTTTCATATCTCAGTTTCTAACACTGATGGCTACCATTGTGTCTAAGGTTTCTTAACAGGTAGAGCATACGGATACTGGCATCAATTCTTTACATTCTTCAGTAGTGGCCCTAGGCTGAAATGATAACACGGAGAGGATTTAAACTACACAGCTGCATGCTATCCTGGTGGTTTCAAGGAGCTTCCAAGGACCAGGCATTAGCACTTGCACTCATTACAACCTCCTTGTCAGTCCTTCCCAAAGCTACTGATATGCAGCTTTCATTTATTTTCTAGCTGCCCAACTGGCAAAAACAAAAATATTACTCCAGTACCATATATTTCAACAGCTTACAATATCCTAACACTGGACAACTTTGTCACTGCTGTTCTTTATACTTCCAATTTCATAAACATATCAAAGCAATATGTTATGCACTGAAGTAGGCAGATATTTTTTAATTACCGGTAATTTGATTCTATCCCACCTTTCCAAAAAGAAGCTAAGGGCAGTGTGCATTTCTCTTCCACATCATGTTTGCCTCGCAACAACCCTGTAAGTTAAGTTGGCAGAGTGGGGATTCAAATCTGAGCTTCAGTGTCTAAAAATAGCTGTGTGAATTTTAGCTCTGCTACCAATGTTTCCATTTAAAAAGTTTCACTGATTCAATAAAATGCAAAGATATGCAACAATAGTTGCCATTTAAAAATATGCATATGTATACAAGATAGTGTTTAATTTATGAAAACACTCAGGCGAAACATTCAAGGCAGCATGACAAACACTTATGATTATCAACTTTTTCATCCACCAATAACATTGTAGGGCCATTAAATAATATAACTTTTAAAATGACCTTCCTTTGGGGGTAAAAACGCTAATGTATGGTTCCCCAATTGCCTTGTAACACTTTCACTTAAGGAAAAACAGTTCTCTAACTAATCCTGGTGCTTATCTTTTTATACTTCAAATAGGTACACACCTGGCTGAACCTTGCTTCTAATGCAAGAAGAAAATAAGAAAAGGATAGTTCTTGCTCTAGTGGAACAGGGCAAAGGCCCACCTAGTCTACTGGCCAAATGGGAACTCCAAAGCAGAACTGGAGAGCAACAGTAGGGATTGCCATCAACTGCTTCTGAGAGCGGAGATGGAGCGCTGCCATGACACAGATATGAACTCAGGTCCTGCTTTGGGGTTGCCATTCACATGCTTAAGTGCCATCCTCCACTCTCACTTGCACATTATCCCAGCAGTTGTTGTTTTCTGGCTGGCAGCAGTTCTTCAAAACCTCTTAGGATTTTCCAGCTCAGCTACCTAAAGAGCCTACAAATCAGAGATTCCGGAGAATAAACCTGGGACCCTCTTTTTTTTTTTTTTTAAATAATTTTTATTAGTTTTACAACATTTGTCTGGCCCCAATTCAGGCCAGCTCACATGTATTACAACCAGTAACATATGACTTCCTCACGTCCACTCCATTGTTTTTCATCTGTTTGCATATAACAATTTGTAACAGGTTTCTAATTTCATAATCAAATAATTATATCTATATTTCTGATATCACTCTACCATCTTCTCACATCCTAGCCCACTTATATATCTTCATTTACTTCCCTCTTGCCTCCCCCGGTCCCTGGGTACACAGCTTTGATTTATAATATTAACTCCACTTATCATTTTTGTTACAATAAACCTGGGACCCTCTGCTACTGAGTTATAGGCCTGCACCAAATAGGCGGAAAACACAAATATATACACAGAGAGATTTGGATTCACTCATCCCGAAGTTTAGACCTATGCATCCTCATACACTGCATAGTTAAACTATGACACTTGGATGGTTTTAAAAGAGGATTAGCCAAGCTCATGGAAGATGACACACACACAACCAATGGTTACTAACCATGATGGCTAAGCTCTGCCTCTACTGTTGGAAGCAATAATTTGTTACGTAATGTTATTACCAGCAATGCTTCCGAATACCAGTTGCTGGAAAATGCAGCAAGGAGCAGCAATCTTGTGCTTGTGGGGCTTCTTTCCCTTTGGACCATGTGTTTGGCCACTGCAATAACAGGATGTTGGACTAGATAGGCCCCTTTGGCCTAGGTCCAGCAGACTTGTTTTACAGTCTTCACCTACTCTATGACACATCGAAGGCTCTCAGTGGCTGTCCCCAGATTTTGAAACTCCTTCCCTAGAGAAACCAGATGGGCTCCTCCTTGTTGTTCTCCTGTTGGCAGGTGACAACTTTCTTGTGCCAACAAGTGCTAGGGAACTGACTGCTTTTAAGGAAAGGGCTGGTGCTGGGACAATCTGTTTATTTTTATAGAGTTTGTTGTTGCTGGCGTCAGTCAGTCTCAAGAAATAATGGAGTGCACCTCCAGGGGTGAAGTCAAAACCACTGCATTAGCAGCACCAAAGTGACCTCCCTGGGGCGCAAGCCTGGGCAGTGTTTCTGGAGGTTCTGGACTGCCCAGAAGACAAGGCCCCCAACAAAGGAAAGCAGAGCAAGATATTTGGCACCAGCTTGCCCGCAGGAGCTGCCAGAAGGAGGCATTCTGGATTTGTGTAGGATTGACTCCTTAGCTTTTTCTTACAAAGCTATTCCATAAAGCAGCAGAGCTTGAGGATTAGAGTTTTCCTAGATGGCCTACTAATATTGATGCTTTTCAATTATTGGGGTTTCTTTCTACCCTCGGTTTTTAACTCTTTCTGTCCTAGCTGTAAGCCACTCCTTGAACCCCTGGCAGGGAAAAAGGCGGGATATAAATGCAACGCTAACAATAACAACACACTAGCGGATCCCTGCAAGAGACCCGCTCCGACCCGTAACCACTGAAGAGGCTTCTTCTACGTCACTCTCGTGCGCTCGGCGCTGCACAAAGACCCCGCTCGCCCCCCCCCGGGCCCCTCCCACCTACCGAGTGCCACTCACCCTTTCCCAGAATCCTCCGGGGCCCCGGCGGGGCTTCACCCGAGCCTGGCCTGGGCCTGGAGACTAGGGCGAGCCGCGCGCTCCTCCTCCTCCTTGGAGCCCGGCCTCAGCGCGGGAAGGCGGCTCGGGCCTCGCCGCTCGCTCGGGTGGGCGCCTCGGTCGTACACGCCAGGAACGGAGGAGGCCGCGGCGGCAGCTCCACAGACGCCCGCCTTGGCTGCTGTCGCCTCACGCGAGAGGTCGAGAAGCGCCGAGGGAAGTTGAGGGGGGGAAATAAGTGCGTCACACACGCACGTCCGTCGCACGCACGCACGCACACTTGACGCCTGGCGCGCGCCGTCAAGGCGCTCGGCGCCTCTCATTGGCTCGCTGATCCTTCCTCGGAAGGCGCCGTTGCGTCGCACGGCCGTGCGCCGAGTCCGTCAACTCCGCGCTGGGCTCCTATTGGTCGAGCGGTGGCTGCGCAAGCGTAGCTGCGCCATGAGCCGGCGCAGTCCGGTCCTGACCGCCTGTTTCTCTCCCCAGCACCACCCCGCTCACCCTTCGCGCCGCTCGCGTTCTCTGACGTCAGCCGCAAGAGGCCGAAAAGCAGCCGAGTTGCGATTGGCTGGGAGGCCGGCTGGGGCTTGTTGCTGGGTGGCGGCAACGAACATCCGGGCCATGAGGAAGTGCGTTAGCGGTTTTGAAACGGGGTGGAGCCAATCAGGATCGCCCTCGGGTTCCCTTAGCAACCCCTCGAGAGGGAGACAAACCGAAAGCGCCGGGTTAAGAAATAAATCATGGGCGAGGGCGGCTGGCACGATCCTTACCCGGGAGTCAGTCCCATTGAAACCAATGGGGGTTACTGCCGAGTAAGCGAGCGCAGTGGGTTCCTGCCATTGTCCCAGAAACAAAACCGAACCCGGGCCTGGGTCGCTGAAGGGCGCCAACAAAAAGCCGCGGTGAAACCTGTCGCCTTCCTCCCCCCCCTCAGACTACAACTCCCATCGGCCCCTGCCAGCGCGGCCCTCGCGACGGACTGACGGGAGTCGTAGTTCGCGGGGGGGGCAAATAAAAAGGGCGCTTCTCCAGGCCCGTTGAGGGGGGTACGAAAAGCCCACACGCTGAGGAGAAAACCTCGCCGTCATAAAAGCCCAGCCGGGGGGGGGAGAAAGCCCCCAGTTCGAAGGAGACACTTTAACCTCCTCAGGAAGAGGAGACGACTCCCCCGCCCTTGTCTAAGCCTCCCCGAGCATGTGCAGAGTGCATCTGAAGAGGTGCGAGGCGGGGGAGCCTTGGCCGCCGCCGCCGCCCTCCGTTTGGAGGGAGAGAAGCGCCTGGAACGCGGCCGAGGCGGGGCGGGTCTGTCGGAGGCCGCGCGGCCTCCCACTGGGGCCTGCCTGGGCGGGAGGCTTCGCCTTGGCTCTCTCCTCCCCTCAGGAGCGAGTCCGGGGCGGAGGAGGAGGAGGGAAGGTCTCCTCGGTGGGCCTCCCGGGAGCAGAAGGCGCCGCTCCGGAGCGCTCCGTCCCGAAGCTCCCCTCGGAGGTAACGGCAGCACGAGGCCCCACCCGGGAAGGAGGGCGGGCGGGCGGGCGGGCGGGCAAGAGGGAGAAGCGGGGCAGGGTCCGCCGGGGCAGCGGCCCGCTTTCCAGCCCCGAAGGCGGCGCTTCTTTGCTTGACCCGGCTGCTTCCCGAAAGTGTCCTCCTTCCCTCAGCGGGGGGTTCTGCCTGGGGCGGCATGTGCCGGGAGGCGGCCCACCTCCACCTGGGAGGAAGGCACGAGGAGAGCCCGGCTGCTGGATCGGGCCAAGGGCCCCACTAGGGCCGGGGCGATAGAGCCAGAGGTCGCCCCAGACCAGTCCCTGTCGTGATAACCGGTTCATAATTTCTGACCTGGCAATATATTACAAGCCACGATGTGTGCGCTATGCAAAAAAATCACAGTGTGTGGGCGGGGGGGGGGCGGGACCCTGCAGCCAGTGCCTGCATGTAGCTCCATCCTTATTTCAGGTACCGTGATCTATTGCGATGTGTAGCTGGTGGTACGTCATGATGCTGAAAACCATACATTGCCCAGGACCCACCTGGCCCAGTATCCTGTCCCCACAAACAGATGCACTGGGAGTCATGAAACCCCACTTGCTGTCTCCAGACCTCCCCCAGGAACAAGCCTGGGACACATGCCTGGGGGTCCTGGGCTGCCCAGACAACAAGACCCCCCACAAAAGAAAACGCAAAGTGTTGGGCACCGGCTGGGCTACAGGGGTTGCCCGAAGGCGCCATCCCAACTACCTTAGGGACTTGGCTCCAGATCTGTGGAGGGTTTGCTCCTCTAGCCTTGCCCCTTCTGGGAAACGTGGGATTCGAGCCCTCATCTCCTGTTGGAGAGGAGAGCTGTGCATCATGTGTGTTGCCCTCTGCTTTTATAACTGCCCCACAGACCTCCCTCACAGGTTTTGCAGCGGCCCTGCTGCTAGCATCAACGTGGGGTTTGCTACTACGTGTAGGATGGGTGCCTGCTGATTCGCCCTCTGCTTCAGACAGTCTTGGGTAGATGGGGGGGCACAGGGGTGTGAAGTGCTTGGGCTGGATTTTGTGACACTGGGCAGTATCTCAAGTCTGGTTTCCAGGATTCCAGCACACCTTTTAATTGCAGTGTGCAATGGGTGTGTTGCTTATAGCAGCTGGCGTAACCCTGCCTGCTCCCAGTGGGCCCCACCCGCACGGAAGTTGTGCCGTGAATTTTGGCACTGTGGTGGCTGCTGCCATCACCTCTCAGCTGCAGCTATGGGCAAACACACCCGTCTCCTGTGAGTATCACAGTTTTTATTTATCAAGCTCCTGTTGCAGTGACTGCAGTGACTTTACTAACTGAGTCCAGCTGGAGCAGGGAAAGGCCTGCCTTAAGCAGATGCTCTTTGTGAGTCAGAAGGGGTGGCATTGCTCTCAGGTGAGCTCGGCTGCGGGTGTGGCTGGGTCCTGTGTGACAGGCTGAATGGAATTCTTCTTCTGAGGTCAACATTCACCAGCTCAGCTGCCAGATATGACCTGCCTAGCAAGAAAGCATTGGCTCACTTCCTCCTCTTGCCTTTCCTTGTGTGAACAGTAAATCAGACGGGGCCTACTTGGAGGAGGGACTGTGCAGGCTCAGTTCTCGTCTTGAGATGGAAGGCTAGGCCTTGGTGGTTCAAGCAGAAGTCCTGAAGAACAGGAATTGCTGTGCCCATTTCCCCAGCAGGTGAGGCTGGCTTTCTCCTTCGCAGAGCAGGTGACGGTGCAGGGGGTGGGAGAGTCAGGAGGCCTGTATGTCGTTGAACAACTCTGGGCTCTTCTCCATGTGGAAGAATGGAAACAACCCTGGAGCCATGCCCACCCCTACCTTTCAGAAGCTAGGTTGGACAGGCCCACACAATGCGGAGAGCTTTAAAGCTATTTGTTTATTTGTTTTATTAAATTTCCATGCCATTCTTCATTCGGGGATCACTGGGTTCTCCTGGTGGAAGAAGGCAGAGTCCATCACATTCTCAATCTGCTTTGCCCTGGGAGTCGTGCCAGGCAGCCTTCTGGCCTTGCACTACCCAGCCTTGCTCCGCAGGGGGCATCTTTCATGGCACAGCAGTAAGTCCTGGAGGTCAGTTCCAGGAGGCAGGACTGTCTGAGACCTCGGAAGAACCTCCCAGAGCCCAATAAGCAAGGCAGACAGCTTAAAGGCTCCTTCTGCACTAGGGGAAAAAATAGCTTTTAAGCTCTCCACCTTGCATGCATTTAATTTGTGCAGTCACTGCTGGTTTGACACCAGTTGCTTAAAGCTGATACAATGCAAGTTAAATGCATGCGAGCTGCAAGTCAACTGTCCTTTTGCAGTTCTTCCAGCAGCATTGCGACCTGGTGGCAGTATTCTAGTTTTGCACCAGCCGCAGCTTTCAAGCCAACCTGGAGGTACGGAAGCTGAACTCGGGGACAAGGTAACATATTTTTGTTTAGAAGATGAGTGATTTTTTTACTGGAATTCATTTGAGAAATCTCAGGTGGCTGCCATCTAGACCTGGCGCTTTGTCGATTTTGCGATGGAAAGAAGCCCTGATGCCTGTGAGCCCCTCTTTGTATTTCTGAGTAACCAGATACGCACCCTGGCTGCTTTTCAGATCTTTATCCACAGCCGTGGACACTGATAGGGAATACTCTCTGCTGCTTCTGAAAGAAGCACAGCACAAATGCTTGTCCTTCCATGCACATAGGCTTGGCAGCATGTTCCAGCTGCCGCTCCCTTTGGATCGGGACGGGACCCTCTTCCGGCTCCGTTTTACCACCCTGGCAGTCGGGACCGTGTGCTGCCCACTCTTTGGCTTCCTCTTCTGTGTCATCTGGTCCCTGTTCTTTCACTTTGATGAAACCACTGCCACCCACTGTGATGTAAGTCCTCCTTAAGTGTTTGTGTGTGCATTTAAAGGTTGCCCTATGTTGGAATTTTATTGTTATAGTACAGTCACATGTTTCAAGGGTTCTGGGTCATTTGCTTAAAAAGAGCAGTTAGAGTTAGTGCCAAAGTCCTGTTGCAATAAAACAGTCCTCACCTCCCAGTAGAAGGACAGCAAGAAGGAGCCAGTCTAGCTTCTCTAGGAAGGGAGATCCAAAGTTGCCTGGGGGCAGCCACCAAAAAGACCCTCCCGCACATCAACACCATGTGTGCCTGTGAGGGTGGCAGGACGGAGATAAGGGCCTACCCAGGCAGGTTGGCATGAGAGAGTACAGTAAGAGCGCATAAGACAAAGGGACCTCTGTGGAGGCAGTCTCATCAGAGCAAACAGAATTTAGCCAGCAGGGACCGAAAACCTACCTTCAGCCTTTGTGAGCGAAGGATTTGGGGTGCTCCTGTCCCCCTTGCCAGCTAAAGCCATAGGAACATTGCTGTGGGGGTCAGAGGCTGAAGCGCCTGTAGGTAGGAGAGTGACACCGGAAGACCAACAGCAAATAGGCCCCAAAGTCCAGCATTGTGAGAAGTGGAGGCTTGTGAACAGGGGGTGCCTGCCTGCAAGGGGAAACGGTGCTTCTCCACGGCGGCAGGTCACAGGGAGGAGAACTGTCAGATTTACAATACCACTGACTTTTGTTTCCCCCTACAGGTCCCCAACTATCTCCCTTCCATCAGCTCTGCCATTGGTGGGGAGACCCCCGAGCGCTACATGTGGCGTTTCTGCATCGGGCTGCACTCCGGGCCCCGCTTCCTCGTGGCCTTTGTCTACTGGAGCCACTACCGCGGCTGCCACTGCACACACCCGCGGTACCTCCGCCTGTGCAATGTGGCCTTCGGCCTCAACCTGCTAGAGAACGCGGCCCTCCTGCTGCTGACCTATGTCTCCTCCTCTGAGAACTACCGTAAGTAGCAGCGCCTGGTGCAGCGCCAGGCAGGAGGCTGCCTTCTGGTTTGTGGGCCTGAGAGTTTGGGGGTTGTCACTGGGGCACAACCAGCACTGCCTTTATGAGCTGGTTGGGAGGGGGCTGGTTGGCTGGAGCCACCGTGCCTCCTCTGGTCCTCTCTCGCCTGCTCTGCCTCCTGCCCCAGATCTCTGTTTCAGATTCTCTCAAAGAATCATAGAATTGTCATCTAGTTGACTCCCCTTCAATGCAGAAATCTCAGTTATTGAATTGCTGACAGATGGCCATCCAACCTCTGCTTAAAAATATCCAGTGAAGGGAGTCTGTTCCGCTGTTGTACAGCTCTTACCGTCAGAAAGTTCTTCCTAAGGATCAGTCGGACTCTCCTTTCTTGGCATTTGAATCCATCGGGTCCTCCCCACTGGAGCAGCAGAAAACAGCTGCAGCTCCCTCTGGCTTCCATATGGCTTAGGCAGAAGAACGCTTTCTCTCTAGACGCGAGGTTCAGATGCACAACTAGCTGTTACTTTTTATGTTGCGTGCTGTCAGGTCCGCGTTGCGGTTGCTCACGAGTAACAACAAAGCCCATCTTGTCTATATACAAGTTTATTGCGCAAAACTATTTACAGTGCGGAGCTAGTGAAAACATGACTGCCTCAGTCGCTAGCAGAATCCGGGAGTGCCGGTTTCCGGCTGCGACCCCAACATAAGAACTTGGGGGTGCCGAAGCGCCTCCTCCCATGTCTTCTTTTGACCCCTCTGCACAATTGGGGCGACGGAAGTGGCGTGCCCCCTTCTGAGCGAGTTTCACGGGATGCGCTGAGTCTCTCAGCAGCATCCCTAAGCCTCTGCCTCACCGGGCTGCCTGTTGCCTGCCCCTCCCCACTGGAGAGGAGCTGCTTTGCCCACTGGAAGAGGTCTCGCTACTCAGGAGTTGTTTCGGCTCTCTATACGTCACTGAGCCTTCCCGCGGGGCTGAGGGCAGTTCCCTGACATGTGTCCTTTCTTTGCTGCAGTGATCCATGAGAACGCCTTCATCCTCTTCATAGCTTCGGCCCTCAGCCACATGTTCCTGACTTGCGTTTTGTGGCGAATGACTAAGAAGCACGCAGTAAGTCCCGAGGTACAGTCCCCTCTCTTTCTTTCATTGGCGGATGTGAGGAGGGTTTGGCGCTGAGGGCTGAACTTAGCAGCCTTGCCTGGGTCTTGATGGCGCTGCTTCGCACATCACATTTCCATAGCTGTGCTTCCAAATGTATTGGCTTAGAGTACCCCATCCACCATGTGGTGCCTGGTCAGGTTATATACAGCTTGGTACAATTAAAACATGTGAGACATAAACACTCTGATCTCATCAAAATGGTTGTTGGGTGGCTGTAACCTTTCCGTCTCTTGAGATGTATATTGTTATGCACCACCCCAGTCTCCGAATGGGGAGAGACTCCAGGGGTTCCAGATGCTTACCCAGGGTTCAGTTTCCTTGGAATTAAGGTCTGCAGATACTGGGGTGTCTTTAGGATATAGTCGTACCTTCGTTGTCGAACGCCTTGGTACGTTTTGGCTCCCAAACGCTGCCAACCCAGAAGTGAGTGTTCCAGTTTGCAAACGTTTTTTAGAAGCCGAACATCCAGCGTGGCTTCCGCTTGAATGCAGGAAGCTCCTGCAGCCAATCTGAAACCGTGCCTTGGTTTTTGAACCTTTTCGGGAGTCGAACGGACTCCCGGAACGGATTAAGTTTAACAACCGATGTACCACTGTTTTTGGTTTTGTTTACACCTATATACAACCTGAGCATAACACGGCAGGGCTCACAGCATCAACACCCCAACAGGTCTTGCTCCTCCATTGGTCACAGCTTTGGATCCAGCACGGAGCAAGCAGGTCTCTGTGTCTCCAGCTTCCAGCCTGTTTCCCAGCTCAGCTCACACACAGTTCTCTCTGGCTATCAGCTATGTGTGGGTTGGAGGAAAGGCCGCCCATTAGTCAGGACTCTTGCAAGCTAGCTCACGTTTTCGGGATGCTGGTGAGGACACTGAAGTGACCAACTAAGGTCGTTGTCTTCCGAAGAAACTCATCTGACTACTTCGATTCTATTCCTCCCTGGTTACCAGACCCCAAGAACTGGAAGGGACTCAGGGTGTCATCCAGACCACCACCCCCAAACTCACAATCTGAACTATGGGCAGTGGGGAGAGCAGCAACTGCTGGAGTTTGGTATAAAGTTCTGCCACCAGAGGGCTGTCTGGGTTTGCTCAGTATTTTACTGATCACCATTTGGAGCTTTGTCTTCTCAATGATTCCTTGGCACTTTATGTTGCACTTGTGTCGCAAAGGGAGAGGTGAGGGGGTCAGTCTTCCCTGGAAGCCACACCTGCTGCCCCAGAAGCCCTGACCTCTGACCGCAGATCTCAAGGGACGGCAATAGCATGGAGAGGACTGTTTGCACTTGCTTGTGTGTACCAGCACTGGCAAGCGCTACAGCTTCTGTGAGGGAGGTAAAAGGTCAGTTTGGATAGGAGAAACCATACGCTGGCGGGTCTGCGCTGGAAGCGACTCGCCAGGAACGAGACCTTGGGGCTGTAGCGGGTAGGTCAGTGAAGATGTTGAACCAGCGCGCGGCAGGTGCGAAAAGGCAAATTCTGTGCTCGGCATCATTAGAAAAGGAATTGAAAATAAAGCTGCCAGTATCGTAATGCTCTTACACAATTCTGCGGTGCAACTGAGTTTGGAATACTGTGTACAATTCTGGTCATCTAACCTCAAAAAGGGTGTTGTAGAGTCAGGAGAGGTTCAGAAAAGGGCATCCAAAATGATCAAGGAGACGGAGCCGTTGCCCTACCTAAAAACGTTGCAGCATTTGGCACTTCTTTGAGAGTAAGATGCAACACGACAGAAGTGTGTCGAGTTGTGCACTTTACTTCCTCCAAGTACTAGAACCCAGGTTTGATCAAATGAAGCTGATTGGTGGGAAATTAAGAGCAGGCAAAAGAAAGCGCTTCTTCATAAAATAAAAACTATGGAGTTGGCTCCTGTGAAAAGTACTGACGGCCAGCAACGTGGCTGGCTTTAGAAAGGCATGAGATACACTCATGGAGGAAGAGAAGGCTGCCAGGAGCTGCTAATCCCGAGGGTGGCTGTGCTCACTCTGCACCCTTAGAGGCCATGTGCCTCTGAATACCAGTTGCTGGGAAGGGCAAGGGAGGAGGGTTGCTGTCGCACCCAGGCCCTCTTCCTAGGCTCCCCGCTGGGATGTTTTGTTGGACTAGCTGGGCCCCCTTGGGCCTACATCATAGAAGCTCTTACACAGGACTGCAGGGCGAGAATTGCAAGCTGTTGGGGAGGGAGGGTTGGAGCAGGGTGATGGGCATGTGTCTCTGTATGTGGAGGGGACAATAGGCACAGGGCCAAGAGAGAGGAGGGGCTGCATGCTGAGGACAAGCAAGGGGACGTGTGTGTGTGTGTGTGTGTGTGTGTGTGTGTGTGTGTGTGTGTACTTGGGAGCCACTGACTAAGGGAAGGCCAAAGAGGGATTTTGACACCGCCTGCGCAAACACAGTGAATTGCCACCTGCCATTTCCTGTGTGAATTTTTACATAAGAGATTTCTGCTTGTGGTTCCCGCTCCTGGCTTCCCTCCCTCCCGCCTGCCTTGGCACTTCCGCTCTAGCGCAGAAGGGCTGGGCTTCTCACACCTGCCACGGAGCAGGTCTTGAGCCCCAACAGCATGCTAGTAGGGGACACGTTACGCATTCCAGCCCCTGCACTGCTCTGCTACTTGTTTTATTTATTGCTTGCATTTCTGTCCCACCTGCCCCTATCTCCAGGGAGCTCAAGTGGCGGACATAGTTCTCCCTGCTCGTTTCATCCCCACAACAACCCTGTGAGGTAGGTGAGACTGAGAGGGAGAGTGACTGGCCACCAAGGACACACAGTGAGATCCATGGCCAAGTGGGAATTTGAACCCTGGTCTCTCAGGTCCTAGGCTGACCCTCTAACCTCTACACCCCACTGGCTCTATGCTAAAGGAGCAAAAGAGGCAAAGAGAGAAACAAGGAGCATATGGGGAGAGAGAGGAGGCACGACAGGAGAGCCACTCAGATGCAGAAATGTGGGAGCTGTAACAATGAGGACTAGAAGACTGAAATGGCTTTCCATATATCAATAGAAAGCACCGGAGAGGTTACTGCCATTGCCCAAATTTGTGTTGAACCCAGTTTTCTAGAATTGCCACCCTGTTCTCTGCCTTGACCAGATCCTCCCACCCCATTGCTCTTTCTTCTCCCCTCCCACTTGCCCCCATCTCAAAACTTGTCCCGTCCCCCGTTCTTTCTAAACCTCCCACTTTCCCCCAGGAAATCTTTGTGCTTCTCTTTGACGAAAGCAAACGGAAACTAGCTGCAATCTAAATATTTGTGGTTTGGAGTTTCTGCGCCCCGGGGTGAGACGGTGATGGGGGTTCCCCTTGCCTGCATGGATGGGCAATAACCAGAAGAGGGGGGGACCTTCTTCCCACACCCCATTCATCTCTATGGCCCGGCCCCTCTGCCAGACTTTTCTCGTGGCAGAACCAAGGCCCGGCCCTCTTACTCCCTGGTGTGTGGGTGTGGGCCCACGGATCATGCTGCAACCAGCTCTTAAGCTCTCCTTCCCTCCCACCCTCCTTAATGCATCCCATTTCCCTCAAATAAGCTGAGTCAGGAAGCCAAGCCAAGCGAGGATTTGTACTTCCCCTATATTAGCAGCAGCAACTCAAGGCTGCTCTGTGTTGAGCCTGTCAGCCGTGGAGACACCGTTGGCAATGAGCATCCCTGGCCTCTTTGCAGAGAGCCCCTTCCCTGCCCTTTTGCTCTTTATCCCTTAAGCCAGGGTTTCCCAAACTTGGGTCCCCAGCTGTTTTTGGACTACAACTCCCACCATCCCTAGCTAGCAGGACCAGCCGTCAGGAATGGTGGGAGGAAGCTGCGATAGGCAAGCTGTGGCCCTTCTGTAGGAACCCTGGGCTTCGTTCGGAGTGTGGATCTGTTGTGACTTGCACAACCAAATGGCCAACGGGAAGCTTGCAAGCAGGAGTTATAAGCGCCAGAGCCCTCTCCCCTCCTGCGGTTTCCAGCAACTGGTATTCAGAAGCATCCTGCCTCTGTTAGCAGGGGCATCACACAGCCATCATGCCTAGCAGCCATTGTTATATAGCCTTATCCTTCGTGAATTTGTCTCTACTCAAGTTGCTGGCCATGACTACATCTTGTAGCAGTAAATTCCATATTTTAACTCTGTGCTGTGTGAAGCAGTCCCTTCCTTTCACTTATCTTGAATCTTCCAAATCTCGGCTTCATCAGACAACCCGGAAGTCTAGCGTTATGAGACAAAGGGAGAAAAAAGTCTTCACACCATACACAAACGTAAACCCCACTCTCATATCTCCTCTTACTCATTGATTTTCTCAGCTAAAAAGCTCTGGATGCTGTCACTTGGCCTCACAGGGGAGGCACTCCAAAATCCCTTGATCATTTGGGTCACCTTTTCCAGCTCAACGGTATCCCTTCCCTACACATGTCTCCTTGTGTTCCTGTTGCTGCAAACAGGCTGCATGCTAAGCCCTGAGGAGCAGGGCCTGAGGCCAGCCTTCATCCTGGCGGGAGTGACCTCGTCCCTCTCCCCCTCTCTTGCAGGAGCGCAAGTCCTACAGGTGGAAGTGGTGGCTGTTCCTCTTCAACCTGGTCACGTTCTCGGTAGCCGTGTATTTCTACTTCCGCCACAACTGGTACTGCGAGCCCGGAGGTAAGTCTCCTTTGGGGATTCAGCCTCTTGCTCATGGCTAGAAACAGAGGCTGCTCGGCGGCGGCGCTTGGTTTGTGGCGCCAGAGTGCCCCACATGCCTGTTTTGTGACTTTCCTTTGTAGGAGAGGATTCCTGTGGCTCTGGTGTTGGTGCTTGCCCCATGCCTCCTGTTTGTAGCAGAAGGAAATGGGCACAGAGCGCTTAGTGGTTCCTGCACCCCATTAACCGCTTTGCCAGGGATAGCTAACTTGGGCGCACTCCACACATTGGTGAACTCCAACTCCCAGCAGCCAGCAGGGCCTCTAGCCAGGGATGAGAGTCTGAACCTAGCAGCACCTGGTGGGCATGTGTACCAGGTGTGTGGGTGTGTTTCTATGCCTCCTTTGCCTGGTTTGATGTGGTGGGGAGGCAGAGGCTCAGTCGAGCCATGATCAGCGCCACCCTCCTTTGCTATAGGCATGGCTGGGAGCCTCCCTCTTCCTGCCTGCATTTCCGTGTGCTGAGACACCATCTTCCTTGCCCATGTAACTGGGTCACTTACAACCTTATCGGAGCCACATGGGAAATGCTCGCCAGTGAGTGATTGGCGGCTGCCTTTGAGAACACTGAAAGGCAGCTGTGTACAAGAGGCAGGTGTGTTGGCAGAACGTGTGAAGTGTTCCTCAGGTGGAACTGAGCATCCCAGGAATCCTGGGGTAAAACCCATGTTTCTAGCCCTTGTGGACTCAAAATATATAAGCTGTGCACCTGAGATCTCTGACCTTGTTTCCCCTTCTTTTTTCCTTTCCTAGTTTACACCATCTTTGCCTTCTTGGAGTACCTGGTGGTTTTTTCTAACATGGCCTTCCACATGACTGCGTGGTGGGACTTTGGCAACAAGGAGCTGGTGGTCAGTTCCCAGCCAGAAGACAAACGCTTCTAGCAAAAGCCTGCCTTTGAGCTGAGGGAACGCCTCTGGATTTCTTGCGGGGAGGAGCAGCAGCCTGCTTGCCAGCGTCGGATCCTACCGGCAGGCCCCAGGACATTCCAGAAGGGGCACCTGCGACTGGACTGAAAAGAAACAGTGGCCCCGGAGGAATTGGGACCCTGCCATCGTATGTCTGGCTGCAGAGCAGAAGGTATGGCTGGTTGACGGGCCTTTTGATCAATGGGACATCTTTTTAAACGTAAAAACAAAACTCAGAATGTGCTCTGCTGCCAAACCCAGGACAAGGACAGAACTGGCCCTGGACTAGCCCACTGGGGCTGTGTGTTGTGATGGTGGCAACGGCTCTTGAAGGCAGAGACTCCTTGCCCGGATCTGGGACTTGCCTGAAGGAGGTCGTTGTGGCTCCTTTTCCCACCTGCCCTTAGCAGGAACGCTGAGTGGTTGTAGCCGGTCCTTTTTCCCAGTGGGGTAGAGTCTCTCTTTGCCTCTGTAAACGGCAGCCTGGCCTCCTTCCGTCTCCTTCCTTCTCCTGCGTGGGGCTTTCCTGCTTCCCAATGAGGTCCAGCTCTCTGATAGATGCCTGTCACTGAGGTGGGCCAAAGTGCCAAACCCTGGGAGCGCCTGGACTTTAGGAATAAAATGGGGCTGGCGGAGAGGGGGTCTCTCTTCCCCCCCCTTCCCCAGCTTCTGCACTGAAGTTCCCTAAAGCGAGTTATGCATATTCTGCACATTGGAACAAGTTCTGCGTGGCGTCAGCACCCCCTTGCAGCCCCTGGGAGCTAATCATCTCTGCCTATCTGCTGCTGGAGTGTCTCTGTCCTTGAGCATTCACAGATCCTTCCCCCAAATTCCTAGAAACCTCAGGCAGGCAGGAGTTGAGGGACAGCACAGGTGGGATTCAGTTGCTCTTGACTGTGACGTTTTAAAGGTACAGGAAAGGAGCTGCATTGGACATTGGTGAAAGAACCACCTGAGAGCTGGGCTCAGCTGTGAAAGATTGGGCTGGGAGACGTAAAGCAGAAATAGGTACATTGAGCTGGGAGGGTGCAGGAGCTCTTAGAGGGCCAAGTAGAGGTCCTCAACTTAACCCTTGCACACCTCGGGTCCTGGACGTCAGCTCTAGATCCAGGCAAAGGGACACAAATGCTTCTCCAAGCATAGATGCAGAGAGGCTCACTTCTCTGCCCTGCTCAGAGCCCACCAGGCCTTACTGGCAAGAGATCAGAAAGAAGTGGCAGGATCAGGCCACCTCCGTGAGGTCCCTCAAGGGAAGAATCCTAAGGAAAGGGTAGTTTGAGGCTGATCCAGAGGTCCAGCCTGGGTCAGGCAGGGGGGTAGGCTGGAGCAGAGGGACGCCACCAGCCTGGGATCGATAGGGAAGAAGGGGAATGGCTGAGGAAAAAGCTCCTAGGAAATGAGGGCTCAGGGCAACCAGTAAAGGCTGAATGCAGGTAACTTGGTTCCCCAGGTAAGAAGTCTGGGGTCAGCTGGAGGAGTCAGGCTGGCCAAGGAGCTCTCCGGAAAGGAGGCTTCGAGAGAGCAGCTTGTGATGCAGCTACTAGCCCAGGGTTGCTGTTCCAAGGCAGGGATGTTCTGGCACCAGGCCAGGTTTGCTCTGGTGCTGCTTGTCCTCCCACATCCCTGGTGTGCGGGCCTCTTCGCTGTCTCTGTGGCAAGGGGTGTGTGTGTGGAAAAATTGTACATTTTCATTGGCTCCCCCCCTCCCATGATGAAATAAAGCACTGAGTATTTTTCTCCAGTTCTAGCAGCAGTTGCAGTGGACTTCCATTGAGCCAGTTGCTCCATCTGCCTGATATCTACCCTAGCTGACAGGAGGAAGGGGGGAATCTTTACCTGCTTTGCTTCCCAAGGTCTTCAAAAGGGGAGGTGCCTAGGATGAAACTGGGACCTTCTGCATGCCAAGCAGCTGCTCTGCTGCTGGCTTATGGCCACTCTCCTATAAAGGAGCCGTGAACTACACTTAAGTCCCTGAGCCTTTGGTTTACTGCACACCTCCTCTGCCTCCCCAGTTCTCGAAGCTTCTCCCTCAGCCCACAGGGACTAGCACCTTGTCTGTGTACAACATCGCGTCTCCGACACAAGGGGTGAGGCCATGCATAGGACTGGCAGACTCTGTCTGGCTGAAGCTGGTGGCATTGGTCAGAGGGCCAAGATATTCCCAAAATGAAGTGTCGGACTAGGACCTGGGAGAGATCAGGTGTCAAGTTCCTTCTTGGCCATGAAGCTCTTGGGGGCCAGTCCCTGCCTCTCGGCCTAACCTACCTCACAAGGTTGTTGTGGGGGTTGCATTGAGGGGGAGAACAAGCTATGCCACCTCGAGCTCCTTGGAGCTGAAGGTGGGATGTAGATGCAATTAATGATTCCTGCATTGCAGGGGGTTGGACTAGATGACCCTATGGATCCCCTTCCTACTCTGCAGTTCTATGAAATAAAGATTTGAGCTGCCGCCACTTCCCCTGTGGATTCCAGAAGACATCATTGCCCTGCCCTGTTGCTGCAGCCATGAAAGCACTTGTTTTCTGGCTCCATCCATCTCTGGGGAAGCCTCTCCCGAAGGCCACAGATCAGCTCGGGTTCAATAGCAAGCCAGTGATGTCATTCCTTCCCAGGAATGTCCTGGAGCCTCAGAGGAGGAGGCCTCTTTGTGCGCTGTGCCCAGCAGCAGAGCCTCGAGCTCTCGGCTTTGGCCAGCTGCATTCCAGCACCAAAGGTCAACGGCTGAGCAGCAGTGGGCGGAAAGGATGGATCTGTCGGGGCTTTTCCTCAAGCAGCATTTTGCATAAGGGCCCAGCGCACCACAGGACAGGGCAGTGCAGCACCTAGTTAAAACTATGGAACTCCCTCCCGCAGGAGGCAACGATGGCCACCAGCCTAGATGGCTTTAAAAGAAGATAGGACAAATTCACAGAGGAGGAGAGGGCTATCGAAGGCTGATAGCTAGCATGCTCTGCTTCTGAATACCAGAAACCGCAGGGGGCGAGAGGGCTCTGGTGCTCAGATCCTGCTTGCTGGTTTCCTATTAAGGGCACCTGTTGGGCCACTGTGAGAACAGGATGCTGGACCAGATGGGCCTGTGGCTTCATCCAGCAGGGCGCTCTGGCTCTGTCCTTAGGAGCGCAGGTGCAGCTGGCTCCTGATCCCGGGGTCAACCCTCTGCCCAGCAACTACCCTCTCCTTCCCATTCCCGACAGCAATTTGTTAGTGAAATCCACCCCAGGAAGAGGAACAATGGACTTTCTGTGGCAGGAGGAGAAAAGACTGGCTGCGGCTGCTGCTGTTGCTGGCAGGACCCAGACCAAGCCAGACAAAGGCGTCATTAGCTTCCCCATGGAGGTCGGAAGCCAAACAGCTCAAGACGATGGCCAACAAAGGCCACCAACCCACCTTCACCTAGGGGCCGCTAAGGGAAGAGGGGATCACGGGGGGGGGGGGGCGCACTGGCTATCAGACTAGATCCTGCATTGGACTGGATGACCCTTGGGCTCCCTTCCAACTCTACCATTCTGCTCTTTAATTCAACCAAATACTTCTAATTTGATTTTGAATAAATGTGCAATCCAGTGCTACTGTTCCGAAGGTTGTTGTGCAATTATATTCATTTGTGGGTCGTTGAAACTGCCATTCTGCCCAATGCATTTCAGAGTACAGGGAGTGCTGGGGGTGGGGATGACTCTAGATGGGAGCTGCTGATCCAGTTGGAGGCCATGGAAAAGGCAAGAGCTTGATGGCCACAGGCTCACTGATTTGCAGAGTTGGCAGGGACCCCAAGGGTCATCTAGCCCAACCCACTAAAGAACCTGCTGGGTGTGGCCATCCCATGGTTTCTATCCGAGTTCCATCAAACTCAGACAACACAGCCACATGATACTAGAGCTGATGGTCCGAAACATCAGTGGGGCACCTGGTTAGGAGAAACAGGCCTAGAGCTCTGTTGAAACATCCCGCAGGGTGGGAGGTTGCTGGGCAGGAGGCCATCACTGCAGGGCTGGCTCCAACTGTAGCTGTCAGAGGACCAGACTGCCTCTTCGGTCTGTGCAGGCACTTGCTGGAGCCAGGATGCCGCCTCCCACAAGCTTTGCCTTGAGATTTCCCCTCAGTGTGACAAGCTCCTTCTGCAGCCTTGTGAAATGTGAGTGGCGCACTTTTAAGAGTAATACGGCCTTGCTGGCTGGAGTTGGTGAGAGTTGGAGTCATGGGCCCAGCACCCAGTTGGCTGAGGCCGCCTTAGGAGCAGAGTGCCTGCTTTGGGTGCGGAAGGACTCCGGGAGATGGGACCTGAGCCTCTGGAAGGAGAGGAGCGAAGGGTGGCGGGCAGGGAGAGGGGGAGCTTTGTCCTTCTTATGGCAACCCAGAGAACTTGCGGGCGTCCAGTGAAGCTGAACCTTGAGTCCTTCATCACACAGTGCATTGTTAATCTGTGGAACTCCCTCCCGCAGGAGGCGGGGATGGCCACTAAAAGAGGATTGTACAAATTCACGGAATGAGCCATCAATGGCTACTAGCCACAATAGCTCGGCTTCCACTGCGAGGTCAAGATCCTGGCCTAGGTGGGCCGTTGGCCTGATCCGGCAGTTCTGGCCTGATCCACTTCTTGGAAGAGGCGTGAAGGGCTCCAGCCGTGCTCCGAGAGCAGCAAGGGCTTCCTGTGGCCTCTGGGTTCTTGCCGCGGCCTCTGGCCCAGCCTGATCCATTTGGCGCCAGCCAGGCCCTCCCTCTCCGTTGCATTTTTAGCTGAGGGGAACTGAAAATGCAGCCTCAGCTCCTGCTTCACCTCCCTCAGCAGTTCCTGCTCTGCGCGGACACGGCAGAGTCCACAGCCCTTAAGAAGCCTCTCCTCTTGCACACCCACCGATGCAGAGCCCAGGTCCACCTGCAGCCAGGCTCCTTTTGACTTGGAAGGCCAAGTCTCTGGGCCACATGGTGCCTGTGGGGTCTCCAGAGGCTGAGAGCGTCCCCCCTACTCAAGTCTCACCTTAGGTGGCGGCCTTTGGCAAGCTGGAACCACCCCCACCCCAGTTCCTGCATGGCCTGGAGAAAGTGGATGGATAAACTTTTTCTCCCTCCTAACACTAGAACTCTTGTTACAGGTAGATAGCCGTGTTGGTCTGTCATAGTCAAAACAAAATAAAAAAATTCCTTCCAGTAGCACCTTAGAGACCAACTAATTTATGATATCAACATAAATCTGACATCAGGAATCACAAGACAGAGAAACCAGTAGGAGAACACTTCAATCTCCCAGGACACTCTATACAAGATCTCAAAGTAGCTGTCTTATTGCAAAGGAATTTCAGAAATAGACTGGAAAGAGAAGTTGCTGAATTGCAACTCATTACCAAGCTTAAAACCATGGAGAGACCTGGTCTGAACAAAGACATTGGATTCTTATCTCATTATACATGACAAAGCTTTTTTAACCTTCTCACCCCTTGCTTTTTCCTGTAAGACTAATTGCAGTCGTTAACAGTCGTCAACAGGTTTACCACAGCTATCAGCCTTTCACCCATTCCCACCACCCCTCTGAGTAATACCCCTCCCACCCTCTCACTATATATAAGGATCTGGTGACTTCTGTTTCAGTGTATCTGAAGAAGTGTGCATGCACACGAAAGCTCATACCAAGAACAAACTTAGTTGGTCTCTAAGGTGCTACTGGAAGGAATTTTTTTATTTTGTTTTGACTAGAACTCTTGGGCATCCCACGAAGCTGAAGGATTTGGGATAAAAGAGTCCTTCCTCCTGCAGCACATAGGCAAACTATGTCTCTCCCTCCCTCCTGCAGGAAGCAGTGATGGGCACCAACCCGGATGGTTTTAAAAGAGGATTAGAAGAATTCATGGAGGAGGGGAGGGCTAAAAGGGGTCCAAGAATAGAGAGGATGTTGTGGGGGGGAGCTGCATCTTTATTTATCTGGGGCCGACAAGAGAAAACACTCCGGATACTTTTGCACAACGTGGTTTTAAAGGAGGAAAGAAGGTCCGAAATAGGAAGATCTCCCTCCCCTTGTCGAAGGGAGGCGAGGCAAGGAGGATCTCCTGGGTCAGGTCATGCCAACATCCTTCCCGCGCTGCCGGTGGGCTGGAGCTGGTTGAGTCCGATTCAGTGGAGGCAGGAAGCTTCACTGGCGTGTTGCGCAAGGTGGCGTGACAACGCCAAAGGTTCTTCTTTCCACCGGAGGCAATTAAGAGAGCAAAATGGGGGCTGTGGCTGGACTCTCCACGGCACCAGAACTCGCCAGAGCAATTCAGATCCTGAGACTCTCCAGTTCAAAAACGTTCCAGCAAGTTTCTAGTCCAGTGTTTCCCCCCACCACAAACATACACCAGGGCTCACTTAATTATTCCACCCCCCCTTCCTGTTGTAGTGACTGGCCATGCACTGCTTGATTTTTAATCGCACGGACCACCTGAACAAAATTCAATTGCTGCTGCTGCTGCTGCTGGTGGTGGTTCATGGAGCGCAATTCAAGGTCCTCTGACTGTGCAGCTAAGCTGAGCAATGGGTGGGCAGTGCCCGGTGCCAGCGCGCAAGCCAGCGGGGGCTTCTCAGTCGGAGTCTCCGTAGATGGAACAAGCAGGTGGGGAACTGTAGAGGTTTCGTGATCACAGCATTCTTCCTAGCCTGTCTTTTTACTGCTAAGTGTACACACACACACACACAGCACCCCTGGCTACTGACTGCAGAAATATGAAAGGAGAGAGAGTCTACATCTAGCAGGCTGGGAAGGCAGGAGTTCCTTTTTTTCAGAAGGAAGTGCAGGGAGGCGGGGGGGGGGCACACCACAGACAGTCAGTTTGACCAGAGCCTCCGGGGCTGTAAACAATGCATCTCAGGGAGAGGAACTGCCTTGATGAATGGGAAGTCTCTGCAAGCCTTTTGCAAGACTGGTGCCCCTCCAGCTGCCTGCGACTCATTTTTATTGGTTTTATTATTTCATAAAATTTACGCATTGCTGGATTGTAAAAAAAAAAGGGGGGGGACCAAGAACCTCAAAACAGTTTACACATTTTTTAAAAAAAATCCAAATGATAAAATTATGCATCATGAAAATTAACTGCAACGAGGGCTAGGCGATATATTGATATAACTTCCAAAAGCTGTTTGAAGTCTGTATTGTGATAATCGGTTTCATGATTTTTGATCTGGCAATATATTGTGAATATATATACAGTCGTACCTCATGTTACAAATGCTGCGTGTTGCGTTCGTCACGGGTTACGAACATGCCGAACCTGGAAGTACCAGAATGGGTTATTTCCGGCTTTGGCGGTTCGCGCATGCGCAGATGTGCAAAATGACATCACGCACAGAAGCGCCGAATTGCGTCACGCACATGCGCAGACGCGGCGATTCATGTTGCGGACCTTTCAGGTTACGAACGGGGCTCCAGAACGGATCCCATTCGTATGCAGAGGTACCACTGTATATATATTGTGTGTATGCTTGCTATGCAAAAATCACAACACAGGAAAAACCATGAAGCCAGCCAGTGCCTCTCCATAGCCCTATCCTTATTTCAGACATTGGGATATATCAGTATATCGCGATGTTGAAAGCCACATATCCCCCGGCCCTAACTGCAACGATCTGAAAGCTTTTGAAAAGTTAAAAGAGCGTTAAGACTAAAAACAGATTTTAAAACTCAAGTGGACTTTCTAAACACCCGGGCAGGATTGTCTGAACAAAAGAGATGTCTCTACTAGGCACTGAGAAAAGCACAGCAAAGGCCTGATGTCAATAGACAGGGATTTCCAAAGTGTAGATGCTGCAACCCTGAGAGATTTGAGTTCTCACCAATGCGGAAACAGGTATGATGCCAGTTTTGCTGATCAAAGAGGTTGTGGTCATGCGATCTTGCAGGTAGTAACACCTGGAACTTGGCCCAGTAGCAGATTGGCAGCCGGTGCAGATTTCTGAGCACGGGGGTTCTGCGCTGGCAGGGTCTCACTCCCGTCAGCAATCGTGCTGCAGCATTCTGCGCTGACCGGCTCCTGGATCAGGAGCAAGGGAAGCCCCCCGCAGAGGGCATGGCAGTAATTCATGGACTGGCCGGGGCTGATGGGAGTTGTAGTCCGAAGCCACAGGAGGGCGCCAGGTTTACAAAACCCCAAGTGTTGGGCTCTGTAAACAGGTGGTGTCCCGCATTTCACCGCAGGTTCCTTAAGGCAAGTAGGTACTTCAGGTGCAGTTGGGAGCAATTGGTGCAATTGGGAGATCAGCACCCCCCAAAAGCCCTGAGAAGCAGGCGCGAAAGCCCATCGGGGTGCCCCCACCAGAGGAGAGGGAGGGAGGACTGTGAAGGAAGCTTCTCCGTTGACTACGGAGCAGTCGCAGGGGGTGGGGGGTCATCTCAGTGCTTCGAACTTCCCTGCCGAGTCTTAGCTCTCTGGCTGTTTTGGGGGGGGGGTTGGATGAACCCCACAGGACGCTGCGTCTGCCTGCCTTGCCATCATCTCCTGGGGGCTGTCCTTTCTGACGATAAGTTTCTGAGGTCCATCAGGTTCTCCAGAGCTTGAGCAGTGCAGTGGCTTGGAAGTCCACCCCCCAAAAAGGCTTTGCCCCAAAAGAAGAGGAGGAAATGAGGTCCCAGCAACCAGAGACGGAGGTGGCGTTTGGGGGCCCGGGCCAACAAGGAAGTGCCGTCGTCCCCCCAGGCAAACTCTGCAAGTCATTAGTGCAAACGTGGACGCTGCAGCTTCATCCGTGGCCTTGGGTCCAAACGAGCTGAGCCACAGAATCATAGGGTTGGAAGGGCCGCCCGGGGGCCGCTAGACCACCCCCTGCAACCGCAGCTCAAGAATCCCTGGCAACCTCTGCTGAAAAGCCCCCCCGAGGAAGGCGAGCCCACCTTCCCAGGCCACCCACTTCGCTTCCAGAGGTTGGGATCTCCTTTCTAGTAATCTGAATCGGGGAATCTGGGCAGAAACGGTGGCGCTGACCAGCGAAGAGGGAAAGGAGAAGTCACATCTGGGGAAGAATAAAGAGGAGGAGGGGTGTGGATCCTTCGTTCAGGAGGGGCAACGGGATAAGGAGACCCTCTTCCTCCAGCCCCAAACGGCCAGCCACCCCGAGGGTCACCCGTTTGCGGCAGGGTCAGCGCTGGGCAGCGTCCCCCTTCACAAGAGCGCACAGGGTCTCTTGGCCTTGACGGGGGCCGGGTTGAGGACGGCGCGGACGGCCTCCGTGAAGACGTCCTTGATGCCCTCCTGGTTGAGGGCCGAGCACTCCATGTACTTGACGGCGTGGATCTGCCTGGAGAGGCTGACGCCCTGCTGGGTGGTGACGGGCGCCTGGTTCTGCTCCTTCAGCTTCTTCACTGCCTCTGGGCTGGAGCGGAGGTCCTTCTTGGTGCCCACCAGCAGGATGGGGACGTCGGGGCAGTGGTGGCACACCTCCGGGTACCACTTGTGCTTGACGTTCTCATAGGAGGGCGGGCTGGCGATGGAGAAGCAGATGATGAAGACATTGGTCTGCGGGTAGGAGAGCGTCCTCAGGCGGTCGTACTCCTCCTGGCCGGCCGTGTCCCACAGGTTGAGGCTGATTGTCCGGCCGTCCACCACGCTCTGGGCGCTGTAGTTGTCGAAGACGGTGGGGATGTACTCCTTGGGGAAGGCGTTGGTTGTGTAGCAGATGAGAAGGCAGGTCTTGCCCACCGCCCCATCCCCCACCACCACACACTTGATGCTCTGCATCACGGCTGCCCTGGCACCTCCTCTCCTCTCGCCTTCAGAAATCTGCAGGGGGAGAGACAGAAGGAAGACACAGTCAGGGCAAGGAGGAGAAGCCAAGAGGAAGAAGCTGCTTAGACTGAGGTCCCCCTCGCTCAGTAATGTCTACACGCCTCGCTCGGTATTGTCTACATGCCTCGCTCGGTATTTTCTACATGCCTTGCTCGGTATTGTCTACACGCCTTGCTCGGTATTGTCTACATGCCTTGCTCAGTATTGTCTACATGTCTCGCTCGGTATTGTCTGCATGCCTCGCTCGGTACTGTCTACACGCCTTGCTCAGTATTGTCGGGAACGAGCCGACAGTAAATCACACTGTGCAAGTTGGCGTCAACTCTTTATTAGCAAGAATGCACAGCAGCTTATCCCCGGTAGGTCTTGCCCCATGGGTCAGTTGCCGAGACTGAAAGTCCCCGCCTCCCCACATCCATCTAAGTCCCTTCCTCTCCAGAACTTTTTCCAAGCAATCGGAGACTGTGCTTGCATGAAGCTCACTCTCCTCTGCCCTTTTTCTGCCTCTTCTGATTCTGGGAGACCAGTGGGGAGGGCAGCTTGTCCCAGCAGGAGAGTGAGACTCTTGCGGGTTGGCCACTGTGAGAAAAGGATGCTGGACTAGATGAGCCATTGGCCTGATCCAGCAGCAAGCTCTCCTTAAGGCTCTTCAACACATAAGATCCTACATCAGACACCCATCTGGAAGCAACCCCCCAAGCTCTCTCAGGGGTGAACACAACAGCCCCCCCAAACCAGTAGCTATTCCACACAGAACTGCAAGCAAGCATCTCATGCCCTCCGTCTGTCGAGATCTGCATCTCTCTGAGACTGGGTTACTTGCTTTGATACAAGGAAAGGCATCAAAGAATTCATTTCAGCAATGCATCTGAATCCCACTTGCTGGGGGGAGTTGCTCTGGTGCTCAAATCCTGCTTACAAGTTTCCCACTGGGGCATACGGCTGTCTGCTGGGAGAACAGGGCGGTGGAGGAGACAGGGCACCGGCCTGATCCTGCGGGGCTGCTCTATTGCTCTTACTGCCCCTGTGTGTGGAGGCTCCACTTTGGGGTCTGACCAACGGGCATCTTTCCCCCGTGCCCATCCCAGACAGCCTTCCCCAGCCCTGTCAAGCGCCAAGGCAGGCAGCAAAGCTCACCTCCACCCCAGCTGCCTCCCTCCCGTGCTCTGAGGGTCAGAGATAAGGGTCAGAAGGTGGAGGCAGAGGCAGTTTGCAGGGATGCCGGTGGGCGATTGGAGGGCAAGAGGCAGAGAGAGGCTGGGAGCTGCCGGCCGGCCGGCCACTAAAGGTGGGAAATGATTCAGAAGCAAACGCAGGGTCACGAGTCTCTAGTGAGATCACAGGCAGTGACTAAGGTCTGGGCAGAAAACTCGAATTGTCGTTTGTTCCGATTCAGCAGTAAAGAGCAAAAAGAGGAAAAGAAACATGCTCAGACACTGCTTTAAAGCATGGACCTGTTTCCAAGTCTGTGCATTACGCAAGGAAGCCTTGTGTGAAGTTAAATAATGCGTGCTCTATTATTTGCATTTATGCCCCACCTTTGAGGGGCAGACAGGGCTCAACCACCCGGGAAGGGAGCCCATCTAGGAGAAGGGAAATTCTGGTCCTAACCCTCCACTGCCTTGTGGGATATCTCTGGGAGAAGAAAAGAAGAAGAGTTTGGATTTGATATCCCGCTTCATCACTACCCGAAGGAGTCTCAAAGCGGCTCACATTCTCCTTCCCCTTCCTCCCCTACAACAAACACTGTGGGAGGTGAGTGGGGCTGAGAGACTTCAGAGAAGTGTGACTAGCCCAAGGTCACCCAGCAGCTGCATGTGGAGGAGCGGAGACGTGAACCCCGTTCACCAGATTATGAGTCCACCGCTCTTAACCACTACACCACACTGGCTCTCAGGGGTGAACCCCACACCAATCCGGAGCGGAGTCCCTAAGGCAGTTGGATGGCGCCTTCTGGCAACTCCTGCAGCCAAGCTGGTGCCAAAAGTCTTGCTCTGCTTTCTTTCGTGGGGGTCTTGTCTTCTGGGCAGCCCAGGACCTCCAAACCCACTGCCCAGGCTTGCACCCCAGGTATGTCACTTCAGTGCTGCCAACACAGCAAAAACAACATGGGGGGGGGCAGCAGTTATGAGTTACCAGTCTCTGCAGCCGCAGCAGGCGCTGTGATTCTCCTGCGGTTCGACTTCACCCCCGGAGGCGCACTCCATTGTCTCTCGAGACAACCAACCCACCTTCCATCTAAGAAGCCCAATGGGTGGTGGGCAAGGTTCCCTCTCTCTTCCCTCTCCCCCCCCCCAGTAAATAATCAAGTGAATGAATGAGTGAATAAGTCCACCTCCTCTACTAATATTCTGTGCTACATCTGGGCTGTTGTGCGGTTGATTTCAGCTTCTGAACTTCACACAAACAGCAGAATTGTCTCATTCCTCCCTGCTCTTAGATGCACACTGGCTTATTTTGGTTCCTTGTCTGCCCCTGTGCAATAAATATTTACGATGATTGCTATTTCGATTTCTTGCCCTCCCTTTGTCATCCGGTGCCAGGGCGGGTTACAGCTGCCGGATATTCAGTATTAAAAACAGTCTGGAGCAAATGGCACTCACGGGAAGAGGGCGGGCCTTATTCCTTCCCATGTAACTACTTGCAGGGAAGGCAAGGAAAAAACCCCACAAGGAAAACCCTCTGAAGGTAGAGTCAGGAGTTCCTTGAGAATTCTCTGTTCTTTCCCACCCTTACCTTGGGAGGGTGGGGTGGGGTGTCAAGGCAAACTCAAACTCAAATTTATTATTACGGTTACAGACCAGTACCAACCCACATACAGTATCAATAATAATAATAATAATAATAAAACACGATAGGGACAATACAGATATAGCAACAATTAAAAATTTATAAAAATTAAAACTTAGTCACTAAAATGTAATCTAAAATTATCATTTAAGGCCCTAATCATTATGATACCGGTAACACCGCTTGTTCCCTAAGTTTTATGGCAATCGAACAGAATTTGGCTACTCTTAACGTGATCTCAGGATCCTTGTCCTCCACCAGGGATTTTAGACATTGAAGTTCGGATTCATTTGGAGATTTTTGCATAGTAGGGGTAATGAATACCAAACATATTTCCCCATAGAAACGGCAGCGTAACAAGGCATGAGAGAAAGTTTCTACCACCATCAAGCCGCAGGGGCAGACTCGTTCCGCATATGGTTTACCCTCGAATCTTCCCTGCAATAAGGCAGATGGCAGCACATTGAATCTGGCGAGGGTAAATGACCGCCTGTATTTAGGTATTTGTAATTTTGATAAAATTATTCAGGGCTGGACCATAAAGAAGGCTGATCGCCGAAGAATTGATGCTTTTGAATTCTGGTGCTGGAGGAGACTCTTGAGAGTCCCATGGACTGCAAGAAGATCAAACCTATCCATTCTGAAGGAAATCAGCCCTGAGTGCTCACTGGAAGGACAGATCCTGAAGTTGAGGCTCCAAGACTTTGGCCACCTCAAGAGAAGAGAATACTCCCTGGAAAAGACCCTGATGTTGGGAAAGATGGAGGGCACAAGGAGAAGGGGACGGCAGAGGATGAGATGGTTGGACAGTGTTCTCGAAGCTACTAACATGAGTTTGGCCAAACTGCGAGAGGCAGTGAAGGATAGGCGTGCCTGGCGTGCTCTGGTCCAGGGGGTCACAAAGAGTCCGACACGACTGAACGACTGAACAACAAATTTTGATAAATAATTTGCTGGGGTAAATCCTCTCCCATTATCTTTTATTGCTGGGTGTTTATTCATCTCGCTTACGTGGCATTGCAGTTCCACATCCCAAATTCGTTGGCAGATTATTGCTCTAGCTTTCAGGTGTCAAGGCAAATACAGAACAATTCCCCCCCCCAAAAAAAATCCCACACAGAGCCCACATCCCTCACATCCCCCTGGGTGCCACCATTTTCGGGGGGGGGGGAGTTCAAATGTCTCTGCCAGCCGATGAATCTCCCTTCACCCAAAGGGCACTCTGCGTGTGTTCAGAGACCTCTGGCCTTTCCTCCCCACACTCCGACCTCTGGAGCAGCCTCTCCAATTATTATTATTTTTAAGAACACAAGGCAAACTCTGCTGGATGAGGCCAAGGGCCCACTTTCCGGTCCAGCATCCTGTTCTCACAGGGGCCAACCAGGGGCCCAATATGGGAAACCCGCAATCAGGATTGGACCCTTTACAATTCTATGTTTCCATGATTCGGGGCAGATAAAAGAAAGCACTTCTTCAAAACATAAAACCACACTCTAAAAAACCAAACGAACAAATTAAAAGCAGACACCAATTAAGCATTGTGGGTGTGTTCTTAGTTGCCTACATAGCTCTGGCGGAATAGAAATGTTTTCAGGAGGCGTTTGGAAGTTGGCACACAATGCGACCGCTGAATCTCCAGTGGCAGAGAGTTCCACAGGACTTGGTCGATGGCACTAAAGGCTCGGTTTCTCGTTGTTGTCAAACAAGCCTCACCAACTTGGGGAACGACGAGAGATGCTTGTGCGGATGATCTCAGGGATCGAGCTGGGATGTCAGGGATCAAGAGATCCCTGAGGTACCCATGGAGGTAAGTTATTCAGGGCTTTGTAAATTAACACAAGACTTTGAACCTGGACTGGCAGTAAGTGGGTACCCAGTGTGGTTGTTTCAACAACGGGGCCACACGTTCTCGACTAGAAGCTCCCGTCAGCAATCTGGCCGCAGCATTTTGCACCAGCGGGAGCTTCCGAACCGCCTCCAAGGGCAGCCCCACAAAGAGCATATTACAGTAGTCCAGCCTCGAGGTTCCCAACGCATGATGGACTGTTGCAATAAGTGCAGGCCCTACATAAGCCTTTGGGGGGGGCGCTCCTTGGATTTCAGTAAATATCTAGGGGGGGGCAATGGGAGTAAGTGCACTAAGTCTCTCCAAAACACCCCGATTGCTGTCCCTATACAGCAGCGATAGCCAGGACTACAATTCCCATCAGGACCTCCAGGACTACAATTCCCATCATCCCTGTCCACTGGTCCTGTTAGCTAAGGATGATGGGAGTTGTAGTCCCAAAACAACTGGAGGGCCACGTTTGGCCATCATTGCTATGCAAGAAGCCCCAGAGGGCACCCCCCCTCCGACAGCAGCCAGGAAAGCCGCTCTCTCGTCTAGCAGAGGCTGCAGCCGGAGGCTGTGGGGCTGGAGGAAGAGGCCTGATCCATAAATACACCCGGCAACGCTCGGTATATATTTAGCCCGGCTCTGGCCTCGGCCGCGTCCGGCTCCGACTGCCATTAATCTTAAATCCGCAAAGCGGGGAAAGCTGAGCAAGAAGCCGCCGGGTTGCCTAAAAGGTTTATTGACAGGGCGGAGAGGCAGGTCCTTGCTTCTGGGCTGGGGGGGGGGGGGGCACAGGAGCTGCCCCCTCAGGCTTTGCTCTTCAGATTAAGGGGAACCTGGCAGGAGTTTTGAGGCAAGAGTTTTGACGCCCTGTCTCTCCAGAACTGGAGACCACCCAGCAAAGCACATGACAACGTGAAGACCAGGCTGCCGGATCAGGCCAATGGCCCATCCAGTCCAGATGCAGCAGCTCAAAAAGCCAATGCAATTCTGGGCTGCATCAATAGGAGTATAGCATCTAGATCCAGGGAAGTAATAGTACCACTGTATTCCGCTCTGGTGAGACCTCACCTGGAATACTGTGTCCAGTTCT
This sequence comes from Darevskia armeniaca, assembly GCA_034641395.1. Lineage (NCBI taxonomy): Eukaryota > Metazoa > Chordata > Lepidosauria > Squamata > Lacertidae > Darevskia > Darevskia armeniaca. The sequence goes on from JAWWNF010000106.1 coordinate 695,740, forward strand.
GGGCACCACAGTTCAAGAAGGATACTGACAAGCTGGAACGTGTCCAGAAGAGGGCAACCAAAATGGTCCAAGGCCTGGAAACGATGCCTTATGAGGAATGGCTTAGGCCGGAGCTGGGTATGTTTAGCCTCAAGAAGAGAAGGTTCAGGGGTGATAGGATAGCCATGTTCAAATATTTAAAAGGATGTCATATAGAGGAGGGAGAAAGGTTGTTTTCTGCTGCTCCAGAGAAGCGGACACGGAGCAATGGATTCAAACTACAAGAAAGAAGATTCCACCTCAACATTAGGAAGAACTTCCTGACAGTAAGAGCTGTTCGACAGTGGGATTTGCTGCCAAGGAGTGTGGTGGAGTCTCCTTCTTTGGAGGTCTTTAAGCAGAGGCTTGACAGCCACCTGTCAGGAATGCTTTGATGGTGTGTCCTGCTTGGCAGGGGGTTGGACTGGATGGCCCTTGGGGTCTCTTCCAACTCTAGGATTCTATGATTCTATGATTCTATCTCAACTCAACTCATTTTATTTTGGCTTTAAGCCCATAGACATAACAACCAAAAACAGAGACAGCACAGTCTGGTTTACAATTGCTAACAGTAAAATAGATTAAAAGGGACACTCAATTGAATAAAATATGATAAAAATTAAATTAAAATTTCAAGCTGTCTATAACAATCCATTGCGTTTCTTAAGTGTCAGAATTTGCCATATGTAGGGTTATAATCGAGTCTGAATCTTGCAACAGAAGAGCAAGGTAAGACTCTTCCAAATACCCTGTTAATTTTTGAGTTAATGGAAGTAATAGAGTCTTTCAGGCGGCAGAATACAAGGGGCAGACAAACACTATGTGATGAAGAGATTCAACCGAACGGTTATCACAGGCACATAAGACCAAAACTTGGCCCCTAGAAAATCTATGAAAAAGGACATTTGAGGGGAAGACATTAAACCGTGCTTTAATAAAAGCAAAACTAGCAATAGAAAGAGTTGATAGATAGGCTAGTACTTGAAGTGGGGGTACAATGCGCAGGGATCTCGGTGAGCATGTCCCCCCGCCCTGCATAACATTGCGTTGCAACTCAATATCATCCAATCTTTGAGAGATGGTCTTTTTTTGCTGCATTTAGATCTTGATTCAGCATTTCTAAGGGCGAAATTCCAATAAGCAAAAGTTTGGCGTGAATCTTACCACCCCAGGGGCTTATGAACTCATCGCGCCATAAGCATTGGGCCAGATAATATTCAGGTAATCTGTGCCAGAGTGCTAACCAATAGATAAAAACACGCTTCCACAGGAGCGTCTCCAAGGAAGACATCCTCAGTTCCACGCGTATTGGCCGCATTGCTCACACAGGTGGGGACTGTCAGGAGACGACGGAGGAAATGGCTTTATGGGGATTCAAGAGAGGAGAAATTTGCCAAGGCAGCCCATAGTGGTGCCGCATAACTGACCGTGTTAACTATTCTGTCCTCACAGTGGCCAGCTAGATGCCTATGGGAAACCTGCAAGCAGGATTCGAACCCAAGAGCCCTCTCCCCATCCTGAGGTTTCCAGCAACTGGCATTCAGAAGCATCGCTGCCTCCAAATGTGGATGGCAGAGCAGAGCCATTGTGGCTAGTAGCCCTCAAGAGCCCTCTCCTCCTCCATGAATTTGTCTAATCCTCTTTTAAAGCCGTCCAGGTTGGTGGGCATCCCTGTGTCCTGTGGCAAGGAGTTCCGCAGTTTAACTATGTGCTGCATTAAGAAGGATTTTTATCTGTTTTGAATCTTCCTACATTCATTAAGGGACGCGGGTGGTGCTGTGGGTTAAACCGCAGAGCCTAGGGCTTGCCGATCAGAAGGTCGGCGGTTCGAATCCCTGCGATGGGGTGAGCTCCCGTTGCTCGGTCCCAGCTCCTGCCAACCTAGCAGTTCGAAAGCACGTCAAACTGCAAGTAGATCAATAGGTACCACTCCGGCGGGAAGGTAAACGGCGTTTCCGTGCGCTGCTCTGGTTCGCCAGAAGCGGCTTTGTCATGCTGGCCACATGACCTGGAAGCTGTACGCCGGCTCCCTCGGCCAGCAACGCGAGATGAGTGCCGCAGCCCCAGAGTCGTCCGCGACTGGACCCAAACTTATTTGTATCATCTCTTCCCCCCCAAATAATTGTTATTAAAAAAATTAACAATAAGGACATCAAACATCCTATTTCCACCACCCTCCTTGGCAGCAAATTCCACTGTCGAACAGCTCTTACTGTCAGGAAGTTCTTCCTAATGTTTAGGTGGAATCTTCTTTCTTATAGTTTGAATCCATTGCTCTGTGTCTGCTTCTCTGGAGCAGCAGAAAACAACCTTTCTCCCTCCTCTATATGACATCCTTTTATATATTTGAACAAGGCTATCATATCACCCCTGGACCTTCTCTTCTCCAGGCTAAACATACCCAGCTCCCTAAGCCGTTCCTCATAAGGCATCGTTTCCAGGCCTTTGACCATTTTGGTTGCCCTCCTCTGGAAACGTTCCAGCTTTTCAGTATCCTTCTTGAACTGTGGTGCCCAGAACTGGACACAGTATTCCAGGTGAGGTCTGACCAGAGCGGAATACAGTGGTACTATTCCTTCCCTTGATCTAGATGCTATACTCCTATTGATGCAGCCCAGAATTGCATTGGCTTTTTGAGCTGCTGCATCACACTGTTGACTCATGTCAAGTTTGTGGTCTACCAAGACTCCTAGATCCTTTTCACATGTACTGCTCTCAAGCCAGGTGTCACCCATCCTGTATTTGTGCCTTTCATTTCTTTTGCCCAAGTGTAGTACTTCAAGATGGATTCAAGATGGATCGAGGCAGGTATCTGTTCAGGCGGCGCATCGTTAAACTGTGGAACTCCCTGCCACAGGAGGCAGTGATAGCCACCAACCTGGATGACTTTAAAAGGGAATTAGAGAAATGCCAATTGCTGGAAACCTCAGGAGGGGGGAGGCCTTTGATGCTCAAATCCTGCTTGCAGGTCCCGTCCCGTCCCCAAAGGCACCTGGTTAGCCACTGAGAAGAAAAGGATGCTGGAGATGGGCCCCTTTGGGGCCTGATCCAGCAGCTGGGCTCTCCTTTTCTTCTTGCCAGTCTCTGTTCCAAAGCTGGGGTCCCCCATCCAGGAAAAGCTCCCATGGCGGGGGTGGGGCTGCCTTTGATGTCAGGAGGAAAGGAAACGCCGCCGCTTGCAGAAAGCTAAACAGGAAGCCAGCTAGGCAGAGACACGACACAAGACATTTTGCTGCCGGAGGCAGGAAATCAAAGCAGGGGACCCCCCCTCCCCTATTGATTCACAGCGAACACCACCCACCTGCTTAGGAAATCGTCCAGAGAAAGCCTGGTCAAAGCAGACGGGGTCAGCGCGAGGGCCAGGCAGGTCCGTGGGCCTTGCACAGGAGACTTTCTCCTTCCTGCATCGGCCGAATCCTTTTTTAAAGCTATGTAGGTGGCCATTGCTGCCTCCTGTGGCAGGGAGTTCCATAGGCTAACTATGTGCTGCATAAAGGACATCCTTTTTTAACCTCCACATTGAGGTTCACTGGAGTTCTAATGCTATGAGAGAGGGGCGCAGGCTTTTTCCCCCGCCCACTTTTTCCTGGCCATGCTTAACTCTACAAACTTCTATCATGCAGCCTCTTTTCTCTAAACTAAACATCCCCGAACGCTGCAATCTTTCTTCATAGGGGAGTTGATCGTCCTGCTTGCCCCTTTCTGAACCTTTTCCGGCTCCATTCTGAGGCGAGGCGACCAGAACTGGACACAGTATCCCAGACGCACCACAAGATTTGAATGTCGTCTTCATGATATGGCCTGTTATTTATTTTAAATCCCTTTCCTGATGGTCTCTAGCATGGAATTTCCTCAAGAGCCCCAAACATAATGAATGCTAAGGGCGCCCCCCCCCCCAAAAAAAACCAACCCTCCCATCATGGGAGGGCACTGGAGGTGTAAATACTAGAATACTATCACTGGTTCAAATGTGTTTCCCATTTGTGTTTCCCAATCTTTCAGTGTGGTGGAACCTCCCCTCTGGAACTCCCTGCCTCTTGACATCATGCTGGCTCCGTCGCTTTTCGGCGCCTGCTAAAAACCATTTCCCTCAGACAAGCCCACCCAGATGTTTAGAATGCCAATGTGTTTTTAGTTTATTGCTGGTTTTTAACTTTTTTCATCACAGTCTTCATAGTTTTAACAGCTGATAATCTCACCGTTTTGTTCTTTCGATAAACCGCGTCGAGGCTCTCTACAACCAAGTGATCTAAATAAATTTTATACAGGTGAAACTCGAAAAATTAGAATATTGTGGAAAGGGTAATTTCTTTCAGTAATTAAACTTAAAAGGTGAAACTAATAAATGAGATAGACTCATGACATGCCATGCGAGATATGTCAAGCCTTTATTTGTTATAATTGTGATTATTATTTCGTACAGCTGATGAGAACCCCAAATTAACAATTTCAACTTTGGGGTTTTCATCAGCTGTACACCATAATCATCACAATTATAACAAACAAAGGCTTGACATATCTCGCTTGGCATGTCATGAGTCTATCTCATATATAACTCCAGTAGCTAATGAAAACAGTTGCTTACATAAATGGACTTTTCCACGATATTCTAATTTTTCGAGTTTCACCTGTATATCAAACTAAACAGCTGAAATTGTATTTTGAATACGTGGGAGATTAATTGTTACTGTTTTGAATATTATTGCGCTCTTACCTTCCTTAGTGGGTCATGCAAACCGCTCTTCGGGGAGGGGGTGTGCACTGGGGATGAGTTTATGGAACCAAGGGGGTGGCCCCTAAAAGTTAGGGAACTGCTGATCTTAGAGGGTTCAGGTGATGTTTGCTCACCGGAAGCTAAGTTCTGAAACAGGAAGCAGGAGCCCAGTTCCTCTGCCGTTTCTGGGAAGTGGCCTCTGCGGCGGCAGAAGCAAAGTCACTTTTTGGGGGAGGGGGGTGTTGTATTTCCCCCCCCCCTCGTGTCTATTCTCAGGGTCCTTCCCATTTCCCCAGCCTCAGCTGCCCCTCCTCTGGAGGGAGATTGCATGAGCTAAGCACCCTGGGGCTTGGCAGGCTGGGGGGGAGCAGTCCCTGCGAGCCCCCCCCCCGCAGAGTCTGGCCTCACCGCCACCCGCTGCCTGTTTCGCAACGGTCTCCACACACACCTCGGCCGGCTGCAACCGGGATGCTCAGACACGCGACACCCAACCAGGAGTCACAGTGGGTTTCCTTCTGTGGGGCAACCCTACATTCCTCTTCCCCCTTGCAAAGGACAGGTGTACGTATCAGCAGATCAGAGGCTGGTTATGTTGCCTCCGCCCCCCCCCCCCGATGCTTCAGATGGACAAACGACCTTTTTAATAAAGGCGTCGTAGGACTGTTTGTTCATGTTCACGTGCAGGGAAAAGGAGGGAGCGAAAAAAAGAAGCACAACCGATTTAAAAACAATTGGAATACTGCCGAAGAGAGATGGGTTAGTGACATCCCAGGCGCTGCCCAATCAGTGTTAGAAACTGAGATATGAAGGCTAGGAGCAAAATGACACCTTCAACCTAGGTCATGGGCGCAACAACGGAATGTCTAGGCATGCTTTTTTACAACAAGAATACAAAGCTGAAAATGAACTGCAACTAAAATATTATGTTCATTTTTCACATGGTCTAATCCAGGGGTAGGCAACCTAAGGCCCGTGGGCCAGATGCAGCCCAATTGCCTTCTCAATCCGGCCCGCGGACGGTCCAGGAATCGGTGTGTTTTTACATGAGTAGAATGTGTCCTTTTATTTAAAATGCATCTCTGGGTTATTTGTGGGGCATAGGAATTCGTTCATTATTTTTTTCAAAATATAGTCCGGCCCACCGCATGGTCTCTGCGACGGGGTGAGCTCCCGTTGTTCAGTCCCAGCTCCTGCCCACCTAGAGTTCGAAAGCACGTCAAGTGCAAGTAGATAAATAGGTACCACTCCGGCGGGAAGGTAAACAGCATTTCCGTGCGCTGCTCTGGCTTCACCAGAAGCGGCTTAGTCATGCTGGCCACATAGAAATAGATATACTTTATTGTCACTGTACCACATGTTTACAGTGAGATTAAACGAGCCCCCCTCCCCCCAATCTCTCAGTCCTTGTCACACTCTGTGTGCTGTCATACTACAACCAACCCCGAACGTCAGCTGCAATGTTGCTGTCTTTCATTCAGCAGCCTCACGGCCCACGGGTAGAAACTGTTCTTTAACCTGTTGGTGCGGCTTATCATGTTTCTATCTCTCCTGCCCTCTCAGGCAGGAGAGATAGAAACATGATAAGCCGCACCAACAGGTTAAAGAACAGTTTCTACCCGTGGGCCATGAGGGCAGGAGATTAAAAAGGTGCTGGCCAGGATGGGATTCATCCCTGAGAATGTTCCTCGCTCTTCTGAGGCAACGGTCTCTCGCGATAACATCTAGCGGACTCAGGGGACAGCCCATGGTATCCTGTGCTGTCTTCCCCACCCTCCGTAGGGACTCTCTGTCCATGGCTGTCAAGCCAGCATACCACACCGTAATGAGAGAACACTTTCTATCGTGGACCGATAGAAGGAAATCATCAGTTGCTGTTCAACTTTGTTCTTTCGCAAGACCCTGAGGAAACGAAGTCTTTGTTGGGCCTTCCTAACCACCTGGGCTGTATTAACCTTCTACATGACCCGGAAGCTGTCTGCGGACAAATGCCGGCTCCCTCGGCCTATAGAGCGAGATGAGCGCCGCAACCCCAGAGTCGTCCGCGACTCGACCTAACGGTCAGGGGTCTCTTTACCTTTAGGAATTTGTTCATTATTTTTTTTCAAAATATAGTCCGGCCCACCACATGGTCTGAGGGACGGTGGACCAGCCCATGGCTGAAAAAGGTTGCTGACCCCTGGTCTAGTCCTTGCCCTGCCCACCCCCCTAATATTCTTAAGAGGGTCTCTTCTCCAGTCTTCAGAGAGTAGCTAGAAGTGGAGAGGCAGAAAAAGGTGGTCCTTTCCTTCCACACTGCAGTTTTGCTCTGAAATCTTAGGCGCCGTATTGCGCCCAGAGCTCAGAAACTGCCCGAGCTAATGAATTGCCTTGTTGCAAAACACGCCTTGAACAATGGGAAATTCGAATGCTGCACTCAATCGACCCTGTGCTCAGCCTGCTGCTGCAAAACAGGAGCAGAAGAGTTTCTCGAGTTGCAATTCTGCTGAGGAAACCGTTTTGTTGGAGCAAGCGAAATGATCAGGGGTGGTGGTGGAGCAATTCCCCCCTGTGAGGAAAGGTTGCAGCACTTTTAAAAACATGTCAGTTTCAAGAAAAGGCGAGGAAGAGAAGCGACGTGATAGAAGTTTGCAAAATCACGCATGGCACAGAGCACCTGGTCGGCCACTGTGAGAACAGGATGCCAGACTAGATGGGCCATTGGCCTGATCCTGCAGGCTCTTCTTAGGTTGATAATGTGAAGAGGGCGTTTTCAGAGGGACGCCACTAGCCCTCGGACCTTTGATGCTGGCAAGAGATGAAGCGAGGCAGTCAGGCGTCAGGTGAGCTGGGAAATCCAGGCTGCGTCTCCACCGGCCACATCTGATAACTCAGGTACCCCATGAATCACAGAACTGTACAGTTGGATCATTTGGTCCAACCCCCTGCAATGGAGGAATCCATTGACCAACGTGAGGCTCAAACCCCTGACCCTGAGATGAAGAGCATTATGTTCTACCACCTGAGCCACTCTGGAATAATAATAGTAATAATTATATTAATAATAATTATATTAATAATAATTTATTATTTGTATCCCACCCATCCAGCTGGGTTTCCCCAGCCATTCTGGGTGGTTTCCAACAAATATTAAAATACATTAAAATGTCACACATTAAAAACTTCCCTAAACAGGGCTGTCTTCAGATGTCTTCTAAATGTCAGGTAGTTGTCTATCTCTTTGACCTCTGCTGGGAGGGCGTTCCACAGGGCGGGTGCCACTACCGAGAAGGCCCTCTGCCTGGTTCCCTGTAGCTTTGCTTCTCGCAGTGAGGGAACCGCCAGAAGGCCCTCGGTGCTGGACCTCAGTGTCCTGGCTGGACAATGGGGGTGGAGACGCTCCTTCATGTATACTGGACCGAGGCTGTTTAGGGCTTTCAAGGTCAGCACCAACACTTTGAATTGTGCTCGGAAACGTACTGGGAGCCAATGTAGCTCTCTCAGGACCAGTGTTATGTGGTCTCGGCGGCCACTCCCAGTCACCAGTCTAGCTGCCGTATTCTGGATTAATTGCAGTTTCCGGGTCACCTTCAAAGGTAGACCCACATAGAGCGCATTGCAGTAGTCCAAGCGGGAGATAACTAGAGCATGCACCACTCTGGCGAGACAGTCTGCGGGCAGGTAGGGTCTCAGCCTGCGTACCAGATGGCGCTACTCTGTCAATCACCCCCGCAGCCTGATTGTGGTCAACTCCAAGGTGGTGGGGTCAGTTATTCCTTTCCATCTCTTCCTGGCTCTGCTTCTCTGCTGATGTTACATTAGGCAAATCCAGCCATTTGCATGGAACAGCTGCTTTTGCATGCCAGGTATAATGGGAGAAGAAACGCCCTGAGAGATGGGGATGGAGGAATTAAAGGCGGAATTAACAAGGGAGGCAAAGCGGAGGTTGCGGTGGGGAGAGTCTCTCTCCTCCGTAGAAAGGACTTTTGGCCCAGGGACTCGAAAGGTGTCCCTTTGGCTTTCTATCCCGGTTGCCGAGGAACTCTGTGGGGCCCAGAATCTTGCGGTTTCTCCGGAAGAGGAAGACGGTTCCCTCCTCGCACGGACTGCTTTGCACATCTCAGCATCCCACCCCTATAACGAACAAAGGGTGATTGATCTGGACGTTGGGCAAAAGGCCAAGAAAGGCAGCCAGGAAAGGGACCACGTGCACAATGCAAATACTTGGCCAGGATCTTAGCAAGGGGGGGAGGGGGGGAATTTGGCTAAGCCAGGATTTTACCACAAAGCCAACCAATTTGCACTTCCCGAAATGTATGAATATGTCCTTTGAAATTCCCTCTCCCCCAAGTTTTGCAATGCAGTCCTCCAATCGAGAACACGTGTACAAAATTCAAGTAACCATAAAAACAATGTACAGAAATGGATTAATATTCGTAGAAACTGCTTGCAAGAAGGGACTGCAGGGTTTCCATCAGCTCAGCTGACCGAGCAGCGACTTTTTTGGCCTCTCCTCCCTTTGAAACCTTTTCATCCCAGCTTTCCCTTGCAAGAACTCTGCAACTGAGAATTAGCGCCCAAGTTTGTGTTTTCCTCATCCCTCCCAACCCCTTTTCCTTTTGTGTCGTGTCTTTTAAACTGCTCCACCTGGCACAGGAAAAGAAATTCTGCGCAGCACTAGATGGAGGAGCCTTTTAAAGAAAAGAAAGAAACCTTTTTTTATCTTTCCTTTCCAGGGAGGAAAAGCCTTCTCCTAAGGCCACCGATGGATTTCACTGCTTTCCCACGTAGCAATTCTCGTTTTGTACTGGCCTCGCTGTTGTCTTCATGTCCCATGGCTTAGGCACCTCAAGGGGGACGCGAGAGAGTTCAACAACAAAAGCGGGGGGCAGGAAACAGGAAGCCAACACCCAAAGGAGCCGGCTTGCGCCAGGGCGAAAGAGAGTAGGGCCACAGGCAGAGAACATCCATTTGTCGAAAAGAGGATTAGACAAACTCAGGGGTCAGCAACCTTTTCCAGCCGTGGGCCGGCCCACCATCCCTCAGACCATGTGGTGGGCCGGACTATATTTTGGGGGAAAAATAATGAACAAATTCCTATGCCCCACAAATAACCCAGAGATGCATACTATATAATAAAGTTGCTGTGTCCCTGCGTCCAGTCCGTGTGTCATGGAATTGCGCTACTGCGCATGTCCATGTCCCACACGGACACAGGGATTGGAGCGGGTGGAGAGGGGGGCGTGTCCGAGAGGCAGCGGCGGCGCACTTGCGTTGTCAGTTGCGCCAGCGCCGCTGCCTCGCACGGACGCAGAGCCCAATCCCCGCGGCCCCGAGGCCTAGCAGCCTGGGACGGCCCATCCAACGGAGCGCCGGTGCTCCGGAAGCCAAGGAGGGCCGACCCATCCTCGCCGCCGCTACCGCCGCCGCTACAGCCGCCCCCAGGGAAAAAGAAGAAGGGGGAGGGAGCCCCTCTCCACCCCCCAGCGGCCACTGTTCTAGCGCCCGACGGGGGAAGCGGCCCGAGGAGGACGCCGTGGCTGAGGCGGGATTTGAACCCGGGCCTCCTCGCCTCCTCCTCCTGGGGCTCTGCCTCCTCCTGCCTCCTCCTCCTCTAGCGCCCGTTATTTAACGGGCTAACTTCAACTAGTTTTAAATAAAAGCACACATTCTACTCATGTAAAAACACACTGATTCCCAGACTGTCTGCGGGCCGGATTGAGAAGGCGATTGGGCTGGATCTGGCCCACGGGCCTTAGGTTGCCTACCCCTGGACAAACTCAAGGGGAAGGATAGGCCGATTCGTGGCTATTTTCCACAATGGTTCTGCTCAGCCTCCGCGGCTGGAGACAGCTACGCTTCTGAATACCAGTTGCTGGAAACCGCAGGATCCTGCCAGCGATTTCCCCACGGCGGCATCTAGTTGGCCCCAGTGAGAACAGGATGCTGGCCTAGATGAGCCACTGTCCTGATCCAGCAGGCGCTTCTCATGCGCCTATGGAACCTCCGGGTCCAGAGGCAGTCTATCTCGACTCTGAGGTTCATAGAATCATAGAGTTGGAAGGGACCCAAAGGGTCATCCAGTCCAACCCCCTGACAAGCAGGAAACACCATCAAAGCATTCCTGACAGGTGGCTGTCAAGCCTCTGCTTAAAGACCTCCAAAGAAGGAGACTCCGCCACACTCCTTGGCAGCAAATTCCACTGTCGAACAGCTCTTACTGTCAGGAAGTTCTTCCTAATGTTGAGGTGGAATCTTCTTTCTTGTAGTTTGAATCCATTGCTCCGTGTCCGCTTCTCTGGAGCAGCAGAAAACAACCTTTCTCCCTCCTCTATAGGACATCCTTTTATATATTTGAACATGGCTATCCTATCACCCCTTAACCTTCTCTTCTCCAGGCTAAACATACCCAGCTCCCTAAGCCGTTCCTCATAAGGCATCGTTTCCAGGCCTTGGACCATTTTGGTTGCCCTCCTCTGGACACGTTCCAGCTTGTCAGTATCCTTCTTGAACTGTGGTGCCCAGAACTGGACACAGTATTCCAGGTGAGGTCTGACCAGAGCGGAATACAGTGGTACTATTCCTTCCCTTGATCTAGATGCTATACTCCTATTGATGCAGGTTCCCAGGGGTATTCAGCCACTGTGAGAACAGGATGCTGGGCCGGGTTGGGGGGTGGCCTTCGCACGGATCCAGCAGAGCTCTAGCAAGGTTCTTGCCTATGTCACTCAGCCCAGGCTCTGCCTCCATCCTGAGCCGCCAACCCTAGGCTTTGGGGGAAGAATGCAAGGTGTGGGGGCCGTGGGTGACTCCCGTGTTACTGACCGGGCAACGGGGCAGCGAAGGAGATTGCGGGCTGGGCAGGAGCCTCGTCTCCCGGGCACCCAGCCAAGGGCCTCATCTCTGACTCATCGGAAAGGGAAGGAACCAAGGCATCACCGGTTTCCCACCCTCCGGCCAGCCGACAAACCTCCCTCTCCTCGCGGCTCTGCCACTAATGCTGCCGGGCTGGGGTTTCCCAGCAAAGGAGGATCCTGCCCATTGCCCAACACACTGGGGGAGAGCTGGTGTCAGCAGGCACATCGGCAAAAGACGGTAGGCATAGAATGAAGCTGAAGGATGGAGAAAAGAAAGGACTTCTGCACACAGTTAAGCTGTGGAACTCCCTGCCACAGGAGGCAGTGGGGGCCACCAGCTCGGGTGGCTTTGAAAGAGGATTAGACCGATTCAGGGAGGAGGAGAGGGCTGTGGGTGGCTGCTAGCCAGAATGGCTCTGCTCTGCTTCTGAATAATAATAATAATAATAATAATAATAATAATAATAATTTATTATTTATACCCCACCCATCTGGCTGGGTTTCCCCAGCCACTCTGGGCAGCTTCCAACAGAATATTAAAATGCAATAATCTATTAAACATTAAAAGCTTCCGAAACAGGGCTGCCTTCAGATGTCTTCTAAAAGTCTGGTAGTTGTTTATCTCTTTGACATCTGGTGGGAGGGCGTTCCACAGGGCGGGAGCCACCACCGAGAAGGCCCTCTGTCTGGTTCCCTGTAATCTCACTTCTCGCAGTGAGGGAACCGCCAGAAGGCCCTCGGAGCTGGACCTCAGTGTCCTGGCTGGGCGATGGGGGTGGAGATGCTCCTTCAGATATACTGGACTGAGGCCATTTAGGGCTTTAAAGGTCAGCACCAATACTTTGAATGCCAGTTGCTGGAAACTGCAGGAGGGGAGATCTGCTCTCGCACTCGGGTCCTGCTTGTGGGTTTCTCACAGGTTTCTGGTTGGCCACTGGGAGAAGAGGATTCTAGATGTGATGGATGAATGGCCTGATCCAGCAGGCTTTCCTTAGGTTCTTATGATTGTCCCGCCTTTAAGGGAGGGTAACGAATGGACTTGCATTTATTCCTAGATTGCAGGGGGTTGGGCTAGATAACCCTTGAGGTCCCTTCCAACTCTACCATTCTATGATTCTATGACTTGGAATTGGGCTCTGTCAGAGATGCGTCAGTAATTTCACAGAGGCTCAGCAGCTCAGGAGGCAGAGCCCAGGAAATAGGCACTATAATATTAAGCCGAGTGGCCCAGTGGGCTTCCCTTACAGCTTCCAGGCAACCAGACGCGCTCTTCGGATCGAACCCACGGCTTCTACTGCCCAGCCAGCTCACAAGCGGAACAACGCAAGTGGTTCCCACCAAGGAGGAGTCCAGCAACACACACACACACACACACACACACACACACACACACACACACACACTGCAATTTAAGAAACCAAGAACTGAGAACCGGGTCAAGTCCGAAGCGGAAGTGTTCAATCCCTGGGCGAGGGCTCAAACACACGCAGAGCGCATGATGTGCAGAGAAGCCCAAGGAACAGGCGACGGCGGCTCAAGGCGCTTCTAGGCACGGGGAGAGCATCTACCCATTTTACAGGCGGCAGCTAGGAAGACCGAGATGGCGCTCAAATGCACCACAAGACACTCATGACCACAACCCAGGGCAGAGACTCCTAGGAAGAGGTGGGAACTGACTCGGAGGGGAAAGCAAGAGCGCATGGGGGTTTAATTCAATTCAACAACCCTTTGAATTCCCAAGCAATCGTTCGTTCAAGTCAGGTCTCCTGTTCAATGGCCATTTTCACATTTCTTTCTTTCTTTCTTTTTTTAATGACAGCACACTTTTCCTCCAAGGAGCTCAAGATGGTGCACATAGTTCTCACAACAACCCTTCCCCAGCCACTCTGGGCGGCTTCCAACAAAATATTAAAATACAATGGTCTATACTCTATTAAACATTAAAAGCTTCCCTAAACAGGGCTGCCTTCAGATGTCTTCTAAAGGTCTGGTAGTTGTTGTTCTCTTTGACATCTGGTGGGAGGGCATTCCACAGGGTGGGTGCCACTACCAAGAAGGCCCTCTGACTGGTTCCCTGTAACTTGGCTTCTCGCAGTGAGGGAACCGCCAGAAGGCCCTCGGAGCTGGATCTCAGTGTCTGGGTAGATTGATGGGGGTGGAGACGCTCCTTCAGGTCTACTGGACTGAGGCCGTTTAGGTTAGGCTGAGTGACAGCAACTGGCCCCCAAAGGTCACCCCACGAACTTCATGGGCTGAGTGGGGATTCGAACCCTGGGCTCCCAGCACTCTAACCACTATGCCATGTTGGCTCCTACACCACCCGTGGTTTCCAGAACAATGGTGACTGTTTGACCTAAACAGTAGAGCAAGGGTTGCCCAGCTCGGGGGGGGGGGTCTGGGGACGTAATATTGCAAAGGAGCAATTGCATCCGCAACTCTGCGCATAGGTCAGCCATGCGCAATCCCTCCCGTCAGCAAATAGGCTTGGAAAGAGGGTTTGCTCCCCCTTCCTTTCTGGAAGATGCAACTGCAGCCTCCCTCTGGCCAACAGCTAAGCTACTTTTTTTCAAGAGCCAGAGAAGCGCTTTGTGGGCACCCATGGGTGCTGTGCTGGCAGCAAGGACACTAAAAGCAGGCTAACTAGCGATTATGGCTGCAATCCCGCTGCCTGTTCATGGGAGCGGGAGCCACGGATCTCTACGGGGCTTGCTTTCGAGGAGACCTGGCTAGGACTGTAAGGTAGAGCATTTGCGCTGTGGAAGAGGGCTCCCTCCCTGCTTTGCACCTAGCTCCAGCCACGGCCCAAATCCCACGCCAGGAGCATTCGCAAACCATTAGCTATCACCAGCCTGGTCAGAGGTGATGGGATGCCCCCAGCAGCTTCCTTCCTGGGTTCTACCGTGAAGACTCGAGGAGGCCATCGGTCAAAAGAACATCGGAATAGGACCACTGTGGGATCAGGCCTAGGACCCTCATACCTACGGGACCGCCTCTCCTGGTATGCCCCGTGGAGGACCTTACGGTCCACAAATAACACTTTGGAGGTCCCGAGCCTCAGGGTTAGACTGGTCTCAACTAGGGCCAGGGCCTTTTCAGCGCTGGCCCCGACTTGGTGGATTGCTCTGTCACAAGAGACCAGGGCCCTGTGGGATTTGACATCTTTCCGCAGGGCCTGCAAGACGGAGCTTTTCCGCCTGGCCTTCGGCTTAGACTCACTCTGACCCCTTATATGGGATTTGGCATATAAATTTTCCCTTGGCTTTTTTGCTGGCCCATGTAGGACCAGCATGGCTAGTTGGCTTGGGTGAATTTCCTCCCTTTATGGCAGGGGTTCCCAAACTAAGGCCCAGGGGCCGGATGCGGCCCAATCGCCTTCTCAATCCGGCCCACGGACGGTCCGAGAATCTGCGTGTTTTTACATGAGTAGAATGTGTCCTTTATTTCAAATGCATCTCTGGGTTATTTGTGGGGCACAGGAATTCGTTCTTTTTTTTCTTCAAAATATAGTCTGGCCCCCCACAAGGTCTGAGGGACGGTGGACCGGCCCCCTGCTGAAAAAGTTTGCTGACCCCTGCTTTATGGTCTTGATTTATGGGCTACTACTACAATGAGGCTGCATTTTAAGCTGTATTTTAAGCATATTTTAATTAACTGTTTGTTTGTTGTTTTTTCTATTACGTTTTATTGTGATTTATATTTGGCGTTAGCCACCCTCAACCTGGCCCTGGCCAGGGTATAAATAAAATATTATTATTATTATTATTATTATTATTATTATTATTATTATTATTATTATTATCCAGCACCCTGGTCTCCCAGTGGCCAACCAGATGCCCCAGAAGGAAGCCCAAACGCAGGATCCTAGCGCAAGATTAGCACCCTCCCATCTTGCTGTTTCCATCAACTGGGATTCAGAAGCTGCCTCTAACTATGGCGGCAGAGCGCAGCCATCCTGACAACCCTCTCCTCCTCCACTCATTTATCTAATCCCCGTTTAAAGCCTCCCAAGTTGGCAGCCATCACTGCCTCCTGTGGCAGGGAGTTCCGTAGTTCCGGATGAAGGAGGACTTTCTTTTCTCTGCCCTCATCCATCCACAGTGTCTGGGCTTCATGTTCAATATTCAAGACTCTAGGGATTGGGCCCTGTCAGGGTTTGAGCCCTGCTCCCATGATGCCTCCAAACAAGGACCCCAACGGAGGCCTCCACAGCAGTAGGAAGCCGCCCTGTGGCTTGCGGCGCTGCGAAATCCGCTGCGAGCCAAAGGCCTGCCCTTCCTCCCCCTCGCAGGTTCCTGTTTCCCCTCCCCGGGGCTCTTTCGTCAGCCTCAAGCCTCAGCCCTTCGCTTCCCCCGTCTCCGGGAAGCTCCTCCTCACGAAGCCACTCCTGCCGCCAGAGCCTGGCCGAGGCTCAAATCCCAGCCAAACTGCCTGCCTCTCCTGCCCTCGCGCAAACTGGACTGCAAACGTTCCGTTGTCCCCGAGTCCGGTGGGCTGCTCGGCTCCTGAGCACGGCACCTGGCAATGCCACTAACTGCTGGCGTCAGAGGCTTCGAGCGCAACACAATGCGGATAGCACACAGAGGTCCACGAATAACAATAGTTTAAGGGCCCCGGGCCCCAAAGAAGCCAGATTATCCTCCACCAGGGCCAGGGCTTTGTCAGTGTTGGCTCCGACCTGGTGGAATGCTCTGTCCCATGAGACTAGGGCTCCTTCCGCAGGGCCTGTAAGACAGAGTTATTCCGCCTGGCCTTCAATCTAGCCTGATCCCCCTATTCCTTTTTCTCCCTTCCCTTTTTTCTGAAGAAACCCTTCTGGGTCCCCACATTAAAATTCTTCCCTGGTCTCCCTACTGGCCTAGCAGGACTAACTTGGCCAGTTAGCCCTGGTGATCCCACTGGTGTTTTTTATGCTGTTTTTATGCTGTTTTTAACTGTTTTTAAAGTTGTTTTTAATCATTGTTTTGTATTTGTTGTTCGACGCCCTGAGCCCGGTTTTTGGACCGAGAAGGGCGGGGTATAAATAAAAATTTAATATTATCATTATTATTTATTAGAGCACTCTGGGACGGCACCCTTCGCCCCGGAAAGCTTGCCTATTCAACTTTGGGGTCTAATGGAGAGGGGGTGAGTTTTGAGGACCTGGAAGCCGCTTCTGCCTGTCCTGTTTCGCCTCCTTCCTAGGGAGATTCTTCACAGTCTCTGGGGCAGAGGGTTGGATCCTGCTTGTGGGTTTCGCACAGGCCCCTGTAAGAACAGGATGCTGGACCAGATGGGAACCTGGCCTGATCCAGGAGGCCTTGTATTCTTACATTCTTGTGCTCAAGTCCTGCAAGCAGGGCTTTCCTCCCTCTGTCCCAACCCTGGAACTTGATTGAGGACCGATGCAAGAAAAGACCCAGCGGCCCAGGGTTCTAGGGCGATGAGAGGCAGGTTTCGCTCCCTCCCCACACAGGCTGCAAAGATGTTCCCAAATGCGGGTGGCGCTGTGGGTTAAACCACAGAGCCTAGGGCTTGCCGATCAGAAGGTCGGCGGTTCGAATCCCCACGACGGGGTGAGCTCCCGTTGCTCGGTCCCTGCTCCTGCCCACCTAGCAGTTCGAAAGCACGTCAAAGTGCAAGTAGATAAATAGGTACCGCTCCAGCGGGAAGGTAAATGGTGTTTCCATGCGCTGCTCTGGGTCGCCAGAAGCGGCTTAGTCATGCTTGCCACATGACCCGGAAGCTGTCTGCGGACAAATACAGGCTCCCTCAGCCTATAGAGCGAGATGAGCGTGCAACCCCAGAGTCAGTCACAACTGGACCTAATAGTCAGGGGTCCCTTTACCTTTAAGGGGCATAGCTGTCAACCCTCCCTTTTTTTGTGGGAAACTCCCTTATTCCAATGTCGTTTCCCGCTGCTATCCCAGATTGTTGCTATCCCTTAAATTCCCCGGATTTCCAAGGAAGCAGCTCCTCTCCCTCCCTGCCGGCCAGGGAGGCTCCTCAGCTGCGTTGCTCGGCTGCCAATAAGGAGTGTGAGACCGACTGGGGGCGGAGCTTGCATGCCTTGTGCAGCCAGACCCTCACGCCCAACCAGACAGACAGCCTGCCTGCCGTCTATGCGCTTGCTCTTTCGCTCACCCATTCGCGCGCAGCCTCTGGAGCGCAGGGTGGCGAGGCTACTTGGTGCCATTGCACCACCCTCACAGCATCCCTTATTTTCAAATCTGAAAATTCCCAAAAATCCCTTATTTTCAAATCCGAAAGTTGACAGCTATGTTAAGGGGTCATCCCGACTTCTGCTCGTCCAGCCACTTTCCCCCGGGGAAAGCCGCTCGAGTTGGGAGCCAACTTCCATAGGGTTTCCTTCAGATGAACAGTTGCTCCGATTTAGTGCTCAAAGGCAGGTCACCCAGGGATAAGTGAAAAATCACTTAGACCTGTGCTTTCTAGGTGCGGGGCGATCGGAAGTGCGAATTAACCCCAAGCCTCTCACGGGCATGAAGCACTGGGACCGACCCACCTGCCTGGGCTTTGCTTATTTCACAGAATCATCGGATTGTAGAGTCGGGGAGGGACCCCACCAGGTCATCTAGTCCAACCCCCTGCAATGCAGCGTGACCAAGGCCCAGCAGGGTCTATAGGAGGTTGGACTATTTGACCCCTGGTGTCCCTTTCCAACTGCACAATCTTGTGATTCTCCCTCTTCCGCCTGGCAAGCGGGGCTTCGCTCAGCAGCTCAGAACCAAAGAAACCCCTAACAGATTCTTCTTGCTACCCGGACATTTTTGCAAAGGAGGATTTCCTGGCCACTCACATTCCGCACCTCCCTTCAAAATGCAACGCTTAATACGAAACGTTTTGTGGCTTGCCTTTTTCTTCTCATTTTCCGTATCCCTTTGGGTAAAACTAGCTGGCTGCAGAATCCTAACTGTGCCAATCCAAAAACAATAAGGCCGACTGAATTCCAATGGGGCTTCCTACCGGGTGAGCAGGGTCAGGATTGCAGCCTTAGAAAATTAGGTCCTTTCAAGGGCAGCAGCGAGAGAACCTGCCAATTGGATGTAGCTGGCAAATGAAGCTGCGGAGAGCTAGCCCAGATGCAATTCCATGAGCCACATGGTCAGGGAGGGAGTCCCTCCTGCCCTCGTTGGCATCAGCCGACTTCCTTAACAACCAAACAAAAACACAGCTCCTCCAGGCTGGAGAGTCGCCGGATCACAGCACATCTGGTTCCCATAAAAGCAGCCGGGACAACCCAGAGGACCCTCGCATCGCGGTGGAAAGAGGGGGTCGTTTTGGGGGGGGCACAGTTTTGTACTGGGGGTGCCTCTGTTTGAGCTCCCAGGAAAGAGAAATCAGGGCAGAGAAAAGGAAGCACTTATTCAAGCAGCACACGGTTCACCCCTGGAACTCCCTGCCACAGCGATGGCCACCAACTTGGATGGCTTTAGAAAAGGATTAGGCAAATTCATGCTGGAGGAGGAGACCATTGATGGCTTCTGGCCAGGTTAGCTCTGCTCTGCCTCCACAGTTTGGGGCAGCAATGCTTCTGAGCACCTGTTGCCGAGAAACATTCATCTATTTTATCTTCTTATTTATCTATCTGCCTGCCTGTCTGTTTGTTATTAGATATTTATTTTCCACCTTGGTCCTAGTCCTCATTTAATCCCCACAACAGCCCTGTGAGGTAGGCAGGCAGGCAGGCAGGCAGGGCTGAGAAAGGCAAAGGCCACGCCCTGCAAGAGTGATGCAAAAACCTGGTCGGCACGCAGAGAAAGCCTCCACGTGCCAAGTTATCTCGGCTTGTGTCTCCTAAGGCAGCAGGTGCCTGAGCTGAGCTGCACCGTCACCGGCGAGCTGCCCCGCAATAGCGAGATGTGCAAAACCGAAGCAGGCTCACTGCGTTCGGAGTCGGGGATGCAACTGGGAAGTGCGAAACGTTCTGCAGGCCTCCAAAAGAAAGAGTGGCTGTCAAATCAGTTAGCCTGAAGGAGTCTGCCGTCCAGCAGTCCATTTATAGCTGGGGCTGAAAGGCGATGTTTTTCAGGGTGCCGGTGAAGTAGCCATGGGCAACCCAAGAAGGAGGTCTTAGGATCTTGGGGGGATATGAGAAGGGGTCTCTTCTCAGGGCATTGTCAGACTGTGCAAGGCAGCAGAGGATGCTCTAGCTGTGATGCCTGTGATTGCAGGGGGTGGGGCTAGATGACCCTCAAGGGGCCCTTCCAACACTCTATGGTTTTCTCAAAATGGATAAAACAGCTCAGAACTGTCTCCCCGGGGCAGGAGGAGAGGCTGGGGCTGAGGCACACTTTCCACAGCGGTGTCTCAACCAGGGGGAAGTACAGAAAAGGAACTTTGGATCATCGTCGATTGCACCCAGTTCCTCATTGAAAGTGGGGGGGGGGCGGCAGAGGCTCGCAGCTGAATCAGCACCCCACGGGCTTGGGCAGCCTCCGCCAACCTGGCGCCCTCTGTCCCCCCACCAGCCCCAACACCGTGCTGGCAGGGGCAGGTGGCAATCCTAGCAGTCGAACCCCAGGCCGTCTGGAGGGTCCTAGGATAGCAAAGGCTGATCCACAGTACAAACGAAGGGACTTGGTTTGCTTTTTTAGATACAACCTTCTTTCTGGACGCCACAACAGCTGCTAGAATACTTCTTGCCAAGAATTGGAAGACCCAAGTGCCACCTACATTGGACGAATGGCAGGTGAAGATGATGGACGTTATGGAGAGAAGACACGGCGGAGGAAGATTGGCAGGAATTCAAAATTTATTTGAAGAAATATTACGGAATATAAAATTGAAAAACTCTCAGAGGAGGAGTTATAGGCTTTCGGTTTAAAATGATAGCTTTTAAAGGAACTGTTATTTAGGTAAATTTAAGAAATTGCAATAGAGGAATGATAAGTATTATATAGATGTTATGAAATATGAAAATGAAACTGTTACGGATCATATAGATGGAAGAAACCGAGAGAAGTCACCTAACTTTGTTAATGAAAGATGGATGAAAAACAAAAATTTTCTTTTCTTTTCTTTTTGTGTGTTATTGTTTAATTGTATTTTTGTTTGTTAAAACTGATTAAAAATATTTTTTAAAAAATTAAAAATAGTTTGCTGTTTTTAAAAAAAGCAGACGGGAGCAGACAGATTTCACGGAGGAGGAAAGATCTATCGCTACACATGATAGCTAAATGGAGCCTCCATGCTCAGTGGCTCTCTACCTCTCCGGAACAGGACAAAGAACCAGGAGCCAGGAGCAAGGAGGTAAAGTGGCCCCACAGCAACCGAGGTTCTGGGGTTTCATTTTCCCAGCAAAGCTGCCCCAAAGGAGGCGTTGCATTTTGCAGCACCGGCAGCGGGTTGGGCTGGACGACCTCTGGGGAGCCCTTTTCACACTGTGAGTCAAGGCTTCCTGCTGCTGCTGCTGCCACCAGCAGCAGATCGAACTCTGTGACTCAAGGAGGTCCTTCCCAGCCGGGGTTTCCAAGCAGCTCACGTCACCCGGCTGGAAAGTCCCTCCCAGGCCAGGGGGTTCGAGGTCCCATTGACAACATCTCCATCTGAAGTTGGAGGGCGGCTGGAGAAACTGAGGAAAGGCTCCGGGAGGTTTGGGGCATGAGAGGATCACGCAGCAGCTCGGATCGAGGCCGCCACAACGGATCCAGCCAAAACAAGCCAGTCTCAAGGTGTCAGTTCTGGAATCCCGTTCAGCCTCACGTCCAGCCCAAATCTCCGGGCAAAGGACCATGGTTGCGTGGTGGGACACCTGCCCTGCATGCAGAAGACCCCTTGGGTCTCCAGCTGATTTGGGGCTACAATTCCCATCATCCCTGACCACTGCCCCACCTGCTAGGGATGATGGGAGCTGTAGTCCAAAAACAACAGACGACCCAAGGTTGGGAAACCCTGGCTTAGAGCGGGCCTGGGAGAGACCAGAGTTCGAATCCCCCACTCGGCCATGGAGCTCACTCGGTGCCATCTTGGGCCAGCCACTCACTGACCCTCACCCTGTCCTACCTCGCAGGGTTGTTGCAGGGATTAAATGCAAAGGGAGAAGCCCTGTAAAGCCACCATGAGCTTTAAATGCATAAATAAACTCAATAAATAAAAAGTCAATCGCAGCATCTCCTGGTGGGGCTGGCAGAGCCCCCCTGCCTGAACCCCTGGCCAGCTGCTGCCAGTCAGTGCAGACAGTACACAGCTCGAGGGAGCAATCCTCTCCCTCCTGCCAACGTCCCCCAGAGACGGCGCTGAAGCTTCTCCTCCATTTGGCTCCGCCAAAACCCATTCAAAAAATGCCGGGGAGGACACGTGACACAAACAGACCCCCGCCTCAGGACTGTACCATCTCAACAAGCCAAAAAAGGGGGGGTGGAATCGCGCGTTTCAGGAACTCCCCCTGCCTTAGAAGCCGCGACTTGATGTCCTAGAATTTACCTGCCCGGCTGCTCCGAAAACACACGTGTGCGCCCGTGCCCACGCGCGGGGAAACTGCCCTAGCGCCGAAGGTCGTGTGAACGGGCAGAAAGGCGGAGTCGGGAGCCGAGTTGGGAAACTTGGGCGCCAGCTCAGCCACCCCCAGATTTACTCGCGAGTCAGCCCCGATGAACCCGCCCCGGTTCCGGAGCCAGAGGGCGGCTGGCGGGGCAGGCGGGGCCCCCCTGCTCCCGGAGCCCCAGGATCGGGAAGGAGGGAGACAGACTCAGCCCATCCCGGCGCAGCCCAGAAGCAGCGCGCACTCTGCCCATGCCCCGGGGCTCCTCTTCCTGGGCGCGCCTTGCGCAAAGGGAGCGTGGCGCGCGGGGTTCGCCCCGTCGGCGAGCCGGACGGACACCCACCTGGGCTCATGGCGCTCGGCCGGGCGGGCGGCTCCGTCGCTGCTGCTGCTGCTGCTCGTCGCCTCGGAGGAAGTGAGCGAGGAAGGGGAAGGAGCAGAGGCTCGCTCGCCGCCGGGGAAGGGGCTCGGCAAGCCGGGCGGCGGCGGCGGCGGCGCGCCACACCCCTTGACGGCGCCCGGGCGGGGCGGGCACAGGGCACAGCAGCCAAGGCAGCAGCTGGACAGGGACCGGGGCCGCCTCGGCCTCGCCCGCCCCGTCCTCCACTGCGCCAAAGAGGCCCGGGGGCAGCCGCGCCGCCGGGTCCTGGCTGGCCGGCAAGCAGGTCCCTGCCCCGAGGAGCTTGCCCGAGCTTGCCTTCCGCCACAGGGTCGTGGCGTTGGAAGGGGTCGTTAAGCCCAGCCCCCTGCAAGGCAAGGGTCGCAGCTGAAAAAGCATAGAATTTTAGAGCTGGGAGGGACCTCCAGCGGTCATCTAGTCCAACCCCCTGCAACGCAGAAATCTCAGCTGGATCATACATGGCCGCCTCGGCTGGAAAACCTCCAGTGAAGGAGAGCCCACGTCCGTTCCGCTGTCGAATAGCTCTTGCTATCACAAAGCACTTCCAATAGCTTGGTTGTGATCTCGACCTTGCCCTTGGTTGGAATTCGGAGCAGGACTGCCTCTGGATGTGGAGGTTCCATTAAGCTGGCCGGGCTAATACCAGCTGGCCAGCCTTTTGCCCTTCAGTCGGTTTCCTAGCTTCCAGCAATGCCAATTTGGACAGCCTTACAAGACGACTGTACAAATTCATTAACAAGGAAGTTACGGGTGGCTAGCAGCCACAATGGCTCTGCCCTGCCTGCAAAGTCAGAAACGCTTCCAAATGCCAGCTTCTGGGAACCACGGGAGGGGAGAGTTGCTCCTGCGCTCGGATCCTGCTCGCTGGCTTCCCACAGGCATCTGGTCAGCTACTGTGAGAACAGGATGTTGCGTGAGATGAGCCACTGGCCTAATCCAGCAAGCTCTTCCTATGTTCCCCTCTTCCAGCCATCAAACTGCCCAGGGCCTTGGCTGCATCTTTTGTAGCAGTGATTTCCATACATACAGTTTGAAGGATGCTGGAGCCAAGAAGCTGTGCCAAGATCTGATGGATCTGTGATCTCAGGCTTTGCAGGAGGCTGGGCTCTGCTCTGAGAGCCTGTATGGAGCAGTGGGTTGGACCACGTGGATTTAAAAGAGGATTGGTCAAATTCATGCAGGGGAGGGCTATCGATTGCTACTTGCCACCATGACTGTGCTCTGCCCCCGCGGTCAGGGGCTGCAATGCTCCTGTATACCAGTTGCTGGAAACCACAGGAGCGGGGAGAGGGCTCTGGTGCTCAGATCCTGCTTGCTGGCTTCCCATAATAAGGGGCATCTGGCTGGCCACTGTGAGAACAGGATGCTGGACTGGAGGGGCCACTGACCTGATCCAAAAGGCTCTCCTTACTCCTACGTCAGTGTGGTGTAGTGGTTAAGAGCGGTAGACTCGTAATCTGGTGAACCGGGTTCGCGTCTCCGCTCCTCCACATGCAGCTGCTGGGTGACCTTGGGCTAGTCACACTTCTCTGAAGTCTCTCAGCCCCACTCACCCCACAGAGTGTTTGTTGTGGGGGAGGAAGGGAAAGGAGATTGTGAGCCGCTTTGAGACTCCTTCGGGTAGTGATAAAGGGGGATATCAAATCCAAACTCCTTCTTCTTCTTCTTCTTCTTTTGTTATGACCTGCATATCACAGCACTGCTCTTCCTACTTTCAGTCGCCAACGATGGAGGACGCTGGAAGGGCCCTGGCAAACAGAGCTGGAGCCAGGTGGGTTAAGATCTGCAAATCTGGCTCTTCAAATCTGGGCAGAGGGCCTCATCTAGGCCTGTAGGGGATGGCAGGAGATGGAGAAGCTATTTTGCCTAAAATTGTAGTTGCCTGGTTTGGGGTTTGATGTTGCCCACCTCGCCTGTATCGCACATTGGGTGCCACGAACCCACACCAGTTATTCTCCAGTTCAGAATGCGTGGAGGAGAGGACTATCAATTATGATTTTAAAAAAGAAGGGTAAAAGACGCCTGGGCAGTTAAGTCCAGTCAAAGGCGACTATGGGGTTGCGGCGCTCATCTCGCTTTCAGGCCGAGGGAGCCGGCGTTTGTCCACAGACAGCTTTCCGGGTCATGTGATCAGCATGACTAAACTGCTTCTGGCGCAATGGGACACTGTGATGGAAATCGGAGCGCACGGAAACGCTGTTTACCTTCCTGCCACAGTGGTACCTGTTTATCTTCTTGCACCGGTGTGCTTTCGAACTGCTAGGTTGGCAGGAGCTGGGACAGAGCAAGGGGAGCTCACCCCATGGGCCTACGTTGTCTATGAGCCACAGTTGGAGGCAGCAATGCTTCTGAATGCCACTTGCTGGAAGCCACAGGAGGGGAGAGGGCTCTTGCGCTTGGATCCTGCTTGCAGGTTTCCCATAACAGACATCTGGCTGGCCACTGTGAGAACAGGATGCTGGACTGGAGGGTAGCATAAACACCGATAACTGGGAAACACTGGCCTGCGAGCGCTCCAGTTGGAGAACAGCCTTTACCAAAGGTGCAGGGGCGTAGTGGGGGGGGGGCGTGCTGCCCCGGGCAGCGTCCTGGTGGGGGTGACACTCGGGGCGGGCCCTGCCCCCCGTGGCTCCAAAGCCGCCCTGGGCTTTTTCTTTTGAAGGCTATTTTCGGCGCTGCCGGGACGGAACCGCAGGGGCGGCCAGCGAGGAGGGGTGTCACGCTTGTCGCTGACGTGACACCCCCCCTCGCTGGCCGCCCCTGCGGCTCCGCCCCGGCAGCGCCGAAAATAGCCTCCCCCCCTTTCAGCGGCTTTTTTTGCCGCGGCATGGAGGCAAGGGGTGGAGGCGTCACTCTGTGCGCATGCGCGTCGTGACGTCATGCGCACAGAGCGACGCCCCGCCCCCAGCGGTGCCGCTTGGCTTGCCGCCCCCGTCAGCCAAGCGGCACACTACGCCCCTGCAAAGGTGTCATGGGCTTTGAAGACACTTGAACTCAGGACACAAGGGAGAAACGAGCTAAGAGGAACGCACCCTTGGCAAATCCACACCGTGATCAACTCCCGCCCGGAAACCAACGTCCCCACTGTGGAAGGACGTGTAGGTCTCATTGTTAAAACCATGTTTATGGAAGACAATCTTACTCGGCTACGAGGGGTCGCCAAATATGTTTTTATGTTCTTATGACCTCCCAAGACCTCTTCCAACTCCACAACTCTCTATTTGTATAGTCTCGGAGATCAGACGTGTGTGAGACAGACCTGGTGCCCTTTGCCACAGAGCAATGCAGAAAGGTTTTGATTTAAACAAAAAACCCAGCCCAAATGTGTGTGAAGTTTGATGAGGCTTTATGTAGGAGGGTGTTTTGCGAAGCGCTGGCAAATTTCTGCCCACGCAGAGTGCTGCATCAAAGGCAAACATCACTTGCTGAAACATCCCCCGTAAAGCCCTCCGTAAGTCAAGTCATTTGCAAGAGAGATTTGCCGTCACTGTGGGTTCAGGCGAGGTCTTGTTCCAAAACAACATTCAGATCGAAGACTCACCCTCTCCGTTTACTCCAGGCACCAGAGAGCTCTTCCAGGGCGCACATGAAACGAAGCCTGCGCATGAGACTTTTCTGCATCATGCCCTTTATGCTTCAAGGTGCATGAAAAACCATCCTTGACTATTTATGTATGTGACGACAGCAGCGCAGATACTACTGGCCCAGAGATGGAAATAAGACAAAGTTCCAAGCGGAGAGGAATGGCCGATGAAGATGATGGGCTACGACGAAATGGCGAAACTGACTGGGAAAATCAGAAACCAGGAAGAGAATAATTTTAAGAAGGAATGGGAAAAATTTATAATGTACAGTGGTACCTCTGGTTGCAAACAGGATCTGTTCGTAACATGAAAAGATCGTAACATGAAGCGCCGCATCTGCGCATGTGCACAATGCGATTCGGCGCTTCTGCGCATGACGTCATTTTGCGCGTCTGCGCATGCGCGAACCGCCGAACCCAGAAGTAACCTGTTCCAGTACTTCTGGGTTCGGCGCGTTTGTAACCTGTGATGAACGCAACACGCAGTGTTCATATCACGAGGTACGACTGTACTTAAGAGAACGCTGTAAACAACTAAAAACTTTGGCAGGAATTGAGTAATGCTTGTAATGTGCGGAAAGCTATGGGAAAATTTATTCTTCTTTTAACAAATTAGAGAAAATAAAATAAGCAGATGGGAGAGAAAGATTGACAATGGTAACCATGGAAGGGCGGAGGGAAGGCAAGGGGTTCAGAGAATCCTAAATGAGGAGGTGAACGATGTGTTTGAATTTAAATTTGTTATGTAAAACTTAATAAAAATATATTTAAATAATAAAAGGAAAAAGAAATAAGAATCATCCTCCCACAGAATTGAAGAAGTGTAGAGTTGGAAGGGAACCCAAGGGTCATCCAGTCCAGCCCCCCTGCATTGCAGGAATCGCTGCTAATCGCAGATTTGCTTCCAGGCCTCCAACTGGAATTGGACAACTTGAATTTGAGGGCATGTGATGGAATCCCAATAGGAAAGAGTGACGGTCTGTGAGAGCCCAGAATCACGAAATAGGGGCTGTATGTATTAAAGAGGAGGGTTTGGGTCTCTGATGAGCTCAGGACTCTTTGGATTGGCAGGGCTGGGAGAGCAACTGCCCTGCTTGCACAAGGTCTCAGGATCAATCCCTGGGAGCGTCCCCAACTAGGGTTGCCAAGAAAGACTTTCCGCCTGAAACCCGGGAGAGCTGCTCACAATCGGTGTGGACTAGTACAGTGGTGCCTTGGTACTCAAACAACTTGGAACCCAAACACTGCAAATCCGGAAGGAAGTGTTCCGGTTTGCGGACTTTTTTCAGAAGCCGAACGTGCTCTGATTTGAGGGCCACACTTCCGTTTTGAGTGTTACGCTGAGGTCTGTCTGTTTTTGCTATATATTTTGCGTTTTTGTTTTTGCGGCTTTTTTGTTTTGTTTTTGTGACTGTGTGGAACAGTTCAGCTACTGATTGTGTGACTGCAATACACTGTTTATTGCTTTCATTTTGTGGATTGATGGTCTTGTTATAGAGTAAAATTCATGTTCAATTGCTGTTTTAGGGGTTGTTTTTAAAAGTCTGGAACGGATTAATCCATTTTGCATTACTTTTTATGGGAAAGCACGCCTTGGTTTTGGAACGCTTTGGTTTTGGAATGGACTTCTGGAACAGATTAAGTTTGGGAACCAAGGTACCACTGTATTCATTTCTATACTGCTTTATGTTTTGAAGGGAAAAAAATCTCAAAGCAGATAACAACACATTAATGCAGCAGATAAAACGATCCAGAATAAGGTATTATTGAAGAAAGTCAAATTTAAAGTATACATTCCAGGCAACATAACAGGAAACTAAAATATTATCTTAAAGATTTCAAAGCGAAACATTGCGAAGGAGGCCAACTACAGAACTCACATTTAAAGCAGCAAAGTTTTTTTTTAAACCAGTACTGGCATTTTTAAATTGTTTTTCATTTAAATGCAAGAACAGCATATAACTACAGTAACTTGTCCAGTGGTACATTCTTATTAAGTTTCATATGCAGTACGTAGTATAGAAACAATAGCTTTATTTATGTGTTATCCACAGAGATTCTTGTGTTGTAGGGTGGAATAAAAATATCTTCCATCTTATTTAGAAAGGAAAATATAGGAAGCCGAGTCTCATCAAAAGTGTCTCTCCTTGAAATGCCTTTAATTACCTTTCTGTGGTGAGTAAGGCGTTCCAAGAGAGCCACATTCCAAATATTATCTAATCAGATTTCAATGGGGATTTCTATAGATTGTTTCCAATATCGGGCTATTGCTAATCGGGCTGCTGATAACAGAAATTACTAAATCTCTGCATTTCAGGTTATTGTCTACGACGCAACAAAGTTAACAAAAAAAACCCAAACATTTCAAAAGAAAGCATTACGAAAGGAAGTCAGATTTAAAACGCACATTTTAAACAGCACAATTTACATGAGAATTCAATATTATCCTAAGCATAGAACATAGGGCTTGTGGGATGGATTAGCCAGTAGAGCATGAGACTCTGAATCTCACGGCTATGGGTTCGAGCCTCGCGTTGGTCGAAAGATTCCTGCATTGCAGGGGGTTGGACTGGATGACCCTCGGGGTCCCTCCCAACTCTGCAGTTCTGTTATTCGGTATCTGTTGCTGCCAATCCAATAATGGCTCATGGCAGGCAGCAGCTGCAGACGCTCACCCTTGATGCCCTGGCTCTGAACTAAGAGGCGGTCAAGATGGACGGGTGGCCAGGAGGACCCCATGGCTGCTGTGGTCACATTCTCCCCTTCTGGAATTTGGCAGGAGAGACTCTCGGATGAAGAAACCTGGCAGGAGGCTCTCCTGCAGAACATGGGACGCTCCTGTGCTGTGGGCTCTGGAAGGAGTCGGCTGCCCTCTAGAGGGGAGAAACGCACAGAGCGCAGGGAGGAAAACTTGTCCTACGTCCAGGATTTCCCCGGACATAACCGGAATACTGCAGTCAAAAGCAGTGTCTGGGCGGGAAATCGGCTAAATGTCCCAGAAAATCCAGGCGTCTGGCAGCTGATGTCGGCAGTGTCATTTCCCACAACGTTTCTGTCCGGATTTTCACTTTTTGAAATACGGCATCCCTAAGGTCAGGACCAGCCCTGCGATGAGGCAGCCGCCTCAGGCTGCAGGTGCTGAGGGACGGGGAGTGGACAGAGCTGTGAGAACCAGGCAGGCTGCCTTGTACCTGCGACAAGTGCCCTGGAAAACACTGACTAGAGTAAGCTTCCATGGTTTCAGCCTATTGCATCAATCCTGGTCCAACGGAACCGGCTGCTAGTCTCTGTTATGGCGCCAACAGGATGGCGTGCCGAAGCCAGGTATCCGTACCGGGATCAAGAGAAGCCGAAGTCAGGAGCAGTCCGGGTCAAGAGCCAGCTGAGGTCAGGAATCAGTACCGGGGGTCAAGAGAAGACGAAGTCAAGAGCAGTCCGAGTCAGGAACCAGCCGGAGTCAGCTCCTCAGGATCAGGATGAGCAGGCACAACCACGTGCTTCAGCACAGCAGTTGCAGGTGCTGGTGAGGGAAGCAGCCGGCCTTCCTTAAGTAGCCAGCTCATCACCACGCCTTTTACGAGCTGCAACTGCCTCCAATTGCTCCCTCCGTTTCTCAGCTCTATGCTCTACAGCTGAGATGGGAGGAGGGGAGGGGGCCCTCCGGCTCCTCTCCTCACAAGGGCCTGATTCTGGCTCAACTTCTTCCTCCTCCTGTTCTGGCCTTCCCTCTTCCCCATCTGCTTCTTCCTCTTCTGAGGAGTGTTGCCACCAGTCTTCTTCAGGTAAGAATCCCCCCATTCCTCTGGACTCTTCCGTAGTTGCCGCCTCGCCTAGGGGGGCTTGCCACCACTCCTGCTCATCTGGTGCAACCCTGACAGTCCTGGTCCAATTTAAAGGGCTGTTTTTGACCTATAAAGCCTGAAGCAGCTCAGGACCATAATACTCCAGGACCGCCTCTCCCCACAGGACCTGACCCAGACTCTGCGTTCCTCATCGGAAGCCCTTCTTCGTGCCTCCAGTGGGTGGCAACACAAGAACAGGGCCTTTTCTGCAGAGGCTCCCCGTTTGTGGAATGCTCTTCCTATGACCTTTTTAATGTGTTCAGAGAGGGGATTCTATTATTATTATTAGTAGTAGTAGTAGTAGTAATTGTGTTTTCTGTGATCCTTGGATGAAGGGTGGTATATAAATTAAACAAATCACCATCAGCTCAATTGGCTTCTGTGTGTGCTGCCGGGAGGGAAGGGGTCATCTTGTCCTTTGCCTCAGGCAGCAAAATGTCTTGAGCTGGTCCTCACAAACTTTGCTCCTGCAGGACTTGTGTGTTCCATGGGGGAGACAAGCCAATAATTGCTGTGCAGGGTGTGGTGTAGCAGTTAATAATAATAATAATAATAATAATAATAATAATAATAATTTATTATTTATACTCTACCCATCTGGCTGGGTTTCCCCAGCCACTCTGGGTGGCTTCCAGCAAAATATTAAAATACAATAATTAGACTAGGACCTGGGAGAGACCAGGGTTCAAATCCCGAGTCATGAAGCTCACTGGGTGACCTCGGTAGCCAGCCACTGCCTCTTAGCCTAACCTGCCTCACAGGGTTGTTGTTGAAATGAACTCTTTGGGAGAGAAAAAGGTGGGATATAAATGCAAATGCAATGCAGACAGACAGAGACCTTCTTATTGCAACAGGCTTTGAGGACTTCCGACTGTCTCTCCTTGCCTTCTCTGTGTCTCCCTCCTCATGAGGTTTGGAGCATGGCAACACAAGAACGGGCCTTTTCTGTGGTGGCTCCCATCTGTAGAATGCTGTCTTCAGAGATGCTTGCCTGATGCCTCCCTTGCATATCTTTATTGCCAGATGAAACCATTAATAGAATCATAGACTCTTAAGAGTTGGAAGGGACCAAGTGTCATCTAATCTCAGCTAATATCTTTACCCAGTCCATTAAATAATCTAGGGCCCTTCAAATGTGTGTTATAACTTTTTCTGTGATTGTTTTATTGTTTTTTTTAATTATGTTTTTAATGTGCACTGCCCCAGGATCTTCACATGACAGGTGGCATATAAACTGAATAAATAATAACAGTAATGATTATAACAATGCACACACACCTATATTTTTAGCTGTTCTTATTTTATTTGTAAACTGCCTTGAGTCCCCATCAGTGAAAAAAAAGGTGGGATATAAATGTTGAGGTTTATTTTCCTCTTCCCTCCTTGTCCCTTTTCCTTTGTGCGCCATGTTCTATTTATCAGATGTCAAGGAAATAAACAACCACCTGACTTTTAGAAGACATCTGAAGGCAGCCCTGCTTAGGGAAGTTTTTAATGTTTGAAGTTTCATGGTGTTTTTAATATTCTGTTGGGAGCCGCCCAGAGTGGCTGGGGAAACCCAGCCAGGTGGAGGGGTATAAATAATATTATTTTTATGTATGTAGGGAGGGAGGCCTGCAGGTAGGGGGCATATTGTTTTGACTTCAAGTAAGCCACTCTGGGAGATTTTTGTTTGGCTGAATAGCGTGTACAAATGTTCTAAATAAAGAAACGCAAGCAGGACACCCCCCCACCCCTCCGCTGCATTGGTGCAGTCCGAGCGGAGCTTCGCCACTTGAAGCTGCAAGGAGGCCGCGCTCTCCCCTTTCGCCGCCGCTAGAGGCCGCTGCCGGGCAAGCCTCGCGCCGGGCGGCCAACTGCGGCTCTCTATTCGCTGCCGGGGTGGGGGGTGGAGTGGGCGGGGCCACGTAGCCCCGCCTCCTCCTGCAAGAGGAGCGCCGAGGCAGCCGGAGCGACGAGGAAGAGACCAATAAGAAGGGGGGCGGCGAGCGCGTGCGTACGTGGGAGATACCACTTGGAGACGCGAGAGAGAGCGTGAGTGAGTGAGGAGCGCAGGCGCGCGCGGCAGGAGGGGGAAAGAGGCAGTTCGTGGGAGAGTCCATTGCAGCACCGGCGGCGGGGGCGGCGTGCTGAGGAGAGACCAATTCGGGGAGGGGTGGGAAGAAGCGAGGGAGGAGAGTAGCCCTCGTGGGGCCATTTGGGAGCCCAGGAAGGCCCTTTTTTTGGGGGGGAGGGGTGTTTGAGGGTGTCAGGGTGTGTGTGAGGGGGGGTTAGCTTGTGGGGGGCATATTTATTTTGAGGGGGGCGTTGTGTGGGGGAGGGGCCTGCACCTGAGGGGAAGAAGAGGAAAGACCCACCCATTGGGGGGGGGAGTGGGCGTCTCTCTACCTGAGGCTGCTGCACCTGTGGGCAGGTGAGGCCTCCCTCCTCCGCTCCCTGGTTCCCTCCCTCCTGCTGGCCCAGCAAGGAAAAGCTCCTCCTGCTCTGGAAGAAGGAAGCCAGCCAGATCCTGGGACTGTCGCTAGGCTCCTCCTCGTGTGAAAGGCGCCCCAGGGACACGCTTCTCGGCGGGGTGGGGAGCTGGCCTGCCGGGGGTCCCTCCTGCGGAAAAACCACCAGGTGCCTTGAGAAGATCTGTGGCCGGACTTGCTGGGTCGCCTTCCCCGAGAGCTTATCAGGATTTTTAAATATATATATATATAAAAACAACCAGACACGCAGAATCTTTCAACCTGAGGAAGCTTTTTATTTGTTGTTTTATTTTCGGCATTTGACACACAGCCTGGCCTGGGGGAGACTCTTATTGACAGCTGGGTAGAAGGAAAGGAAGTGGCCCAGCGTAGCCTGAAAAGGGATAACAGGGATTTCAGGGAGTGATTTTGCGGAGCAGAGAGAGAGAGAGAGAAAAAAACAGACAGGCACAGACAGACAGAAATATCGCTTTGAAAGTTGTGCAGAAGCCAAAGTTTAAATGGATTAAATGGTTTGGCGGCCTTTGGTTGGCGGAGTGAAATCCAGGGGGACGCCAAGCCGGGAAGGTCTGATCCAGGTGGTCGCAAGGCTACTGTTTCTTGCTCCTGAAAAAGAGCGCAGGAGTCTGATGAGAGCGGGTGGCTGGTCTCCAGACGTTTTCCTTTCCTTTGGTTCTGAGGAAGTTTTCTTTTTGATAGGAAAAGGGAGCAAATTGTGCAACAGGGCCCCCATTTCTTTGATCTTTTATCTGGCTGATGTGTTCCTCTTCCACGTTTTCTATATGCTGCGTGGTAGTGTTGCTCTGAATTCACCTGCATGTGCCTCTTTGCAGAGAGATTCCTGGGTTCCGTTAAAAGTAAATGCTTGTTAGGCTTTTAGCAGTCAGATTGAGACTCCTGCCGTGTGAAGACTGAAAATCTAGTTTGGCAAAAAATGTGTGCGTGTGTTTAGAATCTGTTACAGTTCTATTATACCAGGCATAATCTGGTCTCCTCTAGTTCTGAATCCACTAAACTGTTCTAAACCTGCTGGCAGTTTTGGGGATGTGCTTGGATTACTACTTCATTGGTTGGGTTGCTTCAGCAGCCTAGTACATAATTTGCGAAAGAAAACAGCCAAGCCCAGAGAATATTTTTACTAATTTCCCAGTTATGTTGCATGTTGAAAACGGATGCTTTTAAGCGTTTAGGATTTGTATGACACCCCCACTTAGAGGTAAGACGAGCCTTTCAGCGCCTGTTCTGCAGATATAGAAAAGGTTTTGGGAGGCTGTTGGATCAGGGGCAGAATTTCGAGCTGTGTTCAGCGGCTAGGTGAAAAACTCCTTAAAGCCTTTCCAACCTTTACTCCTGCAGCTTTTGGAAACAACCTGGCTCTGCTTCTGGGCTAGTGGACACTTCCTGTACTCTTTTGGAATATAAGAATCCAAGGACAGAAAGAAACAGGACTCGGAGTATCCCTGGGAATCTGGTCTTCTTTTTCTGTTGGGAACTGATGCCGAGGAACTCCTGACACACGAGAAACGCTGAAGGGTCTCCTTTGCCGGACACAACATGGATGTATGGTCCAGAATTGCCATATGGATCCTTTGCGGCTTCCTTCTGCACCATGGACAGGGGGAGAGGCCCCCAGGCACCTACCTGGACGATGCCACAATAGCAGGTAAGGAAAAAGTTGTTGGTAAAGAGCTGGTTTTGCCTTTTCTAAATCCTTTGGGGGTATAACATAATGTTCCTTCGGGCTGCTGGCAGTGGGCTCTTTTCATCCCCGGGACTCTGCTTTGAAGCTGAAGTTGTGAATTGGTCTTCCCTTCTTGGAGGTTCAGAAAAGAAACTTGTAAAGTATTTTGGAGCTCCCTCCTCGCCAACCTGCGTTCTAATGTCTGCTTACATCCTAGCTATTTTTGGTGGTCTTATACTGGTGTTTTTTTCTAGCGTGCCTGAGAGTTTCCCCTCCCCAACTCCGCAATGGTTCTTTCTGTAGGCAATTTCAGGCTAGGAAACAAAAAACACTACGCATCTTGAAATAGCCTCCCGAGAAAGGCAGCTAGCTTCAAGTAAAAGTGGTTATTTCCTGCTTTACATAGAGGAGAGAGAAAAAGAGCAGCTTTTTGTGGAAGAAATGTGCTTTCTATCTGAAACCTGCTGATTTTTTTTCCAGAAGGAAGATTTGACTGTTTCAGGCTTGAGGTTTAGCTGTTGAGTGTCAACTGTCCTCTTTCCGTTGAGTTAAAGAATGTGACTGTAGGTGCAAACAGTGCTCTCTTATCAGGCATTGGGTAAAATAGAAAAGTATTTAGAACACACCTGCTGTATCATATCTGAGCTTCGGAATATAGTAAAGGAGAATCCACTGTTCCTTGCTTGTTTGTGGTGTCGGAGCATTCCTAAAGATCTAGGGAAGCCCCATGCAGGAGAAGTGATGGCCAGGATGCACCATTGCCAGTTTCTCACGTTGAAAGTTCTTTAAAATAGCTGCATGTCAGCATCACCTTAACTAACGTAGGTTTATCAAGTGGCTTGGCGGAGAGAGAGAAAAGGGAGGGAGGGGGGGAGGTTGTAATATAATAATAATAATTTATTATTTGTACCCCGCCCATCTGGCTGGGTCTCCCCAGCCACTCTGGGCGGCTTCCAGCGAATATTAAAAAACAATACATTAACATGATTACAGATTAATAACTTCCCTAAACAGGGCTGCCTTCAGGTATTTCCTAAATGTTATGTAGTTGTTGATTGCTTTGACCTCTGATGGGAGGGCGTTCCACAGGGCGGGCGCCACTACGAAGAAGGCCCTCTGCCTGGTTCCCTGTAGCTTTGCTTCTCGCAGTGAGGGAACTGCCAGAAGGCCCTTGGCGCTGGACCTCAGTGTCCGGGCTGAACGGTGGGGGTGGAGACGCTCCTTCAGGTATACAGGACCGAGGCCGTTCAGGGCTTTAAAGGTCAGCACCAACACTTTGAATTGTGCTCGGAAACGTACTGGGAGCCAATGTAGCCCCACGTAGAGCGCATTGCAGTAGTCCAAGCGGGAGATAACTAGAGTGTCAGAGTTGGAATCTTTGCACACCAGTTTCTAAGTGGTTTTTCTTGTTGGAATTCCCAAGAGGAATGGGAAATGTCCTTGTTGACCTTTGTTTGAGGGAAGGGGGTCATAATGGACCCTGAGTTTCTCTCTCCTCAATTGAAAATAGCACAAATAAGTGTTGAGGAAGAGGCAGCCTGTTGCAATTTCCTGAGCCCTGGACTGTGGAATTCACTGCCACAAGGAATAGATACTGTTTATGGAGAGGAGGGTGACAGTTCCAGCATCCACTCTTAGACTTCATATAAAAGAGGAACGAAAACTAGATGCTGGCAAACAAATGACAGGAAGAGTTTATCGCGTTAGTAGTAACCTGCATGTGAGCGCATGATCCAGTGTGGCAGTTCTTATGGTGCGTTGCACATGTTGCCAATACCGAACCCCACTTGCATCCTGTATTACTGCCACAGAGAGGTGAGCAGTTATTTTTACATAACATGACTTGCATTGGGTGTGGGCAAGTATTAGCAGACCAGCAGCAGTAATTTCCTTGGCATTTCGGCAACCACATTTCTGGAAACACTAGTTTTCCAGTATGAAAACCCTTAGCGGCTGGTTCTTCTAGCAGTGTCTGCAGGCCTTACGGGCAAACCGAAACTCCTTTATCTCAGGTGCCAGAACTTTAAACGAGCTGGGAAGCCAAAGTCTTCAGCCACAGCCACATAAAAAACTTGTTAGTCTTATTCTGTGCAGAACATGCCTAGCTTAATTTGGTTTCAAAGTTTTCCTGCTTGCCAAATTTGGACTTTTGCAGGCGTTTGGTTGTTGAAAGTGACAACTGTTTCTTGGAGAAGCAGATGTGGAGAGGTGCTGGAGGGCTTCTGTAGGAAGGATGTTCACTGAAGTCCTCTCTTGACCAATGGCTATCTCAAGCAACTTCCTTCTTGGGGTGCTAAACACTCAGCAGAAATAAAATTTGTTTCTGATGATTTTTCTGTGAGGACTAGAGAGCTAGCTAGTGTGTGTAGTGGTTAGAGCAGAGCTTTCCAAACTGTGTGTCGCGACACGTTAGTGTGTCATCGCGCAAACACTCCCCACGCTCCTCCCGGGGCTGGAAAGGGGTTAGCTTAACCTCTGGCTTGCTAGTAAAACTGAATTGCTGTGTCACGAAATGATGCATGTCTCAAAAGTGTGTCACCAGCATGAAAAGTTTGGTAAGTTCTGGGTTCGAGTGTTTGGACCAAAACCTGAGAAATCAGGGCTCAAATCCCCCATGAACCTTACTGGGTGTGGGTGACCTGGGGCCAGTCACTGCCTCTCAGCATAGCCTACCTCACAGGATTGTTGTGGGGATTCAGGGAGAACCACATACACCACCTTGAGCGTCTTGGAGAAAAAATGTGGGCTATAATACAATGCGAGTTTGCAGCGATCAGCCTGCCAGTTGATGTGCGATAAAGGCTGACTTCCTTTCCTAACCACCTGCAGATCTGGTCATGCATCCTTCCCCTTCCGAGTCTTGATGAGTCTCACTTAGCTCTTCTCTCGTGTCAGAAAAGGACCTGCGAGAGCAGTGATGAATTTCAGCTCTACAGGGTAATCGCTTTTTTACAGCTGGCCATAAAGCTGTTGCTTGGGCTTCTGATACTTAGCATGACAGCCAGTTACCACACCTGCTTCTTTACCCTGCGCCAGATCAAATGTTTATCCAGCAGGTTTTAAAATAATTACAATTGTCAGGACTGTGGCCTCGCTTGGCAACTTGTAACGCTCAGGCTGTCAAAATTACTCAATGTCCCCACTGCCCCCTCATTGTCAATACCTGCTGCGAGAGGCCAGCAGGAAGGAGGTTGTGTTCAGGTGTTGCCCTTTTCAGGTGCATAAAGAGCTGCCAGTCTGGTTACCCCTGCCTCCTCTAAGCTAAAAACACCTATTTCTTCTTCTTCTTCTTCTGTTGTTTTCTATCCTCTTCGTCTTGTGTGGATTTCCTCGGGCTTTTCAGCATTGCAAGTAAATTCTGAAGCCCCGAAGTTAAGGCAAGTCGGGCAGACTCCAGGGCAGAAGCAGAATAGGCCCGTTAGGTGCTTCCTAGTGGGGTTGCACTTGCTTGAACAAACTGTCACGGACACAAGTCTATATCTGCCCAGTGTTTAGGACCACAAGAGGTATGCATACTGCTTGGAGTATCCATTGCTCGAGGGAGGCCTTCAGAGGACATTGCGGGGACATGTGCATGTGGAGACGTGGCAAGAGTTCCTGAAGAAGCTGTTTCCCAAAAAGTGTCGTGCTACCCGTGCTTGGTCTATTGAGGGTAGAAAAACTTCTTGTTGCAAGATTCAGGTTCATTATATATCTCCGGAGGGTTGCATAACATTTAACCAGTTTTTTACCTGGTGCAAAGCCTTTATTCCCCCCCCCCCTTATTCACTTGGTGAATAAACATACTGTAGGCCTAACTGCTTTTGTGAAAATCTCTTTGACTACCGGTAATTCTGTGCCACCTTCAGGTTGCAGGAGTGCACTTTTGTTGTTTAGTAGTTTAGTCGTGTCTGACTCTTCGTGACCCCATGGACCAGAGCACGCCAGGCACTCTTGCCTTCCACTGCCTCCCGCAGTTTGGTCAGACTCATGTTGGTGGCTTCGAGAACACTGTCCAACCATCTTGTCCTCTGTCGTCCCCTTCTCCTTGCGCCCTCCATCTTTCCCAACATCAGGGTCTTTTCCTTTTTTTTTTTTTATAATAATTTTTATTAGGTTTTCCAATTTTTGTCCAGCCCCGATTCAGGCCAGATCACATACAATTTATACAATCTCTGATGACTTCCTCACGCCCCCCCTCATTGTTTTCATTTATCATAATTTACATTCTTACCAGGTTTCTATTTCCACATCATTAACATTTCCATAATTTCTTATTTTCCAATCGCTTACCAACCACTCACATCTTGAACATTCTTATCTTTTACTTTAATCAAATCCCTGTTCCCCCCCCCAGTCCCCGGAGCAGATCATATCCTCAAAATTTCTTATCATTTATAACATCTATCAATCTTATATCATTATTTATCAAAAATCATACTATACTCATTTCCTGACAAGTCCAAGTTCAAAAACCAAAAAGCCACAAAACAGTTGCTTCATATAAATGTTCATCCTATTCCTACAGGATCCAACTTTGGAACCCATTGTCTTTGCTGCAAAGTAACATCCAAAACAGTGTCCATTAAGATCTTTGGCCTTCCCTTCCATATTTGGTCCAAATTGTCTCGACTTCTTCTCCGCTGCTTGTCGTTGAGCTGTGATTTGTTGACTGTTCTCGTAGTGTTTCTTTTTTTCCTGATGATGACCACAGCTCTTGGCTTAAAATGAATGAATCTTTTGCAGCTGGTTATCTTCTGGGAAGGCTTTCTCTGTTTTTGCTTCACAAAAGCACTATTCTCAAGGTTAGATTGTAAATCCTGACCAGTCAGACCATTGTTTATACTTTGCTTTATCTCAGTCACAGTGCTGTTCCCAGCAGCAGCCAGTTCAGCTCTCAGTTCTTTCACACCAGCATTATAATCCATTCTGAGTACTTTCAGTTTCTCCAACAATGTTGTCAAATCCACATCCTGTTTCACCGCCATTTTTAACAAATAGTTTTTTTCTAACTTTTCCAAACTTTTGCAAACTTTTCAAAAGTTCCAAAGCTCCAAAATAGTCCTCTTGTTCATCAGAATTGAATTAACTTCATCCGCCCCCTAGGACCGGGGGGGGGGGGGGGGGCGCAAGGGTTAAATCTCCGAAACAAAGTGTCAAATTCCAGGCAATACTTCTCAAAGCTGTGCAACAATGCCCTGCCGTTGTTACACAATGGCAGGGGACGGACCTCCGTGTTTTCGTCCTCAAGCCAAGTTCCAATTAGTTCCAAATTAAAGTTTTTTCTTGAAAATTACTTACAGTTCCAAGTTGAAATTTAGGAAGAATCGGCGCGCTCAGGGGTGGCGATCTTGCAGCTTCGCCGGACGGGGCTGTCAACGGATCCTAGAGCTCCGCCGCCCAATCGCTCCCGGGAGCCCCGCTGGGAGCTCCCTGGGATCGGGACCGGCGTCCGAGCTCCTGCGGGTCCTCCTGACCCCGGGACGCCCTTCCCGGGGGTTTTGGGGGTCGCGGCGCTGGCGCGAGCACCCCTTTGCCCAGTCCGGGGGAATGTCAAGAGCGACATTTCCCCCCGACCGCCATCTCCGGCACGCCAACCGGAAGTCCAACATCAGGGTCTTTTCCAGGGAGTCTTCTCTTCTCATGAGGTGGCCAAAGTATTGGAGCCTCGGCTTCAGGACCTGTCCTTCCAGTGAGCACTCAGGGCTGATTTCCTTCAGAATGGATAGGTTTGATCTTCTTGCAGTCCATGGGACTCTCAAGAGTCTCCTCCAGCACCATAATTCAAAAGCATCAATTCTTCGGCGATCAGCCTTCTTTATGGTCCAGCTCTCACTTCCGTACATTACTACTGGGAAGACCATGGCTTAAACTATATGGACCTTTGTCGGCAAAGTGATGTCTCTGCTTTTTAAGATGCTGTCTAGGTTTGTCATTGCTTTTCTCCCAGGAAGCAGGCGTCTCTTAATTTCGTGACTACTGTCACCATCTGCAGTGATCATGGAGCCCAAGAAAGTAAAATCTCTCACTGCCTCCATTTCTTCCCCTTCTGTTTGCCAGGAGGTGATGGGACCAGTGG
Organism: Darevskia armeniaca; assembly: GCA_034641395.1. NCBI lineage: Eukaryota > Metazoa > Chordata > Lepidosauria > Squamata > Lacertidae > Darevskia > Darevskia armeniaca. The sequence goes on from JAWWNF010000106.1 coordinate 735,820, forward strand.
CCATCATCTTAGTTTTTTTGATGTTGAGCTTCAGACCATATTTTGTGCTCTCCTCTTTCACCCTCATTAAGACGTTCTTTAATTCCTCCTCACTTTCTGGCAGCAAGGTTGTGTCATCTGCATAGCTGAGGTTGTTGATATTTCTTCCGGCAATGTTAATTCCTGTTTGGGGTTCATCCAGTTCAGCCTTTCGCATGATGAACTGTGCATATAAGTTAAATAAGCAGGGAGACAATATACTGCCTTGTCATACTCCTTTCCAATTTTGAACCAATAAGTTGTTCCATAACCAGTTCTAACTGTAGCTTCTTGTTCCACATAGAGATTTCTCAGGAGACAGATGAGGTGATCAGGCACTCCCATTTCTTTAAGTACTTGCCATAGTTTGCTGTGGTCAACACAGTCCATGGACAAAGAGTGCGCTATGGTATAATAAATATTTCTGTACCACATTGGAGACATCTAAGCAGCTAAAGCAACAACAAGCAATAAACAACACACACAAAACAAAACGCTATGCACTGTCAGGCTCTTTGGACTGGAGCTGCCTGCAAATAACGGAAGGTGTCTGAACATGCGTCAAATCCTGAGTAATTCTGGTGTGAGCAAGAGTTTAAAAAGGACAAGAAAAAAGACTTAAGGTTTCAGCCTTCCTCTGCTGATCTCTGCTGCTGGGCTGCGCCCTAGAGGCATGCAAATGGCTGTGGGCTACCATCTACCCGCCATGGCTCACAGCCTTTGTCAAATTTGGCAACGCTTTCAAAAGGCCTGCCTGTAGCTGCATTTGTGCCTGCTGGCTTACTCTGAGTCATGTTTTGGGGCTTGTGACGCAACAGGTGGGCTCTGCATGAGGAAGTGGTTAGAGTATCTTGATGCTGGCACTGAAGGACCTGGACTTTCCCTCCATCCTGTGCAGGGCTGTTTCCTTGGAAGTTGATGCTGGCTTTTAAAAGCATGATGCCCTGAACTCGGAAGTATATTTTTCCAGCCTTTAGCCATGGCAGGCAGGGAAGCTGCAGTGAACAGGAGGAGTCCAGGCTCTCTGCCTTGCTCAGCTTTTCGCAGTGACTGCAGACTCTCAACCCCATTCCTGCTGTGATGCTCCTTTGAACAGAAGCTGCAGCTGCAGTTGCTGGAGGTCAAAAGAGTCATGCTTCCTGCTCATCTTCTTAAGCTCAGCAGCATCAGCTCAGAAAGTGATTTTGAGTTAACTTCTCACTGCCCCCACTCAGCCCCAGAAATCATCATCAGGCCATACTGAAAGTCATCTATTGCTTCTGGAGAAGAGAAGATTCATTCTCTTTGTGCCCCAAAGGGATAACTCCTGTGAGTTATCCTGAAAAGGGCTGCAACAGCTCTGTGGAAGTCGTAGACATTGAAGTAGCAGTGATATTACTGTTCTTTTTCCTTTATAAGAACTATATTGAACTCTAGGCAGATCTTTAAAAGACCTGAAGGTTTTCTAGTTCGCCCCCTAACTTGAGTAGGATTCTTTGAATCTTAGACTGCTAATAGCTCAGTTCTTTAAAATGTAGAAGAAAGTTCAGGTCAGCAGCTTGAATTGAGCCTGCAAGCAAATTGGCAGCAAGTATAGCTGCATCAAATTGGAAGCAATGTGGCCTCTTCTCTGTGCTCTAGTCGAAAGAAGAGTTGCTGCTTTTTGTGATAGTGAAAGTTTCCGAGCCGTCTTCAAGGGCAGTTCAATGTAGAACACATGTCTGTAATCCTGTTGCGTGCATGATGGAAAGGAAGTCTCATTCAGTGAGGAAGGGCTGCAGAAACCCGGCACAAGGATTTGCAGCAGGGCTAGGGAGCAACCCAAGGCTGCATAGCCACTCTTTCAGGGAGACCAAAAACAAACCAAAAGCCGTGAAAAACAACAATGAAAAATATAGAAGATATTCTGACAACAGTGTAAATAGTGATAAAAATTATCAATTCAATTGCAATAGCCTGGTGCATACATTCCAAGGTATATCAACACTAAAGTGCAAAAGTTCACTTAGGAATCCTATATATTCCAGGTGTGTATAAGGTTGATATTCATAGGTATTCTGTTTCAAGCAAAGTTCCTCCATTGCCGTCGTCCGTCCTGATGGGTTGCTAGCTGAAAGTCCTCCCGTTTCACTGGTGAGACTCCAGTTTCTTCAAAGGAACAAGCTCTATCTTCAATAACAATGATACACTCAATCAACATTCCGTGTAACAAACTAAAATACTTGTACAAAATAATTCTTAGTACTCACCAATAGAGACAATAACCAAGAGACTTAAACAATGGCTAAAAAGCTCCAGCGTTACATTCTTCAAGATCGGCAAAAGCTGATACAAACTGTAGATTTCTCAGGGTTAAATACATGTAGACTAAGAATCATTTAAAGGGGCAGAACAATATAATGTGACCACAAAACAGAATTAAACACCCAAAATACTCTTTTAGGGAGAGCTGGACCCAACAAGTGGTTGCTGTAACCCCACATGTCTGTAGCTGTGATTCCTGTGTTGCAGGGACAGGCCTAAGGACCCTCTGGGTCCCTTCCAGCTCTCCAGCTCTCTAATTCTGTGATCTCTTGATCAGCTCTCAGATCAGAGGATACTGGAAAATAAAGTAAGGTGGCACCAGCATATTGATGACCTTGCTGTTTCACACAGGGCTGCTTAATTGTGGCAGGTCCATAGTTCAGATCAGCAGGATTCAGGGAGGACTTTTCAGAACGGCTCAGACCGCAGCCTCTTTCGGTGGTAGCATCATTTCACCCAGCTGCAGAGCTTTGCTTATGGCTGCTGGTCCATGAGGCTTCACTCCTTCCCAGTTGGCCCTCACCAGCCACAAAGGTCAAGGATCAAGAAAGCAAGTCCCCAAAGACTTTGCCCATGTCCTCAGGAACCAATAAATGGAATGGATTCCATTGTTGTTATTAAATTTATTCCCTGCCCTTCATCAGCAGGTCCCATTGGGGTTACAACAATTTAAAATTCAGAGTTAAAAACAGTTAAAGCATTGCTGCCTCCAACTGTGGAGGCAGAACATGGCCATATTGGCTAATCAGCCTTTGATAGCACTCTCCTCCATTTATTTGTCTATGCCTCTCTTAAAGCTGGCCACCACTGATTCCGGTGGGAGGGAGTTCCATAGTTTAACTGTGCACTGCATGAAGAAGTACCGGTATTTTCTTTTATCTGTCCCAAATCTTCCAACATTCAGCTTCGTTGGATATCCATTAGTTCTGGTGTTAGATGACAGAGGAAGAAACACTTCTGTGTCCACTCACTCCCTGCCAAGCATTGTTTTATAAACATTGTTTTACTCTCCTTTTCTCTAAACTTTCTGGCATGATTCTATCAGAAGCAAACAAATTAAATGTTGCCCTGTAGAATAAGGATGTTCAAACAGTTGTAGTTTGCTAAGAGGCGTAACCTCAGCCTCGAGGTGAACTTTGCATTCCTGTAAGTTCTCTTCTTGCAGTTAAACGTGGTTCGTGGCCGTCACTCATTCCCCGGATCTAGTGCAGAAGTTTCCTGCTTGCTGCTAACAAAACCCGAAAACAATTCAGAGGCTCTGAAACTGCAGCCTGTATTTATTGGTGCTGAGAACCACGACTGAATTCTTTTCATTAATCAGCTTTGCTGCAGAAATAAAGCTTGATTCTGGATAAATTAATTCACACACACTAAAGACCAAGCTCATTCTGCATCAATTGAGGTTATTCTGGTGAAGGAGTCCCAGGATGACCTTCTGACATCATGGGCCAGATTATTGCCCTTTCTTGATTTAATTAGCCTCCCCCAAAGTAGTTCATTTAGGCTGGCTAGGAAGATAAGAGAAAGTTAAATGGCTTGCGCAACTCTGCATCAAACATATTCACCCTTGTGGTGACAAGGAAGTGCAGAGCCCAGGCGTTGAAAACACATTCTGAACTTTGTATATTTAAAGCTGTAAATCATGCAGCTGGCCATATTCTGCTCTACCTGAATCTTGTTTATGAGGCCTGGATTCGATGGAACATTTTGCTGGGCTGGTGTGTACCTGCTGGCGTTTCTGGGGAGCCTTGCTCTGATCATTAGCAATCTGCCTTGTTCCAGTTGAGATTTATATGTTCATCTAACCGGCCCACTGCTATGCGTTAAGGCAGTGTTTTCCAACCTCCTCGGGGCAACGGCACACCTGCCCCACGAAAAAAATCTCGCGGCACACCACCACCACATGCACCCCGACCCGGGGGGCGGGGTGTCCGCGCGCCCTGGCGGGAGGGAGGGGAAGGACCCAGGCGGGCGAAAATGGAGCGGGAGATCGGCGGGCCAGGCGCCCGCCCCCCCTCCAGCGCCCAGCCCCCCGGCAGCACCTCCACCCGGCCCTGAGCGAGCCCGGTGGCACCGGCACCTCCCGCCCGTCCCCGACCGCGACCGGGGCGGCAGAGGCAGCGGGCGAAGCGCCCGGCAGCCCCGCGAAGGCGGCGGTCGGCGCGGGAAGCCCGGACCGACCCGGAAGACCGGGGCGGCAGAGGCAGCGGGCGAAGCGCCCAGCAGCCCTGCGAAGGCGGCGGTCGGCGCGGGAAGCCCGGACCGACCCGGAAGCACAGCAGCCGGTGTCTTCCCACGGCACAGGAGCCGGTGGCTTGCGGCACACTCCTGTGCCGCGGCACACCGGTTGGGAAATGCTGCAAGAAGAGCTGGACCAGCACAATGGCCAACCAGATACCCCAAAGGCAAGGCCAAAACCAGGATTTGAGTACAAGAGTAACTCTCTCCTCCTGCGGCTTCCAGCAACTGGTATTCTTTTTTTTTAAAAAAAACTTATATTTATTGGGTTTTTAACAAACAATATAAAAAACATAATACAAAATACATAAAAAACAAAATACAAACTACATAAAAACACACAACTATCATAATTTCCCCTTCATTATATCCAATCATGTTAGGGTGGCTTCCTCTCGCCCCCCCTACTGCATTTCATTGTCAATCATCTTTAGTAATTTCTTGACATCTTAGAATAATATTTACAATAATCACTTAAAGTATTTTCTTATGAATGTCTTAACATATAGTCATAATCTTCATACTTAAACCTAATTTTCAAATCTGGTAGCTATCCTTTCTTCCAGCTTTTTCCAATCTTTAAATCTTACAATAGTTTTTTAAATACACTTTAAATTTTCCCCAGTCTTTTTCCACCGCTTCCTCCCTCTGGTCTCGGAGTTTCCCGGTCATTTCGGCGAGTTCCATATAGTGCATCATTTTCATCTGCCAGTCTTCTATCGTAGGGGCAACTGGTATTCAGAAGCATTGCTTCTCCTGACTGTGCAGGCAGAGCATAGCCATCCTGGCTAGGAGCCATCAATAGCCCTCTACTCCACTGATTTGTCTAATTCTCTTCTAAAGCCATCTAGATTGGCGGCTGTCACTGTCTCCTGTGGGAGCGAGTTCCATAGCTTCCCTATGCACTGCATGAAGAAGCAAAATAAAATATTTTTTTTTCTTCTGACTGGCTCCAACTCTCCAGCTTCTAAGGTTGAGAAAAGCCTCTCCTGTCAACTGTTACTTGACAGGGATCGAACCGGAGACATTCTCAATGAAAAGACCTGTGCCCAGCTTGAAAAATCTCCTAGTTTTTTTGTGTGAATGAGCTGTGGGCAGCACGCTTCGTTCTTTCCAATAGCTGCTCTTGAGTCTTTCGTCTACATGGATTTTCAGTTTCCGTGTCATGTTTCCCCATAGCTATATGTCTCATTCACAGGAATCATTCCAAAACTACTACTATGGAACGTCTGCATAATTTGCAGAGGTGTTTTTGTTTGTACTTTTCTTTAAAAAAATATTTTTTTAAAAAAAGACATTTTAAACACGATCTGAGCCAGAAAGGCTGGCTAAATTCACAGTTTACTTCTGAGTCATCATACATTAAAATCGTAGCCCTAATGCACGTAACACAAATAAAAACATCCCAAAACTTGTGCTAGAATTTATTTATTATTATGTGTTTTTTTTAAAAAAAGATTCATTATTACAGTATTGCAAATTTTGGGTACGATGGGATACAGGAACACGGAGGTAAAAGCAGGTTAATAGCTAAGGGGAGAGTAGCAACGGGTGAGGATGAGTGATGGATCTGAGGGAAACTGTAGGCGCAGAGCAATTCGCATGCAGAGCATGCATTGAAAAAAGGTGATGAAGAGATGCTTGGAGCCCTTACTAGGGGCTGTTGAATGAACATATGAGTAGGGCAGTTGGTCCATTAAGCAGCAGCCCCCCCCCCCCCCGCTAGCAGTGGCTCTTTCCAATTCCCCCATTAGAGAACATTAGAAAAAGGAGGGGAGAGCACTGCTGTGCTGGTGGGTTTCCTGCAGGCGTCTTGTCTGCTCTTGAGAGAACAGGTTGTTGGACTAGATGGGCCATTGGCCTGATCCTAAAGGCTCTTCTTAGGTTCTTATGCAACATTCTCTCTCATCCTTGCTGCCTGAGATCCTTAGAAATGGAGGGGTTGGGGGCTGGATCTGCAACCTGCAAAGTATAGACCCCTCCCTCAGGGCTGCAGGGCTGAGGTAGGTTTGTAATACCGTGGTACCTTGGGTTAAGAACTTAATTCGTTCTGGAGGTCCGTTCTTAACCTAAAACTGTTCTTAACCCAAGGTACCACTTTAGCTAATGGGGCCTTGCGCTGCCACCGCCGCGCAATTTCATCCTGAAGCAAAGTTCTTAACCCGAGGTACTATTTCTGGATTAGCGGAGTCTGTAACCTGAAGCGTCTGTAACCTGAAGCGTCTGTAACGCGAGGTACCACTGTACAGATTTTGCACCAAATGGAAATAAGTTGTTTAAATTCTTCTAATCTCTGAATGATTGGGGCTCTTTTCAAGCATTCTTTGCCCAGTGTGGATGAGTACACAGGAGGACATGTAATGTTAGATCAGTAAAGGAGCTACTTTCTTGATGAGTTTGCTTGTGTTTGTCCCTCACAATGGGAGGAAGTTCTTTTCTGACATGGTCAATGTGTGCATGGTTAGGTCCGCCGCCTTCTCCCTTGGAATTGTGACTTGGCAAGATGGGAGGGGAAGAAGCAGGATGTGATGGGTTTTGCTGGTCTGCTAGATGGTAGGTGTGTAGTTGAAATCTGCTAATCCTGCTGTGCCATTTTCGCAGTTCAAACAGGGCACTTGCAAACTGAGAAGTGCTTGTGGGAAACCTGCAAAGATAATTGAGCTGTTTTGAAGGTAAATCATGAAATCTGATTACTTCTGGTGAAGGGAAGAATAACATGTTGCTAACCAGCAACTTACAAATATTACAAGAGGAAAAGCAAATACAAAAATGCATACCACTGGGGAGATGACTGGAAGCATTAGGTTTAAAAGAGAAACTGCGGGGAAGCCGAGGTCAATTGTCAGGAAAGCCTTTCTGCCTTTTGCCCAATGGCAGAAACTGGTAAAAAAAAATACTGTGAAATTTTCTGGACAAATTTTACTGGTTTGGGTGGATATTTTGAAAATATTAGAGAAGTGAACTCAGGGAAACCTGCATGTGACATATGCATAAATGTGCATAAGTTTTGTTTGTGAACAGGAGTGAAATGAGGCACTCCACTTCTCAGTGATGCTTTTATCCCTTGGCTTTTAGATGATGCTCTCCAACCCACCTATAGTTTGTGGTTGCCCAGTGTTCCCTACTCCCATTATAGTGAAGTGGTCCCATTTGGTTCCCCACACACACCTCGGGACTATTTCTGGTCCATCAGCCAAGCAAAGTGACATAGCTGGGATGTCTGGTGTTTTCTGGGACTCTGCTAGAAAGGACCACAGCTGATATGAGAGCCAGTTGGGTGAGCAGCTTGTTATTTATTTAGCATATTTTTAATCTAATTTATAAGAATTCACAAGGCAGCTTCCGGCCATACGTTAAAACAATATTATTCATAAAAACATCATTGTACCAATTACAGAAGAAACAGGCAATTACATCCACAGACAAAGCAGCAGGATTTGGTGCTGCTCTTTGAGACTTTCTCTTGGAATCGTTTTCTAGCACAACAGATTGCCATGTCATTGTCACTTTTCGTCCTTGTGCGCTTTGCTAGGTTTATGCTTCCGCTTCAAGGAAGTTGTGTTGTGCAAACCCTCTCAGCGAAATTTGCTGTGCAACAATGAGGCTCATGTGGTGGTGTGGGAGGGTGCAAAACCTCATCAGGACAGCCATCTAAGATTGGTGAGAACCCAGCCATGAGCATCGTGATTGGCAGCACTGTGCGGAATGGGATTCTTGAGTGTCGGAGGCATGTTCTGGGTATTATTTGGGACTGCTTTTTAAGTGATGAGAGACACAGGTCCTCACGCTGGGCTCTTCTTCCCCTTCCTCTTTTGGGGAAGAGATGTGTCTCAGTAGCAGAGCGCATGCTTTGCATTCGAAAGGTCCCAGGTTCGGTCTGAAACCCTGGAGAGCCACTGCCACTCCGTGCCGACAGCACTGAGCCAGATGAGCCAGTGCATTGTAAGGCAGTTTCCTGTGTTCCTGCTGGGCCTCAAACCTGAGGCCTCTTCAGATGAGGGGCACAGAGACCTGGACTCGGCAGCAAATCTCCAAACTGCTCAAGGATCCCGAGGAGCCATCAGATGTGGGCATTCCTGCCCCAAGACTGGCAGCCTCTCAGACCATTTGGGGCAACAGCCCTGTGTTTTGGATGTTTAATTCTATCCAGAGACTGGCAAGAAAGAACCCTTAGCATCCAGGCAAAAAGGGGTCCCTCTTTACATAGCACGTAGTTAAACTATGGAATTCACTCCCACAAGCTGCAGTGATGGCCCCCAACTTGGAGGGCTTTAAAAGAGAATTGGACCAATTCATGGAGGATAGGATTGTCAGTGGCTACTAGTCTTGATAATAATAATAGTAATAATAATAATAATATAATAATAATAATAGTAAATAATAATTTATTATTTGTACCCCGCCCATCTGGCTGGGTCTCCCCAGCCACTCTGGGCAGTTTCCAGCAAATATTAAAATACATTGACATGTCACAGATTAAAAACTTCCCTAAACAGGGCTGCCTTCAGGTATTTTCTAAATGTCATGTAGTTGTTGTTCCCTTTGACCTCTGAAGGGAGGGTGTTCCACAGGGTGGGTGCCACTACCAAGAAGGCCCTCTGCCTGGTTCCCTGTAGCTTTGCTTATCGCAGGGAGGGAACCACCAGAAGGCCCTCGGCGCTGGATCTCAGTGTCTGGGCTGAACGGTGGGGGTGGAGACGCTCCTTCAGGTCTATTGGACCGAGGCTGTTTAGGGCTTTAAAGGTCAGCACCAACACTTTGAATTGTGCTCGGAAACGTACTGGGAGCCAATGTAGATCTCTCAGCACCAGTGTTATGTGGTCTCGGCGGCCACTCCCAGTCACCAGTCTAGCTGCCGCATTCTGGATTAATTGCAGTTTCCGGGTCACCTTCAAAGGTAGCCCCACGTAGAGCGCATTGCAGTAGTCCAAGCGGGAGATAACTAGAGCATGCACCACTCTGGAGAGACAGTCTGTGGGCAGGGAGGGTCTCAGCCTGCGTACCAGATGGAGCTGGTAGACTGCTGCCCTGGATACAGAATTAACCTGTGCCTCCATGGACAACTGTGAGTCCAGAATGACTCCCAGGCTGCGCCCCTGGTCCTTCAGGGGCACAGTTACCCCATTCAGGACCAGGGAATCCCCCACACCCGCCCGCCCCCTGTCCCCCAAAAACAGTACTTCTGTCTTGTCAGGATTCACCCTCAATCTGTTAGGGTTTGATGGCTCTGTTCTCCCTCTACTGTTGGAGGCATTATGCCTGAGAATGCCAGTTGCTGGGGAGAGTGCTGCTTTCCTCTGGCTCTGCTTCTGGACTTCCCATTACGGACATCTGGTTGGCCATTGTGAGAACAGGATGCTGCTGGGCCCCTTTGGTCTGATCCAGCAGCCAGGCTTTTCTTACGGATTTGGCCCACAACCTGCATTTCTTCGCTGCTGGTGTCGGAAGTTGGCTGCCTTTCCATGGTATGTCAGCAGAGCCGAAAACCAGGAGAGTTGAGCTTTGCATGCCAGACTACTAGAGAAGTACCTGCTTCTCTGCTTGGGCACTGAAGTTGGTTGTCCTGGATATAGGAAACAAAGCCACAGCAAGTGGCTGGCATTTGCATCCAATTTCAACTTCCTGTTTATTTCAGGTTTTAAATGCTGGTACCTCCTAAACAAGAGCTCACAAAAAGGTTTCCTCCTTTCTACTCTTATGCCCTGTGCAGTGTTAGAAACTGGGACAGAAAAGCTAGGAGCCAAATGGCTCCTGGGACCTGGGTTGTGGGTGCCAAAACAGAATGTCTACTCGCCATGGGGGTGTCAGCAACACTTTTAATTTATTATTTTGGAAAGCATGAACTAATACACAGTTCACATAAGTGACACATTGTTAATATCACATTTTTAACAGAAATTGTTAATACATGTTTAATTTGGTGTTTACAATAAAAATATTGGTACCATATTTCAGTTTTCAAAACACTCTACTCTTTATTGTTAAACTCCTTAACATATTGTCTGTCTTTAACATATACTTCGAGGCTTCAAAGCACATACATTTCAGTAATCCTTGAGTGTCAGCCAGGTGCAAAAAATGGCACTCAGACTTTTTGAGGTGCTCGCAAATGGAGAATCTTAAGGCGCGAAATGCACCTGGCGCCCTACTAATTTCAAACTCTGACCCTGTGGCCTTCAGCGTAGACCTAACCCACAATGACTACACCACTGAGCAGTTGCTTGCTGTGTGCAGTTAAGGAGGCCTATATTTTCCATGTCTACATCTGCTTGCCTGGTTGCTTGAGTGGTTGAGAACAGGAAGTGATGGTGTAAATTCTATCCTATACTTAAATAGCCCAGCCCAACATATATAAGAACATAAGAAGAACTTGCTGCATCAGCTCGATGGCTCACCTAGCATCCTGTTCTCACAGTGGCCAACCAGATGTGTGTGTGAGAAACCCACAAGCAGGATCCAAGCACAAGAGCCCTCTTCCCTCACGTGGCTTCCAGCAACTGGCATTCAGAAGCATTGCAGCCTCTGACCATGGAGGCAGAGCATAGCCATCACGGCTAGTAGCCATTGGTAGCCCTCTCCTCATCCATGAATTTATCTAATCCTCCTTTAAAGCCACCCAAGCTGGTGGTCATCACTGCCTCCTGCAGGAGGGAGTTCCACAGTTTAACCATGTGTTGAACTATATTAGAAGGCTGCTTCCCTTCGTGTGCTGTCTTGGCATGGAGGTCGAGGGACAGGCCTTCAGGTTGTCTTCAAAATCCTTCACTGATAGGGCTGTGTATCCTACATGGATTGCATGTTTTGCTAGAACAGCCAGCGGTCAGCTGATTCTTCATTTTAATAATCAGAAAATGAGAGAAGCTTTGTGTGAAGGGACATACTGCACTTACGGTAATTCACAGAGATGATCATGGTATGTTTGGGGTGGTGACCCATGCTCTGTGGATCAGGAAAAGGTGATGACAATAAGGAAAACCTACCTTTCCCTTCTAATATTTTATTCTGTGCATTTTGTGAGGAGCACAGATCACTGGAAAAGGATGCCTTGGGAATGCTGCACTCTTGTGAAGTTAAAGAATGTGTGCTTTGTTGTTTACATCTATGTCCCACGTTTTCTTTAAGAGACTCATGTGTGGTATACAAGGCTCTTCTCCACCTCTCACCCCAGTATCCCCACAGCAACCTTGTATGGCAGGTTAGGCTGAGATGCAAGGTCAACCAGTGAGCTTGGTGTCTGAGTGGGGATTTGAACCCAGATCTCCCCAGTCCTGACCTACCACCATAGAATTGTAAAGTTGGTCATCGAGTCCAACTCCTTGCATTGCACTTTAAAACAAACAAACAAACAAACAAACAAACAACAATGAAGGAGAGTCCACCACCTTCCGAGGTTGTCCGTTCCAGTGTCGAACGGCTCTTACCATGAGTTATTCCTGATGTTTAGCCAGAATCTCCTTTCTTGCTATTTGAATCCCTTGGTTCAGGTCCTCCCCTCTTGAGAAGCAGAAAACAAGCTTGCTCCATCTGCCGCGCGACAGCCCTTCAGAACATTGAAGATGACTATCCTCTCTTTTCAGTCTCCTCTTCTCCATGTTGAACATAGGCAAACTCCTTCAGCCATTCCTCATAAGGGTCTCCAGACCCTTGATCATCCTGGATGCCCTCTTCTGCACACATTCCAGCTTATCAATAGCCTTCTTAAACTATGGTACCCAGAACTAGACACTGTACTCCCGGTGGGGTCTGACCTGGTCCTCTAACTACTACGTCACCCTAGCTCACCTTCTGCATCTTTGACTTGTGTGATGGCTTAGCCCCAAATCGCTTTGTCTTCAGCGCTGTATGTATCCTTAACTTTGGTTAGTTAATTTTGAAGTATTTATGCCATGCTCTTCATCCATATGGGTACCAAGGTGGGATGCAGTCAACAAAACACCAAATGAAATGCTATGCACCTTTGAGCTTTTTTTGCCAAATTACTAGAAAGGTTACTGCACCAGTTGAACAAAGTTGTTCCTTCTCTCTGCAGCGGTGGCAGAGAGTTCAGCTGGAGTGCGCAATCTGCTTTCATGGGCCATCATTCTGACATGAAAATTCTTGACTCCCACTTAAGCCTCTGAGAGGCGCTTCGGACTTTATGTGGCAATAAACCCAAGCAAGTCTGAGTGGCAGAAACGTTCTCCTTAAATGAGCAGTGGGCACGTGTTGGGGAGCACGGCCATTCGGCCAACTGGGACTCCCTGGAGACTGTTCCCAGCTGTGCTGGAATGTCTGCCTGCCCTTCACTGTTTACAAATGTGCTGCGGAGAACTCTAGCTCAGCTCTGCCAAACCCAGTAGCATTGCACCCTCCTAAAAATCACAAAAGCAGGTCCTTCCTACATGCTTACTCTCTTAAAATAGCCAGGTACGAGACCCAACCAGAAGAGTTCATTATTTCATAGGCCACCTCCCATTCTCTGGCCTGTAAACCGCAGCAGGATGGTCACCTGGCAAAGTGGGATCTAATCCATACAAAAACCTGATAACGAAAGCATACTTACTGTGCTATCACAGAAATGAAGGTGGGTCACTTCTGGAACAGAAGCAGACCTTTGTGGACTTGGTTCAAAGTGTGCTGTGCAAATAATTGTTTGGTTTACCTTTAACATACAATCTTTAATGGGGTCGTTCCATTCAGACCCATTTTTCATTTTCATGTGTCGTTAACATGTTCTATATCGTTTTAAAGACAATTTTCCAAAGTCCATTATCCATTTTCCAAAGTCAGTTTTCCATTATCCGGCAACGCTTTTTCAAGATGGCATTTTACACGTGAGTAAAACAGCCAGAAGCATGATATGCAAGATGACTCAGAAGTGCTCTAATCTTTTTCTGAAGTTTGTTTAACGACCTCTCCAAGAAGTTAGACAAGCAGCTTCAGAGCACATTGCTCTTCCCACAATTGATAAACAGCCATATCTTCCCACCTCACCCTCTTCCATAGCAGCTGTGTTAGGATATCTCTGAAGTTCTTCCCATTTTGTTTTTCTAGAAAGTGGTTCCCTCTCTGGTGTACAGACCCCCCCCCCATGTGAGTTGAGTGAATGCTAATCTCACACCAGTCACAAGACCAGCCAGCCAAAAAAAATAGTTGGGGTGCTCAGTGCGGCCTGCTCCTCCTGACAGTCACTTACAAACTTTTTGGGACCACTGCCCCCTGAGTTCCGTAAATTCATCCCCAGTGCCCACTATCCTACCTTGTAAAAAACATTACTCAGAATAGAAAATCTTTAATAAAAACAATTTTATACAACAGCAGCTTGCACAACCCACTAAGGAAGATAACACAACAGAATTCAAAGAAGTAACCATGATTTGCACATTTGTTCAAAATCCATTTAAGACTGTTTAATTAATTTGACAAAACGGATGGGCTTGATCGAGTGATACCAGCTTTTCAGAGTCTGATAGCCATTTACACCTCCCTGGTCTCCCTGCTGCTCCCTTGCCTCTTTGCTCCCCTCTAGGCACTCCCACTGCCCCCAGGGCATTGGTCTCACCCCCTTTGGGAGCTGCTCCAGCCACCACAGTCCATCACTACCACCTCTTGTAGAAAACGCTTTCCTCACTGGCGGGTGCAACTGTCGGAGAGAGGAGAAAAGGCAAATAGCAGTGTGAAAGGGTTGAAAAGCTTCAAGGCGCTTCCTGTGGTTTGCCTCCATTAACACACTTCATGCGCCTGACCTTTGCCTGAGTGGCACTTGCCTTTTCTCTTCACTTCCCCCTGAGCTGTAGCTCCTCTTTTGCTTGAGCTGGTGGCAGCGCAGGGCATTTTGGTGCGACTTCTCCGCAATGCCCTAGTATGGAAAATGTTTTTGCTTTTTAATTACGAGTCGTGGAAGCGGGTGGTGGGGGAGAGGAGGAGGGAGTGGAAAGAGGAATTTAGTTTCCCTTCGGGAGTCCCTTATCGGTTCTATCTGCAGCTCTGCTGGGGATCTGGATTCTTCTGCGCACTCGATTTGCTGGGACCAAATTGACACCAACCGGCCTCCGCGAGATTGAATCAAGCCGCAGGGCTGATTCTTTGAATGCTGGCAGCTGCGTTCCAAGGATTTATACCCTGCAGGTTGCATTCCTCAGTCTGGACATGCAGGCTGTGGGCTGGGTGTGGAGAAGGAGTTAAGATGAGCCCTTCTCTCCTGCCTGGCATCCTGCTTCTCAAGATGCCAAGGCAGGTGCCTCTGGGCAGCCCAAAAGCACGGCAAGTAAGAAGGCAGAGACTCTCTGGTTCCTTTTAGCCATTGCAGGATAGGAAAAGGATCTTGGAGGCCACCCAGTCCAATGCAGGCTGATAGTAGTAGTAGTAGTACAGTAGTAGTAAATAATAATAATAATAATAATAATAATAATAATAATAATAATAATGAATACCCTGCCTGTCCGGCTGGGTTTCCCCAGCCACTCTGGGTGGCTCCCAACAGAATATTAAAAACTCGATAAAGCATCAAACATTAAAAACTTCCCTAAACAAGGCTGCCTTCAGATGCCTTCTAAAAGTCAGATACTGTATATTCCTGCGTATAAGACTACTTTTTAACCCAGGAAAATCTTCTCAAAAGCCGGGGGTCGTCTTACACTCTTATATTTCCTATACGGCGAGTATATCCCAAACTCTATATTTTAACTGGAAAAGTTGGGGGTCGTCTTATACGCCCAGTTGTCTTATACGCCGGAATATACGGTAGTTGTTTCTTTCCTTGACATCTATCTGGTAGGAGGGCGTTCCACAGGGCGGGCGCCACTACCGAGAAGGCCCCCTCTGCCTGGCTCCCTGCAACCTTGCAGTGAGGGAACCAGCAGGAGGCCCTCGTAGTTAGACCTCAGTGTCCGGGCTGAACGATGGGAGTGGAGACGCTCCTTCAGGTATACTGTTAGGGCCTGTTAATAGTCTTCTCCACCTCCTCAAATTTGTCTCATCCCCTGTTAACATGTTTTGTGTTGCAACATGCTTTGATAACGGACTCCGTAAATTAAGAGTTATCCATAATCATCAGAAGCACATTGGTGGCTCGGTCCTCAAAGCCGATCATGCGAGCGAGATCACTGGCATGTACACGGAGCGAGTGGATGAATGTCAAATCTAAATGAACTGTTTTACAAATTCTGGTTCAAGCCCTTGCCCAGCCAGGAGAGGTCTGGTGGCTTTGACCAAGAAACCTTCTCTCTCTCTCTCTCTCTCTCTCTCTCTCTGGCGTTGTAGGTGAAATACGAACACCATTGAACTGAGGACACACGCATCTGATTAATCTTGAAGGCTTTGAATGAGACAGGAAAGAAATACTTCTCCAAATGCTGCAGACTGTAGTTAGGCCTATATAGAGACCAGAAAAGGGCTTGAGTCCACGGGGGCTTCCCCCTTTTACAATCTTCTCTTGTTCTTCTGGATTCCAGCAGCAGCTTGTTCTGCAAAGGCCTTTTAGCAGGGACTGATGGTCTTCTTGATAGTTGCCTTGGCGCCAAATTGCAGAGGTAGCTCAGCCAGGAGGAGGGCAGCCCATCCGCCTCTGGGCATTTTTAAAGGGTGTAAAATGAGATGTAGGGACGTGGGTGGCTCTTTGGTCTAAACCACTGAGCCTAGGGCTTACCTTTTGGAAGGTCAGCGGTTTGAATCCCCACAATGGTGTGAGCTCGATCCCAGCTCCTGCCAACCTAGCAGTTCGAAAGCACGTCAAAGTGCAAGTAGATAAATAGGTACCGCTCCAGCGGGAAGGTAAACGGTGTTTCCGTGTGCTGCTCTGGTTTTGCCAGAAGCGGCTTAGTCATGCTGGCCACATGACCCGGGAAAACTGTCTGTGGACAAACGGCTCCCTCGGCCAGTAAAGCGAGATGAGCGCCGCAACCCCAGAGTCGTTCGCGACTGGACTTAACTGTCAGGGGTCCTTTACCTTTACTCTTAAAATGAGATGTGGGTCTTGTCCCTAATATTTCATTTCACCTGTTTATTTCATAGAATTTATACACTGCTTGATTAAAAAAAAACCATCGGAGTGGTTTGCAAAAAAGAAGAAGAGGAGTTTGGATTTGATATCCCACTTTATCACTACCCGAAGGAGTCTCAAAGCGGCTAAGATTCTCCTTTCCCTTCCTCCCTCACAGCAAACACTCTGTGAGGTGAGTGGGGCTGAGAGACTTCAAAGAAGTGTGACTAGCCCAAG
This sequence comes from Darevskia armeniaca, assembly GCA_034641395.1. NCBI lineage: Eukaryota > Metazoa > Chordata > Lepidosauria > Squamata > Lacertidae > Darevskia > Darevskia armeniaca. Next base: position 752,555 of record JAWWNF010000106.1, read on the forward strand.
GTCACCCAGCAGCTGCATGTGGAGGAGCAGAGATCCAAACCCGGTTCCCCAGATTACGAGACCACTGCTCTTAACCACTACACCACACTGGCTGTGGTGTACTAACACTAAAATTGTTAGTAAAAACAGCTCTTTAATGCAGTCCAAAGATAAAATCAGCCATAAACTAAAACCAAATTAAAACATACTCCGACCTTCTACATTTCTGGGTAGGCTTGTCTAAACAAGAATGTTTTCAGGATACAGAGAAGGCGCCCACCCAGTGTCAAGAGAGAGAGCGTTGCAGAGTGCAGTTGCTGCCACCGTAAAAGAACGATTTCTTACACATGCATAATGGGTATTGTGTGGCACCTGTAGCAATGCCAGTTATGCAGATAAATGCACTGGAGTGGACACATATGGGGTCAGGCCATCTCGCAGGTAAATTCTCCCAAAGGGAGAAGGTTTCAGGCTGCTGGAAGTACCACATTGCAGTGGTGATTTGCTGAGAGGGTAGAGGCATTTCCACACCCCTGCCTACGGGAATCAGTCTGATCATGTGGAGTGTCTTCATATCAGCCCTGAACCTTCTGAGTTGGCCCTGAATTAGTGCCTCTTCATGTGGTCGGGCTGATACTCCCGGCAAGCAAGGAAACAAGCATTTATTTATCTCCTAGGTTTCTTTCCTGCCCTTCACCACAATGTTCCAACAATAAAATACGCATGCGCAGAAGTGCGAGATCGGCAAAAGCGCTGCCCGGGTTGCGCACTGTTCGGGGTGCGAACGGCACCCCGGGACGAATTGAGTGCGCAACCCGGGGTACCACTATATAGAAGAAATGGTTGCCATCACAAAACAAGAAATCCTAAAGACAATTAAGATCAGCCCCACATATAAAAACAATACAAACGCTTAAAAGCAACTCCATATATAAACACAGTTTTCAAAGGTCTCGGTAGTGATGCAGGAGTGAGATAAATTCCTCCAGGTGTTGCAGCCCCTGCAAATTATTCTCGAGCAGAAGCATTTCCAGCAGCTTCCTATCTGGGGGCTGCAACAGGAGGTGTGGTTAAAAATAAATAGATGAGCAGACTCCCAGAGTTGATGGGGAAAGGGCTGATCTGAATGAATGAATGAATGAATGAATGAATGGCCTAGCCAGTGTCTCTTGGATTCAGATCCCCCCTCAGTAGATGGGATTTGCAGTCCAGTTATCCCTGGAGGGCAACAGGCCCTGCCGCAGCACATGCCATTGTGGCTACCAGGCAACCTCCTCCTCCTCTGGCGTCAGAGCCTCGTGTTTTTGCCCAGTGGCTTTGCATCACACCTCAGTGGCCTGGGCCAATTTTTCCAAGAAGTCAGGAAGCCCAGTCCGTATGAAATGTACACAGAGATCAGAGGCCTGAGTTGTCTTGCTTGTTCTGAAAATGGCCACGTTGCTTTGATTTGCTTTCCCTGTCTCATTCTGTGAAAGATCAGAGGGCATGCAGAGCTCCCTGAGTTTTATCAGTGCTGAAAGGCTCCCCGTGAAAACAAAGAGTCTTTTGTTCTTTTAACCGCTTGAAACTTGTCTGTGGATGGAAACAATTGTTCTCACTTGGCACACTTGTCTGACTAAGTTGATTTTTAAAAAGAAATAAAGAAAAAGCTTTAACACCTTGAAGGAATATGTAGAGATGATCTTTCCAGATAAAATACAGTCTTTGATCACGCTGTAGTGCACATATTTGTTCGTAATAGAATGATGCAATGGAAAATCTACACCTGGATCCATAATTGTCTAACAGTGGACCATCATAATGGCACTTTTTAATCTGTGTTTTCCAGAAACAGTGGAATACATTTTTGCTTTTACAAAAAATTTCCAGCTGTACAAAAAGGTCTCTGCCTTAGATGTGCTATTTGTAAACCTGTGACCAGTGGTTTCTTTGCTGTTTTTAAGGATATGACTGTAAATTGCATTGGGACATAGAATAAAAGAATTGTAGAGCTGGAAGAAATCTAAAGGGTCATGTAGTCTAAGGCCCTGCAATGCTGGAATATGTGTGGAAGGCAATAAATTAATTACTGTAACTGTAATACAGTTATACCTCTAGTTGCGTTTGCTTCTTGTTGCGGATTTTCGGGTTGCAAACATGGCAAACCCGGAAGTGTATACTTCTGGGTTTCGCCGTGTGCGCGTGCGCAGAAGCATTCTGCGTGCTTCACACATGCACAGAAAGCGCTCTATTGCGCTCCGCACTTGCGCAGAAGCGCCGCTCTAGTTGCAGACTTTTCGCGATGTGAACGGCACCCCGGAACGGATCTTGTCCGCAACTAGAGGTACCACTGTAACCCTGCTCCCCTGTGGAAAACTAAGGCAGCATGCCGCCCAGGGCTGACCAGAGTTGTGGGCTCCCTCTGGACTTCCAAAGCTTCTGCCACAATAAATCTGTCTAAGATGCCCTCTATCAAAAAAATGTTCATATAATTATTATTATACCCCGCCCATCTGGGCGGCTTGCAGCGTATCTAAAAACATAATAAAATTTCAAACATTAAAAACCTCCCAATACAGATGTCTTCTAAAAGTTGGGTAGTTCTTGATCTCCTTGACATCTGAAGAGAGGGCGTTCCATAGGGAGGGAGCCACAACCAAGAAGGCCCTCTGCCTGGTTCCCTGTAGCCTCACTTCTCGCAGGGAGGGAACCGCCAGAAGGCCCTCGGAGGATTAGATGAGCCTGTTCCCTTACCTGTTGGTATTCTACTTTGGGGCTTTATTTTATTATAAAAAAAGAATCACACACCCTTAATTGAGCTGAGTATCTGAAGGAACCCAGGTGGCGCTGTGGGTTAAACCACAGAGTCTAGGGGTTGCTGATCAGAAGGTTGGCAGTTCGAATCCCCGTGACGGGGTGAGCTCCCGTTGCTCGGTCCCAGCTCCTGCCCACCTAGCAGTTCGAAAGCACCTCAAAGTGCAAGTAGATAAATAGGAACCACTCCGGTGGGAAGGTAAACAGCGTTTCCGTGCGCTGCTCTGGTTTGCCAGAAGCGGCTTTGTCATGCTGGCCACATGACCTGGAAGCTGTACGCCGGCTCTTGGCCAATAAAGCGAGATGAGCGCCGCAACCCCAGAGTCGGACACGACTGGACCAAATGGTCATGGGTCCCTTTACCTTTTTATCTGAAGGAAGACAACAACAACAACGAAGTAAAAAGCTGGCATTCTGTGTCCAAAGTTTAATTTATGCTTTGTTTGAAAATGAGAGTAAGCGTTGTGGAAATGTTGGACTTATGCAGCTGAAGTGCCGCTTCCAACTGGCAACGTTTAAAAGCAGCATTTTGCTCCAGATGATTTTATATGACTCGCCAGAGAGATTTAAAAAAAAGGGAGAGGGGAAGCAAAGCGATTCCTTGGCTATAAATGTGACAGGGTCCGCTGAACAGACAGGTGAAGAGATGAAAGTGTGTGCTTGTTAGCTGTGCTCTGACAGAACTGAAGGCCTGATGTGTGGGGCAGAGACCCATGGAGGGTTTGCACGATGATGCTTCTAAATTGAACACAATTTGGGCTTGGACTGGGGAACCCTTTCCACTTCAGTGGGGACGGGTGACGTCTCTTGAATACCTCCCTCCATAGAGCTTTTAACAGACGTGATCACCTCCTCTTTCTCTCTCCCCCCCCCCCTCTAAGCAAAGACTCACCTTGGCCCAGCAGCATCCCACTTCTTCTTCCCAGTGGGAAACCCTTTCCTTCTTGCGCTGCTTCCTTTCTGCCTTCTTGGACAGACCCCAGCGTACTTCTGAAGCACTGCAGCAAAAGAGAACATGCACTTTGTATTGTTGTTGTTCAGTCGTGTCCGACTCTTCATGACCCCATGGACCAGAGCACGCCAGGCACGCCTATCCTACACTGTCTCTCGCAGTTTGGCCACTTTGTATTAGGGTGCCTTTGAAACCTAGACATGTAGAAATTGTACAAATGAAGCCATGATAAACCGGACAAGTGAGTTGAGGGGAAGAGTGTTAAATGGTCTAAAACCTAACCCTCTAAAAAAGAGTAGAATTTCACCACCACCCCTCCTCTCCCTCCACTTCTTCCTGACCTTATACTGTACTTGACACAAATGTCTCAAGACAAATGTAACTGATCTGTATAAAAAACTTTACAACTCTACTAGGGCCTGGAGATCCAGGGGGGTCCCGCCCAAACTGCAACCCTGTTACCATTGGGAGGAGGAATTTGTCAAATTTGTAGATCATTCCTGAGCATATTTAAGGAAACTTATTATTTCCCTGTATGTATTAGTGTGGTGCCATTTTTTCCTTAACCCTTTACAGCATTTGAGAAAAGAAACGGCATTAGGGAATTATCAAAGTGATGGGGGATAAATAAAGCACATTGGCAAACTGTGAAACTCTCTCCCCCAAGAAGTTGTGGTGGCCATCAACCAGGGTGGCTTGAAAAAAGGACAAAGCTGATTCATGGCTTCGTTTTGCCTCCGCTGTCAGAGGCCAGATTCCTCTGAGTTCTGGTTGCTGGGAATCACAGTTGAGTGGGGCATTAAGTAATCACTTTTAGGCTTGCAAGAGCCAAGGGGGAGGAGAAGGGCATGCGAGTCCTGGAGATGCACAAAGTCTTTATAAACTAATCAGTGTTCTTGTAAACTGTTCGGAGATCAGATGACAGATGGCAGAGAAATGCCAGGGTGCGCTGAAATCTGATTAAAGGCATACTTTTCTGCGTTCCAGAGTTGGTTTTTCTTTTAAAATGTACATGCACTCTGCGTGTACATCTGATGTTAATTCTTTTCTGGCCTTCTATGATAGCGAATATTTTTCTTTTTATGTAGTGCCTGTAATCGGCAAAGATTCCCCAAATGCTTTGACAGTTGTATAATCGTGTTGTCGTGCTGTTGTGGGCAGCTAGCCCTGTACGCGAGGGGAAAGATATCTTAGTTTGGTAAGCTCTAAGCTCTCCACTAGAGAGGATCCTAAGTCGCTAAGAGGGCGGTGAGCCATTGACCATGGCTTTAAACTACAGCTGCCTCTGCCACCTTTGGCTGTAGATGTCTTAATCCAGGAGGGTTGGGTTCCAGGTGCTTTTGTGTGCAGATGTGTTTCAATCTTTCAGTTCCTTGCACAAAGGATCCTGCTCACTGCAGGTGGGGCTGCCATAGCACCGTGAATCTTTTGATTGCCATTTGGGATGAAATCCTAGTTGATGTGCTTGTTTTTATGCACAGTTCAGCACAGGAGGACCAGGTCAAGGCCAAGTGGAAAGAGCAGGTCAGAGAGTAAATGAATTGAGCTGGGGAAAGTAGCTCCGATGAAGTGAGGCAGGTGGGACTTACCGCTGCTGGCAACCCAGGCAGCTTCTGGGAGCGGTAAAATCCTGGAGCTTCACTCTGACCCACCCCTCATTTGTGCTAATACAGCACAACTAATGCAGGAGCGTCACAAGCTGAGGCCCATCTCATGTGCCTCTTAGCTTAGGGGTGCAGCGGCCTGGAATCTGCCTATTTCTGCATGCAAATGGACCTTGTTTTGTGCATGTAGTCTCTTTGGCGATCCCTCGTAGCCGAGTAAGATTGCCTTCCATAAACACAGTTTTAACAGGGAGTCCGTAAGTGACTGTGGAGGCCAATTCTGGGGACATAGGTTTCCGGGTGGGAGTTGATCACAGGGTTTCCCAAGCGTGCCTTCCTCTTAGCACGTTTCTCCCATTCGTTCTGAGTCTGAACTCTGAACTCAAACTGCATGTAGTAATGTCATAGGCTTACAGTCCAAGTATCTTTGCAGGCAGCCTGCAAAGAAGCTCTTAATTCAACCTTTCTGACAGTAAGAGCTATTCAACAGTGATGGCAGTCTGCTGTGGATGCTTTCGTTGAGATCCCTGCATTGCAGGGGGTTGGACTAGATGACCCTCGGGGTCCCTTTCAACTCTATGATTCTATTAAATGACAATAAAGAGATTCCAACTGAAACATTGGGAGGAACATTTTGAGGGTAAGAGCTGTTTGACAGTGGAACTCCCATTGGAAGGAAGATGGTGAGCTCTCCTTCATTGGAGGCTTTAAAACAGAGACTGAGGGCCCAGTTGCCAGGGCTTCTTTTGCTGACATTCTTGCTTGCAGAGAGTTGGAACAGAGGACCCTTGGGGTCCCTTCCAACTCTATAGTTCTATGATTCTTTTTGTTGTTGTTGTTGTTAATTATTTTTTATTAATTTTCAATTACAAAAGTCCAATATAAGCCATATTATATCATTACCAAATTACAATGCCAATTCAAATACAAATCAATCACATAGCCAATTAAAAAATTTAAGTGGCCCTACAGTTCTATGAGGGATGCAGGTGGCGCTGTGGGTTAAACCACAGAGCCTAGGGCTTGCCGATCAGGTCGGCGGTTCGAATCCCCACGACGGGGTGAGCTCCCGTTGCTTGGTCCCTGCTCCTGCCCACCTAGCAGTTTGAAAGCACATCAAAGTGCAAGTAGATAAATAGGCACCGCTCTGGCGGGAAGGTAAACGGTGTTTCCGTGCGCTGCTCTGGTTCGCCAGAAGTGGCTTTGTCATGCTGGCCACATGACCCGGAAGCTGTGCGCTGGCTCTCGGCCTATAGAGTGAGATGAGCGCCGCAACCCCAGAGTTGGACACGACTGGACCTAATGGTCAGGGGTCCCTTTACCTGTACCTTTACAGTTCTATGATTCTTATTGGGGTGGGGCTGGAAAGGTAGACTTTCTACAGAGCAGATCATCACTGCCACGGTGTAGCTGCCTGGCTGATCTGCTTGCTTTCCTGGGGGCCTGGGTCTCTCTCCTCCTGCTGCCCCTTAGCATGGCAACTTCTTCTCTTAACAAGGGCTGTGGCAAGACCAAGGCCCGTTCCTTTGCACCTGCACTGTCTTGTCATGCCCTCCTTGGATTTTGCCCTCCTTCCTTTGCTTTCATTCTAAGCTAAAGATCAGAGCCACACAGGATATTTTTAGTTTCATTACTCTATTTATAGGCTGCCTTTCATCCACAGCCACACCCAAGGTAGTTTGCAATGAAAACAAAAGCCTGGTGCTTGCTTTGTGTGGGCAGACACGCCTCCTGGCCGTCCTCATTCAAAATGTCCCTCTTCCCATTCCTCAAAGTTCAAGGTGATCACCTCATGGCTTCTTCGTAATTCAGCCATCTTCCAGCTCAGGGTTTGGAGGTTGGCATATCGCACTTATTTTACAGATGTGTATGGAAATTTTATTAGTCTTCACACAGAGAGTTTATTAGTGGCTGACAGCAAAAGTGTGTATTGTTAAATAGCATCCAGTTGGTTTCCGCGGTTCGTCTTTGCCTCTCTTCACTTTAAAGGTGCAGGCTATGTGCCATATGCTAAGTCCATCAAAAGAGACTTCAAAATGCGGTGCACCTCTAAAGGTGCTGGCAAACTTAGAAAACTGGCTGCACCCGGTGCATGTTGATTCCAACTGCTGCCAACCTAGAAGTTCAAAAGCACACCAGTGCAAGAAGATAAACAGGTACCACTGTGGCAGGAAGGTAAACAGCATTTCCGTGCTCTCTGGTTTCCATCACGGTGTCCCGTTGCGCCAGAAGCAGTTTAGTCATGCTGTCCACATGACCCGGAAAGCTGTCTGTGGACAAACGCCGGCTCCCTCGGCCTGAAAGCGAGATGAGCGCCGCAACCCCATAGTCTCCTTTGGCTGGACTTAACCGCCCAGGGGTCCTTTTCATTTACCTTACCTATATTGATTGCTGCAATACTCTCTTCTTCAGAGACAGTTACTTTCTTCTATGATTCCCAGGCTGTGTCATTCAAGCAGCTGACTTAGTAAGAGCTGGAAGTTGTGGGGCTTGAGGAGCTGACCCCCTGGCAAGTTAAAGGGGGCCACAAGCCCTCTTTGATGGACTTCACTGCCTCATGAGTTCATCTAGCAAGAGAGGGACTACACAGAAAGTGGTGCCATTCCTCCTGAGGAAATTTACATCTGAAGAAAGGTTGCAGCGTTTGGGACTTAGTTTAGAGCAGGGGTCAGCAACCTTTTTCAGCTGTGGGCTGGTCCACCATCCCTCAGACCATGTGGTGGGCCAGACTATATTTTGGGGGGGGGGGAAATGAACAAATTCCTATGCCCTACCCAGAGTTGCCTTTTAAATAAAAGGGCACATTCTACCCATGTAAAAACATGCTGATTCCCGGACCATCCGCGGGCCAGATTGAGAAGGCGATTGGGCCGCATGCGGCCCACGGGCCTTAGGTTGCCTACCCCTGGTTTAGAGAAAAGACGAGTAAAGAGGTGGAATAATAAAAGTTTATAAAATTATGCATTGCCTGGCGGAAGCAGGTAGAGAAAAGTTTTAGTTCTCTCTTATAACACTAGAACTTGTGGACGTCCTATGAAGCTGAATGTTGGACAAATAAAAGGAAGTCCTTCTTCATGCAGCACATAGATAAACTATGGAACTCACTCCCACAGGAGGCAGTGATAGCTACCAACGTGGGTGGCTTTTAAAGAGGATTACATGAATGCATGGAGGAGGAGAGGGCTATTGAACACTACTAGCCATGACACCCACACTCTGCCTCCAGAGTTGGAGGCAGCAATGCCTCTGTATCCTGGTTGCCAGAAACCACAGGAGGGGAGATCCTGCTTGGATCCTGCTTGCGGATTTCCCTTTGGGGCAGCTGGTCAGCCTTTGTGAGAACAGGATACTGGACTAGATGGGCCATTGGCCTGATCCAGCAGGCCCTTCTTATGTTCTTATTGTGCTGCTTGGCTAGAAAGGTTTGTACCGTTGAGAAATACTTGGTGACCAGCCCATTGGGCACAATCATGACTGTTCACAGGGGGTTTTTTTGGCCTTTATTTTGTTCAGATCCACCAGGCCCAACGTATGACCCACCAAGTCCAACAAGGCAGCCCACCATCCATGAACTGTGACCTGAGCCCTCCTATTTTGCAGCCCCCAGACAAACAGCGACAGCAGCAGGTCTGCAAAGCTGCAGGGGGTTCCACCATGCACGATGCTAGCTGCATTTCTCTTGGTGGGTTGCAAGTTGCACAGTCTGGTTTTGTGCTTTGTTTGAGACCTGTAGAAGGGACAGGGCAAGCACCTGGAAGACATGCAGAGGAAGGGGAATAGGAGAGGGCTGTCTGATGCCCCCAGCTGGGGAGTCCTCAGATGTTATATTTTTATATACCGGTACTTGCAAGAGAGAGAGGGAGAGGGAGAGGGAGAGGGAGAGGGAGAGGGAGAGAGAGAGAGAGAGAGAGAGAGAGAGAGAGAGAGAGAGAGAGAGAGACTGACTTTCTGCCTCTGCTGAACCAGAGCAGGAGGGACTGCATAGTTTTTGTGTTGGGCTATGAATAGATCTATATAAATCTTCCCATAAATGCAGAACTATAAATACTATAAAAAGAGAGTTTCCGGCCAGCCCGCCTGTGAGGAAGTGGCTCTGTTGGTGTGGCCAGAAAGTGTTTGGCCAACAATACTCATCTCCAGGAATGTGTGCTAGGCCACCCTCCTTTCGTAGCTGGGCTCTGCTGGGTAGGCTAGTGCGCTCTTTCGAGGTGGGAAGGGTTCAAGCCTTGGGTGCGATTCCTAAGAAGAGCAAAGGAACAACGGCTGCCACAAGCAAGAATGGATTCATACCCGTCGTTCTGTTTCTTGGTTGAAAGTGATCCCTTGCATTTCTTCTGTTTTGAGAAAGCTGGAACCCTTTGTCCACCTCTAAATGCTTTTGAGCCCCAGCTCCTGCTGTTTTTAGCTAGATTATATTAACTGGAGCATGAGAACCAGGAAGTGAAACGGGTAGCACAAAGTGGGCAAAATTGAGATAAGTTGCCTGACTCAGTTAGATTAATTAATCAATTAGATTCTCGCCCCTTCCAAGGCCCAATGAGTTTGGCTCAGAGTACACAGCCAAGCAAGACAGTTCTTTTAATAAATGCAAATTGTATTCTGACAAACCAAGGTGAGATACCCTGAAACGCATGAACAAGATTAGGAGCGCTCCCCAGCCCAGCGCTCTAGTAATCCGCTTGCAAACAGAACTGTTTATTAGCAAGGTCACGAAGAGTTGGACACGACTAAACGACTAAACAACAACAACAACAACAAATTGTGGCCCCCACATGTACTTTAATGAACCAGTTTTGCATTGCTCTTTGCACTATTATTGCTGATTTGCTACCGGTCCAGGTTCAAGGTGTTGCTAGTAGCATGCAAACTCTTAACAATTTGGGATAAGTTTAGCTGCGAGATCCCCTTACCCTCAAGTATTCCCAGTTGACTGCTTCAGTCTTTGGAACTGGCACTGTTGTTACAAGTGCCGCATAATACTCATTCCACATTTGTAAGAATTCAATGTTTTAGTGTGGCAGCTCCTGCACTTTGGAACTCCCTGCCTGTTGATGTCAGGCAGGTGCCATCACTGTAGTGTTTTCAGTGCCTGCTAAAAGCATTCTTGTTTAGACAAGGCTACCAGATATTTAGGGACGCAGGTGGCGCTGTGGGTTACACCACAGAGCCTAGGGCTTGCCGATCAGGTCGGCGGTTCGAATCCCCACGACGGGGTGAGCTCCCGTTGCTTGGTCCCTGCTCCTGCCAACCTAGCAGTTCGAACGCACGTCAAAGTGCAAGTAGATAAATAGGTACCGCTCTGGCGGGAAGGAAAACTGCGTTTCCGTGCGCTGCTCTGGATCGCCAGAAGCGGCTTAGTCATGCTGGCCACATGACCCGGAAGCTGTACGCTGCCTCCCTCGGCCAATAATGATGAGCACCGCAACCTCCCTCGGCCAAAGATGAGCACCGCAACCCCAGAGTCATTCACGACTGGACCTAATGGTCAGGGGTCTTCTTAATGATGATTTTATTTTACTTTTTTTGCACACTTCATTTTTTATTTTTATTTTACAATCAAGCGGAGTATAAATTTCATGAAAATAATAATTGCAAGGGGTTGGACTCTGCTATTCTATTAATCTATTAAATAAATAAATAAAACTATTAATTAATTAAATAAATTAATACTTGCCAAGGAGCTGCAGGTGGTGCACAAGTTCCCCCCCTCCTCTTTTAATCCCCACAACAGCCCTGTGTTGTGGCTGAGAGGCAGTGACTGCCTCAAGGTTTATGTGGGGGGGGGAATTTTGGGGGGCAGGGGGGTCTTCATGCGTGTGTTGGGATCCGCAGTGTGAAAGAAATGCCCTTCTGCCAGGGGCCTGCCACTTTCTCACCCTTGCATTGGCAGCTGCCTTTTAGCAAGTCTTGGCAACTGGTTCATTCAGCTCAGTATTGTCAACTCTGACTGGCAGGGCTCTTTCCCAGCCCTACGTGAGAGACTTTGCCCCCGGCTAACACTTTTCTAAGCAGCTGCCATTGTTTTGGCCGGTGTGCAGATTACCCTGCAGAAAAGGTGAAAATATTTTGAACAATCCAAGGAATGTATATGGGCAAGCCTGTGGGCTGGGCTTTGTTGACCGTAGGGCTCCCCTCCCCTCGCTGCTCTTGCCAAAGCACAGAAGCTGGTCTGTTTTTCCTAGGTTAAGTCTGCATTGCGCTCAGTGGCCGTTGCCGAGAAGCACTCTTCAGGTGGAACTCTGCATGTGCCCCATAACTGTTGGTCGGTTTCGGCTTTGCTCTGATCAGTGAGTGTGGTGCCATTGCAGACGATTAGAGATTGCAGCATTTAGTCAGCGCAAGGTGTTTTCACACACTGGCAACTGTGCATAGAATTGAATGTTCATGTGGAATCCTATGAAGCAGTTCAAGGGGTCCACAGAAAACAATTTAGTAATGGCAGACAAGTGTCCAGAATGTGTGATTTCCTTGGGGCTGAAGCCCTGGGATTTGCATGCACTGCTCCGGCCATTGTCCTAGCAGCCCACTCCCCTTCTTTCCACCCCTCACAGTGGATGGAGAGAGGTTTATTTCCCTATCTCATGACACTAGAAGCTGAATTTTGGAAGATTCAGCACAGGAAAAAGAAAGAACTTCTTCACGCAGCACATAGTTAAAACTAGGAAACTCTCTCCCGCAGGAGGCAGTGATTGCCACCAACCGGGATGGCTTTAAAAGAGGATTAGACAAATTCATGGAGGAGTTGAGGGCTATTGATGGCTCCTAGCCCTGATGGGACGTGGGTGGCGCTGTGGTCTAAACCACAGAGCCTAAGGCTTGCCGATCAGAAGGTCGGCGGTTCAAATCCCTGCGACGGGGTGAGCTCCCGTTGTTCAGTCCCAGGTTCTGCCCACCTAGCAGTTCGAAAGCACGCCAAGCGCAAGTAGATAAATAGGTACCGCTCTGGCGGGAAGGTAAATGGCGTTTCCGTGCCCTCTGGTTCACCAGAAGCGGCTTAGTCATGCTGGCCTCATGACCCGGAAAAACTGTCTGTGGACAAATGCTGTCTCCCTCGGCCTATAGAGCAAGATGAGCGCCGCAACCCCAGAGTCATCCGCAACTGGACCTAATGGTCAGGGGTTCCTTTACCTTTACCTTTAGCCCTGATGCCTGTGCTCTTCCTCCGTGGTCAGAAACTGCAATGCTCCTGAATGTCACTTGCTGGAAACCATAGGAGGGAAGAGGGCTCTTGTGCTCAGATCCTGGCTGGCCACTGTGAGAATAGGATACTGGATGTAGAAGGCATTGACACAGCTTTCGAGAATCCTTTTGGTCCACAGTTGCACAGTTTTAGCATACAGTCGTACCTCGTTTTGCAGCTGGGATCTGTTCTAGAGCCCCGACCACTAGCTGAAAAGGACGCAGGGCAAAGTGCCGCGTCTGCACACGTGCAGGGGGAACGGTTTGCGCTTCTGCGCATGTGCGATTTAGCGCTTCTGCGCATGCGCAAGTGGCAAACCCAGAAGTAACCCGTTCCGGTACTTCCGGGTTTGCTGCGGACGTTCGCTGGAATGGACGCTAAACGAGGCGGACGTTCGCGGAGGTATTACTTTACTGTGGAAGCTAAGATTAATCTTTCTTTTGCATCGAAACTTGTTTTTAAGACTTAGTGGCACTCACACAAACATCCCAGAAAGGTCCTCTAATTCTGGGATTCATGCTAGACTTTCTGGGTCGATTAAAATTTTAAAAAGCAGAAATTTGAAGTGGATGCTACACTCAAGTTCTTGTAGTGCCTTCTGTCTGAGATTGCAAGGCAGGAGGGTGACAGATATTGCACCCCTTCAGAAAGGCAGAATACCTGTATATGAACTGTGTTACTTCCCTCTGAGGAATGAAATGTGCTGGCCTTGTGTGATATATATGGGTGGAATGAGTTTCCTTTTAAGTTCTTCTAAATCCTCTTCAGACATTAGGTAAAGCTGCAAGGAGCTTGCTTTAATGGAGTCAGATCAGTGGTCAGTCTAGCGGCATAAGCCTCAGCTGCTTTCATGGGAGGTCTGGCTGCTTACATCTGAAGCTGTGCAGATTAAAACCTTGCGCTCTCATACATTTGCCATGACCCAAGGCCCTAAAAACCCCTGCAGTTCCACAGGAGGGCAAGTTTGAGCTTCAGCCAAGATCCAGAGGCAAAACCGCATTTGCTTTTGCAGGTTCCTCCTGAGTGATTCATCAGATGCTGTTATGTGGTTCCTTGGCTTTCTTCACTTTTCCTTCTTCTTGTTACCTTTTCAGATACTTATCAGCTCCTCATGGCTTTGGCTTTCTACGTGGGCTGTGGCTGACAGGAGCTGCTGACTCAATAAAGGCTGCTGAAGTCTCCCCCCCTGCCACCGGTTTCCACCCACCTCTGGCTTTCCATCTCTGACATGCAGGTGTAAAAGTGTTTATACAACATTTCCCTGCAGATTGAGCAAGAACCAGCCCATTTGCCCCAGTCCTTGTTTCTGGGTTCTGGCTATGGGATATGTCAGGAGGTTCCAGCTTCATTCCACTGTGTGGTCTTGGGCAACCCAGTCAGATGGACAGCATTAAAATGATAAAATGATAATAGCAATAGACAATGCCACTTATTGATAGCTTTTCCAGTAGTGCAAAGTCACCAACAACAAATCATGCAGGAGGTTGGACCTTAATGACCTTCCAACTCTGTGATTCTATGAAAAACACTAGACAACAGTTTCTCCATTCCATGCATAATTTTACAAACTTCTATCATGTCGCTTCTCGCTTGCCTTTTCTCTAAACTAAAAAGCCCTAAACGCTACAACCTTTTTTCATTTGGGGGGAGGGGAGTGTCACCCACCCCCTTGATCATTTGGGTGGCCCTTTCTTGAACCTTTCCCAGCGCTGAATCTTGCCCCTGCTGGCCTGCTCCCTGCTTCCCTCTTTGCAGAGGAACTCACAAGACTCCATTTAACATGGAGCAGCTCAGGCTGAAAATATTTCAGAAATGAAATCGGATCCCTGGATGACAGGAGGAAAGGCTTGGCGCAGAAGCCCGCGGGGCACATTCCAGGTTCAGTGACCAGGCCCTGTCTTCCCAGGCTTGCGTTGTGGTGGAATTGCAGGAGTCGGAGCTTGCCAGGTGATTGAAACAGAAAGGTTATGTGAGTCAGAAGAAAGCAGCCAGAGGAGGGGCTGCAAGAGATGTGGGTTTATAATGGCACTCTGAGACATGGTCTGGTATGGGGAGGTTTCAGGCGTGGCTGTTCTTGTTTGGACAAGAGACCGCATTAGAAGTTGCCTCTGGGCAGCAAAACTGGAGCTCCGTCATTCTAGAGAAGATGGCCTGGTTTAAGGTTGCCAAGAGACCCAAATTATTCCCTCCGCTATATCGCCACTGGTGTTGGAGGAGCACATACGGTGCTGGAGGAGACTCTTGAGAGTCCCATGGACTGCAAGAAGATCAAACCTATCCATTCTTAAAGAAATCAGCCCTGAGTGCTCACTAGAAGGACAGATCCTGAAGTTGAGGCTCCAGTACTTTGGCCACCTCATGAGAAGAGAAGACTCCCTAGAAAAGACCCTGATGTTGGGAAAGATTGAGGGCACAAGGAGAAGGGGACGGCAGAGGATGAGATGGTTGGACAGTGTTCTCGAAGCTACTAACATGAGTTTGGCGAAACTGCGAGAGGCAGTGAAGGATAGGCGTGCCTGGCGTGCTCTGGTCCATGGGGTCACGAAGAGTCGGACACGACTGAACGACTGAACAACAACAACAACAATAACGCCACTGAATGCATCCCACCCATGGCAGGGAAGTGCAGATCTTCGTGACACATCTTTGCCTGTTGTTCTTCTGTTTTGTTTTTTTTATATATTTTAAGTGGCTCTTGTTATCTAACATCTCCCTTCAGAGAACTCAGGGTGGCTTAAGTATAGTGCCTGGGTGGTCTTTTATCTTTAGCTAGACTTTCAGCAATAAGAACATAAGAAGAGCCTGCTGGATCAGGCCAGCGGCCAATCTAGTGCAGCATCCTCTTCTCACAGTAGGACCCGCAAGTAGGATCTGAGCATAAGAGCCACTGTCCCCTCCTGCAGTTTCCAGCAACCGGCATTCAGAAACATTGCAGCCTTGTACCATGGAGGCAGAACATAGCCATCATGGCAAGTAGCTGTTGATAGGCCTCTCCTCCTCCATGAATTTGTCCTGTCCTCTTATAAAGTCATCTCGGTTGGTGGTCATCATTACTTCCTGTGAGTTCCACAGTTTAACTACGTGCTGTGGAACTATGCGCAGAAATTCGTCATGTGTCCTCAAGTCATCCTGAAGGGCCATCTCCTCGCCTAACAGTTCTAGTGGCCGAAACGAAACATTCCTGGAGGTTCCTGGATTGCAACCGTTTGAAAGAGATGGAGGAAGGTGTTTGGTGAGAGATGGGTCCTCCAGCAGGAAGGAAATCTGGCCGGGTGCCGGGCTTTGTATATACATAGCATTCTGCTTTTGTGTGGCTGTGTACTTAAAAATCACATGCGCAAACAAAGCCCTTCTCCAGCCCAGCGTACAGGAGGTCCTGCGCATGAAGTTCTGCCGCTTGGGGGGTGGAGATCCTAGCGTGTTTGTTCTTTCTGGCTATACAAATTGTACCGCTGGGGGCGGGAGAAGAAGGGGAGGAAATGGCTGGGTGATTTAAGGAAAGCATAACTCTGCTCTTAAACCTGCCTGCGTGCCTTCCCTTCCGTCCCTTTTCTTTCTTGGCGCTTCCACCAGAGAAGGCTCCCCTGCAGCGCCGAGCTGCTTTGCCAGGCTCAGAGCTCAGGGAGTTTTTGACGGAAGTGGATTGTGCTTGAGCTGGAGCAAAGTGGCACTTGCCGATAACGCGGCGAAAACCCTTGGCCAGGCTCCAGTTGTTCCTGTGTCAGCACAGCGTGCTCTGGGCGAGGCTGGCATTTTCTGTTTCCTCTGCAGAAGATGACGGCGAGGCGGTTTGTTCCTGCTTTCACTGCCCAGTTGTCACATGGGGGGGGGCAGAGTTTCCTTTGGAGCTTCATGGGTGGGAACCAAAAGGCACATAGCTGTTAAAACAGTGAGGAGGGGGCTGTAGCTCGGCGGGAGAGCCCGTGCCTTGCATGCAGAAGAACCCCGGGTTTAGTCCCTGGCATCTCCAAGTGATAAGGTCTGAGACTTTGGGCAGCTGCTGATGCCAGTCAGAATAGACAGCTCTGGGAGAGATGATACAGTGGTCAAACGCAGTGTGTGGCAGCACTGTAGGTTTTGGGGTACATGATCTGATTCTGTAACCTAGAATAATAGAATCGCAGAATTGTAGAGCTGGAAGGGTACCCAAGGGGCATCTAGTCGCAACTCCCTGAAAGGCAGACATCACTGCTCAAGAATCCGTGACTGGTGGCCACCCCAACCTCTGCTCCAATCAAGGAGAGTCCACCGCCTTCTGAAGGTGTTAAGCAGCTCTTATCCATGGGGTCACGAAGAGTCGGACACGACTAATCGACTAAACAACAACAACCACCAGAAAGTTCCTCCTAATGTTTAGTCAGAATCTCCTTTCTTGTAAGTTGAATCCATTGGTTTGGGTCCTCCCCTCTGGAGCAGCAGAAAACCAGCTTGCATCTTTTAAATTGGTGACCCTCAGTTGTTTCTGTGTTTACCCTCTGGAGGCAGTGAACCCACATCAGTGTTAGAAATTGAGATATGAAAGCTAGGAGCTAAATGGCACCTTAAACCTAGGTTGTGGGCGCAGCAACGGAATGTCTAGGCACACTTTTTAAAGAACAAGAATGACAAGCTGAAAATGAATGAACTGCAGCTAAAATATTACGTTCATTTCCCCTGCCCACCCCCCTAATATTCTTAAGAGGGTCTCTTCTCCAGTCTTCAGAGAGCAGCTGGAAGTAGGGAGGCAGGAAAAGGTCCTCTTTTCCTTCCACTCTGCAGTTTTACTCTGAAATCTTAGGCGCTGTATGCTGCTTGCACTAATGAAATCCCCTGTCACAAAATGCACCTAGAACAATAAGAGTTTTGAACACTGGCCTATGTGGAATATGTGACTGCGCTGAGTGAGACAGGGACCCTGGTTGCTCAGTCCCTAAAAGGTAAAGGTAAAGGGACCCCTGACCATTAGGTCCAGTCGTGTCCGACTCTGGGGTTGCGGCGCTCATCTCGCTTTATTGGCCGAGAGCCGGCGTACAGCTTCCGGGTCATGTGGCCAGCATGACAAAGCCGCTTCTGGCGAACCAGAGCAGCGCACGGAAACGCCGTTTACCTTCCCGCCAGAGCGGTTCCTATTTATCTACTTGCACTTTGACGTGCTTTCGAACTGTTAGGTGGGCAGGAGCTGGGACAGAGCAACAGGAGCTCACCCCGTCGCAGGGATTCGAACCGCCGACCTTCTGATCAGCAAGCCCTAGGCTCTGTGGTTTAACCCACAGCGCCACCTGCTCAGTCCCTAAAGAGCCCCAAACATAGGTGGGACCTAGAAACTCTTGGGAGTTGCCTGCAAAGGAGCACTGCTCTTGTGCTTGCCTTGGCCTTTCCCCTGCTTTGCTGCCAAGGAGCCTTCGCTTCTCCAAGCACTCCCTGTGCTGCCTGGTGCTCTCTGGGTCTTACCTACTCAATTTAAAACAAAATAAAAATTTTTTTCCTTCCAGTAGCACCTTAGAGACCAACTAAGTTTGTTCTTGGTATGAGCTTTCGTGTGCATGCACACTTCTTCAGATACGAAAGCTCATACCAAGAACAAACTTAGTTGGTCTCTAAGGTGCTACTGGAAGGAAAAAATTTTTTTATTTTGTTTTGACTATGACAGACCAACACGGCTATCTACCTGTAACTGGAACTACTCAATTTAGAATGGCTTCCAGCCAGTTCCTTGTGCCCTTTTGCAGCAGAAATAGCCAAATGGAATACTTTGTCATTAAATATGCCCAACCTTCATGTTTCCAAGTGTATCAAGGATTTCTTCCCCTGCGTGTAAATGAGTGGCACTTGTGCAAGAGCAGATGGAGGCCGTGTGGGACTTGAGCCGGAAATCCCTAGTTGGGGAAGGGGCTGTAGCTCCTGGTAGAGCAATTGCTTTGCATGCAAGAGGTGCTTTGTTCAATTCCTGGCATCTTCAGATAGAATCGTAGGGTTGGAAGGCACTCCAGGGTCATCTAGTCCAACCTTGTGCAATGCAGGAATCTCAACCATTATTATTATTATTATTATTATTTGTTATTATTTTTTGAATTTGTATATTGCCCTATACCCGGAGGTCTCAAAACTAAAGCACCAGTAACAGATGACCACCCAACCTCTGCTTAAAAACCTCCAAGCAAGGAGAGTGCCCCACCTTCCGAAGGAGTCCATTCCACTGTCAAACAGCTCTTACTGTCAGAAAGTTCTTTCTAATGTTTGTTTATATCTCCTTTCTTGTCATTTGAATCCACTGGTCTGGGTCTTGCCACCTGGACCAGCAGAAAACAAGCTTGCTCCCTTTTCCATGTGACAGCCCCCTTGATATGTGAAGATGGCTATCATATCTCCTCTCAGTCTCAGTCTCTTTTCCAGGCTAAACACACCCAGCTCCTTCAACAGTTTCTCGTAAGACTTGGTTTCCAGACCCTTGATCATTTTGGTCACCCTCCTCTGCACACCTTCCAGCTTGTCCACATCCTTCTTCAATTTTGGTGCCCAGAACTGGACACAGTATTCCAGGTGTGATCTGAGTGGTACTATGACTTCCCTTGATCTGGACCCTAGACTTCTGTTGATGCAGCCTAGAATAGCATTCACCTCTTTTGCGGCTGCATCACATTGTCAACTCATGCTCAGCTTGTGGTCTTCTAAGACCCCTGGATTTTCCCCACATGTACTACTGGCAAGTCAGGTGTCCCTCATCTAATATTTGTGCATCTGGTTCTTCCTGCCTAAGTGCAGATGCTTACATTTGTCCCTATTGAAATTCATTTCAGATATTCAGCAGGTGCCTTTTGTGTCAACTTCTAAATGCCTGCTGAAAACTTTTCTATTCTACCAGACCTATGCAGGCAATTAAGAATACACAATGCTAAAGTGATGTCTGTTTTTAACTCTCTTTATGGCTTTTAGTGTATGGTTTTATTGCTGTAAACTGCTTTGGTGTATTTTTTATGGCACAGTGGTATGCAGATTTTTTTAAATATATAAATAAGGAGTGAGTGGCACATGCCTTGGGAGCTGCTTGTGGGTGCAACAGCTCTCAAGGCATGCCTAGAGAATTTGGGATGCAGATTTTTAATTCCCATGAAGCCACAGCTCTGTTTGCACGGGTGCTTTTAGTTGTGGTTCTATGATTTAGTTCTGTGATTCTACCTGCAGGAGATTCTGTCTTAATACACAGATGCACATTAGAGCTCAGATAAATTGAAGACTCCACCCCCTGCAAAAAGCTTAGCATTTTTTTTGTGCCCTTCTTGGAAATAATCAAAATAAAATGTTTGCTCTCTCTCCCCACCCGCTTCTACCTCACTTTGTTTTTCTGGGATTCTGTAACAAGTTTTAACTTTTTGAGATAAGTTTCCCTCTTGGCCGCCTTTCCAGAATGAATAAACCGAGGCACAAAGGGTAGCGCTTCATCCCAAGCTACTCTGCTTCCTCCTGGCCTCCTTTTATTATTCTGAAGTACCTCTTGGGGTAGCTGGCCGTGAAGGATTTAAGGCAGCCCTTTTCGAGTGCTGATAAAGATAATATCAAAGAGAATTAAGACCGCCTGCAATTTGAGACTGAGGACAAAATCCATCTGAAACTAGTAAGCCGGAAAGGAAACGCTAGGCGTTGTGCAACCGTGGATTGTGCCCCAGCTAAGAGAAGAAATTTGAATAATGGGCACATAATGTTTTGATGGCATTGATAGTTGCCATGTGAGCTGTGCGACAACAGTATGGTGCCTGGCTGCCCTGGGGTGCTACGGAATGGGTGGGGAGGCCCCCCAGAGACGTGGTCCACTTCCATGGGGGTCACTTAACTGTTGCTCAGCCCTTTCTTAAAACCGTTGCTCATTCTGCCTCTTTGCTGACAGTCAGGGTGGTTAAAAAGTCATTGAAAGATGGGTTGGTTTCAGCCTTTCACGGTATGCACTCGTGTCTGTTGGATTTCTAGTCTGCCTGAGTGGTGTGTCTCAAGCTCCTGGTTTTGTAACTGTACAGATGTGACCGCAATAGCAAGGCAGCACGCCCCCAGATAGAAGCATCCCATGCTGCTTTTGAATAATTCCTGCACGGCGGTTCCTCAAGTGCAAGGCAGCCACTGGGAATGATCTCTGCTCTCAGCTGGTCTTCCCGCTTATTTATTTGTTTTAAACCACAGTGGCCCACGACACAGCCAAACCATAAATTAAATTTTTTAACAACACCGTTTACAAAAAAAACAATCGAACACCGAAACAGCAGTAGGAAAAGCAGCAGCAATTCTCCAGCTGCAACAGGGAGAGAATAAGAAAAAGCGACAATGAAAGCAGCCAGTACAATAAAACTCCCACCTGCACACAATAAGCCACATTGAAAAGAAAAGGCTGTACAACACTTTACAAGGTGGGGCAAGCTTGTTTTCTGCTGCTCCAGAGGGGAGGACCTGAACCAATAGATCCAAATGACAAGAAAGGGGGTTTCAGCTAAACACTAGGGAGAACTTGACCGAGGAACGGACTCCCTCCGAAGGTGGTAGAGGATTTCAAACAGGGTCAGATGCCCAACTGTCGAGGATTATTGAGCTGTGATTCCTGCATTGCAGGGGGTTGGACTAGATGACCCTTGGGATCCCTTCCAGCACCACAGTTCTGTGATTCTATGAACAGTAGCATTACCACCATACAAACAGAAGGTAAAAAAACTGAAGAAATGCGTCCCTGAATGCTTTTACTGTATGATTTTGCTTTTATTGCTGTAAACCGATTTGATATATTTTTATGATACAGCGCTGTGCATTTTGAAAAGCAAATAAAATAATGGATACCCGCCAGCTTTGCCCCCCCCTTTCTTTCCCGTTGCACCCGCTTCCTCTATAGTTGCCACCCCCTTCCCCACCTACTTAGGGTCCTTGTGCCTTTAATAATGGCATGACAGGTAGGGCTGGGCGATATCTGGTTTCCAGCATTGTGAAACCAGCTAAACATCACAATATACCTGTCAGGTCCGCTTAATGGTTGCTCATGAGTAAAGACCAAGTCCTTCTTGTCTTTCAACTATTTTATTGTGCAAATTATGTACAGTGCGGAGCTAAGCCTAAACATGACCGTCTAGTCGCTAGCGGAATCCAGAAGTGCCCCCCCCTCCTGTTGCGGCGCCAACACCAGAGTCTCGGCACTCTAAAGTGCCGCCTTCTTCTGCGTAAAGCGGGCGCCGGAAATGGCGTCTCCCCCTCCGAGTGGGTCTGCTGAGTGGTGCTAGGTCTCTCTGCGTCTTCCTGGAGACCTCTCCCCACTTGGCTCCCTCCCGTTAGCTGCTCCTTCCCCGAGGAGGAGCTGGCAGACTCACTGGGAGACGAGTCCGTTGACAACAGAGGCTGAGGCTGCCGGTAGTCACTCAGTGCCGGACTGGCAGGGGTGGGCACATCCCTGACAATACCAATATATCACAATGTCTGAAATAAGGATGGAGCTATGTAGAGGCGTTGGCTGGCTTCATGGTTTCCCCCACATTGTGGTTTTTGCATAGCACACAAACGCATTCATGATTTGTGATATATTCCCAGGTCAAAAATTACGAAACTGGTATCACGATAGGGACTTCAAACTGGTTTTGGACGATATATCAATATGTCGCCTGGCCCTAGCAACAGGTAGACTTCCTGCTTTGCTCACTCCTGGCAGCCATGGTAGGGAAAGGGAGGAACAGATGAGTTTCCTGGCTAAGGGTGCTCCAAATTCCTTGTGCCTGATGGGACTTGCAGGGGTGTTGTACTTGGGTACAAGTACCGAGAGCGGAACGACTTGCCCATAGGGTGCTGCAGTTGGGCTTGTCTCGCCGTTTTTAAAGGCACGAGAATCTAGGTTAACAAGATAAACAAGATGCCCTCATCACATAACTACCCTGTGAGGGCAGACTGCCATGATGGGCAGTGGTGAGGAGAATGCCGGGCTATAGGGTAGGTCTGCCCTAGACTGCGTGCAAAGCATGAAACTGGAGCAACAAACAAAACTCTCAGTCCAAACTCATGACTCTTGGCTCATGTGTCTTGAAAGTCATCCGAGTGTCTCTGGTCCCTCTTGGGGTGGGGAGCTGGCCTAATTCTCCTTGCGGGAAGCCGGCTGAATGAAGGGGGGGGCGTCTCAGGAGTCTCTGGCTGCGAGGGGGCACATTGCAGGGAACTGGGATTGCAACTTGCTCCCTTGGGGGCAGCAGGGAATAGAGCTGTAGCAGTGGCTGGAGGGCTGGGGGAGTCATCGACTCATAGGAGTGTAGAGTTAAAAACCTCCAGCAAAGGAAAGCCCACCCCTTTCCAAGAGAGCCCGTTCCATGGTCGGTCAGCTTTTACAATCAGAAAGTTTCTAAATGTTTAGTTGGAATCTCCTTTCTTGTCCTTTGAATCCATTGGATCAGGTCCTCTCCTCTGGAGCAGCAGAAAAGAAGTTTGCTCTGCTGTTTTCTTGACAGTGTACCCAGCTGCTCCCCCCCCCCCGCTTCCTGGCTTCCCACCCACCCACCCACTGCTTTTATATAGTAGACACCTGCAATTCCAAGCAAAGCATGAGCAAATCCTCTGGGGCTGTGCTGTGTGTGTGTCAGCTGGCTGAGCCTGTCCTGGGCAGACACCTGCGCTTGCAGAAAGTTACCGCTCTCTGCAGTCCTCTGACTCATCAGGCCTCCTTTAGCTTTTGAAACTTGCTCTGAATCGCAGCCTGCCGGTTTTCCCTTCTTCGTGTTTCCTTTGCTCCTGGCTTGCGACCCAGCAGCACATATTCAGCGGCACATATTTAAGCGATGCACGGAGGGAGCAGGGCAGGGCAGGGCAGGAGAAGTCCATGTTTGAAACCTGAGAAGAGCTCCCTTGTTTAGATCTGCAGTGATTAAGACACCTTGATATTGGATTTGAGGGTGTGTGTGTGTGTGTCTGGGAATGCCAGAAACACACAGTCCTCTGTTGTTGGTGCTGTCAAGAGGCTTAGCATCATTGTTCACCTTTCGCTTAAGGGCTCTTCCCTTTGCTCTTGCCTTGATCCCATTTTTGAGCTCTTGACAGGTCTTTTACATTCTTGTCTGTCTGCACAAGGTGTGCGATGTTCCTATAATGAGGGCACGGCTTTTCCGGCCTTTGAGCAGGCGGTCCGGAGGTTTCCGTGGCTGCCGTCTGGCGCAAAATTGGGCACCGAAATGTGTTCTCTTGCTTGCATTACAGCCACTGGAGGTTTTCCCTATTCTGTGTACTGTTTGACTTGCTTCAAACTCAGTAGCACTGAAATCACTGGATCAAGCTCATCAGCTTTGTCGAATTAATTAAACTAAATAGTTTTAATTGGATTCTGGATAACTGTGCAATTAATGGTCATTGCTTTGAATTTTATTGTGCTGTTATCTTCCCTAGTGGGTTGTGCAAACCACCCTTCTGAACAATGCTTTTTATAGGGGAGGGGCAGTGGGGATGAGTTTGTGGAACCAAGCAGGCGGTGACCCCAAAATGTCTGGGAACTGCTGCTCTAGTGCATACCAGCAGCCCCTATGCCTTCCCCTTCTAGGTGTAAGGGGCACCAACATTTATGAAGTCTTGATGCCAGCTAAAAGTGTGGTTATTCATCCAAGCATTTTAGTAAAGTGCTGTCTTTTCTTGTTTTGTTTTAAGTTGTCTTTAAATGAAATATTGCTTTATTGCATTTTAATGTTGTTCCCTGTTCTGGGATTGTGAGGACAATGAATAGCAGCTTGTACAAAATCAATTGAATGAACCAAGAAAAAAACCCTGTATTTAAAGCAATATCCTTGCTACCTTCTGGAGTCAAAAAGGATTCCCTCAACCCCTCCACATCCAGCCCGTTTGGTTAGGAACGCTTGTCTTTTGCAGGAATGCAGGAAACTGCTGCTCCAAAGTGAAATCATGTGGCATTTCAGGAGCCTGGCTCAGTCTTGAAAGTTGTGTAGCAGCACCTCTGAGCATGTGTGGAGTGCCTTCCACCCCAAGCCGTGAGGCTTCATTGATTGATTTATAGCACAAGGGCTCCCAGAGCGGCTTATATACAGCAAGACCGTCCCTATCCCTATCCCCGTCCCTATCTGCAGACTTACAGTCTGAAAAAACCATGACACACAAGGGAAAGGGGACAGGGAGGGAAGAGGAAAATCAAAACTCGGGCACCAATTTCTGTTGTTCCAATAATAACCATCTGGCCCAGTTTGGGGGCAGGAGGTATCTGGTGGAGTGGGGCCTCCGACACAGCTCAATGGAGCAAGCATTCTTCTTCCTGTTTCTCCCGCTGATGGAATGGCTGTGTCCCAAGTGACTGTCAAGGGGGGGATTAGGCCTCATGCACTGGATTAGAGGTCAGCTATTGGGGTGTCGCATATCTCGGCTAGATTGACTCGCCACTCTTCTTCCAGAAACGAAGCCCAGTTGTGCTCAGTTGTCTCCAAAGGCCAATATCATTCCCGCTCCCACCTGCCTGGAGAAACGGCAAGGCAAAACGCCACGTGTTGGGGCGTGACTTAACCCTTTTTGTTTTTATCCTCCCTCCCCACAGAATTCTGCCGCATCGACCAGCCCTTGTGCCACAACGAAGATGAGCAGCTCAGCTTCGAGGCCGTCCTCAACATCCACAAGCAGATGGACGACGATGCCAATGGCGATGTCGACGTGGAGGAGAGCGACGAGGTGAGGGCACAGCAAAGGGCACCCCACTCTCTCCGTCTCCGGTCCCTCTCCTGACCTTCCCACTCCACTTAGTGTACATATGTTTCGGGGGACCCTGCATCCTCTCCCCACTACAGAGAGATTCCAAAATCTTATGTTGTAAACTGCCCTGTGGTCTTTGGATGAAGGGCTGTATGTAAATTTAATAAATCAAGCAAGAGGAGACACAGTCAGCTTGGGCAGGAGGTGTCTTGGACTACAACTCCCATCAGCCCCAGCCAGCCTGGCCATCTGGAGGGCACCAGGTTGGGGAAGCTGAAGTTAGACTGAAGCTCTTGGCCACCCCCACCTGTACCACAGGAAGCAGTAATGGCCAGCAACCTAGGTGGCTTTAAAAGAGGACTCGGCGGATTAAGGGAGGAGGAGAGGGCTATAAATGGCTACTAGCCAGGGTGGCTGTGCTCTGTCTCCATAGCTGGAGGCAGCCATGCTTCTGAATCCCAGTTGCGGGAAATGGCAGGAGGTCTCTGGTGCTCAGGTCCTGCTTGTGGATTTCTCTTTGAAGCATCTGGTTGGCCGCAATGAGAACAGGATGCTGGACTAGATGAGCCGTTGTCCTGATCCAGCAGGCTGCTCTTATGAACCATACAAAGATTATGCTCAGCAAAACCTCTGTCAGTTCAGGACCCAGTGCGTTGCAGTGGGTTGGACTAGCCACCCAGAGTGGCTGGGGAAACTCAGCCAGATGGGCAGGGTACAAATAATAATAATAATATATTATTATTATTATTATTATTATTATTATTATTACTATTACCCAGCTTAGGGAGTTGGGTATTTTTAGCCTGGAGAAGAGAAGGTTAAGGGGTGATATGATAGCCATGTTCAAATATATAAAAGGATGTCATATGGAGGAAGGAGAAAAGTTGTTTTCTGCTGCTCCTGAGAAGAGGACACGGAGCAATGGATTCAAACTACAAGAAAGAAGATTCCACCTAAACATTAGAAAGAACTTCCTGACAGTAAGAGCTGTTCGACAGTGGAATTTGCTGCCAAGGAGTGTGGTGGAGTCTTCTTCTTTGGAGGTCTTTAAACGGAGGGTTGACAGCCACCTGTCAGGAATGCTCTGATGGTGTTTCCTGCTTGGCAGGGGGTTGGACTGGATGGCCCTTGTGGCCTCTTCCAACTCTATGATTCTATGATTCTATACTAGATGAACCTGAGGGGTCCTTCCCAACTCCACCATTTTATGAATTCTCTCAGTCTCACCAGAGGACACCTGCCACCACCCAGCCTCCCCCATCTGGCTGCTATACTCTCCCCCACCCCACCCTGCAAATTAGCCAAGAGGTTCCTAGCAAAATAAGGGGTGATGATTGCTTGGTTTAAACCCAGCACAGAGCAACAACCTCTTCTCCCTTCCTGCCACTCTCATAACAATTTCATGCGCTTAAGAGATGAATGAGACACAGAAATAGGGGAGGCTTTCCGTTGGGCCGCACTCTGCTTGTCTTTGAGCAAAAAGAAGATGGGAAATGCCAAGCCGCCTTTAAGCTCTGGGAGTTTCTTATTGAATCCTTCCACCTGCTCTCTCCAGCTTTAGGGCAGTCGTAGTCCAGTTACTCTTGAGAGGTGGCGTTTGTCCTCCTGTATACTTCTGCTGCGCATCTTGAAAACGGAGAGCATGAGGAGGCCCTGTGTGTGTGTAGAAGCTGAGCCTGAGAGCCAACTGCACATTCCTGCCTCCTGCGACACAGGGGATTCCCTTAACCTTCCTTCTCTTAAGCTTTCTTACGAAACTAGGCTGCTTTACATTGTCAAAGCAGGCGTGGGAAAGGAGCTGCAAAATGGCTGCAGGTGCTCTTCCGTTTAATGTGAAATAAATAAGATGAAAAGCTTAGAGGAGCAAAGGAGGCCTTTGCACGGTGTCGAGAAAATAGATGGAGGGCTAAAAGGATTTTCTGAATACTCCAAGGTCCGTAACCCTGGTGTCCCAGGTCCTAGTTCAATACTCTAACCACTAACACCACACTCCTGATGTTTAAGAGGGAAGCTAATTGCTCCCAGGGAAAAACCGGAAGCCTCTTCTTGAAAGAGATACGTCTCCTCCATCTCTAATGGGTGAGTTGCCTTTGGGTAGCTGCATTTTGCATCCGTTGTCCATTTCCACATGTAGGTTTTTGCCTTGTGATTTCTAAGCACCACCCTTGGAAGTTCCACTCAGTAAGTGGCGTTAATTCCAAATATATGTGTTTAGTGTTGGGGTGCAAGGCACTGCACTTCTGTGTCGATTTTTAAGCACACCGCCAGGTTCACCAAAATTGTTTTGAGCTGGTGAGGCCCTGGCCAAGTTAGCGGAATGAAAAGCGACTATCTAAAGGGTGTCTTTTTCTTTTCCAAACTATGTTTGGAGGATTTCTCATGAGCTTAGAAAGGAATCCTCCCTAGAGCTCTTAAAGAAACAAGCCACATCTCTGAAGCTCAGATTAAGAACCTTCCTTCCCCCTATTTTCCCTTAAGGCCTGGACTACTGCAGTTGCTTTCTGATGCTCTTTTAACGGATATAGACAGGGCTCTTCTTCAGCCGGAACTCAGTTCTGGCACCTGCCAGGTGGGCGCCATTGCCATTCTAAGAGAACGAGGGAGGTGTTCATGGTGAGTTCCGGCACCTCTTTTTCCAGAAAATGGCACTGGAAATAGGTATTTGTGGGGGAAAAACAATTAATTTTAATCTGGAGCTGCAGAAAGAGCCAAGGACTCTGTTTTCAAGGCGTGCACAGTGAAAGTTGAGTCCTTTTCTTTGTAGCTGAGCAAGAGCTGGAGATCTCAACTGTTGTCTTTGGAAGCAAGACATTTCCCGCATCTGAGCAACCTGCCCTGCCCAATGGGTGTTCACAGCCTCCATCTAGGTGTAGCATCTTCTCAAGAGAGTCTTCTTCTCCCCCTCCCAGTGCATTTAGGACTTTCTCATTCCTCCCTTCGCTGCCTGAAGGGCAGTTTCCCAGGGGAAACGTCTTGACGTGGACATGCTTAAACATGTAAGCCTGATTGCTCTTGGCTCTGACTTCTGATTCCACTAAGCTGAAGTACTCGGGGCCTTTCTTTCATTAGGCAAAAGTGATGCTGTCAGGTTGCGTTCTGTGCAGAACGGGAAAGCTGTGTTTTTCCAGTAATCTCTTTCCTGTGGAGCTGAGGCTGTGTGAGTCAAGGCTGAATCAGAGCATGTTCACATGCACACAAGCAGGTCCTGCTAGCCAAACGCAATGCGTTCTCAGAAAACGTTCCTTAGGCAAGCCTTCGCATAACAAGTCAACGGGGGAATTTCTAATGCGTTCCCAACCATGGAATTTTGACAAAAAACCCAGGAAAACCCTCTGAAATCTTGCAAAAGGCGAACAAGGAAGGGGGAAATGGTCTCTTCTCTGTCCTATCTCTCCCCCTCTCTCCTTCCCAACATGGTTTCTGCCAAAGCAGCTGCCACAGACCAGCCAGCAAAACACAAAATAGCTTCCATATCTGAATCTGCGACGTGTATAGCAAGATTTGGGTACTAATTACTCATATTTGGATAAGTGGATTTTCATATAACAAGCATTTGGATAGTGGGACCTGCATATATATGATCGCTTCTGCTTATCATTTGTACAGCATTTGTCATTTGCAAGGTACCTGCCCGATACTTGGATTGTCAAAGATCCAGGCTGATTTGTTGCAGTTCTGTCACAATCCTTCTCACGTCCCAGGGTGACATCTTAATATTCGGATGTCAAGAAGAAAGGAAACCAGCTTTTGACCACAGCTAAGTGGTAGACTTACCGGCGGGAAGGTAAACAGCGTTTCCGTGCGCTGCTCTGGTTCGCCAGAAGCAGCTTAGTCATGCTGGCCACATGACCCGGAAGCTGTACGCCGGATCCCTCAGCCAATAATGCGAGATGAGTGCCGCAACCCCAGAGTCATTTGCAATTGGACCTAATGGTCAGGGGTCCCTTTACCTTTAAGTGGTAGAGAGGGTGATGGATTCCTGGCTGAAATGCTGGACAACGGCTGCCAGTAATTGTTGACAATATTGAGGTTGATGGACTAGTGGTCTGGTGGCGCAGTGGTTAGAGTGTTGGACTAGGATCTGGGAGAGGCCAGGCTTTGAATCCCCACTTCAGCCATGAAACGCACTGGGTGACCTTGGGCCAGTCACTCGCTCTCAGCCTAACCTACTCACAGGGTTGATGTGAGGATAAAATGGGAAGGAGAAGTATGTACAGCTTCTTGAGCTTCTTGGAGGAAAGGGGGGATATGAATGCAGTAATAAATGAACAGACCTTCCTAACCAGTCCTTAATTCTGGGGTATTTTGTGCCCCCAGCCCCCAGTTTCTTGTTTTAAAGGGAGTCTAGAGATACAGGCAAAACTTGGGATTACACTCATGGAATCTGCTATAACTTGTTGGGATCATTCCTCTGTTTCTGCTTAGCTCTTTCAGAGCACAAATCCCAACACCGGTTTAGAATTTTGAAGAGGCATTAGGCAAAACCTAAGCAAACACGCAGCTTAAAACATCAGATACTCCAAACTCGGTTTATATTTATTGAGGAATTGGCTGTCGAACATAGGAATTGGGCATGAGAGCAAAAGGAAGTTGAATGAAGTTTCACTTGGCCTTTGACATAAAATGCAAAGCCTATGAACACGGGACGTAGCTATATTTATCATGATCATTACAGGTATTATATTTATAATATAATAATGAAGACTGAAGGCGGTTTACACACATTAAAACAAGACAGATAAAATACAAAAAGCCAAATATATAAGTAACCACTCATAAATTTCAAGCAATATAGAAACAAATCTGTAAACGTACAGATAATAAAATCGACACACCTTTGTTAAAATTCCTTTTAAAAAAACAGTTAGTCCCTAAAGGCCTGTTGGAATAAAACTGCCAAGGGAAGGACAGGAAGGAGGGAGCCAGCCTAGCTTCTCTAGGAAGGGAGTCTTTATTCTCTGTTTTCTGCAAGTCCCTATTCATGCCGGGGGCAGGAATCTTAGAAGTGCCCCTTCCTTCCTGACTCCAGTCTTGAGAGCACTAGATACTTGGCGGTGGAGCAGAGACAGAACCCGGCTTTAGACCTCTGCCTTCCTTTCCATTTATATCGCACTCGTCTTTTTGCTCATCAGCTCTCTGCATATTTGCTCCTGTTATTATTTTCTGCTCAGCAGCTCTCTTGTTTTGCTAAGCTGCGCTGCTCAAAACCTTTGCCCACCCGCAGCCCTGGGAGCGCTTCTCTTTGCATTTCTTGACGCTCCCCTCTGGGGAGAGGAGTTTGCTGTGTGTTCGGAGGTGGCTGCAGGGACCGCAATTAAAAGGAGCGCCCCTGAACCCCAAGGGGAATCCCTTCCAATTGGCGGCCTATTTCTGGTCTTTGTGCAGAGGCAAGCGTAGCTCTCGAGGTGCCCGGCGACTTAATTGAACGGATTTCTCTCTCCTCCAGCATTTCTGCCGAGGGAATTGGCAGCTCTGGGTTTGCAACTGAGGAAAGATGCTTGCCTGCAGGCTGTAACATTAGCAGCAGCTTTGTCCTCCGAATCACGGGGTGAGCGCCCCAGAACTCATTTCTGAACCTGCAGGTGCTTGGGGTCCACTGAAAGCTCTCTTCCTCCCTAGCCCAAGGCTGCCTTGGAAGTTGCCTTTGCCAAAACTGTTTGTCGGCCAAGATGCAGCAAAGAATGATGACACATTCCAAATCAGCCGTTTTATGACTTATTTCCCCAGCGGGGCAACAAGACATCACACGTACAGTGGTACCTCCGGTTACGTACTTAATTCGTTCCGGAGGTCCGTTCTTAACCTGAAAATGTTCTTAACCTGAAGCACCACTTTAGCTAATGGGGCGTCCCCCTGCTGCTGTTCCACCGCTGCCCGATTTCTGTTCTCATCCTGAAGCAAAGTTCTTAACCCGAGGTAATATTTCTGGGCTAGCAGAGTCTGTAACCTGAAGCGTCTGTAACCCGAGGTACCACTGTATTTGATTTATTTTAAAAGATTTATATATCCTGCTTTTTTCCATCTTGCACCCAGGATATCCAATGCACCTAGCATTGGTAAATATTTTATTTAATAAAACCCAGTTACAATAGGTGGAAACTGGCCCAAGGCTTCCCAGTGAGATTCATGGCTGAGGCAGGATTCGAACTCGGGTCTCCACAGTTCTGCCCGATTATGCCACAGTGGCTCCAGTTAATCAGGGGAGAATTATGATTGTTGTTGTTGTTTAGTCGTTTATTCGTGTCCGACTCTTCGTGACCCCATGGGCCAGAGCACGCCAGGCACTCCTGTCTTCCACTGCCTCCCACAGTTGGTCAGACTGTCGGTAGCTTCAAGAACACTGTCCAACCATCTCGTCCTCTGTCGTTCCCCATTTCCTTGTGCCCTCCATCTTTCCCAACATCAGGGTCTTTTCCAGGGAGTCTTCTCTTCTCATGAGGTGGCCAAAGTATTGGAGCCTCAGCTTCAGGATCTGTCCTTCCAGTGAGCACTCAGGGCTGATTTCCTTCAGAATGGATAGGCTTGATCTTCTTGCAGTCCAGGGGACTCTCAAGAGTCTCCTCCAGCACCAGAATTCAAAAGCATCAATTCTTTGGCGATCAGCCTTCGTTATGGTCGAGCTCTCACTTCCATACATCACTACTGGGGAAAACCATAGCTTTAAATATATGGACCTTTGTCGGCAAAGTGATGTCTCTGCTTTTTAAGATGCTGTCTAGGTTTGTCATTGCTTTTCTCCCAAGAAGCAGGTGTCTTTTAATTTTGGGACTGCTGTCACCATCTGCAGTGATCATGAAGCCCAAGAAATCTATTTGCCAGGAGGTGATGGGACCAGTGGCCATGATCTTAGTTTTTTTGATGTTGAGCTTCAGACCATATTTTGCGCTCCCCTCTTTCACCCTCATTAAAAGGTTCTTTAATTCCTCCTCACTTTCTGCCATCAAGGTTGTATCATCAGCATATCTGAGGTTGTTGATATTTCTTCCGGCAATCTTAATTCCGGTTTGGGATTCATCCAGTCCAGCCTTTCGCATGATGAATTCTGCATATAAGTTAAATAAGCAGGGAGACAATATACAGCCTTGTCGTACTCCTTTCCCAATTTTGAACCAATCAGTTATTCCATATCCAGTTCTAACTGTAGCATCTTGCCCCACATAGAGATTTCTCAGGAGACGGATGATTATCATTATTAATTATAATTACCATTATTTATTTTTAATCACTTTAATTTTTTATCCTTTCCCTGCTCCCCAAATGAACAACAAAACAGTAAAAACAATATCTTAAACAATTTCAAGGTTGCCAGGAACAATCTCTTCCTTCCATCAAATAACCAAAATGTTTTAATTAATTAAAAGTTGCTAATTAAGTCTTTCTTTATTAGGACCTACCAAAATTGCAAAGTATCTGATGCTGCTTGAAAGCTTGCTTTCCTCTTCGCTCCCCATTGCACTTTCCTTTTGTATTGTTTCTGTTGGGCCCTGCCTGCCTTGCCTCTTGATGTGTGTGCAGTGCTGTCCCTGAATTTTGAGAAGAGGCCATGCGCTGTGCTGCTCAGCCCATTCTCCAGAAAGAGACAGTTACCTCACCATTGAAACATGGCAGCTGCCTGCTTTTCATGCTGCTGGGATTACTCGGCCGCATGTGCAGCGGGCCTTTGTGTCTGCCTGTGGAGGTGTGCCTTCACCTCCACAGCCTGGGGAGGGAGACAGAATCCCAGGTGCCTGGCTTCTTCGGGGCTTAAAACTTGTGTCTAAAAGAAGTCATTTTCCAGCCCTGCTGGGCATGTAGATAGGCAGGCCTACATTAACATTCTGTCCTCTAATGTTGCCATACTCCAGTGATCTCAGCCGTTAGTTGTTATTCCTGAGTTGCAGAGGGTTGGACTGGATGACCCTTGGGGGGACCCTTCCATCACTGCGGTTCTACGGTTCTATGACCGTCTCCTCTTCCAAGAGACCTTGGAAGCCTGTTTTCACTGGGGCTCTGCTGAAGGAGGGCCGACCGGGAGATCACTTTTCCTTCCTGAGCTAAATATACTGAGCAACAGCTGGTTCCCCTGCCTCCATCCCTAGGGGAGATCACGGCTGCTCTGAGCTGTGCACATTGGCCACTCTAGATGACATTGCCATGTTCCCCGTGGAGGTCACAGGCTGTGGGGCGGAGGGGGGCAGGAGGGGATATCTCTATCTTTGCATTCCTGCCTGGTTTGGCTGCATGCACCCAGTGGCTTATAATCTCCAGAGATCTTGGAACATCTTGGGAAGGTTCACCCTGCCCTCCTCACCACCACCCTCCTTTATTTCATTTCATTTTCAAATCATGAGTTTGGCTCACTGAGAATGTCACAGGACTGCACAGATTTTCTTAATCCCTCTTTTCAGGCGGTGCAGCTTCAAAACTCAGCTCAGTCAGGGGCCTCTTGGCCAGCCTGCCAGAGAGAGAGAGAGAGAGAGAGAGAGACATTCCAGAAAAAGGATCCACTGGGCACTTCTAGAGTCCTGCAGTTGCAGCTTCAGCACTTTCTGGCTCCAGGAAGGCTTTCCTTCCTCTCCTTTGCAATTAGCTGCTCTTCCGTCTTCTTCAGCCTGTCTTTTCCTCTGTCTTCCTTGCTCCCTCTTACTCATCTAGCAGCATTTGCACCATGCATTGATTTGTGGCTCAGCTGGGAAAGGGATTGGCCCCCATTAGATGTTTTACTCGGCCTCTTGATCATCGGGATGTGCTTAATGCAGTGTGGTGGAGGGTCACGCCGATACTGAGCTGGATTCTGAATTCATTTGTGTTCTGCTTTCTGCCATGGCACATCTCTCTATAAAATGGTGCTTTGCCTTGCTTGCCCTTTGGTATTTGATATTTTACCCACCCAGAGAGAGAGAGAGAGAGAGAGAGAGAGAGAGAGAGAGAGAGAGAGAGAGATGTGTTAGCAGTACGAAACTGACCTCCTGAGGGTGCAAGCCTGGGCTGTGCGTATCGAGGTCCTGAGCTACCCAGATGACAATACATGCTATCTCAGGCATGCTGATATAGTCCAAAGGAAAGGAAAGCAAGACACTTGGCACCATCTTGGCAGCAGGAGTTGCTGGTAGGAGGCATGCAAGATGTCATCCGACTGCCTTAGGAGTTGCAGAGGGTTTACTCCTGTGGCTTTTCTTCTCCCAAATATGTCCTGCAAGGCAGCAGAGGTTCAGGAGTTTTCCTTCTCCTATATGGGCTCCCTTCCCAGGTGGATAAGCCTTATCTGAATATATCCTCTCTGTACTCATAAAATCGTAGAGCTGCAGGGTCACCTCATCCAAGCGTCCAATGTAGGGATCACATCTCAAGAATCCCTAACCAGATGGCCATCCAGCCTCTGCTTAAAAACCTTCACAGAAGGAAAGCTCACCACCTTCCAAGGGAGTCCACTCCACTGACCCTAAGGCAAGGTTTGTTTATTTATATACCTCCTCAGTTAGGTAGCTCCTTCATGCGTCCGATGAATAGAGTGGTGGCTCAGAAAAGCTTCCGCCACCTTAGCTGGCCTTGACTTTGAAAGCCTTCAGACCATCAGGGCCCAGGAGACTCCCAAGGACTGTGTCTCCCCATACAGCTCACTCTCTTTCAAAAGATAATTTTTCCAGGTGTTGCCCTGGGTGCCCTCGCTGTTTTGAGGAATACTTGGTAAGAGGCTCTCTCAAAAGTGACACTGAGCCTTTGGAAACTCCCCCCAAGCCCCCCCCTTCAAGTTCATTCCATGCCATTGGTGGGCGAAAGCTGTCCCCCCCCCCTAGGGCATTTTTTAAGGAGGGCTTGCAGTTGTAAGGGGTCTGTTTTGCTGGGCTCATTGTCAACACCCCCTTTTCATTTTTGAATATCTTGTAAATATGGAAGTGACTGGTTTACTGAGGCCTTTTGCTGAAAGTGTGAAGTGTGCTTAAAAGCTTATGCTCTGCTATAGATTTATAGCTGAAATCCAGGGTTAGGGTTAAGCCCTTTGCATATTATAAGAGGTATATCTATAGATGCTTGTAACAAGGACCAGTGATTTCACTGATGGGAAATGCTATCAACAAAAACTGATCAGGAGTGGAAAGGTTTCCATCCTTTGGAATCTTTCAGGTTAAATATCTTGAATTATTTAATGAATTGTGGTGTGGTTTGGGTCAGGGTAGAAATAGATTTTGTAGAATTGGCGACTATTAACAACTCGGAAGTCGGTGGTTGTAAAATGTATGTAACTTTCCAAAAACAGTTGTGGTTTTCATTCAAAACAACAGCATGATGTGAAGGGGGATTAATGTAATACTTTTAGAATTGGTCTAAAAATATACCGGTATCATCTGTGTAAACTGAAGAGGAAGTTTCTTTGAATTTTAGATACTACTGGTATCTGACTCTGCAGGCAAAGAGGGAAAAGGTATAAGCCATGACAGTTCTGAAGGTAGAGTGAATGGAGGCTGGGTGGGTGATATATTCCACTTTTGCCAATATCTCTCCTGAATCCAAAGTCCCTGGGCATCAGTTGATTCAGGAAGTGAGGGATATGACTAGCCAGGAAGACATTCCATCTGCCGACCTTTTTGGACCTCTAAGCAGAGAAATGCAAATGCGGCTCTTCTGTCGACTGCCTGTTGAAGGGGGTCGTTGGTGATTAACCTTGAGAGGGCTCAGGTGTGCCTTTGCAAAGAGACACTTGAGAGCCCTGATCTCGCGGCTGAGTTTCAGAAGCCACCTTTGCTTGCCCTTGCACCCATCTCCGAAGCTGTGAGTTTCAGAATAGCCTTTTAATAGGCAGGTGCTAAGAACTTTGGAGGAAAAAAGAGATGCAGCCTATTCAGCTTGTCCTGGATGTGGCTTAGGAACGTGATGCTGCAGTTTATTCTTAGCCTCCCGGCAGCAAAGATGAATTTGCAGTTTGCGCACGGCGAATGGATTTCCTCTTCTTGGCAGACTTATCTTTGCTTTTCTTCAGAGGGTCAGAGTCGCCTGCCTTGCTCGCTTGTTGAGCAGACCCGCTAGGTGTGTGTTTGCACGCTTGTGCCTCCACGTGGACAGTGTGGACCAGCTACTTTTCATCTCCGATGGGAGCAGTTGGAAAGGCCACCTCTCCTTTTCTAGCTTCTCTGCAAAGCTCTGTAGCAGAGTAAGGCGTTTGTGATGGGGGAGCAGGACAGCTCTAGTGAGCAAAGCTGCATTTCTGCCAGTGGTCTCATTAAGGAACTGCAAATGGGGACAGCCCAGCCCATCACTCAGGTGAATAGCTGTGCTTCAGTAAAGGTTTGCATAGCAACAGTGAGAGCAGAGACATCAGTAAAAGCATGCAAAAAGAGGCAATTGGTTCAGTGTCTTTGTGTGTGTGTGTGTGTGTGTGTGTGTGTGTGTGTGTGTGTGTGTGTGTGTGTTTTAAAAAAACCCTTGGTCTTGTGGACTAATGGGAAGCCGAAAGGAGAAACAAGCTGGTGATTTTTTACAAGGAGTGGGGTGAATAGGACACACCAGGACAGACAAAAGGAAGTCCTTCGTCACGCAGCATGCAGTCAAACTGTGGAACTCTCTCCCACAGGAGAGCCACCAATCCAGATGGCTTTGAAAAAGGGTTAGGCAGATTCATGGAGGCGAGGGCTAGTAATGGCTACTAGCCAGGACAGCTAGGCTCTGCCTCCATAATTGGGAGACAGCAATTCAGTGGCTGGAAGCCACAAGAGGTGTAAGTGCTGCTGTTGTGCTCGGATCCCGCTTGCAGGTTTCCCACAGGCCTCTGGTTGGCCACTGTGAGAACAGGATGCTGGACTAGTTGGACCATTGGCCTGATCCAGGCGGACTCTTACTGTGTTCCGAGTGATGGTTCCCCCGTTCCTTGGGGACGTGCAGTTTAATATCTTATACAAAGCCATGCTCTTGTGTGTTGATTCTTTCTGCCGCCCTGTGAAGTAGCTCAGCCCCCAGACCAGTTCCTTTGTCGTTTCTGTACCTGGGTCTGCGCTGTCCACACCCAACAAACTTTAAGCTTCCCTTACAGTCACTGTTAAAACGAGAACATCCCTTGCACGGGACTTTGTGCAACTGGTTGACTTGGGGCTGTGTTTTTCCCCCTCCAGTTCCTGAGGGAAGACTTGAACTACCACGACCCAACGGTCAAACACAGCACCTTCCATGGGGAGGATAAGCACATCAGCGTGGAAGATCTTTGGAAGGCCTGGAAGTCGTCGGAAGGTAAGGCTGGCGTCCAGCTCTGGCTGCCTCACCTCAAAAAAGGAGACTGCAGAGTTGGGAAAGGTTCAGAAAAGGGAAGCCCAAATGATCAAGGGGGTGGGGCAGCGCCCCTACGAAGAAAGACTGCAGCGTTTGGGGCTTTTGAGTTTAGAGCAGGGGTTGGCAACCTAAGGCCCGGGGGCTGGATGCGGCCCAATCGCCTTCTCATTCCGGCCCATGGACAGTCTGGGAATCAGCGTGTTTTTACATGAGTAGAATGTGTCCTTTTATTTAAAATGCATCTCTGGGTTATTTGCGGGGCCTTTATTTCCCCCAAAAAATATATATTCGGCCACCCCACAAGGTCTGAGGGACAGTGGACTGGCCCCCTGCTGAAAAAGGTTGCTGACCCCTGGTTTAGAGAAAAGGCGAGTAAGAGGCTCCCTCCCTCATAGCATTCAAATTCGTGGGCATCCAATGAAGCTGAATGTTGGAAGATTCAGGGAAGAAAGTCCTTCCCACAGTGCAGAGTTAAACTGTGGAACTCCCACCCACAGGAGGCAGGGTTGGCCACCAAACAAGGATGGCTTTAAAAGAAGACCAAACCAATTCGTGGAGGAGAAAAGGGCTATCAATGGCTACTGGGTACCCGTTGCTGGAAGCCACAGGAAAGGAGGGTGCTCCTGTACTTGAATCCTGCTTGCGGGTTTCCCACTCTGGGAACAAGATGCAGGACTAGATGCTCCCCGCTTTGGCCTGAACCAGCAGGCTCTTACGTTCTCAATGTTCAAAATCTGCCTCTCTGCTCCTCCCTCCCTCTCCTGCTCTCTCTAGCAGCCTCTTGTGCCTTGGCCAAGCCACTTCCTTCTCCTTCAGCAAAGCCTCTCTCGACTGGCCTCTGGCTTCCTCCAGTGCAGCCCTTGACTGGTTTTGCATTTTTTTAAACCGAGTTTGCATTTGTGACTCCTCCGTCACAGTAGAACAGGAAGTAGGGGGAAAATAATATGCAAATAAAAAATAATAATAAATGGGGGAATGATCTCTTTCCCTCTCCCCCCCCCCTCCTTTACTGCCGTCCTTTCCTGTGGCGATAAAGAATGAGCAAGGTTCAGTAATGAGTCACAGGAGGCAAAGGGCGTGAGTGGGAAGGGCCGCCGCGCGTCTGAGACGATTTTGGAATATTAGGAGCCAGGATTAAATGCTAGTGTGTTTAATCCTGTAGGTTTAATCTTATTTTCCACAAATGTTCATGTGCAAGGCATGGGGAGTGTAAACAGTTAAGGCATTTCAGGAGACACATGGGAGTCACACTCCTGTCCCACTGCTCAGGATGCTTCAAGGAAGCTGAGTGTTGGAAGATCCATGGCAGATAAAAGAAAGTCGTCCTTCACACATCAGCTAGTCAGACTGTGGAACTCCCTCCCACAGGAGGCAGGGATGGCCACCGACTTGGGTGGCCATAAAAGAGGATCAGGCAAATTCATGGGGGAGCAGAGGGCTTTTGATGGCTGCTAGCTAGGTTGGCGGAGGGGACGCGGGTGGCGCTGTGGGTTAAACCACAGAGCCTAGGGCTTGCCGATCAGAAGGTTGGTGGTTCGAATCCCCATGACAGGGTGAGCTCCCGTTGCTCGGTCCCTGCTCCTGCCAACCTAGCAGTTCGAAAGCACGTCAAAGTGCAAGTAGATAAATAGGTACCCCTCCGGCGGGAAGGTAAGCGGCATTTCCATGTGCTGCTCTGGTTCGCCAGAAGCGGCTTTGTCATGCTGGCCACATGACCCGGAAGCTGTACGCCGGCTCCCTCCGCCTATAGAGCGAGATGAGCGCCGCAACCCCAGAGTCGTCCGCGACTGGACCTAATGGTCAGGGGTCCCTTTACCTTTACCTAGCCAGGTTGGCTATGCTCTGCCTCCACAATCTGAGGCAGAAATACTTCTGAATATCAGTGTCTGAAAACTGCAGGAGGGGAGAGGACTCTTGTGCTCAAACCCTGCTTGTTGGTTTTGCACAGGCATCTAGTTGGCCACTATGAGAGCAGGATGCTGGCCTAGATGGGCTACTGGCCTGATCCTGCAGGTGCCTCTTGTGTTCTTCAGAGTTGTATCCGCTCTCCAGCACCGAGGCGTCCTAGACAAGGCAGCAGTGAGAGCAGGAGACTTGCAGTGCTCTCTGCTCTCCCGAAGTGCCACAGTCATGCAGAGGGTGTTGAGTGCCTCCAGATAAGACCGCAGCTCCTTTGCCTGCCACACTCAGCAAACACTTCCCTGATGCTGATACTTCTTGCTCCCTTTATGGCCTTGTTAATCTCCCCTGGCTGCTACCCATTCTAATCTTCATGTACTTGTCAGGTTTTCCCCCCAGCAGAAAAGTTCGGCTTGCAGTCTGAGAGCTTTGCTGCCAGATCCTGTCCTCGTTGTGAAGCTGGCTAGACCCTCCGCTGCAAGTCAGAGCGGAGGCATTATTTTATTATTTGTTGTTGTTGTTGTTCAGTCGTTCAGTCGTGTCCGACTCTTCGTGACCCCATGGACCAGAGCACGCCAGGCACGCCTATTTTATTATTATTATTATTTATTCAACTTATTCACCGCCCTATACCCGGAGGTCTCAAGGCGGTCCACAACAAGACCAGAACATATAAAATCAAAGCAAAAGCAATAACCCAATACACACACACACCGCAAAAGCCACATTTTAAAAGGGTGTTGGATGTCAATAAGATCAACCAAAGGCCTGGTTAAAAAGGAACATTTTTGCCTGGCGCCTAAACATATATAATGAAGGCGGCAGGTGAACTTCCCTGGGGAGAGTATTCCACAGAAGGGGAGCCATTGCAAAGAAGGCCCATTCTCGTGTTGCCACCCTCCGGACCTCTTGAGGAGGAGGAGGCACACGAAGGAGGGCCTCAGAAGATGATCTCAGGGACTGGGTAGGTTCATATGGGAAGAGGCGGTCCTTGAGGTATTGCAGTCCTGAGCTGTTTAAGGCATCTTCTCAGGAGGGAGCCAGAGCCCAACAGCACAGTCGCAGGGCAGGGGATGCTCTTATATCCTCACCTGTAACCATTGGTAGAAAAGCAGTCAATCTTTATCAGCACGGAGCAAGCTGGTTTTCTGCTGCTTCAGAGGGTAGGACCTAAACCTATAGATTCAAATTGCAAGGAAGGAGATTAGGAAGAACGTCTTGAGAATAAGAGCTGTTTGACAGTGGAGCGGACTCCCTTGGGAGATGGTGGGCTCTCCTTCCTTGGAGGTTTTTAAGCAGGGGTTAGATGGCCATCTGTCATGGACGCTTTAGGGGGTTGGACACTAGATGATCCTTGGGGTCGCTTCCAACTCGGCAATCCTTTGCTTTTTAAAAAAAACAAATATATGAATTAAAGCTATGTGAGACTCCAGCTTGTTAGTGCCTGAAGGGGCGATTGCCTGGGAGGTGTCTCTATTGCCACTCATTTCCAAAGCGCGCTCCAGGAAAGCCCAATCGTGGTGTCAGCCTGCAGAGATGGCCCCTTTCCTTCTCGGAATCACCAGTGGTGGGTCCTGCCCCTCTCAGCATCCCAGGCAAGTTGGCTAGAGTCCTCCCAGGGTTTGGACAACTCTAGACTAGGCCAGTGAGAGATTTCACTTTCTTGGGTTCCATGATCACTGCAGATGGTGACAGCAGTCACGAAATCAGAAGACGCCTGCTTCTTGGGAGAAAAGCAATGACAAACCTGGACAGCATCTTAAAAAGCAAAGACATCACCTTGCCAACAAAGGTTCGTATAGTTAAAGCTATGGTTTTCCCAGTAGTAATGTACGGAAGTGAGAGCTGGACCATAAAGAAGGCTGATCGCCGAAGAATTGATGCTTTTGAACTATGGTGCTGGAGGAGACTCTTGAGAGTCCCATGGAATGCAAGAAGATCAAACCTATCCATTCTTAAAGACATCAGCCCTGAGTGCTCACTAGAAGGACAGATCCTGAGGTTAAGGCTCCAGTACTTTGGCCACCTCATGAGAAGAGAAGACTTCCTAGAAAAGACCCTCATGTTGGGAAAGGTTGAGGGCACAAGGAGAAGGGGACGACAGAGGATGAGATGGTTGGACAGTGTTCTCGAAGCTACCAACGTGAGTCTGACCAAACTGCGAGAGGCAGTGAAGGATAGGCGTGCCTGGCGTGCTCTGTTCCAGGGGGTCACGAAGAGTCGGACACGACTGAACAACTGAACAACAACAAAGACTAGGCCTACTCAGAAGTTGTTTAGGGCATTCCAGCATCATGGGTTGCTCACCATTTAAGCAAGCAAAGGTCAACCGCCTGGTCCTGCATTTCGAAAAGGTCCAGCCCACCGTTAGTTTTATCTGAACAAAGATTCTTTGGGTGAAATGTCCCTGCACTTTGGGGTGTGTGTGTGGACCAGATGACCCTCATGGTCCCTTCCAACTCGTATGATTCTATGAAAGTAAGGAAAGAAAGGAAAGGAAAAAGGACACAATAAAACATTTTTGAAAGCAGAGGAATGCAACAATAACAAAATAACAATAAAATACAATTACGCTTACGGAAGTATGTAGTTGCACAGAGACAAGCTTGAAACAAAATTTAAAAATTCCTTCCCGTAGCACCTTAGAGAACAACATAGTTTGAGCTTTCGTTTGCATGCACACTTCTTCAGATGCACACGAAAGATCATACCAAGAACAAACTTAGTTGGTCTCTAAGGTGCTACTGGAAGGATTTTTTTATTTTGTTAATTTGTTTTATTTTGTTTCGACTACGGCAGACCAAAACGGCTACCTACCTGTAAACAGAGACAAGCTTGTCTCTCACACGGGTCATCTTCCTCCTTGAAGGAAAGTTCATCCACCCCTTCTCAACATTTTAAACCACCTCTTCTGGTCAGAGGAGACTGGCGTTCACATGCACCCCGTCTCTCTGCATGCACTCTGAGGTGCAAGCCTTATTTGGCTGAGGGCAGTTTCCCCATAGCAGTTATTTTGCCTTATTAAAGTCACTCCTATCATGTTGCACAGAAGGCTGATCACCGAAGAATTGATGCTTTTGAATTATGGTGCTGGAGGAGACTCTTGAGAGTCCCATGGACTGCAAGAAGATCAAACCTATCTATTCTTAAAGAAATCAGCCCTGAGTGCTCACTGGAAGGACAAATCCTGAAGTTGAGGCTCCAGTACTTTGGCCACCTCATGAGAAGAGAAGACTCCCTGGAAAAGACCCTGATGTTGGGAAAGATTGAGGGCACAAGGAGAAGGGGACGGCAGAGGATGAGATGGTTGGACAGTGTTCTCGAAGCTACCAACATGAGTTTGGCCAAACTGCAAGAGGCAGTGAAGGATAGGCGTGCCTGGCGTGCTCTGGTCCATGGGGTCACGAAGAGTCGGACACGACTGAACGACTGAACAACAACAAATCATGTTGCACAACACGCCCACCCCTGGCTGGATTTAAATGAGTGTGGCAGCCCCCCCAGACTAAGCTAGCAAGCGATAAGCGACCAGCCACACCCAGCCACCCACCCAAGCCCTTCCACCCCGTGGTGCTGCTGCCAGGCTCTGGCTGTTTGAGGCTCCTTCCTTCCCCGCCCACCTGCATCTGCCTCCAAAATTGTCTGAACAAACAAAGGGGAGGCTTGGCTGCAGTGCCTCTGCCCACATGCCGGCTGCAGGATTCGTCTCTCCTCCGAGGAGCTTGGTGGAGTGCGTGCTCTGGAGTCCTGTAGGGCTGAATGGAGCAGAGGAACACAAGGAGAGCCCTGCTGGAGCAAGCTGGTGGCCCATCTAGTCCAGCATCCTCTTCTCACAGGGGCCAACCAGATGCCTGTGGAGACTGCAAGCAGGATTGGAGCACAAGAGCACTCTCTCCCCTTCTACGGTTCCCAGCAGCTGGTGTTCAGAAGCATTGCTGCCTCCAGCTGTGGAGGTAGAGCAGAACCACCCTGGCTAGGAGCCATCGATAGCCCTCTCCTC
Source organism: Darevskia armeniaca (assembly GCA_034641395.1). Classification (NCBI taxonomy): domain Eukaryota; kingdom Metazoa; phylum Chordata; class Lepidosauria; order Squamata; family Lacertidae; genus Darevskia; species Darevskia armeniaca. Next base: position 795,859 of record JAWWNF010000106.1, read on the forward strand.
CACAAATCTGTCACATTAAGCCATCCAAGTTGGTGGCCGTCGCTGCTTCCTGTGGGAAGGAGTTCCACAGTTTAACTCTGCTGCGTGAGGAAGGGCTTCTTATAATAAAATAATAATAATAATAATAATAATAATAATAATAATAATAATAATAATTTATTATTTGTACCCCGCCCATCTGGCTGGGTCCCCCCAGCCACTCTGGGCAGCCTCCAATAGATATTAAAATACATTAAAATATCACAGGTTAAAAACTTCCCTAAACAGGGCTGCCTTCAGGCATTTTCTGAATGTCAGGTAGTTGTTTATCTCTTTTACCTCTGCTGGGAGGGCGTTCCACAGGGCGGGCGCCACTACCGAGAAGGCCCTCTGCCTGGTTCCCTGTAGCTTTGCTTCTCGCAGGGAGGGAACCGCCAGAAGGCCCTCGGCGCTGGATCTCAGTGTCCGGGCTGAATAATGGGAGTGGAGACGCTCCTTCAGGTATACTGGACCGAGGCCATTTAGGGCTTTCAAGGTCAGCACCAACACTTTGAATTGTGCTCAGAAACGTACTGGGAGCCAATGTAGCTCTCTCAGGACCGGTGTTATGTGATCTCCCAGTCACCAGTCTAGCTGCCGCATTCTGGATTAGTTGCAGTTTCCGGGTCACCTTCAAAGGTAGCCCCACGTAGAGCGCATGGCAGTAGTCCAAGCGGGAGATAACTAGAGCATGCAGCACTCTGGCGAGACAGTCTGCGGGCAGGGAGGGTCTCAGCCTGCGTACCAGATGGAGCTGGTAGACAGCCGCCCTGGACACAGCATTCAGCTTCGTTGGATGCCCACAAGTTCTCTGAGAGAGGGAGAAAGGCTTTTCTCTATGTACTTTCTGTGCATAATGGTGTAAACGTCAATCATGTTAATAATAATAATAATAATTCTTTTATTTGTACCCCGCCCATCTGGCTGGGTCCCCCCAGCCACTCTGGGCGGCCTCCAACAGATACAAACATACATTAAAATATCACAGGTTAAAAACTTCCCTAAATAGGGCTGCCTTGAGGTATCTTCTGAATGTCAGATAGTTGTTCATCTCCTTAACCTCTGCTAGGAGGGCGTTCCACAGGGTGGGCGCCACCACTGAGAAGGCCCTCTGCCTGGTTCCCTGTAGCTTTGCTTCTCGCAGTGAGGGAAACACCAGAAGGCCCTCGGCGCTGGATCTCAGTGTCCGGGCTGAACGGTGGGGGTGGAGACGCTCCATCAGGTATACAGGTATATGTTGCCTCTGCCTTGCCTTTTCTGCAAAGTCCCAGACGTTTCCTCAGAGGGGAATTGCTCCACTGCCGGCATAGAACTGAACATTTGTGAAAGGGCAGTGAGTAATGTTGCACTGAAAGGGAGGCTCTGTGTGTGCCGGTAGCAGTTTGCACAACCCTCTGTGGAAGATAATAGCACAATAAAATTCAGAACAGTAACAATTGCAAATGCATTCAAACCCAATTGAAACTATTTAGTTCAATTCATTCAACAACATTGATGAGCTTGATCCCAAGATCCCAGTGTGTTTCCAAGTCATTTACACCTCCAGCACCCCATTGCCTCTTGGTGGTCCCCCAGGTAATCCCACTACACACTTAGGCAGGGGGCAGCAAGCTTACCAGCGCATATCCGGGTCAGAGGAGCGCTTGTGCGCATGTGCACACGCTATTTCCGGCGCACATCTGCACCATGCCGGTAAGAGTGGGCGGTGGGGTACGGCAGGGGTGGCCATGGGCCGGTTAGATGAGCCTTGCAGGCCGCTACCAGCCCATGGACCCTTAGGTTGCCAACCCCTGCACATAGGGAACCACTTTTTGACACTCAAATGCCACACATCTGTCGGATTCAGGCTCTTAAGGGTTTTTCTGCACTTCAAACTTCCTAATGAACCTCTTCCAGAGAAGTGAGAACCACTGTGGCATCCTTGCTTTCGTCTTGTAGCCATTATTTTTTAAAAAATAAGCCGTTCTCTACAAATACACGGTACAGTTATGGTCACCTGCCTGGCTCTGTCTTGCACACACGCACCCCAATTTATATGTGGACAGACTTGAACAAGCCGTCCGTCAAGAGTGCCCCCTGGCACCCACTTAACGGGTTCCATTTTGTTGATGATTTGTTGTGTACTGAAGTAGAGGCACAACACTGGAGTAGTCAGGAACTGGTTAATGGGAGGGATTGCTTTTAATTAGTTGCACCTGGATGGGTTTGGCTATCCCAGGTGCTTATATATAGCAGGAGAGCTGGGGATGTGTGTGTTCTGTTACTGTTCTGTTCGTGTGCTGTGACTTACCTGCTGCTATGAATAAAGACACTATCGTAACACTACTGGCTGGACCCTTGATGTAACATTGGCGACGAGGATGGGATACAGCCAGTGAAGTGCAGTGATGTCGGAGACCAACCAAAACGCCCGGACAGAATCGGCTAGTGGTATGGCAATACGGGGCTCGATTGAGGAATTTAACATCAATGAGCCAGAGGAATGGAGTGATTGCCGTGATAGACTTAAGTTTTACCTCCGTGCAAATAGGATTACCAGTGCAGAGGAGAGACGGGATACCCTCCTGAGTGTGTGTGGAAAGGCTACTTTTAAACTAGCTAAGAACCTTATTGCTCCAGCCACGCTTGAGTCAAAGACCTTCGAGGAGTTGACTGAGGTGCTTGGCAGCCATTTTGAGCCGGCACCTTCGCTATTGGCCCGCCGACAGATGTTCTACCGACGGGACCAGCAGGGCGGAGAATCGGCATCATCGTTTGTGGCTGCCTTGAGGGAGCTCACTCGGTACTGTGAGTTCCAGCACTTGGAAGAGATGCTGAGGGATCGTTTTGTGTGTGGCTTGCGTGATGAGAGGGTGCAGCGGGAATTGGTTGCAAAAAAGTCTTTGACATTTCAGGAAGCGTACGATTATGTTACTTCCCGGGAAGGGGCAGACCGCACAGTCCGAGAGCTCCGCGGTGGACAGATGACCGGGGCGCATGCGGTGGAGATTGACGACGCAGAGGAGGGCTCAGTGGACGAGGGGACGTTGAAGGTGTCTCAGTCCTCTCGTCAGTCATCCCGTCGGCAGCAAGGGAGTCGTCAGCAAAGGAGTCGTCAGTCACCCCCCAGGAATTGTGAGAGCTGCGGAGACGCACACGATCGGAGGAGTTGTAGGCTCCGCAACGCCCAGTGTCGGAAGTGTAAGAGGATGGGTCATATTGTCCGAGTCTGTCGAACCGGGGATCGAGCGCCACGAGACGGAGAGAGGAGAGATCGAGGAACGAGAGATCGTTCAAGAGAGAGGTTGGAACGTTGGGGCTCAGAGACTGAGATGGTGGGTCAGTGTTCTTCGACCTGTATTCAGTCCCAAAGTGAGAGCGCACGGCCACCACCAAGGATCACGAGAGTGGTTCGTATAGAGGGAGTGCCCTGTGAACTGGAAGTGGACTCAGGGTCGGGGTTCACAATTGTTTCGGAGGGCACCTTCCGCAAGTTTTGCCCCCAAGCAGGCCGTAATTGTCTTCGTCCCCTTGATTGCATCTTAAGAGATTTTAATCAGAACCCGGTGCCTGTCCTGGGGGTTGGGAACTTCCGCATCCAGCATAGAAAATTTAAAGGCAAATTGCGAATTGTGGTCGCTGGGGGCCGGCGGCCAGACTTACTGGGGCGCGATTGGTTCGAGGCTTTTGGCATCCGCCTAGAGGGGGCCTACAAGATAGAGTCAGCACCATCATCTTTTGACGAGTTGTGCCAGGAGTTCGCAGCAGTTTTTGATGGGCAGTTGGGACGATATACAGGACCGCCAGTGTCCTTTGATCTGGACCCGGCCGTTTGCCCTATTCGAATGAAGCCGCGTCGTGTGCCATTTGCGTTGAAACCGAAGATTGATGAGGAGTTGGACAAGCTTGTGGAGCAGGGGGTGTTGGAGCCCGTCTCGCATGCCCGCTGGGAGACACCAATCGTGTGCCCGTTGAAGGCAAATGGCGCAGTACGGATCTGCGCGGATTATAAGTGCACCTTGAACAAAGCACTGCAGCAAAATGCCTACCCAGTGCCAGTGGTAAGTCATGTGCTCGCGTCCCTGGCAGGTGGGCAGATTTTTGCAAAGCTAGACTTGGCGCAGGCCTACCAACAGCTCCCGGTAGACGATACTACAGCAGACGCGCAGACAATTGTTACTCACCGGGGAGCATTTCGGGTTAAGCGCCTGCAGTTTGGGGTTAGTGTGGCCCCGGGAATATTTCAGGGACTGATGGAGCGGCTATTGAAGGGAGTTCCGGGGGTAATTCCCTACTTTGATGATATATTAATAGCCGGAGCGTCCACAGAGGAACTGATTTTCCGCCTTCGTGAAGTGCTGACCCGCCTTGAAAAGGCTGGTCTTAAAGTTAAGCGGGAGAAGTGTTTCTTGGGTGTTTCCCAAGTAGAGTTCCTGGGATTTCTAGTGGACGCTAAGGGTATACACCCCACTCCTGCGAAAGTGACGAGTAGAGGGTGAAGAGACCCAAGTGGGGGGTAGCCCCCGGGGGTCTGAGTGTAGACGGTCTCAGAGGGTGCGAACCCGCCCACGATACCTGGAGGACTTTGACTGCAGGCTGGTACGGAGGGATGGGGGTCATTGTGTGTGTCACACGGGATGTTGCTGTGTGTGTCACACTGGATGTTGTTGTTGTTTTAAGGGGGGTTCTTGACTAAGAGGGGAGGGGTGTTGTGTACTGAAGTAGAGGCACAACACTGGAGTAGTCAGGAACTGGTTAATGGGAGGGATTGCTTTTAATTAGTTGCACCTGGATGGGTTTGGCTATCCCAGGTGCTTATATATAGCAGGAGAGCTGGGGATGTGTGTGTTCTGTTACTGTTCTGTTCGTGTGCTGTGACTTACCTGCTGCTATGAATAAAGACACTATCGTAACACTACTGGCTGGACCCTTGATGTAACAATTGAGACCTTAGTTTAGCTGTATTTTATCTTTCCATGCTGGTCCCCATAGCTGTGACCCCTCAGCATTTGTTTTTGAATGAAGTTCTCAAGAGAGCCAGTGCGGTTGTGTTGGAGAGTGTTGGACTAGGAGGACCTGGGAGAGGCCAGGGTTCAAATGGTGGCTCAGCCATGAAGCTTCCTGGGTGACCTTGGGCCAGCCACTCCCTCTCAGCCCGGCCTACCTCACAGGGTTGTTCTGAGGATAAAACGGGAAGGGCCACTGTGTACACCACCTTAAGCTCTTTTTAGGAAAGGAGGAATATAAATCATGATGGTGAAAGTAGTTCTGTAGTCCTGACCTGTAGCTCGCATTTGTAAGAGCTCGATCGTTTAGTGTGGCAGCCCTTACACTTTGGAACTCCCTGCCTATCGATATCAAACAGGCGCCTTCACTGTTCTTATTTAAACAAGCCCAGCCAGATGCTGAGAAAGTTGAGGCGGATTTTTAATCTGTTTTCATGTTTTAACTTTCATACATTGGAAATGTTTCTTGGTTTTATTGCTTTATCTTCTTGTAAACCGCTTTGAGGCTTAGTGCAACCAAGCGGCATGTAAATTTTCAAGAAATGAATAAATAAAAGCACAGCTTGCACAGAGGTCCCTGACTCCTTCCCTGCTGTTGGTGAGAGCACCCCAGAGTCCCATGGCTTCAGGCAGAGATCCCATATTCCCTTTCGGGGGGGGGGGGCGTTGACAGATGCTTAGCTGCTGCATCCTGAGTTTACCCGCCCACACTGCGTTTCTCTCTGTCTCTCTCTGCCACCACCCTCTTGCTCCTTCCCAGTTCACAGCAGCTTTTTAAGAACTGATTTCCACATCTGCTTCTCTTGGGTGTCTTGGCGCTCCTGAGCTGTCAGGGGCCGGAGCAGAGGAGCAGTCTGTTTTTTCTCATGTTGAGTCTTGCCTCCTCCTTGTCTCCTCCTTGAAGGAGGAATAAGGGCTTCTTCTAATTTTGCCCAAATAAGTGGACCAATGACATTGCCATACTAAAATACAAAATGGGAAAAAGCCTGTTTATTGGTCCAGCTGTTCTCAGCAGACATACAGATGACTGCATGGTTTGGTGTGAGACTGAACTTTTTCGTCAAGTTAGCAAATTGCCCGCCATTATGGCTGAGCATGGATTTGAACCCTGGTCTCGCAGGTCCTGATCCAACACTCTTCCCGCTGTGCTACATTGCCCTGCCCTGGTCTGACATCCTTCCATACATTCTCTGATCTCCCCCCACCCCCGTTCCCTGTCTTTTAGCCCCTTCTCATAGGATTTACTGTAGAGCCTGCAATCGGCCCAGCCTTTGCCAGGATTTTCTGAAATTATGTTCCCCTCTGCATCCTTCCTGTTGGTTCAGAGAGGTTTGTGGGCATCCCGTGGCACCAGAAACATAATAAAACTAGATGGATGAGCCAGACAGTGACAGGAGAGAGATGGGAGGTCTGGAGACGTGAGCTGAGACGGTGGGGCCTGAAGACCGGCTGCTGGTTGGTTCAGCCACTGACTTGCCCTCTCCCACCTTTTTTTCAGTGTACAACTGGACCGTCGATGAGGTGGTGCAGTGGCTCATCACCTACGTGGAGCTGCCACAGTACGAAGAGACCTTCAGGAAGCTGCAGCTCTCTGGGCATGCCATGCCAAGGTCAGTTCCAGTGGTGCAAAAAGAGGAAGCTGGGTTTTGGCCTGTGGCTTCCCAGGGTTTTGTGAGAGCGCTGCTTGGAGATCCCGAGTAGCTTGGCAAAGTCCGTTTCAAACCTGCTTTCGGCGTATAGTGTTGATGGGCCAGTGGTGGAGTAGTGGTTGGAATGCTGGACTATGACCTGGGAGACCAGGGTTCAAATCCCTGCTGAGCCATGAAATTTACTGGGGTGACCTGGGGGGGTGTGGCATCCACTGCCTCTCAGACTGACCTCTATCCCACAGGTGGGATATAAATGCCACATTATTTATTATTATTATTATTTATTACCCGAGGATCACAGGGTGCTTTACAATATCAAAACACAAAAACGCATAATAAAGAAGCATTGCAATAAATGCAATAAATAAAATTACAAAAAAATAAAACTTATCCATCTGGCCACTTTCTCATTCTCACACATTTGTGGGAGCTAACAACTAGCTCCCTGGGTTTAGTGAGAGGTGTTCTCTGCAAAGCAGAGAAGATACCCCAGTAAAGGAAGCTTTCCTGCTTTATGAAATGAGAATAGCTGGTCCAAAATATCCTTGTGAACAACCAGGAAGCTGCCTGTTGCTCTGCCTGCCTGCCTGCTGGTGGTGAGTCCTCACAGAGCTTGCTTGAGCGGCTACCTGGCCACGCTGTGTTTTTTGCTCCATATGCCCTCCAGATGTGACCACCTCCTCCGCCTCCCTCTTCCCCGCAGGTTGGCAATCACCAACGCCACCATGACAGGAACTGTCCTGAAGATGACCGACAGGAGCCACAGGCAGAAGCTGCAGCTCAAGGCCCTGGACACGGTGCTCTTTGGGCCGCCTCTCTGTGAGTGATGTTCATATGGCCACGTGACTGTATGTGGGTGAAGTGTGTCAGCTGACATGTGTAGATGGGGAACACCTCCAGGGTGCTTCCGCTAGGCACTCCGGAAACTGCAAGGACTCCTTGTCTTCTTCAGTGATCCCTTGTAGCCAAGTAAGATTGTCTTCCATAAACACAGTTTTAACAGGGAGTCCATAAGGCCAATTCTGGATCCACACGTCCTTCCACAGTGGAGACATAGGTTTCTGGGCGGGAGTTGATCACGGTGAGGTTTGCCAAGCGTGCCTTCCTCTTAGCACATTTCTCCCTTGCGTCCTGAGTTTGAGCGTCTCCAAAGCCACACCTTTGGGAAAGGCTGTTCTCCATCTGGAGCGCTCACAGGCCAATGTTTCCCAGTTGTTGGTGTTTATAGTACATTTTAAAAAGATTTGCCTTGAGAGAGACTTTAAACTTCTTTTGTTGACCACCAGCATTACGCTTTCCATTTTTAAGTTCGGAATAGAGTAGTTGCTTTGGAAGACGATAATCAGACATCCGCATAACATGACCAGTCCAACGAAGGTGATGTTGAAGAATCATTGCTTCGACACGTGTGATCTTTGCTTCTTCCAGTACACTGGCATAAGTTTTTGGTATGAGCCATTCAGCAGGGGAAGGGACTTCCTTGGAAGGTGGTGGACTCACCTTCACTGGGTTTTTTAAAGCAGAGTTTGGATGGCTGTCTGTCAGGGAGGCTGTAGCTGAGATTCCTGCAGTGCAGGATGTTGGAATAGATGACCCTCAGGGTCCCTTCCAACTCCATGATTCTATGCACTAGTTCTAGTTTTCTTTCTTGTTCGGACTTGATGCCCGGATGGAATGGAGGAGAGAGAGTTTGGAGGCTGCCTGTAGTTGAGAAGAAATCCCCCATTCCTGAAGATTTGCCAGAGTGATTTGGGTGTTGGGTTTTGACACTTCGACTGCCTTTAGGTAATTCGTGGCATCGAATTTACTTTGTCGGTTTGGCCTTTAAGTGGTTGTGGCCCAGCCTTGCGTCATTGAACAAGGAGGGGGGAAATCCAAAGAAATGTGGCTTTGGCACCCAAGACAAAACAGAAATCTGTAACCAGAAAATTCAGAATCTCTTAGACAGACAGGTAGATTAATTCACATGTGTGCAATTCCTGGACCTTTTTCCTTTTTGGCTGCCTGAAATCACCCCCCACCCACGCACCCACCTCGGGCCCCCGTGCTTGGATTGGCAAGATGAGAAGCTGGGGGGGGGGGTATTGTTAGGCAACAACTTAGGGTTGAGTTGGGATGTTCGTACAGAGAAGTGTTTGTGTTGCTGGTTCTGGACTGCTTCAACTTCTGGTTGAAAAGGGAATAAATCTAAACTGGCCATATAAATTGTGTGGAAACCCTCAGGGCCTGCAAGTACTCTAGGATAGAGAGGTGGTTGAAGAGCAAAGTGGATGATTTATTTATCATTCTTAAGTGCTGTTTTTCCCTTGTGGGATTCCAAGTGGCTGCAATAGATCTAACCCAGGAGCACGAAGCTGGCGTCTCCTTCTGCTTGGCTCACAGGCTCTGGTGAGTGAGTGGCTCACAGGTTGAACGTCAGGTGTGCCACTGATGCTTCTCTGGGACACCGGATGCTTTGCAGGTTTCTATTTGGCCTCTGTGAGAAAGGATGCTGGACTAGATGGCCTGATTAGGCTCTTATTAGGTTCTTTCAAGGGACGCGGGTGGCGCTGTGGGTTAAACCACAGAGCATAGGGCTTGCCGATCAGAAGGTTGGCAGTAAGAGCTGTTTGACAGTGGAATTTGCTGCCAAGGAGTGTGGTGGAGTCTCCTTCTTTGGAGTTCTTTAAGCAGAGGCTTGACAGCCACCTGTCAGGAATGCTCTGATGGTGTTTCCTGCTTGGCAGGGGGTTGGACTGGATGGCCCTTGTGGTCTCTTCCAACTCTATGATTCGAATCCCCGTGACGGAGTGAGCTCCCGTTGCTCGGTCCCTGCTCCTGCCAACCTAGGCAGTTCGAAAGCACGTCAAGTGCAAGTAGATAAATAGGTACCGCTCTGGCGGGAAGGAAAACGGCGTTTCCATGCGCTGCTCGGGTTTGCCAGAAGCGGCTTAGTCTTGCTGGCCACATGACCCGGAAGCTAAACGCCGGTTCCCTCGGCCAGTAAAGCGAGATGAGCGCCACAACCCCGGAGTTGTCCGCGACTGGACCTAACAGTCAGGGGTCCCTTTACCTTTACCTAGGTTCTTTCAAAGGGAGGGCATTCCTCCACAAGCTCTCCATACTGCTGATACTGGCAAGGGGAAAGGTGTGCCAAGGAGATTTAGTGGTGGGAGGCCATAGTGGTGACTGAGGGCAGAGAGGCATCGAAGCTTCACCATCTTCCTGCTCAGTTTGGGAGCATAAGGAGAGCTCAACCTGTGAAACAGATTCCGGGATAAAATGAAGGATTTTCTGTTTGCAAATAAATGGCTTATTTATTGGGCCAAGGTGGAGGGTGGGAGTTTCCATCACTACCTTTATCTAGCAGCAATGACCAGAGACCTGGATCGGTGCTCTCCGGCCCGACTCATGGACGCTTTAGCTGAGATTCCTGCATTGCAGGGGGTTGGACTAGATGACCCTTGAGTTCCCTCCAACTCTAAGCTTCTATGATTCTGTGGCCCTTTCTTTGATGTCAGACGGGTCCTTTTGGGAAGAATCTGAATTTAGGCCTCTTATTCTCCCAAGGAACAGAAAGCTTGCTTGAAAGGCACTTTGGCTGTGAAGAAACCCATTTGCTTTGATCAGGAAGAGGCGATTAATCAAAGCATTGCAATTATCGGGCTTGGATATCCTGGCCACTCTAAATATTTACAGCCCAGTGCATTGTGTTTAGGTTGCCTTTGCCTAGTAATGAGCTGAGCGGCGGCAGCAGCAGCCGAGTCCCATTAGTTAGCAGTTCTTGGAAAGGCCATTTGCCACCTGCAGGAGACTCACGGCCTTGGTGCAGCTCTGCCGATGCTCCTGATCCCTGCTGCCATGCGCATCAGTCTGGGGCAGTAACTGAAATAGGGGAGGACAGGTTGCAGGAGGCAAGTGGGGATTTCTCCCAGTGGGGGCTGGGGCTTTTAGAAGATACCTGAAGGCAGCCCTTTATAGGGAAGTTTTTAATGTTTGATGTCTCGGTTGTGTTTTTATATTGTGTCGGAAGCCTCCCAGGGTGGCTGGAGCAACCCAGTCAGATAGGCGGGGTACAAATAATAAAGTTACTATTCTTATTGAGGGGCCTGGCAGCCAGGGGCCACACAAGAACATAAGAAGCGCCTGCTGGATCAGGCCAGGCAGATGCCTCTCACAGGAACCAGCAAGCAGGATTCGCACGCAGCACTCCTGTGGTTTCCAGCAACTGGTATTCAGAAGCATTTCTCCCTCTGACTGTGGAGACAGAGGACAGCCAGCATGGCTACCGGTAGTAGAAGAAGAAGAGTTTGGATTTGATATCCCGCTTTATCACTCCCCTTAAGGAGTCTCCAAGCGGCTCACATTCTCCTTTCCTTCCTCCCCCACAACAAACACTCTGTGAGGTGAGTGGGGCTGAGAGACTTCAGAGAAGTGTGACTAGCCCAAGGTCACCCAGCAGCTGCATGTGGAGGAGCGGGGAAGCGAACCTGGTTCACCAGATTAACAGTCTACCCCTCTCCCCACTGGCTCTCCAGTAGCTATCGATAGCCCTCTCCTCCATGAATCACTGCCTCCTGAGGGGAGGGACTTCCACAGTTTAACTGTGCGCTTTGCACATTAGTATTTAACTTCTTGCCTTGCTGTGCTGCAAGTACAGAAACTGGCCCAGGCTGTGAAGTGAGCCAGGAACTGAGGAGGCTGCAGCAGCGTCCTTTGGGCATCCTCCTCCTGGCACTGTGTGATTCTTGAGCCCTGTGACAGGAGCTCGGAAGTGAAAGTGCCTCATTGGCCTGGCGGCGGAAGGGAAGCCGGAGCAGGAGGATCACTCTCCCTCTGCCGACGACCCACCCCAGGGGAGCGTCACCTCAGGTGCACTGTCGGTCTGTGTGAGCGCTAGGATAAGCACAGGCCTCGGCTGGAGATCTGTGGGAAGGTGCCAGATCCGCCGAGAGGCACTGAGGTCACTGTATCCCAGCACGCTTTGGAAAGCGCAGGGCAAATGCAGAAAATCTCACGCTGAAGGGCAGGAAGTCGAAGTGGGGAGCCCAGGGCAGGCTGAGCCGCCTTGCTCTGTGCCTGCTTGCTCCAAAATTCCTTCTGTGCAGCGCTCGGTCTCCAAGGGCACCCCGGTGTTTGTTTACTGCCGGAGTTTGTGTGTGACCCTGTCACCATAGCGCTGGAGCTTTGGCTTCTCCCGGCAAGCACAGCTCCGTGGTGCAAAAGGCAGGTGGCGGGAGGGGGGGGGCGGAAGCAGCAAGCTGCCTCCTCATCACACCTGCCCTTGGGGGCGTTACAGAAGGACCTAAGAAGAGCCTGCAGGATCAGGCCAGTTGCCCACCTAGCCCAGCTCCCTAGTCTCACCACGGCCAGGCAGGTGTCCCAGTGGGAAACCTGCAAGCAGGATGCAAGCACAGGAGCAGCACTCTCCCCTCCTGCGGTTTCCAGCAACTGGGATGCAGGAGCGTCGCTGCCTCCGACTGTGGAGGGCAGAGCAGAGCCATCAATAGCCTCGCCCTTCATGATTTTTACAATCCTCTATTTGGGACACGGGTGGCACTGTGGGTTAAACCACAGAGCCTAGGGCTTGTCGATCAGAAGGTCAGCCGTTTGAATCCCCGTGACGGGGTGAGCTCCCGTTGCTCGGTCCCTGCTCCTGCCAACCTAGCAGTTTGAAAGCACCTCAAAGTGCAAGTAGATAAATAGGTGCTGCTCCGGCGGGTAGGTAAACAGCATTTCCGTGCGCTGCTCTGCTTCGCCAGAAGCGGCTTAGTCATGCTGGCCACATGACCCGGAAGCTGTCCGCCGGCTCCCTCGGCCAGTAATGTGAGATGAGCGCCGCAACCCCAGAGTTGTCCGCGACTGGACCTAATGGGCAGGGGTCCCTTTACCTTTACCTTTACCTAGCCAGGTTGGCTATGCTCTGCCTCCACAATTTGAGGCAGAAATACTTCTGAATATCAGTGTCTGGAAACCGCAGGAGGGAAGAGGGCTCTTGTGCTCAAATCCTGCTTGTTGGTTCTGCACAGGCATCTAGTTGGCCACTGTGAGAGCAGGATGCTGGCCTAGATGGGCTAATGGCCTGATCCTGCAGGTGCCTCTTGTGTTCTTCAGAGTTGGGTCCCTTTACCTTCACCTATTTGGGAATCACTGCTCTAATCCAGCACGGGGGCGATCAGGACTCCTAAGAGTTTTACCTTTGAAGAATCCGCACTGATGGTGCCTGCAAATGCAGGAGACCTTCTGTCGAGAAGGTGAGCGTTGCTGCTTCACAGGGGGGCTGTGTGTGGAGGAAGCCACAGGAGGATTCCTATGCAGCAGCAGCAGCAGCCTCGCAGAGATCAGTCTCGCCCTCCTTTGGAAGGCGAGCAAATGCAAACATTTTAGGAAGGGAGAATTCTTTGTTGTTCCCCAGCACTTAGAAGCAGCACGATTGCTTCTTGGGGCGTTTGGCTTGCTCCGGTCACCCAGAGAACTGAGGAGAGCATGGAACTGAATCCACGTTTCCTGTGTTCAAACCTGCCGCCGCACCCCTAGAGTGCACACCAGGTGGGTGCAAGGCTGACGAAAGGACTTTTTCATGCGGGGCAGAGATAAACTATGGTACTTGCTTCCGCAAGAGGCAGTGATGGCCGCCAGCCTAGATGGATTTAAAAGAGGAGTAGGCAATTCATGGAGATGTCTGCTGGCAGCAATGGCTGTGATCTGCCTCCACAACCAGAGACTGCAATGCTCCTGAATACCAGTTGCTGGAAACCACAAGAGGGAAGAGGGCTCTTGGGTTCGAATCCTGCTTGTAGGTCTCCCTTTGGGGCATCTGATTTTCCACTGTGAGAACAGGATGCTGGGCTAGATGAGCCATTGGCCTGATCCAGCAGCAGGCTCCCCCTATGAGAGGTTATGACAATCTATCGGCGTTAGTTGTACATGAGCTTGATTCACTGCTAATAAAAACATTTGAGAAGTCTAGAAAGCAAAACTCCATCTTCTGAGGCACCATGATAAGGATTGAGCCTCTTTCTGGTTACTTTGCCTGCAGCATGAGATGCTGATGACGTCTCTCTCAGTGCAAAACGCTTGCAAAATCTTGGCATTTTGAAGCACTGAGCTGGACACACATCCTCCTGGCACTGCGCACAGGAATGTCAGAGCTGAAACTCTGATGCGCCCAGCTTTTCCCAGAGTCACCGTCCTGCGGTTTTGACGGTGTTTCTATAAGAATGTGAAGGGGCAGCTATCAGTCCACTGCGTCTCCTAAACACCTCCTGAATTCAATTTTGAAGCATGATGGCTTTTTCAGACTTCTCAGTAGAAGTGGGGGGGGGGGTCTCCCAGACCTGTTCTTTTGTCTGGCTGCATTTCTCAAGGAGGACATTTCCATTATGCCTTTGCGAAATTGGATCCAGTCCCCAGGGACAGTATTGCAATACCAAGAGGAGGAGAAATTGTTTCTTCTGTGAATGTTCCTTGCTCACTTGCCCTACCGCAGGCTCACTTTCTCCTGCTGCAGAATTACTGCAGTTCTGGGCACCCCAGTTGAAGAAGGATATTGACAAGCTGAAGGATTTGTGTAGAGCAGGGCGACTGAGATGATCCAGGGTCTGACAGCCAAGCCTTAGGAGGAATGGTTAGAGTAGCTGGGTATGTTTAGCCTGGAGAAGGGGAGACTGAGAAGAAGAAAAGAAGAAGAAGAAGAAGAAGAAGAAGAAGAGGTGGTGGAGGAGGAGGAGTTTGGATTTGATCTCCCGCTTTATCACTACCCTAAGGGGTCTCAAAGTGGCTAACAATCTCCTTTCACTTCCTGCCCCACAACAAACACTCTGTGAGGTGAGTGGGGCTGAGAGACTTCAAAGAAGTGTGACTAGCCCAAGGTCACCCAGCAGCTGCATGCGGAGGAGCAGGGAATCAAACTTGGTTCACCAGACTTTGAGCCCACCACTCTTAACCACTACACCACACTGGCTCCAGAGAGGAGATAAGACATCTTCAAATATCTAAAGCCCTGCCCCATGGAAGTTGTAGCAAGCGTATTTTCTCTCGCTCTGGAGAAGATGACCCATGGCTTCAAGCTACAGGAAAGGGGATTCCGACTAAACACAAAGAACACCATGGAGTGGACTCCTTCCAAAGGTGGGGAACTCTCCTTCCTTGGAGGCTTTAAAGCAGAGTTTGGGTAACCATCTATCAGGGATTCTTTAGCTGAAATCCCTGCCTCATAGGGGGTTGGACTAGATGACCCTTGGGGTCCCTTCCAGCTCGACAGTTCTATGACTCTATGCACTAGTTCTCATTTTTAGGCAGGCCGTGGTGTCTGGATTCTTGCACTCCTGCCAGCAAGCAACATCCATCCCCACAATTAGCAGTGCCAGAATAAATATATAGTAGGTGCCAGAGACAATGGGACGCGGGTGGCACTGTGGGTTAAACCACAGAGCCTAGGGCTTGCCGATCAGAAGGTCGGCGGTTCGAATCCCCGTGACTGGGTGAGCTCCCGTTGCTCAGTCCCAGCTCCTGCCAACCTAGCAGTTCGAAAGCACGTCAAAGTTCAAGTAGATAAATAGGTGCTGCTCCGGCGGGTAGGTAAACGGCGTTTCCGTGCGCTGCTCTGGTTTGCCAGAAGCGGCTTAGTCAGGCTAGGCACATGACCTGGAAGCTGTACGCCGGCTCCCTCGGCCAATAAAGCAAGATGAGCAGCACAACCCCAGAGTCTTCCGCGACTGGACCTAATGGTCAGGGGTCCCTTTACCTTTAGGTGCCAGAGACACCACCAAGATGCAAAGCAGACATCACCACCGTGTCCAGAAAGAAGCATTCAGTGCAAAGCAGTTAAAGGTTTTTTTGGTGCAATCAAGATGTTTTTTTGGTGCAATCTGTGAAGACCAGGAGGCTCCAGGGACCTCATCTAAGAGAAAATTGACCAATATGAATAGAAGTGCTCCATTTCCCTTCAAGGACTCAGCCCTACGCCTTCTTGTTTTCAGTGGACTCAGAGGGAACTCTCTTGAACAATTTTTGGGTGATTACAGAGAGTGAAATAAGATGGGGTGGGAGGGAGCGAGGGGGAGAGCAGGGAGATAGGACACAGTCCATTTGGGACCCAGGGCAGAGTCTGTCGGGCCCTGCCATTTTGCCACCCATTCATCTGCCCCGTCCAGATCATTGTGTGGCACAAGCAGGAATGGGGCATCGCGCCAGAGATCTGATGGCTCGGACAAGCCTGCGCTGAATTCTCAGTGACCCAGCCCTGCCCAGAGCCATCCGAATAAGGACTGGCCTCCCTAAGAGCACGTTGGTTGAAAGGTCACTCGGATCTCACATAAAAACACCATTCTGAGAGTAAACAAACAACACTGGTCAGCAAGCCAGCCAAGAGTGTTTCCATTCAGCATGTGAGCAGACAGCAGGCCGCTTCCTTCCGTAACCAGCCTCAAAGTATAAATCTCATATGGACCGTTACAGCACATAAGCTCATTCTTGTTCTTCTGCTGCTACACCCCACACGGTACCCATGCAATCCTCACGGTCCCCATCTCCAAAGCAGCCGCCAGCCATTAGAAAGGAAGCCTCCTTTGCCACCAGCAGCAATGTTGCTTGAAATGCAAAGAGCAGTTTTGGGGGGAGTGGTTTTTGTCAGGGCTGTGGCAGGGAAAGAGTTAAACTCCCCTTCTCCACCCAACAGGGTCCTGTGGCTGCATAGGCTTCCCATTGGCTGCTATTTGCCTCACACAAAAAAAACACTTTTTAAGTTTGCAAATGGTAAAAGGAGGGGTGGCAGAGATTTACAGCAAGTGGAAGCAATGAGTTTTCCAGCTGCTCTTCAAGTTCAGCTTGCTTGGAGTACGTGAGCCTGGCTTTCTGTAACAGAGTGGACAGATTCCGGACAGATAAAAGGAAGGACTTTTTAACGCAGCTCATAACTGCAACTCGCAGTAGGCAGTGGTGGCCACCAACCTAGATGGCTTTAAAAGAGGATTAGGCAAATGAATGGATGACTATTGATGGCTGCTAGCTATGGCGGCTTTCTCTACAGCCGGAGGCAGCAATGCTTCTGAACACCAGTTGCTGGAAACCACAGGAGGGGAGAGTGTTGCTCTTGCGCTTGGATCCTGCTTGTGGGTTTCCCAGAAGAGGCATCTGGTTGGCCACTGTGAGAACAGGATGCTGGACTAGATGAACCATTGGCCTGATCCAGTAGGCTCTTCTTAGGTTCTTGCGAGTCTCTCTTGAGGCCTCTCCCAGGTCTCAGAAGCTCCCTTCCCAGGTGCAGGCTATCATAGCGAAAGCTGGCCATTTTTAGGGATGCTTTGTAACGTGTTTGCTGCCGAGTGAAGTCAACACAAGGGCTGGAGGGCTGCAGCTCCAGTTGTCCCATCCAACCCAGAGGAAGTGGGAGGCTTTCTCATACACGGTAAGGAAACAAAGCCCTAGGGTCATTTTTCTAAGGATGGATCTTTCCTTGTTTGCATTGCCTTCCTGAAACTTTGGCTCCCTGCCACTCTAATCCCCAAATCCAGCCATGGTTTGATTGCTCTGAGCTCTTTGAAGAGTCCTTGTGTTCTCAGGGTGAGCTCCTCTTTCTCTCTCTCTTTCTCGAGCAGAGGAGTTACATAACTGCCTCCTAGGAATCTTACCATTTTAGGTGAAGTGAGGAGTGCCTTCCAATTGCCCGTTTCTGCGATAGGAATTTCCAATTTGCTCTGCTGGCTGCTTGGAGGCCAAAGGAGACCCCAGGACTGACCCTGCAGCCCTGTCTCACACCAGGCTCCGCCCAGTCTGATAAAGGCCCACCATGCTAGACTTGGTGTGACTGACAATAGTCACTATCAGGTGGCCATGCAACAAAGGTCCATTTGCACAGGGTGTAGCTCAATCAGGAAAGGTTGTGCAAACCCTGGATCAGGGCTTCTAATCACTGGTGGGCTGGATGAGGGCCAAATTCTGAATCCTGGCAGGTTGGTGGCATTGTGGGTGAGCAGTTCCTGAGTGGAATATTGGCCAGTTTCCTGCTTTGGATGGGGTCTCACTCCCCTGAAGGAGCAGGTTTGTAGCTCGTAGGTGCCCCTGGATGCATCTCTATTGCTAGAGGCTAAGGAGTGCTGGGAAGACAGTTTCTGGACTAGGATGGCTTGACCACTGTGGTTCCTGCATTGGTAACCTTGATGATTGCAATGCGCTCTGTGTGGGGCTGCCCTTGAGGGAGAATGCAGCAGCTAAACTGCTTACTGAGGCAGGATAGAAGCATAGAATTGTAGAGTTGGAAGGGAGGGACCCGGAGAGTCATCGATTCCAACCCTCTGCAAAGCAGGAATGTGCAGCTGTCCCATACGGGGATCGAACCTGCAACCTTGGTGTTATCAGCGCCAAGCTCTAACCAGGAATATTGCCGTCATATTGCTCCACTGTTTACAGAACTGCACTGCCCACCAGATAGCTACTAGACTAAGTTAAAGGTTCCGGTACTGGTGTACAAAGGCCTATGCAGCTTGGAGCCGGGGTACCTGAAAGATTGGCCCGCCCCTTCTATACCCAGCTGATCACTGTACTGCATCCCGCACACACCGTCTTCTCAGGAGATCTGTCCCATAGGAAGTCTGAATTGGGCCTTCAATTCCCTTTGGAACTCCCTCTGGAGAGCCAGTGTGGTGTAGTGGTTAAGAGTGGTAGACTCGTAATCTGGGGAACCGGGTTCGAGTCTCCGCTCCTCCACATGTAGCTGCTGGGTGACCTTGGGCTAGTCCCACTTCTCTGAAGTCTCTCAGCCCCACTCACCCCACAGAGTGTTTGTTGTGGGGGAGGAAGGGAAAGGAGAATGTCAGCCGCTTTGAGACTCCTTCGGTTAGCGATAAAGCGGGATATTGAATCCAAACTCTTCTTCTTCCCTCCTGCTAGACGTCAGGCAGGCACCTTCTCCAATGAAGACTTTCCATTCAACAAGCCTCCTAAGTGGAGTTATTTTATCCTGCTTTGTTTCTGCACTAGATTTGAAACTGTTTCGACATGCAGTTGTTTTAGATGCATTTTAATTTGTGCTGTGGAATCGCTTCAAGACGCCTCGTAGGAAGTGATTCATAAATAAAGTAAACAATGCATTGGTGACGGAGCTCATGCTTCAGGCAGGGATGTGTATATTTAGTGCTTTTGCAGGAATGCTCTGTAAGCACATGATCTAAGAATAGCTGGGGGAGAATATGACTTTCTGAGGCTTGGCTGCTGCTGGGCCACTGGGCCGGCCCAGAAGGCAGGATGATCTGTTGGGCTGGAGCTATCGGAGGACCAGCCTTGGGGCAGAGTTGATGACCAGCCAGTGTCCACAATGAGAAGTCCATCCAGGGGATCAGAGTGGGGGAACTGGAACAAGGATGTTGGCAGGCTGGGGGGCAGAAGCAAGGCAACATACCATGGCAGGGGCAACCGCTGCAAAGTCAGGAAGAATCCCCAGGAGTAGTATATTGCTGTTGAAGGAGTGGTCCCTCCAAGAGGAGCCTCAAGAGAGAGGATGTCTGCATCCCTGTAACTAATGAATAATAATTGTGCATGCACACTATTTAATTTATCTGCAGCTTTTCTATACTGATCAATCAATCAATCACACACACACACACACACACACACACACACACACCTGAGTGGCTCACAAATAAAACTAAAAATGTGAAGTATAAAAATACTTATTTAACTGAGTTTCGGGGGGAGGGGAGATTGCAGAGATTGCAAATTGTATTATAAACTATTTCACGCACAACATGTAAAGGCAGTTTGAAGCGACACAAATAAAAAATTGCAGATTGCAACAAGGCAAGCAAATAGAAATCCAAAGAAACAAAACAGGGCCAGTGAAACTGTTTGTAATCTAGAACGTCTGGTCCGATCTTTACCTGGCGCCGAAAAGCTTGCCATGTTGGTGTGAAGTGTGCCTCTCTGGGGAGGACACTTCAGAATCAGGGCACAGACTAACATAACTGTTCTAAAACTAAGGGTGACGCTGTCCTCTACTAGACCGACTTGTGCTGGCGAAGACCCAGGGCCCACTTTCAAGCCAAATCCCCGTCCACCAGTTGATGTCCAGTGTGCTAGTGTACAGGATTCTCCCTTAGGCAAAGAATTATGTGTGGTTCCGAAGTTTGTATGGAAAGTTGGCTACTATGGGCTCTTTCTGTCCCTTGGAGCTTTCCTTGCCTGACATAAGCACAGCCACAGGTGTATTATCAAATCCAAAAGAGCAAAGGGAAGGGAGGGAGGAGAGGAGAGGAGAGGAGGTGGGCTTGTTTCCTTGTCTAAATCGGCCATTGTGTGACTTCTGTTTCCCCAGTGACCCGCCATAACCACTTGAAGGACTTCATGCTGGTGGTGTCCATTGTGATCGGGGTGGGCGGCTGCTGGTTTGCTTACATCCAGAACCGCTACTCGAAAGAGCACATGAAGAAGATGATGAAGGACCTCGAAGGTCTCCACAGAGCTGAGCAGAGTCTGCATGATCTCCAGGAAAGGTGAGTCTTGGAGGCTGCAGGGTGCCATGGGTGGTGCCACCTGCTGCCCTGGCTCTCTCCCTTCTTCGCCTGGCATACTGATGACTTTTGCTCAGATCTCCCCAAATACTTTGGTATGAGGCCTGCTTGTGCTTCTGGTTTGGCACTTACGAACTACAAAGCACTGGATGAAGCCCCCTTGCAAAGCAAGCAGGATGGGCCTTTCCTGACCTCGCTCCTGCCCACCATGTGCCAGTATCACAATTCCCAACCCTTTCAGGGTAGAGACCACCAAGGATCAAGGGTTTTGTGTGGACCAGAAGACTACTGGCTTTAAACACCCAGAAGGTCATGCAGGTTAGCTGTTACCCCAGCTCCCAAGGATGGAGACAGCAGAACCTCAGTGGAGAATCCAGATTTCAAGGCAGCTTATTCCAACTGGTCTTACAGGAAGGAGGTTTCTTCTAGCACTTAATTTAAACCAGGGGTTCCCAAACATTTTGGGGGCTCTTCTCCCCTGGTTCTATAAACTCATCCCCAGTTGCTCCTTACCCTGTGAAAACCATCATTCAAAAGGAAGATAATAACACAATAAAATTTAGGGACCCCTGACCATTTGGTCCAGTCGTGTCCGACTCTGGGGTTGCGGCGCTCATCTCGCTTTATTGGCCGAGAGCCGGCGTACAGCTTCCAGGTCATGTGGCCAGCATGACAAAGCCGCTTCTGGCGAACCAGAGCAGCGCACAGAAACGCCGTTTACCTTCCCGCCGGAGCGGTACCTATTTATCTACTTGCACTTTGACGTGGTTTTGAACTGCTAGGTGGGCAGGAGCTGGGACCGAGCAACGGGAGCTCACCCCGTCGCAGGGATTTGAACTGCCAACCTTCTGATCAGCAAGCCCTAGGCTCTGTGGTTTAACCCACAGCGCCACCTGGGTCCCACAATAAAATAGTAACAGTGAATTGCACATTTATTCAAAATCCAGTTTAAACTATTTAATTAATTCAACAAAACTGAGGAACTTGATCCAGTGATACTAGCTTCTCAAAATCTGATAGTTGTTTATGCCTCCATCACACACCCCTGCCACCCCCTTACCTCTTAGCACCTTCCAAGGGAATCCCTCCCCACCCCCTGGGATGGTTTAGCTCATTTCAGAACCACTGATTTAACCCTTACTTCCCTGTATTCTGAATTTGTTTCTTCTTGGTCTCGCCTTTGGTGGATGGATGGGCTAAACAATGGAGATAATCTCTGTGACCGGAATAATCCCTGCAGATTAATTGAGCAAGCTGACATCTATTTTCTTATGGCGTAATTTTGAGCAGTTATTGGCGTGCGGCATCCACACGGCTCTGTTAGTCTGTCCTATTTGCAGCAAGCAAAGAGCAGTGAGGCTTTTTAGCTTGTAACCCATGACTGCAGTTGGTGAGGCCTGGGATAGAGGGTGATTTGCCCCAAACATTCAGGATTTGAACCCAGAACCTGCCGCAGACAATCCCCATGCTGGCCCTGAGGCACCTTCCTTCCTCTTGCTCCCTGCCAGCACAAACTGGGGTTCCTGTTTCGTTTCAAGGGACACCAGAGAGAGGCTTCTAAAAGGGGCGTGAAATCAGCCTCTTCCTCCCTCCCTCCCTCCCTCCCTCCCTCCTCACATCCTCCAGTTATCTGGCCTGATTCCGGCCAATTGAGAAGAGGCTGAGCATGAGTCACTTAAATAATGGAAGCCACCCAGGACCCACTGTGGCTTGGAAGGCCCCCACCCAACTCTGCCTTTGCAGGAGGAGCCGCTTCTGCTGCAGCAAGGCTCGGCTCATCACAGTCTGTTGTTTTGTCTCTGCAGCTCTGTGCATGCATGCAGATCCTTGAGAACCTCCCTGTCCCCACCACCCTTTCAAAAAATGTCTGAACATGTGCAGGCAAGCAGGGCTCAGGGTGTGGAGCATTTTGTCTCCCTCCCTCTCGTGTTCCTTGGCCTTTAGCACTTCACGTTCCCCCTCTGGCCATTGCTCCCTCCCAGCCACCAGCCAGGCAGCGAAAGCTCAGTTACAGGATTCAGAACCCAGCCAGCTCGTTTAGCATGTTTTGGCAACACAGAGCAATTACATCGCTCCCCATAGTTGCTCTCCGACACAGGCCTGCTGATAAGCAGTTCTGGGGAGGCAAGGCCCTCCTGGGTCTGGACCCTGGAAGAGTCGCTTCCTGAACAGAAAATAATCTTGCAGTCGCCCCCAGAAGGAGTGGAGGGGCCATGAAGACAGTTCTGTGCAAGGCCAGGGCTTCTGAGGTCCTTTCAAATGATTTCTTAATCCATAAACAGGGTTATGCACACCCCGTTCCCAATGAAGCACTCCCACATCTGAAGGTTTTAGTGAACTGAAGTAATGGGGAAGTAGACACAAACGCTTTCCTCCCTATCTAACAAACGCAGACATCCGGTGAACCTGGAAGATTCTGAGCAGATAAAAAGAAGGACTTTTCCATGCAGCACATGGTTAAATTGTGGAACTCCCTGCCACAGGAGGCAGTGATGGCCACCAACCTAGGTGACTTTAAGAGAGGATGGGACACATTTGTGGAGAGGGCTAGCAGCAGCTATTAGCAACGATAGAGACTGCGGTCTGCCTCCATGTAAGAGGCAGCAATGCTTCTGAATGCCACCAATCGTTGGCAACTGCAGGAGGGGAGAGGCCTCTTGTGCTCAGGTCTTGCTCGTGTGGGAATGTTGTAGATATTAGGAGAGGATATATTGATTTAATAGTATCTTTCCTCACTCAGCAGCAGCGCGGCATCCTCCAATATAGAGCAGGAAGCTAGTTGGTGGATTTGTTTAAATCTCTTTACTTAAGCAATCCAATCCGGCTTGTCTAGATTGGGTTTGTTCCTGGTAAATCTCCTTTGTTCCATCTTAAAAAGAATAAAGACACAACAGTCTTCTCTTTAAATAATGATAGTAAGTTTACTCACATTCAGTTCACAGTTGGATCCCTGAAGGCAGGCTTTAGCTTAGAGTTACAGAAGAGGGTTTGAGTTCATCCCGTATGGGAATGAGCCCATGTCCTGGTGGCTGAGGGCCAGCAGACAGCAAAATACATCAGTATCAAGAGAGCATGGCATCGAGAGGAAGAAGAGGGAGGTGGCTCCGTGACCAGCCCCTTTTATGGGGTCTCCCAGGGGTCTCCCACCTACCTGGTCACATGCAGGGGGAGGAATCTCCAGACCAGGTGTGACAGGAAGTCCTCCTGGCTGTGGAGGAACACCCCGCTGCGTGTCCACTCTGGGCAAACAGGAAGTGTTGTACTTGACTGCTTATGTTACATCCCACAGTTCGTGGATTTCTCTGGTTGGCTGCTGTGAGAAGAAGATGCTGGACTAGACGGGCCATTGGCCTGATCCAGCAGGCTCTTCTTAGGTTCTTGTGCAACAATCTGTATGGACGTGACAATCAACTGCAGGTGGAGTGCAGAGAGCATCTTGCAGGTGTTGCGCTCCTCCTTTCAGACGGGTGTGGGGTTGCCCCGACTTGGCCCTGGGAACTGGCCTGAGGGCCTCCTTTGCCGGCTCACCAGGGCAGGTGAAGCAGCAGCAGTTGGGTGCAGCCTGCTCTGCTCCTGACACGAGGAGAAGAGAAACACAAGCTGGCTTCCCTGGAGCCCGAAAGGCAGCCAGTTCTGAGGAACAAACTGCTTTGCAGTGTCTCTGGTGCCATTTGCCACTTTGGCAGACGTCTCCCTCCAGTGTGACAGACACACAGAACTTTTCAGCCGGGAACTGGCTGAATGATTTCTGCCTCTTGTAATAAATGCCCAGTATTTATTTATTTGATTCTTATGCTGCTTTCAAGACCATAGGTCCTTTCAGAAAGTTTCACAATTTAAAATTACATTAGAACATAAAAATACCCTGCTTTAAAATCACACGTAAATTGGTTTTAGATTTTCAGTGAATTCTGACAGAGCGGCATAAAAATAGGACACAAACTTCATCACAGCCACCCTCCCAAATCCCAGCAAACTACCTTTAATAAAAGCAAGAGAGCCGGTGTGGTGTAGTGGTTAAGAGCGGTAGACTCGTAATCTGGTGAACCGGGTTCGCTTCCCCGCTCCTCCACATGCAGCTGCTGGGTGACCTTGGGCTAGTCACACTTCTCTGAAGTCTCTCAGCCCCACTCACCTCACAGAGTGTTTGTAGTGGGGGAAGAAGGGAAAGGAGAATGTGAGTCGCTTTGAGACTCCTTCGGGTAGTGATAAAGCGGGATATCAAATCCAAACTCTTCTTCTTCTTCTTCTTCAATGTGAGAGTAAAAGTAGCCCTGACTTCCCTAACCAAAGGGGGATTGAAAAGGAATGTCTTTGGGTCTCCCCTAAAGAAAGCAACGTGAGAGCCAAACCACTTTGATTGGGGAGGGAGAGTCCCACAGATGAGGCTCCACCACCAAAAGCGCATCAGAATTACATGTGCTGTCAGGCTGCGTGGGGTCCCTTCCCCAGCCGGTTGTTCAAAGAAAGACTCTGAGCCATTAAGCTATTAAGCTTTAATCTAGGCTAATTACTTTACAATGCGGAGTACATACATCATGCCGGTTTGCGATTCTCCCGCCAGGAACCCCAGCGTGGAAAACGAAAGCACCTTGTCCGTCTCTTCCTTCCTCCCCCTGGTACGTTGCGAGGGCTCTGCCTGGCTGGCTGGAGCCCTCCCAGCGCTTCCCCTTCTCCAGAGCTCTCCCTCGAATCAGAGGAAGAATCTGTCCTCAAGATTGCGGGCTGTTCCCAGTACTCACTCAAAGCCGGGCTGGAAGGGGGGGGCAGCCCCCTGACATGTACCTTCGGGGAGGATCTTGGGTAGAGCATCCTAGAGCACCGGCCTTGCTGCCCCAACACACGTGCTTAAGGACAGGGGCGTGATGTGTGCAAGATCCCATGTGCAAATATATTAGCCAGTTCTCTAGTGGGCCCAAGACATAAGAGCCTTCTGGATCAGGCCAATGGCCTATCTCGTCCTGCATCTTGTTCTCACAGTGGCCAACCAGATGCCCATCATGGGAAACCCGCAAGCAGGGTCTGAGCACCAGAGCAACTGAGGTTTCCTGGCATTCAGAAGCATTGCTGCCTCCAACTGCGGAGGCAGAGCAGAGCCATTGTGGCTACTAGCCACCAGTAGGCCTCTCCTCCTCCATGAATTTGTCCAATCCTCTTTTGAAGGCCATCTGGGTCAGCAGCCATCACTAGGTCCGGTGGGAGCGAACTCCACAGCTCAGCTCTGTGCTGCTGCGCGAAGAAGGACTTCTCTTTTATCTGGTTTCACTTCAGCTCACAGGCTCCTTTCTGCCGGGAGACAGAAATTCCTCGTTAAGCCGCAGCTCCAAACAGGCCCCTGGAATGCCACGGAGCGCCAGGACCCTGCCGAGAGCACGGGGTTATCTCTGAAACTGGAACGTCACAAATATTCCTTGTTAATTGGGGAGGGAAACGTTTTTTCTTCGAGGCAGAAATGTGAGCCGAAAACAAGTTTTGCCTTGCAGAGGAGCCGGCGAAGAGGGTGGCTGAGACTGCTTGTGTGTGGCGGTGGCTTTAAAAGGGCCCTGCCTGTGTAGTGGTCCCCAAATTGAGTGGTACCACCCCTGGGGGAGGGGGAATTACCTAGGGAGGTGGTAAGGGGGAGAACTGGAGGTATAAATATCAGTCTTTGAAAAGCTGCCATCCCCAGATAAAACAAAATAAAAAATTTCCTTCCAGTAGCACCTTAGAGACCAACTAAGCTTGTTCTTGGTATGAGCTTTCGTGTGCATGCACACTTCTTCAGATACACTGAAACAGAAGTCACCAGACCCTTATATGTAGTGAGAGGGTGGGAGGGTATTACTCAGAAGGGTGGTGGGAATGGGAGATTGGCTGATAGCTGTGGTAAACCTGTTGACGACCGTTAACGACTGCAATTAGTCTTACAGGAAAAAGCAAGGGGTGAGAAGGTTAAAAATAGCTTTGTCATGTATAATGAGATAAGAATCCAATGTCTTTATTCAGACCAGGTCTCTCCATGGTTTTAAGCTTGGTAATGAGTTGCAATTCAGCAACTTCTCTTTCCAGTCTATTTCTGAAATTCCTTTGCAATAAGACAGCTACTTTGATATCTTGTATAGAGTGTCCTGGGAGATTGAAGTGCTCTCCTACTGGTTTCTCTGTCTTGTGATTCCTGATGTCAGATTTATGTCCATTTATCCTTTGGCGTAGGGTTTGGCCTGTTTGTCCAATATAGAGAGCCGAAGGGCACTGTTGGCATTTGATGGCATACACAATGTTAGACGATGAGCAATTAAATAGTCCTGAGATGGTATGTTTGATGTTGTTGGGGCCAGTAATGGTGTTGTCCGGTTGTATGTGGCAGCAAAGTTGGCATCTGGGTTTATATAGGCTCTGGTGCCAGTGTCTGTGTTAAGTCTGGTTGTAGTATTATTGTGGGTGAGGAGTTGTTTAAGAATCCCCAGATAAAGTTCATCAAAGAAATAGTTTTAATTGGATTTTGAATAAGTGTGCAATGAATCGTAACTGTTTTGAACTTTATGGAGTTATCACCTTCCTTAGTGGGTTGTGCAAACTGCTGTTCTGATTGATGCTTTTCGTAGGGTAGAGCAATGGGCACTGGGAGGAAACCAAGGGGGCAGTCGCCTGAAAAAGTTTGGGAACCACTGCTGTTTTCCAAGGGGCAGCCTTGTGTGTTTATGGTGGGCATCGCAAGTTGCGAGGCTGCTTCAGTGACACAGCGGTGGCCTGTTCTGCTCTTCCCAGGCAATGTGTTTATTTGAGAAACTCGCCTGCCAGAGTGCACATTTTTCGCATTCCCCGCAGCGTCCCATGCGGCCGTTGCATAGCGAGGCCTGTGCCGGATGCTTCTGGAAAGGCCCGAAGGCAGCTGCTGCGGCGACACCCCTCTCCCTCGCCCTGGCACCTCATCAAAGGGACCCCCAAGGGGTCATCTAGCCCAACCCTCTGCAGTGCTCAAGGATACCTGACAGACGGCTACCCAGCCTCTGCTTAAGAACCTCCAAGGAGAGTCCACCACCTTCAAGAAGGATACTGACAAGCTGGAACGTTTCCAGAGGAGGGCAACCAAAATGGCCAAAGGCCTGGAAATGATGCCTTATGAGGAACGGCTTAGGGAGCTGGGTATGTTTAGCCTGGAGAAGAGAAGGTTAAGGGGTGATATGATAGCCATGTTCAAATATATAAAAGGATGTCATATAGAGGAGGGAGAAAGGTTGTTTTCTGCTGCTCCAGAGAAGCGGACACGGAGCAATGGATTCAAACTACAAGAAAGAAGATTCCACCTAAACATTAGGAAGAATTTCTTGACAGTAAGAGCTGTTTGACAGTGGAATTTGCTGCCAAGGAGTGTGGTGGAGTCTCCTTCTTTGGAGGTCTTTAAGCAGAGGCTTGACAGCCACCTGTCAGGAATGCTTTGATGGTGTGTCCTGCTTGGCAGGGGGTTGGACTGGATGGCCCTTGGGGTCTCTTCCAACTCTAGGATTCTATGATTCTGAGGGAGTCTGCTCCACTGTCAAACAGCCCTTGCCCTTAGGAAGTTCTTCCTCATGTTTCTTTGGAATATCCTTTCTTGCCATTTGAATCCCTGGGTTTGTGCCCTTCCCTGTGGAGCAGCAGAAAACAAGCTGGCTCCATCTCCCTGCGACAGCCCTGCAGAGATTTGAAGATTGCCTTTGCCTTTGGAGAAGGGAGCAATGCGGCAGAGCTTGGCCTTGGGAGGACATTCCACTGCTCTCCCTCCTCGGAGTCTGCGGATCTCTGGCTTCCTCCTCAGAATTCTTGCTTTGTGTTGTGCTGCGCTCCGGGGAGCCTCCTGACACTTCCTTCCATGCCAGCTCTTAGAATGCCTGCTTCCCCTTCTCTTATCAGTGTGAACCGGAGGAAACCTGGATTCTCCGGCATCTCCTTCCCACTCAGCTTGGGGCATTCCACCTGCCGCTGAATTTCAGAGCCCCTTACTGACTGGCTTTGCAGTTTTGTCTTACGAACATAAGAAGAGCCTGCTGGATCAGGCCGTTGGTCCATCAAGTCCAGCATCGTGTTCTCACAGTGGCTGAGTGGATGCCTCTTTGGGGGAACCTGCAAGCAGGATTCGAACGCCAGATCCCTCTGCCCTTCTGTGGTTTCCAGCAGCTGGGATTCAGAAGCATTGCTGCTTCTGACTGTGGAGGCAGAGCCAAGCCTTCGATAGCCCTCTCCTTCTCCATGAATTTGTCTAATCCTCTTTTAAAGCTTTCCAAGATGGTAGCCATTACTGCCTCCAGTGGCAGTGAGTTCCACAGTTTAACTATGCTCTGCATGAAGAAGAACTTTCTTTTATCCTTCCTGAACTTTTCATCGCCCACTTTGGAGCATTCCATCTGTCACTGAGCAGTGGAAAAAAAGAAGCTTGCTCCGTCTTCAATGTGGCCGCCCTTCTGGTATTTGAAGGCGGCAATCCTCTTACCTCTCAGTCTTCGCTTCTCCTGGCTAAACATCCCCAACTCCCTCAACCATTCCTCATAAGGCCTCGTTTCCAAACCCTCGATAATTTCGTTTGCCTTCCTCTGCACGCCTTCCAGCTTATCCATATCCTCCTTAAAGTGGGGTGCCCAGAACTGAACACAACACTCCAGGTAGAGAGTGCTGACCAATGCATGCTTGGGGGCTGAAACTGCCGAATATTCAGTGCAGCGTAGGGCAGCTTTTCCCTTTCTCTCTGTTTTATGCATTGATTTTTGTCACCGGGTGTTGAAACTCCCAGGAGAATAGGTTTCCCCCCGTTGCCTTTCGTGCCTGCTTGTCTTCCTCCTCCTTTGATTCTCAAAACAAATTGCTGAACCAAAGCCGACTGAACATAGGCTAAAAGTAAAACATAGCCTGAAAAGGAAACGCATTGGCAGGGTGACAGAAATGCAATGTACAGAGGAGGCAGCGAGTAGTGTCCCAGAACAGACCCTCAGCAGGTGACAAGGAGGTTCTCTCTCTCTCTCTCTCTCTCTCTCTCTCTCTCTCTCTCTCTCTCTCTCTCTTTTTTTTTTCTCAGGATGTCCTGGCCCAGGAGGCCCATTGTTTTCTGCTAAGCAAACACCCGGCAGGCAGGCAGACGCAATACCTGCCTTTGCGTTTCAGAGAACAGTCCATGGGCAGGGCCTGGGGAGACTCCGCACCCTCACCAGATGCATCCTGCCACATTATCACAGCAGAAGTGCCAGCCCAGGAGGAGAGGATTTAGTCCTCTCTCTTTCTCCATGAATTTGTCTCATCCTCTTCCAAAGCCGGGACGTTAAACCACAGAGCCCAGGGCTTCCCGATCAGAAGGTTGGCTGTTCGAATCCCCGCGACGGGGTGAGCTCCTGTTGCTCTGCCCTGCTCCTGCCAACCTAGCAGTTCGAAAGCACGTCAAAGTGCAAGTAGATAAATAGGTACCGCTCCGGCGGGAAGGTAAACGGCGTTTCCGTGCGCTGCTCTGGTTCGCCAGAAGCGGCTTTGTCATGCTGGCCACATGACCCGGAAGCTGTATGCCAGCTTCCTCGGCCAATAATGCGAGATGAGCGCTGCAACCCCAGAGTCGTCCGCGACTGGACCTAATGGTCAGGGGTCCCTTTACCTTTACCTTCCAAAGCCATCCAAGTGGGTGGCCATCACTGCCTCCCGTGGCAGGGAGTTCCATAGTTTAACTCTGCTCCTGCGGGAAGGACTCTGTTCTGCCAGTCCTGAATCTTGCAACATAGGAAGTGTGTGTACATATACACATGCAAATTAATGTATCATAGTTTGTGTCTCTTGATATCTAAATGTGGACATACTTGGAGCAGAATCCAGCACCTCGCGGCAGCCTAGGAGGGAAGCCCTGCAGGCAGCAACGTTGATCTCTCCAACAGGAGCATGTTTTCATAACAGTTAGACCAGGCATCCCTAACCTGCGGCCCTCTAGGTGTTTTGGCCTACAACTCCCATGATCCCTAGCTAACAGGACCAGTGGTCAGGGATGATGGGAATTGTAGTCCAAAACATCTGGAGGGCCGAAGGTTGGCTGATGCCTGAGTTAGGCGGATTGTTGTCCCCTGGAATTTGAAAAGCTGACTGCACTTGGCTCATTGGTTCCTGGTGAGGAATTACAGCGAAGGGCATGTGAAACGCTCGCATCCATTGCTCTCGCGCTATATGGCTGCATAGATAAGGGCAGACTGATGATTTTCACTTTTAAGGTTTGAATGCTCGTCTGCAGGCAGTGGAACGCGTAGAAGCCTGCAGATTCCAGTGTCGAGGGAACAGGCATTGGTGAACTTCGTAGAATTGGGGGCAGAGAAAGTTTTTAAGATCTTGGGATGTAAAGTCCTGAGGGCTGTGGCTTACTTTTGCAATATCCCATGGGGTAACCGTGGGCCGACCTTAGATCTGAATCTTAGAAAAACATTATCTTTATGAGGCGATGCACGTGCTTTTGTTGGAGGAGGGCTGGGAGGGGGAGCAGTTTGTGGTCTGGGTCCTAAGAGCCAGGACAAAGATTTCCGCTGCCTCCTTCCATCCTCCTGGGATGCTGTGTAGTGACGTAAACTCGTTTCACACATACCCCAGGATGGCTCAAAGCCCACAACTCTCCTTGGAACAGGCTCAGGCAATTGTCTCCATTTCCCCTCTTGGCAAAGGCCCTTGTTTTCGACAGTGCAAGGACTCCATTAAAGCACCGGATCAGATTGAAGCCCGGCAAAACCCAATTCGTGGAAACGGGAACCAGCCACTGAATAGGTGTTGTAGGTGCCCTGCAAAAAGCAGCTCTGGGTGGGTGCCCACCACCCTAGGCCAAGCCCCTCTCTCGGCCTCGCTTTCCCACTTGCCATATAGACAGACGCAGTTGTCTCGTTCGCAGCATCATTGCAGGGTGGGGTGGGAGACTGAGATATGCGTGTCCTGCATTTTGCAGCCTGGGAAACAAACGGCGTTGACCAAAAGCAGCTCTGTGTGCCTTGGAGAGGTTCCTTTCCCTTCTCGCCAGCCCCAGGGTGTGTCCAGGTACTAGCTGAGAATCCCCTGCCTAGACCAATGCCTGTCCCACTCTGGGTGGGGCCAGAGGGAGGTGTGCTGGGCGGCTCCCCCAGAGTTAGGAAGTCCCCTGCCATGGAAAACGCACCACCGTCAGTCGTGGCTGGGGGCCAAGGTTTGGTGAAGAACGTAAGAAGAAGAGCCTGCTGGATGAGGCCAGAGGCCCCTCTAGTCTGGCATCCTGTTCTCACAGTGGCCAACCAGATGCCCCAATGGGAAACCAGCAAGCAGGATCCAAGCAATTCTCCTGTGGTTTCCAGCAGAGGGGTTGATGGTTGGCTGGCAGAGGGGTGCTGCAGGTGGGGTTTTAATTGACTTTTAAGCTTGCGTTTCCTTCCTGCCTGCCTGCCTTCCTTTTCTTAATCTTCTTGGAGCTTTGGGAGGCTAGGCACCAAAACAAAATGAATAGGGGCTGTAGAATTCCTGCGTCGTAAGCAGGGCCGGCGCGTCCATTTAGGCAAACTAGGCAGTTGCCTAGAGCGCCAAAATGGAGGGGGCGCTGGCCAGCCTGCCCCCCGCCGCCGCCCCAACCAGCGGCGGAGCAAGTAGCTTGGGGTGAAAACCGCGGCGGGGGCGCCAAAATGGAGGGGGCGCTGGCCAGCCTGCCCCTCGCCCCCCGCCGCCGCCCGGTGCCGCCCCAACCAGCAGCGAAAACCGCGGCGGCGCGGGCAGGGGGCGGGGCACCGCACGTCATGCGCAATGACGTCACGTGGCCCGCCCCCTCGCCTAGGGCGCAAAAATCCCCAGCACCGGTCCTGGTCGTAAGTGACGCCATGCCTATATCACCACCTTGCTCCTGTTTCTGGGTGACCTGGCCCTTAGTCCTGCTCTCCGCTGTCCGCTTCCCTGTGCTCTTTCTATCCAGCTCCCCTCTGAGCATCTGAAGCAGGTTCTTCTTCTTCCTCCTCCGCCTCTGAGCTTCAGGACCTGCTTCCTTGTGCTCCATTCTTGCCAGCCTAGCTGCACTCCTCCTGGGGGAGGGGACTGCATCTCTCCAAACTCCCAGCCAGTCTCATGGCCCATTTCTGCTCTCTCTCTCTCTCTCTGTGTGTGTGTGTGTGTGTGTGTGTGGTTCAGGCTCCAGAAGGCCCAGGAAGAGCACCGCACGGTGGAGGTGGAGAAGGTCTCTTTGGAGAAGCGGCTGCAGGACGAGATCAGCATCGCCAAGCAGGAGGCCCACCGGCTCCGAGAGCTGCGGGAAGGGACGGAGAACGAGCTCAGCCGGCAGAAGTATGCAGAGCAGGAGCTGGAGCAGGTACGCCCTGGCCGGGAGCAGCCCCCATGCCGGGTAGGTGGACAGCTCCTTCGGAGGTGGGCTCTGGAGGTTTCTGCCTGACCTGCTGCCATTTGGAACTGAGCCCCCCGAAGCTAGCCTTTTAAGAAAAGGTGGCAGCGCTAGGCCAGATTCTCTCCTCCCATCAATCCCAATTTTAAAATGACACCCTTGATTCCTGTCTCCATATAATTGGGCTAAAAAAGCAGAAGGCCTCGTCAGACCTCAAGGCAGTCGTATCTTTGGCCTGTTTCCCATGACCGCTTGGTCTCGGGCAGCAAGACTGGCATAAACAACCTCTCTAGCCCAATCTCTGCGGCTCAGGAGGGTTAGGAGTGGCATGCAGGTTTTGAGGTCCAAGTTGGGTTCTGCCTGGTGGGAGGAAAGCTTGTGGGATTCGGGTCAACGTCAGGCCTCCCGTTATCCTCCCCATTCATGGGTTCATTGGAGAAGGTGCAGAAAAGAGAAGCCAAAATGACCCCGGGGATAAAGCGACTTCCTAAGGTTGCAGTGTTTGGGGATTCTTAGTTTAGAGGTGACATGATCGAAGTTTGTAAAATGATGCATAGCAGGGAGAAAGTAGATGCAGAAGAGTTTCCCCTCTCAACACTGGGACTCGTGGACATCTGATGAAGCTGAGCGCTGGAAGATTCAGGACGGATCAGAGAAAGTCCTTTGCAGAGTATGTAGTTAAGCTGTGGGACTCCCTCCCACAGCAGACAGCGACCACCACCAACTTGGATGGCTTTAAAAAAAGCAGGAGAGGGCCACAGATGGCTATTAGCTCCACAGCTAGAGAGAGCAAGGCTTCTCAGGCGCGCCTGGGAGGAGCCCTGGTGCATCCTCCTAAAGGCCTGCTACTGCAGCGGGAGAGCCTGTTGCAGCCTCAGCAGGCCCCGCCAGGCCTTTTGGAGGGCATGCCAGGGCTCCTCCCAGCTTCCTGGTGGGACCTGCCACAGGGCCTCCTGCTGCTGCGACAGGCTCTGGTGGAGCCCCCTGTTGCAGCGGGAGAGCCCACCTGCCTGCAGAATATTGAGGGGGCCCAGACCCCTCACTGAAATTTTTGTGGGTACCTGGACACCCAGGGCTCTGCAGAGACGATGTTTTCTGAATGCCAATTGCCGAAAGCCACAGGACTGGAGAGGGCTCTTATGCTCAGATCCTGCTTCCTGGCTTCCCACAGGCATCTGATCAGTTGGCGTTTCCACTCTCGAGGGCACGCAAAGGGGCAGGAGCTGCAGCCTCCCGATTCCAGGCCCCCTTGGGAAGGGAAGCTGTTCACCAGGATGCTCTGAACCAGTTTGGCAGTAGGCAGGGGAAACTTGCACTCCTTGGCCCAGAGAGACCGGAGTGGGTGGGGGGTTGTCGGACGGGGCTGGTGCGTCTTGTTGTTGACCGTGGCTGATCCACCCCCCACCCCCGAGGAAATCTTGTGCGCCTGGGGCCCCTTGCCTGCCTGCCGAAGTACTAGAGCGGCTGCTGTTGTTCCCCGCTCCCTGCAGGTGCGCATGGCGCTCAAGAACGCGGAGAAGGAGCTGGAGTCGCACAGCAGCTGGGCCGTCCCGGAGTCCTTGCAGAAGTGGCTGCAGCTGACCCACGAGGTGGAGGTGCAGTACTACAACATCAAGAAGCAGAACGCCGAGAAGCAGCTGCTCCTGGCCAAGGAAGGGGTGAGTGAGGGAGGCCCAGTCGAGAGGGAGGACTTCTTCACGCAGCGCATGGCTGAACTGTGGGGTTCTGGTCGCCTCGCCTGAAAGAGGGTATGTAGAATTTGGAGGAGGGTCAGGAAAGGGCACCCAGAATGATCCAGGGGGTGGAGCAACTCTCCTATAAGGAAAGGTTGCCGCGTCTGGGGCTTTTCGTTGAGAGAAAAGTCAAGTAAGAGGCAACATGGTAGGAACTTGTAAAATTGTGTACCGCATGGAGAAAGTGGATAGAGCAGGCATCCCCAAACTTCGGCCCTCCAGATGTTTTGGGCTACAATTCCCATCATCCCTGACCACTGGTCCTGTTAGCTAGGGATCATGTGAGTTGTAGGCCAAAACATCTGGAGGGCCGCAGTTTGGGGATGCCTGGGATAGAGGAAAGTTTCTCTCTCCCATAACACTACAACTTGAGGACATGCAGTGATACTGTGTGTTGGACAGAGAAAATAAAGTACTTCTTCACACAGCACAGAATTAAACCATGGAACTCCCTGCCACAGGATGGTCACCAGTCTTGATGGCTTTAGAAGAGGACTAGACAAATTCATGGAGGGCTTTTGAGGGCTACTAGCCCTGATGCCTGTGCTCTGCTTCCACGGTTGGAGGCAGTGATGCTTCTGGATGCCAGTTTCTGGAAACCACAGGAGGGGAGATGGCTCTCGGGTTTGAATCCTGCTTACAGGCTTCGCTTTAGGCCACCTGGTTGGCCACCGTGAGAACAGGAGGCTGGACTAGACGGGCCCTTGACCTGATCCGGCAGCCAAGCTCTTACACTTTAATGAGGCCCATGGGGGTGGGAGACAGAATCCACAGACCGCTCAGCCCCCCGGGACAGAAGGGTGTGGGCTGTGCCTTTCTTTCCCAGCCTTGCCCTCTGGGTCCCTTAGGGGCTGGCAGCTGAGACTCAGGAGCAGAAAAGTTTGAATAGCTGCCACCTTTCCAGTCACATCCCTCTGCTTACGCCCCTTTTCAGGCTGAAAAGATAAAGAAGAAGCGCAACACTCTCTTTGGGACATTCCACGTTGCCCACAGCTCGTCCCTGGACGACGTGGATCATAAAATCCTGACTGCCAAGTGAGTTTGCTGTGTGGGCAGCTTCCGTCCACTCTGCCCCCTCCGCAAGACCCACGTCCTAGGAAGCTGCTGCGCAGGTCTGGAGGCCAGAAGCTGGGAGCCTTCAACGGATGACCCTTTCTGTTCAGCGGATGACCCTTTGGCTAATAACATCCATGCAGCTGTTGTCGCATACATGAAAAGTCTTTTATGATCTATTGGGATCTCAGCACTTATAATTCCTAATAGAAACGCTTCTGGTTTTTAAACAAAAGTTATTTTAAACATTTTTTTCCAACACATTTTACACCATTTCCCAAAATGATTCTGTTAGCTTACATGGCCACCACATATGGTAAAAGGTACCTTCCTTTTCTTTACACCTCCAGCAGGTATTTGAACTTGTTCTATACATTTTAGATAAGGTAAAGGTAAAGGGACCCCTGACCGTTAGGTCCAGTCGTGTCTGACTCTGGGGTTGCGGCGCTCATCTCGCTTTACTGGCTGAGCGGCGTACAGCTTCCGGGTCATGTGGCCAGAATGACTAAGCTGTTTCTGGCAAACTAGAGCAGCACACGGAAACGCCATTTACCTTCCCGCCGGAGCAGTACCTATTTATCTACAGGTGAAACTCGAAAAATTAGAATATCGTGGAAAGGGTCATTTCTTTCAGTAATTCAACTTAAAAGGTGAAACTAATATATGAGATAGACTCATGACATGCCAAGCGAGATATGTCAAGCCTTTGTTATAATTGTGATTATTATGGCGTACAGCTGATGAGAACCCCAACTTAACAATTTCAACTTTGGGGTTTTCATCAGCTGTACGCCATAATCATCACAATTATAACAAACAAAGGCTTGACATATCTCGCTTTGCATGTCATGAGTCTATCTCATATATTAAAGTCCAGTAGCTAATGAAAACAGTTGCTTATATAAATGGACTTTTCCACTATATTCTAATTTTTCGAGTTTCACCTGTACTTGCACTTGACATGCTTTCGAACTGCTAGGTTGGCAGGAGCTGGGACCGAGCAACGGGAGCTCACCCCGTCGCGGGGATTCGAACTGCCTACCTTCTGATTGGCAAGCCCTAGGCTCTGTGGTTTAACCCACAGCGCCACCCGTGTCCCTTAGATAACTTAGTAGGGGTCAGATACCCACCGGTGCATCCTTTTCATAGAAGCTCGTTCCCTTCTCCACCCCGCAGGCAAGCCCTGAGCGAGGTGACGGCAGCCCTGCGGGAGAGGCTCCACCGCTGGCAGCAGATAGAGATGCTCTGCGGCTTCCAGATCGTGGTCAACCCGGGCCTCCACACCCTGGTGTCCGTCCTCAACATCGACCCCTCGTGGATGGGAAGCTGCACGCGGCCAAACACCTCCCACTTCATCATGACCGACGACGTGGACGACCTGGACGAGGAAATCGTATCCCCCATGTCCATGCAGTGTAGGTCTCTTCACAGCAATGGAAAGCAGGGGCAGGCATCCCTCGGCTGGCGGTGTCCTGAGCAGGGAGCCCTCACCTGTTAGCGGGCTTTGGGCTAGCAGTGATGCTCAAACGTGGGTCTCCAGTTACTTGTTGGACTACAACGCCCATCATCCTTTGCTAGCAGGACCTCTGGGGTCACGGATGATGGGCGTTGTAGTCCAACAGCAGATGGAGACCCAGGTTTGGGAAACGCCAACTAGGGGATGGTTCGCTTTCACACAGTCCTCCTGGTACAGAGATTCCCAAAGCTTTTCCTCTGTTGTTATTATTATTTATTGAATTTATACACCGCCCTATACCTGGAGGTCTCAGGGTGGTTCACAGAACAAAATCAAAATATAAAACCACAAAAGATATAATCAAAATAAAAACAGCAAACCAATAGCCCCCCCCCAGTGCCCCCCATCCTTCCTAGTATAAAAGCATTATCTGGAATAGCGGTTTGCACAACCCCCTAAGGGAGATAATCGCACGGTAAAATTCAAGCTGGTAACCATGAATTGCACAATTATTTGCAGCCCAGTTAAAACTATTTCGTTCAATTGTTTCAACAAAATGGATGGGCTTGATCCGGGGATGCCAGCTTTTCACGATAGTGATTTGCACCTCCGTTGTCCCCCTGCCAATGTAGGTCTTTCAGGACCGGTGTTATGTGATCTCCCAGTCCCCAGTCTAGCTGCCGCATTCTGGATTAGTTGTAGTTTCCAGGTCACCTTCAAAGGTAGCCCCACGTAGAGCGCATTGCATTGAGGTGTCAGCTGGGGGCAGACGTGGGGAAGGCAACCCTGGGGGTGGTGAGTGGGCATAGAGCCACAGAGTGGGAAGGGGACCCCAATGGCTCATCTAGCCCTACCC
Organism: Darevskia armeniaca; assembly: GCA_034641395.1. Taxonomy (NCBI): domain Eukaryota; kingdom Metazoa; phylum Chordata; class Lepidosauria; order Squamata; family Lacertidae; genus Darevskia; species Darevskia armeniaca. The sequence continues at coordinate 833,406 of JAWWNF010000106.1, forward strand.
TGGCAATGGGGCGCAGAGCAGTGCTCTAGGTTTGGCAGGATTGTGGGGGCAGGGAGGGCAGGGCAGGGTCCTTTGCTTGCGGTTCAGAAATGCCGATGTGAGGTGTGATGTTTCTCCCCACCAATGACGCCCCCCTTTCTCTCTCCCCCGCCGGCCTCCCTGCCCTCTTCCCGGTTGGCTAACGCTAGACGCAGCCTTGCTCTTGGGGCACAGGTTCAGCGACCGCTCATCCCTCTCCTCGGAGGACCAATCCTGGAAATACCCCGGTTTGAGGATTATTATCTTGGATTCTCCTTTCACCCTCTGAACTAAACGCAGGCAGGAGGGGCCCTCCTGCTCACACAACAGCACCAGCAGCCTCTCTGAGCACAGAAGCTAATTCTCACCTCATCCTTTCTTCCTCCCTCTCTAGCCGAAAAAGTGCACACACACACACACAAAAACCCCAAAGCTGGCATCTTTACTAACACCTTCCCTGGGGGCAGGGCCTGCTGGGACCCAGAATCACCCCCCAGGCAGAGAGGAAAGCAGGGCAGGAGGGACTCGGGGGGGGGGGGTCAGCTGGACTCTGCGCCCTGAATGTTCCTGTTCACAGTCAGAGGCAGCGGTGCTGCTGGATCCCAGCTGGAGGGGAGAGGGCTCTGGTGCTCAGATCCTGCTTGCAGGTTTGCCATTATGGGCATCTGCTTGGTCACTGTGAGAAGAGGAGGCTGGACAAATGGGCCGTCGGCCTGATCCAGCAGGTTCTTCTTAGGTTCTTGCGTTTCGACAGACCTCCCAGGCCGAAACCTGCAGTTGCTGGAGGATGTTTTCTGGCAAGAAACAAGAAGACAGAGCAACCTGCTCCCTCACCCTGCCTCAATGGCTGCCCTGCGGGCAAAGATTCATTCCCCGCCCCCCCTGGAACCTCTGGAATATTAGAATTGTAGAGCTTGAAGGAAGCCCAAGGGTCACCTAGTACAGCCCCTTCAGTTCAGGAATCACTTCAGCTCCTTCCTGGTTCTTCAGATCCCAGCAGGGCCTCCCTTGCTCATCGGCTTCCTGCTCCATGCGCCTCTTAACCCCTCTGACGTTGCTGCTTCCTCTGCATGCCCCTCCGGTGCCCAGGCAGCCTCCACCCCTGGAGGCACCTCTGTGCCAGCCTCGCATGGGGCCCTGTCGGGAGGTTGTGCCTGGGCGCTGTGAAGCCTTGGCTGTCCGGGTGCCTCGTCCGGGATTCCCAGGTGTGACTCCGCCAGGCTCCTTCGCTCGCTGCAGGTGATTCTCCTCCGTTACTAGGGCTGCATTTGAGAGAAGAATCCGGAGAGGGAAAGAGGAGGGAGATGCTGATAAGAATCCCCCAAAGAAGATGGCAAAGGCCCTCTATAGAGCAGCAAGCAACTTAGGGGACCCCCATAGAGGCCTCTCGACTGCTTTGATCGACAAAACTGCTCCTCTTAGGGTGCCATGTCAGCCCCATTGCACATTTGTGCAAAAACAATATTTTGGTGCGACGGCACCTATACACTTATGTACCTATTATTGACATCCATCAGATGCCTTCCCTGCACTCTTTGGCTTAGACAAGCCTGTCGAAACATGTAGAAAGCTGCTGCGAGTTTTACTCTTATTTCCACTTTAACTTTTTTTTAAGTCTTAGGTTGTTGCGCTCAGTTTTTTCTTATGGATGATTTCATGGTTTTATTATTCTCCTACGTCGCTCTGAGCTTTCTCCTTCCAGTCGAGCAGTGTGTAACTCTTACAAAACAAGTCAAACGAAAGGCACCGCAAGGAGGAGCTGCCACGGCCAGTTACTGGGGTGGCATCAGGGGGCTCAGGGCGAGTGTGGAGCTCCTCCACTTCCCGGGGGGGGGCGATTGGCGGTGGGCAAGGACAGGGTGCAAAAGCTGACAGCCAGCAGCCTCTCCTGTCGCCCTTGAGCCGCTTGCCCTCCTAATCCTCTGTCTTTCCCCCTCCTCTCTCCCGGTTTAGCGCCCTCCATGTCCAGCAGCGTCCGCCAGCGCCTCGTCGACCCGCAACACTCCTTGGGATCACAGAGGTTGGTAGAGAGTCACCAGGCCGCCGGCCAGGGTGAATCGGGGTCGCTGGTCCACTACCTGCCCGGCAGGGTCACTCTGCGCCGGATGCCCAGCTTGAGCGGCAGCCAGCCCTTCGCCTCCGACATCCACGGCGGAAGTGCGGCCGCCTGCTCTCCATCTTCTTCTTCTTCCTCCTCCTCCTCGCCGCCGTCTCCTCCTTGCTCCTCCTCCATGGGCCACTCGCCCTCCTCCGCTTCCGCCTGCCACGGCATGCCCATCCTTTACCACCACACCACCTCCTCCTACATCCTCCAAGTGGACGCCCTGCCCAACCTGCCCCCTCCCGACGTCACCTCTGGGACGCGCTGCCGTGCCGAGAGCTACGGGTATTGTGCGGCTTCCTCCGGGAGTGGTGCTTGCCCTCTTGGCTTCCCCTCCGGGGCCCGGCCTGCCTTCCTAACCCCACTTCCTACCTCCTTCCCTCGGCAGAAGCATGGGTGCCCTTGGCTGCCGTCTGGAGGCCTGCACTGCCTGGTTTGGCGTGTCCTTGGCCCTCTCGCCTGGTGGTTCTGTTCAGGGGGAAAAAAGAGGACGCTAACACAACTAATCGGCCAGCCGCCTCCCTGCCTGACTTGGGCCGTTCTGTGATGCAGAGTGTGCTTTTGTTTGGTGTGCCTCCACTTCTCCCCGCTGCGCATAGTTAAATTGCTCCCAGAGGGCTCTTGGGTTTGAATCATGCTTCCTGGTTCCCCATAATGGTCAGCCACTGTGAAAACAGGATGGTAGAGTAGGTGGGCCATTCGCCTGATCCAGTGTGCTCTTCTGGTGTTCTTAACCCTGCCTGGGTTTGTGTGTTGGTGTGTGTGTGTGTTTTGGACATCAGTAATTATTATTATTCTTATTAACCCCAGCCACTCTGGGCAGCCTCCGAACACGTACAAAAACATTTTAAGACTTCCCTAAACGGGGCTGCCTTCAGATGTCTTCTAACAGTCAGTTTATCTCCTTGACATCTGGTGGGAGGGTGTTCCACAGGGAGGGAGCCACTACCGAGAAGGCCCTCTGCCTGGTTCCTTGTCACCTCACTTCTCACTGGGAGGGAACCGCCAGAAGGCCCTCAGCGCTGGATCTCAGTGTCCGGGCTGAACGATGGGGGTGGAGACGCTCCTTCAAGTATACTGGGCTGAGGCCGTTTAGGGCTTGAAAGGTCAGCACCAACACTGAATTGTTCTGGAAGCCAATGTAGATCCTTTAGGACCGGTATTCTATGGTCCCAGCGGCCGTTCCCAGTCACCACCAGTCTAGCTGCAGCTGTAGTTTCCGAGTCACCTTCAAAGGTAGCCCCACGTAAAGCGCATTGCAGTAGTCCAAGTGAGAGATAACCAGAGCATGCACCAATCTGGAGAGAGAGTGCGTGGTGGTCACACATTTTAAAAAACGGGTTCCTCACGCCCTGCTTTCTTTCCTTGTCTCTCTCCTGCTCCCCCCACCCCCAGAGATTTATCGCACTCAGACTCGGATTCCTCCATCCCTCACCTGAGCAACAGCCAGCGCACGTCCAGCTCAGCCCCCAGGCTGCCCACCCGGCCAGCGCTGCTCAACAAGTCAGAGGAAGCGGCAGTGGCGGCCGCTTGCAGCTACAGCAACCGGCAGGCGGAGGCTTCCTCTCTGCCGGAGCCGTTCCCCGAGAGCCCCATCCTCATGAAGAAAGCCGTGATGCTGAACCACGGCCTGGAGAAGTCGTCCAGCCTGGGGGAGATCAGCCACGCGGCCGGGGCAGGGCCCCCCCGCCACGCCCACTCCGACTCGTCCCGCTCCCACAGCCCCAGCTCCACCGAGCCCGACACGCCCTCGCCCACCTCCGACCCCCGGCTCAACAGCCAGGGCAAAGCGGGAAACAGCCGCATCCCCCACCTGGCGTCCAAGAAGAACGCGGCCGGCGGGGAGGAAGACAGCGGCTCCACGGGGGAAGAGACCGACTCCTCGGGGCAGGGCAAGAAGAAGTTCCCCCTGAAGATCTTCAAGAAGCCCAAGAAATAAGTCCGGGCCGGGGGGGTTAGCAAGGAGGGAACCCCCCACCCAAACACCCACACTGGGACGGAGCCGGAGGCGAGGGGAGGAGGGGCACCTGGAGGAGGAGGGGCAAGAACACCCACCCACCTCTCCTCCTCCTCCTCCTCCCCCAGGATCCCTCTGCTCTCCGGGTGGAGGAGCTGCTGGTGGAATGCCCCTATTTATTTTGTGACGTCAGCCTGGCCGCCTTCCTCGCGCCGGAGGTGGGGGGGGGGGTCCCTTGCTTTTGGCTGCGCATGGCTTCAGACGAGCTCTCCTCCTAGCCCTCTCGCCGCCACCACACCGTGCGACACTGGATCCGTTCACCCCGCCCCCCTTTGTTTGCTGCTTCCCCTGCGCACCGCAGCAGCCCCGAGGAGGCTCAGTGGCCCACCCCGCAGGGAGGGAGAGGATTTTGCAAGGGGGTTGTTGTTGGGGAGGGCGGGGTGGTGCTCGCCTTGCTTGTCCCACCCCCACCCCCATGTGGGTTCACTTTAGGGACTAGCCCCTTTGCCTCCAGCGAAGCAAAGAAGGGGCAGGAAGAGGGCAGGCCAGGGCTGCAGGGAGGAGTGGGGAGACAGAGGGAGATGAGCTCCATCGGCCTGCAAAAGCCCACTGGGGCAGAAGCCGGTTTTTTAGATCCTTTTGTGAAGATCAGCTGTTTGTTACAGACAGAAAGGGGCAAGTTCAGCCCCCAGCTCTGTGGGCAGGAGACCACAAAGTGGCCACTTGGCCCCAGAGCAGCAGGGGCTTTCCTTTTCCCCACACCTCCCCTCGAGGTGGAAAGAGGCCTTGTCTTTCCTGCAAGTGGTGCTTGGCTTTGGGGGGGGGGTCCCTGCAGGAGCTGGGGGGGCTTTCTTGTGTCTGCAAGCTCTTCCCCACACTCTAGAGTTGCTGTCAGCCCCGGACCGTCCCTGCTACAGCCAGGTCTTGCCCTATGCACGAGGGAGACCGGAGCTGGCCTGCTTCTTGGCCACGCCAGGCGCCCGGCTGCGTGTTGCCAAGCGGAGGAGACCCCCCCCCTGCCCTCCTGGTTGCAGTTTGGGAGCCGGGCGGCTCGTGTGGGGATGTCCCTGCAAGAGAGCTGCCCCCCATTCCCTCTCGCAGGCTCTGAAAGGCTCCTGGGTTTTGTTTTGTTTTTGCACTTTGGAGCAAAGTTAGTAGGCAGGTTTGGGCCACTGGTGGCCTCCTTCCGCGGCAGACACAGGTCCTCTTCCCCGACAGCAGCCTCCCCTCCAGAGCCATGACTGCATGCCTGCCAAGGACAGAGGAAGGGCTTTGGGGGAACTCTCAGAGACTTGATGGCCAAGCTGGCACCGCTTTGAGCTTCCTGCTGCTGCTGCTGCTGTTGCTGCTTCTCCATCTCCAAGTGCCTGCGCCATCCGGGCCTTCCTCTGCCAGCTTGACCATGGCCGGGTCTGGTGAGGAAGGCGAGAGACCGGGCACTTACAGGGAGGGGGGCCTGGGCTCAGCTCAAGCAGAGGATGGGGTGACCCCCAAGTTCCGCCATCCAAGACCAGAGGCCCAGGCCAGCTTGAGAACCCAGAAGGATCGTGGTCCTCCCTTCTGCCCTTGCCACGCACCAGAGGAGCCACGGAAAGCGCCACGGAAAGCAGCCTTCACAGCTTCCTCTTCCTCCATGAGATCCTGTCTGGCTAGCGATGGGCACAAGGAGAGCATCCCGTCCCCCCAGCGCCAGGCCACCCTGCTCCGCACCTGCCAAGTCTTGATCTTATTTAATGGCCATTTCATAAAACTGTTTTCAATCCAATAAAAGCATGTAGATTATTTTAAGGCGGCTGTGTGGCGTCGGTGCCTTTCGCAGAGGGAGGGGGCAGGCCGGAAGTGCTGCTGCGCAGAGGGCGGTTGGGCAAGAAGGGAAGGTTTTCCTTGGGCGGCATTGCAACATGGCCATGGCTGAGAGGAAGAGCTCAGGAACGTCCCTCTGCCTGAGGGGCAATTTCCTAGAATTGCAGAGTTGGAAGGAACCACAAGGGACATCCAATGCAACCCCCTGCAATGCAGGAATTGTTATTTTTACATTCATCTATACCCCACCTTTCCCCTGATAAGGACTTGGCGGCTCACAGCTGAAGGATCCCTGTCAGATGGTCGTCTGATCTCTGCTCAAAACCCTCCAAGGAAGTCCGTTCCACTGCCGGACAGCTCTTGCCATCGGAGGGGAGGGGGGCACACGATGAAGGGCCTCAGAGGATGAGCTCAGGATCCGGGTCAGTTCATGTGGGGAGAGGCAGTCCTTGAGGTATTGCGGCCCTGAGCTGTTTATAAGGCTTTGAATTGGAACAGATTGGAAGCCAGTGCAGCCGGGCCAGGATTGGCGCCCTATGCTCAACCCGTCTTGCTCCAGGGAGCAGCCTGGCCCCCAAATTCTACATCAGCTGACATTTCCTAACTGTCTTCAGGGTCAGCCCTGTGCTATATGTGCTATAGCATTGCAATAACCATTTATACACACTCTGTGGGTTGTGGGTTATCTGTATGTACCCTAATCCCTGCCCTGGGCTGTCTTTGGCACAGTTCCCAAGGGAGAGAAAAAAATCAACTACATCAAGGCACTTGGAAGAGATCAAACCATTTATTTAGGGGGAAATCTTCCAATTTCCCCTGGAAGGGAGGGGGAGCCCTGCTTCCACATCTGCTCTTCACAGGGCTTGCATCTTCCAAACCTTTCCCTCCCAATGCCCACCCACCCACTTCCGCCAACCAAAGCCACACACAGCTAGAACCCCCTCCCTACTGGTCCCCACGTTGGCACCCGCAGATCTGAAGAGAGAGAAACAGGAGTCCAAGGAAGGAATACTTTGCAACAGAGCAATGGAGTGCAGAGACTGTGGGCAAGGGAATCCTGAGCTGGTGTCTTTCAGGAGGAGCAACGGCAGGGGAAGGGGCTCAAGGATGGAGACCCTCCTCTGCGGCACTACCTTCCAGAGCACTACCTGCGGCACTACCTTCCAGACCCCACCAGCTCCCATCAGCCCCAGGCAGCATTGCCATTGGTCAGTGCGGACACAGGTTGAGTCCCACATCCCAGAGGAGGGCCAGTCCAAGGGATAGGGTCCTTCCCTACACCGGCTTGAGCTCGGTTACTTCATTGGCTTCGCACTTGGCACCTAGCAGGGACTCTGCCAAACTTGGGTGTCTAAAAAGAGACGGGCAAACACCTGGTGGAAACCCCAGCCCTCCACTGGCCATCTGCTTGGGCCACGTCAACAATGGGGGTGAGAGGAGGGAAGAGGGAGCAAGGAAGAATGACCCGGGTGGGGCACAAGGGAGGAAGCAGCCCAGAGAGTTTACCTGCTGCTCTGCAGCAGATCAGTAGACAATGCCCTGCTTGTTTTCGTCTTGGCTGGAGAGTCAGATGTGCAAATGAGAGGGGGAGGGGAAACTCTTCACCAATCCAGGAAGACTTGCTGGGATCTGGCCTCCCAAAATCTGTTGAGTTGGAGGAGCTCCTGGAGACAGCAATAACCTGCCGTGTTCCTGAGCCCCACAGGGCTGGGGGAGCCGGACTGGCAGATGGCACCAACGTTGCCACAGCAGGGTGTGGAAGAGTCCTGCCAGCTCCGGCCACTACCCTGTTAGGTAGGGAAATGATCTCTGCAGGCCTTGCAATGAAGAGTTTGGCCCCCGATCCAGACTCTCCTTAGCAAACAGCAGCAGGGCTTCCTGGAGGTCTTCATCAACGTCGTGATGGCTATGTCTCCAAGGAAGCAGAGAAGGGAGGCTGCAGTTGGCAGAGACAGACAACCGCGGCTCCATGCGGCTGGCGGGCCGTGAGCTGCCCCCCTCTCTGTTCACCCGCAGATCGATGCTTCGTTGCTGTGCGGCGGCTGCCAGTCCCCCGTGAAGTCATTGTCCGTCAGGTTCACCGTGTAGGGGACATCGATGATCTCGTGAGATGCGTCTCGGCTGCTTGCAGCTCGCCAGGAGTTCAGAGGGCGGATGGCTTTCCTGAAACGCTGGGGCAGTAGGGAAGAAAAAGCTTATGAGTTCACCTTTGAACCCCCCAACCTTGCTTCTTAAATTAAAGGAAGCATGAGGGACACAGGCTCAGGACTCCAGGAGCTCTGCATGTTCAGCCCCCAACATCCCCCTGGTAGGGCTGGGAAGACCCTCCTATGGAACCCTGGAGGGCTGCTGCCACTCAGTGTAGGTCAGGGATGCCCCCCCTCCAGTCATTGGACTACAACCCCCATCAGTGGTGGGAGTGGGAATTGGAAGGTTCGGGAAAGATAAAAAGTAGGCCCTTCTTCCTGCAGTGCATGCTTTAACTATGGAACTCCCTGCCACAGGAGGCAGCAATGGCCACCAGCTTGGATGGCTTTAAACATGGGTAGGCAACCTAAGGCCTGGGGGCCGGATCCGGCCCAATCACCTTCTAAATTCGGCCCATGGACGGACCGGGAATCATTGTGTTTTTACATGAGTAGAATGTGTCCTTTTATTTAAAATGCATCTCTGGGTTATTTGTGGAGCATAGGAATTCATTCATTCCCCCCCCCCAAAAAAATAGTCCGGCCCTCCACAAGGTCTGAGGGAAAGTGGACCGGCCCCCTGCTGGAAAGGTTGGCTGACCCATGGGCTTTAAAAAAGGATTGGATGAATTCATGGAGGAGGAGAGGGCAGTGGATGGCCACCAGCCACAATGGCTACACTCTGCTTCTGAATACCAGTTGCCGGAAACCGCAGGGAGAGAGAGTTGCTCTGGTGCTCAGATCTTGCTTTGTGGCTTCCCATTAAGGGCACCTAGTTGGCCACTGTGAGAACAGGATGCTGGACCAGATGGGCCCTCTTCATCCAGCAGCTTCCAGAAGGCACCATGTGTCTGCGCAGACAGACTTGGAGCTGGATGGATCAATGGCTGGTCATGATAAAAGGCAGCTTCCTGTATTCATTTGCCTGCTGCCTAAGCTGGCTTTGCGACATTACCTGCCATTTATTGTCTTGAGTGTTTAAAGTGCTCCATATAGGTGACGTTAGATGACCCTGGGGGTCCCATCCAACTCTATGACCCCTGCAAGATAGGCCAGCTGAGCAGTGGCAGAGGTGGGGTTGTGAACCAGGGAATTGCGCAGCCCAGGGGCAGGAACTGTAGAGTTGGACGAGACCCCCAAGGGTCCTCTAGTCCAACCCCCTGCAATTCAGAAATCTCAGCTCAAGCATCCACAACAGGCGGCCGTCCACCCTGTGTTTAGAAGCCTCCAAGGAAAGAGTCCACAAACTCCCAAGGGGAGGGTGTCAAATAACTGTTACTCTCAGAAAGCTCTTCCTGGTTCTTAGTCAGAAACTCCTTTCTTGCCATTGGAATCCCTCCCTTCTGAAGCAGCAGAAAACAAGCTTGCCCCCTTCTCTTCCATGTCTATATCACATCACCTCTCAGCCTTCTGAATCATACTCACATCTGCCAGGGTCCCAGTCTCCTTGAAGAGGGCGATGGCTGCCCAGAGAGGGATCTGGATGCAGGTCACGACCCCCATGCAAATGCCCAGGGCCTCCCCCCACCAGGGATACTGGTAAGTGCCGTAATGCAAAGTCGTGCTGGACAGATCCAGGAAGATGTAGAAGAGGATGAACTGGGGAGGGAGAAGGAAAATGCAAGCAATTGTTGTAGGGTTCTGGGAGTTTCCAAAAGGGGCAATTGTCATGCGTGAGCCTTCCCACCTCCTATGTGAAAGGAGCAGAATGGTTTTCTTGCTATTCCGGCAGCGAGCAAGAGGTCAGAGACCACAGTGACGGCCTTGAAAGGCCTATAAACAAGGGAGAAATTTGCCTCCCTAAGTCTTCCAATAGGGACGCGGGTGGCGCTGTGGTCTAAACCACAGAGCCTAGGGCTTGCCGATCAGAAGGTCGGCGGTTCGATTCCCCGCTATGGGGTGAGCTCCCATTGCTCGGTCCCTGCTCCTGCCAACCTAGCAGTTCGAAAGCACATCAAAGTGCAAGTAGATAAATAGGTACCGCTCCAGCGGGAAGCTAAACAGTGTTTCCGTGCGCTGCTCTGGTTCGCCAGAAGCGGCTTAGTCATGCTGGCCACATGACCCGGAAGCTGTACGCCGGCTCCCTCGGCCAGTAAAGCGAGACGAGCGCCGCAACCCCAGAGTCGTCCGCGACTGGACCTAATGGTCAGGGGTCCCTTTACCTTTACCTAAGTCTTCCCTTATCATGATGCCATTATACCAATCCAGGTTGCGAAAACTCAGGTTCAGAAAAGGAAAACCAAAATGGTCAAAGGGGTGGAATGGCTCCCCTTCAGTCTAGGCAATGCCACGCTTGGCTTTCACCATCCAGTTATTTAAATCAAGATGAACCGTGGCACGAAGCTAAAAAAAATCTCTGCCCTGGCCACACCCAAGCAGAAGGGTGAGGGGCAGCATACCAGTAAGAGCCCTGGTGTGAAGACCACCCAGCAGGCTTTGAAGTACAGCACTAGCTGGCTGCACCAGGGTGGGCAGCGGCAGATCATGTCCACGATGTCTTGGCAGAACTTGTTGATGCCTGCATGGTTGGGGAGAAGACGAGGAAAGGGGGGTTAGCAGGTGGGGGGCAGAGTGGCAGAACCCCCCCCCGGCCACCCCACCCTCAATTGGGACACCTCTCCATGTGGGTGAGCTGCATCATGGAGTTGCAAAGTTCTCAAGGCTTCTTCTGCGGCTGGGCCACCGCGGAAGGAGGAATTGGGCTTCTTCTGACGTGGCTTTGGGGTCTCTGCAAACAAGCCACGAGGGCTCCTGGCTTACCGATGGAGGTTTGTTTTACTTTCACATGTGGTTCCCATACCTTGGGGTGGGGGGGATACCTTCCCCTTGGTTCCATAAACTCATCTGTAATGCCCCCTACTCTACCCAAAGCAGTATTCAGACCCGCAGTGCGCATGGCCTGTTAGGAAAGATGGCACAGTGGGATTCAAAATGGTAGCAATTAGTTGCGCGTTACTTCGAAAAGCAAATATATGCAAGGATAAGTATTTGCTCCAATCTAGTCTCGGAGCCAAAATAAAGAAGGAAGCATGCTTTTATGCATCCTTAGTAATGAAAAGGTAAGGATCCCTGACAGGTGTCCATGCAACCTCTCTTTCAAAGCCTCCAATGAAGGAGACTCAGAGTCCGCTCTGCTATGGAACAGCTCTTGCCATCAAGTCATCCTAAGGGTTAGTCAGGATCTCCTTTCTGGACACTGGAATCTGTTAGTTTAGATCCCATCCTCTGGAGCAGCAGAAAACAAGATGCTTGAAGATGCTTGAAGATGGCTATCGTTCCACTTGCTCAATCTCTTCTTCTCCAGGCTAAGCATCCCCAACTCCTTCCACTGCTCCTCTTAAAAGCTGAGTTTAAACAGGGGTCCCCAAACTTACCTGGCCTCGGGCCGCTTCCTCCAGTGCCGATCACGCGGTGGGCCGGAGGATGGGGGAGCGCGCGCCTACACGCTATTTCCTGCGCACTTTCGGGTCAATGGCGCGCCGGAAATAGCTTGTGCGCATGCGCAAGCGTCATTTCAAGCGCACTTTCAGGTTGGCGGAGTGCCGGAAATAGCTTGAGCGCGTGTGCACGGGCCTCCGCCGACCTGGAAGTGCGCCGGAAATGACGCTTGCGCATGCGCACAAGCTATTTCCAGTGCTCCGCCGACCCGAAAGTGGGCAGCCGGGCCACGCCACGCCGCTAAAGCGGGTGGTGGCAGTGGGCGGCGGGGGTCGACGGGGGCTGGATAAATGAGCCCCTCGGGCCGCATCCAGCCCGTGGGCCTTAGTTTGGGGAAGCCTGGTTTAAGAGCCCTTTGGAGGGTGCGGGGATGACAGACAGAGGTGGAAATGGACCTCAAAATCTTGCCGTGCTCCTCAAACCAGGCATCCAAATGCCATTCCAGGCCATGCCTCCAGTTGGCGGTGCAGCAGGAGGAGAACAAGTTGGAAGCCAGGAGAGCTCTGGAAGAAACTGAGGCTGGGGTGGGGGTGGGGAGGCCTGCAAGGTACTCACCGTAGAAGAAGGTAACTCCGAGGCACATGAAGAGGGCGATGATGATGAGCCCAAAGCTGGTGCTGTAAGAGTCCATGAGGGTGAACCAGTAGATGCCGCCCTGGGGGGGAGGGGGGACGGAAAAGCCACACGCATGAGAACGGAAAAAGAGCCTTGCTGGATCCAGGTACCTTGTTCTCACAGCGGCTGACCGGATGCCCCAAGGGGAAACCCACAAGCAGGATTCGAACAGAAGAGCAATGATTCTCCGCTACTCCGCTACTGTGACTTCCTTCAACTGGAATCCAGAAGCATGGCTGCCCCCCAACTGTGGAGGCAGAGCAGAGGCATCCTGGCTAGGAGCCCTTTTCTCCTCCTCCATGAATTTGTCTGGTCCTCTTTCCAAGTTGGTGGACATCACTTCCTCCAGTGGAAGGGAATTCCGCAGTTTACATGAAGGAAGACTTCAACAGGGCTCTTATCAGAGCACAGCCACTGTGGCTTGCAGCCATCTTGCGCTCGAATCCCGCTGGCCGGTTTCCCTTCGGGCATCTGGTTGGCCGCTGTGGGAACGTGATGCTGGATGGGTCCCCCCCCCCTTGGCCTGATCCGGCAGGCTCTTCCGGCATTCTGCTTACCTCTGTGATTAGCAGGAGCCCCAGAAGGTAGAAGGCAAAGCAGGGAAGCCCCAGGAAGACGGCTTTGCGCCTCCAGTCACGAAGCGAAGGAAACTCGTCCATCGCTGCCGTCGTGATGCCTTCCATGTTCCCAAACTAGAAAGAGAAGCATTTGCAGTTAGGGTAGGGGGAGACCAGCACCCACAGCGCCTCCCCACCCGCCATTTTGACCTACCCTCCTCCTTCCATGAGTTACAATTTTACATGCACTTGAAATGAAATTGTGCAAAACGTGCGTGTGAGCCTGGTCCCATCCACTTGCGCCATGCACTTTTTTGACTCGGACCTGCCAATTAACATGCCTCCTCCCATAATGGGCATCTGTTTGGCCACGGGGAAACTAGGTGGCCACTGGCCTGATCCAGCAGGCTCTGCTGGTGTTCCTATAGTAAGGTTGGCCATGTCTGAATGTCTCCCCCACCCCAGTTATTGGACGGATGCCTTTAAAACTGTCGTTTCATCTGACAAGGCCCAGTGGGTTCAAGCGTAGCGCCGATAACGCCAAGGCTGCAGGTTTGATCCCCGTCTGGGGCAGCTGCCTAGTCCTGCATTGCAGGAAAGTTGGCCTGGATTGATCCTTCCAACTCGGCAATTCTATGATTGTGAGTGAGCGCCTGGCTTCTGTCGCAGAGTCCGGCCAGCCTTGAGCCTGCGGCAGGAGGGGCACCCGGAGCAACATCTGGAACTGACCAAGGTGTCCACTCCCAGGGTGAAGAGCATCAGGAAGAAGAGGATGGACCAGAAGGTCGACCCCGGCAGCAGAGCAAGGGCTTCTGGGTAGGCCACGAAAGCAAGACCTGGACCTGGGGAAGGACGGAAGGAGAGAGTTTGTGGGCAAATAACCCATCTGTGTTTGGCAGCATCAATTGCAGGGCACGGAGGACAAGGATTTACGCCCTGGATGCCACAGCCACACTTGCCAAGGGGAAGCAGGGTGGACCGAGGAGTTCTGGGTTCAAATCCCACCTTGGCCCTGGACTCCCAAGCACAAGGCTTATTCAGAGAGGAGGTGAAGAAGCGACCCGCCCAAGTTCTCCTCTCCATCATTCCCTGCGAGATTGCCTCACCCCGCTTTGATTGGCAGGACGGGCACCCTCAGAGGCGTAGCAAGCCCAGGTGGTACCCGGGGCGGAATTTGTTTTGTCACCCCCCCAACTTTGCTAGGGCACTAGCAGAGCTGCACCCAGTGGCATAGCAAGTCACCCCCACCCCCCCAAAAAAATGATGGTGCCACTTTGCGAGGTGTGGGGGTTTTTTGTGTGTGTGTCTATTATCTCTTTTTTTTCAATAAAGTTAAAATTTAATTTTAAAAAAATTAATTTTTTTTAAAAAAGTGTCACCCCCCTCTGATGGTGCCACTTTGTGAGGTGGGGGGGGTTTTTGTGTGTGTCTATTATCTCTATTTTTTCAATAAAGTTAAAATTAATTTTTTTAAAAAATAATACTAAAAATTTTAAAAAATATAAAATAAAATAAAATAAAAAAGTGTCACCCCCCTCTGATGGTGCCACTTTGTGAGGTGTGGGGGGTTGTGTGTGTGTCTATTATCTCTTTTTTTTTTTTCAAAAGTTAATTTTTTTTTTAAAGTGTCACCCCCCTCTGGGGTGGAACCCGGGGCGGCCCGCCCCCATCGCCCCCCCTTGCTATGCCCCTGGGCACCCTTACATAAGCCCCTCCCAAAACAGACAAGGACCCGCCTCCTCCTCCTGCCCCCCTACCTGAGTCTGCCACTTCCCCCACGGGGACCTTCTTCCGCCAAGCCATGTGGCCCAGGATGGAGAAGATGGCGAAGCCAGCAAAGAAACTGGTGCAGCAGTTGCCAATGGCGATGACCAGGGTGTCCCTGCAGGAGAAGACGTGGTGGGATGGAGGGTGCATTTGGTCCCTCAATTAGCAGCAATTCCTGCAATTACAGGGGGTTGGACTGGATGACCCTTGGGGGTCCCTTTCAACTTTGTAGTCCTAGGATTCTATTTGCTGAAGACACGCCTCTTTATCCTGGCCTTTGGCACCTGAGAGGTGTACTGTATTTAGGACCCACTCTAGCTGCAGTTTGTTTTGAACTGTTTTAACGTTGAGTCTCTGGAGGAGACTCTTGAGAGTCCCATGGACTGCAAGAAGATCAAACCGATCCATTCTGAAGGAAATCAGCCCTGAGTGCTCACTGGAAGGACAGATCCTGAAGCTGAGGCTCCAAGACTTTGGCCACCTCATGAGAAGAGAAGACTCCCTGGAAAAGACCCTGATGTTGGGAAAGATGGAGGGCACAAGGAGAGGACAAGATGGTTGGACAGTGTTCTCAAAGCTACCAACATGAGTCTGACCAAACTGCGGGAGGCAGTGAAAGAGAGGAGGGCCTGGCGTGCTCTGGTCCATGGGGTCACGAAGAGGCGGACACGACTAAACAACAACATTGAATTTTATGTCATCATAGCCTTCCCAGGGAGACATGGGCTGGGTAATATTATCTCACCCCTAACTCTAATAATATATTCCAGCAGCACCTTAGAGACCAACTAAGTTTGTTCTTGGTATGAGCTTTGTGTGCATGCACACTTCTTCAGATCATGCACACGAAAGCTCATACCAAGAACAAACTTAGTTGGTCTCTAAGGTGCTGCTGGAAGGAATTTTTATATTTTTTATTTTGTTTTGACTATGACAGACCAACCTGCCTGTATCTAATATATTCTTTTCTGAATGCATCTTGTAGATTGTGCTTCCGGAGGGCCTCGCAGCCTGACAGCCTCTTACCTGATCACATTGTTGTCAAACTTGTTGTAGGAAGCCATGGAAAGGAGACCCCCGAAGCCAATGCCCAGGGAATAGAAGATTTGCGAGGCAGCATCGTTCCAGACCTGGGGGGGGGGGAAGAGATTTTTTTTAACCCAAGATTCCCTTCCCACCCCTTCTATGAAGCAATTTGTGCAACGCCGATTCCTCAAGTTGCCACCCTCTTCCCTTGCGCACATTAAAAGCCGCGTGGAGCTGCAAAGAAGGGGGGTCCCTGAGCATACATTCTTGGGAGAAGAAACAAGGGCTGCCGGAAGTGAAGGGGGGCGAATGACCTTTGATTCCTGTATTGCAGTGGGCTGGACTAGATGCCCCTTGGGGACCCCCCTCCAGCGGTTCTGCACTATAGATCCAGACAGCTGTGCCAGGCGGGGCCGTTGGGAGCTGTAATCCAAAACCTCTGGAGAGCGCCAGGTTGGCAAAGACCAGATTAGAAACTCAAATTTTTATAATTTATTTCCTTTACAGCCTTTTCCTCCAAGGAGCTCCAGGTGGTGGACATGGGTCTCCCCATTTTATCATCACAACGACCCTGAGAGGTAGGCTCAGAGGAAAGAGGCAACAACTGGCCCAAGGCCATACCCACTGAGCTTCATGGCTGAGTAGGGATTGGAACCCTAGACTCTCCCAGGCCTTTTCTGTGGTGGCTCCCTCCAGGGAGGCTCATTCGACCCCTTTAGGCGCCAGTCAAAAAACGTTCCTCCTCAACCAGCCCTTGGGCAGCTTAATCTTCTACAGCCTTTTAAATGTGTTTGTGGCAGGGAGGGAGGGACTATTGGTTTGTTCATATTTTTGTTGTGTTGTATTTTGTGTTTTTATATTGTCATTTTATGTTGTGAACCGCCCTGCAAGTTCAGGGTGATACAAATTTAGTAAATAATAAGAGTCCTACACTCTTAACCGCTGTGCCAAACTGGAACTCTCTATGAACATGAAAGTTGGATTATCTGTGCTGCCTGTCCTGGACTCTTCATCGCAGACATAAAATTAATAATAATAATAATAATATTTATACCCCGCCCATCTGGCTGGATGGCTTCCAACAAAAGATTAAAAATACATTAAAACATCAGTCATTAAAAACTTCCCTAAACAGGGCTGCCTTCAGATGTCTTCTAAAAGTCAAATAGTTGTTTATTTCCTTGACATCTGGTGGGAGGGCGTTCCACAGGGAGGGAGCCACCACCGAGAAGGCCCTCTGCCTGGTTCCCTGTAACTTCGCTTCTTGCAGGGAGGGAACCGCCAGAAGACCCTTGGGAGATGGATCTCAGTGTCATGACCCCCTCCCCAAGAGAGCCCCCCCAGGCGTACCTGAGCACTGCTCAGCCGGCTCCAGTCTGCGGAGAGGTAGAATCGCACGCCCTCAATGGATCCCTCCAGAGTGGCTCCTCGGATGATCAGCACCACGATGACCACATAGGGGAAGGTTGCTGTGAAGTAGACCACCTGGGCGGGGAGACGAGGGACGGGCTCTGAGCGGGGTGGGTGGGGGGTGGCAGCCAGCCCCAGACACACACCCCCAGCAGGAGCTCAAGGGAGGGGAGAGGCCTGAAGGCCTGGGAAGCTGTTCCTGCCAGCCAGTGCAGACAATACTGGCCTAGGTGGGCCATTGGTTTGACTCAGTATCAGGAGATACTTGCAAGGGATTTTGGGTATAATATACAGTTGTCAGCATGGGAAAAATTATGGAAAGAGGATTTAAAATTCACGGCGTGTTATACGAAAATGATGTATTGCTGGTATTTAACTCCAAGTAAATTGGCAAAAATGTATTCAAATATCTGCTGGAAATGTAAAGAAAAAGAAGGCACCTTTTACCATATGTGGTGGAACTGTAAGGTAATAAAAGAATTCTGTAAAATGATATATAATGAATTCTAAAAAAAAATGTGTAAAGTAACGTTTGTTAAAAAACCAGAAGCCTTTTTGTTTGGAGTTGTAGGTACAGAAATACCGAAGGAGCAGAAAAGACTGTTTATGTCTGGAGCGACAGCTGCCAGGACGTTGGTAGCCCAGAGCTGGAAAGACAACAAGGTCCCTACCAGAGAGAAATGGCAGACTAAGCTGTTGGGACTATGCAGAGGTGGCAAAAATGACCAGGAAAATCAGAAACCAGGAAGACCAAAACTTCAACCAAGAATGGGGGGAATTTATATTATATTTGGGAGACCAATTGAACAGTTGGTCTCCCAAGTGGTAAACAACTGAACTCTTTAGCAGGTCTCAAATAACACTTGTAATGTAACAAAGACTTTGGATATCATGGATAACTGAAAAATTAGAGTGATTTATAGTATGCAGCAGAAAAGGTAAAGAACCCATGGAGATGTGGAGGGAAGTCTAAAGATCCGGAAGAATCTTGTTTATTTGTTATAACAGCGGTACCTCTGGTTGCGAATGGGATCTGTTCCGGAGGCCCGTTTGCAACATGAAAAGAGCGCAAGCTGAAGTGCCAAATCTGCACATGTGCGCGGCGCGATTTGGTGCTTTAGCGCATGCACAGAGCGCGATGTAGCACTTCTGCACATACGCAAAGCGCCAAACCCGGAAGTAACCTTTTCCAGTACTTCCGGGTTTGGCGCGTTCGTATCCCGTGATGAACGCAACCCGCAGCGAACTCGACCAGAGGTATGACTGTACTTGTAATTTTGAATGTAAACATTAATTTGTAAAACCAAATAAATTGGGGGGGGGGAACAACCCTCAGTATTAGGCACCTTCCTCTGTTCTTATTGACAGTGGACAGTCCTTCCGAACGATGAGGACTAGAAACTTTGTTTTATTTTCAGAAGGACGATGTCTCTCACAGATGTGTCCCCCCCACAAGTCGCTCACCTTTCCTGAGCTGTGGATTCCCTTGAGCATGCACAGAAAGATGACCAGCCAGGCAAGCAGCAGACACAGAGCCAGCGGCCATCTCACGGGGCCAGGGTCGCCCAGGCCAGTGCTGTGGACCACGCCAAGGACCTGTTCGCTGGGAAGAACAAGCGGAAAGGCTGGAGACAGGAGGCTGTGGCGGGGGGCGGGCGCACTCCATCCCCAACCAGCCCTCTTTCTCCACATCCAGCCCAATGCAAAACCTGAGAGCCAAAGTCCAGCTCAGCCCCACCCCACCCCCATTTTCCCCACAGTGGCCAACCTGCAGGCAACAGCTCCGAGCTCCTTGCCCCGGGTAACCACAAGGGAACCTTCAGTGGTGCAACAATGGCTACTAGCTCTGCCTCCACAGTTGCGAGGCATCAATGCTCGCTGCACAAGCTCTGAGAGGTATGAGAAGTATAGGGGATTCTCTCAGCTGCTGGCCATGGGGGCGGCTCCAAGGGTTTCGGGACACATTATTTTTGTGTGTATGCGCAGTGGCATAGCAAGGTCAGGTGGTACCAAGTGCATAATTTTTTTTGTCACCCGCCCCCCGATTGAAATTCCTCCTCCCTCCCTCCCCCCTCCCCCCAGCAAAGAAAGCCATGCAGGCAGTGTTGGATATTCATTACCCTGTGCAGTCATGGGTTTGTTGTCTATCACATGACTGGGTGTGTGTTTTGATTCCACAGGAATGGGATGTGACGGAGACAGGATGTTTGTGTTAATGTGTTTCCTGAAGTGGGACTATTGTCCTTTCTCTTTGCTGCCTGATGATAGAGAGGGAGCCATGATGAAGGGCTCCGTATGTATTTATATGTAAATAAAGTAGATTAGCCTAAATGCTGAGTTGCTGAGTTGCAACTGCGCAAACCTCTGCGGATCCCTAAGTGTGCTGATGTCTTCTGGCATCAGTCGCTGTGATGTTCGGGCTAAGGAATGCTTTTGAAGCTTCCAAATGATTGCCCAGGAGGGAGGGAACATGCCAGTTGGGCATGTGTCTCTGCCAAGGTTCTGCTCATGTGTAGGACATCCTGACAGGCAGCTATCCGATGTAGATCCCACCTTCTCCCCCTTCCTCCACCCCCTGTCAAAGAAAGCCGCGCCCTGCCCTCCTCCAGCAGCCGGGGAGCGTGGGGGGCAACAGCACACCCCCCCGCCCGTGACTCCCAAGCCTCCCCCAAGCTGTCAAAGTGAAGGGGGGAAGGGCGCCGGCAAAGTGGCGCAGCTCCCCGCCTTCCCCCCAACGGCTCGGGGTGGGCTTGGGAGTCGCAGGCAGGCATTGCGCTGAATGTCACCCCTCAGTGTGTTGTGTGTGCGGCCGCGCTGGAAACTGTGCTGCTACTCACAAGGCAAGCCAGGGCCCCCCAAGGGTGGGACATGGACGGGACGGGCAGGGAGAGCCTGGCCGATCGCTGGGAAGGGGACACGTCGTGATGCAACTCAAACCCGCTTGGTTCCACAGGCAGCGTCGAGTTGCATTTTGTCACCCCCCTCATTGATGGCACCTGGCGCGGTCCACCCCCACCGCACCCCCTTCCTCCGCCAGTGTGTACGTGGAACCCTTGGAACTGAACCCCTGAAAACAATCCGATCACACTGCCTCTGCAATTTTATGCATGCTTTCCGGTATCTCAGAATCACAGTGAATGGGAGCAAGGCTTTTAGTCCAGCTACCCTGTTGCATTGAGATATGCCAAGTGCCCACTGCCTTGTTAGCATTCCTACACACGAGTAGGAGCTTGGCAGAGACCCATGCCCGACTGGCATGTTCCCTCCCTCCTGGGCGATCATTCGGGAGCTTCAAAAGCTTTCTTCAGCCTGAACACCACAGCGACTAATGCCAGAAAGCATTAGCACAGAGTCTTCTCAGCTTGCGTAACAGACCTCAGCAACTCTGCATTTTGGCTAATCTACTTTATTTACATCTAAACACACACGGAGCAGTTCAACATGGCTCCCTCTCTCTCTAGCATCAAACAGCAAAGAGAAAGGACAATAGTCCCACTTCAGGAAACACAGTAATACAAACATCCTGTCTCCGTCACTTCCCACTCTGTGGAATGAAAACATACACCATCATGTGATAGACAACAATCCTATGACTGCAGACACGGGGAATGAATCTCCAACATGCCTGCACTGTCCAGAAACCATCCAAAACATTCTTGCTCTGGCAGGCTGGGGGCAGGGGAGGGCTTTTCTGCACATGTCAGCTCTGCGTGGTTTAAGTTTAATTTACTGTTTGGGTGCTTATAGCCGATTTTCCTTAAAAAAAAATGTACATCACCTTGACACAACGGCACAGGAGGCAACCAGTAATAATAAAACAACAACATTGGTAAATAAAAACAGCACTCACTTCCAGAAGGCTTCGCTGGCGCTGACTTGAGAGACGTTGCCCCAGGATTCATTCTGAAATGCAGCGAAGCAGTTGAGCGAAGTGCATTTGCACCGTTCTCCCCAACAACCCTGCGAGGTGGGACGAGAGGCAGTGACTGTCTCCCCCCCCCCCCCGGATCACCCAGCAAAGTCAAGTGCCTGCTCTGCACTTCACTGCCCACCGAACCTGTCCCCTGAGAATTTCCGCTGCGGGAAGCGACTCATCGGTGCAACAGAACCCTTCGCTTTCTGGACTGCAGGGGGTTGGGCTGGAGGACCTTTGGGTTCCCTTCTGACTCTATAAAGTCATGTTTCCATGCAAACTGTTGCACAGGATCTTGGGAGGGGTGGGGAGACCCTCTCCCCCCCACACACCCTGCTCCCCCATTTGCACCTGGAACTGGCAGAGGTGGGCGTTCTGTGGGGCATCGCAAGACCAGGGCAGGGGGCTCTGCAAAGACATCCCCAGGTAATAGAAGGTCCAGGCAATGATGATGTTGTAGTAGAGAGAGACCAGCGAGGAGACCAGCAGCATTCCGATCCCAATCCCTGCAGAGGAAGGAGAGGGGAAATCAATCACAGAATCATAGAATGGTAGAGTTGGAAGGGACCACGAGGGTCATCTAGTCCAACCCCCTGCAATGCAGGAATCTTTTGCCCAACATGGGGCTCGAACCCACGACCCTGGGATTAAGAGTTTCCTTCTCTTTTTTATAATTTTAATTAAATTTTCTGCTTTACAATTTAGAATATTCATTTAAACCACCTTAAAATATCAATGACTTCCCTTCTTCTCTTTCCGTGGTTCATTTTGCATAGCATAAATCCCCGCATATTTTTCATAAACTAAACCATTCAGTATTCCATTATTACATCCGCCAAAACTTATTCACACTGTTGAATTTATCTTAATGCTGCCAACATTTTCAAATGTACATAACCCCCCCCCCATATATTCAATAAACATTTTCCAATCTTCTTTAAACATATGTTCTTTTTGTTCTCTTATTCTATATGTTAAGTCTGCAAACTGCGCATATTCCATCAGCTTAAATTGCCAATCTTCTTTAGTTGGGACTTTGCTTGTTTTCCATTTTTGGGCTAACAAAACACGGGCTGTAGTAGTAGCATACATAAATAACCTTTTTTGACACCTGGGAATTTCCATCTGCATTATCTCCAACGAAAAGGATTCTGTGTGTGTGGTTTTTTGAAAATTGCCTTTAAACATTTTTTCCCAAATTCATTCTGAATTATTTCCCAGTACTCTTTTACCCTTTTACTGTAGAGTCTCCTTCTCTACGCACTGAGCTATCCAAGGCAGCCGGGCAGTTGCACAACACGAAGGACTGGGGACAGAGCCAAGGTCTCCGCAGGGGCCCTTGATCATGAAATATTGTTGTTTAGTCGTTCAGTCGTGTCTGCCTCTTCATGACCCCCTGGACCAGATCACGCCAGGCACTCCTGTCTTCCCCTGCCTCCCGCAGTTTGGTCAGACTCATGTTGGTAGCTTCGAGAACACTGTCCAACCATCTCGTCCTCTGTCGTCCCCTTCTCCTTGTGCCCTCAATCTTTCCCAACATCAGGGTCTTTTCCAGGGAGTCTTCTCTTCTCATGAGGTGGCCAAAGTATTGCAGCCTCAGCTTCAGGATCTGTCCTTCCAGTGAGCACTCAGGGCTGGTTTCCTTCAGAATGGATAGGTTTGATCTTCTTGCAGTCCATGGGACTCTCAAGAGTCTCCTCCAGCACCATAATTCAAAAGCATCCTTTCTTCGGCGATCAGCCTTCTTTATGGTCCAGCTCTCACTTCCGTACATCACTACTGGGAAAACCATAGCTTTAACTATACGGACCTTTGTTGGCAAGGTGATGTCTTTGCTTTTTAAGATGCTGTCTAGGTTTGTCATTGCTTTCCTCCCAAGAAGCAGGCGTATTCTAATTTCGTGGCTGCTGTCACCATCTGCAGTGATCATGGAACCCAAGAAAGTAAAATCTCTCACTGCCTCCATTTCTTCCCCTTCTATTTGCCAGGAGGTGAAATTTATACGCTGCTTAATTGCCTCCCCCCAAAAAACAACATCAACAACCCTTCAAGGCAGTTTGCAAGAGAGATAAAGGAATAAATTGATCACTACGTAAAAACTAAGAGCAATACTTTTAAGGCTGCACCTGTGAGCACCTACCTTTCAAGAGGGGGCAGCACTTCCAGACGGTGATGGGTCCTGCGGCGCCATATTGGCCCAGGCTCAGCTCCATCAAGAAAAGAGGCAGCCCAGTGAAGAGAAGCATTATGGCGTACGGGATCAGGAACACCCCTGTGGGATGCAAAGCAGGCCTTTCGTCAGGGATTGGGGGGGGCGAACCCCAAAAATTGTGCATGGCTTAATTCGACTAAGCAGGACGACTGATTCGCCCTTGTTTTAAGCAGCTGCTCAGGATTGGTGTTGTGGACCAGCAGTTTTCAGTTTGGGGAAAGGCCAGGAAGAGGCGACATAATCAAAGTTTAAAAAATTAAGTTACAGGTAGGTAGCCGTGTTGGTCTGCCGTAGTCGAAACAAAATAAAAAAAAATCCTTCCTTCCAGTAACACCTTAGAGACCAACTAAGTTTGTTCTTGGTATGAGCTTTCGTGTGCATGCACACTTCTTCAGATACCGTGCATGCACATGAAATCTCATACCAAGAACAAACTTAGTTGGTCTCTAAGGTGCTACTGGAAGGAATTTTTAAAAAATTAAGTTACAGGTAGGTAGCCGTGTTGGTCTGCCGTAGTCAAAACAAAATAAAAAAATTCCTTCCAGTAGCACCTTAAAGGTAAAGGGACCCCTGACCATTTGGTCCAGTCGTGTCCGACTCTGGGGTTGCGGTGCTCATCTCGCTTTATGGGCCGAGAGCCGGCGTACAGCTTCCAGGTCATGTGGCCAGCATGACTAAGCCGCTTCTGGCAAACCAGAGCAGTGCATGGAAACGCCGTTTACCTTCCCGCCGAAGTGGTACCTATTTATCTACTTGCACTTTGACGTGCTTTCGAACTGCTAGGTGGGCAGGAGCAGGGACCAAGCAACGGGAGCTCACCCCATCGCGGGGATTCGAAACGCCGACCTTCTGATCAGCAAGCCCTAGGCTCTATGATTTAACCCACAGCGCCACCTGGGTCCCACTAAGTTTGTTTATTGGTATGAGCTTTCGTGTGCATGCACACTTCTTCAGATGCACACGAAAGCTCATACCAAGAACAAACTTAGTTGGTCTCTAAGGTGCTACTGGAAGGAATTTTTTTTTTATTTTGTTTAAAAAAATTAAGCATTGCAAGGAGAGAGCGGACAAAGTTTCCTCCCTCTCCCATAATGCTAAAAGTTGTGGATGTCCAATGAAGCTGAATGTGGGGAGATTCAGGACAGAGAAAAGGAAGGACTTCTTTGAGCAGTGCATAGTTAAACTGTGGAACTCCCTGCCACAGGAGGCAGCGATGGCCACCCACTTGGATGGCTTTGAAAGAGGATCGGGCAAATTCGTGGAGGAGGAGAGGGCCAGCGATGGCTCCTAGTCACAATGGCTATGCCCTGCCTCAACATACAGAGGGCGCCAGGTTGGCAAAGGCTGGCCCATTTCTCTTTGCAACGCATCAAACTCAAAAGGCGTTTGGCTGCATCTGCCGGAACATCCCCCGAAGGCAGAAACTGCAGAGATGTCGGTGACGAAACGCAGGAGGATTTCCCAAGATCTGAAGCCTGGGGCCTGGTTTGCTGCAAATGCCGGGGGCCTGTTGGCACTTTCAATTTCTGCTTTATATTCTGGAGGTTTGTGGAACTGCCTGGTGGATGCAAAGAAAATACCTGCCACTCGCAGGACCTGCTCTCTGCTTTGCCTTCTGAAGTTTAAGACCGTTGCAGAAGGGGTGTTTTGCAAGACTTTCCCTGTGTGGTCCATTTCCCCGAAGAGGAGCAGCCTCGGTGCGCTGCCAGGGCAAGCTCAACCGCAGCTGCTTTAGGGTGGCAGTGCCTGAGGGTACGATGGCAAGAGATGGGCACCAGCCTCTCCTTGGGGCGAACAAACAAATTGTTTAATGATTCAAGAGCAGAATTGCTCAAAGGCAAAAAAACATCAAAAACGTTAAAAACTAATTCAAATAAATATAAATAACTCAAGAAAACCTTCCAAATAACTCAAAATAACAAAAAATAACTCAAAATAAATTAACAAATGACCTTAACGAGTTGCCGGCTAAGGTTCTCATTTCACTGTTATGATCTATCAGTTTCCTCGGAAGGAAAAAAGTTAATGTATTTTATAACTCAAAGTAGCTTGTTAGCTATTAAATCTAGGGGGAGGATTAAAGAAACTTCAGAAAAGAAGAAGAACACTCCTAAACAGTAAGTGGTAATTATCCAAATTAGGAATTCGAATCTTGCTTCATCCAAAAGGTTAAAAACCTAAACTCAAGTTCGAAAACAAGCTCCATGGCTGGTAAAACACGTTGACAAGGGGCTATGAAAGCTCACACGATCTTATTGTTACGGCTTTCTTGAGTTATTTCTATTTCTTTGAATTAGTTTATAACGTTTTTGTGGTTTTTTGCTTTTGAGCAATTCTGCTCTTGAATCATTAAACATATTGTTTGTTTGAGTATCATTATATAAATATACGTTCATCTCGTTTCAGGAATCTTTCACGGTGTAGATTTCCTTTGTTGTAATTCAGTTATTCCCGTGATTGTCTTTTTTGCCTAGTCTCCTTGGGGCGAGGCTGCAAAGTCCCTCGAACCCACAGGCGGGAAGATGCAGAGATGCAGAAACAGAAGCTGTGAATCCTCCTAAAAGCACACAGATTCTGTGAAATGGGGCTACACTTCCCCTGAAGGAGCAGGTTCGTAGCTTGAGGGTCCTCCTGGATCCTTTTGTTGTGGCTGGAGGCCCAGAGTGCCTTCCGTCAGCTTCAGCTCCTATGTCCCTATCTGGACAGGGACAGCCTAACACCTGTTGTCTATGCTCTGGTAACCTCAAGGTTAGATTACTGCAATGTGTTCTACGTAGGGCTGCCTCTGAAGACGGTTCGGAAACTTCAGCTGGTGCCGAATTCAGCGGCCAGGTTGCTCACCGGGGGAAGACGGTCTGAGCATATTGCACTGATCCTGGTCTGACTTCACTGGCTACCGATTACCGTATTTTTCGCTCCATAAGACGCACTTTTTTCCTCCTAAAAAGTAAGGGGAGATGTCTGTGTGTCTTATGGAGCGAATATGTGGTCCCTGGAGCTGAATGTGACTGGCTGGTTAGATTATCTGTCTGGAAACTGTAGAAATGGCTCCCTGTACTGAAGCTGCAGAACTGTGAGCTAAACCCCATAAAACAGGATTTTTTTCCCTTTGCAAAGTAAGCTCAACAACTTTGAGCTGATCCTCAATAAATGGGGCTTTTCTCCTTTGCAAGAGAAGCTGCAGAAATTTGAGCTGATCCTCAAAAAATGGGGCTTTTCTCCTTTGCAAAAGAAGCTGCAGAAATCTGAGCTGATCCTAAAAAAAATGGGGCTTTTCCCCTCTAAAAACTAGGTGCATTCTATGGTCAGGTGCGCCTTATAGAGCGAAAAATATGGTAGTTTCCGGGCTCAATTCAAAGTGCTGGTTTTGACCTATAAAGCCTTAAACGGTTCAGGACCTCAAGACCTCAAGGGCCGCCTCTTTCCATATGACCCGGTCCCTGTGATCATCTTCTGAGGCCCTCCTTCGTGGCCTCCTCCTCGAGAGGTCCGGAGGGTGGCAACACGAGAACGGGGCCTTCTCTGCAGTGGCTCCCCATCTGTGGAATGCTTTCCCCAGTGAAGTTCACCTGGTGCCTTCATTATACACCTTTAGGCCCCAGGCAAAAACGGTCCTTTTTAACCAGGCCTTTCGTTGACCTGATCCTATACCCTTTTAAAATGTGGCTCTTTGGGGGGGGTGCTATTGGGTTATTGTTTTGATTTTATATACAGTCAAACCTCGGGTTGCAATCTCTGCAGGTTGCGCATTTTCAGGATAGAAACGCACCGAACCCGGAAGTACCGGAATGGGTTACTTCTGGGTTTCGGCACTCGCGCATGCACAGAAGCACTAAATCACGCCTTGCGCGTGCGCAGAATTGCCGAATCGCGTCACGTGCATGCGCATGCGCAGACGCAGCAGCGCAGGTTGCGAACGCGCCTCCTGCATGGATCATGTTCGCAACCCAAGCGTCTACTGTATTGTGATCCTTTTCGTGAACTGCCCTGAGACTTCCAAGTATAGGGCGGTATATGAATTCTATTATTATTATTATTATTATTATTATTATTATTATTAGCAACAAACAAACTAATAATAATAATAATAATAATAGCAAGCCATGAAGCTCAGCCAAGGACCTACCGTACCTCCCCACCCTCTGCCAAACCCACCTCAAGCTCTCCAGCCGCCACCCTGAGGACTAGAAGCATGAGGCGCCTCTTTGCCGAGAGCCTCCGAGCCACTCACCGCCCCCGTTGCGATAGCAGAGATACGGGAACCGCCACACGTTGCCCAGCCCCACGCAGTAGCCCACGCAGGAGAGGAGGAACTCGTACTTCCCTCCCCACGTCTCCCGGGGCTGGCTGGGCTCGGGGGACGAGGTCACCGGCTGGATCTGGAAGGAGAGCTGGCTCTGGGCTGGACTGGCAGGAGGCGGGAGGACCCCCTCCAGGGGCGCCCCGTTCATCAGGATGGCACCTCCCGGCGGCTGGAGGAGAAAGAAGGAGGGTCACCGGAAATCGAGGCAGGAAGGAGGCAGGGCCAAAAAGGCTGCAGCGTTTCATTTTGGACTTTTTAGTTCAGTGGAAGAGTCTCCCTTGGGAGGTGGTGGACTCTCCATCCTTGGAGGTTTTTAGCAGAGGTTGGATGACCATCTGTCAGAGATGCTTTAGCTGAAATTCCTGCATTGCATGGGGTTGGTGTACATGACACCTGGGAGTCCCTTCCCACTCAACCATTCCTGGAGTCCATGGATTATGAAATAATAGGTAGCTGTTAACAATAGGACCCACGGAGGGGAGGGCGGGAAGTCTGGAGATTCAGAGAAATCTCTAAATATGGCTATGCATTTTGAATTCTTATAACTCTTACTCTAGTAAAATGAAATGAAAATTATTCCACACACAGAAAAACAATTCCTGGAGTCCCGTGTCCAGTAATGGGCAGCACAATTTAAGGAGGATGTTGGCAAACTGGAATATGTGCACAGGAGGGCGACCAAGATGATCAAGGGTCTGGAAACCAAGCCTGATGAGGAACGGTTGAAGGAGCTGGTTATGTGTAGCCTGGGAAAGAGACTGAGACTGAGTGGAGATAGGACAGCCATCTTCCAATATCTCCAGGGTTGCCCCATGGAAGAGGGAGGGGAGGACTTGAAGAAATGGCTTCAAGTTACAAGAAACGAGATTCCAGCTAAACATATGGAAACATGACAGGAAGAGCTGTTCGACAGGGGAGCAGTCTCCCATCGAGAGGCTGTGGACTCGCCTTCCTTGGAGGTTTTTAAGTAGAGGTTGGATGGCCACCTGTCATGGATGCTTTAGCTGAGATTCCTGCATTGCAGAGGTTCCTTCCAAATCCATAATTGTTTGATTCTATGACAGAAGTGGGACGCTGGTAGCGCTGTGGGTTAAACACAGAGCCTAGGGCTTGCCGATCAGAAGGTCGGCGGTTCAAATCCCCGCGACGGGGTGAGCTCCCATTGTTCGGTCCCTGCTCCTGCCCACCTAGCAGTTCGAAAGCACGTCAAAGTGCAAGTAGATAAATAGGTACCACTCCAGCGGGAAGGTAAACGGTGTTTCCGTGAGCTGCTCTGGTTCGCCAGAAGCGGCTTAGTCATGCTGGTCGCATGACCCGGAAGCTGTCTGCGGACAAACGCCGGCTCCCTCGGCCTATAGAGTGAGATGAGCGTGCAACCCCAGAGTCGTCTGCGACTGGACCTAACGGTCAGGGGTACATTTACCTTTTTATGACAGAAGTGCATAAAATTACGTGTGCCATAGAAAAGCGGGTAGAGAAAATCCTTCCTGCCTCTCTCCTAACACTAGACCTCGTGAGCATCCAAAGGCGCTGAATGCTCAGAGCTTCATTACAGATAAAATCAAGTCCTTCTTCCTGCAAACTATGGAACTCCCTGCCACAGGAGGCAGGGATGGCCACCAACCTAGACAGCTTTAAAAGAGGATTAGACAAATTGACGGAGGAGGAAATGGTTATCGGTTTCCCATAATGGGCATGCTCATTTCACAGTGGCCAACCGGATGCATGTGAGAAACCAGAAATCAGCATTTGAACACAAGAGCAACTCTGTCCTCCTGCAATTTCCAGCAACTGGGATTCAGAAGTCCTGGGCTTCCTGTCTCAACACATTTCTCATATTTTGGGGTTTGCGAATGCTCATATAGATTCTGCTCTAAAGGTAAAGGGACCCCTGACGATTAGGTCCAGTCACTGGGGTTGCGGCGCTCATCTCGCATTACTGGCCGAGGGAGCTGGCGTACAGTTTCCGGGTCATGTGGCCAGCATGACAAAGCCACTTCTGGTGAACCAGAGCAGCGCACAGAAACGCCGTTTACCTTCCCGCCAGAGCGGCACCTATTTATCTACTTGCACTGGTGTGCTTTCGAACTGCTAGGTGGGCAGGAGCAGGGACCGAGCAATGGGAGCTCACCCCGTCGCGGGGATTCGAACCGCCGACCTTCTGATCGGCAAGCCCTAGGCTCTGTGGTTTAACCCACAGCGCCACCCGCGTCCCAGATTCTGCGCTACCTTCTTGCAAAGACGACACCTCAAAGGGAGCAGCAGTCCGGCCTCCATCAAGCTGGGGGGTCTTCCAGATGTTTTGGGTGCCCAGCTCCGACCCGTTGAAAACATCTGGAGAGCCCCACAGCTTGGTGGAGGAAGGCAGCAGCCGAGCAACCGCCCCTGGGAGCCCAGCAAATGTCTCTGGTCTGTTTCACCAGCTTCCTGTCTTGCACCCGCTGCGATTCTCAGAAGTGTCGGGCAGGTCATGCTGAGGGCACCCTGTTGACTACTTGTGTGGTTGGATCAAGACCACAGGCCTCCTTGAGACAGCAGTTCCCAGGAACGAGGTTTCGTAACCTGGCGGGTTTCAAGAACCGCTGGATTCCACAGGTGCAAGAGAAGGGTCTCTTTGCACCCTTGGAGAAGAACTCTGAACCACCACCCTCCACCCATAATATAACAATATATTTTAGTACATTTCCAAAACTGACATGCATTCGCATTTTTAAAATTTGTGCCATCTGGGGGAAAAACAACAACTAAAATGACACCATTCCAGCCTGACTAGAACAT
The DNA here is from genome assembly GCA_034641395.1 of Darevskia armeniaca. Classification (NCBI taxonomy): domain Eukaryota; kingdom Metazoa; phylum Chordata; class Lepidosauria; order Squamata; family Lacertidae; genus Darevskia; species Darevskia armeniaca. The sequence goes on from JAWWNF010000106.1 coordinate 863,490, forward strand.
ATTTCGTTCATTTTTCTTGCTGTAGTATTTAACTTGCATTCTTATACTTCAGCTAATCTAAAACGGTATAATTAAAAAGAACACCGAGTGTTCGGTAAGTAATTATTTTAAGAGAATTTAACAAAAACTCCCTTATATGTGGAATGGGGAAAATACCAAGACTACGATCAGGTTTCCTTCCAATGTATTGATTTCAAAGGTTTCCAAAAGGTACCCAGATATTTTTTTTTCTGGGAAGATTTCCAGAAGCTAAATTTACAAATATTCCACACCTCGGTTATTTTACCTCTGTGACTTCATTTGTCCCCTCCTTTGTGGGAGGTTTTTAAACGGAAGTTGGACGGCCACCTCTCTGGGCTCTTTATCTGCAATTCCTGCATTGCAGCAGCTAAATAGGCGGAAGAGGCTAAAATTAAAACGCAGAAGGGAAAACCAGGCAGCCCCTCGCCTTTGTTGCTGCACAGGGCATTCCCCATAAGCATTTCACTCTTTCTAACTTTTGTATTATCCAGGCAAGAGAGGCGGGTTCGAATTTCCACTCGGGCGTAACACGCGGTGGCACCTTCAGCCAGTCACCATCGCTCGGCCTTCAATAACTTGGCCTTCATTTCCTCCAAGGAAATGGATAATAAAAGCAGAAATAGCCCAGTTGGGCCAGGCCAGTGAATCAGAGGATCTCGAGCGATAAGCCCCAGGGGGGAGGTGGGGAGGCAGCTCAGGAGTTAAAAACTGGATCTCTATAGATTCAGTTGCTGATCGTATAGGTTAGGAATGTGGAAATCCCTTGGTACCATTTCCTGCATAACTCGCCAGAAACAGTGGGAGAGAACACCTTAATATTATTATTATTATTATTATTATTATTATTATTATTATTACTATTATACTCCACCCATCTGGCTGGGTTGCAAGGATGGGGGAGGGAATAGGCTTAACAGGTGCCACGTGTCAACACTGTGCAAATGGAGAGAGGATCACTGGCAGGCAGCGTGGTATAGCGGTTAGCATGTCGGACTAGGACCTGGGAGAGACCAGGGTTCGAATTACTGCTCGGCCACAAAACCCACACTGGGTGGCCTTGGGCCAGTCCCTCCCTCCCTCCCTCTCAGCCTATCCTACCTCGCAGGGTTGTTGTGGCCATTAAACGACGAGGGTGGGGGAGACCGAAGCATGCCACCTTGTGCCCCCACGGAGAACAAGGTGGGATCGAAATGCAGTAAACCCACCGACAAGCCTTGGCACTGACAGCATGCAGCACAACACAGAGACTGCCTCTGGGCACGTGCAAAGTGCCTTTCCCTCTTCACAAATTAGATGCACCGTGTATCTGGTGGGAGGCTGTGCACCCCCGAGGCCCGGGCGCTGTCGGAGACAGGACATATGGCTGGTGTACAGAAGCAGGAGGAGCGAGGGGGCAGGTGGGCGAGTCTGTCCATAACCCCCTCACCTGGATAAGTCCCAGTAAGTGGCTCAACAGGCTACTCCTGTGCATTTGTAAATGCTCTGCTGTTAGATAATAATAATAATTTATTATTTATACCCCTCCCACCTGGCTGGGTTTCCCCAGCCACTCTGGGCGGCTTCCAACAGAATATTAAAATACAATAATCTATTAAACATTAAAAGCTTCCTAAACAGGGCTGCCTTCAGGTGTATTCTAAAACTATGGTAGTTGTTTTTCTCTTTGACATCTGGTGGGAGGGAGTTCCACAGGGCAGGTGCCACCACCGAGAAGGCCCTCTGCCTGGTTCCCTGTAACTTCGCTTCTCGCAGCAAGGGAACTGCCAGAAGGCCCTCGGTGCTGGACCTCAGTGTCCGCGCTGGACGATGGGGGTGGAGATGCTTTTTCAGGTATACAGGACCGAGGCCGTTTAGGGCTTTAAAGGTCAGCACCAACACTTTGGATTGTGCTCGGAAACGTACTGGGAGCCATACCTGTTAGAGGCAGCGATACCTGCAAGTATCTGTTGCTGAGAGTCCGGTCGGTCCTGCTCTCGAGCTTCCCTGGGGGCATCTGCTTGGCCACTGGAAGAACAGGATGCTGGACTGGCCTGATCCGGAAGCTCAGCTCTCCTTATCTCTTGCATCACAATTTAAAGCTCTACCCTTGAATGGTTGGGCAGCTCAGAAGAACTCGGCTGTGTGATCAGGCCAGAGGCGCATCTAGTCCAGCATCCTGTTCTCACAGGGGCCGATTTGTGGGAAACCTGCAATCGGGATTCGAACACAGGAGCAACGGTTTCCGCTCCTGTGGTTTCCAGCAACCGGCATTCAGAAGCACGGCTGCAGGCGCAGAGTTGAACCATCCCTAGCTACCTCCGCGCGTCCTTCTGAATGTGCACCTAGGAAGAGCCTGGATCTAGGCTAAAGACCTGTCTAGAATCACAGAAGTGCAGAGTCGGAAGGGGCATCCGGGGGTCATCTAGTCCAACCCTCTGCGATGGAGGAATCTAGTCTGGCATTCTGTCCGCACAGTGGCCAACCAGATGCCCCCAAGGGAAGCCTGAAAGCGGGGTGGAGGTCCGTGGGGTCTCTCCCACCTGGAACTTCCAGAATCCCTATGGATTCAGCCGGGCAGAGGAGTCTTTTAAGGGAAAGCTGAAGATTCGCCGGGCGCTCGCTCACTCTTTTTACTGAATAAATGGTTTCTGCCAGCTTCCGGGGGGGGGGGGCATTGTTTTCCTTGCTGCGCCAAGGCGTTCTGCTGCTCCTGTTTGTGGAAAGGGGCCCGGCTGAGCTGCTGAAAGGAAAGGCAGGGTGACGCTTCCCCCTTTCAAAGAGCCCTTGTTGCGTCCAAGTTACCAAACTGCAGAAGAGGAAAGGGAGGCGCTTCAAAGAGAGACAGGCTGCCCGGTTAACCCTTCAGTCCCAGGCTTCCGGCAAAGGCATGGAAGCACCCCAGCGAGGCAGGGGACCCCCGCCCCCCCGGCTCCCGGGGCAGAAAAATAATGCGGACTTGGTTCAATTCCAGCAGCCCACCCTCAACTCTCTGCAATGCCCGGGAGAATCAGTCGCCTATGACCCCATCTGGTCACAGAAGCCAGAGGGGAATGTCTTGGGTCAGGCCGACCAAGGAAAAGACAGACAGTGAAGGATTGAGGTGCCAGGGAGACACGCCAACCCAGACTATTGGATCTTGGGAAAGGGAGGAGGGTGCCAGCCTAGGAAAGGGTCTTCTCTGTGGCAGCCCCTAAGCTGTGGCACTTGCTTCGCCCAGAGTTGCTGCGCCTGGCATCCTCATCACTCAGGTTTCGGCGGAAGACTCGCCCCTTGACCCCAGCTGCTGACATCTGAGATGTGTATTTTAAGGACCTGCCTTAGTTCTGTCATTTTGTTTTAAGCAATTTTAAAAAAATATTGTCCAATATTTTTCATTAGTTTGCCAAATTTCTAACGGATCAATACCAAATCACATCAAATTTAATGCAATTTTTCCATTAAGTTGACTTCCCACTCGTCAATGTGTCCCTTCTTTTCTCTAATTGCTGCTTTATAAAATAAAATAAAATAATGTAATATAAAACAGCAAATATTGTAATAATATTGTATTGTATCTTACAATAATATTGTATCTTAATATTAGTATCGTTGCAATCTTTAGGGAAAGGGCAGGTAATAAATTGCAACAACAACCACAATTTGATTTGATTCTGTGTTCACAAGTGGCAGAAGGTATTTTGGCAAGATCTGCTACAACCATATCTTGCCTTGGTTGAAGTTTCGGCCTCACTTTGGGAGAGCAAAAACAAGCAGCAATCTGTTTTCACCACCTACCCAGGATATTGCACCTGACCCAGTAAGTGACCAGCTCCTTTTCACAACCACTGGGGCAGTTTCTGGCGCCAAACCTGCAGCCTTTAAAGTGCGCAAGGCAGAACTCTTTCCTATTTGCACTTGAGTAAGCTCTCCGCGGTTTGGGGGCCAGGGCTATTTGTCAGAAAGTTCTTCCTGATATTTAGTCAGGACCTCCTTTCTTGTAACTTGAATCCATTGCTTTGAGTCCTACCCACTGGAGAACGAAGGTGGGGGCGGGGGGCGGCTGGCCCTGGGTGCCATCCCAGGGGGGTGGGTAACACTGTGGCCGTCCCTACCCCCTGGGACACTCGCCGTGCACGCCCCAGGATGCGCACTGCTTGCCGCGCACCCCCCCGACGCGTGCCACGCCCCCCACGGGTGGCGCACCATGCCCCCTTGGGCGCGCATCATGGCCCCTGGGATGCACGCCCCTGGATGTACGCCGCTCCCGGTGCCAGTGCAGGTAGCTCCGCCACTGGTCCTGCCCTCCAGAGCAGGAGAAAGCAAACTTGCTCTACTATCTTCCAGTGTGATGTTGTGGTTAGGAGCGGTAGACTCGTAATCTGGTGAACCGGGTTCGCGTCTCCGCTCCTCCACATGCAGCTGCTGGGTGACCTTGGGCTAGTCCCACTTCTCTGAAGTCTCTCAGCCCCACTCACCTCACAGAGTGTTTGTTGTGGGGGAGGAAGGGAAAGGAGAATGTGAGCCGCTTGGAGACTCCTTCGGGTAGTGATAAAGCGGGATATCAAATCCAAACTCTTCTTTTTCTTCTTCTTCTTCTTCCGGGTGATATCTAAAGATGGCTCTCGTATCTCCTCTCAGCCTTCTCTTTCCCATGCTAAACATACCCAATTCCTTCAACCGCTCCTCATCAGGCTTGGTTTCCAGACCCTGGATCCTCTTGGCCGCCCACCTCCGCCCACCTTCCAGCTTGTCAACATCCTCCTTAAATTGTGGTGCCTGGAATTGGACCCAGGACTGACCAAGGCAGAACAGAACGGGACTATGATTTCCCTTGATTTCTGGACCCTCGACTTCTGTGGATGCAGCCTAGAATAGCGCTAGCTTTTTCTCTCTCTCTCTCTTTTTGTTGTTGTTGATGTTGCATCAAACTGTTTCTTACAATCTCTGTTGTTTTGCTTGCTGGCTGCTTTGGATAGATGTTTGCCCAGCAACTTAGCAACATTTTAATTAAAAATAAATAAATGAAGGGGACGAGCTGGCATTCCTGTGAGAGGCAAGGCCTTACAGTATGCCAGAGTCAGGCCAGATAATAATAATAATAATAATAATAATAATAATAATAATAATAATTTATTATTTATACCCCGCCCATCTGGCTGGGTTTCCCCAGCCACTCTGGGCGGCTTCCAACAGAATATTAAAATGCAATAGTCTATTAAACATTAAAAGCTTCCCTAAACAGGACTGCCTTCAGATGTCTTCTAAAAGTCTGGTAGTTGTTTATCTCTTTAACCTCTGCTGGGAGGGTGTTGGCAGGCGCCACCACTGAGAAGGCCCTCTGCCTGGTTCCCTGTAACTTGGCTTCTCGCAGGGAGGGAACCACCAGAAGGCCCTCGGCGCTGGACCTCAGTGTCCGGGCAGAACGATGGGGGTGGAGACGCTCCTTCAGGTAATAATAATAATAATTTATTATTTATACCCCGCCCATCTGGCTGAGTCTCCCCAGCCACTCTGGGGAGTGGTATACTGGACCAGGTATACTGGACCGAGGCCGTTTAGGGCTTTAAATATTAATAATGCAACAACTTCTATGTCAGGCACCTATTGTGCCACCCCCTCACATAACACAGGTGGGATAGCAGAAAGGTGCAGTAGCAGGAAGTTGAATGAAACCGAGGGAGTGAAGTCCTGCCCCTGTCTCTCCTCTGACACAGTTCTGCTGCGATTCTCCTAACAGATCCTCAGTAACAGGCTGGGTGTGCCAGGCGGGGAGCATTTACGGTTCAGATCAGAGCAGGACATAACGAAAGGTGGAGCTGGAGCTGTTCACACGTGGTGTGAACAGGTGAGAAAATCAGCAGCAGGAAGGAAAAGAATCACAGGACTGCAGAGCTGGATGGGACCCCCAGGGTTCATCTAGTCCAGCCCCCTGCAACGTAGAAATCACAGCTAAAAAATCCCTGACAGATGGCCATCTAACATCTGCTTTGAAGAAGAGACCACCATCTTTTGGTTGAACGGCTCTTAACAGTCAGAAATTTCTTCCTAATGTTCAGCTGGAATCTCCTTTCTTGTCATTTGGAAAGGGGAGACGAAGCCTGGACCGTCCAGGGACTTGGGTTCCCCACCCCAAGCTGGAAGAATCCTGACTTAGGAGAGAAAGTGGGCGCTGCTGGGGCTCCTCTCCATTCTGGGCCCTGAGGTATGAGGTCTCTGCCCCGAAGACCATCCAATCTTGGCTTAGGTAAATGTAAAGGGACCCGTGACCATTAGGTTCAGTTGTAAGCAACTCTGGGGTTGCGGCGCTCATCTCACATTACTGGCCGAGGGAGCCAGCGTACAGCTTCCAGGTCATGTGGCCAGCATGACTAAGCCGCTTCTGGCGAATCAGAGCAGCGCATGGAAACGCCGTTTACCTTCCTGCTGCAGCGGTACCTATTTATCTACTTGCACTGGTGTGCTTTCGAACTGCTAGGTTGGCAGGGGCTGGGACAGAGCAACGGGAGCTCACCCCGTCGCTGGGATTCGAACCGCCGACCTTCTGATCGGCAAGCCCTAGGCTCTGTGGTTTAACCCACAGCGCCACCCGCGTCCCATCTGCATCTTGGCTTAGGAGGGGGCAAACGAGATGAGGCAGAATCTGGGCAAAAAAAATAGGCTTTGGGGTTCCTTTAAGGCCGTCAAGCTGAGTCCCGACGGTGGAGAGATTTTGGGGGCAGTAGCGATAAGCGACCCCCCCAAAAAAAAATCCTTCCCACCAGCTGCGCTAGGGAGCATTTTGCGCGCAGTTCCTCACTAGGAGAGAACAGGCACTCTGCACATGCCCAGACGCTCTCGGCTCCTCCTGTCCCGGAAAGCGGCACCGAGCTGGTACTGCAACCGCGCGCCCCCCAGCAGCACCAAGGGATCCCGGGGCACCCCACCCCCACCCCGCTTCAACCACTAGGTGAGGCTCCCCCTTCACTCACCGGGGCGGCTGCCGGCTGAGCCGGGGTCTGCATGGCGGCGGCGCTGCGGCCCGACGGGGCCCCCTGGGCGCGGCAGACCCGGCGCGGCTGCCCGGCCGGAGAAAGAGGAAGCCGGGGCGGGGGCGGGGCCGGGGCGGGGCCAGCCGGGCTCACCTGCCAGCCCTCCGCTCACCTGGGCCGGCGGAGGCTCCTCCCCCAGCGCTCCCCCCCCGCCCTCCAGGGTGGGAAGCTTCTCCCCAGCGGCCCCCGTGCTGTCCCTGGGCGGCCCGCGGGGGCCTCTGTCGGGAGTCAGCGCTCGGGGGCTGCTTTCTTGGGAAGGAGAACGAAGGCTACCGGGAGGAGAGGCAGCGTGGTGTAGTGGTTAGAGTGTGGGGGGCTAGAGTCCGGAGGAGATCAGGGTTCAAATCGGACACTCGGCTCTCCGGCTGCACTGCCTCTCTCCGCCTGCCCTACCTCGCAGGGTCGTGGTGGGCATTCAGTGTACGCCCCCCCTTGATCTCCTGGGAGGAAAACGGTGGGCGGGAACTGCAAGCGATCCATTCGGATCTAGAAGCACCCTTGTCCCGCTGCTCCCCAAAATGCATGCAGGTAACTAAGGAGATGCGCATGGATCTGACGCACGCACAAGCAGAAATGGGGAGAATTTGGGGAGAATGGAAGCAAGGAGCCCTCTGCCTTTTCAGAACTGAAATGGGGCGGGGGTCTTCTCTGTTTCGTTCGGAAAGGCTTCCTGCCTGTGCCCGCGCCCTTCTCTGGGAGGCTGCCTGCCTGGGATGGAGGGAGGGAGGGAGCCTTCTGCATCTTTCCCCTGGGCGCAGTCCCTCCGCCTGGCGTTCCCATCTCCACCCGCCTGGTGACTCAGGGCTCCACCTGCCAATTAGACGGGGACCGCCTGGAGCCAGTCAAAAAGGCTCAGCCCTGCAAGATCAGGGCCCTGCCTAGCCCAACCCCCTGCTGGAATATTAAAGTTTATAAAATTATGCTCAGCCTGCAGAACGTGGATAGAGAAAAGTTTTCTTCCCTCTCCTAACGCCAGAACTTGTGGGCATCCAATGAAGCGGAGCATAGGAAGATTTGGGAAAGAAGAAGAAAATAAAATCCTCCTTCATGCAGCTCAGAGTTAGACTGTGGAACTCACTCCCACAAGAGACAGGGGTGGTCAAAAACATAGATGGCTTTCATAGAATCATAGAATCCTAGAGTTGGAAGAGACCCCAAGGGCCACCCAGTCCAACCCCCTGCCAAGCAGGAAACACCATCAGAGCATTCCTGACAGGTGGCTGTCAAGCCTCTGCTTAAAGACCTCCAAAGAAGGAGACTCCACCACACTCCTTGGCAGCAAATTCCACTGTCAAACAGCTCTTACTGTCAGGAAGTTCTTCCTAACGTTTAGGTGGAATCTTCTTTCTTGTAGTTTGAATCCATTGCTCCGTGTCCGCTTCTCTGGAGCAGCAGAAAACAACCTTTCTCCCTCCTCTATATGACATCCTTTTATATATTTGAACATGGCTATCATATCACCCCTTAACCTTCTCTTCTCCAGGCTAAACATACCCAGCTCCCTAAGCCGTTCCTCATAAGGCATCATTTCCAGGCCTTTGACCATTTTGGTTGCCCTCCTCTGGACACGTTCCAGCTTGTCAGTATCCTTCTTGAACTGTGGTGCCCAGAACTGGACACAGTATTCCAGGTGAGGTCTGACCAGAGCGGAATACAGTGGTACTATTACTTCCCTTGATCTAGATGCTATACTCCTATTGAGGCAGCCCAGAATTGCATTGGCTTTTTGAGCTGCTGCATCACAGCCTTTAAAGCCTTTAAACCCTTTAAAGCAGGGTTTTTAGGCAAATTCATGGAGTAGTAAAGGACTATGGATGGAATAGCCCTCTGAAAGCCCTCTCCTCCTCCCTGAATTTTCCCAATCCCCTTTCAAAGCCATCCAAGTTGGTGGCTGTCACTGCCTCCTGTGGCAGGGAGTTCCACAGTTTAACTCGGCACTGCATGTCCCGAATCTCCCAGCATTCAGCTTCCTTCACCTTGCCATCTTCCTTTAAAGTGCGGCTCATAGATATTCTGATTAATTAATTAATTAGTTACCCCAGAGCGCAAGTGCTTTGCCTAAAATGCCACGAGACCCTGCTTTGTGTTTGTAGTTTGGTCTTCGGCTGGTAGGATCTGAGATACGGGATGTGAAACTGGCGCGATTGTGAAACAGCACCCTCTGCCGATGAAAGCCGGCCATGGCAGCCGCGGAACGGATTCTGCCAGCATAGGAGATGCGGTTCAAAGGGCCTCCTTCATGTCTCTGTATCAGAGCATGAGCGCATGGAATGCAGGAAAACAAGCTTTTTATTGACTTGTTTATTAAGTTTGCTTCCCGCCCAAAGAGAGCCCAGGGCGGCAACAGCTGCTTGCTTTAAAAAAAGAAAGAAAAAGGAATCTAGCGTTTTCTCATCGGTCCTGTTGTGATACCATCCTTTCCCATCCACACCCCATCCATCCTTGCATAAACGTCTGCCATGCCGCTTCTTACTTGCCTTTTCCTCTAAACTGAAAAGTCCCAGGGAGCCGCTCCATCCCTGGATCATTTTGGTTTGCCCTTTTCTGAACCTTTCCCAACCCTACAATATCCATTTTGAGTTGAGGCGACCAGAACCCACGGCCCAACGAGCCCAGCGTCCTGTTCTCACAGTGGCCAACCAGACGCCCGTGACGGGGAGCTCGCAAGCAGGATCTGGCCTCATAGAGTGCTTCTCCCCCTCTGAGCACAGAGGCAAAGCGTAGCCATCCTGGAAACTGTAGTTTGCAAAGGCTGCTGAGAACCGTTGCGCTGTCAAGGGAAAGCTACAGTTCCCAGGCTTCTTGGGGGAAGTGCATGGGCTTTAAAAGTACCAAAAAAAAAAAAATCCTTCCAGTAGCACCTTAGAGACCAACTAAGTTTGTTCTTGGTATGAGCTTTCGTGTGCACCCCACTTTGCCTCAGCTTCTTTCTCTGCCCCGTTGCAGACAGGGCCACCCATGGCCTTGCCCCCCCATGTGCCCCCCAGCCACTTTGAATGGGCGCTGCTTCACGTACCAGAAACTGCCCCTCCATCCTGCGTTTATAAGGACCTGATCGCTTAGTGTGGCGGCAGCACCTGCAACTTTGGAACTCCTTGCCTATAGATCTCAAGCACAGGGGGGCCTACGCCCTGGGGCCCTGGGTGCCGGAGCACCCACAAAATCCACCATGAAAGGGCCGAGCACCCACACATTTCGATGCCAGGGCCATGCATGCTGGCCTGATCTCTATGAGGCCCTGATCTCAAACAGGCCCCTTTTCGGCACCCATTAAAAACATTCTTGCTTAAACCCAAACACAGGGTTCTGTCTTGGGCCCAGTTATTCAACATCTTTATCAATGACTTGGATGATGGGCTTGAGGGCATCCTGATCAAGTTTGCAGATGACACCAAATTGGGAGGGGTGACTAATACCCCAGAGGACAGGATCACACTTCAAAATGACCTTAGCAGTTTAGAGAACTGGGCCAAGGCAAACAGGATGAATTTTAACAGGGAGAAATGTAAAGTACTACACTTGGGCAAAAAAAATGAAAGGCACAAATACAGGATGGGTGACACCTGGCTTGAGAGCAGTACAAGTGAAAAGGATCTAGGAGTCTTGGTAGACCATAAACTTGACATGAGTCCACAGTGTGATGCAGCAGCTCAAAAGGCCAATGCAATTCTGGGCTGCATCAATAGGAGTATAGCATCTAGATCAAGGGAAGTAATAGTACCACTGTATTCCGCTCTGGTCAGACCTCACCTGGAATACTGTGTCCAGTTCTGGGCACCACAGTTCAAGAAGGATACTGACAAGCTGGAACGTGTCCAGAGGAGGGCAACCAAAATGGTCAAAGGCCTGGAAATGATGCCTTATGAGGAACGGCTTAGGGAGCTGGGTATGTTTAGCCTGGAGAAGAGAAGGTTAAGGGGTGATATGATAGCCATGTTCAAATATATAAAAGGATGTCATATAGAGGAGGGAGAAAGGTTGTTTTCTGCTGCTCCTGAGAAGAGGACACGGAGCAATGGATTCAAACTACAAGAAAGAAGATTCCACCTAAACATTAGGAAGAACTTCCTGACAGTAAGAGCTGTTCGACAGTGGAATTTGCTGCCAAGGAGTGTGGTGGAGTCTCCTTCTTTGGAGGTCTTTAAGCAGAGGCTTGACAGCCACCTGTCAGGAATGCTTTGATGGTGTTTCCTGCTTGGCAGGGGGTTGGACTGGATGGCCCTTGGGGTCTCTTCCAACTCTAGGATTCTACGGTTGTGACTTTTAACCCATTTTAGCATTGTAATGTTTTGCATGTTTCATGCCATTGCCGTAAATTCCCCCCATGGCTGATTTGATCGGTTTATCCTTTCTTAAACTGTTTTGAGGGTTGTTTGTTTTTTAAATTTTTTTCCCTTTTACAATATATAAAATGGATGGTGTTTTATGGAAGAAGTGGGGAAAACAAGCCTCGTTGCAGGCGGGGAGCCGACTTCCCAGCCCTTCCAGGAGATGCCTTTTGCCCTGGGGATTCCCACATGATGCCAAGCAGGCGCTTCTCCCCCTGGGAATGAATCTCAAGGTCCTAGTCCTCATGGTGGAGAGGGCTTCGGGCACGACTGGGTGGGTGCTGGTGTGCGTGGAGAACTGTGTTAATAATATTCCACTTTTGTACTGTTCTACATTTTAAAAAAGCACCACACTGCAAGAACCACAGCCCCGCTTCATAGAACTTAAAAAACCGTGAAATGAAATACATTTATTTTATTCAAAATAAAAAATAAAAATTGGTATGTATAATAATTTCTAATGAGAAGAAAATAAAAAACCCAAAGCCCTCGGAGGGCGCTTTCCCCGTGAGGTTTCTTCGCGCTCTTGGGCTCCCCTCAGAGCGAGAGGCGGGAAAGGGCCGCCGTCGCCATCTTTGTCCCGGGAACGGACAAATCGACTCCGCTTCCCCCGGCCTAGCCGTTGCGAAGCGCTTTCAAACAAGGGGGTGGGGAGCGGGGGGGGGGGGAATATTTGCCAGCCCTCAAGATGGCTCCGTCGGCGTCCTCGCGTGGGCGTGGCTACGGCGGCGCAGCGGGGCCAGCGTCGCTTGGCGGGAAGGAGCCGTTTCGCAGGCGCCACCGCCGACGCCGCCCCCCCGCCCCCAATCCCGCGCGCGGTTCCCGAGGACGGACGGTCGCCTGAGGAGAAAGAAGGAGAAGGAAGGAGGCCGCCGCCATGCACGTGGTCAAGAGAGGTGAGGAGGAGCCCCCCCTTCAAGGGCGAGTGTATGTGGGGGGGGGAAGGCTTTTTTTGCCCCCCCAAACCCCTTTTTGTGTGGAGAAGTGTGGAGACGGGGGCGGAAGAGCCAGGAACAGCGAGCCCCCCCCCACTCTCGGCCCAGGCAAGGCCAATATTCCCGCCATAAAAAGAGAGAAACGGCTGGGGGGGGGGTTCATTTCTCTCTCTCTGACAGGACTAATAAGAGATCCCTCAGGCTACAAGGTAAAAGAACAAACACGAATGGGGTTGCTTTAAAAACTACCTGGCAAAATACGGTTCCAAAAACAATACTTGGCTGTGCGTGGATTAATCTCACAGATACAGTAATGGGGAAAAAACACTGATTTTAATAAAGGAATGCAGAATATCTGTCACTTGAGAGAAGTGCCGAAGCCGCGAAGAGATAGAGGGAAGTCAGCCGGTATAGCAGGGATTCAAACTCTTTTTCCAGAACAGAAAGAGACAAACAAGAAAGAAAGATTGCAAATGTAATTTCTTTCTGAGAACCTGGGGTATAGAATATTCAAATTACTGCCTGTATCCTTTGAACAATTTTGTATACCTGACTAATTCTTTTTCGTTTATTATTCCCCCCCCCGTTTTTCTTTTCTTTTAATGTTTTTTCCTTTTTCTGTATTTTTCTGTATTTTTTCATACTTGGATGCTTTCATGCTTTCACTGTAATTTTTAAAAATGCAATAAAGCTAATAAAAAATAAGTAAAGGCATAAAGTGTATAAAGTGAACAAGAAAAGAAATGTTATTATTATTACAACGTCAACAACAACAACTAATAGTAACAGCAAGCGGGTCTGGGGGTGTGGTGGAGGCTGCCTGGTCCGCTCCTCTGCTGCATGCACTTTAACTGCCAGCCACCTTGGGTCCCTGTCAGGGGAAAAGGCAGGTGTAAATGAATTTGTAGTAGTAGTAATAATAATAATAATAATAAAACTCCAGCTTGCTTTTCCCTCCTCCCATGGTACTTAAGGCAGCGTGCAAGGCGGTTCTCCCGCCCACCCCTTTAATCCCCACACCAACCCTGCAAGGTAGGCTAGGTGGAGAGGCAGCAGCTGAGGAGGGATTCGAACCCTGGTCTCCCCCAGGCCCCTGTCTGCTGCACCACACTGAAGACACGGGTGGTGGTGGGGTTTGCTGATGCAGCACCCGGTTCCTGCCAGACGGCCCCTCCCCCCACCTCCGCCAGGGTCAGCCCAGGGCACCCCAAGGTGCCACCCTGCAGGCTCTGGAGAGGAGGATCTCTGAAGGCACCCTGGGGTGTTGTCCTCTGGCCCTCTCCCCTTGCCACCCCTCACAATATCACCACTCCCCAAATTGCTGTTTGGGATGCAAGGGCCCTTGTGGGGACAGGCTCACATTGATCTCCCTTGGGTCACTGAGCTGGTGAAGTGTCTGATTCAGTGTGTTTGGATGTCCGACCCATTTATTGCATTTGCAGCCCACTTCTTTCTACTTGCTGGAGGGGCTAGCTAGTTTTTCTGGGAGGGATATGGCAGCAGTGGTAGAGGCTGTGAAGCCAAACCCTTGACTGGACCCTCACCCAGTACAGCGTTTGCTCAGCAAGTGATGCTAAATGTTCCCGTCTCTTTTTGGCAGATGGGCGCCATGAGCGCGTCATGTTTGACAAGATCACGTCCCGGATCCAGAAACTGTGTTACGGTCTCAACTTGGACTTCGTCGACCCTGTGAGTGTCTTTGGTGCTATTATGAGTCTGTCATGGTCTAAGATAAAACAACGGTAAAACGTCCTGAGCACGTTGTAGTGGAATGGTGGAATGTAAATTCTCATGAATAAATGAATGAAGCTCCTTGTATGCTGAGGAAATTTCTGTTCATGATAGTGACAAAGCAGTGTTTGCTGCTGTGGTCCACACAATACACATTGAAGTTCCAGTCTGTGCACAGTTGCCTCAGTCTGATTTGGAAACCAGTTTGCTTTTTGGGTGTATGCCATTTATTTTTTTAAATAATCTGTAAACTGCCTTCCAGGGAAAATGGCCACTTAGGTGACAAGTTTTTATGTAAAATTCTGAGCAATCTAAAGTACCTCTGAAGTATTACGTTCAGCATGGTTACGGTATATTTACAGGTGGTACCGTGCAAGTTTTAAGCCTTGCGCCTCACTAAGCAATCACTGAGCAACTGCCGTTACTCAACTTCCCAGCCTTCTGAGCACTCCTCTCCCCCTCTCATCCCTCCCATTGCCCGCCTGTTGTTTTAGGATTCGTACATTTATTCTTGTTGAGGCATCTCAATCTCCCTATTACTTTAACCACCTTGAGAGTGAAAGGAACCAAGTGGACAGCTTTGCAACAAAAATCATATAGTTCTCTGGCAAACAAAGTAATTGAAAACTGACTGCTCTCCCCCTTTCTGTTATAGCAAACTAACTTTGTGGGTATTTGCTCTCTTTTTTTGGCCAGGCTCAGATCACCATGAAAGTGATCCAGGGCCTTTACAGTGGAGTCACTACTGTAGAACTAGATACTCTGGCCGCTGAAACAGCAGCAACCTTGACAACCAAGTATCCTGACTATGCTATCCTTGCAGCAAGAATTGCTGTCTCCAACCTGCACAAGGAAACCAAGAAAGTATTCAGCGGTGAGTGGGGGGTGGGGTGGGACTGGCATGTTGGAGGGATTTTAATGGCAAAACTATTGGGTGGAGAGGTTTGATGTAAAAACAAAATAAAAAATAAAAAAATTCCTTCCAACACTGAAGAAGTGTGCATGCACACGAAAGCTCATACCAAGTACAAACTTAGTTGGTCTCTAAGGTGCTACTGGAAGGAAGTTTTTTATTTTTTATTTTGTTTTGACTATGACAGACCAACACGGCTACCTACCTGTAACAGGTTTGATGTAGTTAATCCCACTTACGATACATACCCAGGAGGCATTGGATTGCACTGAAATTCTCACCGATCAAATGGTTGTGATGAATTGCCGAGTTAGAACATTGTGCAGTAAGCATGAGCTGGTGTCTTCAGCTGATTTGCTCAGTGGTGGGGGGCATTCAACTTGGCCTGTTCTCCCCCCTCCCCGACTCCAAAAGCAAGTGATAATACTGACAAACCTTATGGTTGTAAATATTAAAATACAGTAATCCCCCCTTTTTTTAGATGTGATGGAAGATCTGTACAACTATGTGAACCCGCACAATGGCAAACATTCTCCAATGATTGCTAAGGAAACTCTAGACATCGTATTGGCCAACAAAGATGTAAGTAGCACTTTGGCAGAGCTAACAGGAAAGAATTAAAAGCAGTTTGAGTTAAAAGCAGAACGGGCTATTCTTGTGCTAGGGAGGCACAGGCCATGGAAGCAGTGTCCACCTGAATATCCACTTGGTGTTTGGGAAACTGCGTAATATTCTGTGACAGAGAATGATGGGATGGTCCAACTGCATTTGTGGAGAGGCAGATGAGTTGCCAGATAGAGGAATGTGCATGGATTGAAAGTTAGCTTGCCAGCATTTTCTGTGCACTCGTGATGGCTGCCCTCGTGTGCACAGATCTTTGCTGACATGCATGCTCCACAAATGCCTCATGGATGTTGGTGGAAGGTGGCCTTGCCATCTCTTTTAAACATAGGTTTTCCCAAAGCCCCGTGTTCAGATCTGGTCCTTCGAAAAAAGCCCTTTACAAATATAGTGATTTTTCATACAGTGGCATTGTTGGTCTTTTGCGTACATGTAGAATATTCCAATTGATCAACAGAGCCAGGGGACATTCTGTGGTTTTCAGAGAAAAGGAAAAGTGGAGCTGGTTTGAAATTGAGAATTGTTTGCTTCTTAGCTTCCCATTTGGAAACAAATTGAGTCATCAAATAGTTGAAAAATGGAACAATTCACATCCAGAGGGCTTTTTAAAATTATTTTTTTATTTTTACTTTTTGTATCACACACCACATAGGTTTCTGTATTACATGGACTGGGGTGTACATAGTCTAAATGTATTAATCTAACTTTCCTTTTTTTCTTCTCTCAGAGACTGAACTCTTCTATAATTTATGATCGGGATTTCTCCTATAATTACTTCGGCTTTAAGGTAAAGAGTTTTTCTTTCTTTGAGGGTGCCAGTTACCGGTAAGGCTTGGAATGGCAAGTTCTGTTCTATGTAGGAGCCCCAGACAGTAAATTAGCACCCTCATCCCAGCCGGCAAGTGCTTCTTGTTGTTCATATGAATGTCTTGGGGAAGGCATGTTGAGGCAAGATGCCTTCTCTTGATGTCTTCCTTTGCAGTATGCCACACACATCTCCCTCTAGTGGAATTTTGATAAGGCAACTTCTAAGTAAGGCAGCAGTTTTCAAACTTCCCAATACCAGGGAGCTGTCAATGCTGATAACCTGCTGAGAGAACATGCACTTTCCTCCCATGGCTTCCCTCAACACTGTCAACTGCAGAGGATCCTGGGTGCGTTTTAGGGCCCCTGCTCTGCTTGCGTGACTGTGCACATGGTGGGGCTGCCCTGCCACATCAGCCTTCCGGGTGCTGTTGGACTACAATCCCCATCAGTCCACAGCATCCTAGGGCAGGGCCGGCTGAGGCCAGTGGGAATTGTAGTCCCAGCAACATTTGGGGGGTGCAGGTTGGTGAAAACATGAGGTGACAACACAGCCTAGGAGAGGGGTGGGGAATTGGATCCTGCCATCCAGCTGGATGGAGCCAGCAGTGGGAAACTCCCGAGTCTTCCTTTGTAGCCAGAATTAAGAGTTTTGGGGGCCCTAAAACACACCCAGGATCCTCTGCAGTTGACTGTGTTGAGGGAAGCCATGGGGGGGAGTGCATGTTCTTCTCAGCAGGTTATTAGCATTGACAGCTCCCTGGTATTGGGAAGTTTGAAAACTGCTTGTGATGGAAAAGGCTCTGAATTTTAAAGAGTGCTGAATTTTGCCTGCAGAGGAAGAACCATAGACCTGGGAAAGGTTGGTGTGGTTTACTCAAAATGGGCTTAGTTAAGTCCATAGGTCAGAGTTTCCTCATGCCCTAGGAGAAGCCTCTTGCAGCTGTGTGTTGCAGGGTCTTCCTCAGGGAAGCTGGTCTGCCATTATGGACCTGATGAGGAACTTTGGGGTTTTCTGAAATACTGATTGAAGCCACAGCCTTTCAGGTGCAATAAGAGGTTGGTGGTGGTGGTGGAAATCAGTTGATTTTTTTGGTAGTAAATCTTCTACTCCTTTATTTTTTATGAGCTCTGACCTATGTCCTTTTCCTTTCCTCTCTCTTTAAGACACTTGAGCGTTCATATCTGCTAAAAATCAATTCCAAAGGTAAGTGGTACATGAGAATTGTCTCAGTCCTGTGTACAAATGCATATAAGTTATTAATTTTTTGTAAACTGTCTTGAAATCATTGATAAAATGTGATATATAAATGCTTTAAATAAATAAAGCCATAGCTTTCTAGAAGTGATGACTTAAGGAGGCTTTTTGGCACTTTAATACTCTTTGGAGCTTAAATCATGAAGATTAGCACTTCTGTAGGAGGGGTGATTCTAGGTATTGGGCTTCCTACTGAGAGCTGGCCCCTTGTCAGAGGTAGTTATACTTCTGAATACCAGCCATTGATAACTTGTGTTCTCAAAACCATCTAAGTAGCAGCTTCATTGGGCATTAGGTTATAAATGTTCCTAACATGCTGCTGCTGCCTAACAAGGAACATGTGAAGCTGCCTTATGTGGAGACAGACCTACTGGTTCACATTACCTCAGTATTGTTTACACTGACCGGCAGAGGCTCTCCAGGGTTTCAGACAGGGAATGTCTCCCAGTCCTACCTGGAGATGCCATTGGGGACCTTTTACATGCAATACATAATCTACCACTGAGCCACAGCCCCTCTGCATTGAAGAAGTAGATAGGGATTTCTTTTAACTCACATGGCAGCAGTTCACTCATGAGGTGATCACTGAGTCTTCTAAATTTGTTTTTATTCTGTTTGGGTTGAGAGGGGCTAATTTGGACCTTCGGCAAGAACTGACTGTTCCCCCCCCCCCCCACATCAGCTTTTACTCTTACATCTTGCTGTGCCTGGAATCCTACGGATGCCAGAACAGGGTGCGATGGAAATTGCTCTCGCATCTGATAGAATGAATTGGGCCCAGATGCCTTAGCGGCAGAGGCTCCTTTCGCAGGCTGTGATGCACTCATGTTTTCTTTTTGACTCCTCTCTTCCGGTGTCTAGTGGCTGAGCGCCCCCAGCACATGTTGATGAGGGTGTCGGTGGGAATCCACAAGAACGACATTGATGCTGTAATTGAAACCTATAACCTCCTTTCTGAGAAGTGGTTCACCCACGCGTCGCCCACTCTTTTCAATGCTGGTACCAACCGCCCCCAGCTCTCCAGGTAATCCAGGCAGGTGGCCACTGGAAGAGGGAGCAATTGAGGATGATGTTGCTTAAGCAAAATGGTTTTAACTGTCTATAAAATGGGCATCAACTGTCCCTTCCCTGCTCTTGCTTAGACTGATCTGCAGTTTTTACAGCAAGCATTTTTTCAGAGGGGTGCATTTGCTCCAAAACAGAACAGTGCCTACTTAAAGGACCTATTTGCTTGCTGTTGCTAACGAAAAAGTTTCTCTCTTAACTGCTGGTGCTAATTGCTGGGGGGGTGGAGGGGAGGTATTGATTCAAAATTTCTCATAAAGAAGGAAAAAAATTCTTTCAGGAGAAAATTAATGCCCTATGGCTTATGAAATTAAGTGTTGTAGTGAAATTATAGCTGTCAGTTTGCATCCCCCCCCAAAAAAAATCTGCATGATGGCTTTAAATGTCAGCTTGAGTGCTATCTGTCCCCTCCTGTGGCATTTAACACTTTGTTTCCTTCCATCCAGCTGCTTTCTGCTGTGCATGAAGGATGACAGCATTGAAGGGATCTACGACACTCTTAAGCACTGTGCGCTGATTTCCAAGTCTGCTGGCGGGATTGGTGTTGCAGTGAGCTGCATTCGAGCCACCGGCAGCTATATCGCCGGGGTGAGTTTTGAATTGCGAACAGCCTGGCCGTGTTAGTGATTGCTGCAAAGCACCTGTTTTCCAACCCCTTGGGCTGCTGTGGCTTTAATGTAACTTAAATCAGGTCCTGCGTTATAAAAGTGGTAGCCTTTCCTATGTGGGGTTGGGCACCTGCCTCTGCAAGAGGAACAAACTGCTCTGTGCCTTAAGTGATGCCAAGCTGCTTTCTCTTTGTTTCAGACCAACGGGAACTCTAATGGACTTGTCCCAATGCTGAGGGTCTACAACAACACAGCTCGCTATGTGGACCAAGGGGGGAACAAGGTGTGTTGGCTTCTTCCAGAGACTATGTATGCATTCCAGCATTCTCCCCTGCTCTTGTTCTGAAACTCCTTTTAAGGGAAGCGCTTGTCAGTAGCCACATCTCTACTGTGAGAGTGCCTGGCAGTGTTTTTAGTTCCTTTTCAACATGGGCATCTCAGGCTTGCCACTGGGTAGTCCCATGGTGTAAAACAGGCGTAGGCAACCTTCGGCCCTCCAGATGTTTTGGCCTACAACTCCCATGATCCCTAGCTAACAGGACCAGTGGTCAGGGATGATGGGAATTGTATTTCAAAACATCTGGAGGGCTGAAGGTTGCCTATGCCTGGTGTAAAAGTTTGCTTTTGTGCCTCTGGTGTCTCTGAGATACTGGAAGGGTTGCCCAGAAGTACAGTCAGCATTTGGGATTTTTTCCAAGCTCTCAGGCTCATATTAAAGGTTTTGACTGCAGGGAGTTCAGTGAATAAAAATGCTCCGTAACGTATCTTGATCCCCCAGCTTCTTTCTATCTGTAGAGTTTCTCTAAAAATCACCTATTTTGAAAAATTTACCTTGGAACAACGTTCCAGTTGATACCAGTTTGCTTATATCTATTACATAAAATGTGCAGGTTGGGCACCAAAAGACTGTCCTTGGATCCTCCTGCTTTGTAGTGCAAGATTTCAAAAACCTTTGAAGGTTGGGAGATAATCCAGTGAGATCTCCAGTGTAGCGTGAGGTGCTTCATTTGGAAATTGAACAAAGTGTAATAAACATGCAGAAGCACTTGGGTGTGGTTTGTTAGATTTTGCAAGCAGCCTTAGTGCAACCTCATCTGTTGTTTAGTTATAATCCAGGAAATGACGGAAAGCTTCAGCCTCGCAGAAGCCACTTAATTTTTCTTCTCCACTTGAGCGAGATGCTAGGGACAGAGATGCAACTTCCTCTAGGCGTCATTCTGATTCTTCTGTTTATTTGCTCGGCCAGAGACCTGGAGCCTTTGCCATCTACCTGGAGCCATGGCATTTTGATATCTTTGAGTTCCTTGACCTGAAGAAAAACACTGGGAAGGAGGAGCAGCGCGCCCGCGACCTCTTCTACGCCCTCTGGATCCCAGACCTCTTCATGAAGCGCGTGGAGACCAACCAGGTGGGCAGCTGGGCTCACAGCACAGGCACCTGCCAGCAGGGCTGCAAAGAGTGGGCAATGGCATGTGCCAGCAACAGTGCCCTTAACTCTGTTTTGAGTTACGTCTTCTCTTGTCAAGATACAGTCATATAACCAATGAGTTACGGAGTAACACTGATTTGGGCAGTCTTGTAGTATCTCAGCGTACAGGGGGGAGGTTCAAAAAGTGTCCACATGGTGCCTAAAGAATAACTTGCACCTAAATATTAGCAAGACAAAGGAGATGGTGTTGGACTTTCGGAGGAAGAGAGGGGAACTAGCCCCGTTGTATATCAGGGGGAGTTGTGTGGAGAGAGTCTCTTCCTTTAAATACCTTAGTGAAGACCTCACTTGGAAAAACAATATAACTCTGGTGGTCAGAAAGGCCCAACAGAGACTCCATTTCCTCAGGGTCTTGTGAAAGAACAATGTTAAACAACAATTGATGACCTCCTTCTACCGGTCCAGACTAGAAAGTGTCCTCTCATATTGTATCACATTGTGGTACATTGGCTTGATAGCCACGAACAGAAAGTCTTTACAGAGGGTGGTGAATACAGCACATGATATCATGGGCTGTCCCCTGAGCCTGCTAGATGACATCGCAATGGATCGTTGCCTTAGGAGAGCGAGAAAAATTCTCAGGGACGATTCACACCCCGGCAGGAGATATAGAAGTATAATCAGTCGTACCAACAGACTAAAAAACAGTTTCTATCCGTGGGCTGTCACTAGGCTGCTGAATGGAAAATAATATAGTGCAACTGACTTTCAGGGTTGGTGTGTTGTGCGACAATCACACAGAGTGCAATGAGATGTGTGTGGGGGGAGAGACTCGGTTAATTTCACTGTACACAGGTTGTACATTGACAATAAAGGTCTTCTTCTCTGTTCCTCATGAAATGTATTCCTAGCAGCATAATGGATCAAGTCCTATGGCTTTAAAAAGCCTAAAGGCAAAGTAACATTGGATCCAACATCTATCCAACGATCATTGATCAGTTCTGAGACACTGAAGAAGTTAGAAAATGGCTGTCTTGTTTTAAATAAGTCTAATTGGGGTTTTTTTTTTGTATCCCACCCTGGGACCATTTGGTGAACCACAGGGTGTCCTCAATTTTTTTAAAATGTTCTTTATTTTAATATAAAAACAATTGCCACAGGAGGGTAATACACAGAAATAATGCTTTGTGTGTTCGGTTCTTTGTATTTCATTCTATTGAAAATACAGTTGAGCTTCTAGGAAAAAAATCGATTGTGTTCTTCACCCTTTCCACGCCCCGGAAATGAGCTGAATTGATAGAAATGTTTTCCCTGTTGAGAAGGGAAAAGTGGTGACTAAAGTCTTTACGCGTTTAAAGGCATGAAGGCTTGCTAATGTACATTTTGCCTTTGCAGTGTCCTGCTGTGTGGAAGATAAGAACAGTTTGTTTGTCCTTGCTTAATTTCAGTTTGTCTTTTGTAGGACTGGTCTTTGATGTGCCCCAGTGAATGCCCGGGCCTAGATGAAGTCTGGGGAGAGGAGTTTGAGAAGCTGTATGAGAGGTATGAGAGAGAGGCTGGTGCAACCCTTGGCAAGGTTTGAGACAGGAATAGCCTGTCAACAGCAGCTCCTTCATTACCTCGCCTTGCCCCTTCGCTGGATCCAAATGATTCCAGACAAAATACCTTTTGAGTCTGCTTAGAAATGGAATCAAAGCTCTTGTTACGTCTTTTCATTCTGTATGTTCTGAGTGGGAATTTGTAGCTCATTTATTGCAACTGCAGTTCAGAAAACTTAATGGAACTACAGTTTTTGCACACAGACACCCACCCACACCCGTCTGTATTCTGAAAATGGGAACTGGCAGTGCTCATTAGCTGGAGCTGGCCAAAAATCCAGACTCTTAAGAACAACACAAACTGCTTCTGTTACAATTTCCCCAAGGAACTCTGGGAACTGTATTTATATGGGGAGCCTAAGAATATTGCAACAGAGCTCTCAGCACTTGCCCAGATCTGTAGCTCCCAGGATTCCCTGGAGGAACCCAAGACCATGACACTTGTTCATAGTTTAGGTGTGCTGTTGTGCACCTCCTGTTCAGGGGCCTTTTCCCACCAGGAGTTCATGAGGTTTCAGTGTCCTTTGCAAATGAAAACAAGATGCTTGTGAGCCTATTTTCAGAAACTCCAAGCAGGTCCCAATGACGAGTCTTGCTCTGTTTTGCAGCTATGAGAAGCAGGGGCGTGTCCGCAAAGTGGTGAAGGCTCAGCAGCTCTGGTATGCCGTCATAGAGTCTCAGACGGAGACAGGAACTCCTTACATGCTGTACAAGGACTCTTGCAACAGGAAGAGCAACCAGCAGAATCTGGGAACTATCAAATGCAGCAACCTGTGTACAGAAATTGTGGAATACACCAGCCAGGATGAGGTGGGTTGGGTAGGAACCAGGTGCACCAGGTGCCACTGCCGCTCAGCGGAGTCCGTCTTAGGGAAGGCGTTCCCATGAGATGTATTTGGGAGAGCCACTGTTCTCCCATGTTTTGTCAATCAAAAGGGCAAAGGGATATTCAGATGCCACGAGTAGTGGGAAATTCCTTAAAACAAAGGAAACTCATCTGTGCAAAATGCGAACAGGCCTTTTCTCTGGTGGCTCCCCCTTGGGGACTGCTCTCCTCAGGGAGGCTCACCTGGCACCCTCCTTGCATATCTTTAGGTGCCAGGCACCAGGAGAAACAGTCCTCTTCAGCCAGGCCTTGGGCTGTTAAACAATCTATGGCCTTTTAAGTGTGTACTGTGTTTGTGTTGTTATGCATTTTGTGTTTTTATGCTGTAAACCACCCTGTGATAATTTGGGTGAAGAGTGGTATATAAATTTTTTAAAATTTTTTTTTAATAATAATGATGATGATGTAGAATTCACTGCCAGAAATTAATGATGTGCATAGATATATGTAGAGCAAGGAAGATTGGCACTACCCATCTGGTGGTGTGTGTGTGTGTGTGTGTGTGTGTGTGTGTGTCAACAGAATGAGGATCATAAGTGGCATCGACAGCATGTCTGGAAGGACTAGGAGTGTCTAGCTTTTGAGAAATAAGAGGAATGGTTGGAATTTGTGTATGTTGAGTTACTGCCCTGAATAAGGTATCTGAAGAAGTGTGCATGTACACGAAAGCTCATACCAAGAACAAACTTAGTTGGTCTCTAAGGCAGCCTTTCTCAACCTTGGGCCCCCAGATGTTTTTGGCCTACAACTCCCATGATCCCTAGGTAGCAGGACCAGTGGTCAGGGATGATGGGAGTTGTAGGCCAAAAACATCTGGGGGCCCAAGGTTGAGAAAGGCTGCTCTAAGGTGCTACTGGAAGGGATTTTTTATTTTTTTATTTTGTTTTGCCCTCTTCTGACATTCTGAGGATTTATTCCTCACAGGATCCACTGAAAATAGAATTGGAAAGCAATGGTTTTGATTACAGGAAATAAAATTGAATTTGTATATAGGCACTTCTTACCATATTTGAGCACATCTGCATATCACACCTGCCTAGGCAGCCTGTAGGATCTTCCCCATAGCTTTTAGAACTGGATTTAAAGGTAAAGGGACCCCTGACCATTAGGTCCAGTTGCAGACGACGGGTTGCAGCACTCATCTCGCTTTACTGGCCGAGGGAGCCTGCGTACAGCTTCTGGGTCATGTGGCCAGCATGACTAAGCCGCTTCTGGCGAACCAGAGCAGCGCACGGAAACACCATTTACCTTCCCGCCGGAGTGGTACCTATTTATCTACTTGCACTTTGACGTGCTTTCGAACTGCTAGGTTGGCAGGAGCAGGGACCGAGCAGCATGAGCTCACCCCGTTGCGGGGATTCAAACCGCCAACCTTCTGATCGGCAAGCCCTAGGCTCTGTGGTTTAACCCACAGCGCCACCCGCGTCTCTAGAACTGGATTTAGAGCTCTGCATTTAGGCAGAGGGTGTCCTGGCTCAAAGCAGGTGTTTGGCCTATGGGTGGCTCTTCAGATTCTGCCATTCCGGGGAAATGGTTGATGGGCCTCTTATGGGGAACATCTTCTGCCATACAGTTTGTAACCCTTTCCCCTCTCTCTACTGCATACATTGCTTTAGCCATTGAGCGCTGCTTCCTTCTTTGCCTATTCCAGGTTGCGGTTTGCAACTTGGCTTCCTTAGCCCTGAATATGTACGTCACTCCCGAGCACACTTACGACTTCAAGAAGCTGGCCGAGGTCACCCGAGTCATTGTTCGGAATCTGAACAAGATAATCGACATCAACTACTACCCTGTGCCAGAGGTACGAAGGAGGAGTTGGTAGCCCTAGACTGAGAGGTGCTCTTGGTAAGGCTGGTTGTTCAAGGTTGAGGGACTACAGAGAACCAGCAAGTTCTCAGCTACTTCATTTGAAGGGTGGTTGACACTATGGAGAAACTTAAGGATGTGGCAGTTTCTGTATTCCTCATGTATTCCCCCCCCCCCCAAAGCACATTCCTTGTTAGCCAGGCATTAGCTAGTGGGCTGTGGGAAGCGCACAATACATTAGTAGGGGAAGAATGATTTGCCTGAAACCAGAGCTTGCCCATTCCAGGTTCTTAACTCTTTTTATCCTTTTGTCCTTCACAATGTGTTGCAGGCCGAGACCTCAAACAAGCGTCATCGTCCGATTGGTATTGGTGTGCAGGGGCTGGCTGATGCCTTCATCCTCATGCGGTACCCTTTTGAGAGCGCAGAGGCCCAGCTGCTCAACCAGCAGATCTTTGAGACCATTTACTATGGTGCCCTAGACGCCAGCTGTGAGCTTGCTAAGGAACATGGGCCGTACGAAACCTACGAGGGCTGCCCAGTCAGCAAAGGCGTAAGTGGCAAAGTTTGGAAAGGTTTCTGAACCAATGGTATTGAGGGTCCATTGGGCAAATCTGTTGAACTGGAAAAAACTGAGATGCCAAGAAGTGCCACAACTTCAATAAATGCCTGCTGGACCACACTGAGATGCTGAACTAATCTAAGTGTCAATTTCCCTAGTTCTTTCACCCTATGACTGGTGTTGTTGAATCTGGCTTTTTGCCACAGAGTTCAGATATTCATCAATACCCAGTTTCATTTTTTTTAAAAGCAAGTTCCTAGCCCTCAGTTCTGACAAGATGCTTCTGCAAGCATTTTCTTCACGAGCATTCTTTCTTTGTAAGCATTTTTACACTTGAGTGAAATGCCTGCTTGCTTCTGGATTTGCTAAATCTCTATCCTTAGGTATAATTTAAAGCTCTTAAATTCTTCCAAATGTTCTGCTTTTCCTCTGCCTTTTCACTTAACAAAACCTGGGAACTCCAGAATGCTGTATAGCAGGGGTAGGCAACCTAAAGCCCGGGGGCTGGATGCGGCCCAATCACCTTCTAAATCCAGCCTGCAGACGGTCCGGGAATCAGTGTGTTTTTACATGAGTAGAATGTGTGCTTTTATTTAAAATGCATCTCTGGGTTATTTGTGGGGATTAGGAATTCGTTCATATATTTTTTCAAAATATACTCCGGCCCCCACCTTGTCTGAAGGATGGTGGACTGGCCCATGGCTGAAAAAGGTTGCTGACCCCTGCTGTATAGTGTCCATCACAAATCTCTAGATGGAAGTGTGGAGGTTCGTGACCATGAGTAGTTGAGATTAATAATTTGCACAGCTGTGTGGTTTTTCGCCATGTGCCCTCCACGTGTCTGAGATGCTTTTTCTTAGACATAATTGTCTCAGATTCATTGTGATGACATTCGTGGCTGAAACCTCTAAAGGATGAATAGCCACGTCCACAGAGAGAAACCATCAACTCATGCCTGTGTGGAGAGCTTGGCATTTGCCATGTGGTGTCTAAGCAGGAATTGAAGCATTGTGTATGAACCAAAAATTGCAACAAGCCTTTTGTTTTACTATATTGTGGACTTTGCTGTGGTAGCTGGCAGGCTGCACACCCTCCCTTAGATGGCAGGCTTGGTTTGATGAGATGGTGTGTGCCTTTTCTTACATTCTTCAGATCCTTCAGTATGACATGTGGAATGTGACCCCTACAGACCTTTGGGATTGGAAGGCTCTGAAGGAGAAGATTGCAAAGTGAGTAAAAGCCCTCGATCTCTTTGGCTCAGCGTGCCTTGGGCAACACCCAGAGCTGGCAGGTGTTGGGGTTGGCGGGTGAATAGGAGCAGAGCATGCATGGTGGGACTCCATGCTTCTGAGAAGAGGTGGGGCCAATTTCAACCAAAGGGACAGGGTAGCTCTAAACTGAGGATGTTAAAACTGCTGCTTGAGCTGCATAAGGGCACAGTCTTCTCCCCGATGCTGTTCTCATTCATTTCTGTGCAGCTTAGTGCTGTATTCTGATCTTGGGGTATCCATTGCTCGTCATGTTAGGAGCAGACGCAGTAGAATCAAGTCCGTTAATTTCAGTGGGACTACTCTGTGACTTAGTTGGTTTTGTTTAACACCAGACCGTGAGATACTTTTGAAGGCTGGGGGAATACAAGCACTTCAGGGTATTACCAGCCACCTGCAACCAACCTGGCAGATGGTTCTGCTGGGCAAGATATTTTTTAAGTGGTCAAAACTGGGCTTTCCTTAACTGATGCCGAAGGCTGGTTCTCTGAAGATGGCGATCCTCTTCAACAATCACGGGTCCGTGCTTTCTGTGTGATTTAGGTACGGGGTTCGGAACAGCCTCCTCCTCGCGCCAATGCCAACAGCATCTACAGCTCAGATCTTGGGCAACAATGAGTCCATTGAACCCTACACAAGCAACATCTACACACGCAGAGTTCTCTCTGGAGAGTTCCAGGTAAGGCAGCAGAAGGGTGGCCTTGAGCAACACAGGGGTCTGCTCCTCAAGGTGGGTGCTGCACCTGAGATCCCGGTGTCCTCCTTGCCATCCTCTCTAATAAAATTCAGCCCCCGCCTCTTGTGAGTGCCAGAACCACAGGCCTGGTTCATATGCAGCAATAAATCCCAGTTTACTTTGAACAAACCTTGGCCCTGCTGTTATTGGTTTGGAGAGGGTTGGAGATTGTTTCCTCCCCTGTGTGGTGCAGTCAGGGGCAGGGGAGGAGCTAAGCAAGTCTGCGCATTAAACCGTGGCTTTGTGTTGTGTGCAGACTGAGCTGCTCTCTGGTGGCTCATGGCTCCAATATGTGCTTCAAGGGGAAATGGTTGCAAAATTCAAGGTGCTAGCTCTGATGATGAAGAGAATTGCCATGATGGTGGACTGGCATGTGAGGTTTCGATGAGCTTCAGAAAAAGGCCAGTCAAGATTATAAAGGGGACAGAGCAAGTCCCCTATGAGGAAAGGTTGCAGCATTTGGGGTTTTTTAACTTAAAGAAAAGGCAGTTAAGAGGGTACATTATAAAGGTGTACGAAATTATGCCTGGCATGGAGGAAGCAGACAAGGTTTTTTTCTTCCTCTCCCATAACACTGAAACTCGTGGACAAAGCTCTTCTTCACACAGCGCAGTCAAACTATAGAACTTGCTGCCCCCAAAATTGGTGATGGCCACTAACTTCGATGGCTTGAAAGGGGGATTAGACACATGGGCAGGAGTTATCAGTGGCTACTGGTCCTAATGGCTGTGCCCTGCCTTCAGGCTCTGAGGCAGCCCACAAGCTTCTGAATGCCAGTTCCTGGGAACAGGAGATACGTATGTGGGGCAACTCATGTCCTGCTTGTGGGCTTCCCGAAGCTGTCTGCTGCTGCAGCAAACAGGATACTGGCTGCTTTCTGTAAGTGAGCATGACCTGAGGTGTTCTGGTTTTGCAGATAGTGAATCCCCACTTACTGAAAGACCTGACAGAGAGGGGCTTGTGGAACGAAGAGATGAAGAACCAGATCATTGGCTACAATGGCTCCATCCAGGTCAGTCACCCAGGGGGTCTTTGCCATGCAATGTCTGCATGCCCTTCAAACGTACCTTTGTGTGTATTATTTAAGTGGGGATAAACAACAGTACAGTTAATTGAACATTGAAATTGTTAACATCCAGTAAGACTGCGCAGTGCAGGGCTGAGAAAGCAGACAGGGAGTGGTTTTTTCTCCCTCTCCTAATGCTAGAACCTAGTGGGGCCATACGGTGAATTCGAATTTAAGAAGATTCAGGACAGAGCAGAGAAAGGACTCCACACAGCTAAACTCTAGCATTTGCTCACACAAAACGTAGCAACGGCCACCAACTTGGATGGCTTTAAAAGAGAATTAGGCAAATTCATGGAGGATCTGGCTATCATTGGCTGCGAGACCCAATAGCTGTGTTCTCCCTCCACTGTTGGAGGCCTTTATCTTTGAATACCAGTTTCTGGGAATCCCAAGAGGGGAGAGTGGCTGTTGCTTATGGCTTCTTCCCTTGGGGGCATCTGGTTGGCCACTGTGAGAAGAGGATGCTGGACTAAATGGACCACTGGCCTCATCCAGAAGGGCTTTTCTTGCGTAGGTGAGGCTGGTTTGATTGGGGATAGAATCAGCACTGGATGACCTGGAGGGAGTGACAGAACACAGTCCTGCTAATCTTGCTGAATCTTGCAGCAGATTTTGATAGCGTTGACTTTAATTTTCTCCTGCATTGTCCACGTGAGTTGGGAGTTGCCAAATCCAGCCCCCCATCCCTGGTGTAAGCCAAAAGCAACCTTCCTGTTCTCAGGGAGTCATTCTGTAGCCCTTCTGCCTTTCAGAATATCCCTGAGATTCCAGAAGACTTGAAGCAGCTCTATAAGACGGTGTGGGAAGTCTCCCAGAAAACGGTCCTTAAGATGGCAGCAGACCGAGGGGCCTTCATTGACCAGAGCCAGTCTCTCAACATCCACATCGCGGAGCCCAACTATGGCAAACTGACCAGCATGCACTTCTATGGGTGGAAGCAGGTAAGCAGAGCAACGGGGAGGAAACCACCCTAATACAAGCTTTTCGTGTCGATCTTGTAGGTTATATTTTTAAGCTATAACAAGATAGCCCTGATAACAAGCCGTTGTGCTCAGGCCCTGTTTTGACAAGTCCTGCAAACCTCATCCAGGGGGAAATCCTGGCTCATATGGTTCTGCCTGGTTTTTTAATTGAATTGGCAGTTTAATACTTAGAGAAAGCATGGAATACGTATGAAAGATACAGAAAGTATAGAAAAGGATAGTTATTTAATGTAAGTTGCAGCTGCCAACAGTGGTAATGTTCTTCCCTGGATCCTGGGTGTTCTGAGTTACCTCCTGTTACTGAGGTTGTCAGGAGCGAAACCTACTCAAACTGCTTTCATTCCTCATATCTCTATCTATATATCTCACCCTTTCCTTCCCACAGGGCTTGAAGACTGGCATGTACTACCTGAGGACAAAGCCGGCGGCCAACCCCATCCAGTTCACCCTGAACAAGGAGAAGCTGAAGGAGAAGAGCTTCAAGGAAGAGGAGGAGAAAGAGAGGAACAAAGCAGCCATGGTGTGTTCCCTGGAGAACAGAGACGAGTGTCTCATGTGCGGGTCTTAAGCAGCTGCCAGGTGTGGAGACCCCCCCCCCTTACCTCTCCTGCTCCAGCCCTCCTGCAGCCCCAGGTAGGTTAGTTAGGTCTAGTTCACTTTGGAGAGAAGAGAGAGGTTGCCGTTCTGCTTGAGGAGGGGGTCAAGCAGTTGTGGGTCGCCGGGTGCAGTGATGTCCTTGCTTCCCCTTCAGATGGCAAAGCTGTCAGGGTCATCCAAGTGGGGTGGCGGTGGCAGAGGCAATCTACACACACGGCTGTTGTAGCAGGAACCTTTTAAGTGCCCTTTTATAATCTTATCCGTAATGTAAATAATAGTATGCTCCTTCAAAATGCACATAAAGAAAAGTTGATCCTTCTTGTTATGCTTGGGGAACAAGGACTCCTTTTGACAATCGCTTCTTATGCCAAAATCTCCACTACCACGTCTTGTTACCCGTTGGATATGTGGTGTCTCCTCTCCAGCCCTTGGGGTCTATCACACTCTCTCTCGGTCTTAAAACGAGCAGTGTGCAGTCAGGGCGCTGCAGAGCATGGAGAGGGAAAGGGAGCATCATCTTTGTTCATCATGTGGGCCTGCAACTTGCTACTTTGGGGCGCACAACTTGTTGTGTGGTGGCACAGCCCATACCAACCACTTCTGGAGATGGGCTTAGAGTTACTGTTACATAGAGGGAATGTTTTCCCTTTTCCTTCACCGGCTGTGAATTCTGGGGGAAAGCCACTGGAAGGAGCTTGGATGAAACATCCAAAAACTGGGCTTGGTTTAGCAGTGTTATTCTTTGCCGCAAAGCTGCTGTGGCCACTCCTGCCTTCTCTGAAGAATGACGTTTACTGGGCTGAGCTGTTTTTATAAAGACAAGGGAAAAGACGCACACCACAAACTAAACCATGCCTTTTTCCTTCAGTTTTTTGTCATTCCTATTGGAATTAAGTGGCCTAGTTCTGGACTATTTATTGAATTTGGGTACTCTGCATGTAGACTTGAATCCTCTAAGCAAATTCAGTGCCTCAATAAAAGCCATGGTGTAAAGATGGTGTCCAGCATTTCTTGGAGCTAAAGAGTCTGGAAATTCATGTCTTTGTTCAAAATAGCCAAAGTCATTGGATTGGCATCTTTGTGTCAACTGCTCTTGCATGCTTTTCTTTTTTTTTCTTTTTAATGTTTTTTATTGGGTTTTCAACACAGACAAACATTTACTGACAAAAACACAACCGACACAGAAAAAGAAAAAGAAAAAAATCTTGTTTCATCACATTTCCCAATCACATCTTTATGGGACTTCCCCTGACCTCCACTTCTGGGTTTCAGTGTAACTCTTATTTATGCAGTTTAATCTTCATTATCAAGTCTTATCAAAATATCTTGTATATCTCCCCCCCTTTATCTTAATACTTTTTCTTATGTACCACTAATATAACATAAAACCCTAGGTGTTTCCTTAGGATTTCTATCTTAACCAATAACCTATTATTCTAATTAACTTTTAAAGATTTCTAATCTTGTCGCCCCGCCTCCCCCTCCCGGACCCGCAGTATCACTGTCAGATCAGCAAACTTCATCTTTTCTTCCCTTTCCCCCCGACCCCTCCTCCTTCCAACCAATTCCAGCAAGTTCCATAAAATCTCTCTTCCAATACCAATATCCCAACAATCCAGTTCTAAACCATATTAACCAGTTACAAAATAATATTAGATTTTTCAACCCACTCCAGTTTTAAGAGTTTCCCCAACCCACAAGTCATAGAATCATAGAATCCTAGAGTTGGAAGAGACCACAAGGGCCATCCAGTCCAACCCCCTGCCAAGCAGGACACACCATCAAAGCATTCCTGACAGGTGGCTGTCAAGCCTCTGCTTAAAGACCTCCAAAGAAGGAGACTCCACCATACTCCTTGGCAGCAAATTCCACTGTCGAACAGCTCTTGCTGTCAGGAAGTTCTTCCTAATGTTTAGGTGGAATCTTCTTTCTTGTAGTTTGAATCCATTGCTCCGTGTCCGCTTCTCTGGAGCAGCAGAAAACAACCTTTCTCCCTTCTCTATATGACATCCTTTTATATATTTGAACATGGCTATCATATCACCCCTTAACCTTCTCTTCTCCAGGCTAAACATACCCAGCTCCCTAAGCCGTTCCTCATAAGGCATTGTTTCCAGGCCTTTGACCATTTTGGTTGCCCTCCTCTGTACACGTTCCAGCTTGTCAGTATCCTTCTTCAACTGTGGTGCCCAGAACTGGACACAGTATTCCAGGTGAGGTCTGACCAGAGCGGAATACAGTGGTACTATTACTTCCCTTGATCTAGATGCTATACTCCTATTGATGCAGCCCAGAATTGCATTGGCTT
This sequence comes from Darevskia armeniaca, assembly GCA_034641395.1. Taxonomy (NCBI): domain Eukaryota; kingdom Metazoa; phylum Chordata; class Lepidosauria; order Squamata; family Lacertidae; genus Darevskia; species Darevskia armeniaca. The sequence continues at coordinate 896,002 of JAWWNF010000106.1, forward strand.
TTTTAGCTGCTGCATCACACTGTTGACTCATGTCAAGTTTGTGGTCTACCAAGACTCCTAGATCCTTTTCACTTGTACTGCTCTCAAGCCAGGTGTCACCCATCCTGTATTTGTGCCTTTCATTTTTTTTTGAACAAGTGTAGTACTTTACATTTCTCCCTGTTAAAATTCATCTTGTTTGCTTTGGCCCAATTCTCTAATCTGTTAAGGTCATTTTGAAGTGTGATCCTGTCCTCTGGGGTATTAGCCACCCCTCCCAATTTGGTGTCATCTGCAAACTTGATCAGGATGCCCTCAAGCCCATCATCCAAGTCATTGATAAAGATGTTGAATAAGACTGGGCCCAAGACAGAACCCTGTGGCACCCCACTAGTCACTTCTCTCCAGGGTGAAGAGGAGCCATTGATGAGCACCCTTTGGGTTCGGTCAGTCAGCCAGTTACAAATCCACTGAATGGTAGCATTGTCTAGCCCGCATTTTACCAGCTTCTTTACAAGAATATCATGGGGCACCTTGTCAAAGTCACACACCAACATCTGCCGTTCTTCCTTCTTCTTTCTAGAATGCTTTAAACAGCATTCTAAAAAACAGTTAGATCATTCTACAAAAAAGGTAGGGTTTCAAGACAGTGTCCTTCAGCTCTGAAGTGCCTGGGTAAATGGGGATATTTTCAGATTCGTTCTGAAAGTTAGAGTCGTAGAATTGTAGGGTCTAACCCCCTGTAATGCAGGAGTTGCAGTTAATAATGTTGGGAGACAGGCACATCAAGCGAGAGAGAGCATTCCACAAATGGAGAACCACAACTGAAAAGGGCTTACAAGATCGGTGGCGGCGGCACCAAGACTCACCTGCCAATCCTAGGTTGCCATATGGTTGATATTGGGAAGTTGCTCTTTTAGGTTCTTGGGTCCCAAGCCATTTAGGGTGTTACATGCTAGTACTAACCTTGAATTGGGCCCAGTAGCTCCCTGGCAGTCAGTGCAGCGTTTTCAGGACTCGTGGCGCATGGGGTCGCCCCACTTACCAGCCTGGCAGCCTCTGGACCTTCAAGGGCAGCCCCACATGGAGTGGGTTACAGTAGTCCAAGTAGGATGTCATTGGAATGTGGGCCATGGAGGCCAGGCTATCCTGTTCCAGGAGCAACCATAGCTGCTAAGCCAGGCATAAGGACTCCTAGCCACAGAAGCCACTTGGGGTGACAAGTTGGAATTTCAAGCTACAGTGTTGAAAGCCATTGAGACCAAGGAGAAACTGATCAAGGTCTTAAGTCTGGATGACTGCTGGTGCCAAAACCAGGCCTGGATCCCACTGGAATGGATATAGGAAGGGTTCCCAAATTTTGGGGAGCTACTCCCCCTTTGGTTTCATAAACTCCTCCCCAGTCCCTGTTTGCATTGCCCTATAAGGAAAGCAACAGCTGGTCATTTAAGTGTCCTCGTCACTGTCCCAAAAGAATGAGTCCAACTGCAAGAACTACAGCCAAATGATGGTGCCCTCCAGGCTAATGGGGGGGGGCTTTCTTCCAGCCCCCTCATCTAGCTGCTACCTAGAACAGGAGCCAGAGAGCTGGGTGTGAGCTGAGCTGGGAGCAGGCTGGGAGCTGGAGACACAGAAACCTGCTTCCCTGTGCTGGACCCAAAGCTGCAATGAGCAGAGAAGCAAGACCTGTTGAGGTGTTGATGCCGTGAGCCTCTCAGTCTTATGCTCGGGTGGTTGTACATATGGGGAAATAAAACCATATATCCTAAAGACACCACAGTCTCCGCTGACCTTCATTCCAAGGAAACCAAACCTGAATAAACAACTCGAATTCTCGGAGGGTCTCACCGCTCAGAGATTGGAATGGCAAATAACAATATCTGTATACCCTCCATGCTGTTTGATGTCTGTGCTACTTATTTAAAAGGAAAGGTCCCAGTTCCAAGGTGGTCACGAAACAGCTCCCATGTTGCCATTCTTATTAATTTATTTGTACCCCACTCATCTGACTAGGTTGCCCCAGCCACTCTGGGTGGCTTCCAGCACATACAAAAGCATAGTAAAACATCAGACATTTAAAACTTCCCTATACAGGGCTGTCTTCACATGTCTTCTAAAAGGTGTGTAGTAGAAAAAGGTTTATCTCCTTGACATCTGATGGGAGTTACAGGTAGATAGCCGTGTTGGTCTGTCATAATCAAACCAAAATAAAAAAAATCCCTCCAGTAGCACCTTAGAGACCAACTAAGTTTGTTCTTGGTATGAGCTTTCGTGTGCATGCACACTTCTTCAGATAGCTACTATCTGAAGGTAGTAGTACCTTGGTATCTGAAGAAGTGTGCATGCACACGAAAGCTCATACCAAGAACAAACTTAGTTGGTCTCTTAAGGTGCTACTGGAGGGAATTTTTTTATCTGATGGGAGGGCATTCTACAAGGTGGGTGCCACTACCAAGAAGGCCCTCTGCCTGGTCCCCTGTAACACCAGAGAATGGTAACTTGTCTGGGGTGTGAGGAGAGGGGTAGCAGTACCTGTGGCGGGGGACATCATCATCATCAATTGAATTTTATTCCGCCCTTCATCAATAGATCTCTGTTCACAACATAAAAATACAAGATTTAAAAAAACAGGAACAAAAAACAAACCAATAACCCCCTCCCAGAAACACATTTAAATGGCTATAGGATGTTAGCCAGAGGCCTGGTTGAAGAGGAATGTTTTTTGCCTGGTTCCTGAAGGTGTGTAATTAAGGTGCCAGGCGAGTCTCCCGGGGAGAGCACCCCACAAAAGTCCAGTACTCGTGTTGCCACCCTCCAGACCTCACGTGGAGGAGGCACACCTACACTACGAAAAGCATTATTCAGAATACAGTGGCACCTTGGTTTACAACTATAATCCGTTCTGGAGGTCCGTTTGTAAACCAAAACAGGTTGTAACCCAAGGCTCGCTTTCGCCAATGGGGCCTCCAAAACTTTTTGTTTGTAATCCCCCAAAAATGGGTTGTAATCCAAAAAAGATTGCAAACGGACACGCACTTCCGGGTTTGACGTGTTTGTGATCCAAAATGTATGCAAACCAAGGAACCACTGTAGCAGTTTGCACGACTGTTCAACAAAAGTGATGAACTTGATGGAGAGACGGTAGCTTTTCAAAATCTGATCGTCATTGACATCTCCAGTGCCCCCCCTGCCCCTTTCCCTCTCACTTTCCCCCAGGTAATCCCACGTCCCACTTTCAGAAATGCTGATCTGCAGCCTTTCGTGGTGGGAGCTTGAGAGAGATGCCACGATTAGGAATGCAAACGGAACACTTAAATCCATCACTTGGTCCTTTTCAGGTGACAAATTTCCGGGGACCAAACAGAGTCCACCTCCACCTCCTGAACAGCTTCAGGATGCTTTCCCGAATCTCCTTGGTCCTCACTCCGTAAATGACAGGGTTGATGGCCCACGGGAACAGCAGGTACATGACGCTGAGCAGGTTGTGGACGTCTTGGGAGGCCGACTTGGCCAAGCGGAAGACGATGGAGGAGGAGAGGCAGGAGGAGTACCCGATGAAGAGGACGATGAGGTGTGTGCCGCAGGTGTGGAAGGCCTTGTGGCGGAAGCTCCCAGAGGCCATTTTCAGGGCCGTGAGGATGATCTTGCTGTAGGAAAGGGCGAGGAAGACCAGGTCAAATACAATGGTGAAGGACCTCACGGCCATGCCCACGACCCGGTTCCTGGAGGTGTCCCCGCAAGACAGCTTCATCAGTGCCATGTGCTCGCAGGCAAAGTGCTCTATGATGTTGGAGTGACAGAAGCGCACCTGGGAGGCCAGGATCACCACTGGGCTGACGATGGACACGCTCCGTACCAGAGCGGCAGCCCCCAGGAGCCCCAGGAGCTTGCCGGTCAAGATGTCGGCGTAGTGGAGAGGGTGGCAGATGGCCACGTACCTGTCCAAAGCCATCATGAGGAGGATGCCCGTGTCTTGCATGATGGCTAGGTAGAGGAAGAACATCTGGACCAGGCAGCCGGTCAGAGAGATGCTGCTGATCCCAAACAGGAAGCTCAGCAACATCTGGGGGAGGACTGTTGTGCTCCCAAAAACATTGACCGCCAAGAGCAGCACAATAAGGAGGTACATAGGCGAGTGGAGGCAGCTCTCCGCCTTCACGGTGTAGATCAGCAGAGAGTTGGCGAAGATGATCATCAGGTAGATGCAGAAGAACGGGATGGCAAGGAGGTACCTGGACTTCTGGAAGCCGGGGAAGGCGAGGAGGAGGAATTCCGTGTAGGAGATGTTGGCCGAGGTGTTCTGGACCAGTTCGGAAGGGCCTCCAAATTCGGGCATGGCTTTGGACCTGAAATGGGGGGAAATGGGGAAAGGACTTACTTTGTTGTCAAGTATTTGTGGCTGCTGTGTGATTTGTTCATAGCCTACAATGGCAACCGGCCACGATGACTCTGCTCTGCCTCCACGATCAGAGGCAGCGATGCTTCTGGAACCCAGCTGCTGGAAACCTCAGGAGGGGAGAGGGGTCTTGTGTTCGAATCCTGCTTGCGGGTTTCCCGTAATGGGCATCTGGTTGGCCATGGCGAGAACAGGATTCTGGGCTAGATTAGCCAGGGCTCTCGTTGCGTTTTATATTCTTATGTACACAGCAACTTGTTTGCACCTCAAAAAAGGCAGTTTTCCCTCAATCTGGAATCATTCCCGCTTGCCCTCAACCGAGAATCATTGACTTGCAGAGTGGGATGAGGGTCATCTGTTCCAAGCCCTACAATGCAGGAATCTTTTGCCCAATGTGGGGCTCGAACCCACGACCTCGAAGAGTCTTATTCTCTACTGGCTACTTTCCACCTCATTCTGGAAACTGCCACCCACCCAAATGAGTGTGGCTACTTGATACACGTTTGAAAGCCCTCCCCATGATCCACGCTTTCCCCTCTCTGCACATGCCCCAGGTGAACGAAGAAGGAAGCGGTGTTTGCAGTCCGGGTGCCTGCCCAGGTGTGGATCAGGGCCCCTCTTTGCTGGGACCACCTATATCTGTTTTCAAATGGACACACTGCATGGAAATGCAGAATCAGCCGGCAATGAGCTTTTATTTTTGGAATTTTTGGTTCCTCAAGAAGCACTTTTCAGGAGCGGAAGGTGTGCAGCTGATCTCCATGGACTGCATAGAAGAAACAAGTCCTCAGTCTCCATATAAATGCAATCAATCAATCAATCAAACCACTTTCTTTAGAACCGGTTAACAGGATTGCAAAAAAGAACACAAAGAGCAAGAAGGCTGACATGTCTTTCAATTTGTTTTTAGCCCATCATTTATTTCTAATAATAATAATAATAATAATAATTTATTATTTATACCCCACCCATCTGGCTGGGTTTCCCCAGCCACTCTGAACGGCTTCCAACCGAATATTAAAAACAATACATCATCAAACATTAAAAACTTCTCTAAACAGGGCCGCCTTCAGTTGTCTCCTAAAAGTAAAATAGCTGCTTATTGCTTTGACATCTGATGGGAGGGCGTTCCACAGAGCAGGCGCCACCACCGAGAAGGCCCTCTGCTGTTTCCCTGCAACCTCACTTCTCGCAGCGAGTGAACCGCTAGAAGGCCCTAGGCGCTGGACCTCAGTGTCCGGGCAGAATGATGGGGGTGGAGACACTCCTTTGGGTATACAGGACCAAGGCCATTTAGGGCTTTCAAGGTCAGCACCAACACTTTGAATTGTGCTCGGAAATGTACTGGGAGCCAATGTAGGTCTTTCAAGACCGGTGTTATATGGTCTCGGCAGCTGCTGCCAGTCACCAGTCTAGCTGCCGCATTCTGGTTTAGTTGTAGTTTCCGGGTCACCTTCAAAGGTAGCCCCACATAGAGCACATTGCAGTAGTCCAAGCGGGAGATAACTAGAGCATGCACCACTCTGGTGAGACAGTCTGCGGGCAGGTAGGGTCTCATCCTGCGTACCAGATGGAGCTGGCAGACAGCCGCCCTGGACACAGAATTGACCTGCACCTCCATTGACAGCCGTGAGTCCAGAATGACTCCCAGGCTGCGCACCTGGTCCTTCAGGGGCACAGTTACCCCGTTCAGGACCAGGGAGTCCCCCACCCCCGCCCGCCTCCTGTCCCCCAAAAACAGTACTTCTGTCTTGTCAGGATTCAACCTCAATCTTTTGAATGCTTTATCTAGCTATTTTTAACTTGTTTTATCGATAATGTCATTTATTTATTTCATAAAATTTATACACCCTTTCCTTGTAAAAAAAATGAAAAAAGCAGTTTACAAAAAAAAAAACATAAAGAAAAATGTACAACCATTTAAAAATACAACTAAAATACTAATATACTAATACTGAAATAGTAATACATTCAAACCACTATGTTTTGCTCACCATCTGATGGAAGGACCTTTCTAATGTCCGGTTTCAGATAATCCCCACCATTAAATATGACCGGAGCGAATCCTCGGTAGAGGTCTGGCACCGGCGCCTCTCTTGGGTGCTGCTCATAATTGCTGCTAATGGGTCTCTTCTAAAATTAGCAGGTTGGGTCTCCAAGGAGCAAGCAGGCAAGTCTTCTGGCCTGTCCTCCTTCTGCTTCTTCAGCATTTGATTTAGTGGGATGTCACCTGGTGTGAAATGGAGGTCCTTCTTCGCGGAGGGCACCAGTAAACTGTGGAACTCCTTGCTGCAGGAGGCGGCGATGTCTGCCAGGTTGGCGGCTTGGAAAGAGAATCCGACAGATTCATGGAGGAGGAGAGGACTCTCGGTGACAACCAGCCAGGATGGCTCTGCTCTGCCCTCCTCAGTTAGAGACAGCAGTGCTTCTGAATCCCAGTTGTTGGAAACCGCAGGACGAGACAGGGCTCTTGTGTTCGAATCCTGCTTGTGGGTTTTCCATCTGGTTGGCTACTGGGAGAGCAGCATGCGGGACAAGATGGGCCACTATATCATTGCAAAAATGATTGGATATGGCTGGAATAAAACACTCCCCAAGGGCTGAAAGTGATTAGGTGGTATCTGTTACGGAACGGGGGGGGGGGGCACCTGAGCGAAGTCTCCTGAGTAAACTCATAGGGAACGGAGCGATCCCCTCGAGGGAGCCCTTTTGGAGAGAGGCTCCCTTTCGCCTGGATCCATTGTTGCATAAGCATGATCTCTCAGGCAAGAGACCACGTACGCACAGGAAAGGCACCCCAAGGGGTAAAGGTAAAGGGACCCCTGACCATTAGGTCCAGTTGTGGACGACTCTGGGGTTGCAGCACTCATCTTGCATTATTGGCCGAGGGAGGCGGTGTACAGCTTCCGGGTCATGTGGGCAGCATGACTAAGCTGCTTCTGGCGAACCAGAGCAGCGCACGGAAATGCCGTTTACCTTCCCGCCGGAGCGATACCTATTGATCTACTTGCACTTTGACGTGCTTTTGAACTGCTAGGTTGGCAGGAGCAGGGACCGAGCAACGGGAGCTCACCCCGTCTTGGGGATTCGAACCCCCGACCTTCTGATTGGCAAGCCATAGGCTCTGTGGTTTAACCCACAGCGCCTACCCCAAGGGGTAATCACTAGTCAAATGCTTCCCTCCGGAGCCCATCCAGGTGACAGACTATTCAAACAAGGTTTCATTGTTTTGCCCTGATGGACACTCAAGATGTTCCTCCTGACACTTATCTTACATTTGCATTTCATTTCCTCTATGTTAATCCTGTGTAACCCTCCCCTTCTCTGACGTTTTTACCTGTGTAACAGGGGTGTAGTAAATTGAGGGAAGTTTTAAAAGTTCTTGTCACTCCATTTTCGAGGTTCAATCTTGTCTTGAACCTGTTGCGCAATAAACTTTTTTATTGCCTGGCGTGCTCTGGTCCATGGGGTCACGAAGAGTCGGACACGACTAAACAACTAAACAACAACAATTTTGTTCCGGTTGGTGGCTGGACTCTTTCCTTTATTCTGCAGGGACCCACGGGCTTTTCCTGATGAGCTGGGTGACTGAGCAGCCTCACACCTGGATTTTTCCATAACATATCCTACTAACTTGTTCCTTCAGGACATGGATTTCTGTTTGCCCAGTGAAACGTCCCCTCCTCCCTGTGCAAGACCCTTAAATCTGTTCTGGGTGTCCACCCCACCCACTAACACTCTGGAGCAGGTTTGGTGGTTTGTGAGGGAAATTTCCCCTGGGGGTTCAAGGATGGAAGCTCACATGAAATTCTCCATCAGACAGATTTTATTCAGTAATGTATTATAGGACAGAATTCAAAGCGTCTGCGAGGACATTTCCCTTATGACACACACTGTATACCGGTAGGCAAAATAGGCATCACCTTAACTGTTCATAGGATGCAGGTGGCGCTGTGGGTTAAACCACAGAGCCTAGGGCTTGCTGATCAGAAGGTCGGCGGTTTGAATCCCCGCGACGGGGTGAGCTCCCATTGCTCGGTCCCTGCTCCTGCCAACCTAGCAGTTCGAAAGCACGTCAAAGTGCAAGTAGATAAATAGGTACTGCTCTGGTGGGAAGGTAAACAGCGTTTCCGTGTGCTGCTCTGGTTCGCCAGAAGCAGTTTAGTCATGCTGGCCACATGACCCGGAAAAACTGTCTGCAGACAAACCTTGGCTCCCTCGGCCAGTAAAGCGAGATGAGCGCCGCAACCCCAGAGTCGTCCACGACTGGACTTAACGGTCAGGGGTCCCTTTATCTTTACCTTTACTGTTTTGGCATCAGCACGAAAAAGCAAGCAGGGGGCATCCACTTCTGATCAGAGCTGTGAGAGGAACATAGAGTTAAAGCCCCCCTCTTCCATGCCACAATCCCAGTCTTCCTGGGTGAAGTGAGGACCACTACCTCCCGGTACATTTCCGAGCACAATTCAAAGTGTTGGTGCTGACCTTGATAGCCCTAAACGGCCTCGGTCCAGTATACCTGAAGGAGCGTCTCCACCCCCATAGTTAAGCCCGGACACAGAGGTCCAGCTCCAAGGGCCTTCTGGCAGTTCCCTCCCTGCGAGAAGTGAGGTTACAGGGAACCAGGCAGAGAGCCTTCTTGGTAGTGGTGGCTGTCCTGTGGAACGTCCTCCCACCGGATGTCAAGGAAATAAACATCTGACTTTTAGAAGACATCTGAAGGCAGCCCTGTATTGGGAGGTTAAATGTTTGATAGTTTATGATGTTTTATATGTGTTGGATAGGGTTACCATAGAGCCGGGGAAACCTGGACAAATTCAGGATTCGGGGCCAATTTGTTGCATCCAGGGAGATTTTACACAATCTAGGGAGAAGTCCCTTTTTTTAAAAAAATGCCACTGGAGATGGCGGCGGTTTTGGCGGCGCATGTAGCACCAGTGGCTGATTTTTCTCCCAAACTTTGGGTGGAATCTCATTAAAAAGGTCTGGCTTTTTCCTTTTTGAATCATGGCAGACCTAGTGCTGGAAGCCACCCAGAGTGACTGGGGCAGCCCAGCCTTATGGGTGGGGTATAAATAATAAAATTACTAGTAGTAGTAGCCAGGATGGCTATACTCTGCCCTCCATCGCTGGAGGCAGAAGTGCTTCTGAATCCCAGTTGCTGGACCCACAGGAGATGGGAGACTTGCCCTGGCGCTCGGATCCTGCTTGTGGGTTTGCCTTTGGGGCATCTGACCAGTCGCTGTGAGAACAGGAGGCTGGCCTGGATGGGACACTGGCCTGGTTCATTTCATTTATTAGACTAGGTACCCAAAGCGATTCTATTAAAGATATAGAATGCATATTACGACAAAGGGGTGTGTGTCATATGACACATTAGTATTTCATTTAACAACCATTTAAAAAACATACACATACAGTATAATAAACAAAGCAATACTCAGGCCCAGTAACGAACAAATAAACAAAAATAAAATATTGACAACCCCTAGTCCAAAAATCATTCACACCAAAGCAACAGTCGTCGTCCCCCCTGCTTTAATCTCCCCGCCCAGAGATCTGGTGCAAAGGACAGCTGTTGCAAATCAGTGCTGGGCGGCCTCAGGGTCCTCCAGGGCTGGTCGGGTGTTTCTCCTCTCCCTTCAAGAGGGAGCAGGAGCAAAGCAAAGCAGGAAGATAGAAATAAAGGGTCAGCCTGCTTTGCGTTCCACAGGGCGGGAGCCGCCACTGAGAAGGCCCTCTGCCTGCTCCTCTCCTGCGGCTGATTCAGCAAGGTCTTAGAACCCAAACCCATAGCCATACCCATAGAGTATCCCATACTAGCTATTTGGGGGTATTTTTGGGGGTGGGGGAATATAGCACCCTGAAGCTAAATATGTGAATGATGTCATGCACAGCTTGGCCCCCCTGAACGTTCAGGTCCAGTTATGGTTCAGGTGACGACACTTCTCACTGCCTTGATCCACATCAGAATGCCAAACGTTTCCCTCCTTCTCCATTTCATATGATACGTCCAGTCATTCTGACTCTCCCAAATTGACCTCAGATATTTCTCTGCAAGGAGGAAGGAAATGGGAAAGCCTCTCCGTTGTCTTTTGCTTACCTGTCTTAAGGGCGTATGTGTGTATTCATAGGGTGAGCCTGTGACCTGGTTTCAGGAATTAAAGTATTTGCCATCACAAATGAATGGCCAGGCTGCCCAGGTAAAGCAACCAGTGACCATTATCAGGTATCCTGGCAGACAGGATTTCTGCTGTAGACTGCCTCCTTCTGTGATGTATGTATGTTTTTTTTGGGGGGGGGGTGTTGGGCCACAGAGTGGGCAATTTCAAAAGTCTATATAAGGGCTTGCAAACTATTGTTCGGGGTTCTCCCTCCTACATGTGGTGAGTGGGGACCCTGTTACAACAGTTTAATAAAGATCAGGCTCACTAGCTGCTTTGCTTCTCAACATTGTCTGGTTGGCCTCTGTTGTTTTCTCCTATCGATAGAGAACGTACATACGGGCTCTTGAGTACCCCACATGTATATGTGTTGGGGTTGTTGCTATTGTTTTTGTTATTATGGTATGCATTTTTGTGTTTTTATATTGTAAACTGCCCTGTAATCTTTGGAGAAAGGGCCGTATAGAAATGTAAATAATAATAATAATAATAATAATAATAATAATAATAATAATAATAAAATATACACATTTTGCAAATTTGTTGCAAAGCCATGATGTGGGAGGTGAGAACTCTAGACAGATTTTATTTCTTAATTTACCACAGACTGTTAAACCAAAATGGAACTAGGATATGTTGCTAACTATTGAAAGGACCTAACAGAAGCAGAAGACATCAAGAAGAGGTAGCAAGAATACACAGAGGAATTATACCAGAAAGATATGGAGGTCTCATACACCCCAGGTAGTGTGGTTGCTGACCTTGAGCCAGACATCCTGGGGAGTGAAGTCAAATGGGCCTTAGAAAGCCTTGCTAACAACAACAACAACAACAACAACAACAACAACAACAATAATAATAATTTATTATTTTTACCCCGCCCATCTGGCCGGGTCTCCCCAGCCACTCTAGGCGGCTTCCAACAAATATTAAAATACATACACATGTCACAGATTAAAAACTTCCCTGAACAGGGCTGTCTTCAGGCATTTTCTAAATGTCAAATAGTTGTTAGTACCTTTGACTTCTGATGGGAGGGCGTTCCACAGGGCGGGCGCCACTACCGAGAAGGCCCTCTGCCTGGTTCCCTGTAGCTTTGCTTCTCGCAGTGAGGGAACCGCCAGAAGGCCCTCGGCGCTGGATCTCAGTGTCCGGGCTGAACGATGGGGGTGGAGACGCTCCTTCAGGTATACAGGACCGAGGCCGTTTAGGGCTTTAAAGGTCAGCACCAACACTTTGGATTGTGCTCGGAAACGTACTGGGAGCCAATGTAGATCTCTCAGGACCGGTGTTATATGGTCCCGGCGGCCACTCCCAGTCACCAGTCTAGCTGCCGCATTCTGGATTAATTGCAGTTTCCGGGTCACCTTCAAAGGTAGCCCCACGTAGAGCGCATTGCAGTAGTCCAAGCGGGAGATAACTAGAGCATGCACCACTCTGGCGAGACAGTCCGCGGGCAGGTAGGGTCTCAGCCTGCGCACCAGATGGAGCTGGTAGACAGCTGCCCTGGATACAGAATTAACCTGCGCCTCCATGGACAGCTGTGAGTCCAAAATGACTCCCAGGCTGCGCACCTGGTCCTTCAGGGGCACAGTTACCCCATTCAGGACCAGGGAATCCCCCACACCCGCTCGCACCCTGTCCCCCAAAAACAGTACTTCTGTCTTGTCAGGATTCAACCTCAATCTGTTAGCCGCCATCCATCCTCCAACCGCCTCCAGGCACTCACACAGGACTTTCACCGCCTTCACTGGTTCTGATTTGAAAGAGAGGTAGAACTGGGTGTCATCTGCATACTGATGAACACCCAGTCCAAACCCCCTGATGATCTCTCCCAGCGGCTGCATATAGATGTTAAAAAGCATGGGGGAGAGGACGGAACCCTGAGGCACCCCACAAGTGAGAGCCCAGGGGTCTGAACACTCATCCCCCACCACCACTTTCTGAACACGGCCCAGGAGGAAGGAGCGGAACCACTGTATAACAGTGCCCCCAGCTCCCAAACCCTCTAGACGGTCCAGAAGGATGTTATGGTCGATGGTGTCAAAGGCTGCTGAGAGATCCAGCAGAACTAGGAAACAGGTCTCACCTTTGTCCCTAGCCCGCCGAAGATCATCGACCAGTGCGACCAAGGCAGTTTCAGTCCCATGACGAGGTCTGAATCCCGATTGGAAGGGATCCAAATGGTCCGCTTCTTCCAGGCGTGCCTGGAGTTGTTCAGCAACCACTCGCTCAATCACCTTGCCCAAGAATGGAAGATTTGAGACTGGGCGATAGTTGGCCATATTGGCCACATCCAAAGATGGTTTTTTAAGAAGCGGTTTAATAACCGCCTCTTTTAGCGGGTCTGGGAAGGCTCCCTCATAGAGAGAGGCATTCACCACCCCGCAGAACCCATCGCCCAGCCCTTCCTGGCTAGCTTTTATAAGCCAGGATGGGCAAGGATCAAGGAGACAAGTGGTTGGTTTCACTTGTCCAAGCAGCCTGTCCACATCCTCGGAGGTAACAGATTGGAATTGGTCCCACACAACTGGACTAGACAGGACTCTAGCACTCTCCCGCCCCGGCCCTGCTCCCACAGTGGAGTCTACCTCCTTCCGAATCTGAGCGACTTTATCTGCAAAAAACTTTGCAAAAGCATTGCAGGAGATCTTGGGGTCCCTACCAGACCCCGGTGACGAAGGTGGTTCTGATAGAGTCCGAACCACCTGGAAGAGTCTCCTGCTGCTGTTTTCTGCAGATGCAATAGAAACGGCGAAGAAGGTCCTCTTCGCCATCGCCATTGCCACTTGGTAGGCTCGAAGTTGAGCTCTAGCCCGTGTCCGGTCTGATTCAGAATGAGTTTTCCGCCACCGGCGCTCTAGCCGTCTCAACGACTGTTTCATCACCCTCAGCTCCGGTGAAAACCATGGGGCTGTCCGGGCTCCATGCAATCGGAGAGGGCGCTTCGGAGCCAGACAGTCAATAGCCCTGGTTAACTCCGCATTCCAGTGGGCCACCAGGGCATCAGCTGAAAGGCCATCAACATGGGATAAAACATCCCCTACCACTCTCTGGAAACCATTTGGATCCATTAAGTGGCGGGGGCGGACCATCCGAATCGGTCCTACCTCCCGGCAGAGGGGAAGGGTCGCGGAGAAGTCTAGTTGCACCAGGAAGTGATCTGACCATGGCACTTCTTTTGTTTCGCTTTTACTTAGTGTCAGATCACCAACATCCGTAGAGGTAAACACCAGGTCTAAGGCATGTCCGCGGCTATGAGTTGGGCCAGACTTATTCAGGGACAGCCCCATGGAGGCCATGCTTTCCACGAAGTCCCGAGCTGCCCCTTGTAAGGTCGTGTCGGCGTGGATATTAAAATCTCCTAAGACAACCAAGCTAGATGTCTCCAGGAGCACATCTGCCACGACCTGAAGCAGCTCGGGCAGGGAATCCTTGGTGCAGCGGGGAGGTCGGTACACCAAAAGGAATCCTGTACTGCCCCTATTGCCCAACTTCCAGAACATGCACTCAGAAAACTGGGTCTTTCCAATAGGAAACAAGGCCAGTGGAAGTGATGATATTCCAGCTCAACTATTTAAAATTTTAAAAGATGCTGTTAAGGTGCTACACTCAATATGCCAGCAAGTTTGGAAAATTCAGCAGTGGCCAGAGGATTGGAGAAGATCAGTCTACATCCCAATCCCAAAGAAGGGCAGTGCCAAAGAATGCTCCAACTACCGCACAATTCCGCTCATTTCACACGCTAGCAAGGTTTTGCTAAAACTTCTACAAGGCAGGCTTAAGCGGTATGTGGACCGAGAACTCCCAGAAGTGCAAGCTGCATTTCGAAGGGGCAGAGGAACCAGAGACCAAATTGCAAACATGTGCTGGATTAAGGAGAAAGCTAGAGAGTTCCAGAAAAACATCTACTTCTGCTTCATTGACTACACAAAAGCCTTTGACTCTGTTGACCACAGCAAACAATGGCAAGTTCTTAAAGAAATGGGAGTGCCTGATCACCTCATCTGTCTCCTGAGAAATCTCTATGTGGGACAAGAAGCTACAGTTAGAACTGGATATGAAAAAACTGATTGGTTCAAAATTGGGAAAGGAGTACGACAAGGCTGTATATTGTCTCCCGGCTTATTTAACTTATATGCAGAATTCATCATGTGAAAGGCTGGACTGGATGAATCCCAAACCGGAATTAAGATTGCTGGAAGAAATATCAGCAACCTCAGATATGCTGAGAAGATATGCTGAGAAGAGAAGACTCCCTAGAAAAGACCCTGATGTTGGGAAAGATTGAGGGTACAAGGAGAAGGGGACGACAGAGGATGAGATGGTTGGACAGTGTTCTCGAAGCTATGAACATGAGTTTGGCCAAACTGTGAGAGGCAGTGAAGGATAGGCGTGCCTGGCGTGCTCTGGTCCATGGGGTCATGAAGAGTCGGACACGACTGAACGACTGAACAACAACAGATATGCTGATGACACAACCTTGATGGCAGAAAGTGAGGAGGAATTAAAGAGCCTTTTAATGAGGGTGAAAGAGGAGAGCGCAAAATATGGTCTGAAGCTCAACATCAAAAAAACTAAGATCATGGCCACTGGCCCCATCACCTCCTGGCAAACAGAAGGGGAAGAAATGGAGGCAGTGAGAGATTTTACTTTCTTGGGTTCCATGATCACTGCAGATGGTGACAGCAGTCACGAAATTAGAAGACGCCTGCTTCTTGGGAGAAAAGCAATGACAAAACTAGACAGCATCTTAAAAAGCAGAGACATCACCTTGCCAACAAAGGTCCGTATAGTTAAAGCTATGGTTTTCCCAGTAGTAATGTATGGAAGTGAGAGCTGGACCATAAAGAAGGCTGATAGCTGAAGACTGGATGCTTTTGAATTCTGGTGCTGGAGGAGACTCTTGAGAGTCCCATGGACTGCAAGAAGATCAAACCTCTCCATTCTGAAGGAAACCAGCCCTGAGTGCTCATTAGAAGGACAGATCCTGAAGTTGAGGCTCCAATACTTTGGCCACCTCATGAGCAGAGAAGACTCCCTAGAAAAGACCCTGATGTTGGGAAAGATGGAGGGCACAAGGAGAAGGGGTCGACAGAGGACGAGGTGGTTGGACAGTGTTCTCGAAGCTACCAACATGAGTCTGACCAAACTGCGAGAGGCAGTGGAGGATTGGCGTGCCTGGCGTGCTCTGGTTCATGGGGTCACGAAGAGTCGGACACGACGAAATGACTAAACAACAACAACCAAAAATCTGGAGGCTTGAAATTTATGCGGACGTGAGTTTTGGAGATGACACTACTGATAGTAAAAGCACTTCAGGTGTGTATATAACCAATGTCTATTGGATTGGTCTTATATAACCAATGTCTATTGGATTGGTCTTGCAGAAAGCAGACAACAGTGAGCCTGAGTTCATGTGAAGCCGAACTTAACACTCTAACACACTCAGTCATGAATATTGAATAGTTACTGCAATTGTATGAGGACATTAGAGTGCAAGTTTCTTGTCCTATACAAGTCTATCAGGACAACAAATCATGCATAACTTTGCTTCTTTCTGAGGGCTGCAAGAAAAAACCCGAAATACTTGCAGATTAAGGTTCATCATGCAAGAGATTACATCCAAAGAGGACGTATAAATGTGTTCGATATGCCAGGGGGGGAAACACCTGCTGATTTGTTTTCTAAAGTTGTTAACAAAGAACAAATGCAAAATACAAGTGCAAATTCTTACATGAATAACAACAGCTTGCAGATACGGTACTGTGCATCCCAAGGGAATACCGGTACATTATTTTGCATACCTCCAACTGTACATAGATATACATGTCATTTTCAATGCCAAACATGTCAGTTGCAATGTTATATAAGTTACTTCCATTTATACTCATATTGTACTACTTTGGCTATGTGGTTAATAAAATATTGAATTCTTGCATTGTGAAAAGTGAAAAACATGAATTGCAAAAAAACTATAGCTTACAGAACAAAACTGACTTCAGATTTGAAATCAGCATTGAAAGAATATATAAGAACAGTTGAAAAATCTCATGCAACAGAAAATGGAAAAAAATTGTTCCCCCGTGTCCATTAAATATTAAAAGCTTCCCTAAACATAATACTGTAATAACAACCATCCATTTTCAGTCCATTGAATTAGCAATTAAGCACTTCTGAAAAGGGAAATGGCATATCTTTGTATATTAGCATAGAAAGCATGCAAAAGAAAGTATTACTCATTCATGATGAGAATAGGATTTATTTATTTTGAGCTTCGCTTGGTTCCTCCTTGGTAGCCAGTGCGATGGTTTCAGCAGTGCTCAAACTCAGGACCCGCTGCCTTGAGGGACACCTAAGAGCAGTTTGGCAGGGGAAAGGTCTCCCTTGGGAGGTGGGGGACTCTCCTTCCTTGGAGGTTTCTAAGCAGAGATGCTTGAGCTGAGATTCCTGCCTTGCTGGGGGTTGGACTAGATGACCCTCGGGTCCCCTCCTCTCTCTCCACTCCTGAATCCGAGGAGGAGGTTCCTTGCCTCCTGCAAAGCCCTTTTCCCTGCAAGCTCTTCCTCCGGTTTCTGGCCAAGGGAGGGAGATGCTCAGAGTCCAGTCAAGAGCCTCACCCCCAAAAGGATATCTGGGCATTGGCGTAGCCCCCCTAAATGCATAAAAAAGAATAAAAAGCCGAGAGCTGGACGAGCTGGGCTTTGCAAGGGTTAAAGGGAACCGAGCTGCCTTCCTAGAGAGGACAGGAAGCAAGAGGGGGGGCCCAGGTCCTCCAGAGCCCAGGCCCCTCCCTCCCTCCCCAGTCCTTTCCTGCAAGGGCTGCATGGCTGTCCCCTCCTGGGATCTGGTGAGTCTCCTCTCTCTCTCTCTCTCTCTCTCTCTCTCTCTCTCTCTCTCTCTCTCTCTCTCTCTCTCTCTCTCCCCCCCCCCAGAGGGTGCAGTGGGGAGACGGTGGGGGTCCCAGGGCTGCAGCAGGGGGGGGAAGGATGCCTGGGGGGCCTGATCTGCTCATGCAGGGGGAGGAGAGGGTCCTGCCAGGGAGGGGTGAGGTCTGCAACGCTCTCCTTCCTGGAGATCAGAGGATCCCAAACTCATTTCTCCCTTCTTTCAACAGAGGAGTCCCTAGGACTTTAACTCTGTGTGACGTCGCTCAGCGTCATTGCACAACAGAGGAAACATGTGCAGATGGTTTTCCAAAGCTGGACGAGGAGGGGGACTAGCCCCCCCCCAAACCCCATGGGGAGTTAGGATGGAAATATGGGAGAGAAAGGCCATGAATAAAGAGAGGGATCCCAGCCCATAGTCTGGCTGCTGCATTGCAGACCAGTTTCCCAGTGTCTCCCAGGGCAGCTCCACACGGAGGCCACTGCAGCAATCCCCTCGCACCCAGAGCAGGGCATCCCAGGACCACATCCTCTCTGTCCCAAAGGGATTGTTGCTGGGAAACCAGCCGGAAATGGGCGCTGCTACTCACTGAGCCTCCAGGGACCTTGGCATCAATGGCTGTGTGTGTGTTAAGCTATCTAATAGAATAATAATAATACCGGGTACCTGCCTAAATTTTGAGGGAGATCCTCCAATAAATCTTTATGCTTCCCCCAGTTGCCTTCCGAATTTACTTTCTTCACTGTAGTGATTTTGATGGGTGACAGCCATCTGGGTGTTTTTGGTTCAAGAAGGTTCTTGTGTTTTTCCCAGACTCTCAAGAGGGATTTTCTAATAATATGGGTGTCAAACCCTTTATGCATCTTCACTTTATCTTCCCCCAAATAAGCATGCCATCCAAATTTATTTTCATGGCTCTCCAAATCTAAGAAATCATGATTTTCTAACATAATCCATTCCTTCAGCCACAAAAAACAAACAGCATCGTGATATAAATTTAGGTCCGGCAGGGCTAGTCCTCTATTTTTAGTATCAAATGATAGTTTGTATCATGGAATTAGAAATCCTTGCCTGTTTATAATTCCAAATAAATTTAGTAAGATCTTTTTTCCATTACTTGAAGTGTCCAGACCCTGTTCCCAAAATTGGCAGCATTTGAAATAAAAATAACATTTTGAGAAGGATATTCATTTTAATGGCCGCAATTTTCCCTAATAATGATAATTTTAATCTATTCCAAATATCCAATTCTTTTTTTATTTCATTCCATGTTTTTTATAGAATTAGCCTTAAATAAATTATTTGTATTATTAGTGATCCAAATGCCTAAATATTTGGTTTTATTCACTACTTTCAACCCTCCCTCCCTCTGTAATTGGTCAATTTCTTCCCCAGGTAAATTTTTAGTTAGCATATTAGATTTATTCTTGTTTAGATCAAATCCCGACAATTTCCCAAATTCTGTAATTCTTTTTAAAGCTTGGGGTATACTTTCCAATGGCTCCTCCACCGTGATTATAACATCGTCCGCAAACGCTTTAGTTTTATGAACGCTTTTGCCAATCCTGATTCCTTTAATTTTCCCATCATTTCTTATATTTTCCAATAAGAATTCCAAAATCAAAATAAATAACAGCGGAGATAGGGGACACCCCTGTCTGGTACCCCTATAAATTCCTAGCTCCTCAGATATATCATTATATATTATAAGTTTGGCTCTTTGCATTCTATCAATTGCATCTATACCATTAAATAATTAAATAATTCCCCCCCGAGCCCCTTCCCCACTCAAGCTAGTTTTCTCCTGCTCGCCCGTCCCCCGCCGCTGGGAGTCATGGCTCCGGTTGCAGAGGGATCCACTCGAGGGATCCCGCTGCCGTCCAATGTCTTCGCTCCATAAGACACACAAACATTTTCCCTTCATTCTTAGGAAGGAAAAAGTGCATCTTATGGAGTGAAAAATTCGGTACCTGGCCCTCAGAGCAAAGAAAAAGGGACCCCACCCCAGGAGTCTGTCTTGAGAGCGGCAGAGAGTCCAAGTGCAAGAAAAGGAGACAGAAGCAGGGGAGTGGAGGGTAGGGGTGGGGAGCAACTCCTGAGGACCCCCGGGTAAGGACCCCCACTAGAGCAAAGCATCCATTTTCCACAAGATACAAATGACTCCCTTGTCAGTCGGTTCTGACTTCATGCATTGACTTTAAGGCAGCAGAAACCAGGTTGATTAATCTCACAGAAATCCCACCAGTTGCATCCACATTTTGCATTGCTCAAAGTCTAGAGACTTATTTCTTCTCCTCTTCCTCCTCTTTCTTTTCAAAAAGATAGCTCATGGTCTGGGATGCGGTGCAGTCCAGCCCTGGTTCCCAGCAAGACTCATCCATGTTTGCTCAGGGAACCTTTTTCCTCTCCTGACCTACAAATTCTGTAATAAAACAATGTATTTGCATTGTAGGACTTGCTAGAGCTTTTTCATTAAGACGTACAGAACTCAGCAGAAGACCAAAGGGTTCCTTCCGATCTCTTAGAGGCTTCCTGAGAGCACAGATGGATGAGCGAGACTCAGCTGGCCCTGAAGCAGGAAGAGGCCATGCCAACCACACTGGGAGCAGTGGGGAATTCTGGGAAAACTCTGTGCAGAAGATCCTGGGTGAGGAGGACACCCTCCGCTCAGAGGTGCAGAGCCAGCAGTTGAGGCAGTTCTGCTGCCAGGAGGCCAAAGGACCCCGAGAGGTTTGCAGCCGACTCTACCACCTTGACCATCAGTGGCTAAAGCCAGAAAGGCACACGAAAGCTGAGATGCTGGACCTGGTGATCTTGGAGCAGTTCCTGGCTGTCCTTCCCCCGGAGATGGAGAGCTGGGTGAGGGAATGCGGAGCAGAGACCAGTTCCCAGGCGGTGGCCCTGGCCGAAGGTTTCCTACTGAGTCAGGCAGAGGAGAGAAAGCAGGTGAGGGAGACTTTCCTCTGGATACTCCCAAGGGGCTCCAAACAGGACAGAGAACATCCCATAATGGTCCATAATGGCCCATCCGTTTTCTGGGAAAGCATCCATGGAATGAGATCTCACACCCTTCAAGTCTTTGTCATTCTCTTTCCAATATTTCTCCTCATTCTCTGTTTTGAATCCTTGTTTCTTTTTCAGGGAAAGGATCATTTTGCAGAAACGGACCTGGATTCCTGTGAGGCAGAGAGGCCTCCGTTGGACACCAGAGAGAGGCCACTGGGTAAGGAGGAAGGTGGTTTTTCTCTTTGGTCTCATTCTGTTGGTTTTCCAACTCATCTGAGGGTTCTTTTCATCTTGTTTTGGGGGGGAGACAGTTGGGAACAAGGGTCCAGAGGAGGGGAGATGTATTTCTGCACAACTAACATATGAAATGGGCACAAACGTCCGAATGCTCTCAGCAGGTAAGTCTTTCTCAAAGGCCCATCTGTAGTTAGAGATGCCCTGTGTCACCTGTGAGAGAAGCAGGCACTCCTGGCGTCCTTTTTACCTTTTCTCTCTTGCAGGTGACAGAATGATGCCGGCAAGACCTCCTGCTCCATCTTTTCATGGGGGCAGAAGGGAAGCAGCGGCTGTGGAACCAGATCAGGTCAGGGGAAGCTGCCTTGTGGGGACAGAGGCCGAGGGATGGAGCAATGTCATGGACTGGTTGGGCACAGGGGAATGGTGGGAGGAAGCAGCCGGGGAACCAGGAAGGGAAGATGGCTCAGAGCCCAAGGAGTGGAGGTGGAAGAAGGATGGGTGGTCAGAGGGGGAAGAGGGAGAAGCCTGGGAAGAGGAGGTGTCAGAAGCTGAAGGGGTAACAGGGCTTAGTGAGCTGAGAGACTCTGTGGCAGAATGCAGTGCAGAATCAGAGGCAGAAGAGGGAGGCGAATGGGAGGAGGAAGGTTGAGAGGATGAGGTGAGTCAGGATAAGGCGGATCCACCACGGGCTCCCTCTCCTTCTGCCAGAAGCCACCCTCCCTGCTTGTCTCTCAGAGCCAGGAGACCCCTTGCACTGCTGAAATCTCTGCTAGATCATCCAAGACCAACCAAAATAGGTTTCTTTTATTTCTAGATTGATCACTGAATGCTAAAATTGGTTTCTAAGCAGTGGACAAACGAGAAGAAATAGTGGCCTGGATTCGCCTAACCACCACCAGCCGCTGCAAAATGGGGCCTATCCCCCCATTCCTCCCCCTCCCCATGCCCCCATGAAACCCTTGAATTTGGCTCTAGGGCATTGGGAGGGAACTCCCCAGAACAGCTCTCGAGGAGAGGAGAAAGTGGATCCTTCCATTGGGGAAACTGGAGTGCTTGCGTTGGCAGAATGACTTGAAAACCACCTATTAGGTGGAGTACCACCTATTTGCACAAAGACAAACACCCATAATTAAAAGGCAGAATAAATAAGCACCCATTAATAAAATGTGCAGCACAGCAATCCTATTGAAACAACACCACAATTTACAGGAAGGTAAGAACAGAGCATTGTGTAGCAGATCATATTTCTGCTCTCAGAGGAAGACATTTCCCTTTTTCTTTTAGAGTCCAGTGTGCTTTGAAGATGTCGCTGTTCGTTTCACGGATGAGGAGTGGGCGTTGCTGGATCCTGACCAGAGAGCTCTGCATAAGGATGTCATGGAGGAGAATTGTGGGATCGTGGCCTCTCTTGGTAAGGCTCCCTGTGGGATCATCATATCTGCCTGGAAATTCAAAAAATACCTCTATGTGACCAACCTCATATATTTTCACAGAGCTCAACAGCGCCCCCTATAACACCTGGGAACCTAACACCCCCAAAATAAACAGTAAATTACAGTTTTTTCTTTGAACAATCTTCCTCAAATAATTGCTTTTTCTACCACGATTGGGCTCTCAGATTCAGAATTGTTAGGAAAGATAAGTAGCTTCAGGTTTTCTGTTTTTGTTTTAGCTCCTGTCAGTCTTGGGTTGACCAAAGAGACGACTGACATGGGAGATGGAGGGGATGCCATGACTGGGCCAAACAAAATCCATCCCAGAGAAGAGCTAGGTTTATTGAATCTCAGGTAGTAGCAGTGGTGATGATGATGATGATGATGTTGTTGATGATGATGATAATACAGTGGTACCTCGGTTTACAAACTTAATAATAATAATAATAATAATAATAATAATAATAATAATAATAGTTCTTAAATCGAGGTACCACTGTAGTAATAATAATAATAATTTTTATTTATATCCTGCTCTTCTGGCTGGGTTGCCTCAGCCACTCTGGGCGGCTTCCAACACATATATAAAAATGAAACATAAATAATAATAATAATCTGATCCCATATAGATAGAACATTAACTTTAAAATGAACCAACTTATACTAGTGGCCAAAATTGTGGAAACCTTTTGTGAAAAGTGTGTTTCTGTTGTTTGATGGTTCATAACACCACTTTTGTGTGGAGTAATACCATAAACTTATATATCAATGCAAAGATAATTTAATGAAGAATGTAATGCAATAACTTTTATGAAGGAGTGTTTATTAGAACAGCAGTCATAAAGAAAAAATGTGAAACCTTTGGTAACCATTGATAACCTTTAGCTTTAATTATGCTCCATCTTTCCCAACACCAGGGTCTTTCCCAGGGAGTCTTCTCTTCTCATGAGGTGCCCAAAGTATTGGAGCCTCAGCTTCAGGATCTGTCCTTCCAGTGAGCACGCAGGGCTGATTTCTTTAAGAATGGATAGGTTTGATCTTCTTGCATTCCATGCAACTCTGAAGAGTCTCCTCCAGCACCATAATTCAAAAGCATCAATTCTTCGGTGATCAGCCTTCTTTATGGTCCAGCTCTCACTTCCGTAAATTACTACTGGAAAAACCATAGCTTTAACTATACGGACCTTTGTCGGCAAGGTGATGTCTAGATGAATTCTAACTTTTGGCCAGTCCTTGCACTCAACTTCATATTATATTGTGCCATGTCATCTTGTATACACCCAGATGATTTTCTTCTGTCATGTAGGGACAGTCTCTCCATTCTTCGATCGTCACTTGCCTTTGTGCACCTTTTCCTGCCTTTTCAGTCTGATTTTATAGAGACTGAGTCTCCTTATACCTCTTCAAAAATATAGAAAGGCCAGCTTTGGTTAAGTTTCCCCATCTTTCATCTAATTTCTTCATAACTGTAGCCTTGTTCACTTAATAGTACAATTTTACATCGCTTTCTGGGTGACCAATCAACTCTTTCTGCCATTTCTACAATTTTAATATGTTTTACAACCTCGCTAAATGAAAGAACACAAAAAAACCAACCAACTTGATACCATTCACATAACATACTGACAAAAGTCTACCTAAGCAAGTTGTGCTTCCTTTTTCTGGTTATTTGGCTATAACGTTTGATAGAATACGGGCAATTGAACAAACTTTAATGGATTGCATTCTTGATTAAATTATATTTCCGTTGATATATAATTTTATGATATTACTCCAAAAGAGGTGGTGTTATGAGCCATCAAACCTCTGAAATACACTTTCCCCCCAAAAGGCTTCCACAATTTTGACCACTACTGTATATCAAACAGAGCAACATTCAACAACTCATCAGAATCTAATAATAAATTTGTTGGTTAATGACAGAAAACACAGGTAATGGACACACACGGAACTCCCTTCAGTTCTTCTCCATTTGTTCCGGAGGCTCTAATCCCTTTTTGTCTCTTGCAGATTGTGATGAATTGGAAATCGAGAACAAAGGTGACCACGACAAAATCCCCAGAGAGGAGAAGCCACGTAAAAATTTGGAGTGTGGAGAAAGCTGCAGTCAGAGCTCCCATTCCACTTCCCATCAACAAAATCTCATTGGAAAGAAACTCTATCAGTGCATGGAATGTGGAAAGAGCTTCAGTCATAGCTCCTCTCTCACTAATCATCAGAGAATTCATACAGGGGAGAAACCCTATCAGTGTGTGGAATGTGGAAAGAGCTTCAGTCAGAGCGCCAATCTCACTTCCCATCAGAGAATTCATACAGGGGAGAAACCCTATCAGTGTATGGAATGTGGAAAGAGCTTCAGTCACAGACACCATCTCACTTCCCATCAAAGAATTCATGTAGGGGAGAAACCCTATCAGTGTGTGGAATGTGGAAAGAGCTTCTGTCGGAGCACTGTTCTCACTTCCCATCAAAGAATTCATACAGGGGAGAAACCCTATCAATGTGTGGAATGTGGAAAGAGCTTCTGTTGGAGCACTGATCTCACTTCCCATCAAAGAATTCATACTGGGGAGAAACCCTATCAATGTTTGGAATGTGGAAAGAGCTTCAGTCGCAGCCACAGTCTCACTTCCCATCAGAGAATTCATACAGGGGAGAAACCCTATCAGTGTGTGGAATGTGGAAAGAGCTTCAGTCGGAGCTCTCATCTCACTTCCCATCAAAGAATTCATACAGGAGAGAAACCCTATCATTGTGTGGAATGTGGAAAGAGCTTCATTCAGAGCTCCGATCTCACTTCCCATCAGAGAATTCATACAGGTGAGAAACCCTATCAGTGCATGGAATGTGGAAAGAGCTTTAGTCAGAATGGCCAACTCACTTACCATCAAAGAAGTCATACAGGGGAGAAACCCTATCAGTGCATGGAATGTGGAAAGAGCTTTAGTCAGAATGGCCAACTCACTTTCCATCAAAGAATTCATACAGGGGAGAAACCCTATCAGTGTGCGGAATGTGGAAAGAGCTTCACTCATAACTCCTCTCTAACTTCCCATAAGAGAATTCATACAGGGGAGAAACCCTATCAGTGTATGGAATGTGGAAAGAGCTTCAGTCAGAGCTCTCATCTCACTTCCCATCAAAGAATTCATACAGGAGAGAAACCCTATCAGTGTGTGGAATGTGGAAAGAGATTCAGTCGGAGTGACTCTCTCACTTACCATCAAAGAATTCATACAGGAGAGAAACCCTATCAGTGCATGGAATGTGGAAAGAGCTTTAGTCAGAATGGCCAACTCATTTACCATCAAAGAAGTCATACAGGGGAGAAACCCTAACAGTGTGCGGAATGTGGAAAGAGCTTCACTCATAACTCCTCTCTAACTTCCCATAAGAGAATTCATACAGGGGAGAAACCCTATCAGTGTGTGGAATGTGGAAAGAGATTCAGTCGGAGTGACTCTCTCACTTACCATCAAAGAATTCATACAGGAGAGAAACCCTATCAGTGCATGGAATGTGGAAAGAGCTTTAGTCAGAATGGCCAACTCATTTACCATCAAAGAAGTCATACAGGGGAGAAACCCTAACAGTGTGCGGAATGTGGAAAGAGCTTCACTCATAACTCCTCTCTAACTTCCCATAAGAGAATTCATACAGGGGAGAAACCCTATCAGTGTGTGGAATGTGGAAAGAGATTCAGTCGGAGTGACTCTCTCACTTACCATCAAAGAATTCATACAGGAGAGAAACCCTATCAGTGCATGGAATGTGGAAAGAGCTTTAGTCAGAATGGCCAACTCATTTACCATCAAAGAAGTCATACAGGGGAGAAACCCTAACAGTGTGCGGAATGTGGAAAGAGCTTCACTCATAACTCCTCTCTAACTTCCCATAAGAGAATTCATACAGGGGAGAAACCCTATCAGTGTGTGGAATGTGGAAAGAGATTCAGTCGGAGTGACTCTCTCACTTACCATCAAAGAATTCATACAGGAGAGAAACCCTATCAGTGCATGGAATTTGGAAAGAGCTTTAGTCAGAATGGCCAACTCATTTACCATCAAAGAAGTCATACAGGGGAGAAACCCTAACAGTGTGCGGAATGTGGAAAGAGCTTCACTCATAACTCCTCTCTAACTTCCCATAAGAGAATTCATACAGGGGAGAAACCCTATCAGTGCTTCGAATGTGGAAAGAGCTTCAGTCAGAGCTCCAAACTCACCTCTCATAAAAGAATCCATATAAAGGTCGGAAAAACCATTAAATAGCTTTAGGAGCCAGGCAAATCCGCACCTTTTTAACCAGGCCTTGGCTGATTGACATACAATCCACCAAAATGTGGTGTTTTGTGTTTTTAGGTTGTGTTTTTATTTGTAACCATCCCGAGACCTGTGGGTGTAGGGAATAGGATCCAACTCTTAAAGGCCTAGGGGTCTTTGCCCCCTCCAATAAATTTTTGTGCTTTTTTCCAAATGCAACCTTTTATTCTTCTGCAACTTGCCATACAATTTCTATTTCAATTTGACCTCTTAAAAAATAAAAGAAATAAACACACAAAGGTCATGAGGAAAACAAAATACAAGAAAATACAAACGTGGACAGGTCCCAATTTTTTGGGCCAAATGCAAAAGTTGCTTTAAAGCAGGGTTTCCCAAAGTTGCGTCCCCAGCAGCTCCCGGACTACAGTTCCCATCATCCCTCCCCATTGGTCCTGCTAGGTAGGGATGATGGGAGTAGTAGTCCAAAAACAGCTGGAGACCCAGGTAGAGGAGATGAAATGCTAGAAGTGTTCTCCGGGGCAAGAGGGGCTGCTGGGAAATTGAACTAGGGGCTCAAAATATGAGTTTTTTAAAAAGTTGCTGCCGTTATAGGCATTACCACTCAAATGGGGTGCATGCATCGTGATTGATTGTGGAAGGCGGGCCTTACCTGGCCCCCAACAATATTTTATTCAAGTCGGCACCATTGGGTCGGGTGGTTTACAAATTATTATTATTATTATTATTAAATAAATTTTATTGTTGCCGTTCACATTAACACACCATAAAGAAAAATAAATAAATTCCATCACCATAATCTAATATCCTTCCAAACATAAAATACATAAAATAAAAGTGGTCCTTTTCTATGTGCCAGACTTCCAGTCTATTCCTTATTGCAGATTCTACCGTGTTTCTCATAATATAAGACATGCCTAAAATATAGGGCATAGCAGGATTTTCAAGGGGTCAGAAAATATAAGGCATACCCCGAAAATAAGACGTACCGGGTGCCGGTAGTGATACCGGGTGCTGGGGCTGAGAGTCTGCTTTTACAAGCCTCGGGGGGGGGGGAGGGAGATGTTGCACGGAGCAGGGAAGGGGCGGCGGGTGGCGGCGGCAAAGGGGGGGGGACGAGCAGCCCCGTGCGCCCCTGTTCCCTGCTAGCTGCACTAAAAGAAAAGCGGCAGCCGCTTTCTTTCCGTGCAACTAACAGGGAGAATGGACGCACAGTCGGCGACGGGATCCCTCCACTACCGCTGCAGTCGTGAGCGGAAGATCCATGGCTCTCCTTTCCTCCCTCCTCCCCGGCTCAGCTCTGCTCCTGTAAAGCAAGGAAAGCAGGAGAGGAGCTGCTTGAGGAAACGGCTCCCGCTTTCCTTGGTTTCCATGGCTCCCGCTTTCCTTGGTTTACAGCGAGCTGAGCTGAGCCAGGGAGGAGGGAGGGAAGGAGAGCCATGGCAGGAAAGCAGGAGAGGAGCCGCTTACACAAGAGGAGGCTGCTGGGGTTCCTGTGTTGGGTCTGTCCAGGGTCTGTCAGTGCATTCAGGGGCACTGAGGGGGGTTCAGCCTTCGGTCCCCGGTTCTCTCTATAATTTGGTTCCCCCCTTTTCGCTACAGATGGCTTTTAATTTTGCTGAATTCCGACTACAGCTTGCATTAAGCCTCCCTAGCCCTTGGGTGGGTTGTTTGAGAGGGGTGGGTTGCTGCTTCCCCGCCTAGCAACTGATCTCGCTAATTAACAGCTAATCAGTTTTAACTCTCAGGCTACTGGCACAGCCATAAAACAAACAAGAGGTACTGGCAGCAACAGAATCAAAGCACAAGGGTAACTTTTACAGTAGAAAAGAGGTAGGGGCTAGGACCCAGACAAGCACTGTTCGCTATTGTTAGGTAGCCACGTGTACAAACAAAGTAGGCTGCAAGGAGGAACGTGTTTACACAGCAAATGGCGAATTCCTTGCAATCCAAGTCCTGCTCACGGTACTCAAATCTATCCTGCCTCAGAACAAGCAGCGGGAGGAAAAGGCTGCAAACTGTTAAATGAAAAAAAAAAAATACCCCAGGCACAGAGCAAACAAGTAAAATAGCAAGGGGAGGCAGGCATTCAAAGCCAGCAGGCGCTTTTAAACAGCTGCAGCAGCCTCAGCTAGCAAAGGTCCGTGAGCAGGGCACAGGAGGGCTTGAATGGGAAGGCTAAAATTTAAGCAACCAGCAGCAAAAAAACAACCACCTCAAGCTCTGAGCCACAAGCACAGTGAAAACCAGGAGGTAAAATAGGAAGGCTGTTGGGAATCTCAGCTGATCTGCTGGCTCTTGAGCACACAAGCTAAACAAACATACAGCCTCTGTCCCTCTCACTCTCACTCTGATATACTGGTAGTTTATTAAATAGTTTAGTACATTTGATTCAGAATATTTTTTTCCTGTTTTCCTCCTCTAAAAACTAAGTGCACATTATGGTAGGGTACATTTTATGGAGCGAAAAATACGGTAATAAAAAGACATCCCCCGAAAATAAGCCATACTGTGTTTTTTGGAGGATAAAAAGATTATAAGACGGTGTCTTATTTTAGGTGAAACACGGTATATTAATTGTTCACTGCCATTGCATAACGAGTTGTTCAATTTCAATACTCCTTAATACATTCATTGGTTTTACTACATTTTTAACACTGCTACTGAAATTATTCTAATGCTGAATATAAACTACGGTAATATTATTTTTCAAGTATATTTTAAAAACTTTCCATTTTGAGATAAATACCTGTTTTGGTTTATTTTTTATCTTTTCTGACATGCTATCTAATTTTGAATTATGGTGCTGGAGGAGAACTCTTGCTGCGACCGTAGCATATAAGAATATCTCTTTAGCCTTTTTAGGAATATCCGAGTCTGTGATTCCAAAAGGAAAGCTTCCGGTTTTCTATTAAAATATAGTTTTAACATATTTTCCAATTCTATGTGGATATCCTTCCAAAACACCTTGGTTTCTTTACACTGCCACCACATATGGAATAAAGTACCTGGCTTTTCTTTACAGCTCCAGCAATTATTGAGGACATTTTGGAACATCTTGGACAATTTCCAGGGGGTTAAATACCACCGATGCTGCATTTTAAGAATGCTCCCTCGGCCAATAAAGCGAGATGAGCGCAGCAACCCCAGAGTCGGTCACGACTGGACCTAATGGTCAGGGGTCCCTTTGCCTTTATGCTGCCTTTATCACTGAGTTCTCTGGGTACAGCTTACAGAAGTATTAAAAATACAGAATGCAAGATTGGCCAAGGTACATTTTCTTCCTCAACTATGGCTACATGTAAGATTTTAGCCATTTGTATTCGCCTTAATTGCTGGATGTTCTAAGCCGGAGGTCTCCAAACTATGGCCCAGGGGCCAGATACAGCCCGAGGGGCTATTTTATCCAGCCCCCGGCCACCCCCGCTGCCTGCTGCCACCGCCTGCTCTTACCGGCGCAGCACATTGTGGCTGCTCACTTCCGGGTCGGAGGAGCACCGGAAATAGCATGTGCGCATACGCACACGCTATTTACGGTGCACATCCGTGTCAGATCCATGTGCAGTCATGGGTTTATTGTTTTTCACATGACTGTGTATATATTTTCATTCCACAGAGTGGGAAGAGGGAAGTGACGGCAGTCAGGACTATTGTCCTTTGTTCTCTCTCTTGGCTGCCTGATGCTAGAGAGAGAGGAGCCATGATGTAGAGCTCTGTGTGTGTAGATATGTAATAAAGTAGTTTTAGCTACAATGCTGAGCTGCTGTGGTCTGTTACGCTGCTGTGCACATTCTGCTGGTCCCTAAGTGTGCTGGATGTCTGCCGACACCAGTCGCTGGGATGTTCGGGCTGAAGAAGCTGATAAGCTCCCGAACGATCCTCCTGGAAGGCGAGACCATGCCAGTTGGGCATGTGTCTTTGCTGTGTCTCTCCTCGTGAATAGAAACCGATCCATAAAATCAGGTTTTGGGCCCAGGGATCGGGACCACAGACCCAGTGCCAGCAAAAGCACCGGGAACTGATTTTGTCCCAGTTGGACTCTTCAGATTCAGCATGAAGCAAGTCTGCTGTTCTGAGAAGGAGCAACGGCTGCAAAAGACACTGTGAGTACACAGTACAGTAAAAGCTTCTGACAAGTATTGTATGATTTAATGACGAAATGATATAAAAGTTGGATTATATAAGAGACTGCAGATTTAATAGATAGGAGTTTTAATGATAGATGATATAGATTTAAGACTATCGTTTAAGGAAATAACAATAGTGTGAAATTTAAAGGATATTCAAAGATGTTAAGAGATTACTAAGATGATATTAAATGAAACGCAGCAGGGGGGACGGGAGGAAGTCATCCTAAAGATGTTACAAAATAAGGAGAGGGAAATATGATGCATGTTGTGTTTGTCTGTATGACCAAATATTAGAATTGATGTTAAGAAAATGATGATTTGTGTTTGTTTTGAAGTAATGTGTTTTTGTTTATGTTCTGAAAAACCCAATAAAAATCTTATAAAAAAAAAAAGTAAAAGTGAAAGTAGAAGTTGACGGAATTTCTTATCGTCCAGCTGGCAAGAAGCCTGCACAGAGATGCTGTGATATATGACTGTTTCTGAGAGTTTCCTAGCTCCTAATAATCTCTGGAAGAGATGAGCAGGAATGGATTATTTTCCCCCTTAGAATACATAGAGGGAAAAAGCAGAAGCAGGAGGTCCCTTCCCCTAAGGTCTGCATATGGGGGAGAAGAGTCATCTGCGATTGCCAGAGACTGTGTAGCTGTATTGAATTATTAGCTACAGGGGGAGGGGGTGTTTACCCCCCCCCGACGCTGCGAAAAGCAGCAGGCACAGACTTTATAGAAGACAAGGATTCTTCGGAACATTCCCTATGAGTTTGGGATTGCGGGGGAGAAGTGTTTTTGCCCCGAAAGCTGCAAGTGCAGTTTGATGCTGTGCCACAGTAGCTAAAGGCCACACAGTGTGTGTTCGGCAGGAATTTCAATCTGTGACACACGTCCCAAGATGGCGAAAAGCTGTCTAGGATGCCGGAGGAGTTCAGAGGTCTGGATATACCTGTTCTAAGGGTGAACTCTACAGAACGGAAGGGGTCTGACTTGTGACGTCATCCCAATCATCACTGCAACCAGCAGGTGGTGCTGCTGGACTCACAAGCGGTGGAACGTTTGTCCTATAAAACATTTGGACAGCAAAAAGCGGAGTTTCGAAATGAGACTTTTGCTAATTGCACCACAGGACCAATGGAACTGAAAAGCATTTTGTGTTGTTTCATGTGTTTTTCATTCCAGGTTCGCAGCGCAGCGTGCTGAGGATTTCTGGCCAATGCGGCGTGCTTGTTCTGATACAGAACACAACCACCCAGGAGAACTGAAATTGATTGTTGTGATATGCTACATGGGGATGGTGGGAAGGTTGCAGAGACATGAGATGTGTTTTATCTGTTAACCAAATTTTCCATGCAGGTTGTACGCATGAAGCTCCCAGATGCTGATGTCTGACACAAGAATGGTCAGATGTACCAATGGTCAGGCAAAAGGGGGAGGAAATAATGGTATCTCACAGAGATTGCCTCATTGTGATGATGATTGTCATCATGACAGTGACAAAGGCGACCCGGAAAAAGTCAAGATGCTAGTTGTCAGCCCTCTGGCTGTTGTTTCGAGTGAAGCATTCCAGCTGAGTCCGTCGCGTAAATCAATTAACGCTTTATTGGTCCTAATTACTTTACAACTCTCCACCGATGGTAAAACACATCCATCTCAATCAATGGAGATGTTCTGACTGCTTTAATCCGGTTTCTCCTGCTTTTTGCTGAAACACTCCCGGAAGGGAAACCAACCCCTCCCCTTCCTGTTTCTTGATGCGACGGTCTGGCTCTGGGATGCTACTGAAAGCCCCCTCCCCACCTCTTCTTCTCCTTCGCTGCTTTCACTTGAATCTGTCAGAAGAACCGGCGTGGGCTCATGGTACTGTCTCAGCGCGGGGGAGGGGACAGGGCTACCCAGTCCTCTGACATCCACTCCCCCCTCCAAGCCCCCTCCTCTTCCCACCACGAGGCGGGTGACTCCCTCTCTGTTGTGTCTCGCTCCTGATCTCTGTGAGCCTCCCCTTCGTTCACCGCCCCTCCCGTCCCCTCTTCAGGGGAGGTGACGAAACCAATGAAATCTGTATCTTCGTCATCCTGTGAGCCAAACACCCCTTCCCATCCCTCAAATCCTTCCGAGTGTTCTCCTGAGGACGACGAGTACTGCCCTCCCCCGGACTCTCTCTGGGGGGAAACTGGTGACTCTCTTCCTTCCCTCTCCTCATTGGACCTGAACCCCCAGAAATCTTCCTCATCGTCTTCCGTGGTGGCACACACCTCTTGCAGAAAGAGATCTGGGGGCACGGGCCTGTGAGGGAACAGGGTGTGGAATTCAGCTCTGAGATACTCTTCAGTTATCTGATTGGATGGTACCCACGTGTTGTCCTCTGGGTCAGCCCCTTCCCATGCCACCAAGTACTCCACCCTGTCCCCGTTCCACCTGGAGTTCAGGATCTCCATGGCCTTATTGCAGGCTCCCCTCTCCTCTACAATGGGCGGTGTGGGGGGCGTCCCACCCTCTCCGTGGAAGCGATGCCCCTCCCTGTATGGCGAGAGTAACGACCTGTGAAAGACCGGGTGAATCCTCATGGTATCTGGTAGCAACAGTTTAAAAGCCACCGGATTGACCTGCTCGATGACCTCATAGGGTCCCAGCTTCACCCTATCCCCCACCTGAATGACCTCGCCTTCCCTGCGTTGGGCATCTGCCGCCCTCTTGTAAGCCTCTGGCCCTTTCCAGGTTGCTCTGGAGCTGTTTGTGCACCGTTTGCATTTCCTCTGCAAAACTCTCCGCTGCTAGTACACTGGGCTCCCCCCCCCGGGAACGCTTTGGGATGGCGTCCGTAATTGGCCAAAAAGGGGGTCATCCCTGTGGACACATGGACAGAGTTGTTGAAAGCAAACTCTGCCAAACTCAAAAAATGCGCCCTATCATTCTGCCTCTGGTTGACGTAGCAGCGCAAATACTGCTGCAGAATGGCGTTGGCTCTTTCTGCTTGCCCATTGGTCTGGGGGTGCCTGGCTGTGGAGAAGCTCAGCTCCACCTGCAACAAGCTCATGAGCTTGCGCCAGAACCGCGAGGTAAATTGCCGGCCCCTGTCACTCAGAACCCTCGAAGGTACGCCGTGAAGGTGAAACACATGGTCTACAAAAAGTTTGGCCGTTTCCTCCGCAGACAACACCTTGGGGCAGGCTACAAAATGGCACATCTTGGTGAGCATGTCAACCACCACCAGCACTGCCGTCTTCCCCCTGGATATGGGCAGATCGGTGATGAAATCAATGCTCACCATTTCCCAGGGTCTGCTGGGGGTGGGCAAGGGCTGCAGCAAACCTGCTGGTGCTCTAGTGTCTCCCTAGCCCTTTGACAGGTGTCACAAGCTCTTACGTAGTCCTTGACGTCCTCCCGGACTCCCGGCCACCAGAAGTCACTGGTAACTAGGAGAAGAGTCTTCTGTTGTCCAAAGTGTCCTGTGGAAGGGTTGTCATGGAGTTGTTTGAGAACCTTGGCTCTCATCTGGTCCCCCGGGATGTACAAAGCCCCCTTATAAAACAAGAGCCCTCCCTTCTCCAAAAACCCTTCCTCCACCCCCTTCCCTTCCTTGAGATCTCGGAACTTCTGTTGCGCAAAGGGGTCTGCGCGGGTGAGTCTCAGCAGTAGCGAGGCTTGCTCCATGGTGCCTGCACACGCCCACTGCTGCGTGGAAAACGTGTCTCGCGGACGGCGGCTCCTCTTCTAGGTACTGCAGCTTCCGAGACAAAGCGTCAGCCCGCACATTCTGCTCACCAGGCACGTAGTGAACGCGGAAATTGAAGTCCGCGAAGAATTCTGCCCACCAGATCTGTCTCTGGTTGAGCACTCTGGCAGTTCTCCAGTACTCCAAGTTCTTATGGTCTGTGTGCACCTGGACTTGGTGCTGCGCCCCAATCAGAAAGTGGCGCCATTTCTTGAAGGCCGCCAAGATGGCCAACAGTTCCTTGTCCCAGATGGTGTAATTTTTCTCAGATTTGCTGAGCTTGCGCGAAAAGAAAGCGCATGGTCTCCAGTCCCCGTTAATGTCCTGTTGCAAAAGCACAACTTCCACTGCTCGATCTGATGCATCTGTCTCCAGCTTGATCTGCCTCTCCGGGTCGACATGCAGGAGGTTCTCCTCTGCGGCGAACGCTTCCTTCAGGGTCTCGAACACCCTCTGTGCTTCCGGTGTCCACGCAAATTTCTTCTTGCCACTCAAACAGTCCGTGATGGGTGCCGTTAGCTTGGCGAATCCCCTGATGAATTTGCGATAGAAGTTGGTGAAACCCAGAAACCTCTGTGCGTGCTTCTTGGTTCGGGGGCTCTTCCAGTCTAACACCGCTTTCACTTTCTCCCCGTCCATGGCTAGCCCTCTATCGGACACTCGGTAGCCGAGGAAATCCACCTGCTTCATGTGGAATTGGCACTTCTCCAACTTGGCGTACAGCTGGTGCTCTCTCAGTTTGTTCAGCACCTGCCTGACGTGCTGCTCGTGCTGGGCCTCGTCCTCCGAGAAGACGAGCAAGTCATCAAGGAAGCAGACCACATTCTTGTACAGCAGGGGTCCCAGCACGTGATGCATGAAGGACTGGAAGGCCGCGGATCCTCCTTGCAGGCCAAACGGCATGACAAGGTACTCAAACGCTCCCAGGGGGGTAAACATGGTCGTCTTCCACTCATCCCCCTCCCGCATCCGTATGAGGTTGTACGCCCCCCTGAGGTCTAGCTTGGTAAAGATCTTCCCTCTGCGCACCACCGCCAGCAGATCGTCGATCCTGGGCATGGGGAAGGCGATCGGTTGACTCACGCTGTTCAGGGCCCTGAAATCAACTATAAGCCTCTTTTGGGAGGTCCCCTTCTTGTCCACGAAGAACACCGGACTCCCTCGGGAACTCTTGGACTCTCTCAGAAAACCTCGCTGAAGGTTCTTGTCTATAAACTGTTTGAGCTCCTGCAGCTCTTGCTCGGACATGGAATAGAGTTTCCCTGCAGGCAACTGGGCCCCTGGCATCAAGTTGATCTGACAATCGAAGGGTCGATGTGGCGGGAGTTTGTCCGCTTCCTTCTCGCTGAAAACGTCACCGTAGTCCTCATATTGGGGTGGGATTCCCCTCGTGGTCTCCAATCGCACTGTCGCCGCCTGCGCGCTGCTGTCTGGGGTCCTCATGTCCTGCAGACAGTTCTCCACGCAGTGCCCCGATCCAAACGTGAGCAATCTTTGATGCCAAGCTACCACTGGGTCATGAAGGTCAAGCCAGCTCATTCCCAGGACGATGGGGCACCCTGCCAATTGGGTGACGTTGAACGCGATGACTTCAGAGTGCTTGGAGATGCGCATCCTCATGGGGGCGTTTGCTGCGCCACTTCTCCTCCCAACAGCTTCCTCCCATCAATTGTAGTGACCAGCAGCGGGA
This sequence comes from Darevskia armeniaca, assembly GCA_034641395.1. Lineage (NCBI taxonomy): Eukaryota > Metazoa > Chordata > Lepidosauria > Squamata > Lacertidae > Darevskia > Darevskia armeniaca. Next base: position 931,910 of record JAWWNF010000106.1, read on the forward strand.
AGTTGAGTGGCAGCAAGTGTAGCTGATGCTCCAACGCGAATTCTCTGCTCATAAAATTTGCGGAGGCTCCTGAGTCAAGTAACGCTTCAACCTCCAGGGGGTGTCCATTGGGGAGCTCCAGCACCACTCTTACCACGATTCCTACCTTGGGCGGGTGGGGGGGGAAATGGGGGTCTCCTGCTGGGCCTTCACTGCTTGCTCGCCCGGGTGCTTGGCTCTCCCGACATCTCTGCCACCCGGGCCCGTTCGTTTCCTGAATTCTGCCCACGCTGCTCTTCCTGATCTGCTGTTGACGCCCCCTTGGCTTGCCACACGCGCCGTTGTGGACAGAACTTGGCGAAATGCCCCGGGGCATCACATACGTAGCATTTTCTGGTTTCTTTCGCCCTTCTTCTTTCTGCTCCCTTGGCAGTGGCCCCCCCTGCCGGTTTGGCACGCACTGCCCCAATCTCCATGGGTTCCTCAGTAGAATTGGAGGAGGTGGCCCTGTCTGGTTGCCGCCTTGCTCCCTCCCAGGGTATTGATGTGTTGCAGCCCCTTCGGCTTTGGGGTACCTCCTCTCCCGGTTTCTATCTTCCGCTCTCATTCCAACAGCTAAAGCAGCCTCAGTCAATTCCTGCATGCTCCTTGTCCTGGGCCGCCTGCTGAGCTCATCCTTCACTTCAGGGTGCAAGCCTTCCTTGAAAAGGGTCTGCAAAAACTCGCTTTCCAATTCCCACTTCAATCTGTGTGTCAGCATTGCGAAACGTGCGTAATAATCGCGGACACTGCCTCCTCCCTGTCTGAGTCTCAGCAATTCTTTCCTAATTGCCTCTTCTTCTCCCTCATTGGCAAACATCCTGTCCATTGCACCCAGAAATTCCTTGAGGCTGCTCATCTCTCTCCCTCCAGCGGCCATGAGGGGTCTAGCCCAGTCCTTGGCCCCACCCTCCAAGTGCGCAATGATGAAAGCGATTTCCTCCTCCTCCTTGGAAAATTCCCCTTCCTGCATTTTCAAGCAGAACTCCACGTCTGTTCTAAATCCTGGATACTCTCTGGGGTCCCCTGAGAATTTTTTTATCAGTGTCTGTAACTTCCTCACCAAGGGAACTGCCCCCCTGATTGCCCCTGCAATCTGCGCTCTTCGAGACGTCCCTGTAATTCCCGAGCATGACTCCTAAGTTCCTCATGCCTCACTGACATTTCCTGCAACTCCAGGGTTAATTTGTGCACTTGCGCCTGCATTTCTTGCCTGCATTTGGTCACCTGCTCCTGCGCTTGTCTCTCTAAATCAACACTAACCTGCCGAATTCTGGTTTCCACGGCAGCCGCCACCCTGGCTTCCTCATCCGTCATTTTTTTTGCTGCTTCTGCTCACCGGGCGGCTTGCCAACAGGACGTATCGGTTGCAGTGGGGGTTCTCCTTCTCTGGAATGCCCAGCAAACGCTGTATCTTTTGTTGAGTCAGAACATGCTGTCAGCCCTCTGGCTGTTGTTTCGAGTGAAGCATTCCAGCTGAGTCCGTCGCGTAAACCAATTAACGCTTTATTGGTCCTAATTACTTTACAACTCTCCGCTGATGGTAAAACACATCCATCTCAATCAATGGAGATGTTCTGACTGCTTTAATCCGGTTTCTCCCACCTTTTGCTGAAACACTCCCGGAAGGGAAACCAACCCCTCCCCTTCCTGTTTCTTGATGCGACGGTCTGGCTCTGGGATGCTACTGAAAGCCCCCTCCCCACCTCTTCTTCTCCTTCGCTGCTTTCACTTGAATCTGTCAGAAGAACCGGCGTGGGCTCACGGTACTGTCTCAGCGCGGGGGAGGGGACAGGGCTACCCAGTCCTCTGACACTAGTGATTGGCTCTGACATGTGGGTTCCAAAGTCACAGAGCGATATGCTCAGCAAACCTAGTTTGCAAATTTTTCCCAAAAAGTCAGACAAAGTTTCTGATGGGAACTGTGATAAGACAAACCCGGAAAATGCCATGACACCAATGGTTGGGTCTGACATGTGGGTTTAAATGTCACAAAGCAGGAGGCAAAATTCTTCCTGTGGTATAGAGGCATGTACAGAGTGCTAAAGCCTCATACCGAGCTGATTTTGCTCACAAGAGTGCAGTGCAGAGTGGGGAGGAACTCTGTGTGTTTTTCTCAAAACCCATTTCTGAAGACTTAGAAACGAAGTGTTGCTGTTATATACAGCCAGGTGCACTCAGGTAATTTCCACTGATACAGTGATGGAGAAGCTTCACGTAGGCGACTCACAAGTGGCTTCAAAGTGTGAAAGATTCACCATGTATGCTCCAGAGTTTGCTAACATAGCTATTCCAGATTTCACTGTGGTAAGCGGTTTGACACCAGTCTTGGACCTGAAGTCCAGAAAAGGGTACAGAGTTTGTCCATGTGTGACGAAAACCATGCCCAAAGGCTGTAAGGGTAGACACTATTTCCTTAGAGAAGGAAGCTGGACCAAGTCCAGAGGCCATGTGTGCCAACACTGATTCCTCAGAGAGTAACAAGGCTAGGGTTCAATTCCCACAAAGCCAAATGTCAAGTTTCCTGATAGTCCGAAAGGGTTTGACACCAAGACTAGTCAGATGCGCAAGATGGTAAGGCCCAAGGCCAATCCAGTTGCAGATAGTTCCAAAGGTGGTACGGATAATACAGATGTCTGTATGCCATGTTGTAGTTACACTGATGTCAGGTGACTGCAGCACAGTGCATGAATCGGGGGAGGATGTTATAATATTCATTCCCTGTGTGCAGTCATGGGTTTATTGTTTTTCACATGACTATGTATATGTTTTCATTCCACAGAGTGGGAAGAGGGAAGTGACGGCAGACAGGAAGTATTGTTTTGCTGTATCCTCACCAGTAGGACTATTGTCCTTTGTTCTCTCTCTTGGCTGCCTGATGCTAGAGAGAGAGGAGCCATGATGTAGAGCTCCGTGTGTGTACATATGTAATAAAGTAGTTTTAGCTTACATCTTCTCTTGAGATGTTGCATGTTCGAAGTCCCGATGAGGAAGAGGGTGGAATGGCTGCTCACCTGTGACTTTGAGTAACTACAGGTAAGGCCACACCCACCTCTGGTCACACAGAGGAAGTGGTCTCAGTCCAGGTACAGGAAACTCTAATTGGAGGACTGAGACCCCTTGTGTACATTCTAGGAATGTTGTGATTGGCTGCACCAGTGTTATTCATCCCACAATTTCAACTTTAACCATTTCAAAACATTAAAATAAAAAGGTTCTTTCAAACCTTCGGACCTCCTTCCCTCCTTCCATGGGTTCCATTTGCAAATAAAATATATATTTTTCTTTTTCTGCATCTTTTACTGTTATCTATCTGTTATATATTCATAGTTTCCAAAGTTCATTTCACATTACAAGCGTCATTGTATTCCTGCCAATGATTTTAACTGTTGGCTATTATTATTATTGATTAGATTTTTTTTAAACGTTGTTGTTGTTGTTTAAATTTATCAATATTTATTGTAATTGTTGAGAATGAATTTCAGTTTAGTTATTCTTTCCTAATAATTTGAGAGTTAATTTTATTGTGTATCAATGTGAGAGCCATCATCGAATATCTCAAGGGCTGTCACATGGAAGAGGGAGCACGCTTGTTCTCTCCTGCTCTGGAGGGTAGGACTTGAACTCATGGCCTCAAGTTACAAGAAATGAGATTACAACTAAACATCAGGAAGAACTTTCTGACAGCAAGAGCTGTTTAACAGCGGAACAGTCTCCCTTGGAAGGTGATGGACGTCTTCCTGGGAGGTTTTTAAGCAAAGCTGGGATGGCTTAAGCTGTCATGGAGGCTTCAGCTGAGATTCCTGCATTGCAGGGGGTTGGACTACATGACCCTCAGGGGTCCCTTTCCACCTCTATAATTCAATACTTTTATGATTATTTTCTAAGTGATTACTGAATATTACTTTATTTGATATAAGTTGTTTATTTTGTTCTGTGAACCGCCCTGAGACCTCTGGGTATAGGGCCGTATATAAATTCAGGAAATAATAATAATAATAATAATAATAGGCCATAGTTTTCATTGTTCAACTTCTGAAATGTTCAAAAACTGAAGCAGGCATTTCTGGAAGCATTTAAATAATAATAATAATAATAATAATAATAATAATAATAATAAGGCATAGTTTTCATTGTTCGACTTCCGAAATGCTCGAAAACTGAAGCAGGCATTTCTGGAAGCATTTATATCTGGAAAACTCAATACGGAAGCCTCATGGCATGTTCGGCTTCCGAAAAGCGTTCGAAAACCGAAGCAGTTACTTCTGCGATTTTGGCATCCGAAAGCCAAAATGTTCGAAAACTGAGCTTCCACTGTAACGTTTTTTGTATTGGATCATACTGAGGTGTGAGCTTCAGTGTATATTTTGTGGCTTCTTCCGCTTGCAGCTACAGTATACAGCAATATGGAAAGGAGGTATACAATGGAAAAATGATGGTGACGGTTGAAAACGGAGCTACCTTTCACTTTAAAAACCAGCCGCTCATTTCTGCTTTGACGGGTTCTTACCAGTTTTGCGGTCAGCTCACATTCCTGCACCTGTGAACCTGCTGGCCTCACTAATAATGGCCCTGGCAAAAATCCCACCGCAAGCGCATGTGTGTGTTTGTGGAGGGAGAGGAGCTGGGGGGAGCTGCCTTGTGCAAGTGGAAATATTTGCACCGATGGATCCCCAACAACAAACTTTTCACAGTCAGGAAACCAATGGGGGAAATGTACCAAATGGTGTGGGATGGACAGTCAGTCAAGCTAATATGCACTGGATCTCCCTGAGTCGGTATTTATTTAAAACATTGGTATGCTGCCTTTATCATTGAGTTTTCTGGGTACAGCTTACAGAAATATTAAAAATACAGAATGCAAGATCAGCCAAGGTACATTTTTGGTTGTCCAGAGGAGGGCAACCAAAATGGTCAAAGGCGTGGAAATGATGCCTTATGAGGAACGGCTTAGGGAGCTGGGTATGTTTAGCCTGGAGAAGAGAAGGTTAAGGGGTGATATGATAGCCATGTTCAAATATATAAAAGGATGTCATATAGAGGAGGGAGAAAGGTTGTTTTCTGCTGCTCCAGAGAAGCGGACACGGAGCAATGGATTCAAACTACAAGAAAGAAGATGCCACCTAAACATTAGGAAGAACTTCCTGACAGTAAGAGCTGTTCGACAGTGGAATTTGCTGCCAAGGAGTGTGGTGGTGTCTCCTTCTTTGGAGGTCTTTAAGCAGAGGCTTGACAGCCACCTGTCAGGAAGGCTTTGATGGTGTTTCCTGCTTGGCAGGGGGTTGGACTGGATGGCCCTTGTGGTCTCTTCCAACTCTATGATTCTATGATTTTCTTCCTCAACTATTGCTACATGTAAGATTTTAGCCATTTGTACTCCCCTTAATTGCTGGAAGTTCTAAGCGGTATACATAAAATATTCCAAAAAGCATACGTTGGATTAAATCCCCAAAACATTGCAGAATTGTTGGAAGGGACCCCTGAGGGTCATCCTGTCTAACCCCTCGCAATGCAGGAATCACAGATTGAGAATCCCTGGCAAGATGCCTTCCGGGTTAGGCGCTCCGAGCTCCTCGGCTCAGTAAAGGGGGGGACTGCACCAGCACTGCGGACCCCTATTCAAGCCCCGGGAAGAGCGTCCCGGGGACATGGTGATCCGGCAGAGGCTCTTAACGTCTCCCCGGCTCCTAGGCGAGCTCTAAAAAGAGCCGCTGAATGCGAGCTGGGTTGAGACGGAGCCCATTGGGTCCATCGTCTGTCTTTGCTGGGTGATGCTGCCTGAACTGGCCGCTCGTAGCGCTTAATCTCTTCGTAAAAAAGGATTTGAAACATCGGAATCGTGAGTAAAAGGACAATTTGGATTAATTGGATTTGGCAAGGGACTCTGAAAACGGAGGTCGGTCCCTAGCTTTTGTAGCAGAAGGAAGCAGTAGACATAGTAACCAAAGCTGCTGCCAAAGAAACTTTTGTGACAGTTTGGTTGAAACTAACTGTAAAAAGTTCGGATTGGAAAGAAAATTACCCCTTTTTCCCGGGGTTTGGGAATTTTCAGCAGGGAACATATGATATGGATTCTGGATTAAATGGCGGATTGCTGTGAGTATTGAGGTTGTTTTTCGACCTTGAAAATGGAGGAGGAGGAGGACTTTGAGAGGAAAGTGCTTGACCTGCTGTGGGAACTGCAACAATCCATCAAAGCGCAAAGCCTGGCTCTGTGCCGGGCGCAAAAGGATAACAACACGCCAGCCCCACAAGAAGATATCTTGGAGGATTGTTGGAAAGGAGGAATCGCCACCACTGACATTGACTCATGTCAAAATCAGGAAGAAAAAGAACTACCAGTCGATTCAAAAGACCAACCCTGCAGAGAGGGCACGACAGAGATGAAAAAGAAACCACACATCATTCAGAAGGATAAGAAGGAAAAAATGGACAGGAAATCACAGAAGAAGAGAAAAGATGCACAGACTGCAAAACCTGTCCTGATGAAGGAGGAAGTAAGGAAGAACAACTTACTGCAGGAAAAGAAAGGAAACTATGACGGGACTATCACTCTTATTGACTGCTGGATTTGGAGTAGCACGAGGGTGGGGGTAGGTTGAAAAAGACTTAATGTAATATGGTTGACTCTCTGGGATTAAGATTTATGTATGGACTGGGATACTGGCATTTAGGATTATATGCTGATTGTTTCGGAACCACTGGGAGGGAGGGGTGTAGAAAGCAGGAAATTTGGACAAGGCCTTAGGGGAAGATCAAAGTACTATGAGGCTGAGGTTTGAAAAAAAAAAGAGATAGTTTAAGTAATATGAATCTTATTATTTTTAATTAGTGTATGTTCGACAATTAAATTACTGTGTATTTAGAGATATGAAAACTGTTAGAGAGGGAAGACATTGAATACAAAAGAAAGGGATTCGAGGAAGTCAATTGAAATAATAAATGTTGAAGGAATGAATGCCTGGCCCGGGAATAGGGTCAGGCCTAAGCAATGAAATTAAAATGTTTGAAAGGTTAAACGTACAATGATATGGATGACCCCTTTGAGAGAGAGGGATATAAGAAGCTTCCCACAGTGAGAGGGGGGAAGCATGGAAATTTAACCGTTATGTTGTGTGCTTACAAAAATTATAAAAAGCAATAAAATTTTTGGGGGAAAAAAGAGAGAGAGAATCCCTGGCAAGCGGCCATCCAGTAGCGGCTCACAGGGCCGGCGTGTCCATTTAGGCGAACTAGGCAGTTGCCTAGAGCGCCAAAATGGAGGGGGCACTGGCCAGCCTGCCCCCCGCCCCCGCCCCAACCAGTGGCGGAGCGAGCAGGTTGGGGCGAAAACCGCGTCAGGGGCGCCAAAATGGAGGGGGCGCTGGCCAGCCTGCCCCTCGCCCCCCCCGCCGCCCGGTGCCGCCCCAACCAGTGGTGAAAATCGTGGTGGCGCGGGGTGCCCGGCGGGCAGGGGGCGGGGCACCGTACGTCATGCGCAATGATGTCACGTGCCCTGCCCCCTCGCCTAGGGCGCCAAAACCCCTAGCACGGGTCCTGGCGGCTCATTTAGTGCTTTTCGCCTTGAAAGGCCTAAGGAGAGGGGTGCCGGATCTCCTGAAGAGCTTCCGGAGGCTCTCTCTGATCTCCTTGGTCCTCACCCCGTAGATAACAGGGTGGACAGCCCAGGAGAATAGCAGGTAGACTGCGCTGATCAGGTTGTGGACGTCTTGGGAGGCCGACTTGGCCAGGCGGAAGACGATGGAGGAGGAGAGGCGGGAGGAGTAGCTGACAAAGATGACGATCAGGTGTGTCCCGCAGGTGTGGAAGGCCTTGTGGCGGACGTTGCCGGAAGCAATCTTCAGCGCTGTGCGGACGATTTTGCTGTAGGAAGCCAGGAGGATGCTTGAGTCCAGGATGATGTCGACGCACCGCACCGCCATCCTCACCGCCTTGTTGATGGAGATGTCGCCGCAGGACAAGCTCATCAGGGCCATGTGCTCACAGGCGAAGTGGCCGATGACGTCCGAGCGGCACAAGCTCACCCGGGAAGCCAGGATCACTATGGGGCCAATGGCGAAAAGGCTATGCAACACGGAGGCGAGAGTGAGCAGAGCCAGCAGCCGGACGGTCATGATGTCCGCGTAGTGCAACGGGTGGCAGATGGCCACATACCGGTCGAGACACTGCAGTCCAGGACGGTCGTGAAGTACAGGAAGAACATTTGCACGAGGCATTCGGCCAGCGAGATGCGGTTGGTGCGGAGAAGGAAGCTGAGGAGCATCTTGGGGAGGATGGTGGCCGTCCCACAAACGTTGACCGCCAGCAGCAAGGCGATGAGCAGGCACATGGGCGAGTGGAGGCTCTCCTCCGCCTTCACTGTGTAGATCAGGGCGGAGTTGGCCGCCAGGATGACCACAAAGAGGCAGAAGAAAGGGATCGCAAGCAGCTGCCTGGAGTCCTGGAGGCCGGGGAAGGGAAGCAGGACGAATTCTGTGTAGGAGATGTTGACAGCTCCACTCGGGGTCTCCACGCCCATTTTCTGGTGGGTGGGTGCAGTTCTTGCCCAATTCTCAAACGCAACTGGGGCCTGGGAAGGTGGAAGAAGAGGGATTTCTTATTTGTCGGCCCTGGTGCTTAGCTAAAGATATAGTTTACAGCAGCATTTGCCCACCTGGTGGACATCAGATGCATTGGACTACAACTCCCATCAGCCCATCAGTGCTGGCAAGGAATGACGCTGGCTTACTAAGCAGCACATGTGAGAAGGATCCAGGGGTCTTGGTGGACCATAAGCTGAACATGAGTCCACACTGTGATGCAGCAGGAAAAAAAGCGAGTGCTATTCTAGGCTGCATCAACAGAAGTCTATTGTCCAGCTCAAGGGAAGTCATAGTCCCACTCTATTCTGCCATGGGCAGACCACACCTGGAGTCCTGTGTCCAGTTCTGGGCGCCACAATTTAAGAAGGATGTTGACAAGCTGGAAGGTGGGCAGAGGAGGGCAACCAAGAGGATCCAGGGTCTGGAAATCAAACCCTGGTTCAGTGCTGGAGCCTCAGGAATCTCTCACTTCTTGGAGATGGGGTGACATGTAACAAAATGCAGGTGGTACCCGGCTGTTGCTGTTGGGATCCTTGCCTAGGCAGGAAGTGCTGGAGGGGATCCCTATGGCCCCACCGGAAAAGAAGATGGAGATCGTGGAAGACCAACCTTACCTGGGATCTGATGACTAGTTTTCTCCTGCTCTGGAGGGTAGGACTCGAACTAACGGCTTCAAGTTACAAGAAAGGAGATTCCGAAAAACTTTATGGCAGTAAGAGCCGTTTGACAGGAAAACAGTCTCCCTTGGGAGGTTGTGGACTCTCCTTCCTTGGAGGTTTTTAAGCAGAGGTTGGATGGGCACCTGTCCTGGATGCTGTAGCTGAGATTCCTGCATTGCAGGGGGTTGGACTAGATGGCCCTTGTGTAGGGGAAACACGGAAGACCATTGTAATTTCGAGGAGTTAGATGACATGTCTCTTTCCCTTTTACATCCCCGGTTTAAGGTTTGCTGATTCATGATGGTATACTTTGTTTTCCACACACCTGTGTCAGGAGTTTCCTGTGTCCCCTGTGTTCTAAGTGCTGATTGGCTAGTGGGGAGGCTACCCAGTTGCAGTGAATTGGGTTGGAGACTCTCAGCTGCTCCGCATTAGTCGCACCTGGTGTCCCAGGCTGACCATGAGTGATGCCTGCTAACCAGGTGCAATCAATCAAATCAAGGTTGGCTATAAGAGCTGTAGGCTGGAGGGGCTCAGAGAGCTTCTTCACAGATCAAGGTACCAGATACGGTGAGACTGTCGGCTGGGGTCTCTCTCACTGCTCTACCTGAAGGGGAGATGGTGTGTGACTCCTGCCTGGTATGCTCTAATTGGTGTTTCGTATGCCTGCTGCTATCTGTTACCCTTACGCAAATAAAGCATGGCTTTTTCTTCATCCACTGGCGTGCTTATTGGCTCCAGATCCAGAAAGAACCCTGCCCTTGGCGGAACACCTTGGAGTCCCTTCCTACTCTACGATTCTATGATTCTTAGACCAGCAGCAAGATGACTGGACATATCATATGAAATGGAGAAGGAGGAAAACGTTTGGCATTCTGATGTGGATCAAGGCAGTGAGAAGTGTCGTCACCTGAACCATAACTGGACCTGAACGCTCGGGGGGCCAAGCTGTGCATGACATTCACATGTTTAGCTTCAGGGTGCTATATTCCCCCACCCCAAAAAATACCCCCAAATAGCTAGTATGGGATACTCTATGGGTTTGGGTTCTAAGACCTTGCTGAATCAGCCGCAGGAGAGGAGCAGGCAGAGGGCCTTCTCAGTGGTGGCTCCCGCCCTGTGGAACGCAAAGCAGGCTGACCCTTTATTTCCATCTTCCTGCTTTGCTTTGCTCCTGCTCCCTCTTGAAGGGAGAGGAGAAACACCCGACCAGCCCTGGAGGACCCTGAGGCCGCCCAGCACTGATTTGCAACAGCTGTCCTTTGCACCAGATCTCTGGGCGGGGAGATTAAAGCAGGGGGGACGACGACTGTTGCTTTGATGTGAATGATTTTTGGACTAGGGGTTGTCAATATTTTATTTTTGTTTATTTGTTCATTACTAGGCCTGAGTATTGCTATGTTTATTATATGTGTATGTTTTTAAAATGGTTGTTAAATGAAATACTAATGTGTCATATGACACACACCCCTTTGTCGTAATATGCATTCTATATCTTTAATAGAATTGCTTCGGGTACCTGGTCTAATAAATGAGATGAACCAGGCCAGTGTCCCATCCAGGCCAGCCTCCTGTTCTCACAGCGACTGGTCAGATGCCCCAAAGGCAAACCCACAAGCGATGGAGGGCAGAATATAGCCATCCTGGCTACTACTACTAGTAGTAATTTTATTATTTATACCCCACCCATAAGGCTGGGCCGCCCTAGTCACTCTGGGTGGCTTCCAGCAGTAGGGCTGCCATGATTCAAAAAGGAAAAAGCCGGACCTTTTTAATGAGATTCCACCCAAAGTTTGGGAGAGAAATCAGTTGCTGGTGCTACGTGCGCCGCCAAAACCGCCGCCATCTCCAGTGGCAATTTTTTTTAAGGGACTTCTCCCAAGATTGTTTAAAATCCCCCAGGATGCAACAAATTGGCCCCGAATCCTGAATTTGTCCAGGTTTCCCCTGCTATATGGTAACCCTATCCAACACATATAAAACATCAAGAAACATCAAACATTTAAAAACCTCCCAATACAGGGCTGCCTTCAGATGTCTTCTAAAAGTCAGATAGTTGTTTATTTCCTTGACATCTGATGGGAGGGCGTTCCACAGGACAGGCACCACTACCAAGAAGGCCCTCTGCCTGGTTCCCTGCAACCTCACTTCTCGCAGGGAGGGAACCACCAGAAGGCCCTCGGAGCAGGACCTGTGTGTCCAGGCTGAACTATGGGGGTGGAGACGCTCCTTCAGGTATACTGGACCGAGGCCGTTTAGGGCTATCAAGGTCAGCACCAACACTTTGAATTGTGCTCGGAAATGTACCGGGAGATAGTGGTCCTCACTTCACCCAGGAAGACTGGGATTGTGGCATGGAAGAGGGGGGCTTTAACTCTATGTTCCTCTCACAGCTCTGATCAGAAGTGGATGCCCCCTGCTTGCTTTTTCGTGCTGATGCCCAAACAGTAAAGGTAAAGGTAAAGGGACCCCTGACCGTTAAGTCCAGTCGTGGATGATTCTGGGGTTGCAGCGCTCATCTCGCTTTTCTGGCCGAGGGAGCCAAGGTTTGTCTGCAGACAGTTTTTCCGGGTCATGTGGCCAGCATGACTAAACCGCTTCTGGCGAACCAGAGCAGCACACGGAAACGCCGTTTACCTTCCTACCAGAGCAGTACCTATTTATCTACTTGCACTTTGACGTGCTTTTGAACTGCTAGGTTGGCAGGAGCAGGGACCGAGCAATGGGAGCTCACCCCGTCGCGGGGATTCAAACCGCCGACCTTCTGATCAGCAAGCCCTAGGCTCTGTGGTTTAGACCACTGCGCCACCCGCGTCCAAACAGTACTGATTCCCAAACAGTACTTGATGCAGATGTTTTGTTTTTGTTTTTTTAAATGCTTTTTATTGGTTTTCTTGTTACATTGCATTACATACATACTTTACATCCTAATTTCTCAATCGAGATGTGACTTCCTTCCCTCCCTTCAATAGTTTTCTTATCGTAGTCGATTTTGGCGTTTTACTAGTTTTTTTTTACCCCTGATCCCTTTTTCTGAATTTCCCCTTCCCACCTTTTGATCAGGCGTTATTTATCACACGCAACATAGGAATTACAAAAGTCCTGTCAGTGTTTTTAGACTTGTACAGTTTTCTTTTAAGTAATCTATAAAATTACTCCACTCTTTTACGAACCTCTGGTTGTCTTGGTTTCTAACCTTACCCGTCATCTTTGCCAACTCGGCATAGTCTACCATTTTTTGCTACCAGTCTCCTACTGTCAGCACCTCTTGTGTTTTCCACTTTTGGGCGATCAGCAGTCTGGCTGCGGCGGTCGCGTACAGAAATAACCTCTGGTCTGACCTTTTGATTTCCTCTCCCATCAGTCCTATCAAAAACGCCTCCGGTTTCTTGGGAAATGTATATTTGAACATCTTCTTTAGTTCATTGTAGATTGTTTCCCAGAACACCCTGATTTTATCACACGTCCACCACATGTGAAAAAATTCCCCATCTCTCTCCTTACATCTCCAACATAGCTTGTTTTTTGTCCTATACATCTTTGCAATTTTAACTGGTGTTAAGTACCAAAGATACATCATCTTCATTACATTCTCCTTTAGAATGGTACATGCCGTAAATTTCAGATTCTGATTCCATAATTTTATCCATGTATCTAATTCAATACTATATCTGAAATCTATAGCCCATTTTATCATTACTTCTTTCACTTCCTCATCTTTTGTGTACCACTCTAATAGTTATACATTTTTGACAGCAGTTTCTTTCCTCCGCCCTCCACCAGTTCTACTTGAAATTTTGATTTTTTATCTTCAAAGCCATTATTCTTTTTATCCCCTTTTAAGATATCATTGATCTGATGGTACTGTAACCAGCCCGAAAAGCAGTCTTTAATTTGGTCATATGGTTTAAGCCTCACTCCTTCTCCTGTTTCAATCAATATTTCTTCATAAGTGGCCCATTTCCCCTCCGTATTAGTTTTTTCACCGTTATCGCCTCAATGGGTGAAAGCCACTTAGGGGGTCTTTCTTTCCAATAAGTTCTTATATCTCTCCCACACTTCAAAAATAGGGTTTCTTATAACATGGTTTAGGAAGTCTTTGTGGATTTTTGCTTTTTCGTACCAAATGTAGGCGTGCCATCCAAAACGATTATTAAAACCTTCTAGGTCTAACAAGTCGCTATTATCTAGTCTTAACCATTCTCTCAGCCAACACAGACAGGACGCCTCATAATACAATTTTATGTCCGGCATGGAAAATCCCCCTCTTTCTTTTCTGTCGATCATTAATTTATGTTTTATCCTGGGTGTTTTACCCTGCCAGACAAATTTTGAAAACGTCCTTTGCCATTCCTTAAACTGACTTGTACCTTTTATGATAGGTATCATTTGAAAAAGGAATAGCAGCTTAGGTAGGGCGCTCATCTTAATGGCGGCGATTCTACCCATTAGCGACATGCTCAATTTATTCCAAGTCTCCAGATCTTTCTTCACCTCTTTCCACATTGGTACATAATTGTCTGTAAACAAATTAATATTTTTTGGAGTAAGCCAAATCCCTAAATATTTGATCTTTTTTGTCACTGCAATACCAGAGTTTTGTTGTAAACAGTCAATTTCTTCTTTCCTCATATTTTTAACCAGCATTTTAGTTTTCTTCTTATTCAGTTTTAAGCCCGCTAATTTCCCAAATTCTTCGATTTCTTTCAAGGCCTCTATTACACTTGTTTGTGGCTCTTCTACTGTTAGGACCAGATCATCGGCGAAGGCCTTCAGTTTGTGTTCTTTTGTTCCCACTTTTATCCCTTTTACTAGCTCCGCTTCTCTTAAGTTCTTTGTTAATACCTCGAGCACTGTAATAAATAATAACGGGGATAATGGGCAGCCTTGTCTGGTTCCTTTCCAAATACCAAAGCTTTCTGATAAGTTGTTGTTCACGATCAGTTTGGCATTTTGGTCCGAATATATTGCATTGATTGCTTTCCCAAATTTCCCACCTAAGCCCATCACCTCCAAATTTTTTTTCATAAAAGACCAAGATATCTTATCAAATGCCTTCTCCGCATCGATAAAAACCAGTGCTGCTTGTCTATTGATTTTTAAGTCCAAGTATTCAATGATGTCTATTATATTTCGTACGTTCTCTTTCATTTGTTGCCCTGGTAAGAATCCATTTTGGTCCTTATGAACTGTTTATTTCAAGATCTCTTTCATTCTATTTGCCAAGACGTCTGCGAATAACTTGTAGTCATTATTTAATAATGAGATCGGTCTGTAATTTTTCGCCTCCAATAAATCCGAATCTTGCTTGGGAATCAATGTTATATAAGCTTCCTTCCATGAATTTGGTATTTGGCCTTTCTCTAAGATATTGTTCATTATTTTCATTAATACTGGTGCCACTTGGTCCTTTAATACTTTATAATATTTTGATGACAATCCATCCGGCCCTGGTGTTTTTCCTGATTTCATTCTCTTTATTGCCATTTGGATTTCTGTTAATGTTATTGGTTCATTCAGTTGATCTTGCATTTCTTTAGTAATTATTTTCAAACTGTGTTTTCTCAGGTATTCTTCCATCTCTTCTTTGTCTTCTTCGTCTTTCTGGTATAGTTCTTTATAAAATTTATGAAAGATTCTCCTAATTTCCTTGGGGTTTTCTGTCACTTCATTATCTTTATTTTTGTTATTACATTCTGTGATTGTCTTTTTTTCAGCTGCCACGCTAAAAGTTTTCCTGTTTTATTTGCGTATTCAAAGTTTCGTTGTTTCATCCATTTTATCTTCCATTCAATCTCCTGGCTTACTATCATTGAGAATTGGGATTGTAACATCTTGATATTGTTTTTGATCTGAATACATCCTGGTTTTGTTGTCAGTTGTTTTTCACTTTCCTTCAGATGTTTTAAGATTTCTTCTTTCTTCTTCTCCCTTTCTTTTTTCTTAAAGCTGTTTTGCTGTATCATAAAGCCCCGCATAACAGCTTTGCTTGCATCCCAGACCATGTTCAGGTCGGTTTCTCCATTAAGATTCAGTTCGAAGTATTCTTTAATTGCCTCTTTCACTTTATCCACCACTCTCTGGTCGTCCATTAATCCTTCATTCATTCTCCACCGAAATGAGGATTGTTCTCCGCACATTTCCATATAAATTGCATTATGGTCTGACAATGTTCTGGGGAGAATTTCCACTTTCTTTACTCTTGTCACTAGTTCTTTTGAAGTCCATATAAAATCAATCCTCCCCGAGCTCTGATTTGGCTCAGAGAAGAATGTAAACTGTTTAGCTGTTGGGTGTTTGAATCTCCAAATATCTGTTAAATTGAAATTTTCTGTCATAGTTAAAAAGGATTTAGGTAGCTTTCCTTCGAAAGTATCCCTCTTCCTTGCCGATCTGTCCAACTCTGGTACCATTACCCCATTCAAATCCCCCATCAATATCATCTTTAAATCCATATAATCCATCAGGTTGTCATTTAACTTTTTATAAAAGTCAGCCTTTTTTCCATTTGGCGCATACACTCCTATTACCAATATTTTCTGTCCTAGTACCATTATTTGCACTGCCAACACCCTTCCTTCCTCATCTTTGTAAACTAGTTTTGGCTCATATTTTGCTTTTATATACAACACCACCCCTCTCTTTTTGCTCTCACTTGCTGTTACGAATTCCAGACCCAATCTCTTATTTATCAAAATTCTTTCATTCTTTTTGCAATATGTGTCTCTTGTAAACATATAATGTCTAGATTTTGTTTAATTAAAACATGTTCAACTTTATTTCGTTTAATTTTACAATTTAATCTGTTAGTGTCAATTTAATCCGTTAGTTTCAGCGTCATTTTATTGGTTGTTCAAGTTCAGATCTTCCTTTATTCTTCAATTGCTTTATTTTGATCCTCTTCTTGTTCCTCTATTTCTTCCCTTTCTTCTTCTTCTTCCGCCTCCTCCTCCTCTTCTTCTTCTCCTCCCGTCGCTCCTCCACTTCCTTCCTCTTTCTTTTTAACCAGGCCTAACTCTTTGGGATATCTCCTCTTGAATTTCTTTAGCTCTTGTGGGTTCGTTATTTTGAATCTTTTTTCCTTGAAATAGAAAGATAAGCCTTCCGGATACTCCCAGCGGTATTGCACTCTTATTTTGTTCTGGATTCCAGCCAATTGCTTATATTCTTCTCTCTTGTGTAAAAATCTCGTCGGGATTTCCTTGTATACTGTGATCTCTCTTCCATTTATGTATAGTTTTCGTTCATAATTCAGTTTCAAGATCTCATTTCTTATTTCCATATTATTGAACATCACTAAACAGTCTCCCGGAAGTTTTTTTGCTTTTGCTCTGGCTGATTTCACCTTTATTCTAAAGGCGCTCACAATCACGTTATCTATTTCTTCGCTTTTCACATCTAACCATTTTGCTAATTCCTCTGTTAATTTTACTCTAATATTCTCATTTGCCTCTTCCGGGATCCCCCTAAATTTCAAGTTCTTCTGTCGTTGCCTCAGTTCTAGGAGAGCGATGCTGTCCAGGATATCTTCCTGGGCTTTGTTTAATTCAGCTATTTATCCCTTTATTTTTCCTGTCTCTTTTTTGGCTTCTTTCAATTCTTTCTGTGTTTTTTTCACTGCGTCCTCAGTTGTTTTATATTTTCCTGCCAAATCTTTTATTTGCTCTGATAGCTCTCCTACCACTTTTTCCACTTTTTGGTCAATAGATCCCTGTAAATCTGTTATTTTCTTTTCTATATTCTGCTCACTCTGTCTAATTTCCTTCCTAATCTCAGACAAAAGCCCTTCCCATTCTTTCAATTCCTCCTGCTTTGATGGTCTTTTTTCTCCTGGTGTTCCTGCTGACTTTGCGCCTTTCATGATTTTATGTGAATCCCCTGTCATATCTTTCTCCTGCCACTTGGGGTCACCACAATTTCTAAGTTTCAGAATATCCGCACTTATACTTCTTGCCCCTAGATGGCAGCTCTCCCCCTCTTATTCAATGTAACGTTTTAACCCAGTTACTTTCGCTTTTTTTGTTGCTACCTTCCATTACAAAGTTTCCTTTGTCTACTTCCCCCTTTCTATTTTAAAGTCAGCACTACCCATTATTCACACAAATTTCTCAACATTAGGAAAGTCCCCCAGGTATTAATATTAGTCTTTCAATTTCCCGAATCAAAGTCTTTCAAACAAACCCACAAGTTCCAAAAAAGAAGTTCAAAATCGCCCGTAAGACTCCACAAGTAAGTCCCCCGCGATTTAGAGTTCTGTAAACGTCCCAATAAAGTTCCAGAAAGAGAACCAGTTATTTGTAGTCTTAAGGAGGGTCGATATCCCCTCCTTTAGCAAGCGAGTCTTCAGCCACTTACTGGCTTAATCCTGCTCCGTGAAGGAGCTCCAGAAGAAAGGACGTGAGACGTTCGCCGACATCTTCTACAGTCCACCCTCTCCCACAAGCGCCTTGTACGTCTCTTCCAAATGGAGTCTAGGTTTCGCTGCGACGTGGGTCTCTATCTCCCCCACCTAGTAAACGTAGCTTCTTCTCCCTCCCGTCGCTTGAGACCCTCTCCGCTTCTCTTCCACCAACGGGGGAAATATAGGCGCCGGAGGGGGGGAATATCAAATAAGGGTCTCCTTTTAAATCTAGCGTCTCTGCCATCCAGGACTTCAAGAGGTTCCGTTTTAACTTGAAGCAATTATATATCAAAAATAAAATGCAGTTCGACCCTGCACCTATCCACGGATAGGATTAACGAGGTCTCTCCAAATCTCTACTCACACCACAGGTTCGTCACGTATCTTCTCCTACTGCCGTTCTGCCAGCGCCATTTTCCACGCCATTGTCGGGACGGACTCCCTTTTTTCGCCCCACACTGTTTCAAATTGTCCAAATTCTTTTCTCTAGTGCCGGTATCTGAATGTTCCCGATACCTTCACTTTAGCATTCCAATTTGATTATGGTTTCTGGAAACGGGCTGCTTTCATCGGGCGCTCGAGACTGCACAGTACGGTGGTCGGGATGAGCCCCACGCGCATCCTCCGCTCTTCCTTCCCCAAACCTCCGAAAAAGCCGGGGAGTCTGGAGAGCAGTTACGGACACTGCCAGGTACCCAGGCCCTCGAGGTAGCCCCCCTCGAGGTTACGAGGTCCGCATAGCCTTTGCGCGACCTCTAATCCACCGTGCTGCTCGAAACCTCAAGGTTGAGATTTCGCGCACCCAGCGATGGCCGCAGCGCCGCCGGAAGTCTGATGCAGATGTTTTGGACTGCAGCCCCCAAAGCAGAACATCTGGAGCCCCCTGCACAAAAGAAATGGGAATGGGCAGGCCTCCTCGCCCCCAGTTCTCCAGAGCACAGTGGGTCACACGGGTCGGGGGCCCACGGAATGGCTACCTCTGACAGCATCCTTCTTCCCCCCCTTCAATTCACATACCCTCTGAATATGCAGCGTAGCATTACTCACTGAGACCCAGCAGAGGTTGTGGCAGCCAGGTGATGGAGTCCAAGACCTGCCTGGCTGCAAAGCAGGTGCTTAAATAACCACGAGAGCGAATTCCTCCTGGAGCAACAGCAGCCGAGATGGTGTTCTCTCAGGCCTAGCTCCTAATGGTCCCAAAGGGGCCCGGTCTTTGATCCACTTCCTAGTGTTACAAGAATGTTAAAGTCTCAAATATAAATTGTCATAAATGTACAAGGCAAACACATGTGTAAGTATATAAACCGCGTGTCTGAAATAGTACAGGAGAACAATCCTGAAGCCATTCTGACTCTCCCAAATTGACCTCAGATATTTCTCTGCAAGGAGGAAGGAAATGGGAAAGCCTCTCCGTTGTCTTTTGCTTACCTGTCTGAAGGGCATATGTGTGTATGAACAGGGTGAGCCTGTGACCAGGTTTCAGGAATTAAAGTATTTGCCATCACAAAAGAATGGCCAGGCTGCCCAGGTAAAGCAATCAGTGACCATTATCAGGTATTCTGGCAGACAGGATTTCTACTGTAGACCGCCTCCTTCTGTGATGTATCTATGTTATTTTGGGGGGTGGTCTTGGGCCACAGAGTGGGCAATTTCAAAAGTCTATATAAGGGCTTGCGCACTATTGTTCGGGGTTCTCCTCCCTCCTACATGTGGTGAGTGGGGACCCTGTTGCAACAGTTTAATAAAGATCAGGCTCACTAGCTGCTTTGCTTCTCAACATTCTCTTGTTGGCCTCTGTTGTTTTCTCCTTCCGATAGAGAACCTACATAAGGACTCTTGAGAACCCCACATGTATATGTGTTGGGGTTGTTGTTGCTATTGTTTTTGTTATTATGGTATGTATTTTTGTGTTTTTATATTGTAAACTGCCCTGTAATCTTTGGAGAAAGGGTGGTATAGAAAATTAATTAATAATAAATAATAATAATAATAAATAATATACACATTTTGCAAATTCATTGAAAAGCCATGATGTGGGTGGTGAGAACTCTAGACAGATTTTATTTCTTAATTTACCACAGATTGTTAAACCAAAATGGACCTAGGATATGTTGCTAACTATTGAAAGGACCTACCAGAAGCAGGGGATGCGGGTGATCAGAAGGTTGGCAGTTCAAATCCTGTGACGGATTGAGCTCTTGTTGTTCGGTCCCAGCTCCTGCCAACCTAGGCAGTTTGAAAGCAAGTCAACTGCAAGTAAATAAATAGGTACCGCTGGTGGGAAGGTAAAACGGTGTTTCCGTGCGCTGCTCTAGTTCTACTTATCTACTAAACAACAACAACAACCAAAAATCTGGAGGCTTGAAATTTATGCCGACGTGAGTTTTGGAGATGACACTATTGATAGTAAAAGCACTTCAGGTGTGTGTTACTTATATAACCAATGTCTATTTGATTGGTCTTGCAGAAAGCAAACAACAGTGAGCCTGAGTTCATGTGAAGCCGAACTTAACACTCTAACACACTCAGTCATGAATATTGAATAGTTACTGCAATTGTATGAGGACATTAGAGTGCAAGTTTCTTGTCCTATACAAGTCTATCAGGACAACAAATCATGCATAACTTTGCCTCTTTCTGAGGGCTGCAAGAAAAAAACCTAAATACCTGCAGATTAAGGTTCATCATGCAAGAGATTACATCCAAAGAGGACTTATAAATGGGTCCTATATGCCAGGGGAAAAAATACCTGCTGATTTGTTGTCTAAAGTTGTTAACAAAGAACAAATGGATGTATATGTACATAAATTTCAGATGTATTAGATATTGCAATGGTTGATATGAAAAGGGGGAGGATGTCAGTATTTTCATCCCTCCCATTGCAAGGATCACCTGATCATGTTGCTTTACTTTCAGTCTGTGACAAAGGAGGGGGTGGAAGCTACTCTTCGAGACTTCCGTCTCTAGCACTGCAAGATTTTTATTTTGATCTGTCTAGAGACAGGGTGGCTGTATGAGAGCAGCTTCCCTCGTGCATGTTTGTTATGTTCTTTTACTTGTTTAATTGGGAGAAATAAATTCGGTATGCTACAAAACCTCCACAGCTTTGCTTCCGCTTACTCTGCCGCATTTGGGGGCTCACATGAGCAAATGTGAATCCACAGCACCAGGACCTATTCCTGGGGAATGCTGTGTTGCTGTTCCTGTGATCCACAGGTCGGTGAAGGTGCTCCCGTCGCCCAGCCCATGCAGGCGCTGAAGACGTGGGCTGAACATGGGTGTACGGAAACTTCCTTCTCCCACCTTTAAAGTAAACGTCTACGTAAGGAAACCGAATCGATCCAAGTCTGCCTTCCTCCGCCAACCTCACCTTTGCTCTTCAAGCCAAAAGACAACACTTCCCCGTCCCCGGGCGAAACCCCCTGGCCTTTCATTGCTAGAGCCGCCACCACGCCTGTGCATTTACCTCAGCATAGCGCAGGGACTGACTGAGCAGGCGGAGAGATGCTTTGAGCCTCGGACACTTGGCGGGTTCTGAGATGGCCATGTAGGCCAGATTCACGACCCTGGCGGGCTGGATTTCGCATGTGGGACATGGTTTGAGGACCCCTGGCCTACACTGACTGGCAGCAGCTCCCAGAGTTTCAGGCAGGGATTTCGTCCAGCCCTTGCAGGAGATGTCAGGGGTTGACCCTGGGACATTCTGCATGCCAAGCAGATGCTCTAGGGCTCCCCATATTTCACTAGCCTTTCAGCGTTATGCTATTAGCAACCGTGGAGAGTCCACCTGCCTCTTTCGAAAGGAGAACACTCACCTGATCAATTTAATAAATAATAATAATAATAATAATAATGATTTATAAGCTTCCCTAAATATAATAACAACAACCATCCATTTTCAGTCCATTGAATTAGCAATAAAGCATTTCTGGAAAGGGAAATGGCATACTTTTGTATATTAGCATAGAAAGCAGGCATAAGAAAGTATTACTCATTTATGCTGAGAATAGGATTTATTTATTTTGAGCTTCGCTTGGTTCCTCCTTGGTAGCCAGTGCGATTGTTTCCGCAGTGCTAGAACTCAGGACCCGCTGCCTTGAGGGACACCTAAGAGCAGTTTGGCAGGGGAAAGGTCTCCCTTGGGAGGTGGTGGACTCTCCTTCCTTGGAGGTTTCTAAGCAGAGATGCTTGAGCTGAGATTCCTGCCTTGCTGGGGGTTGGACTAGATGACCCTCGGGTCCCCTCCTCTCTCTCCACTCCTGAATCCGAGGAGGAGGTTCCTTGCCTCCTGCAAAGCCCTTTTCCCTGCAAGCTCTTCCTCCGGTTTCTGGCCAAGGGAGGGAGATGCTCAGAGTCCAGTCAAGAGCCTCACCCCCAAAAGGATATCTGGGCATTGGCGTAGCCCCCCTAAATGCATAAAAAAGAATGAAAAGCCGAGAGTTGGACGAGCTGGGCTTTGCAAGGGTTAAAGGGAACCGAGCTGCCTTCCTAGAGAGGACAGGAAGAAAGGGGGGGCCAGGTCCTCCAGAGCCCAGGCCCCTCCCTCCCTCCCTCCTCCCCAGTCCTTTCCTGCAAGGGCTGCATGGCTGTCCCCTCCTGGGATCTGGTGAGTCTCCTCTCTCTCTCTCTCTCTCTCTCTCCCCCCAGAGGGTGCAGGGGGGAGACGGTGGGGGTCCCAGGGCTGCAGCAGGGGGGGGGAGGATGCCTGGGGGGCCTGATCTGCTCATGCAGGGGGAGGAGAGGGTCCTGCCAGGGAGGGGCGAGGTCTGCAACGCTCTCCTTCCTGGAGATCACAGGATCCCAAACTCATTTGGCTCCCTTCTTTCAACAAAGGAGTCCCTAGGACTTTAACTCTGTGTGACGTCGCTCAGCGTCATTGCACAACAGAGGGAACATGTGCAAATGGTTTTCCAAATCTGGACGAGGAGGGGGACTAGCCCCCCCCCCGAAAGAGAAACCCACGTGGAGGAAGGAAGGAAAGGGGGGAGAGAAAGGCCAGGAATAAAGAGAGGGATCCCAGCCCATAGTCTGGCTGCTGCATTGCAGACCAGTTTCCCAGTGTCTCCCAGGGCAGCTCCACACGGAGGCCACTGCAGCAATCCCCTCGCACCCAGAGCAGGGCATCCCAGGACCACATCCTCTCTGTCCCAAAGGGATTGTTGCTGGAAAACCAGCCGGAAATGGGCGCTGCTACTCACTGAGCCTCCAGGGACCTTGGCATCAATGGCTGTGTGTGTGTTAAGCTATTTAAAAGAATAATAATAATAACAACAATAATAATATTAAATTACCTGCCTAAATTTCAAGGGAGATCCTCCAATAAATCTTTATACTTCCCCCAGTTGCCTTCCGAATTCACCTTCTTCACTGTAGTGATTTTGATGGGTGACAGCCATGTGGGTGTTTTGGGTTCAAGAAGGTTCTTGTGTTTTTCCCAGACTCTCAAAAGGGATTTTCTAATAATATGGGTGTCAAACCCTTTATGCATCTTCACTTTATCTTCCCCCAAATAAGCATGCCATCCAAATTTATTTTCGTGGCTCTCCAAATCTAAGAAATCGTGATTTTCTAACATAATCCTTTCCTTCAGCCACAAAAAACAAACAGCATCGTGATATAAATTTAGGTCCGGCAGGGCTAGTCCTCCTCTATTTTTAGTATTGATTAATAATTTGTATTTAATCCTTGCAGGTTTATAATTCCAAATAAATTTAGTAAGATCTTTTTTCCATTGCTTGAAGTGTCCAGACCCTGTTCCCAAAATTGGCAGCATTTGAAATAAAAATAACATTTTGAGAAGGATATTCATTTTAATGGCCGCAATTTTCCCTAATAATGATAATTTTAATCTATTCCAAATATCCAATTCTTTTTTTATTTCATTCCATGTTTTTATAGAATTAGCCTTGAATAAATTGTTTGTATTATTAGTGATCCAAATGTCTAAATATTTTGTTTTATTCACTACTTACAACCCCACCTCCCTCTGTAATTGGTCAATTTTTTCCCCAGGTAAATTTTTAGTTAGCATGTTAGTTTTATTCGTGTTTAGATCAAATCCTGACAATTTCCCAAATTCTGTAATTCTTTTTAAAGATTGGGGTATACTTTCCAATGGCGCCTCCACTGTGATTATAACATCGTCCGCAAACGCTTTAGTTTTATGAACACTATTGCCAATCCTGATTCCTTTAATTTTCCTATCTTTTCTTATATTTTCCAATAAGAATTCCAAAATCAAAATAAATAATAGCGGAGATAGGGGACTGAAGGGATCGTTTACCCTCGTAGCAGGGTTTTGGCTTTTCCAGCCAAGTAAATAGACCTGATTAAAAGTCCTGTGCGCTTCCTTCTACGCACCTCTGCTTTTAAAGTCTCCCAGTCTGTTTCGCGCAGAGGAACACTGTAAATCCTGCTTGCGTTTGTGCCAGTAAAAACTCACAGTCTGTTGTATCTTAAATCAGAACAGACAGTTTATTACACGGAAAAAGCAATCTGGACAGCCTGGGCTGTCCGAAGACATCCTCTCTCGCGGAGGATGATCCAAAGAACTACAGACATGGGAATTACAACAGTACATATATAGATCACAAGCCTGGTCCCTTCCAGGAAGTGATCTCATCCCTATGATGCTGGACGTATATCTCGAGCTGTCAACACTGCCAGCTCAACTCCTAACAACCCCTGTCTGCTACCCCTATAAATTCCTAGCTCCTCAGATATCTCATTGTTTATTATAAGTTTGGCTCTTTGCATTCTATAAATTGCATCTATACCATTAAATAATTAAATAATTCCCCCCGAGCCCCTCCCCCGCTCAAGCTAGTTTTCTCCTGCTCGCCCATCCCCCGCCGCTGGGAGCCATGGCTCCGGCTGCAGAGGGATCCGCTAGAGGGATCCCACTGCCGTGCAATGTCATCGCTCCATAAGACGCACAGACATTTCCCCTTCATTTTTAGGAGGCAAAAAGTGCGTCTTATGGAGTGAAAAATTCGGTACCTGGCCCTCAGAGCAAAGAAAAAGGGACCTCACCCCGGGAGTCTGTCTTGAGAGCGGCAAAGAGTCCAAGTGCAAGAAAAGGAGACAGAAGCAGGGGAGTGGAGGGTAGGGGTGGGGAGCAACTCCTGAGGACCCCCAGGTGAGGACCCCCACTAGAGCCAAGGATCCATTTTCCAGAAGATACAAATGACTCCCTTGTCAGTCGGTTCTGACTTCATGCATTGGCTGGAAGGCAGCAGAAACCAGGCTGATTCATCTCACAGAAATCCCTTCAGTTGCCTCTACATTTTGCATTGCTAGAAGGCTAGAGACTTATTTCTTCTCCTCTTCCTCCTCTTTCTTTTCAGAAAGATAGCTCATGGTCTGGGATGCGGTACAGTCCAGCCCTGGTTCCCAGCAAGACTTACCCATGTTTGCTCAGGGAATCATTTTTTCCTGTCCTACAAATTCTGCAACAGAGCAATGTATTTGCTTTGTAGGATTTCCTAGAGCTTCTCATTGAGACATACAGAACTTGACAGAAGACCAAAGGGTTCCTTCCGATCTCTCAGAGGCTTCCTGAGAGCACAGATGGATGAGCGAGAGTCAGCTGGCCCTGAACAAGGAAGAGGCCATGCCCTCCAAACTGGAAGCAGTGGGGGATTCTGGGAAAACTCTTTGCAGAAGATCCTGGGTGAGGAGGACACCCTCCGCTCAGAGGTGCAGAGCCAGCAGTTGAGGCAGTTCTGCTGCCAGGAAGCCAAAGGACCCCGAGAGGTTTGCAGCCGACTCTACCACCTTGACCATCAGTGGCTGAAGCCAGAAAGGCACACGAAAGCTGAGATGCTGGACCTGGTGATCTTGGAGCAGTTCCTGGCTGTCCTTCCCCCGGAGATGGAGAGCTGGGTGAGGGAATGCGGAGCGGAGACCAGTTCCCAGGCGGTGGCCCTGGCCGAAGGTTTCCTCCTGAGTCAGGCAGAGGAGAGAAAGCAGGTGAGAGAGACTTTCTTCTGGATACTCCTAAGGGGATCCAAACAGGACAGAGAACATCCCATAATGGTCTGCTAATGGCCCATCCGTTTTCTGGGAAAGCATCCATGGAATGAGATCTCGCACCCTTCAAGTCTTTGTCATTCTCTTTCTAATATATCTCCTCATTCTGTGTTTTGAATCCTTGTTTCTTTTTCAGGGAAAGGATCATTTTGCAGAAATGGACCTGGATTCCTGTGAGGCAGAGAGGCCTCCGTTGGACACCAGAGAGAGGCCACTGGGTAAGGAGGAAGGTGGTTTTTCTCTTTGGTCTCATTCTGTTAGTTTTCCAACTCATCTGAGGGTTATTTACATCTTGTTTTCGGGGGAGACAGTTGGGAACAAGGGTCCAGAGGAGGGGAGATGTATTTCTGCACAACAAACATATGAAATGGGCACAAACGTCCAAATGCTCTCAGCAGGTAAGGCTTTCTCAAAGGCCCATCTGTAGTTAGAGATGCCCTGGTTCACATGTGAGAGAAGCAGTTACAAGTAGGTAGCCGTGTTGGTCTGCCGTAGTCGAAACAAAACAAAAATATTCCTTCCAGTAGCACCTTAGAGACCAACTAGGTTTTTTCTTGGTATGAGCTTTCGTGTGCATGCACACTTTTTCAGATACCCCTGGTGTCCTGTTTACCTTTTTTCTCTTGCAGGTGACAGAATAATGCAGGCAAGACCTCCTGATCTATCTTTTCATAGGGGCAGAAGGGAAGCAGCGGCTGTGGAACCCGATCAGGTCAGGGGAAGCTGCCTTGTGGGGACAGGCCAAGGGCTGGAGCAATGTCATGGACTGGTTGGGCACAGAGGAATGGTGGGAGGAAGCCGGGGAACCAGGAAGGGAAGATGGCTCAGAGCCCAAGAAGTGGAGGTAGGAGAAGGATGAGCAGTCAGAGGGAGAAGTCTGGGAAGAGGAGGTGTCAGAAGCTGAAGGAGTAACAGGGCTGAGTGAGCTGGGAGACTCTGTGGCAGAATGCAGTCCAGAATCAGAGGCAGAAGAGGAAGGAGGTGAGTAGGAGGATCTGCTAGATCTTCCAAGACGGAGGGCCATCCAAAATAGGCTTATTTTATTTCTAGATTGATCACTGAATGCTAAAATAGGTTTCTAAAAAAAGTTGGAGTTCTTGTTGCAAACTTTTATGTATATTGTTTGACATTGTTAAAACATAACCTTTGTTAGATCTTAACTACTGAAACCTTAGTACTTTGATGTATCTTGATATATTATTTGATATTACCAGCTGAAGAAGGCATCTGCGTCGAAACAGGGCCCTGTCCTGGTCTCTGGTTTTCGCATCACATCTCAGAAGCCCTAACTTCAATCTCCAAAAGACTTCTCTTTGTGAAAATATTATTTTTGTTTAAGACTGTAATTCTTAACAGGATTGATATGCCATTTGAACTTACTCATGAGTAAACTCATTGTTTTGTTGAAACTTGTGGCCAGAGTTATTGGTAACATTTATTTCAAAATAGGTTTCTAAGCAATGGACAACTGAGAACAAATAGTGGCCTGCATCCACCTAACCAGCCCCAGCCACTACAAAATGGGGCCTGCTCCCCATTCATCACCCTCTCCATGTCGCCATGAACCCCTTGAATTTGACTCTGGGGCATTGGGAGGGAATCTCCCGAGAACAACTCACGAGGAGAGGAGAAAGTGGATGCTTCCATCAGGTTTGGGCTGGGTGTTCATCAGTATGCGGATGATACCCAGCTCTACCTCCCTTTCAAATCAGAACCAGTGAAGGCGGTGAAGGTCCTGTGTGAGTGTCTGGAGGCGGTTGGAGGATGGATGGCAGCTAACAGATTGATGTTGAATCCTGACAAGACAGAAGTACTGTTTTTGGGGGACAGGAGGCGGGCAGGTGTGGAGGACTCCCTGGTCCTGAATGGGGTAACTGTGCCCCCGAAAGGACCAGGTGCGCAGCCTGGGAGTCATTTTGGACTCACAGCTGTCCATGGAGGCGTAGGTCAATGCTGTATCCAGGGTAGCTTTCTACCAGCTCCATCTGGTACGCAGGCTGAGACCCTACCTGCCCGCGGACTGTCTCGCCAGAGTGGTGCATGCTATAGTTATCTCTCGCTTGGACTGGCAAGCGGGAGCTAGACTGGTGACTGGGAGCGGCCGCCGATACCACATAACACCGGTCTTGAAAGACCTACACTGGCTCCCAGTACGTTTCCGAGCACTATTCAAAGTATTGGTGCTGACCTTTAAAGCCCTAAATGGCTTCGGTCCAGTATACCTGAAGGAGCGTCTCCACCCCCATCGTTCAGCCCGGACACTGAGGTCCAGTGCTGAGGGCCTTCTGGCGGTTCCCTCACTATGAGAAGCCAAGTTACAGGGAACCAGGCAGAGGGCCTTCTCGGTAGTGGCACCCTCCCTTCATATGTCAAAGAGAACAACAACTACCAGACCTTTAGAAGGCATCTGAAGGCAGCCCTGTTTAGGGAGACTTTTAATGTTTAATACAGTGGTACCCCGCAAGACGAATGCCTCACAAGACGAAAAACTCGCAAGACGACAGAGTTTTTCATTTTTGGAGTCGCTTCACAAGACGAATTTCCCTATGGGCTTGCTTCGCAAGACGAAAACGTCTTGCGAGTTCCCAATGCATTCCTATGGGAAACCGTGCTTCAATGCATTCCTATGGGAAACAGCGCCATCTAGTGTTTCACAGGACCGTGCTTCGCAAGACGAAAAAACTCGCAAGACGACAAGACTCGCAGAACGAATTAATTTCGTCTTGCGGGGTACCACTGTAGATTGTTGTATTTTAATGTTCTATTGGAAGCCGCCCAGAGTGGCTGGGGAAACCCACCCAGATGGGCGGGGTATAAACAATAAATTATCATTATTATTATTATTATTTTATTATAGGCAAACAGGAATGCTTGCGTAGCATTGTGTAGCAGATCATATTAATGCTGTCTCAGAGGAAGACATTTCCCTTTTTCTTTCAGGGTCCAGTGTGCTTTGAAGATGTCGCTGTTCATTTCACGGATGAGGAGTGGGCGTTGCTGGATCCTGACCAGAGAGCTCTGCATAAGGACGTCATGGAGGAGAATTGTGGGATCATGGCCTCTCTTGGTAAGGCTCCCTGTGGGATCGTCATATCTGCCTGGAAATTCAAAAAATACCTCTATGTGACCAACCTCATATATTTTCACAGAGCTCAACAGCGCCCCCTATAACACCTAGGAACCTAACACCCCCAAAATAAACAGCAAATTTATCCCAGAGAAGAGCTAGGCTTATTGAATCTCAGGTAGTAGTAGTAGCAGTAATAATAGTAACAGTAATAATAATAGTAACAGTAATAATAATAATAATAATAATAATAATAATACAGTGGTACCTCGGTGTACAAACATATAATAATAGTAGTAGTAGTAGTAGTAGTACTTCTTAAATCGAGGTACCACTGTAGTAATAATAACAATTTTTATTTATACCCTGCCCTTCTGGCTGGGTTGCCTCAGCCACTCTGGGCGGCTTCCAATAAATATATAAACATGAAACATAAATAATAATAATAATCAACTTTAAAATGAACAACTTATACTAGTGGCCAAAATCGAGGAAACCTTTTGTGAAAAATATTTCTGAGGTTTGATGGTTCATAACACCACTTTTGTGTGGAGTAATACCATAAACTTATATATCAATGCAAATATAATTTAATGACGAATGTAATGCAATAACTTTTATGAAGGAGTGTTTATTACAACATCAGTCATAAAGAAAAAATGTGAAACCTTTGGTAAGCATTGGTAACCTTTAGCTTTAATTATGGCAAGTGTTTAGTTCTGCAGCTGTAATAATGTGAAACCAAGACTGAATTATTGCCTCTGTTAATTGGGCTTTATTGCTGGGTTGCTTCTGACTAACAAGTTTCTTAGTCAGCTCCATAGATTTCCAATTGGGTTAAAGTCTGGGCTACTCCCAGGCCATTCCAGCAGTGGAATAGGATTATCTCAAAAGCACCTTTTGCACACAGCAGCAACATGACATGGAGCTGAGTCCTGTTAAAATAGAAAACAAAGAAACAAAGAAACAAACAAATTAATGTAAATTAATGTAGGATGTAAATCTTCTCTGATTCTTTTCCTCGCGTATTTCCTGCCATCACTACCAAGGAAGGAGATTTGGGTCTCATCGCTCCAAATAACACTTTCCCATTGTTCCGCTGTCCAGTTAACATGGGTTTGTTGTTGTTGTTTAGTCGTTTAGTCGTGTCCGACACTTCGTGACCCCATGGACCAGAGCACGCCAGGCACTCCTGTCTTCCACTGCCTTCCGCAGTTTGGTCAGAGTCATGTTGGTAGCTTCGAGAACACTGTCCAATTATCTTGTCCTCTGTTGTCCCCTTCTCCTTGTGCCCTCCATCTTTCCCAACATCAGGGTCTTTTCCAGGGAGTCTTCTCTTCTCATGAGGTGACCAAAGTATTGGAGCCTCAGCTTCAGGATTTGTCCTAGTGAGCACTCAGGGCTGCTTTCCTTCAAAATGGATAGGTTTGATCTTCTTCCATTCCATGGGACTTTCAAGAGTCTCCTCCAGCACCATAATTCAAAAGCATCAATTCTTCGGCCATCAGCCTTCTTTATGGTCCAGCTCTCACTTCCGTACATTACTACTGGGAAAACCATAGCTTTAACTATAGGGACTTTGTCGTCAAGGTGATGTCTCTGCTTTTTAAAATGCTGTCTAAGTTTGTCATTGCTTTTCTCCCAAGAAGCAGGCGTCTTCTAATTTCATGACTGCTGTCACCATCTGCATGGAAGATCATGGAACCCAAGAAAGTAAAATATCTCACTGACTCCATTAGCCCAGTTTAACCCTTTCAACCTTTGCTTGAGAGATAACAATGGCTTTTTCCCTTAGAACTCGAACGTTTAGACCAGTCCTTGCACTCAACTTCATATTATATTGCGCCATGTATATCAAACAGAGCAACATTCAACAACTCATGAGAATCTAATAATAAATTTGTTGGTTAATGACAAACAACACAGGTAATGAACACACACCCAACTCCCTTCAGTTCTTCTCCATTTGTTCCTGAGGCTCTAATACCTTATTGTCTCCATTGCAGATTGTGATGGATCAGAAATCGAGAAGAATAAAATCCCCAGAGAGGAGAAGCCACGTAAAAATTTGGAGTGTGGAGAAAGCTGCAGTCAGAGCTCCCATTCCACTTCCCATCAACAAAATCTCATTGGAAAGAAACTCTATCAGTGCATGGAATGTGGAAAGAGCTTTAGGAGGAGCTGCGACCTCACTTTCCATCAAAGAATTCATACAGGGGAGAAACCCTATCAGTGTGTGGAATGTGGAAAGAGCTTCAGTCAGAGCTCCAAACTCACTTCTCATCAAAGAATTCATACAGGGGAGAAACCCTATCAGTGTGTGGAATGTGGAAAGAGCTTCAGTCAGAGCTCCAATCTCACTTTGCATCAGAGAATTCATACAGGGGAGAAACCCTATCAGTGTGTGGAATGTGGAAAGAGCTTCAGTCAGAGCTCCAAACTCACTTGCCATCAAAGAATTCATACAGGGGAGAAACCCTATCACTGCGTGGAATGTGGAAAGAGCTTCAGTCACAGCTACAAGCTCACTTTCCATCAAAGAATTCATACAGGGGAGAAACCCTATCAGTGTGTGGAATGTGGAAAGAGCTTCAGTCAGAGCTCCAAACTCACTTCTCATCAAAGAATTCATACAGGGGAGAAACCCTATCAGTGTGTGGAATGTGGAAAGAGCTTCAGTCAGAGCTCCAATCTCACTTTGCATCAGAGAATTCATACAGGGGAGAAACCCTATCAGTGTGTGGAATGTGGAAAGAGCTTCAGTCAGAGCTCCAAACTCACTTCCCATCAAAGAATTCATACAGGGGAGAAACCCTATCACTGCGTGGAATGTGGAAAGAGCTTCAGTCACAGCTACAAGCTCACTTGCCATCAAATAATTCATACAGGGGAGAAACCCTATCAGTGTGTGGAATGTGGAAAGAGCTTCAGTCAGAGCTCCAAACTCACTTCTCATCAAAGAATTCATACAGGGGAGAAACCCTATCAGTGTGTGGAATGTGGAAAGAGCTTCAGTCAGAGCTCCAATCTCACTTTGCATCAGAGAATTCATACAGGGGAGAAACCCTATCAGTGTGTGGAATGTGGAAAGAGCTTCAGTCAGAGCTCCAAACTCACTTCCCATCAAAGAATTCATACAGGGGAGAAACCCTATCACTGCGTGGAATGTGGAAAGAGCTTCAGTCACAGCTACAAGCTCACTTGCCATCAAATAATTCATACAGGGGAGAAACCCTATCAGTGTGTGGAATGTGGAAAGAGCTTCAGTCACAGCCACAAGCTCACTTGCCATCAGAGAATTCATACAGGGGAGAAACCCTATCACTGCATGGAATGTGGAAAGAGCTTCAGTCAGAACTCCGATCTCACTAAGCATCAGAGAATTCACACAGGGGAGAATCCCTATCAGTGTGTGGAATGTGGAAAGAGCTTCAGTCAGAGCTCCAAACTCACTTCCCATCAAAGAATTCATACAGGGGAGAAACCCTATCAGTGTGTGGAATGTGGAAAGAGCTTTAGTCACAGCCAGGGTCTTACTTATCATCAGAGAATTCATACAGGGGAGAAACCCTATCAGTGTGTGGAATGTGGAAAGAGCTTTAGTCACAGCCAGGGTCTTACTTATCATCAGAGAATTCATACAGGGGAGAAACCCTATCAGTGCTTCGAATGTGGAAAGAGCTTCCCTGATAGCTCCCATCTCACTTCCCATCAAAGAATTCATACCAGGGAGAAACCCTATCAGTGTGTGGAATGTGGAAAGAGATTCATTAAGAAGAAGAATCTCACTTCCCATCAAATAATTCATACAGGGGAGAAACCCTATCAGTGCTTCGAATGTGGAAAGAGC
Source organism: Darevskia armeniaca (assembly GCA_034641395.1). NCBI lineage: Eukaryota > Metazoa > Chordata > Lepidosauria > Squamata > Lacertidae > Darevskia > Darevskia armeniaca. Next base: position 964,518 of record JAWWNF010000106.1, read on the forward strand.
TTCAGTCAGAGCTCCAAACTCACCTCTCATAAAAGAATCCATACAAAGTTCGGAAAAACCATTAAATAGCTTTAGGAGCCAGGCAAATCCGCACCTTTTTAAACAGGCCTTGGCTCATTGACATCTAATGCCCTTTTAAAATGTGGTGTTTTGTGTTTTTAGGTTGTGTTTTTATTTGTAACCATCCTGAGACCTGTCGGTGTAGGGAATAGGCTCCAACTATACATGTGATGTATGTGTCTTTAACTGTGGAATTACATTGTGTGCACCTGAATCCTATTAGCCGGGATACAGGTATTTTAGTTGGAACCTGTTCCCCTCCCTGTAATTCATTCTGTCGCTTCCTCCCCTTTTGGTGTGGATGCCGTTCCTGTGTATGATTCCTTAATAAACTATGACTGCTGTTTGGTAAAGACCGTCTAGCAGCGTTGCTTCCTCATTGCTGAGGTCCAGGGTTTTCCGGAGACATTACATGGTGTCAGAAGTGAGATTCTTTTCGACCCCCGTGTTTTTAGTGCACCAGAGAGGTTGCAGCAGAAGTTGTTAAAGGAGTCTTACCTTATTCTTGAAAAGGCTGTAGAGATTTGTCGAATAGAACAAGTAACAGCAAACCAGCTCAGTGAGATGTCTACTATGGCGAAACAGCTCAATGAAACTGTAGAGATAAGAGAGAACTTTGAAGTTCCAATACAGACTCTCGGGAATGTGAACCCACGCTTGGGGCAGAGACAAGAATATGGTGGTTATAAAGGATGCTCTCAGTGTGGGAGTGCACATAAGTTTCATAAGTGTCCAGCGTTAGGAAAAGTTTGTCATAAGTGTGGCAAGAAAAATCACTTTTCCAGGATGTGTAAGGCATCTACAACGGGAGCTGCTAAAGATAAAAAAAGGCGCCAAGTTCATGATCTTAGTTTTAAATATGTGTGTTTAATTTTTGTAATTTGTGACCTTTCCTTAACTTCAGTGTAAAAGTTAGATGTGATGTATGTGTCTTTAACTGTGGAATTACATTGTGTGCACCTGAATCCTATTAGCCGGGATACAGGTATTTTAGTTGGAACCTGTTCCCCTCCCTGTAATTCATTCTGTCGCTTCCTCCCCTTTTGGTATGAACGCCTTTCCTGTGTATGATTCCTTAATAAACTATGACTGCTGTTTGGTAAAGACCGTCTAGCAGCGTTGCTTCCTCATTGCTGAGGTCCAGGGTTTTCCGGAGACATTACATGGTGTCAGAAGTGAGATTCTTTTCGACCCCCGTGTTTTTAGTGCACCAGAGAGGTTGCAGCAGAAGTTGTTAAAGGAGTCTTACCTTATTCTTGAAAAGGCTGTAGAGATTTGTCGAATAGAACAAGTAACAGCAAACCAGCTCAGTGAGATGTCTACTATGGCGAAACAGCTCGATGAAACTGTAGAGATAAGAGAGAACTTTGAAGTCCCAATACAGACTCTTGGGAATGTGAACCCACGCTTGGGGCAGAGACAAGAATATGGTGGTTATAAAGGATGCTCTCAGTGTGGGAGTGCACATAAGTTTCATAAGTGTCCAGCGTTAGGAAAAGTTTGTCATAAGTGTGGCAAGAAAAATCATTTTGCCAGGATGTGTAAGGCATCTACAACGGGAGCTGCTAAAGATCAAAGAAGGCGCCAAGTTCATGATCTGGATTTACACAGCCTGTTTATAGGAGTGTTATCTCAGGAAATGGACACTGTAGCTGTACAGCCTCCAGGATGGTTTGCTGACATTTTTCTGAGAGGACTCAAAAGTGCAATTCAAGCTTGATACTGGAGCTGAGGCAAACGTTCTGCCGGTTGAAATATACGACAAGATCCCAGGGCAGAAGAGTCTGGCTGAAACCAAGACAACATTGATGGCCTATGGAGGGACACGAATAGTGCCGTTGGGCACAATTGTTCTTGAGGTTTGCACCACTAAAAAGAAGTTGGAACTGTTATTTTATGTTACTGATATATCGACCATTCCATTGTTGGGAAGGGAGGCCTGTGAGGCTTTGAATTTGGTGTGTAGAGTTGATAATGTGCAACCACCTGAACTGGTGTCAAAAGAGCAGTTAGTGACAATGTACTCTGATGTCTTTGAGGGGCTGGGGGAATTTGAAGGCTCTTATCACATAGAGGTGAATCCAAGTGTTTCCCCTGTAATTCATGCTTGTAGAAAAGTGCCTTATGGAGTTCTAGATAGATTGAAAGAGGCTTTATGCCAGATGGAAGAAGAAGCTGAAGTAATCTCCAAGGTAGAGTGCCCTACTGAGTGGGTGAGCAGTTTGGTGATTACGGGGGGGGGGGATGGAAAACTGCGTGTATGCCTTGATCCGCGTGATCTGAACAAGGCAATCAATAGACAGCACTATACTATTCCCACAATTGATGTATTAAGCTCTTTAGCTGGTAAAAGATTCTTTACAATAGTGGATGAAAAGGATGGTTATTGGCAAGTGAAGCTAGATGAGAAGTCAGCATTGTTGTGCACATTCAATACTCCGTGGGGAAGGTATTGTTTTAATCGCATGCCATTTGGGTTGAAATCATCTAGTGAGGTTTTCCAACAAAAAAATGAAGAGACGTTTGGGCACATAAAAGGAGTACACATGATAGCAGATGATATGATTATTGCAGCAGAAACTTCTCAGGAACATGACCAAATATTATGTCAGGTGTTTGAGACAGCAAGGGCTAAGAACATCAAGTTTAATAAAGAGAAAGTTCAATTTAAAGTAGATTCAGTAAAATATATGGGGCATGTAATCACTGCTCAAGGAGTCAAGGTAGATGAGGAAAAGGTTAAGGCAATTCGAGAAATGCCTTCCCCGCAGGATAGGCAAGGTGTCCTTAGATTTTTGGGGTCTGTGCAGTACTTATCTGTCACAGCCCCGCTGGGCTCCTTTTCAGCTAGGCATTCAAACAGACTCAGGGTAATAAGCCATCAAAGCTTTATTACTACCTAATTGGTTTACAACTCCTAGCACATCGTAAATGCGTCACTCTTCCTGACTATCAGTTGCTTCAACTGACGGATGTTGGGTTTTCCCAGGCTTTCTAAAGCATCGCGGGAAACGGAAACACATGGTGCTCTTCCCTTTCTTTCCCCCTGATGTGGAGCGATGGCTCTGAGATGTTATTGAAAGCCCTCTCACCGCTTCCTCTTCCTCGGAGCTCCCTCCAGACGTTCCGCTGGAATCAGTCTCCAGAATGGGTGGCTGTACACGATATTCGCTCAAAGCTGGAGAGGCAGGAGGGCTCTGCTGTCTCCTGACATCCACTCCCCCCTCCAAGCCCCCCCTCCTCCCAAGAGGTGGGTGACTCCCTCTCTGCACTATTTCTCTCCTGATCTCTGTCACTCCCCCATTCATTCTCCTCCCCTCCTGTGGCCTCTTCAGGGGATGAGACAAAACCTAGGAAGTCCGTGTCTTCATCCTCCTGTGAGGCAAACACCGCTTCCCATCCCTCAGATTCTCCCGAGGGTTCTCCCGAGGATGACGAGTGCTGCCTCCCCCCTGACCCTGCCTGGGGGGAAACCGGTGTCCCGCTCCTTTCCCTCTCTGCACTGGACCTGAAACCCCAGAACTCTTCCTCATCTTCTGTGGTGGCGCACACCTCCTGCAGAAAGAAATCTGGGGGCACTGGCTTATGCGGGAACAGGGAATGAAATTCAGCCCTGAGGTACTCCTCAGTGATCTGGTTGGAGGGCACCCACGTGTTGTCCTCTGGGGCAGCCCCCTCCCATGCCACCAAGTACTCCACCCTGTCCCCATTCCACCTAGAGTCCAGAATCTCCATGGCATCATTGCAGGCTTCTCTCTGCTCTACAATGGGCGGCGTCCCACCCTCCCCGTGGAAACGGTGCCCCTCCCTGTATGGTGAGAGCAGTGACCTGTGAAAGACAGGGTGAATCCTCATGGTGTCTGGCAGCAACAGCTTAAAAGCTACCGGATTGACCTGCTTGATGACCTCAAAGGGTCCCAGCTTGCGATGCTCTAACTTCCTACAACTCCCCCTGATGGGCAGACCCCTGGACGACAACCACACCTTGTCCCCCACCTGAATGACCTTGCCTTCCCTGCGATGGGCATCTGCCGCCCTCTTGTACGCCTCCTTGGCCCTTTCCAGATTGCTCTGGAGCTGCTTGTGCACTGTTTGCATCTCCTCTGCAAAACTCTGCTGCTGGTACACTGGGCTCCCCCCCCCCAGGGAAAGCTCTGGGATGGCGCCCGTAATTGGCCAAAAAGGGGATCATCCCTGTGGACACGTGGACAGAGTTATTAAAAGCAAACTCTGCCAAACTCAAATTGCGCCCAATCATTCTGCCTGTGGTTGACGTAGCAGCGCAAATACTGCTGCAGAATGGCGTTGGCTCTCTCTGCTTGTCCATTGGTCTGCGGGTGTCTGGCTGTGGAGAAGCTCAACTCCACCTGCAACAAGCTCATAAGCTTGCGCCAGAACCGCGAGGTAAATTGCCGGCCCCTGTCACTCAGAACCCTCGAAGGTACGCCGTGTAGGCGAAACACATGATCTACAAAGAGTTTGGCCGTTTCCTCTGCAGACAACACCTTGGGGCAGGCTACGAAATGGCACATCTTGGTGAGCATGTCCACCACCACCAGCACTGCCGTCTTCCCCCTGGACATGGGCAGGTCGGTGATGAAGTCAATACTAATCATTTCCCAGGGTCTGTTGGGGGTGGGCAAGGGCTGCAGTAGACCTGCCGGTGCCCTATTATCTCCCTTGGCCCTTTGACAGGTGTCACACGCCCTCACGTAGTCCTTGACATCGTCCCTGACTCCCGGCCAACAAAAATCTCTGGTGACTAGGAGAAGTGTCCTCTGTTGTCCAAAATGTCCTGCAGAAGGGTTGTCATGGAGTTGTTTGAGAACCTTGGCTCTCAGCTGGTCCCCTGGGAAGTACAGTGCCCCCTTATAAAACAAGAGCCCTCCCTTCTCCAGAAACCCTTCTTCCACCCCCCTCCCTTCCTTGAGGTCTCGGAACTTCTGTTGCGCAAAAGGATCTGCGCGGATGAGTCTCAGCAGCAGTGAGGCTTGCTCCATGGTGCCGGCAAATGCCCACTGCTGTGTGGAAAACATGTGCCTCGCTGCCGGCGGCTCATCCTCTTCCAGGTACTGCGGCTTCCTGGACAGAGCGTCCGCCCGCACGTTCTGCTCCCCCGGCACTTTGTGGATCCGGAAATTGAAGTCCGCGAAGAATTCTGCCCATAGGATCTGTCTCTGGTTGAGCACTCTGGCAGTTCTCCAGTACTCCAAGTTCTTATGGTCCGTGTGTACCTGGATCTGGTGCTGTGCCCCATCAGAAAATGGCGCCATTTCTTGAAAGCCGCCAAGATGGCCAACAGTTCCTTGTCCCAGATGGTGTAGTTTTTCTCAGATTTGCTGAGTTTGCGTGAAAAGAAGGCGCATGGTCTCCAGTCCCCGTCGTTGTCCTGTTGCAAGAGCACTGCCCCCACGGCTCGATCTGATGCATCGGTCTCCAGTTTGATCGGCCGCTCCGGGTTGACATGCAGGAGGTGCTCCTCTGATGTGAAAGCTCTCTTTAGGGCCTCGAACGCCTGCTGGGCTGCCGGAGTCCAGACGAATTTCGCCTTGCCACTCAGACAGTTCGTGATGGGCGTGGTTAGCTTCGCGAAGCTCCTGATAAATTTGCGTTAGAAGTTGGCGAAACCCAGAAACCTTTGTGCGTCCTTCTTGGTTCGGGGGCTCTTCCAGTCCAACACCGCCTTCACCTTCTCCCCGTCCATGGCTAACCCTCTGTCTGACACTCGGTAGCCAAGGAACTCCACCTGCTTGATGTGGAATTGGCACTTCTCTAATTTGGCATACATCTGATGCTCTCTCAGTCTGTTCAGCACCTGCCTGACGTGCTGCTCGTGCTGGGCCTCATTCTCCGAGAACACTAACAAATCATCGAGGAAGCACACTACGTTCTTGTACAGCAGGGGTCCCAGCACGTGATGCATGAAGGACTGGAAGGCTGGGGAGCCCCCCTGCAGACCAAAAGGCATGACGAGATACTCAAATGCTCCCAGAGGGGTAAACATGGTCGTCTTCCACTCATCGCCTTCACGCATCCGTATGAGGTTGTGCGCCCCCCTGAGGTCCAGCTTGGTAAAGATTTTCCCCCTGCGCACTACCGCCAGCAGATCGTCGATCCTGGGCATGGGAAAGGCGATCGGTTGACTCACGCTGTTCAGGGCCCTGAAATCAACAATAAGCCTCTTCTGGGAGGTCCCCTTCTTGTCCACGAACGATAAGCCACAGTTGTTGTGATAATGGTTAGACCCTCAACTACACCTGGCATTTTGGTTAGCGTCTGCCAGGACATGTGACCAAATCTCCTGTTGTATGTATACAATCAGCATGGAGAACTTTGTTCGCACTCGCCACACAACAAGAATCATCATTCTGCACATTCTCATCACCACTTGTGATTTTGATGTATTTTAATATTTGTTGGAAGCCGCCCAGAGTGGCTGGGGAGACCCGGCCAGATGGGCAGGGTACAAATAAAAAATTATTATTATTATTATTATACGCAATTTGAAACAAACTGTTCACATAATCAGCACGTAAAAGTTCCTCATCATCCTTGCTGATGACGCAGAGGCCCTTCCTGGAGAGAACATCAAAGTTCTTCTCTGTCAGCTGGGGAACACTCAGTAGGTTCTTAGCTGACTCAGGAACATAAAGTACTTTGGTGATTGTAGATTCCAAACTCTGAAGTTCCACCTGGCCTTCTCCAGCAATCTGGATCGAAGTCCCATCGGCTTGACATCTGACCATCCTGTGTCTTGCAGGAAACAAATACATGCCGATCTTTGCAGATGTGACGTGTCTCCGCTGAATCCACGATAAATCTGCCTTCGCTCTTTGCAGAATCTTGCCGTGCCACAAAAACCTTGTTTTGCACATTGCGCGATATCCGGGTTCCTGTCTTCTTGCCATCTGCAGACTTTGGCTTTTGCCTGCTTTTGGCTTTTGTGCAGCTGCATTGGAGGTGGTCTTGCATCCCACAGTTCCAGAATCTCACTGCAGAATAGGCCTTAGCTCCCCCTGGTAGCTGTTGTGATGCAGAAGACGACATGGTTGCTTGCTCCCCCTCACGTGGACAATCGGGAGCAGCCGCGTTCCGTCGATCGTACTCATTTTGGAGAACGGCAGACACTTTTGCAGCAGTCAGCTCTTGCGCAGGAAGAGTTGCCAACTGACTAGCTATTGCGCTGTAGCTGTCATCTAGCGAGTCCAGTAATAGAACTGAGAAGAGATCCTCCGGGACTGTAAACCCTCTGTGTATCAACTCTTGTCTGAGCCGTAACAGCTCCAAGACGTAAGCTCTGACATCACCTCCTGGTTCAAGCTTCTTTGTGTGGAGCTTTCTAAAGTAAAGAAGCACAGATCCAGCCTCTTGCCTCATATGAGCTGTCTTCAAAGCTTCCCACATCTGACTAGCAGAATCTTTGCCACTGATCGTTATCAGCTCCTCCGGGGATACAGACAAAACAATCAACCCCATTGCCTTTGAATCTGCAGCTGTCCATGCATTAGTAACAGGAGTAGGAGCAGCGTCTTTTACAGTGTGCCACACTGCGTGCCTTCTTAACTGGGCTTCGCAATAGACTGCCCAGGTCTGATAATTCTGTCCATTTAAACGTGGACACTGGCTTTCCCCCATCGCTTTATCAGACAAATCCATTGCAACTTTCTCTCTTTACAGCAGCCAGGAACACAGCCAATTTTCCAGCTTCACTGACTGAGCAGATTTACGAGCTGCTTTTCCTCCGGCCTTAATTACGCTTGGCACAGACTTCAAAAGTCTTCTAGCCTCCGGCCAATATTTATTGCTTGTTGCGCTTTGCCACGTACCTCTGTTTCAGTGCCGTTTTCTGGGCCCAGGACCCAGCTGTTGTGATAATCCAGGGAAACAGAAATGACGGACATGCTCCCGTCTGGCCCATACACCCCCCCTGGCCGATCTGCCGGGCGACTTTCAAACCCCTGGAAACACCAACAGAAAACCAGAGACCTAGCTTCTGGAAGCTAAGCACTCTTCCCTTTCATGCAGCAGCAGAAGATGCACCTCAGAGACTGGCATTAAGCGATATTTACAAGCATTTATTGTTAGAACATGAGGACAAAAGAAAACACACCTCCATGTTCAGAAACGAAAGAGAAAATGGGTACAGACTGAAGACGGGAAGTTCCCAGCAGCACACTGGATCATTATACAGACATGTGATAAGCTTCCATCCTCAGTCTGTTGTTAAGGTGGAATGGGAATTACAACATCCTCCCCCTTTCCATGTAACCTTAAACTTTGGTATCACACACCAATTGCACCTTCTTAACATACACCTGAAGTTGTTCTCTATTTACAACCTTAGACAACAAGTCTGCAGGAATCTCATTACCTGGCATGTACGGCACCTGAATGATTCCTTTTCGGATACACTCCCTTGCACGATGTAACTTAATCTGCAAGTACTTGGTTCTTTGCTTGCAACTCTCTGAACTAAGCAAAGCCAAACAAGATATGTTGTCTTGGTATACCTGTACAGGACAAGTCACCTTGACTCCAATGTCCTTGAACAGTTGCATCAACCATTCACAGTCCATAAGTGAAAATGACAGTGCATTTAGTTCTGCCTCACAAGAACTTAAACTTACTGTCATCTGCTTCTTGCACAGCCAGTCAAACAGACAGTGGTTGTACATATAGCATACTCCAGAAGTGCTAGTACCATCTGTGGTGTCACTTCCAAAACTTGCATCAGCAAAAATTTCAAGACCTCCAGTCTTGTGACTTGTGAACCTCAACCTATAGTGCATAGTGCCTTTCAGATAGCGATCTATGCGTTTCAAAGCTTTCCAATCCTGAACTGTTGGATTGTTAGAATGTCTGCTGAGCAGGTTAGTGCTCGCAGCAATGTCAGGTCTCAAGCATCTGGCAATGAAATTTAGTTTGCCCAGAATGCATCTATACAGCGTTGTGTCAGAAAACGCCTCAGCTTTCTCATCTCTCGGAAAACCTGTCACCATCGGGGTGTCTACAGGATTCGCATCAGTCAGCTTCAGTTGGTTCAACACATTGGTTATTTTCTGTGTTTGGTGAACCAGAAAATTACCTGTCTGGTCCTTCTCAATACATAACACCCCTTCCCACCAGGATGAGATGTTAGGCCCCAAATTCATAAAGGTTACAACTAGGCCCCGTAAGCATATGGTTTCACAAGTTTCAACAGCATGCATTTTTAACTATGTACAAGTACAATATACTGGTTCATGTGGCAACATAATCCTTAAGATAGGCTGGATGACTACGAGTCTGAGTAGACTGATGAGGTACTACTGGAGAGGCATCCGGGGTACCTGAGCCTGGGCAACCATCCGCCACAGGTGACGCAGTTGGATGGGTTGAGTCTGAGGCTTCCGCATCGGTTGCTGTAGCGGCGGCTTCAGACTGCGGTTGTACCGGAGTCTCCAGCGAGGGTACTGGGGGAGATTGTCTATGCACTGGATGTTCTTCCTCAGTAGTACTTGGTGGCTGGCCAGCCTCTGCCAGGGCCGGCGGAGGCACTGTTCCAGTGTCCAAATTCCCAGCCTGGCGGCGCAGCTGGTCAATGTTCCGGCGCCATAACCGGCCGCAGTCCAAAGCTACCTGATACGATTTCGGCCCTGTAACCCCAACCACCACAGCCGGCATCCAGGGAATCTCTCCAGCATAGTTCTTCGCAAACACCTTGTCCTCTGGAACAAAAGACCGTGGTGGGTTACCACAGCCTGGGGGATCTTCCACAGCAAAGTCTGGGTGCAGCCGGTCAAGAGGAGATCGCAGGCGGCGGCCCATCAAAAGTTCAGCCGGACTCCGCCCTGTTGCTGTACACTGGGTGATGTGTTGGACAAACAGGTACTCGGCTACCCATTCATGCCAGTTCCCATGGTCCATACGTGCCAGTGCCTCCTTAGCCGAGCGAACCATTCTCTCCGCCTGTCCATTGCTGGATGGATGGAAAGGTGCCGTCAGAGCATGGCGGATGCCCCGGCCAAGGAGATAGCGCTCGAATGTGCCCGACGAGAATTGGGCCCCGTTGTCTGATACCAGCACGTCAGGCAATCCATGGGTGGCGAATAGCCTCTGCAGCACGCGTATAATGGCTTCTGAGGTGGTTGAGGACATCAGAACCACTTCCAGCCATTTGGAGTATGCGTCCACTATCACCATGAAGATGTGGCCATGGAATGGCCCTGCTAGATCAATATGCACCCTCGACCAGGTTGCCTTGGGGGTCTCCCAGGAGTTTCCATGGTGCACCGGTGGATCTGGCCTCGATTGTTGACAGGCCTGGCATGATTCAACCCAGGATTCGATAGCTTTGTCCATGCCCGGCCACCAGACAAAACTGCGCGCCAACGCCTTCATGCGCACAATTCCTGGGTGGCCAATGTGGAGTGCCTGAAGGACACGCTGACGAAGCTTGGGCGGAATGATGACTCAGTCTCCCCACAGGAGACAGCCACGGTGAGCCGAGAGCTTGTGCTGCCATTGGGTGAAAGGCTGAAACTCTGGATCAGTTGGCCCTTTTGGCCACCCCCTCCACACCCAGTTGAGAACGCGAGCAATGGTGCGATCCTTGGAGGAATGGAGGGCGATGTCAGATGCCGACAGCGGAGATTCAGGTAGTTCCTCAATCAGGAGTACCTCTGATGAGGGCGCTGAATCTTCAACCAGTGTCAGCAATGGGCAGCGGCTAAGGGCGTCGGCATGCCCTAAAGCCTTGCCAGGTCGGTGCTGGAGCCGGTAGTTGTAAGCCGCGAGAAAGACTGTCCAGCGCATCATTCGCGGCGACAACACCTGCGGAGTTGGGCGGTCACCAGCCAGGATGCCCAGAAGAGGCTTGTGATCCGTGACAAGGTCGAAGTCTCTGCCATAAAGGTATTCGTGCAAGCGTTTGATGCCTGCCACAAGCGCCAGCGCCTCCTTGTCAAGCTGGCTATAGTTCCTCTCTGCTGGCGACAGGGTTCGTGAGAAGTAAGCAATAGGGGCCTCCTGGCCATCAGGGAAGCTATGGCTGAGAACAGCCCCAACACCGAATGGCGATGCGTCGCATGCCAGGATGAGAGGACGCTCCTCATTGTACTGGACGAGGACGGAGTCTGATGTTAATAAGGTCTTCACAGCAGCAAATGCAGCGGCCTCCTGGCGGCCCCACCTCCACGATGCCTTTTTGTCTAGAAGCCGATGGAGAGGCTCAGCGACGGTTGCCTTATGCGGTAGGAACATGTTGTAAAAATTCAATATGCCTAGGAAAGCCTGAAGGTCTGTCTTGTTCCTTGGTTTGGGAGCCTGCTGGATGGCCTTGATCTTCGTTGTCGTGGGATGGATGCCGGAGCCATCAACCAGGTACCCCAGGAACTCGACCTGTGGTACAGCAATTTGGCATTTTTCTCTTTTACCTTGAGGCCTGCTTCCTGGAACCTGGTCAGGACAGCTCTAAGACGATCAAAAAGCTGTTGCATTGTCTCTGCTGAGATGAGCACGTCATCAAAATAGGGGATGACACCAGGTAGACCCTGTAGGAGCCGCTCCATCAAGCTCTGGAAAATCCATGGCGCTATGCTGACCCCGAACTGCAACCGTCGACAACGGAAAGCCCCACGGTGTGTGACAATCGTTTGTGCCTCAGCCGTGGCGTCGTCTACTGGCAGCTGCTGGTATGCCTGAGCAAGGTCGAGGTTTGCAAAGACCTTGCCCTCTCCCAGCGAGTGCAACAAGTGGTGAACGACAGGGAACGCATGCTGTTGAAGTGCCTTGTTTATCGTGCATTTATAGTCCGCACAGATACGTACTGACCCGTCAGGCTTGATGGGCGTTACGATGGGAGTTTCCCACTTAGCCTGGTCTACGGGCTCCAGGACCCCTTGTGCGATCTGCTTGTCCAATTGTTCATCGACTTTAGGCTTGAGAGCAAATGGTACACGTCGTGGCTTGATCCAGATGGGCGCAACTTGTGGGTCAAGGTTAAACGATATGGGCGACCCCACATACTGTCCCAAGGTTCCGTTGAACACGTCTGAAGACTCAGTGAGGAGAGCGTCTACTTCTGGCTGTGACACGCTATGGATGCCAGTGACTTCCAAACCCAAGGATGCGAACCAGTCCAGTCCAAGCAGGCTGGGACGATTTCCATCAACCACCACTAGTTTCAGAGGTCCTGAAAAATCCTTGTAGGCCACCCTGAACATGCCCACACCTACAGCTGGAATGCTATTTCCCTGATAGTCTCTCAGGTGCAGGTGGTGGGAGTCAAGGCGTCTCTTGGATATCTTGGGAACCAGTCTCTTGATGGTACTCCAAGAGATGATGGACATGGCAGAGCCCGTGTCAACTTCCATGTCACAAGGTTTGCCCTCAACAGTCACAGTGATGTGGATTTTCCGGTGCATAGAGTCATCAGCTCGACCAATTGTCTGCTCAGCTGAGCAGTGGCAGTGGGTGACGGCGTGGCAATTCTCTGTTACCGACCTTGATGCCTTCTTTTTTCCAGGTGATGGGGGCGTGTTTGCCGGTGTAGACGAGCGGCAGACCCTTGCAAGGTGTCCCTTACGGAAACAATGCCTACAGATGACGTCCCTGAAACGGCATTTGGATCGAGGGTGGTTACCGCCACAACCTGCACGTCCGATTGGTCCATTGTTCGCTGTTTGAACTTCCTATGCTCCTGCTTAACACGGTGGACGTCATCATCTTCAGCCGAGGAGCTCTCTGATTCGCTGATTTCCCCATGGTGGACTGGGGTTGGTTTCCTTGGAAACGCCGGACTGTTGGCCTTGCGAATCTCAACTGTTGAGTGCTTTGCCAGCTCCGCGGCCTGGGCATCTTCGATGGCCTGCTTGAGGGTGAGGTTGGGCTTGGCAAGGAGTTGGCCTCAGCTTTTCATCCCACACACGATTCTATCAGAGTCTTCCAGGTCTCTGAACTCACAGTGGTAAGCCGCCTTCCTGAGAGCAGACAGGTATTCGCTGATCGTCTCCCCCTCGGCTTGATTCCGGTGATGGAATGCGTGGCGGGCAACAATCCTTGATACCTTGGGTGCATAGTTACCCTTGAGTCTCTCCTTCAGCGTGTCCCAAGGTGTGGTCTGCACAGCGAGTGGTGCAATGAGTGCCCGAGCTGTTTCAAAAACTTCTGAACCGCAGACGGTGAGGAAAAGGGCTCTCTTCCGATCATCTGTTAGGTCAATGAAAGCGTTTGCCTCGATGTAGCATTCAAAACGGGCCATATATGAGTGCCAGGACTCAGTTGCTGGAGAATAGGGAGGTAGAGGCAGTAGCGAAGCCATGGTTCCCTGATGCCGACTGGATGGCGAAGGAATGGAGGCTAGCCTCAGCAGTGATTCAGCTCTTAAGTGTTCAGCTCAGTGATTCAGCTCTGGCTGTGGCTTACTGCATCCAATCCCACCTTCGTCACCAGTGTTGTATAGTGGGAAAGATGGATGAAGACACAGCTCTTAAAACAACCAGCTCTTTATTTTGGCTCTGAGTCCTGGACTGGAAACAGCAGCTCAGTTGCCTGGCTTATATAGAACTCAATATCTTGCAACAGTAACAACTCCTCTGGCTACCCAATTAGTGAACGTCACTCTCAATCCTTCATTTGCATGTAGGGACCTGAGTGAGAACTGCAGCCTCGGTGGCCAGAATGCGTACATAACAGCTCAATACATAACAGCTTCCATCCTCAGTCTGTTGTTAAGGTGGAATGGGAATTACAACAGTACGCCCCCCTGAGGTCCAGCTTGGTAAAGATTTTTCCCCTGCGCACTACCGCCAGCAGATCGTCGATCCTGGGCATGGGAAAGGCGATCGGTTGACTCACGCTGTTCAGGGCCCTGAAATCAATGATAAGCCTCTTCTGGGAGGTCCCCTTCTTGTCCACGAAGAACACCGGGCTCCCTCGGGAACTTTTGGACTCTCACAGAAATCCCCGCTGAAGGTTCTTATCTATAAACTGTTTGAGCTCCTGCTCAGACATGGAATAGAGTTTCCCTGCAGGCAACTGGGCCCCTGGCACCAGGTTGATCTGGCAATCGAAGGGTCGATGCGGTGGGAGCTTGTCCGCTTCCTTCTCGCTGAACACGTCACTGTAGTCCTCATATTGGGGCGGGATCCCCCTTGTGGCCTCCAATCGCACGGTCGCTGCCTGCGCGTTGCTGCCTGAGGTCCTCATGTCCTGCAGACAGTTCTCCGCGCAGTGCCCCGATCTGAACGTGAGCGATCGTTGATGCCAAGCCACCACTGGGTCATGTAGGTCAAGCCAGCTCATTCCCAGGACAATGGGACACCCTGCCAGCTTGGTGACGTTGAACGCGATGACTTCAGCGTGCTTGGAGATGCGCATCCTCATGGGGGGTGTTTGCTGCGCCACCTCCCCTCCCAACAGCTTCCTCCCGTCAATGGTGGTGACCAGCAGTGGGAACTCTAGTGGGAGCAGATGTAGCTGATGCTCCAAGGCAAATTCCCTGCTCATGAAATTTGCGGAGTCCCCTGAGTCAATTAACGCTTCCACCTCCAGGGGGTGCCCATTGGGGAGCTCCAGCACTACTCTTACCACTATTCCTACCTTGGGTGGGTGAGGGGGGGATGGATTTCTCTTGCGGGGCCTTCACTACTTGCTCGCCTGGATGCTTGCCCCTCTCGACATCTCTGGCACCCAGGCGCTCTCGTTTTCCGGCTGCGCCCCACGCTGCTCTTCCTGTTCTGGCGCTGTCGCCCCCTGGCTTGCCAAACACGACGTTGTGGGCAGAACTTGGCAAAATGGCCCAGGGTATCGCACATGTAGCATCTCCTTGCTTCCTTGCCGCCTCTTCCCTCCGCCACCTTGGATGTGGTTCCGCCTGACGGCTTAGCACGCACTGCTCCGATCTCCATGGGCAGCTCAGCTGGCAGAGTCAAAGGAAGTGCCCCTGCAGGGTTGCCGCCATCCACCCTCCCCGGGTAGCGATTCCCTGGGGTACCCTCTGCCTTGGGGTATCTCCTCTCCCAGCTTCTGTCCTCCTCTCGCATTCCCACCGCGAGTGCAGCTTCTGCTAGTTCCTGCATGCTCCTCGTTCTGGGCGCCCTGCTGAGCTCATCTTTGACCTCTGGATTCAAGCCTTCCTTGAAACCATCTGCATGATTTCGGACTCCAAATTCAAATTCAGTTTGTGCGCGAGCATCGCAAAACGGGCATAATACGGGCGCACCGTGCCTCCTCCCTGTCGGAGTCTCATAAATTCCCGCCGAATCGCCTCCTCTTCCCCTTCATTCGCAAACATCCCGTCCATTGCAGTCATAAATTCCTTGAGGCTCCTCATCTCTCGCCCCCCGGCGGCCATGAGTGGCCACGCCCAGTCTTTCGCCGCCCCCTCCAAATGCGTGATGACAAATGCTCTGAGATGCTATTGAAAGACCTCTCACCGCTTCCTCTTCCTCGGAGCTCCCTCCAGACGTTCCGCTGGAATCAGTCTCCAGAATGGGTGGCTGTTCACGATATTCGCTCAAAGCTGGAGAGGCAGGAGGGCTCTGCTGTCTCCTGACATTATCGAAATATATTCCAAGAGAGGCAGAGTTGTAGGCACCTTTGAGAAATCTCTTAAAAAAGAATGTGTTATTTCAGTGGATGCCCGAACATCAGAAGTCTTTTGAAATGGTAAAACAACAACTGTGTCGTGCACCTGTGCTTCAATATTTTGATGTATCTAAGCCACTGGTGGTTCAAGTAGATGCTTCGAAGAATGGCTTGGGTGCATGCCTCCTTCAAGAAGGAAGGCCAATATGTTATGCATCCCGGGAACTTACTATGGCAGAGCAGAATTATGCTCAAATAGAGAAAGAGCTGTTGGCTGTATTGTATGCAATAAGGAAATTCCACCAGTATGTGTTTGGTAAGTTGGTGTTAGTACAGACTGATCATAAACCTCTAGAGGCAATTTGTAAGAAACCTTTAGGCAGTGCACCTGCTCGCTTGCAAAGGATGCTGTTACAATTGCAGAGATATCAGTTGGAGGTGAGGTATGTGCCAGGAAAAGAAATGTACTTGGCGGACACATTATCTCGGGCCATGGTAGATCCGCCAGAGAGTGATGTGGAACCCATAGATGAGGAGAAAGTCATATATGAAATAGGTGAAATAGTAATGAACCCTACAGGGGTAATAGCTATACAGGAGGCAACAAAACAAGACTTGCAGTTGCAGGAGGTGGCATCTTTAATATCACGTGGATGGCCACTGTATCTAAGAAATGTACCATCAGCAGCAAAAGCATTTTGGGCTGTGAAGGATTTGCAGCGCTGTCAGGATGGGGTTCTCTATGTTGGTGAAAGGATAGTTATTCCCGCATCTCAAAGACGGGCAATTCTGGAGCAGCTTCATGAGTCACATCAGGGCATGCAAAGAACAAAAATGAGAGCAAAAACAATAATGTATTGGCATGGTATGAGCAAAGAAATAGAAACATTCATAGAAAATTGTTTAATATGTGCAAGATGTGCGCCAAAAAATAAAAAAGAACCTCTTATACCACATGAGATTCCGGAGCTGCCCTGGGAAAAGTTAGGAGTAGATGTTTTTATATTTTTGAGTACAAGGCTCAACCTTTTTTGCTGGTAATAGATTATTTCGCTAAATACCCAGAAGTGGTGAGCCTCCCAGATAAAACAGCGGGAGCAGTAATTAGTAGACTGAAACCTGTGTTTGCGAGGCATGGCATTCCAAGGATAGTTATCAGTGATAATGTGCCGTTTGCAAGTCAGGAGTTCCATCAATTTGCCCGAGACTGGGGGTTTGAACAGTGTTTCAGTAGTCCAGGATACCCACAGTCAAATGGAAGGGCAATACAGTACATAAAACTACTCCTAAAAAAGGCAGAGCAAACACACAAAGAACCTCAATTAGCACTATTGGAGTATCGTAATACACTAGTGACAGGATTGGAATATTCTCCTGCTCAGTTATTGATGGGTAGAGTCCTAAGGAGTAAGCTACCAGTGACTGAGGAAGTGCTACGTCCTAGGATACCTGTGGGAGTGTGGGAGAGCCTCAAAAGGAATCAAGAAAGGCAAAAGTATTTTTATGATAGCACTGCAAGGTCTGTTACTGAGTACCCAAAATCTTGTGACCACTTAATCCTAGCCACTGTCACCTCCTCCTCCTTGACTTCCCAGTCAAGGAGGAGTCAGTATACTTTAGAAAGTGTTTTAATTCTGGAGTTCACCAAATCCGATTCAAATCTGGAAGTCTCAGTGGAGAAACCCTTTTGTCTAACTATTTTGAATGTCTCAAATAATTGATGATATTGAAACCAATCAAAAATATGAAACATATAACCCTGTTATCTTTGGTCAGGATTATTTATTGAGAGCTTCTCCCAAAGAAGATAGAGGAACAGTTCAGCAAAGCTAATATGCACTGGATCTCCCTGAGTCGGTATTTATTTATAACATTGCTATGCTACCTTTAGGGGCGCGGGTGGTGGTGTGGGTTAAACCACAGAGCCTAGGGCTTGCCAAAGGGACTTAAAAAACGGAAGGGACTTAAAAAACAGAGGTCGGTCCCTTGTCATTGAAACAAAAGGAAGCAGTGGAACTTTGTAACCAAAGCTACTGTCAAAGTGGAAGTTAAGAAGGAAACTTCTGTAACAGTTTGTGGGGGAAATATTTGCTACAAGTATTGATTGGGGAAAAAGTTACCCCTTTTCCCGAGGTTTTAGGAAATTTAGCAAGAAACGTACAATTTGGACTTTGGATTACAATTTGTTGGATTGTTGTGACCACAAAGTTGTTTTTTTTACCTTGAAAATGGCAGAAGAAAGCCCTGACTTCCTGAGAAAAGTACTAGACGTATTGTTGGAAATGCAGCAGATGGTCAGAGCATCAAATAAGGCTATGGACAACCTTCAGAAAAAGGAAAATAAAGAGCCAGTTCCACAGGAAATAGTGCTGGTGGAAAGTGTGGAAGGAACAAATCCCACCACAGACTTTGTGCCAAAGGAGTCACAACAAATAAAAAAGAGAGACTTAACATTTGAAACAAAAGGACTACAGTGGGTCCTCGACTTACGAATAACTCGCCCAACGTATTTTTCACCCAACGAACGATCGTGGCGACGGCTAGTTAACGAATTTCCTCGACTTCCGAATCGGAAGCAGAGGGGTTTTTTTTTTCCTTTCCCCCACAGGTCACATGGAAGGGGAGAGAAGGCGGGACTTCGCTCCAGCAGCCATTTTGGTTGGAGCGGAGCCCGGAGCAGCTGGAGGCTGCTACTTCTCCTCCTTCCTCGTCATGGCGGTTTTTGGCGTGGGATTTGATTTTTGGCCGCATTTTTCGGGTTGGTTTTTTTTTTTTTTTGCTTTTTTGACGTTTTCGGGGCTTTTCCCCCCTCGCCGTGGCGGCGGTTTCCCTCCCGCCCGCCATGGCTGGAGGCGGGCGGCTCCGCAGCCGCATTTTTCGTGGTTTTTTTTTTTGCCTTTTTTGCGTTTTTTTTGCGTTTTCGGGGCTTTTTCCCCCTCGCTGTGGCGGCGGTTTCCCTCCCGCCCGCCATGGCTTTTTCCTGCGTCGGGGAGACCCGGTGCACCATTTTTTCCTTGACGGGAGATCCCGGCAAGGATTTTTTTCTTCGGGCCGAAATGGCCCAGCGCGGCTTTTTGCCGCGTCGGGGACGCCCCGCGTGGCTTTTTCCTGCGTCGGGGAGACCCGGCGCACCATTTTTTCCTTGCCGGGGGAACCCGGCAAGGATTTTTTTCTTCGGGCCGAAACGGCCCAGCGCGGCTTTTTGCCGCGCCATGGCGGCGGCGAGCACCCCTTAGAGCCGCCTGCAAGAAGAGAAGAGCTGCAGGAGCCTGGCCGTCCACATCGACAAGGTAAGTGACCCCCGATTTCTCTTCCCATAGGAGCGCATTAATCCGTTTTTAATGCATTCCTATGGGAAATCGCGTTTCGACTAACGTATTTTTCGCGTAACGAATGCCCATTCGGAACGCATTAAATTCATTAGTCGAGGACCCACTGTATTATGCAGAGAGGTGCATTCAGAGGCTAAAAAGGATGGACTTGTTAAGAAGAAAAAGATGGTCAGAAAAATGGAAAAAAATGGGAATGAAACACAAGCATCAGGATTGGATTTGAATAAGGACAAAGTTATAAAGGACACCAAGCTGCAGAGCAAGAAAAGAGAAGGCCTCAAGGTTCTGTATGACTGCTGGAGATGGACTGACGTGAGAGTAGGGGTGGGCTGAAAAGGATATATTTTGATCTGGTTTTCTTTCTGGCTTGATGGACTATGATGTACAGATAAGGTTACTGGCTTAAATGATTATATGTCAAACTAGGAGTCAATTAGGGGAAATTTAGCTAAAAATCCCGAGACCAGAGGGAGGTAAGGTTGTAAGAAATATAAAATTGGAGTTTGAAATTAGGTCGAAGTAAGGGAAGGGGATAAGAATATAGGGAAAGAGCTGAAGTACTAATATGCTGAGGTTGGGAAAAAGGACTGTTTTAAGTAAAATGATTTTTGTATATTATGATCTTTTAAAATTTAGGAGTATGTAAACTGTTAGAGAGGAATGATAATAAATTCAACAGAGGGGGGACTTGAGGAAGAGGGGGACTTGAGGGGGACTTGAGGAAGTCAACCGAAATTTGAAATCGAGGAAGGAAGGATTGCCTGGGCCACAGAATTGGGCCAGGCCTAAGCAATGATATTAAAAATGTTAGTAAGGTTAAATGTACAATGATTATGTCCACCCCTGTGAGAGAGGGGGATGAATTGTCGCTTCCCACAGTGAGAGGGGGGAAGCATGGAAAAATTAACCGTTATAAGTGCTAAAAATTTGTAAAAATCAATAAAAAAAAATTGGGGGGGGGGAGCCTAGGGCTTGCCGATCAGAAGGTCGGCGGTTCGAATCCCCGCAACAGGGTGAACTCCCGTTGCTCAGCCCCTGCTCCTGCCAATCTAGCAGTTCGAAAGCACATCAAAGTGCAAGTAGATAAATAGGTACCTGTTACAGCACCTAGTATTGCCACGTCAAAGACCGACAGGCAGCTGCAGATAAGGATAAAGTCTCTTGCCTATGCCAGGGTCCAGGAAGTCAAGGTCAAAAACAGTCCAAGTCGAAAGACAGTCAGGACACAGAAAGACACAGGTACCAGACAGGAATCACAAACACAGGAATAAGGCAGGAGTCACAGACACACACACGCCAGCACATCAGTTGCAGACGCTGCAGAATGGGGCAGCCGGCTACCCTAAGTAGCCGGTTCACTCCCACGCTTCCTATGAGCTGCAGCTGTCTCTAATTGCCACCGTCGCTTCTCAGCTCGGCGTTCTACAGCTGATAAGGGAGGAGGAGAGGGGATCGGCTGATTCTCCTCCTGACTGGGGCCTGCTTCTGGCTGAACTTCTTCCCCCAGCTCTGGTCTTCCTTCCTCCCTGTCAGATTCCTCCTCTTCAGAGGAGTGCTGCCACCAGTCTTCCCCGGGTATGAATTCTTCAGATTCCTGTGTGGGTGCCTCCTTGTCGGGGGGGGGGGGTGGCTTGCCACCACTCCTCCTCATCTGACACGACCCTGACAGTACCGCTCTGGCGGAAAGGTAAACGGCGTTTCTGTGCAATGCTCTGGTTCGCCAGAAGCGGCTTAGTCATGCTGGCCACATGACCCGGAAGCTATCTGCGGACAAACGCCGGCTCCCTCGGCCTATAGAGTGAGATGAGTGCCGCAGCCTCAGAGTCATCCGCAACTGGACCTAATGGTCAGGGGTACCTTTACCTTTTAGCAGAAGCAGAAGACATCAAGAAGAGGTGGCAAGAATACACAGAGGAATTATACCAGAAAGATATGGAGGTCTTGTACACCCCAAGTAGTGTGGTTGCTGACCTTGAGCCAGACATCCTGGAGAGTGAAGTCAAATGGGCCTTAGAAAGCACTGCTAATAACAAGGCCAGTGGACTGGAGGAATCCCAAGCCTGAATTAAGATTGCCGGAAGAAATATCAACAACCTCAGATATGCTGATGACACAACCTTGATGGCAGAAAGTGAGGAGGAATTAAAGAACCTTTTAATGAGGGTGAAAGAGGAGAGCGCAAAATATGGTCTGAAGCTTAACATCAAAAAAACTAAGATCATGGCCACTGGTCCCATCAACTCCTGGCAAATAGAAGTGGAAGAAATGGAGGCAGTGAGACATTTTACTTTTTTGGGTTCCATGCTCACTGCAGATGGTGACAGCTGTCACGAAATTAAGACACCTGCTTCTTGGGAGAAAAGCAATGACAAACATAGACAGCATCTTAAAAAGCAGAGACATCACCTTGCCAACAAAGGTACGTATAGTTAAAGTTATGGTTTTCCCAGTAGTAATGTATGGAAGTGAGAGCTGGACCATAAAGAAGGCCGATCGCCGAAGAATTGATGCTTTTGAATTATGGTACTGGAGGAGACTCTTGAGAGTCCCATGGACTGCAAGAAGATCAAACCTATCCATTCTGAAGGTAATCAGCCCTGAGTGCTCACTGGAAGGACAGATCTTGAAGCTGAGGCTCCAATACTTTGGCCACCTCATGAGAAGAGAAGACTCCCTGGAAAAGACCCTGATGTTGGGAAAGATGGAGGGCACAAGGAGAAGGGGACGGCAGAGGACGAGATGGTTGGACAGTGTTCTCGAAGCTACCAACGAGTCTTGACCAAACTGCGGGAGGCAGTGGAAGACAGAAGTGCCTGGCATGCTATGGTCCATAGGGTCACGAAGAGTTGGACATGACTAAACTACTAAACAACAACAACCAAAAATCTGGAGACTTGAAATTTATGCTGGCGTGAGTTTTGGAGATGACACTACTGATAGTAAAAGCACTTCAGGTGTGTGTTACTTATATAACCAATGTCTATATGTGTGGCTTAATGAGGGTCATAAACTTAATGACCCGTGGAGTTACGCTGGACAAAGCAGATTTACGATCAAGCTCCGACCTTTATGGCGCCCACACGCTTCCTTCTCAACGTCTTCAGTTGCTCCAGCAGGGTTCATTCGCAGCAGAAATAGTGGCAGTCTGTGTGTGTGTCCCAAGAAATTTCAGGACACTGCTTCTTCTATTTCTCAGAAGCTTTATTGCAGCAAAACAAAAACTTAACCAGGAGAAGCTAACTCCATAGCTGCTTCTCTTTACACAGTCAAAAACGAAAGTAACTCCACCTCACTCCCACAAACTCACAAATACAGAGAGCCTATATATAGAGGCGTCACACCCAGTGTAAGAACGTATTTCCTGTGGATTGTTAACTCTTTGTTAACCAGAATCCCCACACCCCCTCTCGTTCGAAACATTGGGTGTGTGTAGGTATAATAGTTTAACTCAAACCTAACCCGTCACAGAACTCCTTATGCTTCTGGAAGGTCAAGGGTTTGGTGAACCCATCAGCGAGGTTTTCTTGGCTAGGACAGTACCTCAGTTTGACCATACCTGTCCTAACACTTTGACAAACATTTCGAAACCGAATGTCTAAATGCTTGGTTCGTGATTTGAATTGGCCTGATTCTGCCAGCTTCAGGCAGGGTTGATTGTCTTCCCAAACTGTGATGGGCAAGCAACAATCTTCACAAACCTCCTGAACTAGACATTTGTAAAATTCAAGCTCTCTGCATACTTCCGATAGAGCACTGAATTCTGCCTCTGTGGAAGAAAGCGCGATGAGGCTTTGCTTCCTAGATCTCCAGCCTATTACAGATTTTCCAAACATCACGACCATTCCAGAAATTGATTTTCTGTCATTCAAATTGGCCCAATCGCTGTCAACCCAACATTGAAGCCGTGCGTCACCTTGAGCTGATAGTGTGAGGCTAAACTCTTTGGTGTCCTGCAGGTATCTAAGCACTCTTTTGATGCCATTCCAGGCAACCATACTAGGCTTTGCAGCCTCCCTGCTGAGCAGATTTATAGCATACGCTATATCCGGTCTGCTCCACTGGGAGAGATATAGCAGACTCCCTAGCGCAGATTGAAAGACCTCGGGGTTTTTGAACTCAGGACTTTCCCCAGACTGGCTGTCTTTTACATAACATATTTCCATTGGTGTTCTGACACCTGCACAGTCAGACATCCTGAATTTTTCTAGTAGCTGTTCAATTTTTCCTTTCTGGTTCAGCAGAAAACTTCCATCCTGGGTTCTGCTGATCTGAACACCTAAGTATACACTTACAGAGCCTAAATCTTTAAGCTTAAAGTGCTGTTCAAGCTCTTTGGCAAACTTCTGTACCTGTTTACCTGTTTTTGCCACCATAATGATATCATCGACGAAGATTAGAACCAACTCCTGCAGCTGACCTGACCCTTTCAGGTACAGACAGCTGTCAGCAAGACTTTTCTGAAACCCTAGTTTCTCCAATGCTTCACTGAGACTCATATTCCAATTTCTGGCTGACTGCTTAAGGCCATAAATGGATCGATGCAGTCTCCAGACCAGATCTGGCTTGTCACTATCAAAACCTGGAGGCGGTAACATGTAAATCTCCTCCTGCAATGGTGAGTTTAGATAGGCAACATCGATATCTAAATGATTCACCTCGAAACCTCGTTGCGCTGCTATCGACAGGAGCATGCGCATGGTTTCACATCTGGAGGTGGGTGCATATACCTGAGTGTAATGCAAACCTTTCTGCTGACTGAAACCTCTTGCCACTAGTCTAGCCTTATATTGTGGCTCGCCGCTAGCTGTGGGTTTTAGTCTATAAACCCAGCGACAACTCACTGCCTGCTGGTCAGCTGGCAGAGTTGTGGGAGTGAAGACTCTCAGAGACTTCATGGCATCTAACTCCCTTTCCATGGCTTTCTG
Organism: Darevskia armeniaca; assembly: GCA_034641395.1. Lineage (NCBI taxonomy): Eukaryota > Metazoa > Chordata > Lepidosauria > Squamata > Lacertidae > Darevskia > Darevskia armeniaca. The sequence goes on from JAWWNF010000106.1 coordinate 988,402, forward strand.
CCATTTGCTAGCTTCTGCTTGAGGTAACTGTTGAACCTCAGCAAAACTCTCTGGTTCGCACTGAGCAACACCAGCCCACACATTTGTGATTGTGAACCTGTCAGGTGGTTTGTTCTTTGTGGTGCGTTTGGAACGTCTAGGCCCCGCGCTAGACTCCCCCTCTGACCCAGATGTGCTAGACTCTGCCTGTGAGTCCCTGGCACCTGGAGAACCACCAAGCGATCTACTGCACTTGCTTTGTGCCCTTGGACCAGGCGTGCCTGTGGGAGACGTTGGAGACCTACTGCGCTTGCGCTGCCTGCTAGACTTAGCCTTTGGCGATGAGGGTGCACTTATGGTCTCTTGCTTCACCTCTCTCTTTGGAGATGCCCCCTTTGATACTGCACCCTGATCGTGGTTGCGAGCTTGACCTGACCCACCAGCAGGTACACCTCCAACAGCTCCATCAACGGGTGCAACTGACTGATCCTCTAAGTCAATATCACCAAAACTTTCTCAAAGCACTTCAGGGTTTCCGTGGATTCTTTTCCACCCACTCTGTTCGCAGAACTCTGCACTTCTGCTTATTACTATCTGGGATCGGTTGCCTCCTGGGTATGCAAATCTCCAAGCCTTTGACCCCGGCTCATACCCACAGAAGATCATCCTTTGGGAACGAGGGCCACCCTTTCTGCGTTTAGGCTTCGGGATCAAAACCCAAGCCTCTGCTCCAAACGTGCGAAAAAAGTGTACTTTAGGCTTTTTTCCATACAGCAGAAAATAGGGCGTGTTTCCTACCACAGAATTATAGGATCTGTTAAGAGTGAAGTTAACAGAACGCCAAGCTTCAGCCCAGAAGCATCTTGGCAACCCTGAGTCATAAAGAACAGCTTCTACCCCCTCTTGTATGGTGCGGTTTCTTCGCTCCGATACCCCATTTTCTTGAGGAGAGTATGGCGAAGTGCGTCTGTGCTTAATTCCCTTTGCTCGGAAAAAGCTCTGCAACTCAGACGCTAAAAATTCTGTACCCCTGTCAGATTGAAAGGCTTTTACCCTGGTAGAGAACTCGAGTTCAACTGCTACCACCCACTCTTTAATCACTTTGGCTGTTTGCCCCTTATCTTTAAGAGTGTAAATCCAGCCCATCCTTGAGTAATCGTCAATCAAACAAAGAGCCCACTTCGAACCAGCCATGCTGGCTGTCGGCATTGAACCACAGAGATCCACATGGACCAGCTCAAAAGCTTGTTTGGTCACCCTCTCAGACCTTGGGTAGCTACATGCGTGAACCTTCGATTTTTTACAAGCTTTACAGTCTAAGAACTTAGAACATTCTTTCATTTTGCACCCTTCAGCACACTCAACCTGCTTGCGCACATATCTCCAATTAGCAAGTGACATCCTTCTATGCCACAAATGCAAGCATTGGTTGTGCGTGGGAACATTGGCACACTGTGCCTGTGCTTCCTTAGAAACATCATTACCTGTTTCAAAGATCTGCGCCCTCTCAGAGGCGTCATTACTAGTTTCCAGGACATACAGCCCATCCTGGCATTTTACCTGGACCAACAGCTCTCCACCCTTGGAAATGGAGCACATCTGGTTTCCAAAACTGACCAGAAAACCTGCATTGTCAAGGGCAGAAACAGAAAGTAAACCACTTTTCATGCCAGACAGCAAATACACATCAATCTCAGCATTCAAACAAGGCATAAAAGCAACTCCAGCAGATGTAATAGTCCTCTTTGTTGCATCTGCCAACGTTACAGTTTGTCCATCTTGAATTTCCCAGCAGTCCCTCAACTGGACACTAGAGGGCGCTGCAAGGTGATGACTGGCTCCACTGTCGATCACCCAGCGTTGTATACAACCTTCTGTTGCTTTACTCATCAGAGCAAACGCAGCTGACGAGTATTGAGTTCCAGCACCGCCGCCTCTGCCCCCACGGGAAGGACCTCTGCCTGCACGTCGTCCTCTGGCTCTTATCTGTTGATTGCTATGAGGGATGGCCTTGTAGGCTTCCTGAGGGCAGTTCCGACGCAAATGTTGGTCAGACCCACAACGAAAACATCGCTTTACTGCAAAAGCGTCCACTGTGCTTTCAGTGCCCCCACTCCTGGGAACAGGACAGCCCCCCTTCGCAGCTTTGCTTCGCTCACTTTGCCTGCGATCCTGCTCATCTGCCAAGCGCCCAGCAACATAGTTGAGGTTCAGCTGAGCTACAGGCATCGCTTCCAGAGTTAAACACAAAGTCCTATAACTCGGGTCCAAAGAACTCAGAAGTATATACACTTTCTGTTCTTCCGAAAAAGGGACCTGTAGTTGCCTTAGACGGTTGAACACCGTTATCATCTTGGTCACATGTTCTCTCACACAGGCTCCCGGCTCCAACCGAAGGTCGAAAAGCTGCCTGGTGACATGGACCCTTTCTCCAGCCGTGTCCCTCTCATGGACCCGCCTAAGGGCCTCCCATATCTCTTGAGCATTACTGTCAATATCAACATGAGCCATTTGTTCCTCATCTATTGCTAGAACCAGATGCGCAACCGCTCTTTGGTCTTTTCTCAGAGCTGCCGCTGCTGCTGCCACTGCTGCAGCTGCTGCTCCAGCAGTGGCTGGTACAGGTGGGTTTTGTATACAAGTCCAGAGTCCCTTAGCAGTCATCCAAACCTGCACCCTCTTAGACCAATCAGCCCAGTTCTTCCCAGTCAGCCTTGGAAAAGGCACTTGGAAGTTTTCCTGTGGCTCTGCCATTTTCCCTTTTGGGGTTTGTATGTACTCACATGGCTGTTGCTTCCAGCTCCCAGCTCTCAGCTCCCAACTCTGGAAAATGGGCTTTACTAGCGAGTCTTACTGCTCTGTGCCTTTAAGAAACATAGCACAATGCAGAGCTCCAGCTAGCCTTGAGCTGCTGCTGACTGCAGCAAACACACAGACTTCTGTCCTGGCCATAAATCACCTCAGGACTTCTTGCCGCTTATTCACGTCGCTCACCCATAACCTGTGGCTTAATGAGGGTCATAAACTTAATGACCCGTGGAGTTACGCTGGACAAAGCAGATTTACGATCAAGCTCCGACCTTTATGGCGCCCACACGCTTCCTTCTCAACGTCTTCAGTTGCTCCAGCAGGGTTCATTCGCAGCAGAAATAGTGGCAGTCTGTGTGTGTGTCCCAAGAAATTTCAGGACACTGCTTCTTCTATTTCTCAGAAGCTTTATTGCAGCAAAACAAAAACTTAACCAGGAGAAGCTAACTCCATAGCTGCTTCTCTTTACACAGTCAAAAACGAAAGTAACTCCACCTCACTCCCACAAACTCACAAATACAGAGAGCCTATATATAGAGGTGTCACACCCAGTGTAAGAACGTATTTCCTGTGGATTGTTAACTCTTTGTTAACCAGAATCCCCACAATATGATTGGTCTTGCAGAAAGCAAACAGTGAGCCTGAGTTCATGTGAAGCCGAACTTAACGCTCTAACACTCACTCATGAATATTGAATGGTTACTGCAATTGTATGAGGACATTAGAGTGCAAGTTTCTTGTCCTATACAAGTCTATCAGGACAACAAATCATGCATAACTTTGCCTCTTTCTGAGGAGTGCAAGAAAAAAACCTAAATACTTGCAGATTAAGGTTCATCATGCATGAGATTACATCCAAAGAGGACTTATAAATGTGTCCGATATGCCAGGGGAAAAAACACCTGCTGATATGTTGTCTAGAGTTGTTAACAAAGAACAAATGGATGTATATGTACATAAATTACAGATGTATTAGATATTGCAATGGTTGATATGAAAAGGGGGAGGATGTCAGTATTTTCATCCCTCCCATTGCAAGGATCACCTGATCATGTTGCTTTACTTTCAGTCTGTGACAAAGGAGGGGGTGGAAGCTACTCTTCGAGACTTCCGTCTCTAGTACTGCAGGATTTTTATTTTGATGTGTCTAGAGACAGGGTGGCTGTATGAGAGCAGCTTCCCTCGTGCATGTTTATGTTCTTTTACTTGTTTAATTGGGAGAAATAAATTCGGTATGGTACAAAACCTCCACAGCTTTGCTTCCGCTTACTCTGCCGCATTTGGGGGCTCACATGAGCAAATGTGAATCCACAGCACCAGGACCTATTCCTGGGGAATGCTGTGTTGCTGTTCCTGTGATCCACAGGTCGGTGAAGGTGCTCCCGTCGCCCAGCCCATGCAGGCGCTGAAGACGTGGGCTGAACATGGGTGTACGGAAACTTCCTTCTCCCACCTTTAAAGTAAACGTCTACGTAAGGAAACCGAATCGAACCAAGACTGCCTTCCTCCGCCAACCTCACCTTCGCTCTTCAAGCCAAAAGACAACACTTCCCCGTCCCCGGGTGAAACCCCCTGGCCTTTCATTGGTAGAGCCACCACCACGCCTGTGGCATTTACCTCAGCATAGCGCAGGGACTGACTGAGCAGGCGGAGAGATGCTTTGAGCCTCGGACACTTGGCGGGTTCTGAGATGGCCATGTAGGCCAGATTCACGACCCTGGCGGGCTGGATTTCGCATGTGGGACATAGTTTGAGGACCCCTGGTCTACACTGACTGGAAGCAGTTCCCCAGAGTTTCAGGCAGGGATTTCGTCCAGCCCTTGCAGGAGATATCTGGAGTTGATCCTGGGACATTCTGCATGCCAAGCAGATGCTCTAGGGCTCCCCATATTTCACTAGCCTTTCAACGTTATGCTATTAGCAACCGTGGAGATTCCGCCTGCCTCTTTAGAAAGGAGAACACTCACCTGAGTAATTTAATAAATAATAATAATAATAATAATAATAATGATTTATAAGCTTCCCTAAATATAATAACAACAACCATCCATTTTCAGTCCATTGAATTAGCAATTAAGCACTTCTGGAAAGGGAAATGGCATAGAAAGCAGGCATAAGAAAGTATTACTCATGCATGCTGAGAATATGATTTATTTATTTTGAACTTTGCTTGGTTCCTCCTTGGTAGCCAGTGCGATTGTTTCAGCAGTGCTAGAACTCAGGACCCGCTGCCTTGAGGGGCATCTAAGAGCAGTTTGGCAGGGGAAAGGTGTTATGTATTAAGTTATCACCCTAGGCCACTAGGGGTGTTGTATGTATGAAGTTTCCACTCAGGTCCTCGTCAGTTAGTTTAGGCGGGAAACCCTGGGTTGTGTTGCTACAATGTTGTCAGCCGGCTGCCTATATAAGCAGGCTGGCTGAGCTATTGAGTTCTGTTCTGTTCCAGCCTTAGAATAAATAGAGCTGCTTGGAAATCACTGTGTCATCTATTATGTCCACCCACTATTCAACACTGGCGACGAAGGTGGGATCTGATGGACATCAGAGCACAGCCAGATTCGGACACTCACTGAGTGAAATCACTGAGCTGAAACACTGAGCGAAATCACTGAACAGAACCCATTCAGAGCTGACCGTTCTGGCTAGAGCACTGTGTTCCATCCATCGCCTGCTACGTCGGCATCGGAACCATGGCTTCATTCGTGCCTCTACCGCCGTTTGCCCCAGCCTCTGAATCATGGGACTCATACCTCGCTCGGTTCGACTGCTACCTCCAAGCAAACGAGCTGACAGAAGTGTCAGAGGAGCGTAAGCGAGGCCTCTTCCTCAGCCTCTGTGGGCCCGAGGTGTTTGAGACGGCCCGAGCTCTGGTCGCGCCACTAGCAGTCCAGGCAACGCCGTGGGACGTGCTACAAGAGAAGCTCCGCAACCACTATGCTCCAAAGCCATCCAAAATTGCTGCCCGCCATGCGTTTTACCACCGGAACCAGGCAGAGGGGGAGTTGATCAACAGCTACATCGCCGCCCTCCGAAAGGCCGCACTGCACTGTGAGTTCCGAGACTTAGACGATGCCCTGATGGATCGAATCGTCTGCGGGGTCCGGGACAACCGTCTGCAACGGCGTCTCCTCGCCAAGCCAGACCTCACGCTGCAGAAGGCCATTGAGGAGGCTGTGGCCTCAGAAGCTGCTGAACTCTCCGCCCAGGAGATCCGCAAGGCCAGCAGCCCACATCCTGCTAAAAAGCCAATCCCAGTGCACCACGAGGAGGCTAGCAGTGATGAGGCATCCTCCAGTGAAGACGATGACGTGCACCAGACGAAGCGGGAGCGCGGGAAGTTCAAACAGAGGTCCAAGGACCAATCAGAATGTGTTGGTTGTGGAGGCAACCACTCCCGTGCCAAGTGTCGATTCAAAGACGCCATCTGTCGGCAATGCTCCAGAAGAGGTCACATCGCTAAGGTCTGCCGATCTGCTCCATCTGACACAACCCCTTCACCGTCTCGCAAGTCTAAGTCTTCACCCCGGTCCACCAACAGGAGCTGTTTTGCCCTCACCAACTGCCGCTGCTCATCCGGAACCACGATTGGCCAAACTGACTCGCCTACGCGACGCAAACTACACATCACCGTGCACATCGAAGGAGCTCCGTGTGACATGGAGATCGACACCGGGTCTGCCTTGTCCATCGTGTCCTGGAGCACCATCAAAAGACTCGTGCCCAAGCTGTCCAAGAGGCAACTCGACCCACACCGCATACACCTGAGAGACTACCAGGGAAACGACATCCCCGTGGTAGGGGTTGGCCAGTTTCGGGTCGCTTTCAAGAATTTTTCGGGCCTGCTCCGACTGGTGGTGGTCGAAGGCTTGCGACCTAGCCTCCTAGGGCTTGACTGGTTTGACGCCCTCGGCCTGGAAGTCACCGGCATCAACTGTATCTCTAACACAGAGGTTGAAGGCCTAATCAAAGACTTTGCCGAGGTTTTTGACGGCACCTTGGGCCAATATACAGGCACGCCCATCTCCTTTAGCCTTGATCCGCAAGTCGCCCCCATCAAGCTGAAGCCACGCCGGGTCCCGTTCACTCTCAAGGCTAAGGTGGATGAACAACTTGACAAACTGATCGCGCAAGGCGTTTTGGAGCCAGTTGACCACGCCAAGTGGGAAACACCTATCGTCACGCCTGTCAAGCCAGACGGGTCGGTGAGAATATGCGCAGACTACAAGTGCACGATCAACAAGGCACTTCAGCAGCACGCTTATCCGGTTCCTGTCGTCCACCACCTGCTGCATTCCCTGGGTGAAGGCAAGGTCTTTGCTAAACTGGACCTTGCCCAAGCCTATCAACAACTGCCTGTCGACGACGCCACCGCTGAAGCTCAGACGATCGTCACCCACCGAGGAGCGTTCCGGTGCCGCCGGCTGCAGTTCGGGGTGAGCGTGGCTCCTGGCATCTTCCAAAGCCTCATGGAGCGTCTCCTGCAGGGGCTTCCGGGCGTGGTGCCGTATTTCGATGATGTGTTGGTGTCCGCAGACTCAACTCAGCAACTGTCCGAGCGCCTGCGAACCGTGCTGACCAGGTTCCAGGAGGCCGGGCTCAAGGTGAAGAAAGAAAAGTGCCAGATTGCCGTTCCGCAGGTGGAGTTCCTGGGCTACCTTATCAACGCCTCTGGTCTTCACCCAACTGCATCCAAGATCCGGGCCATCCAACAGGCCCCGATCCCAAAGAACAAGACCGAGTTGCAGGCGTTTCTGGGGCTGCTGAACTTCTACAACATGTTCCTGCCCCACAAAGCAACGTTAGCCGAGCCTCTCCACCGCCTCCTCAGCACGAAGGCACCATGGTCCTGGGGTCATCGGGAAACGGCGGCCTTCAACGCAGTCAAAGCCCTCCTCTCATCAGACAGTGTGCTGGTACAGTACAGTGAAGCCAGGCCACTGGTCCTCGCCTGCGACGCCTCGCCCTTTGGCATCGGTGCTGTCCTCAGTCACCGGTTTCCAGACGGAAGGGAAGCACCGCTCGCCTACTTCTCCCGGACGCTGTCTCCGGCCGAACGGAATTACAGCCAGCTTGACAAGGAGGCACTGGCACTTGTGGCTGGAGTGAAGAGGTTCCACGAATACCTCTACGGAAGAACTTTCGACCTCATCACTGACCACAAGCCGCTCCTGGGCCTCCTCGCTGGTGACAGACCAACTCCACCGGTCCTCTCACCACGCATGCTGCGTTGGACTGTTTTTCTGGCAGCCTACAGCTACCAACTCGTCCATCGCCCTGGAAAATCGCTGGGCCACGCCGACGCCCTTAGTCGTTGCCCTCTTCCAACGCTTGTGGAGGACCCAGCTCCTGCCTCATCGCTCCTCCTGATTGAGGACCTCCCTGCAGCACCAGTGTCAGCTGCCGATGTGGCCTCCGCATCTGCTCAGGACCCCACCATCAAATGGGTGCTCAACTGGGTGTGGAGGGGGTGGCCAGAAGGGCCCTTCGCATCAGAGTTCCAGCCATTTGCAACCAGACAGCACGAGCTCTCGGCTCATCGTCGCTGCCTACTGTGGGGAGACCGAGTCGTGGTTCCCCAAAGACTCCGCCAACGCGTCCTCGAGGCTCTGCACATCGGCCACCCGGGGATCGTCAAAATGAAGGCGTTGGCTCGGTGTTATGTCTGGTGGCCTAAGATGGACGATGCCATCACCGCTTGGGTTGCCTCCTGTCAAGCGTGCCAAGAGTCGAGACCTGCACCGCCGGCAGGTAAGGGCAACACCTGGGAGACGCCCAAGGCACCCTGGTCGAGGGTGCACATCGATCTAGCTGGCCCCTTTCACAGCCGGACCTTTATGGTAGTGGTGGATGCCTATTCTAAATGGCTGGAGGTGGCCCTGATGTCCTCCACCACTACCGAAGCTATCATCCGGGTGCTACGGGGCCTGTTTGCAACCCATGGGTGTCCTGATGTCCTCGTCTCTGACAACGGACCTCAGTTCACGTCAGGCACCTTTGAGAGGTACCTCTTGGGGCTGGGCATCCGCCATGCCCTAACGGCACCATTTCATCCAGCCAGCAATGGGCAGGCTGAGAGAATGGTGCGCTCAGCAAAAGAGGCACTGGCACGCCTGGACCAGAGGGACTGGCATGAGCGGGTCACTGAATACTTGCTTGTACAGCACATCACCCCTCATGCAGCCACAGGGCGGAGTCCGGCTGAACTGCTTATGGGCCGCCGCCTCAGGTCTCCGCTCGACCGGTTGCACCCAGACTTTGGAGTGGCTGAGCCCCCAGGCTGTGCTAACACGCCACGGTCCTTTATTCCGGGGGATCGAGTTTTTGCCCGGAACTTTGTGGGGGACATCCCTTGGGTGCCGGCCACGGTAGTGGGAGTCACTGGGCCCCACTCATACCAGGTGGCACTCGAGAACGGACGTTTGTGGCGCCGGCACATAGACCAGCTAAGGCGCAGGGTTGGGGATTTGGACACTACCGCTGTGCCCCCAACTGCGGCCTCAGCTCCGGAGCAGACGCTAACAGAAGGTGAGGCTCCACCTACACCTTCCTCACAAAGTGCGGGCATGGAGCTGAGCCAAGCCGCTTCGGTGGTTCTGCCTGGCTCTCCGGAGACTCAGACCACTGCCATGCCTGACCTTCCGCCGAGTCCGCTCGCAGCAGTTCCTTCGGCAACAGCAGAGCCAGGGAACTCGGGCTCAACGCCACCGCTGGTCACACCGCAGTCACAGCAGGAATTGGGCGGCCAACTGGACTCTGATACTGGCCCTCGGAGGTCAGGTAGGGTCTCCAAGCGCCCAGCTTACTTAAAGGACTATGTTACCAGACAAATTGCTCACGTAACACTGTATTGCAAATAGAATTTAATTATGCTTGCGAATTTGGAAAATTGAAACCAATATGCTTATGTGCCTTACTGAAACTAACAAGAAATTGCTGTATATAATGGAACCATTGTGATTGTAACTAATGCCTTATCTCGGTGGGGAGGGGTGTTATGTATTAAGTTATCACCCTAGGCCACTAGGGGTGTTGTATGTATGAAGTTTCCACTCAGGTCCTCGTCAGTTAGTTTAGGCGGGAAACCCTGGGTTGTGTTGCTACAATGTTGTCAGCCGGCTGCCTATATAAGCAGGCTGGCTGAGCTATTGAGTTCTGTTCTGTTCCAGCCTTAGAATAAATAGAGCTGCTTGGAAATCACTGTGTCATCTACTATGTCCACCCACTATTCAACAAAAGGTCTCCCTTGGGAGGTGGTGGACTCTCCTTCCTTGGAGGTTTCTAAGCAGAGATGCTTGAGCTGAGATTCCTGCCTTGCTGGGGGTTGGACTAGATGACCCTCGGGTCCCCTCCTCTCTCTCCACTCCTGAATCCGAGGAGGAGGTTCCTTGCCTCCTGCAAAGCCCTTTTCCCTGCAAGCTCTTCCTCCGGTTTCTGGCCAAGGGAGGGAGATGCTCAGAGTCCAGTCAAGAGCCTCACCCCCAAAAGGATATCTGGGCATTGGCGTAGCCCCCCTAAATCCATAAAAAAGAATGAAAAGCCGAGAGCTGGACGAGCTGGGCTTTGCAAGGGTTAAAGGGAACCGAGCTGCCTTCCTAGAGAGGACAGGAAGAAAGGGGGGGGCAGGTCCTCCAGAGCCCAGGCCCCTCCCTCCCTCCCTCCCTCCCTCCCTCCCCAGTCCTTTCCTGCAAGGGCTGCATGGCTGTCCCCTCCTGGGATCTGGTGAGTCTCCTCTCTCTCTCTCTCTCTCTCTCTCCCCCCCCCCAGAGGGTGCAGTGGGGAGAAGGTGGGGGTCCCAGGGCTGCAGCAGGGTGGGGGAGGATGCCTGGGGGGCCTGATCTGCTCATGCAGGGGGAGGAGAGGGTCCTGCCAGGGAGGGGCGAGGTCTGCAACGCTCTCCTTCCTGGAGATCACAGGATCCCAAACTCATTTCTCCCTTCTTTCAACAAAGGAGTCCCAGGACTTTAGCTCTGTGTGACGTCGCTCAGCGTCATTGCACAACAGAGGAAACACGTGCAGATGGTTTTCCAAAGCTGGACGAGGAGGGGGACTAGCCCAGCCCCCCCAAACCCCATGGGGAGTTAGGATGGAAATATGGGAGAGAAAGGCCAGGGATGAAGAGAGGGATCCCAGCCCATAGTCTGGCTGCTGCATTGCAGACCAGCTTCCCAGTGTCTCCCAGGGCAGCTCCACACGGAGGCCACTGCAGCAATCCCCTCGCACCCAGAGCAGGGCATCCCAGGACCACATCCTCTCTGTCCCAAAGGGATTGTTGCTGGAAAACCAGCCGGAAATGGGCACTGCCACTCACTGAGCCTCCAGGGACCTTGGCATCAATGGCTGTGTGTGTATTAAGGTATCTAACAGAATAATAATAATAATAGTAATATTAAATTAGCTGCCTAAATTTCAAGGGAGATCCTCCAATAAATCTTTATGCTTCCCCCAGTTGCCTTCCGAATTTACCTTCTTCACTGTAGTGATTTTGATGGGTGACAGCCATCTGGGTGTTTTTGGTTCAATAAGGTTCTTGTGTTTTTCCCAGACTCTCAAGAGGGATTTTCTAATAATATGGGTGTTAAACCCTTTATGCATCTTCACTTTATCTTCCCCCAAATAAGCATGCCATCCAAATTTATTTTCGTGGCTCTCCAAATCTAAGAAATCGTGATTTTCTAACATAATCCATTCCTTCAGCCACACAAAAAAAACAGCAACGTGATATAAATTTAGGTCCGGCAGGGCTAGTCCTCCTCTATTTTTAGTATTGATTAATAGTTTGTATTTAATCCATGCTGGTTTATAATTCCAAATAAATTTAGTAAGATCTTTTTTCCATTGCTTGAAGTGTCCAGACCCTGTTCCCAAAATTGGCAGCGTATGAAATAAAAATAACATTTTGGGAAGGATATTCATTTTAATGGCCGCAATTTTCCCTAATAATGATAATTTTAATCTATTCCAAATATCCAATTCTTTTTTTATTTTATTCCATGATTTTATAGAATTAGCCTTAAATAAATTATTTGTATTATTAGTGATCCAAATGCCTAAATATTTTGATTTATTCACTACTTTCAACCTCACCTCCCTCTGTAATTGGTCAATTTCTTCCCCAGGTAAATTTTTAGTTAGCATATTAGTTTTATTCATGTTTAGATCAAATCCCGCCAATTTCCCAAATTCTGTAATTCTTTTTAAAGCTTTGGGTATACTTTCCAATGGCTCCTCCACTGTGATTATAACATCGTCCGCAAACGCTTTAGTTTTATGAACGCTTTTGCCAATCCTGATTCCTTTAATTTTCCCATCTTTTCTTATATTTTCCAATAAGAATTCCAAAATCAAAATAAATAATAGCGGAGATAGGGGACACCCCTGTCTGCTACCCCTATAAATTCCTAGCTCCTCAGATATCTCATTATTTATTATAAGTTTGGCTCTTTGCATTCTATAAATTGCATCTATACCATTAAATAATTAAATAATTTCCCCCGAGCCCCTCCCCCGCTCACCGCTCAAGCTAGTTTTCTCCTGCTCGCCTGTCCCCCGCCGCTGGGAGCCATGGCTCCGGCTGCAGAGGGATCCCGCTGCCGTCCTATGTCTTCGCTCCATAAGATGCACAGACATTTCCCCTTCATTTTTAGGTGGGGGGAGTGCGACTTATGGAGTGAAAAATTCGGTACCTGTCCCTCAGAGCAAAGAAAAAGGGACCCCACCCCAGGAGTCTGTCTTGAGAGCGGCAAAGAGTCCAAGTGCAAGAAAAGGAGACAGAAGCAGGGGGGTGGGGGTGGGGGTGGGGGTGGGGAGCAACTCCTGAGGACCCCCCACTAGAGCCAAGCATCCATTTCCCACAAGATACAAAGGATTCCCTTGTCAGTCGGTTCTGACTTCATGCATTGACTGGAAGGCAGCAGAAACCGGGCTGATTAATCTCAGAAAAATCCCTTCAGTTGCCTCCACATTTTGCATTGCTAGAAGGCTAGAGACTTATTTCTTCTCCTCTTCCTCCTCTTTCTTTTCTTTTCTTTTTTTTAATTAGAAATTTTATTTATTAACAATATACAATACCTACATTACATCACATTTATACAGTTGATGTGAGTTATTATACACGTTAAAAAGTACAAAACGCATTTAAAACGTTATTCTTCTCGTCCATACGAATTCACATTTAACAAAATGGGTAATAAAGGTTACAAAGAAAAACTAAGAAGAAAGAAAAAAAGAAGCAAAATGAGAGAAAAAAGAAAAAAGAAACTAAGAGTATGGTCCGAAAAAGAAAGAAGAATCAGAAGTTACCAGATTGGTCGAAAAGAGAGAAAAAGGCGTCTCCACCGCCTTCCACACAGTATTAAATAAAACTATTTTATCTATCATCTGCCCCCTTGAATATTTTCCCAGTCTTCTATATTGTCACTTCCACCTGTTCCTTTATTTGACATTATACTGCTATATTCCCCCTGTCAGTTTAGTCGAAACACAACCATGAACTTTCTCCTGGACCTGTTTTTCCCAAATAATCGTTCAAACATTCCCATTGTTTTTTAATCATTTCCTTGGGTTTTTTCCGAATTAAATCCGTTAATTTTGCCATTTCCAGGTATTCACAGATTTTGTCTATCCATTCCCTTTTAGTTGGTATACTATTCCCTTTCCAATTTCTTGCCACCAGCATTCTCGCTGCTGTTGAGGTGTATGAAAAGATATTAATAATAATAATAATAATAATAATAATAATAATAATAATTTATTATTTCTACCCCGCCCAGCTGGCCGGGTCTCCCCAGCCACTCTGGGCGGCTTCCAGTAAGCATTAAAATACATCAACACATCACAGATTAAAAGCTTCCCTAAAGAGGGCTGCCTTCAAGTATTTTCTAAAGGTCATATAGTTGTTGATCCCTTTGACCTCTGATGGGAGGGCGCTCCACAGGGCGGGCGCCACCACCGAGAAGGCCCTCTGCCTGGTTCCCTGTAGCTTTGCTTCTCGTAGTGAGGGAACCGCCAGAAGGCCCTCGGCGCTGGATCTCAGATCTCAGATCTTAATGTTATCTTGGGGTATTTCCTCGTTTTTAAAGCCTAATAGGACACGCGGCTTTCGTGGATCTGTCCTCCGCTTTTGACTCCATTCCCAGAGACAGGCTATGGCAGAAGCTTAGTCACACCAACATAGACAAGAGACTCCTCCTCCTCTTAATGGAAATTCATAATGACATATCGGCCAGAGTAAAATTTGGCCCTCTGGGAGCTCTTTCCGATTCTTTCCCTCTGAATAAAGGGGTCAAACAGGGCTGCCTTTTGGCCCCTTTCCTATTCAATTTTTATATCAACGACATTGTTACAACTATGAAGGCCCTAAACCAATCTGCCCCCTCCTTACAACAGCTCAAGATCCCCATACTACTCTATGCGGACGACATGGTGATACTTTCATTAACCAAGCAGGGCTTAAATAACATGCTCAGAGGGCTCACGATATACTGCGACACCAATTCCCTCAAAATCAATTTCGCCAAAACCAAAATTCTTACTTTTGGCACGAAAACTCGGAAGTCACTCTGGAACTTTGAGGGCCACCCCATTGTATATTGTTCAGCATTTAAATATTTGGGAATCACCTTTCAGCATGGGCTTAGCTGGACAGCTCACCTAAATATGACCATCCTGGCCGCCCGCAGAACCATCAAAGCTTTGGAGAAATTCTATTATGCAAAAGGCGGCCAGTTGGTTCCACCAATTAGAAAAGCATTTATCAGCAAAGTCATCCCGATGCTACTGTATGGGGTGGAAATCTGGGGGTGGAATTTAAAAACCCTACAAAGGCTGGAGATTCTACAAAACTCTTTTGCACGAAAGATACTGGGTCTCCCCAAGGGCTCGGTTGCTGCACAGCTAAGAACAGAACTGGGCCTCCCTTCCATCGTTGCAAGAGCCCACATTAGAATTATTAGTTTTTATTGTAAACTAATAAACGCCCCAGATTCTCTATTAGCCAGAAAAGCCTTTTTAACTTGCTCCCATAGCACCCAATGGTCCAAGGGCATGGAGACTATTATTACACGCTACTCCCTTCCAGAATTCGACATGCTGTCATCTTGGGACCAACATAAAATCCGGGCCTGGATTTTTACAAGGGACGAGGCCATGGATCGGGCACGGTCCACCACAGCCCGCCTCTCTACGTGGCTTCCTAAAGTTAAAGTGGTAAGATCTCTTGCCAACTACTTGATAGACCTGACGGAGCCCAATTTGAGAAGAGCGTTTACTATGGCCCGTTTTCATTCTATACCCACGGCCTTCCTGCAGGGGATTTACTCCAAGACCCCAATTACTCAGCGCATATGCCCATGCACAATGAATGAAATAGAGGATTTCATACACCTTTTCTTCTACTGCCCTATATATGAGCCAATAAGATCCAAGCTCCTCCTCTTGATCCCGTCCACCATCACATCTAAGGATGACGGTTTGAAATCGCTTCTCGTGGACGCAAATCCCCAAATTACTCGTGGGGTGGCAATCTTCATAGTGCAGGCTCTGAAACTCAGGGCTACCCTGACAGGGTAGTGTGCCCGATGCCTGGACCTGTCTTAATGCTTTTTTTCCCTTCATATTCTTTTAACTCAATGTTTTGGTATTTTTGTATTGTTTTATTTTGCTATGGCTGTATGCTAACGCAATAAAGGTTTTTGAATTTGAAAAAGCCTAATAGATATAATTCTGGTTTCTTTGTGAATGATAGTTTAAGCATTTTTTTTTAATTCCTCATGTATCAATTCCCAGAAATTTTTAATTAATGGACATGACCACCATATATGAAAAAAGGATCCTGTTGACTTGTGGCACCTCCATCATTTATTATCGGTTGATTTATTCATTTTAGCTATTTTATCCGGGGTGAGATACCATCGGTAATGCATTTTTATAAAATTCTCTCTAAGAGTATAACATGCTGTAAAGTTTACCGTTTCTCTCCAGAATTTTTCCCACTGATTATAATCTATCTCTCTTCCCAAATCTTGTTCCCATTTATTTATATATTTCCGTTTTACTTCCATTTCCAATTCTGTATTTTCTAAAAATCTATACATTTTCGAAAGTGTCTTTTCGTTATTTAGAAGAATTTCTTTTTTGAATTTCGAATTTTTATTTCCAAACCCCCTGTTATGTTTATCTTTTTCATATGTAGCCTTTAATTGAAAATATTCCAGCCAATTTATCCCTTTTGTTTTTAATTCTTGATAGTCCTTTTATTTAATTTCCCCATTTTTTTCTTCTAACACTTCCCTATACGTTGGCCATTTTTCTTTTTTGTTACATTTCAATGTTGAGTTCGCCTCTACTGGAGATGCCCACAAAGGAGTCTTTTCAATCACTTTTCCTTTAGTTCTTTCCCAGGTTTCGATTAATACTTTCCTAATTACGTGATTTTTAAATTCTTTATGTAGTTTCGTCTTTTCATACAATAGGTAGCCATGCCATCCATACAATTTATTCCACCCTTCTAATTCCAGTATCTCTTTGGTTTCCAATTTTAACCACTCCTTTATCCAGGTCCAGCACGCTGCTTCGAAATATCTGTTCAGATCTGGGAGTGCTAAACCTCCCGTTTCCCTTTGACTTAATAAAATTTCTTTTTTCATTCTAGCCTTCTTCCCTTGCCAGACGAAATCTGCTAAATCTTTCTGCCAATCCTTAAGGTTCTTCATCCCGATTATAATTGGAATATTTTGAAATAAAAACAGAATTTTCGGCAAGGCGATATTTTAATCATTGATACCCTCCCCCAAATTGATAAGTTTAAATGCTTCCATTTCCCTAAACTTTCCTTTATTTCTTTCCATTTTTTGATGTAGTTGTTCTTGAATAGGTTAGAGTTTTTACTTGTAATCCATATTCCCAGATAGTTTACTTTACTTTCTATTTTAATTCCCATTTCTTTTTCTGTATCCTTTTTCTCGTTTTCCCTTACATTTTTCGTTAATATTTTAGATTTGTCTTTATTTAATTTAAAGCCTGATACTTCTCCATATTTTTTCATATGTTCTAGTATCCTTCGAATATTATCATCTGTTGTTTCCGTCATTACAATAACATCATCCGCAAATGCACGTACTTTGTGGCATGTTGTTCCTACTTTGATTCCTTTTATCTCCTTATCTTTCCTCAGTGCACTTAATAAAGTTTCCAAAGTCATAATAAATAACAGCGGTGAAAGAGGACACCCGTGCCTTGTCCCACGTTCAATCTTAAATTTCTCTGTGATTTCATTATTTATAAGTATCTTAGCGTTTTGTTCTTTGTAAATTGCTTGTATCCCATTCAAAAATTGACCCCCTAAATTCAATTTCTTACAAGTACAATTTAAAAAGTCCCATGAGACACTGTCGAATGCCTTTTCGGCATCGACTAGGAGCATCACTATTTTTTCGCTCGGGTTAAGCTCTGCATATTCTAATATGTTAATAATCGTTCTGATGTTTTCTTTTATTTGTCTCCCTGGTAAGAATCCTGTTTGGTCTTTCTTTATTATCCTATTCAAAAATACTTTCATTCTATTAGCTAAGACTCCAGAAAAAAGTTTATAATCGATATTTAGCAGGGAGATAGGTCTATAGTTTTTAATCAATCCCGAGTCTGCTCCTTTTTTGGGTAGTACTGTTATCAGCGCTTCTTTCCAAGAGTCCGGTAGTTCTCCCTTCTTTAATATTTCATTCATTAATATCTTAAGTTTAGGTATTATTATCTCATCTAGATTCTTGTAGTACATTACTGAGATTCCATCCAATCCTGGTGATTTCCCATCCTGCATTTTCCTCAAAACATTCCTTATTTCTTCTTCTATATCCTTATTTAGACCCTGGAGCTCTGTTTCATTTATTTCTGGGAGATTATTCTCTGTTATGTAATTTATAATATCTTTTTCTGATTTGTTTTCTTTTTTGTATAAATTCTTATAATAATTCAGAAATTCTGTTTTTATTCTTTCTGAGTCAGTTGTTTCATCTCCTTCTATCCGGATTTTGTTTATAATTCTTGCACTTTGCCTTTCTTTATTCAACCACGCTAGCATTCTGCCTGGCTTGTTTGCTTGTTCAAAATATCTTTGCTTTGTCCACAATATTTTATTTTTAATCTCCTCATTGACTAACTCTGTTAAGTGGGTCTGTAATCTTTTTATAATTTGTAATATTTCTTCATTTTTTGGGTTTTTTGCTAATTCTTTCTCTTTTTCCCTTATTTGTCTATTCATATCCATTATATTCTTCCCTTTTTCCTTTGTAATCCTTCCCATCTGCTGAATCCCATAGCCTCTCATATAAGCTTTGCTTGTCTCCCATATCAACTTCCTCTCTGTTCCTTGTTTCTCATTTATTTCAAAAAATTCTTTCAGAACTTCTTTTGCATTTCTAACTCTGTTCATCTCTCCATATCGTATCATTCAACCTCAATCTCCCTTTTGTCTTATTTCTAAATTCCAATTTAGTTACCACCGGATTATGGTCTGATACTGTTCTGTTCCTTATTTCTGCTTTTACTAAGTTCAGCATTAATCTCTTTGACAACCATATCGCGTCTATTCTGCCACCCGACTTTTTGCTTCTGAATAATGTGTTATATCTTTGACTGACGGATTTTTCACTCTCCATGCATCATATAAATCCAGGTTTTCAACCAGTTGAAAGAAAGAGAAGGGCAGCTTACCTGATTTATTTCCATTATCCCTTTGTGTTCTATCCATTTCTATGGAAACCACCCCATTCATATCTCCCATGATAATAATCTTTTCTCCCAAATAATCTCCCAAAATTTCACCCACTCTTTTATAAAATTCATCTTTTCCATTATTTGGTGAATATAGTCCCACAATAATTACTTTCCCTTCTTTGGTATCAATTTCTATACCTAATATTCTTCCCTCGTCATCTTGGAATAATTTATGTTGATTCAATGACTCATTGATGTAGAAAACTACTCCTCTCTTCCTTTCCACTCCTGCAGCAATAAATTCCAATCCCAATCTATTGTTTTTTAACACTCTTACATGATTCTTTGCTATATGCGTTTCCTGTAAGCAAACGACATCCCACTTCTTTTTTCTCAATTCATGTTCAATTCTATTTCTCTTATATTTACTATTCATTCCATTCACGTTCCATGAGATGCAATTTAACGTCATTTTACTACTCAACCTGGTTTCCCCCCTCTTTATTAAGCTTTATTATGTAAAAGAAATCAACACCCACCCCAGGAAGCATAAACTATCTGTCAACTTGTCAATTATTCAAAATTTAGGATATGGATATACAGAGTACCTATTCCTCTCTCTAATCCCGTAGGGGAGGTAGTACGATTTAACCACAATACTATATACAAAAGAAAGAGGAAGCAAACAAAAATGAAACACAGTAAATAAGAAATTCAAGTCTTTGTATGAGTTGAGAAGTTATCCTCTCAACTTTCACTCTTCACTCAGGTGCGTCTTCCCCTTCTAGTTCTTCCTGGTATTTCCTCCAGAAGATTTTGGTGTCTGCTACCGATCTGAAGAGTCGTCTCCTTTCTCTATATGTGAAGGAAAGTCCCTCCGGGAATTCCCATTTGAATTTTATATTACTTTTCCTTAACGCCGTTGTCATAAATCTAAAATTGTCCCTTTTTTTCAAAAGGCGTGTCGGAATCTCTTTCACTATCTCCACCTTCCCTCCGTCTATTATCAATGGGTTAGCCCTTCCATTTAGCAATAATTTATCTCTTAATAATTGTGAGTTCAAAAAAATCAAGCAGTCCCCCGTTCCTCTCTTATTTTGGTGCTTTTGTGATCTAATTCTGAATATTTTATCAATGTCCATTGCCATCTCGTTCTCCTCCACTCCTAGCCATTTTGCTATTTCTTTAATTAGTTTTGTTGATATTTCCTCGTCTTGCGTTTCTTTTACGCCTTTCAGGTGGAGAGTCATCTCCTTTTGTTTCATCTCTAGAACGGCCAAAGCATCATACGTCTCTTCCTGTATTCTTCGCAGTTCCTCTATTTCCTCTCTGTTTATCTCTTGCCCTTTTCTTATCTCTTTTTGTTCTTGCTGAGTTTTCTTCAAATATTCCTCTTGTTTCTGAACTTTATTTTTCACCTCTTGGATAGTTGTCTCTAATTCCTTATGTTTATCAGTCAAATTGCTTATTTGTTCTGAGAGTCCCGTAATTAAAGTTGATTTTTTTTCTATTTTCGCATTCATGGTTTCCATCTTACCGTCCATTAGCTTGATACTGTCGTCTAAAGTTGTTATTTTATCAGTAATATTTTTTTCCATTTTCTCCATCATCACCATGAGCTCTTTTAAGTCCATATTGTTCTCCGCTTCAGCAACTGTAACTCTTAGGGGTGTTTGGCTGCTTTGTAGTTGGTTCGCTCCTTCCGTTGTGGGATTCTTTTTAGGGCCCATCAGACATTTATTGTTCTTAATCCGTTTTTTTCCTTTTCTCTTGCCTCTTTGTTTTGCCGTTTGAGTTTGGGGAATTCCCTTTTCTGGATTTATTTAAACCTTCATGAATGCCTTATGTCTTAGTGGTTAATTTCCTTTCCTTTATAAGTGTTTCCCCCCCCCTTGCAGGGACTTTTATGTCCAGCAGATGGCAGCGTTTTCTAAGCTGCCGGATCTAGTAATGCTTGTATTTCTTTACTTAGCCACTATAGTCGCTGTTTCCTCTTCAAGAGGGTCTCTGATAAAGTCTATTTATCTCCAACAATGGCGTCAGTAGCTTTGGGCGTTGCCTTACTTTTCCACTTCTCCAGGTAACTAATTCTTTGTTCTGTACTGCTTTTCTTCCTTATCTTCCATTACTCCAACAGCTTATATTACCTATTCACCTTGCCAGTTGCCGTTCATCTCCGCTTTACCCTTTTTTACTCCACTCTCTCTTCTCTCTCTACACCCTCCACTCCTTCAGGTTGTTACGGGCTGGCTTCCTTGCTTTTCCCATGTAAAATTCCTTTCCGTTATTAATCCTGACAGTTTATTCGGGCAGGTATAAAAACCGTGTCTAGCGGTCCCCCGTCTTCTTTAATAAGATAACGCTGTTATTTATCATACGTGCTCTTCCGCACCCCCCTTCTCCCACCCGCTTTTCTGCGGGGGTTGTGTCTCTTGGGCTGTCTTTACTGGGGGGGGGGATTGCGTTTTTTCTTCTTCTCAGTTGTAAGAAGGGAGAGCACCACGCTCTCTTGTCGGGTTTCTGGGGCGTTTGCGCTGGGAAGGTTAATAGCCTTTTGCGCTAGGGGTTTGTATATTTATCCTTCTCGTTTGGGGATATTCCTTTTCTTCAGCTGGCCCCCCTTCCGCGCTGCCTTGGCTTTGCCCTCAGGGACCCCCCCTGAGGTCGGGATAGCCTACGCCTGGTTTCCCGTTTATCTCTTGCCCAGCACCGGTTCTACCTCACCGCAGCAGGAGCGCAGAACCTCCACCCGATCTCCAGAGCGCTGTTCCGGAACCTTCCCTCCCTTTTCTTTTCAAAAAGATAGCTCATGGTCTGGGATGCGGTGCAGTCCAGCCCTGGTTCCCAGCAAGACTCATCCATGCTTGCTCAGGGAACCATTCGCCCCACCCCTTTCCTCCAAATTCTGTAACAGAACAATGTATTTGCATTGTAGGGTTTCCTAGAGCTTCTCTTTTTTTGATATCATTTTTATTAGTTTTATAGATATACAATAATAATAATCACATATTATCATCACTTCTTATACCATTTTGGCTTTTTACAGCCGTGACGTCCTTCAAACCTTCCTCATGATTTTCTAATGTCCATACCTTATATTTATATTTTTTATATCAATCATTGTTCTATTAAATTTCTCACGAAATTAATCACTATGTTCGTATTAACAACAATATTTCTTCCTTGGTCTACAAAGCTTCTTGCAGGCCTACCAACGTATTCAATTGAATATTTTCCTTTAAATAGTCTGTAAATTTAGTCCAATCTTTGATGAACTTCTGGTCCCGCTGTTCTCGGATTCTCCCCGTCATTTTGTCCAGTTCTGCCTACTCCATTAATTTCATTCTCCATTCTTCCTTTGTCGGTGTTTGTTCTTCTTTCCATTTTTGTGCTATTAGCATTCTCGCCGCAGTCACTGCATATTGGAATAGCTTAATGTCTTGCTTTTTAATGTCTGTAGCTGTAATTCCCAGTAAAAATGCTTCTGGTTTTTTTAACAAATGTATATTTCAACATTTTCTTAATCTCACCATATATCATGTCCCAGAAGCATTTCACCCTTTTACACTCCCACCACATATGAAAAAAGGTACCTTCTTTCTCTTTACATTTCCAACACTTGTTATCAACCTTGTATATTTTTGCTAGTTTGACCGGTGTAATGTACCATCTATACATCATTTTTAACATATTTTTTTTAGTGCATTACAAGCAGTAAATTTCATTCCTTCCTTCCACAGTTTTCCCCAGTCATCTAGCATAATATTATGACCAATATCCTGTGCCCAATGTATCATCACTGACTTCACTTCCTCATCTTTCAAATGCCATTCCAGCAGTATTTTATACATTTTTGACAATGTTTTATAATTATTATTCAATATTTCTATTTCAAATTTTGACTTAACCTCTCCAAACCCATTCTTCTTCATGTCATTTTTAAACATTCCATTGATTTGATGATAATGCAACCAGTCATTGACAAATTCTTTCACCTCTTCATATGGTTTTAGTTTCCATTTTACTCCATCATGTTGGAGTAACATTTCGTATGTTGCCCAGTTTCTACTCATATTGATTTTCTTCACACTCATTGCTTCCAGTGGTGATAACCACCATGGTGTTTTCCTTTCTAATAGGTTTTTATACCTATCCCAGACTTCGTATAGAGACTTTCGGAATGTGTGGTTTCCAAAACTTTTGTGTATCTTCGTCTTATCATACCATAAACATGCGTGCCACCCAAATCTGTTGTCATGTCCTTCCAGATCTAAAAGATCTGTTTTTTTCAATATCATCCATTCCTTTAACCAACTGAGACAAGCTGCTTCATAGTACAATTTCAAGTCTGGCAGCGAGAATCCACCTCTTTCTTTACATTCTGTTAACAATTTAAATCGAATCCTTGGTTCCCCCCCGCCAGATAAATCTTGAAATTCTTTTTTGCCATTCTTTAAATATTGCTGTCCCCTTGATTATTGGAATTGTTTGAAATAAAAACAACATTTTGGGTAGCACGCTCATTTTAATTGCTGCAATTCTTCCAAGTAATGAAAATTTCATTCTTTCCCACACTTCCAAGTCTCTCTTTATTTTGTTCCACACCATGTTGTAGTTATCTTGAAATAGGTTAATATTTTTAGGTGTTAACCAAATACCCAGGTATTTCACCTTTTTTACCACCTCTATGTTTGTTTGTTGTTGCATTTTCTCAATTATTCCATTATCCATGTTTTTGACTAACATCTGGTTTTCTTTTTATTTAATTTAAATCCTGCTACTTGGCCGAATTCCTCCATCTCTTCTAAAACTGCTTTGGAGCTTTCAATAGGTTCTTCAATTGTCAGTACCAAGTCATCGGCAAAGGCCTTTACTTTATGCTGTTTTCTTCCAACTGTTATTCCTTTAATTCTTTCTGATTGTCTTATTGCTTTCAGAAGGACTTCCAGGACCGAGATGAAGAGTAATGGTGATAATGGACACCCTTGTCCTGTTCCCTTAGTTATTTTTATATTTTCAGTCAATACATTGTTTACAATTACGGTACTTTTGCTTTCTGTTCCGAATATATTGCTTTTATGCTTCTTATAAGTCTTTATCCAACATCCAATGCTTCGAGGTTTTTTATCATGAAGTCCCATGATATATTATCAAACGCTTTTTCTGCATCCACAAAAATCATTGCTGCCTGCTTTTCATTCCTGACAGACAAGTATTCTATTACCGTATATTTATCAAATTTATTGTATTGTTATTTATCTGTCTGCCAGGAAGAAAGCCTGCCTGGTCTTCATGAATTATTTCTTTTAAAACATTCTTCATTCTACACGCAAGGATACTGGCAAAAATCTTATAATCATTATTTAGCAGTGATATAGGTCTATAATTTTTTATTTGTGACAGATCTGAATCTGATTTTGGTACCGGTATCAATGTAATGTATGCGTCTTTCCAGGTTTCTGGTATCTCTGCATTTTCCACAATATAATTCAGCACTTATAATTCAGCACAATATAATTCCAAGGGATCAAGTAGGGTGTCACTTAGTTTCTTGTAATATTTTGCTGTGAATCCATCCGGTCCCGGTGCCTTCCCACTTTTCAAACTTTTAATTGCTTTAAGAATTTCTTCCTTCTCTATTTTACCATTCAGTTTTTCTCTCATTTCTGTCGGAATCTTTTGCACTTCTTTTTTGTTCAGATATTCTTTAATTTTGTCTAGGCTATGATTTCCAGTGTTTTTATATAATTGTCTATAAAATTTTGCGAAGCCTTTTCTTATTTCTGATGGATTCTCTACTTCTTAGTCTTCAATCTGGATTTTGTTTATTGTATTCTGTTCTTTCCTTTCCTTTATCTGCCATGCGAGCCATTTTCCTGGTTTATTTGCATATTCAAAAATTTTCTGCTTCGTCCACTTTATTTTCCATTCCACTTCTTGGTTAATGATCATCGCAAATTGACTTTGTAATATTTTAATATTCTGACTTGTTTTTGTATCGTTTGGTCTGGATGACATTTTTTTCTGATTTTCCAGGGTTTTTCTAGGGTTTCCTAGAGCTTCTCATTAAGACGGACAGAACTTGGCAGAAGACCAAAATATTCCTTCCGATCTCTCAGAACCTTCCTGAGAGCACAGATGGATGAACGAGACTCTGCTGGCCCTGGAACAGGAAGAGGCCATGCCATCCAAACTGGGAGCAGTGGGGGATTCTGGGAAAACCCAGTGCAGAAGATCCTGGGTGAGGAGGACGCCCTCCGCTCACAGATGCAGAGCCAGCAGTTGAGGCAGTTCTGCTGCCAGGAGGCCAAAGGACCCCGAGAGGTTTGCAGCAGACTCTACCACTTCTGCCACCAGTGGCTGAAGCCGGAAAGGCACACGAAAGCTGAGATGCTGGACCTGGTGATCTTGGAGCAGTTCCTGGCTGTCCTTCCCCCGGAGATGGAGAGCTGGGTGAGGGAATGCGGAGCGGAGACCAGTTCCCAGGCGGTGGCCCTGGCCGAAGGTTTCCTCCTGAGTCAGGCAGAGGAGAGAAAGCAGGTGAGAGAGACTTTCCTCTAGATACTCCCAAGGGGCTCCAAACAGGACAGAAAACATCCCATAATGGTCTGCTGATGGCCCATCTGTTTTCTGGGAAAGCATCCATGGAATGAGATCTCACACCCTTCAAGTCTTTGTCATTCTCTTTCTAATATTTCTCCCCATCCTCTATTTTTAATCCTTGTTTCTTTTTCAGGGAAAGGATCATTTTGCAGAAATGGACCTGGATTCCTGTGAGGCAGAGAGGCCTCCGTTGGACACCAGAGAGAGGCCACTGGGTAAGGAGGAAGGTGGTTTTTTTCCGTTCTGTCTCATTCTGTTGGTTTTCCAACTCATCTGAGGGTTCTTTTCATCTTGTTTTGGGGGGGGGAGGCAGTTGGGAACAAGGGTCCAGAGAAGGGAGCTGTATTTCTGCACAACTAACATATGAAATGGGGACAAACGTCCAAATGCTCTCAGAAGGTAAGGCTTTCTCAAAGGCCCATCTGTAGTTAGAGATGCCCTGTTTCACCTGTGAGAGAAGCAGGCACTCCTGGCATCCTGATTACCTTTTTTCTCTTCCAGGTGACAGAATGATGCCAGCAAGACCTCCTGGTCTATCTTTTCATGGGGGCAGAAGGGAAGCAGCGGCTGTGGGACCCGATCAGGTCAGGGGAAGCTGCCTTGTGGGGACAGAGGCCGAGGGCTGGAGCAATGTCATGGAGTGGTTGGGGACAGAGGAATGGTGGGAGGAAGCAGCTGGGGAACCAGGAAGGGAAGATGGCCCAAGAAGTGGAGGTAGAAGAAGGATGGGCGGTCAGAGAGGGAAGAGGGAGAAGACTGGGAAGAGGGGGTGTCAGAAGCTGAAGGAGTAACAGGGCTGAGTGAGCTGGGAGACTCTGTGGCAGAATGCAGTCCAGAATCAGGCAGAAGAGGAAGGAGGTGAGTGGGAGGAAGGAGGTTGAGAGGATGAGGTAAGTCAGGAGAAGGAGGAGCCACCAGTGGGTCCCTCTCCTTCTGCCAGAATCCACCCTCCCTGCTTGTCTCTCAGAGCCAGGAGACTCCCTGCATTGCAGGAATCTCTGCTAGATCATCCAAGACAGATGGCCATCCAAAATGGGCTTATTTTATTTCTAGATTGATCACTGAATGCTAAAATTGGTTTCTAAGCAGTGGACAAATGAGAACAAATAGTGGCCTGGATTCACCTAACCAGCCCCATCCTCTGCAAAATGGGGCCTGCCCCCCATTCCTCCCCCTCTCCGTGCCCCCATGAACCCCTTGAATTTGGCTCTAGGGCACTGGGAGGGAACCTTCCCATAACAGCTAACGAGGAGAGGAGAAAGTGGATCCTTCCATCAGGCAAACTGGAATGCTTGCGTAGGCAGAATGACTTGGAAAACACAAGGTGGAGTACCACCTATTTGCACAAAGATGAACATCCATAAATAAAATGGGCAGCACAGCAATCCTATTGAAACAACACCGCAATTTACAGGAAGGAAACAACAGAGCATTGTGTAGCAGATCATATTTCTGCTGTCTCAGAGGAAGACATTTCCCTTTTTCTTTCAGGGTCCAGTGTGCTTTGAAGATGTCGCTATTCGTTTCACGGACGAGGAGTGGGCGTTGTTGGATCCTGACCAGAGAGCTCTGCATAAGGACGTCATGGAGGAGAATTGTGGGATCGTGGCCTCTCTTGGTAAGGCTCCCTGTGGGATCATCCTATCTGCCTGGAAATTCAAAAAATACCTCTATGTGACCAACCTCATATATTTTCACAGTGCTCAACAGCGCCCCTTATAACACCTGGGAACCTAACACCCCCACAATAAACAGCAAATTCATCCCAGAGAAGAGCTAGGCTTATTGAATCTCAGGTAGTAGTAGAAGTAATAATAATAATAATAATAATACTACAGTGGTACCTCGGTTTATACTACTACTACTAGTAGTAGTAGTAGTAATACAGTGGTACCTTGGTTTACAAACATAATAATAATAATAATAATAATAATAATAATAATAATAATAATAATAATTAATAATAATAATAATAATAATAGTTCTTAAATCGAGGTACCACTGTAGTAATAATAATAATAATTTTTATTTTTATCCTGCCCTTCTGCCTGGGTTGCCTCAGGCACTCTGGGTGTCTTCCAACAAATATATAAACATGAAACATTAATAATAATAATCTGATCCCATATAAAAAGAACATTTACTTTAAAATGAACAACTTATACTAGTTGTCAAAATTGTGGAAACCTTTTGTGAAAAATATTTCTGAGGTTTGATGGCTCATAACACCACTTTTGTGTGGAGTAATACCATAAACCTATATATCAATACAAAGATAATTTAATCAAGAATAATGCAATAACTTTTATGAAGGAGTGTTTATTAGAACAGCAGCCATAAAGAAAAAATGTGAAACCTTTGGTAAACATTGGTAACCTTTAGCTTTAATTATGGCAAGTTTTTAGTTCTGCAGCTGTAATAATGTGAAACCAAGACTGAATTATTGCCTCTGTTAATTGGGATTTATTGCTGGGTTGCTTCTGAGTAACAAGTTTCTTTAGTCGGCTCCATAGATTTCCGATTGGGTTCAAGTCTGGGCTATTCGCAGGCCATTCCAGCAGTGGAATAGGATTGTCTTGAAAGCACATTTTGCACACAGCAGCAACAGGACATGGAGCTGAATCCTGTTGAAAGATCACCTGCGGAACGCTTCAGTTTGGGCTCAAGTATTTTATTCATGGATTTTGGGGCATTTACATTCCCATTAATGATGCAAATTCTTCCCACACCTTTTGCTGCCATACAACCCCAGATCATCACACTTTCTGGGTGTTTCACGGTCGGTGTATTGCAAGTAGGATGTAAATCCTCTCTGATTCTTCTCCTCGCGTATTTCCTGCCATCACTACCAAGGAAGGAGATTTGGGTCTCATCGCTCCACATAACACTTTCCCATTGTTCTGCTGTCCAGTTAACATGGGTTTGTTGTTGTTGTTTAATCGTTTAGTCGTGTCCGACTCTTCGTGACCCCATCAGAGCACACCAGGCACTCCTGTCTTCCACTGCCTCCCGCAGTTTGGTCAGACTCATGTTGGTAGCTTCAAGAACACTGTCCAACCATCTCGTCCTCTGTCGTCCCCTTCTCCTTGTGCCCTCTATCTTTCCCAACATCAGGGTCTTTTCCAGGGAGTCTTCTCTTCTCATGAGGTGGCCAAAGCATTAGAGCCTCAGCTTCAGGATCTGTCCTTCCAGTGAGCACTCAGGGCTGATTTCCTTCAGAATGGATCGGTTTGATCTTCTTCCATTCCATGGGACTCTCAAGAGTCTCCTCCAGCACCAGAATTCAAAAGCATCAATTCTTCGGCCATCAGCCTTCTTTATGGTCCAGCTCTCACTTCCATACATTATTACTGGGGAAACCATAGCTTTAACTATACAAACCTTTGTCAGCAAGGTGATGTCTAGGTGAATTCTAACGTTTAGACCAGTCCTTGCACTCAACTTCATATTGAGAAAGAACTTCAGAGTTCTTTTTAAAAATGTTTTAAAATTTTTCTAAAAAATGTTTAAAGGTTTTTTTTCCATCTTTTTAAATTTTTCTGTTGGGGGGGGTGGGATGGAGGTTTAGCGGGATTTGGGGTTTTGTTTAATTTTGGTTTGTTTAATTTCGGTTTATTGTAGTTTTCATAGTTTTTGGTTTTGTATTGTTTTAGTGTGTGTGTTTTTTATTAGGTTTTATTTTGTTCTTAAGGGGAGGGGTCAGGGCTGCCTGGGAGGGGGTCCCAGCCGACACAATGGCTGGGGCAGGTTCCACGGGGGGGGGGGGGAATCCACTGGGATGACCAATCTCAGTGATCTCGAGTAGGAGGAGGAGTTACGCTAAGACCAGACCATGTCATTGCCGAGGAGGCAGGTTTACTCATTGTTTGAGGACTATCCCTGACTCCGGGTCTGGCCCTGACCGGACGGATGCTGGAGTCAGCAAGGATACCCACATGACCTGAAGGGGCTGCTGTGCAATGCCAGGTCAATGATGAATAAGACCACTGCCATACACGACCTGATTGTGGATGGAGGACTTGACCTGGCATGTGTAACAGAGACTTGGTTGGATGAGGCAGATGGGCCTGTCCTTGCCGCTGCTTGTCCACCAGGTTTCTCTTACGCACAGCAAACCAGGCCATCTGGGCGGGGAGGGAGGGTTGCAGTGATTTTTAGGAAGTCATTCGTTTGCACCAGGCGTCCTATTGGGAAGACCCAGTTCTCTGAGTGCATGTTCTGGAAGTTGTGCAATAGGTGCAGTACAGGATTCCTGTTGGTGTACCGACCTCCCCGCTGCACCAAGGATTCCCTGCCCAAGCTGCATCAGGTCGTGGCAGATGTTCTCCTGGAGACACCTAGCTTGGTTGTCCTACGGGATTTTAACATCCATGCCGACATGACCTTACAAGGGGCCACTCGGGACTTCGTGGAAAGCATGGCCTCCATGGTGCTGTCCCTGAATAAGTCTGGCCCAACTCATAGCCAAGGACATGCCTTAGACCTGGTATTCACCTTTATGAATGCTGGTGATCTGGCATTTAAAAAAAGTGAAACTAAAGAAGTGCCATGGTCAGATCACTTCCTGGTGCAGCTAGACTTCTCCGCGACCCTTCCACTCTGCAGGGAGGTGGGACCGATTCGGATGGTCCGCCCCCGCCATTTGATGGATCCAAATGGTTTCCAGAGAGTGGTAGGGGATGCTTTATCCCATGTTGATGGACTTTCAGCTGATTCCCTGGTGACCCGCTGGAATGCGGAGTTAACCAGGGCTATTGACTGTTTGGCTCTGAAGCGTCCTCTCTGATTGCATGGAGCCCGGATAGCCCCGTGGTTTCCCCCGGAGCTGAGAGCGATGAAACAATCATTGAGACGGCTAGAACGCCGGTGGCGCATAACTCATTCTGAATCTGACCAGACACAGGTTAGAGCTCAATGTCGAGCCTACCAAGTGGCGGTAGCAACGGCGAAGGAGACTTTCTTCACCGCCTTTATTGCATCTGCAGAAAACAGCAGCAGGAGACTCTTCCAGGTGGTTCGGACTCTATCAGAACCACCTTCGTCACCGGAGTCTGGTAGGGACCCCAAGATCTCCTGCAATGCTTTTGCAAAGTTTTTTGCAGATAAAGTCGCTCAGATTCGGGAAGAGGTAGACTCCACCGTGGGAGCAGGGCCGGGGCGGGAGAGTGCTAGAGTCCTGTCTAGTCCAGTTGTGTGGGATCAATTCCAATCTGTTACCTCCGAGGATGTGGACAGGCTGCTTGGACGAGTGAAACCAACCACCTGTCTCCTTGATCCTTGCCCATCCTGGCTTATAAAAGCTAGCCGGGAGGGCTGGGCGATGGGCTTTGCGGGGTGGTGAATGCTTCTCTTTACAAGGGAGCCTTCCCAGACCCGCTAAAAGAGGCGGTTATAAAACCGCTTCTTAAAAAACCATCTTTGGATGCGGCCAATATGGCCAACTATCGCCCAGTCTCAAATCTTCCATTCTTGGGCAAGGTGACTGAGTGAGTGGTTGCTGAACAACTCCAGGCACGCCTGGTAGCGGACCATTTGGATCCCTTCCAATCGGGATTCAGACCTAATCATGGGACTGAAACTGCCTTGGTCGCACTGGTCGATGATCTCCGGCAGGCTAGGGACAAAGGTGAGAGCTGCTTCCTAGTTCTGCTGGATCTCTCAGCGGCCTTTGACACCATCGACCATAACATCCTTCTGGACCGTCTAGAGGGGTTGGGAGCTGGGGGCACTGTTATACAGTGGTTCCGCTCCTTCCTCCTGGGCCGTGTTCAGAAAGTGGTGGTGGGGGATGAGTGTTCAGACCTCTGGGCTCTCACTTGTGGGGTACCTCAGGGTTCCGTCCTCTCCCCCATGCTTTTTAACATCTATATGCAGCCGCTGGGAGAGATCATCAGGGGGTTTGGGCTGGGTGTTCATCAGTATGCGGATGATACCCAGCTCTACCTCTCTTTCAAATCAGAACCAGTGAAGGCGGTGAAGGTCCTGTGTGAGTGTCTGGAGGCGGTTGGAGGATGGATGGCGGCTAACAGATTGAGGTTGAATCCTGACGGTTGTAGACAGCTACACCTGCAGCAACTGCAAGTTGGTTGCCCTACTTGAAGACAAGGTCCAGCAACTTCAGGCCCGTGTATTTATGCTCCAGAAAATTAAAGAGCTGGAGCTTTTCTTGGATGCTGCAGAGCACACTGTCTGCACCAAGGAGGACACAGGGCAAATCCCTGAGGAGGAGATCAGTTCCCCAACTCAGGAGCCAGATGTATGGAGGAACGTGACTCACAGAAGTAGAATGCCCAGGGATCGCTCTGAGTGTTTAGAACTACACAATCAATTTGAAGTGCTCTCCCTTAACATGGAAGATGAAGAACAGACTCCATTGGAAGATCTCTCCCTCATCACAGTTGATGAGGTATATGAAGACGAGCAGCAAAGTCAGTCCTCCGGGAATGTGCAGGTGACCTTGGAAGGGACAGCACATGTAAGAATCCCGGCCAAGCCTAAGAGGAGGCGTGTAGTGGTGATAGGGCAGGGGTGTCAAACTCCGGCCCTCCAGATGTTTTGAGACTACAATTCCCATCATCCCTGACCACTGGTCCTGTTAGCTAGGGCTGATGGGAATTGTAGTTCCAAAACATCTGGAGGGCCGGAGTTTGACACCCGTGTGATAGGGGATTCCCTACTGAGGGGTACAGAAGCAGTGATCTGTGGGCCTGACAAGATGTCTCGAGAGGTGTGCTGTCTCCCCGGGGCCAAGATCCATGATGTAACAGAACGGCTGCAAGGAATCATAAAACCCACTGACAAAAACCCCTTCCTTTTAGTTCATGTGGGAACCAATGACACTGCAAGCCATAGCCTCCAGAAGATCAAAAGTGATTATGAGGCTCTGGGCAGGAAGTTGAAGCAATTAAATGCACAAATTGTCATCTCATCTGTCCTCCCAGTTGAACGACGTGGCCCAGGAAGAGAGAGAAAAATAGGGGAAGTGAACAAATGGCTTCGCAAATGGTGCCAGCAGGAACGGTTTGGATTCTTAGATCACAGTCTGCAGTTTCTTGAAGATGGACTTCTGGCAAGTGATGGGCTGCACCTCACAAGGGTTGGGAGGAATGTTTTTGCCAACAATCTCAAAAACCTCTTCAGGAGGGCTTTAAACTGACTTATGTGGGGGAGGGAGACAGTGGTCCTGAAGGTAGGAGTCTATCAAATGCTGAAGATGATCATCCAAATGTCAAGGACCAAATGGAGCAAACAGCACACAGACCTAGTGGTGGGAGGAAAAAATCCTTAAGTAGGAGACTAGGGGGAATGATCAGTGGTCTTCAATGTCTGTATACAAATGCACAGAGCATGGGAAATAAACAAGATGAACTTGAGCTCTTGGTACAGCAAACTAAATACGACATAATAGGCATCACTGAAACCTGGTGGGATGAGTCTCATGATTGGAATGTAGTAATAGAGGGATACAATCTATTTCAGAGAAATAGACCAAACAGGAAAGGAGGAGGAGTGGCGTTATATGTCAGGGATGTGTATACCTGTGAAGAGATCCATGATTTAAAACTTCAAAGCCAAATTGAGAGTATCTGGGTCAAAATTAAGGGAGAGAAAAATAACAGTGATCTCATTGTGGGAGTTTACTATAGATCCCCAAGCCAAACTGAGGACATAGATGATGCCTTCCTGGAACAGATGACCAAGCATTCAAAAGGAAATGAGATAGTAGTAATGGGGGATTTCAACTATCCTGATATTTGTTGGATGTCAAACTCAGCCAAGAGCATAAGGTCGAACAGATTCCTCACTGGCCTTGCAGACAATTTCATTGTCCAGAAAGTGGGAGAAGCAACAAGAGGATCAGCCATTTTAGATCTGGTCCTAACCAATAGTGATGACCTGGTCAGTGGGGTAGAAGTGGCAGGATCATTAGGTGGGAGTGATCATGCTCTTCTGGAGTTTATTATACATCAGAAAGGAGCAACCAAGCATACTAAGACTCAAATTCTAGACTTTAAGAAAGCCGACTTCAGAAAACTTAGGGAAATGCTGGGTGTGATCCCATGGTCAGTAATACTAACAGGGAAGGGAGTTCATGGTGGATGGGAGTTTGTTAAAAGGGAGATATTAAAAGCACAACTTCAAGCAGTACCAATGAGACGAAAAGATGGAAGGTGCCTAAAGAAGCCAGGGTGGCTATCTAAAGAACTTTTAACTGAGTTAAGATTTAAAAGGGATATGTACAAAAAATGGAAAAAGGGGGAAACCACCAGAGAGGAATTCAAACAAATAGCCAGCACATGTAGAGACAAAGTCAGAAAAGCTAAAGCACAGAATGAACTCAGGCTTGCTAGAGAGGTTAAAAGCAATAAAAAGGGTTTTTATGGGTATGTCCATAGCAAAAGGAAGAACAAGGAAACAGTGGGGTCACTTAGAGGAGAAGAAGGTGAAATGCAAACAGGGGACGCAGAAAAGGCAGAACTCCTCAATACCTTCTTTGCCTCAGTCTTCTCCAAAAAAGAAAACAATGCCCGACCTGAAGAATATGGAGCAGATGATTCAGCAGGGGAAACACAGCCCAGAATAAGTAAGGAGGTAGTACAAGAACACTTGGCTAGTTTAGATGTATTCAAGTCTCCAGGGCCAGATGAACTACATCCCAGAGTATTAAAAGAACTGGCAGAGGTGATTTCAGAACCACTGGCAGTATTATTTGAGAATTCCTGGAAAACGGGCGAAGTCCTAGCAGACTGGAGGAGGGCAAATGTACCTATTTTCAAAAAGGGGAAAAGAGAGGACCCAAACAATTACCGCCCAGTCAGCCTGACATCAATACCAGGAAAGATTCTAGAGCAGATCATTAAGCAAACAGTCTGTGAGCACCTAGAAAGGAACGCTGTGATCACTAAAAGTCAGCATGGGTTTCTGAAAAATAAGTCATGTCAGACTAATCTGATCTCATTTTTTGACAGAATTACAAGCCTGGTAGACGAAGGGAACACTGTGGGTGTAGCCTATCTTGATTTCAGCAAGGCCTTTGACAAGGTGCCCCATGATATTCTTGTAAAGAAGCTGGTAAAATGCGGGCTAGACAATGCTGCCATTCAGTGGATTTGTAACTGGCTGACTGACCGAACCCAAAGGGTGTTCATTAATGGATCCCCTTCATCCTGGAGAGAAGTGACTAGTGGGGTGCCACAGGGTTCTGTCTTGGGCCCAGTCTTATTCAACATCTTTATCAATGACTTGGATGATGGGCTTGAGGGCATCCTGATCAAGTTTGCAGATGACACCAAATTGGGAGGGGTGGCTAATACCCCAGAGGACAGGATCACACTTCAAAATGACCTTAACAGATTAGAGAACTGGGCCAAGGCAAACAGGATGAATTTTAACAGGGAGAAATGTAAAGTACTACACTTGGGCAAAAAAAAAGGAAAGGCACAAATACAGGATGGGTGACACCTGGCTTGAGAGCAGTACATGTGAAAAGGATCTAGGAGTCTTGGTAGACCATAAACTTGACATGAGTCAACAGTGTGATGCAGCAGCTAAAAAAGCCAATGTGATTCTGGGCTGCATCAATAGGAGTATAGCATCTAGATCAAGGGAAGGAATAGTACCACTGTATTCCCCTCTGGTCAGACCTCACCTGGAATACTGTGTCCAGTTCTGGGCACCACAGTTCAAGAAGGATACTGACAAGCTGGAACGTGTCCAGAGGAGGGCAACCAAAATGGTCAAAGGCCTGGAAACGATGCCTTATGAGGAACGGCTTAGGGAGCTGGGTATGTTTAGCCTGGAGAAGAGAAGGTTAAGGGGTGATATGATAGCCATGTTCAAATATATAAAAGGATGTCTGCTGCTCCAGAGAAGCGGACACAGAGCAATGGATTCAAACTACAAGAAAGAAGATTCCACCTAAACATTAGGAATAATTTCCTGACAGTAAGAGCTGTTTGACAGTGGAATTTGCTGCCAAGGAGTGTGGTGGATTCTCCTTCTTTGGAGGTCTTTAAGCAGAGGCTTGACAGCCACCTGTCAGGAATGCTTTGATGGTGTTTCCTGCTTGGCAGGGGGTTGGACTGGATGGCCCTTGTGGTCTCTTCCAACTATGATTCTATGATTCTGACAAGACAGAAGTACTGTTTTTGGGGGACAGGAGGCGGGCAGGTGTGGAGGACTCCCTTGTCCTGAATGGGGTAACTGTGCCTCTGAAGGACCAGGTGTGCAGCCTGGGAGTCATTCTGGACTCACAGCTGTACATGCAGGTGCAGGTTAATTCTGTATCCAGGGCAGCAGTCTACCAGCTCCATCTGGTACGCAGGCTGAGACCCTACCTGCCCGCGGACTGTCTTGCCAGAGTGGTGCATGCTCTAGTTATCTCTCGCTTGGATTACTGCAATGCGCTCTACGTGGGGCTACCTTTGAAGGTGACCCGGAAACTACAACTAATCCAGAATGCAGCAGCTAGACTGGTGACTGGGAGCGGCCGCCGAGACCACATAACACCGGTCTTGAAAGACCTACACTGGCTCCCAGTACGTTTCTGATCACAATTCAAAGTGTTGGTGCTGACCTTGAAAGCCCTAAATGGCTTCGGTCTAGTATACCTGAAGGAGCGTCTCCACCCCCATCGTTCAGCCCGGACACTGAAGTCCAGTGCCGAGGGCCTTCTGGCGGTTCCCTCACCACAAGAAGCCAAGTTACAAGGAACCAGGCAGAGGGCCTTCTCGGTAGTGGCACCCGCCCTGTGGAACGCCCTCCCACCAGATTTGAAAGAGAAAAACAACTACCAGACTTTTAGAAGACATCTGAAGGCAGCTCTGTTTAGGGAGGCTTTTAATGTTTAATAGATTATTGTATTTTAATGTTCTGTTGAAAGCCGCCCAGAGTGGCTGGGGAAACCCAGCCAGATGGGCGGGGTATAAATAATAAATAATAATAGTAATAATAAAAATATTATTATTATTATTATTATTATTATTATTATTATTATTATTATTATATTGCATCATGTCATCTTGTAGACACCCAGATTATTTTCATCTGTCATGTAGGTACAGTCTCTCCATTCTTCGATCGGCCAGCTTTGGTTGTTTCCCCCAATCTTTCATCTAATTTCTTCATAACTGTAGCCTTGTTCACTTAATAGTACAATTTTACATCGCTTTCTGGGTGACCAATCAACTCTTTGTATCATTTCTATAATTTTATTATGTTTTATAACCTCACTAAATGAAAGAACACAAAAAACCAACCAACTTGATAGCAATCATATAACACACTGACAAAAGTCAAGCTAAGCAAGTTGTGCTTCCTTTTTCTGGTTATTTGGCTATAACATTTGCTAGAATATAGGTAATTGAACAAACTTTTATGGATTGCATTCTTGATTAAATTATCTTTCCATTGATATATAATTTTATGATATTACTCCAAAAGAGGTGGTGTTATGAGCCATCAAACCTCTGAAATACACTTTCCCCCCAAAAGGATTCCACAATTTTGTCCACTACTGTATATCAAACAAAGCAACATTCAACAACTCATCAGAATCTAATAATGAATTTGTTGATTAATGACAAACAACACAGGTAATGAACACATACCCAACTCCCTTCAGTTCTTCTCCATTTGTTCCTGAGGCTCTAATCCCTTTTTGTCTCCATTGCAGATTGTGATGAATCGGAAATCGAGAACAAAGGTGACCACGACAAAATCACCAGAGAGGAGAAGCCACGTAAAATTTTGGAATGTGGAGAAAGCTGCAGTCAGAGCTCCCATTCCACTTCCCATCAACAAAATCTCATTGGAAAGAAACTCTATCAGTGCATGGAATGCGGAAAGAGCTTTAGGAGGAGTGACTCTCTCACTTGCCATCAAAGAATTCATACAGGGGAGAAACCCTATCAGTGTGTGGAATGTGGAAAGAGCTTCAGTCGGAGATCCCATCTCATTTCCCATCAGAGTATTCATACAGGGGAGAAACCCTATCAGTGCATGGAATGTGGAAAGAGCTTCAGTCACAGCCACAGTCTCACTTCCCATCAGATTATTCATACAGGGAAGAAACCCTATCAGTGTGTGGAATGTGGAAAGAGCTTCAGTCAGAGCTCCAATCTCACTAAGCATCAGAGAATTCATACAGGGGAGAAACCCTATCAGTGTGTTGAATGTGGAAAGAGCTTCAGTCAAAGCCAGGGTCTTACTTATCATCAGAGAATTCATACAGGGGAGAAACCCTATCAATGTGCGGAATGTGGAAAGAGCTTCACTGATAGCTCCTCTCTCACTTCCCATAAAAGAATTCATACAGGGGAGAAACCCTATCAGTGTGTTGAATGTGGAAAGAGCTTCAGTCACAGCGACAGTCTCACTTTCCATCAGAGAATTCATACAGGGGAGAAACCCTATCAGTGTGTGGAATGTGGAAAGAGCTTTAGGAGGAGCTCCACTCTCACTTCCCATCAGAGAATTCATACAGGGGAGAAACCCTATCAGTGTATGGAATGTGGAAAGAGCTTCAGTCAGAGCTCCCATCTCACTAAGCATCAGAGAATTCATACAAGGGAGAAACCCTATCAGTGTGTGGAATGTGGAAAGAGCTTCAGTCAGAGCTCCAAACTCACCTCTCATAAAAGAATCCATACAAAGGTCGGAAAAACCATTATACAGCTTTAGGAGACAGGCAAATCTGCAACTTTTTAACCAGACCTTTGGCTGATTGACATCTAATTCCCTTTTAAAATGTGGTGTTTTGTGTTTTTATTGAATTTTTATGTTATAACCATCCTGAGACCTGTGGGTGTAGGGAATAGGCTCCAACTCTTAAAAGCCTAGGGGTCTTTGTCCCCCCCAGTAATTATTTGAGGGGGCCACCCCCCAGTTTTTGTGTGTGTTATTTTCAAACACAACCTTTTATTCTTCTGCAACTTGCCATACAATTTCTCTTTCAATTTTCCCTCTTAAAAAATAAAAGAAATAAACGCATAAAGGTCGTGAGGAAATCAAAATACAAGAAAATTCATACGTGGACAGGTGACAGCTTTGCGGGCAAAACGCAAAAGTTGCTTTAAAGCAGGGTTTCCCAAACTCGGGTCCCCAGCAGCTCCCAGACTTCAGTTCCCATCATCCCTCCCCATTGGTCCTGCTAGCTAGGGATGATGGGAGTTGTAGTCTAAAAACAGGTTTAGACCCGTGTGCTTTAAAGGGAGCTTAGGCTGGCCCTGTGACACCCTCTGCTGACCAAAAGTACTGCCCCAGAATCTGAACCACCCCCAGTACTGCTACTTGGAATTTATAGATCGCAAAAATGAAGTTTGATCGGCATTCAACATCTAGGGAGCTAGATGTAGCCGCTGGGAGAGATCATCAGGGGGTTTGGGCTGGGTGTTCTCCTGGCAACACACATAGGAGAACAAATGAAAGACAAACCTGGAAAGGGCCCTACCAAATGGACATCCGGTGTGAAGAGGTAACTTTTCCCACTGCTGAACAATGCCACAGGTAGAGGAGATGAAATGCTAGAAGTGTTCTCGGGGGCAAGAGGGGCTGCTGAGAAATTGAACTATGGGCTCTAAATATGAGTTTTTAAAAAATGTCGCTGTTATTATAGGCATTGCCATTCAAATGGCATGCATGCATCATGTGATTGATTGTTGGAGGCGGGCCTTACCTGGCCCCCCGCCACCAATATTTTATTCAAGTTGGCACCACTGGGTTGGGTGGTTTACAAATTAAATAACTACATAAATCGCCTTCCTTTGCACATGTTCCGGCTTGTCAATATCCTTATTTGTTATCATTTTTAAAGTTTATGTGCCCTTCATCTGAAAATATTACCACATAAACATACAGGTTGAAAACATGGCTTTCTCAAAAACAAGTCAAGCCAGAGAAATCTCTCCTTTTCTCCTCCCCTTTTTTGGATGGAGTTACAAACTTTGTTGATCTGGGGACTGCTGTGGAAATAGTGCATCTCGATTTCGGTAAGGCTTTCGACAAAGTCCTTTGTGATATTTATGTGCACTTGGACTCTCCACTGCTCAGAAATCAGAAATGTCTTAGGACATCAAACTGGGAAAGTTGATTTTAAATTGACTGAACAGGTTTTATGCCCTTTGGAATAGTACAAGGTACCACTGTATTAAATCTACCCCTTCGCCTTCCTTGAGTCACTGATCAGTGGTACCTTAGGTTATATACGCTTCAGGTTACAGACTCCACAAACCCAGAAGTAATGCTTCAGGTTAAGAACAGTTTCAGGTTAAGAACAGACCTCCAGAACGAATTACGTTCTTAACCCGAGGTACCACTGTACTCACCCCTGGGGGAGGGATGTGCAACCGTAGCACATCTGCAAAGTCCTACTGCAGGGGAGGAACATCCCAGGCCTTGGGGGCTAATCCTGGCCTCCTTCAACCAGAATGTGGCTCCCCAGACTAATGAGATGGTCAATATCTGGTTCCACTCCACCCTTTTAAAATTTAAATCTCCAAACAGATCCCAACTTTCAGAGCATGTGAATCTCATGAGGGGAAAGACCACTGCGCCACTCACAGAAACAGGACTATACGTCCTTCTGTCACCTCTGAAGTAAACGTCTACCCAATGAAACTGAATCGACCCAAGTCTGCCTTCCTCCGCCAACCTCACCTTCGCTCTTCAGGCCAAGAGACAACACTTCCCCGTCCCTGGGTGAAACTGTCATGTGACAAAGACGCAGGAGAGCAGGAACAGCTGTTGATGACTAAGTGCTATAACTGTCCTTCTAAGATGTAACTGCCATTCTAGTCTGTAACTGTCTGTCAGTCTGTGTGAGTTACTTACCTTGTCTGTGGTGACTAGCTTCTCTCAGAGTGTGTGCCAGTATAGAGAAGAGCCTGTATTCTATATGGGATCTATTTTAAGAAAAAGTTTCTTTTAAACTTAATAAAAGTTTTTATTTGTTTCAATCAAAACTCTGCTTAAATAATTCCCGCTGCGCGTTAGAAACCCCCTGGCCTTTCATTGGTAGAGCCGCCACCACGCCAGTGGCATTGACCTCAGCGCAGCGCGGGGACTGACTGAGCGGGCGGAGAGATGCTTTCAGCCTCGGACACTTGGCGGGATCTGAGATGGCCGTGCAGAATAAAACAAATGGTAGCCTATGGGGAAACTCTAGAAAGGAAAGGAAAGGAAAGGAAAGCAGGAGGCGTCCCCCAAAAAGCATCTCTGGAAGGGTGCAATGCTCAGGACAGAGAAAAACGCAGAGGGGCACGCTGGGCTTTGCAAGGGTTAAAGGGAACCGAGCTGCCTTCCTAGAGAGGACAGGAAGCAAGAGGGGGGGCCAGGTCCTCCAGAGCCCAGGCCCCTCCCTCCCTCCCTCCCCAGTCCTTTCCTGCAAGGGCTGCATGGCTGTCCCCTCCTGGGATCTGGTGAGTCTCTCCTCTCTCTCTCTCTCTCTCCCCCCAGAGGGTGCAGTGGGGAGATAGGGGGGGGGGGTCCCAGGGCTGCAGCAGGGGGGGGGGAGGATGCCTGGGGTGGGGGCCTGATCTGCTCATGCAGGGGGAGGAGAGGGTCCTGCCAGGGAGGGGCGAGGTCTGCAACGCTCTCCTTCCTGGAGATCAGAGGATCCCAAACTCATTTCTCCCTTCTTTCAACAGAGGAGTCCCTAGGACTTTAACTCTGTGTGACGTCGCTCAGCGTCATTGCACAACAGAGGAAACACGTGCAGATGGTTCTCCAAAGCTGGACGAGGAGGGGGACTAGCCCCCCCCAAAACCCCATGGGGCGTAAGGATGGAAATATGGGAGAGAAAGGCCAGGAATAAAGAGAGGGATCCCAGCCCATAGTCTGGCTGCTGCATTGCAGACCAGTTTCCCAGTGTCTCCCAGGGCAGCTCCACACGGAGGCCACTGCAGCAATCCCCTCGCACCCAGAGCAGGGCATCCCAGGACCACATCCTCTCTGTCCCAAAGGGATTGTTGCTGGGAAACCAGCCGGAAATGGGCGCTGCTACTCATTGAGCCCCCAGGGACCTTGGCATCAATGGCTGTGTGTGTGTTAAGATATCTAACAGAATAATAATAGAGTAATAAATTAGCTGCCTAAATTTCAAGGGAGATCCTCCAATAAATCTTTATACTTCCCCCAGTTGCCTTCCGAATTTACCTTCTTCACTGTAGTGATTTTGATGGGTGACAGCCATCTGGGTGTTTTGGGTTCAAGAAGGTTCTTGTGTTTTTCCCAGACTCTCAAGAGGGATTTTCTAATAATATGGGTGTTAAACCCTTTATGCATCTTCACTTTATCATCCCCCAAATAAGCATGCCATCCAAATTTATTTTCGTGGCTCTCCAAATCTAATAAATTGTGATTTTCTAACATAATCCATTCCTTCAGCCCCCCCCCCCCCCAAAAACAGCATCGTGATATAAATTTAGGTCCGGCAGGGCTAGTCCTCCTCTATTTTTAGTATCGATTAATAGTTTGTATTTAATCCTTGCCGGCTTATAATTCTAAATAGAATCATAGAATCCTAGAGTTGGAAGAGACCCCAAGGGCC
Source organism: Darevskia armeniaca (assembly GCA_034641395.1). Taxonomy (NCBI): domain Eukaryota; kingdom Metazoa; phylum Chordata; class Lepidosauria; order Squamata; family Lacertidae; genus Darevskia; species Darevskia armeniaca. The sequence continues at coordinate 1,030,046 of JAWWNF010000106.1, forward strand.
ATCCAGTCCAACCCCCTGCCAAGCAGGAACACCATCAAAGCATTCTTGACAGATGGCTGTCAAGCCTCTGCTTAAAGACCTCCAAAGAAGGAGACTCCACCACACTCCTTGGCAGCAAATTCCACTGTTGAACAGCTCTTACTGTCAGGAAGTTCTTCCTAATGTTTAGGTGGAATCTTCTTTCTTGTAGTTTGAAATAAATTTTCTTGTAGTTTGAAATAAATTTAGTAAGATCTTTTTTCCATTGCTTGAAGTGTCCAGACCCTGTTCCCAAAATTGGCAGCATTTGAAATAAAAATAACATTTTGGGAAGGATATTCATTTTAATGTCCGCAATTTTCCCTAATAATGATAATTTTAATCTATTCCAAATATCCAATTCTTTTTTGATTTCATTCCATGTTTTTATATAATTAGCCTTAAATAAATTATTTGTATTATTAGTGATCCAAATGCCTAAATATTTGGTTTTATTCACTACTTTCAACCCTACCTCCCTCTGTAATTGGTCAATTACTTTCCCAGGTAAATTTTTAGTTAGCATATTAGTTTTATTCATGTTTAGATCAAATCCCGCCAATTTCCCAAATTCTGTAATTCTTTTTAAAGATTGGGGTATACTTTCCAATGGCTCCTCCACCGTGATTATAATATTTATTATAAGTTTGGCTCTTTGCATTCTATAAATTGCATCTATACCATTAAAAAATTAAATAATTCCCCCGAGCCCCTCCCCCGCTCAAGCTAGTTTTCTCCTGTTCGCCCGTCCCCCGCCACTGGGAGCCATGGCTCCGGCTGCAGAGGGATCCGCTCGAGGGATCCCGCTGCCATCCAATGTCTTCGCTCCGTAAGACGCACAGACATTTCCCCTTCATTTTTAGGAGGCAAAGAGTGCGTCTTATGGAGTGAAAAATTCGGTACCTGTCCCTCAGATCAAAGAAAAAGGGACCCCACCCCAGGAGTCTGCCTGGAGAGCGGCTGAGAGTCCAAGTGCAAGAACAGGATACAGAAGCAGCGGTTGGGGTGGGGGTGGGGAGCAACTCCTGAGGATCCCCTGGGTGAGGACCTCCACTAGAGCCCAGCATCCATTTCCCACAAGATACAAATGACTCCCTTGTCAGTCGGTTCTGACTTCATGCATTGACTGGAAGGCAGCAGAAACCAGGCTGATTCATTTCACAGAAATCCCTTCAGTTGCCTCCACATTTTGCATTGCTAGAAGGCTAGAGACTTATTTCTTTTCCTCTTCCTCCTCTTACTTTTCAAAAAGATAGCTCATGGTCTGGGATGCGGTGCAGTCCAGCCCTGGTTCCCAGCAAGACTCATCCATGTTTGCTCAGGGAACCTTTTTCCTCTCCTGACCTACAAATTCTTTAATAAAACAATGTATTTGCATTGTAGGACTTGCTGGAGCTCTTCATTAAGACGTACAGAACTCAGCAGAAGACCAAAGGGTTCCTTCCAATCTCTTAGAGGCTTCCTGAGAGCACAGATGGATGAGCGAGACTCAGCTGGCCCTGGAACAGGAAGAGGCCATGCCAGCCAAACTGGGAGCAGTGGGGGATTCTGGGAAAACCCAGTGCAGAAGATCCTGGGTGAGGAGGACACCCTCCGCTCAGAGGTGCAGAACCAGCAGTTGAGGCAGTTCTGCTGCCAGGAGGCCAAAGGACCCCGAGAGGTTTGCAGCCGACTCTACCACCTTGACCACCAGTGGCTGAAGCCAGAAAGGCACACGAAAGCTGAGATGCTGGACCTGGTGATCTTGGAGCAGTTCCTGGCTGTCCTTCCCCCAGAGATGGAGAGCTGGGTGAGGGAATGCGGAGCGGAGACCAGTTCCCAGGCAGTGGCCCTGGCCGAAGGTTTCCTCCTGAGTCAGGCAGAGGAGAGAAAGCAGGTGAGAGAAACCTTCCTCTGGATATTCCCAAGGGGCTCCAAACAGGACAGAGAGCACCCCATAATGGTCTGCTGATGACCAATCCTTTTTCTGGGAAAGTATCTATGGAATGAGATCTCACACCCTTCAAGTCTTTGTCATTCTCTTTCAAATATTTCTCCCCATTCTCTGTTTTAAATCCTTGTTTCTTTTTCAGGGAAAGGATCATTTTGCAGAAATGGACCTGGATTCCTGTGAGGCAGAGAGGCCTCCGTTGGACACCAGAGAGAGGCCACTGGGTAAGGAGCAAGGTGGTTTTTCTCCATTTGGTCTCATTCTGTTGGTTTTCCAACTCATCTGAGGGTTCTTTTCATCTTGTTTTGGGGGGAGACAATTGGGAACAAGGGTCCAGAGGAGGGGAGATGTATTTCTGCACAACTAACATATGAAATGGGGACAAACGTCCAAATGCTCTCAGCAGGTAAGGCTTTCTGAAAGGCCCATCTGTAGTTAGAGATGCCCTGTGTCACCTGTGAGAGAAGCAGGCACTCCTGGCATCCTGATTACCTTTTTTCTCTTCCAGGTGACAGAATGATGCTGGATAAACCTCCTGATCCGTCTTTTCATGGGGGCAGAAGGGAAGCAGCGGCTGTGGAACCAGATCAGGTCAGGGGAAGCTGCCTTGTGGGGACAGAGACCGAGGGCTGGAGCAATGTCATGGACTGGTTGGGGACAGAGGAATGGTGGGAGGAAGCAGCCGGGGAACCAGGAAGGGAAGATGGCTCAGAGCCCAAGAAGTGGAGGTGGAAGAAGGATGGGCGGTCAGAGGGGGAAGAGGGAGAAGCCTGGGAAGAGGAGGTGTCAGAAGCTGAAGGAGTAACAGGGATTAGTGAGCTGGGAGACTCTGGGGCAGAATGCAGTCCAGAATCAGAGGCAGAAGAGGAAGGAGGCGAGTGGGAGGAGGGAGGTCGAGAGGCAGAGGTGAGTCAGGAGAAGGAGGAGCCAATGGCGGCTCCCTCTCCTTCTGCCAGAATCCACCCTCCCTGCTTGTCTTTCAGAGCCAGGAGACCCCCCTGCATTGCAGGAATCTCTGCTAGATCATCCAAGACAGATGGCCATCCAAAATAGGCTTATTTTATTTCTAGATTGATCACTGAATGCTAAAATAGGTTTCTAAGCAGTGGAGAAATGAGAACAAATAGTGGCCTGGATTCACCTAATCAGCCCCATCCGCTGCAAAATGGGGCCTGCCCCCCATTCCTCCTCCTCTCCATGCCCGCATGAACCCCTTGTATTTGACTCTAGGGCATTGGGAGGGAACTCCCCAGAACAACTCACGAGGAGAGGAGAAAGTGGATCCTTCCATCAGGCAAACTGGAATGTTTGCGTAGGCAGAATGACTTGGAAAACACAAGGTGGAGTACCACCTATTTGCACAAAGACGAATACCCATAATTAAAAGGCACTATAAAATAAGCATCCAGAAATAAAATGTGCAGCAAAGCAATCCTATTGAAACAACACCGCAATTTACAGGAAGGAAAGAACAGAGCATTGTGTAGCAGGTCATATTTCTGCTGTCTCAGAGGAAGACATTTCCCTTTTTCTTTTAGGGTCCAGTGTGCTTTGAAGATGTCGCTATTCGCTTCACGGACGAGGAGTGGGCGGTGTTGGATCCTGACCAGAGAGCTCTGCATAAGGACGTCATGGAGGAGAATTGTGGGATCGTGGCCTCTCTTGGTAAGGCTTCATGTGGGATCATCATATCTGCCTGGAAATTCAAAAAATACCTCTATGTGACCAACCTCATATATTTTCACAGAGCTCAACAGCGCCCCCTATAACACCTGGGAACCTAACACTCCCACAATAAACAGCAAATTCATCCCAGAGAAGAGCTAGGCTTATTGAATCTCAGATAGTAGTAGTAGTAATAATACTAATAATAATAATAATAGTTCTTAAATCGAGGTACCACTGTAGTAATAATAATAATAATTTTTATTTATATCCTGCTCTTCTGGCTGGGTTGCCTCAGGCACTTTGGGTGGCTTCCAGCAAATATATAAACATGAAACATAAATAATAATAATAATCTGATCCCATATAAAAAGAACATTAACTTTAAAATGAACAACTTGTACTAGTGGCCAAAATTGTGGAAACCTTTTGTGAAAAATATTTCTGAGGTTTGATGGTTCATAACACCACTTTTGTGTGGAGTAATACGATAAACTTATATATCAATGTAAATATAATTTAATGAAGAATGTAATGCAATAACTTTTATGAAGGAGTGTTTATTAGAACAGCAATCATAAAGAAAAAATGTGAAACCTTTGGTAACCATTGGTAACCTTTAGCTTTAATTATGGCAAGTGTTTAGTTCTGCAGCTGTAATAATGTGAAACCAAGACTGAATTATTGCCTCTGTTAATTGGGCTTTATTGCTGGGTTGCTTCTGACTAGCAAGTTTCTTTAGTCGGCTCCATAGATTTCCGATTGGGTTAAAGTCTGGGCTATTCGCAGGCCATTCCAGCAGTGGAATAGGATTATCTCGAAAGCACCTTTTGCACACAGCAGCAACAGGACATGGAGCTGAATCCTGTTGAAATAGAAAACAAAGAAAGAAACAAGCAAATTAATGTAAATTAGTGTAGGATGTAAATCTTCTTTGATTCTTCTCCTCGCGTATTTCCTGCCATCACTACCAAGGAAGGAGATTTGGGTCTCAGTGCTCCAAATAACACTTTCCCATTGTTCCGCTGTCCAGTTAACATTAGTCGTTTAGTCATGTCCGACTCTTCGTGACCCATGGACCAGAGCACGCCAGACACTCCTGTCTTCCACTGCCTCCCGCAGTTTAGTAAATTCAGCATAGCTAAGCTATTCTAAGAGACTCAAACAGTCATCATTCCAATAAGGCTAATCCTGACAAGATTAGATTCAAAAATCCAATAAGATTAGCCTTATTGGAATGATGACTGTTTGAGTCTCTTAGCTTAGCTATGCTGAATTTACTAGTCCTACTGTTTTTTATTTACTAGTGTATCTGAAGAAGTGTGCATGCACACGAAAGCTCATACCAAGAACAAACTTAGTTGGTCTCTAAGGTGCTACTGGAAGAAAATTTTTTTATTTTATTTTGCTTTGACTATGACAGACCAACACGGCTATCTACCTTTAAAAGGAGCCATCCAACCTTTTACTAGTCCTGTGTTGATGATAAAGTCCATTCCTTGACGAAACTGCTTGTGAAACGGGAGTATTCGAAGCTGGCCACCCGTCGGAAGACATACCCATATGGTTGATGGACTTGGATTAATCATCTTTAACACTGAAATGATAGACTCATACGTCTGATGAACTTTGCACAACCATCTCTATTACCCATATATTGCACTTTAAATCAGCACTTTGATTGTTTGGAAGCATATGTAGGCTTTTGCCTCTGAGGAGATATCTATGTATGCTTTTTGTATAACTGTTTCAGTTTAGTCTGGTATTCAATACAATTTTCATCTATAGTTGTTCACGGTTTTGTATTTTATCTTTTGTATCGTTACCGTGACTGTCTGTTGGATTTTCTACTGTGTACCATCTGGTATGCAGGCTGAGACCCTACCTGCCCACGGACTGTCTCGCCAGAGTGGTGCATGCTCTAGTTATCTCTCGCTTGAATTACTGCAATGCGCTCTACGTGGGGCTACCTTTGAAGGTGACCCGGAAACTGCAATTAATCCAGAATGCGGCAGCTAGACTGGTGACTGGGAGCGGCCGCTGGGACCACATAACACCGGTCCTGAGAGATCTACATTGGCTCCCAGTACGTTTCCGAGCACAATTCAAAGTGTTGGTGCTGACCTTGAAAGCCCTAAATGGTCCAGTATACCTGAAGGAGCGTCTCCACACCCATCGTTCTGCCCGGACACTGAGGTCCAGCTCCGAGGGCCTTCTGGCGGTTCCCTCACTATGAGAAGCCAAGTTACAGGGAACCAGGCAGAGGGCTTCTCGGTAGTGGCACCCGCCCTGTGGAACGCCCTCCCTTCAGATGTCAAAGAGAACAACAACTACCAGACCTTTAGAAGACATCTGAAGGCAGCCCTGTTTAGGGAGGCTTTTAATGTTTAATAGATTGCTGTATTTTGATGTTCTTTTGGAAGCCGCCCAGAGTGGCTGGGGAAACCCAGCCAGATGGGCGGGGTATAAATAATAAATTATTGTTATTGTTATTGTTATTATTATTATATTGTGCCATGTCATCTTGTATACACCCAGATGATTTTCTCTTGTCATGTAGGGACAGTCTCTCCATTCTTCGATTGTCACTTGCCTTTGTGCACCTTTTCCTGCCTTTTCCAGTCTGAGTTTGTAGACTGAGTCTCCTTATACCTCTTCAAAAATATAGAAATGCCAGCTTTGGTTAAGTTTCCCCCAATCTTTCATCTAATTTCTTCATAACTGTAGCCTTGTTCACTTAATAGTTGAATTTTATTTCACTTTCTGGGTGACCAATCAACTCTTTGTACCATTTCTATAATTTATTATGTTTTACAACCTCACTAAATGAAAGAACACAAAAATCCAACCAACTTGATAGCAATCATATAACACACTGACAAAATTCAACCTAAGCAAGTTGTGCTTCCTTTTTCTGGTTATTTGGCTATAATGTTTCATGGAATACGGGTAATTGAACAAACTTTAATGGATTGCATTCTTGATTAAATTATCTTTCCGTTGATATATAATTTTATGATATTACTCCAAAAGAAGTGGTGTTATGAGCCATCAGACCTCTGAAATACACTTTTCCCTCAAAAGGATTCCACAATTTTGACCACTACTGTATATCAAACAGAGCAATATTCAACAATTCATCAGAATCTAATAATAAATTTATTGGTTAATGACAAGCAACACAGGTAATGAACACATACCCAACTCCCTTCAGTTCTTCTCCATTGGTTCCTGAGGCTCTAATCCCATTTTGTCTCCATTGCAGATTGTGATGAATTGGAAATCGACAACAAAGGTGACCACGACAAAATCCCCAGAGAGGAGAAGCCACGTAAAAATTTGGAGGGTGGAGAAAGCTGCAGTCAGAGCTCCCATTCCACTTCCCATCAACAAAATCTCATTGGAAAGAAACTCTATCAGTGCATGGAATGTGGAAAGCGCTTCATTCAGAGCTCCCATCTGATTTCCCATCAGAGAATTCATACAGGGGAGAAACCATATCAGTGTGTGGAATGTGGAAAGAGCTTCAGTCAGAGCTCCCATCTCACTTCACATCAGAGAATTCATAAAGGGGAGAAACCATATCAGTGTGTGGAATGTGGAAAGAGCTTCACTGATAGCTCCTCTCTCACTTCCCATAAAAGAATTCATACAGGGGAGAAACCATATCAGTGCATGGAATGTGGAAAGAGCTTCAGTCAGAGCTCCAATCTCACTTCCCATCAGAGAATTCATACAGGGGAGAAGCCCTATCAGTGTGTGGAATGTGGAAAGAGCTTCACTGATAGCTCCTCTCTCACTTCCCATAAAAGAATTCATACAGGGGAGAAACCCTATCAGTGTGTGGAATGTGGAAAGAGCTTCAGTCACAGCTACAGTCTCACTTCCCATCAAAAAATTCATACAGGGGAGAAACCCTATCAGTGCTTTGAATGTGGAAAGAGCTTCAGGAAGAGCTCCAAACTCGCTTCCCATCAAAGAATTCATACAGGGGAGAAACCTTATCAGTGTGTGGAATGTGGAAAGAGCTTCAGTCAGAGCTCCAATCTCACTAAGCATCAGAGAATTCATACAGGGGAGAAGCCCTATCAGTGTGTGGATTGTGGAAACAGCTTCCGTTACAGTGGAAATCTCACCTCACATCAAAGAATTCATACAGGGGAGAAACCCTATCAGTGTGTGGAATGTGGAAAGAGCTTCAGTCACAGCCACAGTCTCACTTCCCATCAGATAATTCATACAGGGGAGAAACCCTATCAATGTGTGGAATGTGGAAAGAGTTTCAGTCACAACTACAGTCTCACTTTCCATCAAAGAATTCATACAGGGGAGAAACCCTATCAGTGTGTGGAATGTGGAAAAAGCTTTAGGAGGAGCTGTCATCTCACTTTCCATCAAAGAATTCATACAGGGGAGAAACCCTATCAGTGTGCGGAATGTGGAAAGAGCTTTAGGAGGAACTGCGATCTCACTTTCCATCAGAGAATTCATACAGGGGATAAACCCTATCAGTGTGTGGAATGTGGAAAGAGCTTTAGGAGGAACTGCGATCTCACTTTCCATCAGAGAATTCATACAGGGGAGAAACCCTATCAGTGTATGGAATGTGGAAAGAGCTTCAGTCAGAGCTCCAAACTCACCTCTCATAAAAGAATCCATACAAATGTCGGATCAACCATTATATAGCTTTAGGAGCCAGGCAAATCAACACCTTTTTAACCAGGCCTTTGTCTGATTGACATCTAATGTCCTTTTAAAATGTAGTGTTTTGTGTTTTTTGTTGTGTTTTTATGTTGTAACCATCCTGAGACCTGTGGGTGTAGGAAATAGGCGCCAACTCTTAAAAGCCTATGGATCTTTATGTTATGAGATTCATTCCCTGAGTTCAGTCATGGGTTTATTGTGTTTCACATGACTGTATTTATGTTTTCATCCCACAGAGTGGAAGGAGGAAGTGACGGCAGACAGGAAGTCTTGTTTTGCTGTGTACCCTCTAAATAGGATTCTTATCCTTTGTTCTCTCTCGGCTGCCTGATGCTAGAGAGAGAGGAGCCATCATGTTGAGCTCCGTGATTGTAAATATGTAATAAAGTAGTTTTAGCTACAATACTGAGCTGCTGTGTCTGTACGCTACTGCGCACACTTACTGCTGATTTATGAGTGTGCTGGATGTCTGCCGACACCAGTTGCTGTGATGTTCGGGCTGAAGAAGCTGATAAGCTCCCGGACGAGCCAGATCATGCCAGTCGGGCATGTGTCTTTGCTGTGTCTTTACTCGTAAGTAAAGACCGTACCATAACATGGTTATGGGCCCAGCAGGATCGGGACCACAGACCCAGCGCCAGCAGACGCACTGGGAATTGTTTTCGTCCCAGTTGGATTTCCGGATCCAGCATAAAGCCAGCCTGATGTTCTGAAGCGGAGCAAAGGCTGATGACGCTGTGAGTACAGTGTATTTTGCCTCTGCCTAAAAGCGAAAGCAAAAAGGAGAGCACTTTCTTATCGTCCAGCTGCATAGAGACGGTTTGATTTATGGCTGTTTCTGAAAGTTTCCTAGCGCCGAATAATCTCTGGAAGAGATGAGCAGGAATGGAGTCCTATTCCCTTAATATACATAGAGGGAAAAGGACAAGAAACAGAACCCTTCCCTAAATTATGGGGAAGAAGAGTCATCTGCGATTGCCAGAGACTGCGTAGCTGTTTTGATTTAATAGCTACAGCGGGAGGTGTTTAACCCCCGACGCTGCGAAAAGCGGCAGGCACAGACTTTAAAGAAGACACAGATTCTTCAGAACATTCCCTATGAGTTTGGGATTGTGGGGGAGAAGTGTTTTTTCCCCCTCAAATAATATTTATTAGTTTTTTAAACACAAATAAATTCAAACACACACATAAACCTAACATACTAAAACAATACTAAACTACACTTAACAAAATCTATAAACTTCCTTTTCTATTTTCCTTAACATTTTAAATTGACTTCCTCCTGTCTATCCTTCTGTGTTTCATTTATCAATTATTTCTATTGGCAATTTCATTTTCCATTCTAACATTATATTTAAATCTAATCTTTAAAATTCTTTTCTAATTTTAGACATTCTTAATCTATTTTAACTTTCTCCATTTTGCATTCCTGATTCATTAATAATATTCCTATCTTCCTTATCTAATTTTCACTTATTCTATTCTTATACATTAAATTCCACTATCTACTTATACAAAAAAAACACATAAATCTTCTTAACAATCTTATAACTTCTTGGTTAGTAGTTTACTAATCTAAAACTTAATCTGTAAGCTGTTATAACTTCGGCATTATTTCATTTCACATTTTATAATATTTTTTAAGATATTCTTTAAATTTTCTCCATTCTTCTTCCACTGCTTCTTCCCTCTGGTCGCGGAGTCTCCCGGTCAGTTCGGCGAGTTCCATATAGTCCATCAATTTCATCTGCCATTCTTCTAAGGTCGGTAAATCCTTTGTCTTCCAATATTTTGCAATCAGTATTCTTGCTGCTGTTGTGGCATACATGAAGAAAGTGTGATCCTCTTTTGGTATCTCTTGGTTTACCATTCCGAGCAAGAAGGACTCTGGTTTCTTTACAAACGTGTTTTTAAACACTCTTTTCAGTTCATTATATATCATTTCCCAGAATACCTTCAACCTCGGGCAGGTCCACCACATATGGTAAAATGTTCCTTCCGATTTCTCACACTTCCAACACTTATTGTCCTTCAAATGGTAGATTTTGGCGAGCTTTACTGGGGTCAGATACCATCTGTATATCATCTTCATAATATTTTCTCTTAACACATTGCAGGCAGTAAATTTTATTCCTGTCCTCCATAGTCTTTCCCAGTCCGCCATCATAATGTTGTGTCCAACATCTTTGGCCCAATCTATCATTGCAGATTTTACGAATTCATCCTGCGTATGCCATTCCAGCAGCAAGTTGTACATTCTCGACAAATTTTTAGCTTTTGGTTCTAAAAGTTCCGTTTCCAATCTGGACTTTTCCAATTGAAAGCCAATTTTTTTGTCCATCTTATAGAGTTCATTTAATTGATGATATTATATCCAATTGTTAACTTTTTCTCTTAAATGTTCATAGGGTTTCAACCTGACTTGTTCACCTTCTTGTATTAATATTTCAGAATATTTTGGCCAGTTCTCTTGCATATTTGTCATCTTGTGGGCCTTAGCTTCTAATGGTGAGATCCATCTTTTCTAGGAGATCCTTATATTTCATCCAGACTCTAAATAGAGCCTTTCTAATTATATGTGTCTTGAAGTCTTGGTGGGCTTTGATCTTATCATACCATAAATATGCATGCCATCCAAATCTGTTGTCATGTCCTTCCAGGTCTAGTATGTCTGTATTTTCCAATAGGAACCAATCTTTCAGCCAGCAGAAGGCCGCTGCTTCAAAGTATATGCTTAATTCCGGCAGAGAGAAGCCCCCTCTTTTCTTGTCATCTGTTAAAATCTTAAACTTGATTCTGGGTTTTTTCCCCTGCCAGATAAATCTTGATATGTCCTTCTGCCACTTCTTGAATGGTTCCATCTTGTCTAAAATCGGTATCGCCTGGAAGAGAAATAATAATTTAGGCAGCACGTTCATTTTTATTACTGCTATTCGGCCCAGCAAGGACAACTTCAATTTATTCCAGATCTCCAGATTTTTCTTAATTTCATTCCAGACTTTCTCATAATTGTCTTTGAACAAATTCTGATTTTTAGCTGTCATGTTGATTCCCAGATATTTCACCTTTTTTACAATTTGTAGGCCCAACTCCCTCTCTATTTCCTCTTGCTCTTCATGTGTCAGGTTTTTCCCTAGAACTTTGGTTTTGGCTTTGTTCAGTTTGAATCCTGCTACTTGCCCAAAATCTTGTATTACCTCCAGTGCCTTGACAGCACTGGTCTCCGGATTTTGTAGGGTTAGTACCAAGTCGTCAGCGAAGGCTTTTAACTTATATTCTTTGGCCCCCACCGCCACCCCTTTTATGTCTGAATCTTTCCTTATCATGTTCAGCAGTACCTCCAGGACCGTTATGAAGACTAGAGGGGAAAGTGGGCAACCTTGTCTTGTTCCTTTTTCAATTCTTATGTTGTCTGATACCACATTATTGATGATGATCCTTGCTTTTTGTTCCGTGTAGATCGCTTCCAAACCATTCATAAAACCTTCTCCCACCTCCATTTGTTGTAAATTTCCTTTCATAAAGTTCCAAGATACGTTGTCAAAAGCTTTTTCGGTGTCCACAAACATCAGGATTGCTTTACAGTCCTTCTTTTGTTCCAGTCTTTCGAGGATATCCACAATATTCCTTATGTTGTTGTTTAAATGTCTTTCCGGTAGAAAACCGGCCTGGTCCTTGTGTATAGCGGGGGAGAAGTGTTTTTGCCCCGAAAGCTGCAAGCAGTTTGATGCTGTGCCAGAGGCCAAAGGCCACACCGTGTGTTTGGCAGGAATTTCAAGCTGCGTCACACATCCCAAGATGGCGAAAGGCTATCTAGGAAGCCGGAGGATTTCAGAGAAGTTATCTCTCCGATGCCCACGTGATGTGGGAGCCAAGGTTCCTGTTCCAAAAGCCAGGAGTTGTGTTTTGGAAGAAGATGGAACTGTATCCTGTTTTATCCTGTTCGGTCTCTTCAGAACGGAAGTGGACTGACTTGCAATGTCATTCCAATCATCACTGCAACGTTTGTCCAATAAGACATTTGGACAACGAAAAGCGGAGTTTCAAAAGGGGACTTTTGCTAATAGCACCACAGAACCAAAGGAACTGAAAGCATTTTGTATTGTCTCACGTGTTTTTCTTTCCAGGTTCGCAGCGCAGTGTGCTGATGATTATCCAGCCAATGCGACATGCTTGTTCTGATATCAGAACACAACCACCCAGAAGGACAGAAATTGATTGTTCTTTACCATGTTGTGAAATGCTACATGGGGATGGTGGGAAGGTTGCAGAGACATGTGATGTGTTTTATCTGTTAACCAAATTTTCCATGCAGGTTGTATGCATGAAGCTCCCAGATGCACCAAGTCAGGCAAATGGGAAAGGAGGTACTGATATCTCTCAGAGATTGCCTCAAAGTCATGATGATGTCACCATGACAGTGACAAAGGCAACCCGGAAAAAGTCCAGATGCTACTGATTGGCTCTGACATGTGGGTTCCAAAGTCACAGAGCGAAATGCTCAGCAAACATAGTTTGCAAATTTTTCCCAAAAAGTCAGACAAAGTTTCTGATGGGAACCGTGACAAACCCGGAAAAAGCCACGACACCAATGTTTGGGTCTGACATGTGGGTTGCAATGTCACAAAGCAGGAGGCAAAATTCTTCCTGTGGTATAGAGGCATGTACAGAGTGCAAAAGCCTCATACTGAGCTCATTTTGCTCACAAGAGTGCAGTGCAGAGTGGGGAGGAATTCTAGATGTTTTTCTCAAAACCCATTTCTGAAGACTTTAAACCAAGTCTGTTGCTGTTATAAACAGCCAGTTGTACTCAGGTGAATTCCACTGAAACAGTGCTGGAGAAGTTTCATGAAGGCGACTACAAAGGATGCTACAAAGCGATGTTTTATCCACCATGTATGCTCAAAGAGTTCGCTACCGCAGCTGTTGAGTAAGCAACTCACAAATGGCTACTATGAGTGGTAGATCCACCGAGTATGCCGAGTTTGCTACCAAAGCTGACGTGTTGGCGGCTTAAAGTGGCTACAAAGTGTGGAAAAACTCGCAAAAGTATGCTCAAGAGTTTGCTAACAAAGCTATTCCAGATTTCACTGTAGTAAGCGGTTTAACACCAGTCTTAAACCTTCAGTCCAGAGAAGGGTACAGAGATTTTGTCCACAAGTGACAGTCCATGCCCAAAGGCTGTAAGGGTAGATACAAATCCCTCAGATAAGGAAGCTGGACCAAGTCCAGAGGCTATGTATGGCAACACTGATTCCTCAGAGAGGAACAAGGCTAGGGTTCAATTCCCACAAAGCCAATCCTGATAGTCAAAGGTTATGACACCAAGACTAATCAGAAGCGCAAGATGGTAAGGCCAATGCCGATCCAGTTGCAAGTAGTTCCGAAGGTGGAACTAAATGATACAGAGGAAAACTTTGTGTCAGCACACCATGTTGTTGTTACACTGATGTCAGGTGACTTCAGCACAGTGCATGAATCGGGGGAGGATGTTATGAGATTCATTCCCTGAGTTCAGTCATGGGCTTATTGTGTTTCACATGACTGTATTTATGTTTTCATCCCACAGAGTGGAAGGAGGAAGTGATGGCAGACAGGAAGTCTTGTTTTGCTGTGTACCCTCTAAATAGGATTCTTATCCTTTGTTCTCTCTCGGCTGCCTGATGCTAGAGAGAGAGGAGCCATCATGTTGAGCTCCGTGATTGTAAATATGTAATAAAGTAGTTTTAGCTACAATGCTGATCTGCTGTGTCTGTTACGCTACTGCGCACACTTACTGCTGATTTATGAGTGTGCTGGATGTCTGCCGACACCAGTTGCTGTGATGTTCGGGCTGAAGAAGCTGATAAGCTCCCGGGTGAGCCAGATCATGCCAGTCGGGCATGTGTCTTTGCTGTGTCTTTACTCGTAAGTAAAGATCGTACCATAACACTTTATCCCCCTCAGTAATTATTTGAGGGGGCTACCCCCCAGTTTTTGTGTGTTTTATTTTCAAACGCAACCTGTTATTCTTCTGCAACTTGCCATACAATTTCTATTTCAATTTTCCCTCCTAAAAAATAAAAGAAATAAACGCACAAAGGTCGTGAGGAAATCAAAATACAAGAAAATTCATACGTGGACAGGTCCCATCTTTGCGGGCAAAACGCAGAAGTTGCTCTAAAGCAGGGTATCCCAACCTTGGATCCCCAGCAGCTCCCGGACTACAGTTCCCATAATCCCGCCCCATTGGTCCTGCTAGCTAGGGATGATGGGAGTTGTAGTCCAAAAACAGCTGGAGACCCCAGTGTGCTTCAAAGGGATAGTAGGCTGGGCCCTGTGACACCCTCTACTGGCCAAAAGCACTGCCCCAGAATCTGAAGCACCCCCAGTACTGCTACTTGGAATTTATAGATCGCAAAAATGAAGTTTGATCGGCATTCAACCTCTAGGGAGCTTCTAGGTCCTTTCTGCAACACCTAGAGCAGTGTTTCCCAACCTAATCTTGGCAACGGCACACTTGAATCAATATAAAAATCTCGCAGCACACCGCTCCTCCCCCACCCGGCTGCGCCGGGTCTCCTGACCCAGAGTTACCTCTGGGATCAGCTGTAGCGCGGCGCGCGCGAGGCTTCCGGTCGGGATTCTCGCGCGAGGCTGCTGTTGTTGTTGCTGCTGCAGCAGCAGCCAAGGGAGCAGCGCCGCCCTGGCTTCCGCTTTGCCGCCGGGCTCCAGCAGCGGCGACGCCACGGTCCTGTGCAGCCCTGGGCTGCAGGTCCCTTTTTCCACGGCACACCGGTTGGGAAACGCTGACCTAGAGTACCCACAGAATTGTGGCTTCTCCTGGCAACACACATAGGAGAACAAATGAAAGACAAACCTGGAAAGGGCCATACCAAATGGACATCCGGGGTGAAGAGGTAACTTTTCCCACTGCTGAACAATCCCACAGGTAGAGGAGATGAAATGCTAGAAGTGTTCACGGGGGCAAGAGGGGCTGCTGGGAAATTGAACTATGGGCTCTAAATATGACTTTTAAAAAATGTTGCTGCCATTATAGGCATTGCCACTCAAATGGCATGCATGCATCATGTGATTGATTGTGGGAGGTGGGCCTTACCTGGCCCCCCGCCACCAATATTTTATTCAAGTTGGTACCACTGGGTCGGGTGGTTTACAAATTAAATAAATACATAAATCGCCTTCCTTTGCACATGTTCCGGCTTGTCAATATCCTTATTTGTTATCATTTTTAAAGTTTATGTGCCCTTCATCTGAAAATATCACAACATATCACAATACAGGCTGAAAGCATGGCTTTCTCAAAAACAAGTCAAGCCAGAGAAATCTCTCCTTTTTTCCTCCCCTTTTCTTGGATGGAGTTACAAACTTTGTTGATCTGGGGACTGCTGTGGAAATAGTGCATCTCGATTTCGGTAAGGCTTTTGACATAGTCCTTTGTGATATTTATGTGCACTTGGACTCTCCGCTGCTCAGAAATCAGAAATGTCGTAGGACATCAAACTGGGAAAGTTGATTTTAAACTGACTTAACAGGTTTTATGCCTTTTGGAATAATACAAGGTACCACTGTATTAAATCTACCCCTTCGCCTTCCTTGAGTCGCTGCTCTGGTTCTCTGCAATACAGTGGTACCTTAGGTTACATACGCTTCAGGTTACATACTCCACTAACCCAGAAATAACGCTTCAGGTTAAGAACTTTGCTTCAGGATGAGAACAGAAATTGTGCTCTGGCGGCGCAGTGGCAGCGGGAGGTCCCATTAGGTAAAGTGGTGCTTCAGGTTAAGAACAGACCTCCATAACTAATTAAGTTCTTAACCCGAGGTACCACTGTACTCACCCCTGGGGGAGGGATGTGCAACTGCAGCACATCTGCAAAGTCCTACTACAGGGGAGGAACATCCCAGGCCTTGGGGGCTAATCCTGGCCTCCTTCAACCAGAATGTGGCTCCCCAGACTAATGAGATGGTCAATATCTGGTTCTACTCCATCCTTTTAAAATTGTAATCTCAAAACAGATCCCAACTTTCAGACATTTTAAATCACATGAGGGGAAAGACCGCTGCGCCACTCACAGAAATAGGAAACACCATCAATGCATTCCTCACAGGTCACAGAAATAGGAAACACCATCAAAGCATTCCTGACAGGCGGCTGTCAAGCGTCTGCTTAAAGACCTCCAGAGTCTCCTTCCGGTTGGTCGCGATGCTATTACAGTCGGAGGTCTGCTCAGTGGAGCGGACCTCGGCACTTCAAAGGAGGGAGATTCCGCTACAGCGCAGCGGACTCCCGTGAAGAACCCCAAATCAGGTGTTTTGGGGGCACGCCGTCCGGCGGGTGTCAAAAGCGGACTCCCCCCTCCCCGGTAACGCTCTGTTTTGAGCCCCCGAGAGCGAGGGGGTGGAGCTGCGACACATTGGACTAAGATCGCTAACTTTGAAGTGCAAAGCTACGGGATGTGTGGCAACCGCGATCAATTCTTCCAAAAAGAAACTAAAGCAAAGGATTTAAAAGTGAGTAAAGACTTATTGGCAAAAATTGGCAAAAAGTAAGGGGGCTTAAAATAACGGAAGTTATTGATGCCCTTGATGCTGAAACAAAAGGAAACAGTGAAAGTTTATTACCTAAGCTAATTGAAAGAGGAAGTTGAGAGGCAACTTCTGTAGCAGTGCCCAGGAGGATTAATTGTTACAATTATTGACTTGGGGGGGGGGAAGCTACTCTTTTGCCCGTGGTTTTGGGGGAATTTAGGAAGAAAAAACAATAAAAACTGTTGGACTACAAATATTCTATGGCCGTGACTTGATAAGTTGTTTTTTGACCTTGGAATGGCGGAGCAGCTGTCGGAGCGGGACATGAAAATACTAGCCTTAGTGCAATAAATTTATGATACGCTCGGAGTACCAAACCCAAGACTAAACAACTTTTTAACAAGGAATGTACTATGCCAGATGTACAGGATGCAGAATTGCTGGGAAATCTAGGAATAAGCCACACCACTGACTGTAAATTAAAAGAACCATCACCCCGTAGACGGAAGCATACAGCAGATAAAAAAGTTGGATCTGCTGAAAAGAAATACAAAAACCACAAGAAAAAGGATAAAGTTAAAGCAACTGAAAAGAAACACAAGAAAAAGGAGAAAATAAGTGGATTTGTGAAGAAAAAGGGAAAATCAACTAGGAGACGTCAAAAAGAAAGAATTTTGATATATGCAGCAGGATTGGTCCGAAGAAGGAAGAAGAGGAAGACAAAACTGCTGAGAAAGGAGCGGCAAGGCCCATT
Organism: Darevskia armeniaca; assembly: GCA_034641395.1. NCBI lineage: Eukaryota > Metazoa > Chordata > Lepidosauria > Squamata > Lacertidae > Darevskia > Darevskia armeniaca. The sequence goes on from JAWWNF010000106.1 coordinate 1,047,649, forward strand.
GGGGTGGGAAAATAATTGGGGATGGATTGCAGCAAGGCAGGGGGTGGGCTGAATAAGAACTATATTTGAACTGGACTACTTTTCTGGCTATAAGGAGGATGATATATGGAAATGGCGTCTGGCATAGGGATTATTAATGATGACTAATATGTATATTAAATAAGAGAAAATATGGCTAATAACTCTGAAATCAATGGGAGGAAGGGGGGAAGTTTCAATTGCGAAGGGGGGAAAATGAGTATAGTATAGAGTACAGATGATAAGAAATGAGGGAAGGTACAGAAGTACTAGTAGGCTCAGGTTTAAAATTAGGATTAATAAGCGAATGTATTTTTGTTTTTCGTTTTTAGGATGTTATAAAAATAGATGTATCAACCTGATAAAGAGAATTTAAAATTAATTCAACAGAGGGGGACTCGAGGAAGTCAACCGAAATATGTGAGAAAGATAGAATGTGGCCCACGGAATGGGGCCAGGCCTAAGCAATGTTAGCAAGAACAAGAGTAAGGTTAAATGTACAATGAATATGTTTACCCCTGTGAGAGAGGGGGATAAATTTTGGCTTCCCACGGTGAGAGGGGGGAAGTGTGAAAATTTAACCACTATCTATGTTTTGTGCTTTTAAAATTGTAAAACCCAATAATTTTTTTTGAAAAAAACAAACAAAGCATTCCTGACAGGTGGCTGTCAAGCCTCTGCTTAAAGACCTCCAGAGTCTCCTTCTTATTATTATTAACCTCACCTTCGCTCTTCAGGCCAAGAGACAACACTTCCCGGTCCCTGGGTGAAACTGTCATGTGACAAAGACGCAGGAGAGCAGGAACAGCTGTTGATGACTAAGTGCTATAACTGTCCTTCTAAGATGTAACTGCCATTCTAGTCTGTAACTGTCTGTCAGTCTGTGTGAGTTACTTACCTTGACTGTGCTGACTAGCTTCTCTCAGAGTGTGTGCCAGTATAGAGAAGAGCCTGTATTCTATATGGGATCTATTTTAAGAAAAAGTTTCTTTTAAACTTAATAAAAGTTTTTATTTGTTTCAATCAAAACTCTGCTTAAATAATTCCCGCTGCGCGTTAGAAACCCCCTGGCCTTTCATTGGTAGAGCCGCCACCACGCCAGTGGCATTGACCTCAGCGCAGCGCGGGGACTGACTGAGCGGGCGGAGAGATGCTTTCAGCCTCGGACACTTGGCGGGATCTGAGATGGCCGTGCAGAATAAAACAAATGGTAGCCTATGGGGAAACTCTAGAAAGGAAAGGAAAGGAAAGGAAAGCAGGAGGCGTCCCCCAAAAAGCATCTCTGGAAGGGTGCAATGCTCAGGACAGAGAAAAACGCAGAGGGGAGATCTGGGCACGCTGGGCTTTGCAAGGGTTAAAGGGAGCCGAGCTGCCTTCCTAGAGAGGACAGGAAGCAAGAGGGGGGGCCAGGTCCTCCAGAGCCCAGGCCCCTCCTTCCCTCCCTCCCTCCCTCCCTCCCTCCCCAGTCCTTTCCTGCAAGGGCTGCATGGCTGTCCCCTCCTGGGATCTGGTGAGTCTCCTCTCTCTCTCTCCCCCCAGAGGGTGCAGTGGGGAGACGGTGGGGGTCCCAGGGCTGCAGCAGGGGGGGGAGGATGCCTGGGGGGCCTGATCTGCTCATGCAGGGGGAGGAGAGGGTCCTGCCAGGGAGGGGCGAGGTCTGCAACGCTCTCCTTCCTGGAGATCACAGGATCCCAAACTCATTTCTCCCTTCTTTCAACAAAGGAGTCCTAGGACTTTAACTCTGTGTGACGTCGCTCAGCGTCATTGCACAACAGAGGAAACACGTGCAGATGGTTTTCCAAAGCTGGACGAGGAGGGGGACTAGCCCAGCCCCCCCAAAACCCCATGGGGAGTTAGGATGGAAATATGGGAGAGAAAGGCCAGGGATGAAGAGAGGGATCCCAGCCCATAGTCTGGCTGCTGCATTGCAGACCAGTTTCCCAGTGTCTCCCAGGGCAGCTCCACACGGAGGCCACTGCAGCAATCCCCTCGCACCCAGAGCAGGGCATCCCAGGACCACATCCTCTCTGTCCCCAAGGGATTGTTGCTGGCAGACCAGCCGGAAATGGGCGCTGCTACTCACTGAGCCTCCAGGGACCTTGGCATCAATGGCTGTGTGTGTGTTAAGCTATCTAACAGAATAATAATAATAATAATTTACCTGCCTAAATTTTAAGGGAGATCCTACAATAAATCTTTATACTTCCCCCAGTTGCCTTCCAAATTAACCTTCTTCACTGTAGTGATTTTGATGGGTGACAGCCATGTGGGTGTTTTTGGTTCAAGAAGGTTCTTGTGTTTTTACCAGACTCTCAAGAGGGATTTTCTAATAATATGAGTGTTAAACCCTTTATGCACCTTCACTTTATCTTCCCCCAAATAAGCATGCCATCCAAATTTATTTTCGTGGCCCTCCAAATCTAATAAATCGTGATTTTCTAACATAATCCATTCCTTCAGCCACAAAAAACAAACATCATCGTGATATAAATTTAGGTCCGGCAGGGCTAGTCCTCCTCTATTTTTAGTATCGAATGATAGTTTGTATTTAATCCTTGCCGGCTTATAATTCTAAATAGAATCATAGAATCCTAGAGTTGGAAGAGACCCCAAGGGCCATCCAGTCCAACCCCCTGCCAAGCAGGAACACCATCAAAGCATTCTTGACAGATGGCTGTCAAGCCTCTGCTTAAAGACCTCCAAAGAAGGAGACTCCACCACACTCCTTGGCAGCAAATTCCACTGTCGAACAGCTCTTACTGTCAGGAAGTTCTTCCTAATGTTTAGGTGGAATCTTCTTTCTTGTAGTTTGAAATAAATTTAGTAAGATCTTTTTTCCATTGCTTGAAGTGTCCAGACCCTGTTCCCAAAATTGGCAGCATTTGAAATAAAAATAACATTTTGGGAAGGATATTCATTTTAATGGCCACAATTTTCCCTAATAATGATAATTTTAATCTATTCCAAATATCCAATTCTTTTTTGATTTCATTCCATGTTTTTATATAATTAGCCTTAAAGAAATTATTTGTATTATTAGTGATCCAAATGCCTAAATATTTGGTTTTATTCACTACTTTCAACCCCACCTCCCTCTGTAATTGGTCAATTACTTCCCCAGGTAAATTTTTAGTTAGCATATTAGTTTTATTCATGTTTAGATCAAATCCCGCCAATTTCCCAAATTCTGTAATTCTTTTTAAAGATTGGGGTATACTTTCCAATGGCTCCTCCACCGTGATTATAACATCGTCTTCAAAAGCTTTTGCCAATCCTGATTCCTTTAATTTTCCCATCATTTCTTACATTTTCCAATAAGAATTCCAAAATCAAAATAAATAATAGTGGAGATAGGGGACACCCCTGTCTGCTACCCCTATAAATTCCTAGCTCCTCAGATATCTCATTATTTATTATAAGTTTGGCTCTTTGCATTCTATAAATTGCATCTATACCATTAAAAAATTAAATAATTCCCCCGAGCCCCTCCCCCGCTCAAGCTAGTTTTCTCCTGTTCGCCCGTCCCCCGCCACTGGGAGCCATGGCTCCGGCTGCAGAGGGATCCGCTCGAGGGATCCCGCTGCCATCCAATGTCTTCGCTCCTTAAGACGCACAACATTTCCCCTTCATTTTTAGGAGGCAAAGAGTGCGTCTTATGGAGTGAAAAATTCGGTACCTGGCCCTCAGAGCAAAGAAAAAGGGACTCCACCCCAGGAGTCTGCCTGGAGAGCGGTAGAGAGTCCAAGTGCAAGAAAAGGAGACAGGAGCAGGGGGGTGGGGTGGGGGTGGAGAGCAACTCCTGAGGATCCCCTGGGTGAGGACCTCCACTAGAGCCCAGCATCCATTTCCCACAAGATACAAATGACTCCCTTGTCAGTCGGTTCTGACTTCATGCATTGACTGGAAGGCAGCAGAAACCAGGCTGATTCATCTCACAGAAATCCCTTCAGTTGCCTCTACATTTTGCATTGCTAGAAGGCTAGAGACTTATTTCTTCTCCTCTTCCTCCTCTTTCTTTTCAAAAAGATAGCTCATGGTCTGGGATGCGGTGCAGTCCAGCCCTGGTTCCCAGCAAGACTCATCCATGTTTGCTCAGGGAACCTTTTTCCTCTCCTGACCTACAAATTCTTTAATAAAACAATGTATTTGCATTGTAGGACTTGCTGGAGCTCTTCATTAAGACGTACAGAACTCAGCAGAAGACCAAAGGGTTCCTTCCAATCTCTTAGAGGCTTCCTGAGAGCACAGATGGATGAGCGAGACTCAGCTGGCCCTGGAACAGGAAGAGGCCATGCCAGCCAAACTGGGAGCAGTGGGGGATTCTGGGAAAACCCAGTGCAGAAGATCCTGGGTGAGGAGGACACCCTCCGCTCAGAGGTGCAGAGCCAGCAGTTGAGGCAGTTCTCCTGCCAGGAGGCCAAAGGACCCCGAGAGGTTTGCAGCCGACTCTACCACCTTGACCACCAGTGGCTGAAGCCAGAAAGGCACACGAAAGCTGAGATGCTGGACCTGGTGATCTTGGAGCAGTTCCTGGCTGTCCTTCCCCCGGAGATGGAGAGCTGGGTGAGGGAATGCGGAGCGGAGACCAGTACCCAGGCGGTGGCCCTGGCCGAAGGTTTCCTCCTGAGTCAGGCAGAGGAGAGAAAGCAGGTGAGAGAAACCTTCCTCTGGATACTCCCAAGGGGCTCCAAACAGGACAGAGAACATCCCATAATGGTCTGCTAATGGCCCATCCGTTTTCTGGGAAAGCATCCATGGAATGACATCTCACACCCTTCAAGTCTTTGTCATTCTCTTTCTAATATTTTTCCCCATTCTCTGTTTTAAATCCTTGTTTCTTTTTCAGGGAAAGGATCATTTTGCAGAAACGGACCTGGATTCCTGTGAGGCAGAGAGGCCTCCGTTGGACACCAGAGAGAGGCCACTGGGTAAGGAGGAAGGTGGTTTTTCTCCATTTGGTCTCATTCTGTTGGTTTTCCAACTCATCTGAGGGTTCTTTTCATCTTGTTTTGGGGGGAGACAATTGGGAACAAGGGTCCAGAGGAGGGGAGATGTATTTCTGCACAACTAACATATGAAATGGGGACAAACGTCCAAATGTTCTCAGCAGGTAAGGCTTTCTCAAAGGCCCATCTGTAGTTAGAGATGCCCTGTGTCACCTGTGAGAGAAGCAGGCACTCCTGGCATCCTGTTTACCTCTTCTCTCTTGCAGGTGACAGAATGATGCCGGCAAGACCTCCTGATCCGTCTTTTCATAGGGGCAGAAGGGAAGCAGCGGCTGTGGAACCAGATCAGGTCAGGGGAAGCTGCCTTGTGGGGACAGAGACCGAGAGCTGGAGCAATGTCATGGACTGGTTGGGGACACAGGAATGGTGGGAGGAAGCAGCCGGGAAACCAGGAAGGGAAGATGGCTCAGAGCCCAAGGAAGGATGGGTGGTCAGAGGGGGAAGAGGGAGAATCCTGGGAAGAGGAGGTGTCAGAAGCTGAAGGAGTAACAGGGCTGAGTGAGCTGGGAGACTCTGTGACAGAATGCAGTCCAGAATCAGGCAGAAGAGGAAGGAGGTGAGTGGGAGGAAGGAGGTCGAGAGGATGAGGTGAGTCAGGAGAAGGAGGAGCCATCGGTGGCTCCCTCTCCTTCTGCCAGAATCCACCCTCCCTGCTTGTCTCTCAGAGCCAGGAAACTCTCTGCATTCCAGGAATCTCTGCTAGATCATCCAAGACAGATGGCCATCCAAAATGGGCTTATTTTATTTCTAGATTGATCACTGAATGCTAAAATAGGTTTCTAAGCAGTGGAGAAATGAGAACAAATAGTGGCCTGGATTCACCTAATCAGCCCCATCCGCTGCAAAATGGGGCCTGCCCCCCATTCCTCCTCCTCTCCATGCCCGCATGAACCCCTTGAATTTGACTCTAGGGCATTGGGAGGGAATCTCCCCAGAACATCTCACGAGGAGAGGAGAAAGTGGATCCTTCCATCAGGCAAACTGGAATGTTTGCGTAGGCAGAATGACTTGGAAAACACAAGGTGGAGTACCACCTATTTGCACAAAGACGAATACCCATAATTAAAAGGCACTATAAAATAAGCATCCAGAAATAAAATGTGCAGCAAAGCAATCCTATTGAAACAACACCGCAATTTACAGGAAGGAAACAACAGAGCATTGTGTAGCAGATCATATTTCTGCTGTCTCAGAGGAAGACATTTCCCTTTTTCTTTCAGGTTCCAGTGTGCTTTGAAGATGTTGTTGTTCGTTTCACGGACGAGGAGTGGGCATTACTGGATCCTGACCAGAGAGCTCTGCATAAGGACGTCATGGAGGAGAATTGTGGGATCGTGGCTTCTCTTGGTAAGGCTCCCTGTGGGATCGTCATATCTACCTGGAAATTTAAAAAACACCTCTATGTGACCAACCTCATATATTTTCACAGAGCTCAACAGCGCCCCTTATAACACCTGGGAACCTAACACCCCCACAATAAACAGCAAATTCATCCCAGAGAAGAGCTAGGCTTATTGAATCTCAGGTAGTAGTAGTAGTAGTAGTAGTAATAATAATAATAATAATAATAATAATAGTAACTGTAATAATAATAGTAACAGTAATAATAATAATAATAATAATAGTAATACAGGTACCTCGGTTTATACTACTACTACTACTACTAGTAATAATACAGTGGTACCTGGGTTTACAAACATAATAATAATAATAATAATAATAATAATAATAATAATAATAATAAATATTTAATAATAGTTCTTAAATCGAGGTACCACTGTAGTAATAATAATAATAATTTTTATTTATATCCTGCCCTATTGGCTGGGTTGCCTCAGCCACTTTGGGCGGCTTCCAACACATATATAAAAATGAAACATAAAAAATAATAATAATCTGATCCCATATAAAAAGAACATTAACTTTAAAATGAACAACTTATACTAGTGGCCAAAATCGAGGAAACCTTTTGTGAAAAATATTTCTGAGGTTAGATGGTTCATAACACCACTTTTGTGTGGAGTAATACCATAAACTTATATATCAATGCAAAGATAATTTAATGAAGAATGTAATGCAATAACTTTTATGAAGGAGTGTTTATTAGAACAGCAGCCATAAAGAAAAAATGTGAAACCTTTGGTAAACATTGGTAACCTTTAGCTTTAATTATGGCAAGTTTTTAGTTCTGCAGCTGTAATAATGTGAAACCAAGACTGAATTATTGCCTCTGTTAATTGGGATTTATTGCTGGGTTGCTTCTGAGTAACAAGTTTCTTTAGTCGGCTCCATAGATTTCCGATTGGGTTCAAGTCTGGGCTATTCGCAGGCCATTCCAGCAGTGGAATAGGATTGTCTTGAAAGCACATTTTGCACACAGCAGCAACAGGGCATGGAGCTGAATCCTGTTGAAAGATCACCTGCGGAACGCTTCAGTTTGGGCTCAAGTATTTTATTCATGGATTTTGGGGCATTTACATTCCCATTAATGATGCAAATTCTTCCCACACCTTTTGCTGCCATACAACCCCAGATCATCACACTTTCTGGGTGTTTCACGGTCGGTGTATTGCAAGTAGGATGTAAATCCTCTCTGATTCTTCTCCTCGCGTATTTCCTGCCATCACTACCAAGGAAGGAGATTTGGGTCTCATCGCTCCACATAACACTTTCCCATTGTTCTGCTGTCCAGTTAACATGGGTTTGTTGTTGTTGTTTAATCGTTTAGTCGTGTCCGACTCTTCGTGACCCCATCAGAGCACACCAGGCACTCCTGTCTTCCACTGCCTCCCGCAGTTTGGTCAGACTCATGTTGGTAGCTTCAAGAACACTGTCCAACCATCTCGTCCTCTGTCGTCCCCTTCTCCTTGTGCCCTCTATCTTTCCCAACATCAGGGTCTTTTCCAGGGAGTCTTCTCTTCTCATGAGGTGGCCAAAGCATTAGAGCCTCAGCTTCAGGATCTGTCCTTCCAGTGAGCACTCAGGGCTGATTTCCTTCAGAATGGATCGGTTTGATCTTCTTCCATTCCATGGGACTCTCAAGAGTCTCCTCCAGCACCAGAATTCAAAAGCATCAATTCTTCGGCCATCAGCCTTCTTTATGGTCCAGCTCTCACTTCCATACATTATTACTGGGGAAACCATAGCTTTAACTATACAAACCTTTGTCAGCAAGGTGATGTCTAGGTGAATTCTAACGTTTAGACCAGTCCTTGCACTCAACTTCATATTGAGAAAGAACTTCAGAGTTCTTTTTAAAAATGTTTTAAAATTTTTCTAAAAAATGTTTAAAGGTTTTTTTTCCATCTTTTTAAATTTTTCTGTTGGGGGGGGTGGGATGGAGGTTTAGCGGGATTTGGGGTTTTGTTTAATTTTGGTTTGTTTAATTTCGGTTTATTGTAGTTTTCATAGTTTTTGGTTTTGTATTGTTTTAGTGTGTGTGTTTTTTATTAGGTTTTATTTTGTTCTTAAGGGGAGGGGTCAGGGCTGCCTGGGAGGGGGTCCCAGCCGACACAATGGCTGGGGCAGGTTCCACGGGGGGGGGGGGAATCCACTGGGATGACCAATCTCAGTGATCTCGAGTAGGAGGAGGAGTTACGCTAAGACCAGACCATGTCATTGCCGAGGAGGCAGGTTTACTCATTGTTTGAGGACTATCCCTGACTCCGGGTCTGGCCCTGACCGGACGGATGCTGGAGTCAGCAAGGATACCCACATGACCTGAAGGGGCTGCTGTGCAATGCCAGGTCAATGATGAATAAGACCACTGCCATACACGACCTGATTGTGGATGGAGGACTTGACCTGGCATGTGTAACAGAGACTTGGTTGGATGAGGCAGATGGGCCTGTCCTTGCCGCTGCTTGTCCACCAGGTTTCTCTTACGCACAGCAAACCAGGCCATCTGGGCGGGGAGGGAGGGTTGCAGTGATTTTTAGGAAGTCATTCGTTTGCACCAGGCGTCCTATTGGGAAGACCCAGTTCTCTGAGTGCATGTTCTGGAAGTTGTGCAATAGGTGCAGTACAGGATTCCTGTTGGTGTACCGACCTCCCCGCTGCACCAAGGATTCCCTGCCCAAGCTGCATCAGGTCGTGGCAGATGTTCTCCTGGAGACACCTAGCTTGGTTGTCCTACGGGATTTTAACATCCATGCCGACATGACCTTACAAGGGGCCGCTCGGGACTTCGTGGAAAGCATGGCCTCCATGGTGCTGTCCCTGAATAAGTCTGGCCCAACTCATAGCCAAGGACATGCCTTAGACCTGGTATTCACCTTTATGAATGCTGGTGATCTGGCATTTAAAAAAAGTGAAACTAAAGAAGTGCCATGGTCAGATCACTTCCTGGTGCAGCTGGACTTCTCTGCGACCCTTCCCCTCTGCAGGGAGGTGGGACCAATTCGGATGGTCTGCTCCCGCCATTTGATGGATCCAAATGGTTTCCAGAGAGTGGTAGGGGATGTTTTATCCCATGTTGATGGCCTTTCAGCTGATTCCCTGGTGGCCCGCTGGAATGCGGAGTTAACCAGGGCTATTGACTATTTGGCTCCGAAGCGCCCTCTCCGATTGCATGGAGCCCGGACAGCCCTGTGGTTTTCCCTGGAGCCGAGGACGATGAAACAATCGTTGAGATGGCTAGAACGCCGGTGGCGGATAACTCATTTTGAATCTGACCGGACACAGGTTAGAGCTTAATGTCGATCCTACCAAGTGGCGGTAGCAAGGCGAAGAAGACTTTCTTCACCGCCTTTATTGCATCTGCAGTAAACAGCAGCAGGAGACTTTTTCAGGTGGTTTTCCGCAATTTAGCGGAACCACCTGCTCCATCAGGGCCCAGTACGGGCCACATGATCTCCTGCAATGATTTTGCAAAGTTTTTTGCAGATAAAGCCGCTCAGATTCGGTAAGAGGTAGACTCCACCGTGGGAGCAGGTCCGGGGCGGGAGAGTGCTAGAGTCCTGTCTAGTCCAGTTGTGTGGGATCATTTCCAATCTCTTACCTCTGAGGATGTGGACAGGCTGCTTGGACAAGTGAAACCAACCACCTGTCTCCTTGATCCTTGCCCATCCTGCCTTATAAAAGCTAGCACGGAAGGGCTGGGCGATGGGCTTTGCGGGGTGGTGAATGCTTCTCTTTACAAGGGAGCCTTCCCAGACCCGCTAAAAGAGGCGGTTATTAAACCGCTTCTTAAAAAACCATCTTTGGATGCGGCCAATATGGCCAATTATCGCCCAGTCTCAAATCTACCATTCTTGGGCAAGGTGATTGAGCGAGTGGTTGCTGAACAACCTGGAAGCACACCTGGAAGAAGCGGACCATTTGGATCCCTTCCAATCGGGATTCAGACCTCATCACGGGACTGAAACTGCCTTGGTCACACTGGTCGATGATCTCCGGCGGGCTAGGGACAAAGGTGAGAGCTGTTTCCTAGTTCTGCTGGACCTCTCAGCGGCTTTTGACACCATCGACCATAACATCCTTCTGGACCGTCTGGAGGGTTTGGGAGCTGGGGGCACTGTTATACAGTGGTTCCGCTCCTTCCTCCTGGGCCGTGTTCAGAAAGTGGTGGTGGGGGATGAGTGTTCAGACCCCTGGGCCCTCACGTGTGGGGTACCTCAGGGTTCTGTCCTCTTCCCCATGCTTTTTAACATCTATATGCAGCCGCTGGGAGAGATAATCAGGGGGTTTGGACTGGGTGTTCATCAGTATGCGGATGATACCCAGCTCTACCTCTCTTTCAAATCAGAACCAGTGAAGGCGGTGAAGGCGGTGAAGGTCCTGTGTGAGTGTCTGGAGGCGGTTGGAGAATGGATGGCGGCTAACAGATTGAGGTTGAATCCTGACAAGACAGAAGTACTGTTGTTGGGGGACAGGAGGCGGGCAGGTGTGGAGGACTCCCTGGTCCTGAATGGGGTAACTGTGCCCCTGAAGGACCAGGTGCGCAGCCTGGGAGTCATTCTGGACTCACAGCTGTCCATGGAAACGCAGGTTAATTCTGTATCCAGGGCAGCAGTCTACCAGCTCCATCTGCTACGCAGGCTGAGACCCTACCTGTCACGGTCCGGGCTGATAGCAAACAAAGTCCCAGCAAGGCACGTCAGGACCCGGGGCAAGATGGCAGGAACAGGAGTCCAAAGAGCAGGGGTCCCAGGGTCGAGCAGCAAGAGGTACCAAGTCACAGTCCAAGGGTCAAGGAACCAGAAGCACGTAGTCACAGTCCAAGGGTCCAGAAGCCAGAAATACGTAGTCACAGTCCAAGGGTCAAGAAGCCAGGAATACGTAGTCACAGTCCGAGGGTCAAGAAGCCAGAAACACGAAGTCACAGTCCGAGGGGCAAGAAGCCAGAAACACGAAGTCACGGTCCAGAAGCAAGGAGACACACAGCAAGGCAGGGAAGGCGTTGCTGTGGCAAAGGGCTGAGGGGAAAAGCTGGTCTTATATTCCCTGCTGGCTCTTGACACCAGGTGCAGCAAGTTCCCAATCAACCTCACCAGGTTCAGTAAGTTCCCAAGCAGCCTCACCTGTGTGGCCGCGCCCTGCCTCTCCAGAACAAGCCGAAGCTCTGCTGGTCCCAGGGCCTGGCTCTTGCACGCACTCCTGACACTACCTGCCCACGGACTGTCTCGCCAGAGTGGTGCATGCTCTAGTTATCTCTCGCTTGGATTACTGCAATGCGCTCTACGTGGGGCTACCTTTGAAGGTGACCCGGAAACTACAACTAATCCAGAATGTGGCAGCTAGACTGGTGACTGGGAGCAGCCGCCGAGACCTACACTGGCTCCCAGTACGTTTCCGAGCACAATTAAAAGTGTTGGTGCTGACCTTTAAAGCCCTAAATGGCTTCGGTCCAGTATACCTGAAGGAGCGTCTCCACCCCCATCGGTCAGCCCGGACACTGAGGTCCAGCTCCGAGGGCCTTCTGGCGGTTCCCTCACTACGAGAAGCCAAGTTACAGGGAACCAGGCAGAGGGCCTTCTCGGTAGTGGCACCCGCCTTGTGGAATGCAAAGAGAACAACAACTACCAGACCTTTAGAAGACATCTGAAGGGAGCCCTGTTTAGGGAGGCTTTTAAAGTTTAATAGATTATTGTATTTTAATGTTCTGTTGAAAGCCGCCCAGAGTAGCTGGTGAAACCCAGCCAGATGGGCGGGGTATAAATAATAAATTATTATTATTATTATTATTATTATTATTATTATTATATTGCGCCATGTCATCTTGTAGACACCCAGATGATTTTCTTCTGTCATGTAGGTACAGTCTCTCCATTCTTCGATCGTCACTTGCCTTTGTGCACCTTTTCCTGCCTTTTCCAGTCTGATTTTATAGACACTGAGTCTCCTTATACCTTGTATAGAAAGGCCAGCTTTGGTTAAGTTTCCCCACCTTTCATCTAATTTATTCATAACTGCTCACTTAATTGTACAATTTTACATCGCTTTCTGGGTGACCAATCAACTCTTTCTGCCATTTCTACAATTTTATTATGTTTTACAACCTCACTAAATGAAAGAACGCAAAAACCCAACCAACTTGATACCATTCACATAACACACTGACAAAAGTCAACCTAAGCAAGTTGTACTTCCTTTTTCTGGTTATTTGGCGATAACATTTCATGGAATACGGGTAATTGAACAAACTTTAATGGATTGCATACTTGATTAAATTATCTTTCCGTTGATATATAATTTTATGATATTACTCAAAAAGAGGTGGTGTTATGAGCCATCAAACCTCTGAAATACACTTTTCCCCCAAAAGGATTCCACAATTTTGACCACTACTGTATATCAAACAGAGCAACATTCAACAACTCATGAGAATCTAATAATAAATTTGTTGGTTAATGACAAACAACACAGGCAATGAACACACACCCAACTCCCTTCAGTTCTCCATTTGTTCCTGAGGCTATAATCCCTTTTTGTCTCCATTGTAGATTGTGATGGATCGGAAATCGAGAACAAAGGTGACCACAATAAAATCCCCAGAGAGGAGAAACCATGTAAAATTTTGGAGTGTGGAGAAAGCTGCAGACAGAGCTCCCATTCCACTTCCCATCAACAAAATCTCATTAGAAAGAAACTCTATCAGTGCATGGAATGTGGAAAGCGCTTCAGTCAGAGCTCCGATCTCACTAAGCATCAGAGAATTTATACAGGCAAGAAACCCTATCAGTGTGTGGAATGTGGAAAGAGCTTCAGTCAGAGCTCCAAACTCACTTCCCATCAAAAAATTCATACAGGGGAGAAACCCTATCAGTATGTGGAATGTGGAAAGAGCTTCTGTCAGAGCACTGATCTCACTTCTCATCAAAGAATTCATACAGGGGAGAAACCCTATCAGAGTGTGGAATGTGGAAAGAGTTTCAGTCGCAGCCACAGTCTCACTTCCCATCTAAGAATTCATACAGGGGAGAAACCCTATCAGTGTGTGGAATGTGGAAAGAGCTTCAGTCAGAGCTCCAAACTCATTTCCCATCAAAGAATTCATACAGGGGAGAAACCCTATCAGTGTGTGGAATGTGGAAAGAGCTTCTATTGGAGCACTGATCTCACTTCTCATGAAAGAATTCATACAGGGGAGAAACCCTATCAGTGCATGGAATGTGGAAAGAGCTTCAGTCACAGCCACAGTCTCACTTCCCATCAAAGAATTCATACAGGGGAGAAGCCCTATCAGTGTGTGGAATGTGGAAAGAGCTTCAGTCAGAGCGCCCATCTCACTTTCCATCAAAGAATTCATACAGGGGAGAAACCCTATCAGTGTGTGGAATGTGGAAAAAGCTTTAGGAGGAGCTGTCATCTCACTTTCCATCAAAGAATTCATACAGGGGAGAAACCCTATCAGTGTGTGGAATGTGGAAAGAGCTTTAGGAGGAACTGCGATCTCACTTTCCATCAGAGAATTCATACAGGGGAGAAACCATATCAGTGCTTTGAATGTGGAAAGAGCTTCAGTTACAGCTACAGTCTCACTTCTCATCAAAGAATTCATACAGGGGAGAAACCCTATCAGTGCATGGAATGTGGAAAGAGCTTCAGTCAGAGCACCCATCTCACTTTCCATCAAAGAATTCATACAGGGGAGAAGCCCTATCAGTGTTTGGAATGTGGAAAGAGCTTCAGTCGCAGCCACAGTCTCACCTTGCATGAAAGAATTCATAGAGGAGAGAAACCCTATCAGTGCTTTGAATGTGGAAAGAGCTTCAGTTACAGCCACAGTCTCACTTCCCATCAAAGAATTCATACAGGGGAGAAACCCTATCAGTGCATGGAATGTGGAAAGAGCTTCAGTCAGAGCGCCCATCTCACTTTCCATCAAAGAATTCATACAGGGGAGAAACCCTATCAGTGCATGGAATGTGGAAAGAGCTTCAGTCGGAGTGACTCTCTCACCTCCCATCAAAGAATTCATACAGGGGAGAAACCCTATTAGTGTATGGAATGTGGAAAGAGCTTCAGTCAGAGCTCCAAACTCACCTCTCATAAAAGAATCCATACAAATGTCGGATAAACCATTATATAGCTTTAGGAGCCAGGCAAATCAACACCTTTTTAACCAGGCCTTTGTCTGATTGACATCTAATGTCCTTTTAAAATGTAGTGTTTTGTGTTTTTGTTGTGTTTTTATGTTGTAACCATCCTGAGACCTGTGGGTGTAGGAAATAGGCTCCAACTCTTAAAAGCCTAGGGGTCTTTATCCCCCTCAGTAATTATTTGAGGGGGCCACCCCCCAGTTTTTGTATGTTTTATTTTCAAATGCAACCTGTTAATCTTCTGCAACTTGCCATACAATTTCTCTTTCAATTTTCCCTCTTAAAAAATAAAAGAAATAAACGTACAAAGGTCGTGAGGAAATCAAAATACAAGAAAATTCATACGTGGACAGGTCCCATCTTTGCGGGCAAAACGCAGAAGTTGCTCTAAAGCAGGGTATCCCAACCTTGGATCCCCAGCAGCTCCCGGACTACAGTTCCCATCATCCCTCCCCATTGGTCCTGCTAGCTAGGGATGATGGGAGTTGTAGTCCAAAAACAGCTGGAGACCCAAGTGTACTTCAAAGGGATAGTAGGCTGGGCCCTGTGACACCCTCTACTGGCCAAAAGCACTGCCCCAGAATCTGAACCACCCCCAGTACTGCTACTTGGAATTTATAGATCGCAAAACTTAAGTTTGACCGGCACTTCAACCTCTAGGGAGCTTCTAGGTCCTTTCTGCACCACCTAGAGTACCCACAGAATTGTGGCTTCTCCTGGCAACACACATAGGAGAACAAATGAAACACAAACCTGGAAAGGGCCATACCCGATGGACATCCAGGGTGAAGAGGTAACTTTTCCCACTGCTGAACAATCCCACAGGTAGAGGAGATGAAATGCTAGAAGTGTTCTCGGGGGCAAGAGGGGCTGCTGGGAAATTGAACTATGGGCTCTAAATATGACTTTTTAAAAATGTCGCTGCCATTGCAGGCATTGCCATTCAAATGGTGTGCATGCATCATGTGATTGATTGTGCAAGGCGGGCCTTACCTGGCCCCCCGCCACCAATATTTTATTCAAGTTGGCACCACTGGGTTGGGTGGTTTACAAATTAAATAACTACATAAATCGCCTTCCTTTGCACATGTTCCGGCTTGTCAATATCCTTATTTGTTATCATTTTTAAAGTTTATGTGCCCTTCATCTGAAAATATTACCACATAAACATACAGGTTGAAAACATGGCTTTCTCAAAAACAAGTCAAGCCAGAGAAATCTCTCCTTTTCTCCTCCCCTTTTTTGGATGGAGTTACAAACTTTGTTGATCTGGGGACTGCTGTGGAAATAGTGCATCTCGATTTCAGTAAGGCTTTTGACAAAGTCCTTTGTGATATTTATGTGCACTTGGACTCTCCGCTGCTCAGAAATCAGAAATGTCTTAGGACATCAAACTGGGAAAGTTGATTTTAAATTGACTGAACAGGTTTTATGCCCTTTGGAATAGTACAAGGTACCACTGTATTAAATCTACCCCTTCGCCTTCCTTGAGTCGCTGATCTGGTTCTCTGCAATACAGTGGTACCTTAGGTTACATACGCTTCAGGTTACAGACTCCACAAACCCAGAAGTAATGCTTCAGGTTAAGAACAGTTTCAGGTTAAGAACAGACCTCCAGAACAAATTAAGTTCTTAACCCGAGGTGTTAATATAATATAAGGTGTTAATATAATATAAGGATCTGCTAGAAAAGAAAACACCCAGATGGATATCACCATTAGAAGCAAAGGCCCACAAGATGACAAATATGCAAGAGAATTGGCCAAAATACTCTGAAATATTAATACAAGAAGGTGAACAAGTCAGGTTGAAACCCTATGAACATTTAAGAGAAAAAGTTAACAATTGGATATAATATCATCAATTAAATGAACTCTATAAGATGGACAAAAAAATTGGCTTTCAATTGGAAAAGTCCAGATTGGAAACGGAACTTTTAGAACCAAAAGCTAAAAATTTGTCGAGAATGTACAACTTGCTGCTGGAATGGCATACGCAGGATGAATTCGTAAAATCTGCAATGATAGATTGGGCCAAAGATGTTGGACATAGCATTATGATGGCGGACTGGGAAAGATTATGGAAGACAGGAATAAAATTTACGGCCTGTAATGTGTTAAGAGAAAATATTATGAAGATGATATACAGATGGTACCTGACCCCAGTAAAGCTCGCCAAAATCTATCATTTGAAGGACAATAAGTGTTGGAAGTGTGAGAAAGCAGAAGGAACATTTTATCATATGTGGTGGACCTGCCCGAGGATGAAGGTATTCTGGGAAATGATATATAATGAACTGAAAAGAGTGTTTAAAATCACATTTGTAAAGAAACCAGAGTCCTTCCTGCTCGGAATGGTAAACCAAGAGATACCAAAAGAAGACCACACTTTCTTCATGTATGCCACAACAGCAGCAAGAATATTGATTGCAAAATATTGGAAGACAAAGGACTTACCGACCCTAGAAGAATGGCAGATGAAATTGATGGACTATATGGAACTCGCCGAGCTGACCGGGAGACTCCGCGACCAGAGGGAAGAAGCAGTGGAAGAAGAATGGAGAAAATTTAAAGAATATCTTAAAAAATATTATAAAATGTGAATGAAATAATGCCGAAGTTATAATAGTTTACAGATTAAGTTTTAGATTAGTAAATTATATCCAAGAAGTTATAGGATTGTTAAGATGATTTATGTTGCTCTTTTTTGTTTTTATGCTCTTTAATAAATAGATGGTGGAATTTAATGTAGAAGATTTATAATAAACGATTAGAATAAGAAATAGAATAAGTGAATAAGTGAAGATTAGATAAGAAAGATTAGGAATAATATTAATGAACTAGGAATGTAAATGGTGAAAGTTGAAATAGAATAAGAATGTTTAAAAAATAGAAAAGAATGTTAAAGAATAGACTTAAATATAATGTTAAAATGGAAAATGAAATTGCCAATAGAAATAATTGATAAATGAAACACAGAAGGATAGACAGGAGGAAGTCAAACCAAAATGTTAAGGAAAATAGAAAAGGAATTTTATAGATTTTGTTAAGTGTAGTGTAGTATTGTTTTAGTATGTTAGGTTTGTTTATTTGTGTGTTTGAATTTTTTTGTGTGTGTTTGAAAAACCAATAAATATTATTTGGGGAAAAAAAAAAGTTCTTAACCCGAGGTACCACTGTACTCACCCCTGGGGGAGGGATGTGCAACCGTAGCACATCTGCAAAGTCCTACTGCAGGGGAGGAACATCCCAGGCCTTGGGGGCTAATCCTGGCCTCCTTCAACCAGAATGTGGCTCCCCAGACTAATGAGATGGTCGATATCTGGTTCCACTCCATCCTTTTAAAATTGTAATCTCAAAACAGATTCCAACTTTCAGACATTTTAAATCACATGAGGGGAAAGACCACTGCGCCACTCACAGAAATAGGAAACACCATCAAAGCATTCCTGACAGGTGGCTGTCAAGCCTCTGCTTAAAGACCTCCAGAGTCTCCTTCTTTGGAGGTCTTTAATCAGAGGCTTGACAGCCGCCTGTCAGGAATGCTTTGATGGTGTTTCCTGCTTGGCAGGGGTTGGACTGGATGGCCCTTGTGGTCTCTTCCAACTCTAGGATTCTATGAGGACTATACTTCCTTCTCCCACCAGGGCTGCCACATGGAGATTTCTCAGGAGACGGATGAGGTGATCAGGCACTCTCATTTCTTTAAGGACTTGCCATAGTTTGCTGTGGTCGACACAGTGAAAGGCTTTTGCGTAGTCAATGAAGCAGAAGTAGATGTTTTTCTGGAACTCTCTAGCTTTCTCCATAATCCAGCGCATGTTTGCAATTTGGTCTCTGGTTCCTCTGCGCCTTTGAAATCCAGCTTGCACTTCTGCCCTTATTCAAATGGTAATTTAGTCAGGAGATGCAACACTTTAAATGGTATAAGAGATTGCTAAATCATGAACCCTGTACATGTACAGAGGCTGTTGTTGTTCAGTCGTTCAGTCGTGTCCGACTCTTCGTGACCCCATGGACCAGAGCTCGCCAGGCACGCCTATCCTTCACTGCCTCTCGCAGTTTGGCCAAACTCATGTTAGTAGCTTCGAGAACACTGTCCAACCATCTCATCCTCTGCCGTCCCCTTCTCCTTGTGCCCTCAATCTTTCCCAACATCAGGGTCTTTTCTAGGGAGTCTTCTCTTCTCATGAGGTGGCCAAAGTACTGGAGCCTTAACCTCAGGATCTGTCCTTCTAGTGAGCACTCAGGGCTGATTTCTTTAAGAATGGATAGGTTTGATCTTCTTGCAGTCCATGGGACTCTCAAGAGTCTCCTCCAGCACCATAATTCAAAAGCATCAATTCTTCGGCGATCAACCTTCTTTATGGTCCAGCTCTCACTTCCGTACATTACTACTGGGAAAACCATAGCTTTAACTATACGGACCTTTGTTGGCAAGGTGATGTCTTTGCTTTTTAAGATGCTGTCTAGGTTTGTCATTGCTTTTCTCCCAAGAAGCAGGCGTCTTCTAATTTCGTGACTGCTGTCACCATCTGCAGTGATCATGGAACCCAAGAAAGTGAAATCTCTAACTGCCTCCATTTCTTCCCCTTCTATTTGCCAGGAGGTGATGGGACCAGTGGCCATGATCTTAGTTTTTTTGATGTTGAGCTTCAGACCATATTTTGCGCTCTCCTCTTTCACCCTCATTAAAAGGTTCTTTAATTCCTCCTCACTTTCTGCCATCAAGGTTGTATCATCAGCATATCTGAGGTTGTTGATATTTCTTCCGGCAATCTTAATTCCGGTTTGGGATTCATCCAGTCCAGCCTTTCGCATGATGAATTCTGCATATAAGTTAAGTACAGAGGCTACATTAGTTTAAAAGGGGAAGAAAAGAAAAAGTAGGTTTAAACCAAGAGGTGACAAAGCTATGCTCTACACATGAAACTTGATTCCAATTTCTTCATGTAAAATTGGGAGCCATTGAGGGAACTGAAGTGAAAAGTACCCCTTTTGTGTGTTTGTGTAAAATTGTAAAGGTAAAGGGACCCCTGACCATGACGCCCAGTCATGACCGACTGTGGGGTTGCGGTGCTCATCTCGCATAGCTTCCGGGTCATGTGGCCAGCATGACTAAGCCACTTCTGGCGATCCAGAGCAGTGCACAGAAACGCCGTTTACCTTCCCGCCGGAGCGGTACCTATTTATCTACTTGCTCTTTGATGTGCTTTCGAACTGCTAGGTAGGCAGGAGCTGGGACCGAGCAACGGGAGCTCATCCCGCTGCGCCACACACAGAAACAGGACTATATAGTACTTCCTTCTCCCACCTTTAAAGTAAACGTCTACGTAAGGAAACCGAATTGTGTTTTTCCCCCAAAATTTTTTTATTGGTTTTTACAATTTTTTAAAGCACATAACATAACATATCGGTTATGCTTCATGCTCTCACCAGGAAAAGCGACAATCATACCCCTCTCTCACAGGGATGGCAAATCATAGTACGTTTAACCTTACATACATTTTTAATATCATTGCTTGGGCCTTGCAATATTCTGTGTGCCAGGCAGTTTTACCTTCCTCTATTTCATCTTTCTATTGACTTCCTCAAACCCCCCTCTATTGGATTCATTGTCATTCTTTACTACCAGTTTACATACTCCTAAATTTAAAAACATAATAAATTACATACATCCATTTACTTAAGACAAACCTTTTTCCTACCTCAGCATCTTATTGTTTAATACTTCTGTTTTTTCCTTACATTCGTATCCTCTTCCCTTATTTTAATCTAATTTCCAATTCCTTACCT
Source organism: Darevskia armeniaca (assembly GCA_034641395.1). Lineage (NCBI taxonomy): Eukaryota > Metazoa > Chordata > Lepidosauria > Squamata > Lacertidae > Darevskia > Darevskia armeniaca. The sequence continues at coordinate 1,068,010 of JAWWNF010000106.1, forward strand.
CCCACTGGTCTCGGGATTTTTAGCTTACTTTCCCCTAAATAACTCCTACTTCAACATCATTTAAGCCGGTAACCATATTCCATTCCTTTTAGACCAGTAATTCAGAAAGACAAAAGTCCTGTTAAATTAAATCTTTCAGCCCACCCCCTTTTTCTCGTCAGTCCATTCCCAAAAGTCATCTAGAACTTTGAGGCCTTCTTTTCTCTTCCTCTGCATCTCGGTGCCCTTCCTAGCTTCGTCCTTGTTCAAAGATAGTCCATTTATTGTCATTACTTTCCTCTTCTTTCTCCTTTTCCTGGCCAACTTTCCCTTCTTGTTGACAGGCCCAATCATCTTTTTCCTATTTTTATTCTCAGCATGTCCATTGTATTTTACCTCTGTGGGTGCCTCTCTGCATGTCAGTTCTTTTAATCCAAATTTTAGGTCTCTCTTTATTATTTGTTGTAAATCCTTTAGGACGGGTGGCCAACTCCCAAGAGACTGTGATCTACTTTCAGAGTTAAAAACTGGCAGTGATCTACCCCCTTTTGGGGTTCAGGTCAAAGTTGTTGAGCTTTTTGGAGAAGGAGGAAAGCCCCATTTTTTTAGGCATTTAGGTCAAAGTTGTTGTTGAGCTTTTTTTAGTAAGAAGGAAAGCCCTGTTTTTGGGGGGTGCAGGGCAAAAAAAGAGCTTTTTTAAGGGGAGCCAAAGTTGTTGAGCTTCTTTGGGGGAACCAGTGATCTACCAGTGATCTACCACAGACGTCCAGATCACGATCTACCTGTTGGACGTGCCTGCTTTAGGACAACATCTTTGGTGGGATTAATTTCTTCCAAGCCTTCCATCCGCAATACTCCCTCTGAGCCCGGCTCTTTATTTTCCCATGTCATTAAGTTGCCCATAGCTTTGTTTTTTGCTCTGAGAAACTGTCTGATATCATCCAGTATGGCTGGTGCCTTTCTCACAAAGTCAGAGCTCCCTCCATTTTCAAGGCTAAAAAACAACTTTGTAATTACAACAGTCCAACAGTCCAGCAAATCATAATCCAAAGTCCAAATTGTACATTCCTTGCCAAATTTCCCTAAACCTCGGGGGGGGGGGGCAGGTAGTTTTTTATATTCAATTGATGCTTGTAACAGTTACTTCCCCCATAAACTGCAACAGAAGTTTCTCTTCTTTGACTTTCACTTTTGCAATTGCCTTTGGTTACATAGTTCCACTGTTTCCTTTGTTCCAATGGGAAGGGGCCGACCTCCCGTATTTTAAACCCCTTCCTACTTCAAATTATGTCCAAATTGTTCTTTTACTCACGATTTTGAAGATCTAATCCTTTTTAATGGAGAAATTGAGGGCTCAGAGCTGCCGGTACCTGCAGCTTCACTCGGCGAGGAATGTCGGTGGACCTAATGGGGCTCCGTCTCTACCCGGCTCTCTCTCGGCCATGGGCGTACCCAGGGGGGGCAGGAGGGGGCAAGTGCCCCCTAGAAGACAGCTGCCCCCCACCCGCTGCCCCCCACCCCGCGCTGCGTGCCGATCGCGATCTACCGGTCGATTGCTAGGACCGACAAAGAGCTTGCTAGTATGTGTGAAAGAGCTTGCTACTTTGTGTGAGTGTTTTTCCCCCCCGCTCCTCCTCCTCTCTTGCTGATAAAGAGATTGCTACTTTGTGTGTGTGTTTCCCCCGCTCCTCCCCTCTTGCCTACAGAGAGCTGTGTGTGATTTTGAATGCTTGGGAGGACATTACAGGGATGCTACCTTGTGCCTATCAGAGACCGGATCCTAGCCTGCACCCTGCTTGGTCAAATGGGGATGCAGGCTGAGACTTGGGCAGTGTCAGGGGGCTTCCCTGGATCCGCCCATTGCCATTTAAGCAGCCCACACCTGGGACACACCCTCTTCCTCCCTTGCTGGTTTCCAGTGTGGAGCTCTGTAGATCTCCTGCATTGTTGGATATCATCCCTTCCTCGTCTGCCTGCTTTCTGCTGGCCAGAGAGGAATAGGCGTCTGTCCCAGTTTCTGCATTTGCCGGGCTTAGTCATTGCAAGGGAGCTTGGGAAACTGAGTTCCCTTGCATGGTGAGTAGTTCTTTTGCGAGGGCTGAGGATCCTGGGAAACTGAGTTTTTCAGCCATTTGGGGCTTTCTGTGTGTGGGGAAAAGTTTTTCTGTTGGCTAAAAAGCTGTTTTTTGAAGCTGTTTTTGTTTGCTGTTTACATAACTTGGTCTTCGGTAATCAAAGAACTCAGGACTTGATACCAGCACTATTGGGGCTTTCCTTGATTGTTGGTGCATTTTAAAACTGAAGCCACGTGGGGCCAGGGGACAGGCACTGGTTGGGTTGTTATTTCCTTTGCCTTCTGGTGGGCGTGCTCTTGCTAAAGTTCCCAGTGCTACTGCTTTAAATAATAAAGGGAAATTAATTAAAAGGAATAAATATATTTTTAAATTGGGGCTTCAGCTTGTCCCGGGTTCCAGCCTCTATTGGGGGTGGCATTGTTTTGCAGCAAGGTTTTTGAGGTGGTTTGTGTTCAGCTTTGGCTGTGCGGTTGCAGGGGACTTTTATTTTAAGTTCGGTTCTGAGTTTGCTGCTGTATTTGCATTTTAAAACTGAGCCACGTGGGGCCAGGGGACAGGCACTGGTTGGGTTGTTATTTTCCTTTGCCTTCCGGGTGGCGTGCTCTTGCTAAAGTTTCCAGTGCTACTGCTTTAAATAATAAAGGAAATATTTTATTCTCAGTTCTGAAATATACTCGGAGTCGAGTGTGGATTTCAGCTCTTTATTCAGCTCATAGTAGCGAGAATGGAAGTTTCCCCAGAACATCTGCTTTATATACAGTATTTACACAATGGGCCCCATGTGATTGGCTAATTCCAGGATACTCCTGAAGGCCAATCCGGTTGCGGATTCACTTCCACCTGGAGCTGGATTGGGTGGCTCCTGCGGACCAATCAGACTGCTGCATTCTGAATCCTATTGTTCTAGGACCAATCAGACTGCTGCCTTTTGATCCTATTGTTCTAGGACCAATCAGTCTGCTGCCTTTTGGATCCTATTGTTCTAGGACCAATCAGACTGCTGCCTTTGGATCCTATTCAACTCAGTACATAACAAGTTCTGAGGTTTGCTACTGCATTTGCTGTTAGCTTTTTGGTTTACTTTGGAGGTAGTGTGGTGTGGGTACAGTTGCTTGGGCACCATTTGTGAAATCGAAGGCCCTAGCATGGCATGCATCAACTGGCTCCTCAGATCTGTGTGAACTAGTTTAGCTGAGTTGGTTTTCCTTGTCTGGGTGTTTTGTACCTCAAAGGTTGCCACACTTTACAAAGCAGGCAGTCTTCTGTCTTGCTGTCTTGCTGAGTTAGTTTTTAAATCAATTATTTCAGAAGGTCTAGTCTCTATTGTAAAAAAATGAGTGCCCCAAAAAAGTCCAAAACCTATCATTTTCATAATGAATGGGAAATTGAGTATTTCTTTGTGATGGTGAAAGAGAAGTGTTGTTGTTTAATTTGTGTCCTTACCAAAAAAGGGTAACTTGGAACACCATTATAATGCTTACCACTGTAGTAAATTTGATGTTGATTTTCAGTCAAAAGTGAAATTCGTAAACTTAAGCTCAAAGAACTCAAAGCAAAATTAACTCTCGGCAGCAATTACTGGTAAAATCCAGCTCACATTCTAACAATGCAACCATGGCATCCTTCAAGGTGAGCAACTGGTTGCTAAAAGTGCAAACCTGTCACTGAAGGAGAGTTTGTAAAGAGTGTTTTCTCAAAGCAGCTGAAGATCTTTTTGAAGGAAATTGGCTTTGAGAAAGAGATGACAAAATTTGAAAGATTTTTAATTCAGGAAAAATAAAAAACAATATCTAAGCTCTATAACTTGATTCTGGAATGGGAAACGAAAGAGGAAGTGGTAAAGGCCTCAATGATTAAATGGGCACAAGATTTTGGAAGGAACATAATGTTTGAACAATGGGAAAGACTGTGGCAAAAGGACATGAAATTTACAACTTGCTATAAATTAAAAGAATTTTTTTAAAAAATACAACATAGGTGGTATATAACACTGGAAATAATAGCTAAAATGAACAAAAATAGTGATGACACCTGCTGGAGCAAATGCAAATACACCTTCCTTCCTTCCTTCCTTCCTTCCTTCCTTCCTTCCTTCCTTCCTTCCTTCCTTCCTTCCTTCCTTCCTTCCTTCCTTCCTTCTCTCTCCCTCAACCCCTTCTTTCCTTCTTTCTTTCCTTCTTTCTTTCCTTCCTTTCCTTCCTTCTCTCTCTCTCCCCTCCCTCCCAGCCTTTTAGAGGAGGAAAACCAGAATTTTTTTTTCTGGTTTTCCTCCTCTAAAAACGAGGTGCGCGTTATGGTCTGGGGCGCATTATGGAGCAAAAAATACGGTAAAACAGAAACCCTAATTCCCAACTATGTTTCTTGCTGCAGTCCTACTGTCTGCTCAGAAGTAAGGTCCTATTAGATTCAGCAGGACTTACTCTCAGGTAAGTGCAGCTAGGGCTGCAGCCTTTGTGACCCAGGATGTGTAAAGCAGGGTGTCACTTACACACACCCCACAATGTTTGAAAACGTCAGCTTTGTACTTAAACACAAATTGGCCGGGAACTTCATTGTCTGTGTCTTTATTAATTTATTTAAAGAACAACAAACTGCTGATTGCTTTAACTTTTTGATATGTGGTGATTTGAATCATGAGGATGAATTAGAAGAACTGTTGAGTCTTGAATGAGTCTTGCTTTGGAATTGAGGACTTCCTTAGATTTTCTTCTGCCTTTTCATTTTATTTTGTTCTAAGGGCTTGTTAGAGATAATGTATAAGCATGGTGTCAGCTCCCTTTAAAAAAGGTCGACAACTCTGGGAAATGGGGGGGGGGGGCGCCAGAAAGTGATCTCGCCTAGGGCGCAAAAAAACCTAGCACCGGCCCTGTTGCCCCCCCCCCCCCAGTTTTGATCCTGGGTACGCCCCTGCTCTCGGCAGCTCTTATTAGGGCTGCCGGGGACCTAGGGAGACGTCTGGAGCCCCCGCCAGGTCGCCTTGCCCCCGGGACGCTCTTCCCGGGGTTCGTAAGGAAACCGAATTGACCCAAGACTGCCTTCCTCCGCCAGCCTCGCCTTCGCTCTTCAAGCCAAAAGACAACACTCCCCCTGTCCCCGGGCGAAACCCCCTGGCCTTTCATTGCTAGAGCCACTGACTGAGCATGGAAGCAAGATGCTTAGAGCCTGGGACACTTGGCGGGTTCAGAGATGGCCATGCAGAATAAAACAAATGGTAGCCTATGGGGAAACTCTAGAAAGGAAAGGAAAGCAGGAGGCGTCCCCCAAAAAGCATCTCTGGAAGGGTGCAATGCTCAGGACAGAGAAAAACGCAGAGGGGCACGCTGGGCTTTGCAAGGGTTAAAGGGAACCGAGCTGCCTTCCTAGAGAGGACAGGAAGCAAGAGGGGAGTCAGGTCCTCCAGAGCCCAGGCCCCTCCCTCCCTCCCCCCCCAGTCCTTTCCTGCAAGGGCTGCATGGCTGTCCCCTCCTGGGATCTGGTGAGTCTCCTCTCTCTCTCTTCCCCCCCCCCAGAGGGTGCAGTGGGGAAACGGTGGGGGTCCCAGGGCTGCAGCAGGGGGGGGGATGCCTGGGGTGGGGGCCTGATCTGCTCATGCAGGGGGAGGAGAGGGTCCTGCCAGGGAGGGGCGAGGTCTGCAACGCTCTCCTTCCTGGAGATCAGAGGATCCCAAACTCATTTCTCCCTTCTTTCAACAAAGGAGTCCCTAGGACTTTAACTCTGTGTGACGTCGCTCAGCGTCATTGCACAACACAGGAAACATGGTTTTCCAAAGCTGGACGAGGAGGGGGACTAGCCCCCCCCCAAAAAACCCCATGGAGAGTTAGGAAGGAAAGGGGGGAGAGAAAGGGCAGGAATGAAGAGAGGGGTCCCAGCCCATAGTCTGGCTGCTGCATTGCGGACCAGTTTCCCAGTGTCTCCCAGGGCAGCTCCACACGGAGGCCACTGCAGCAATCCCCTCGCACCCAGAGCAGGGCATCCCAGGACCACATCCTCCTCCTCTTCTTCTTCCTCCTCCTCTTTCTTCTCCTTTTTAAAAAGGCCCTTTCCACCTGTCCTAGGGGGTGAGGCCCAGACTCACCCAGCCCTACTATGTTAAATATGTATTCTGTAGATGACCTCCTTTGTAATGTTTTATTTCAAAATCTTTAAGATAATACCGGTATTTGTTTTCTGTTATTATTATTATTATTTTAAATAATTTTTATTGCTTTTACAATTAAGCCTGGCCCTTTTCCAGGCCAGGTCACATTCATTGTACTAACATTTTCATATGACTCCCTCACATCCATCCCATTGTTTCCATATTTTCATAATTTCAAATCTAGACAGGTTTCTAATTCATCTTCTATTACATCATCTTCAAATATTAAATTTTCCGTTAACTTACATCCTCCTCAGCATACTTATGTTTTACTTCAAATACATATTTTCCTTCCACCTCCCCTCACTCCCTGGGTACATAGCCTTGATATTAACTCTTTTATCTTATCCTTAATAATATATAGTCTTAGTAATGTCACTTAATCATTCCTTTGCCGTATCCATGGTTCTTATCCTGAAATCCATAAAGAGAAAAAATACTTTTATATTCCTTTACCCCACGCCAGTCGGTTCCGCAGTCCAAAACCATAGACTCTCTTGTGTGGTATTTTCCAGAGTCCCAAGACAGATCTTCACTTGTATAGTCCGGCCTTTTACATCTTCTTTCTGCTGCTTTCTGTTGGCCTTAATTTTGCTGATTTTCCTTATGGCTGCTTTCTTGTTGCTGGGTTTAACAGCCCCATTTTTCCTGGCTTTAAAAAGTTTCTTCTTGCAGCTGGGTACTGTTGATTTCTTTTCCTGCTTTTTGGCCTTGACATAAAAGTCCCCTGTTGGAAGAGTCTCGAGTTTCAACTCTCCACTTCTCCAAAATTTTCCACAGGTTTGCATCACATTCATCCGCCATGTTCCACAGCTTCCCACAGTTCAAAAAATCACTTTTCTAAAGTTTCTTTTCAATGAATCAAATAATCCAAATTAATCCACTTATCTGTCCCTTTTCTTCTTCCCCTCAGCTACCCCCAAGACCAGGGGTGGTGAATGGGTTGAGTCTCCGTTACAAAATATATCTTATGTCGCAGTTCAAATGCCTTGGTAGCTGTTTCCTGTTATAATGTCTCAATGGCAGGGGATGGACCTCCGTATTTGAATCCCAAGCCAGTCTCTAATTAGTTCCCAATTAGGACTTTTACTCACTTTTCCAATTGTTGTTTTTGGAGGAATCAGCGCGCTCAGAGACGGGCGGTCTCGCAGCTTCATCCGACGGGGGTTGCAGACCCTGGAGCTCCGCCTCCCGCTCACACTCGGGAGTCCTTGCAGGGGTCTCCCGGGGAGTAGGATCGGCGTGGCGAGCTCAAACGGGTCCTGAAGACCCCGGGATACCTTTCCCGGGGGTTTTGGGGGCCGCGGCGCTGGCGCAGACACCCCTTTTCCCAGTCAGATTGGGGAATGTCACAAGCGACATGTCCCCCAGACCGTCCGCTCCGGCGCGCTGACCGGAAGTCTCGTATTTGTTTTCTGTTATGTTGCTTTGACTATAGACTATATATTTGACTTTCTTCAGAATGTTTTATTTCTGTTTTATTGATTTTGTGGGATGTGAAACTACTGCCGAAGTACAACTTTCCTACAGTGGACATGTTAGGGGATGGATTGTCCCACTCAGGAGAAGACTTCCTGTTTCCTCCTGAGCTGGGACAGACTTGAAGAGGGTGTGTTGTGTTGTACTAGCATGGAGGAGCACACAGCCTCCATGTTCTGATCAGTGTGTCTTCTCCATTTTGGATGTTGCTGTGTGTTTGGAGAAGTGACTGCTTAGTCACAGTCACTTGGGACTAACTTCTTTATGGAATAGTTCTAGTTGTTATGTAACCTACGCCTGCCTTCAGGGATATGTCTGTAAACCTGAGTGAATCTGTGGGTAAACTACTTTTATATTAAGGTTAATCAGATTCTTGTGTTTATTCTTTTTAAGAGGGATTAGAAGGGATTTTACCAGGAAGGAATCTTTAATAGTAAGACTCAGAAGAGTCAGCAACAAGCTGATCCCTGCGTAAATTTAAAAAGGGGAATGTTTGGAACTCTGCTAGAATATGGAACTTGCTAGCGCAAGTTGGGAAGGATATCATTAAATAATATATCCTCTTCTGCCTCCCGAATCATCCCCACAGATTTAATATGCTGTAAACCGCTTTGAGATTTTTCTTTAAAATAGAAACCCCCTGGCCTTTCATTGGTAGAGCCACCACCACGCCAGTGGCATTTACCTCAGCCTAGCGCAGGGACTGACTGAGCGGGCGGTGAGATGCTTTCAGCCTCGGACACTTGGCGGGTTCTGAGATGGCCGTGCAGGCCAGATTCACAACCCTGGCGGGCTGGATTCAGCCCACTGGACATAGGTTGAGAACCACTGGTCTACACTGACTGGCAGCAGCTCCCCAGAGTTTCAGGCAGGGATTTCGTCCAGCCCTTGCAGGAGATGTCAGGGGTTGACCCTTGGACATTCTGCATGCCAAGCAGATGCTCCAGGGCTCCCCATATTTCAGTAACCTTTCAACGTTATGCTATTAGCAACTGTGGAGATTCCACCTGCCTCTTTCGAAAGGAGAACACTCACCTGATCAATTTAATAAATAATAATAATAATAATGATGATGATGATGATTTATAAGCTTCCCTAAATATAATAACAACAACCATCCATTTTCAGTCCATTGAATTAGCAATTAAGCATTTATGGAAAGGGAATTGGCATACCTTTGTATATTAGCATAAAAAGCATGCATAAGAAAGTATTACTCATTCATGATGAGAACAGGATTTATTTATTTTGAGCTTCGCTTGGTTCCTCCTTGGTAGCCAGTGCGATTGTTTCAGCAGTGCTAGAACTCAGGACCCGCTGCCTTGAGGGACACCTAAGAGCAGTTTGGCAGGGGAAAGGTCTCCCTTGGGAGGTGGGGGACTCTCCTTCCTTGGAGGTTTCTAAGCAGAGATGCTTGAGCTGAGATTCCTGCCTTGCTGGGGGTTGGACTAGATGACCCTCGGGTCCCCTCCTCTCTCTCCACTCCTGAATCCGAGGAGGAGGTTCCTTGCCTCCTGCAAAGCCCTTTTCCCTGCAAGCTCTTCCTCCGGTTTCTGGCCAAGGGAGGGAGATGCTCAGAGTCCAGTCAAGAGCCTCACCCCCAAAAGGATATCTGGGCATTGGCGTAGCCCCCCTAAATCCATAAAAAAGAATAAAAAGCCGAGAGCTGGACGAGCTGGGCTTTGCAAGGGTTAAAGGGAACCGAGCTGCCTTCCTAGAGAGGACAGGAAGCAAGAGGGGGGGCCAGGTCCTCCAGAGCCCAGGCCCCTCCCTCCTTCCCTCCCCAGTCCTTTCCTGCAAGGGCTGCATGGCTGTCCCCTCCTGGGATCTGGTGAGTCTCCTCTCTCTCTCTCTCTCTCCCCCCAGAGGGTGCAGGGGGGAGACGGTGGGGGTCCCAGGGCTGCAGCAGGGGGGGAGGATGCCTGGGGGGCCTGATCTGCTCATGCAGGGGGAGGAGAGGGTCCTGCCAGGGAGGGGCGAGGTCTGCAACGCTCTCCTTCCTGGAGATCACAGGATCCCAAACTCATTTGGCTCCCTTCTTTCAACAAAGGAGTCCCTAGGACTTTAACTCTGTGTGACGTCGCTCAGCGTCATTGCACAACAGAGGGAACATGTGCAAATGGTTTTCCAAAGCTGGACGAGGAGGGGGACTAGCCCCCCCCCCCCGAAAGAGAAACCCACGTGGAGGAAGGAAGGAAAGGGGGGAGAGAAAGGCCAGGAATAAAGAGAGGGATCCCAGCCCATAGTCTGGCTGCTGCATTGCAGACCAGTTTCCCAGTGTCTCCCAGGGCAGCTCCACACGGAGGCCACTGCAGCAATCCCCTCGCACCCAGAGCAGGGCATCCCAGGACCACATCCTCTCTGTCCCAAAGGGATTGTTGCTGGCAGACCAGCCGGAAATGGGCGCTGCTACTCACTGAGCCTCCAGGGACCTTGGCATCAATGGCTGTGTGTGTGTTAAGCTATCTAACAGAATGATAAAAAAATTCCTTCCAGTAGCACCTTAGAGACCAACTAAGTTTGTTCTTGGCATGAGCTTTCGTGTGCATGCACACTTCTTCAGATACACTGAAACAGAAGTCACCAGATCCTTATATATAGTGAGAGGGTGGGAGGGGTATTACTCAGAGGGGTGGTGGGAATGGGTGAAAGGCTGATAGCTGTGGTAAACCTGTTGACGACTCATTACCAAGCTTAAAACCATGGAGAGACCTGGTCTGAACAAAGACATTGGATTCTTATCTTATTATACATGACAAAGCTTTTTTAACCTTCTCACCCCTTGCTTTTTCCTGTAAGACTAATTGCGGTCGTTAACAGTCGTCAACAGGTTTACCACAGCTATCAGCCTTTCACCCATTCCCACCACCCCTCTGAGTAATACCCCTCCCCACCCTCTCACTATATATAAGGATCTGGTGACTTCTGTCTCAGTGTATCTGAAGAAGTGTGCATGCACACGAAAGCTCATGCCAAGAACAAACTTAGTTGGTCTCTAAGGTGCTACTGGAAGGAATTTTTCTATTTTGTTTTGACTATGACAGACCAACACGGCTATCTACCTGTAACAGAATGATGATGATGATGATAATAATAATAATAATAAATTACCTGCCTAAATTTTAAGGGAGATCCTCCAATAAATCTTTATACTTCCCCCAGTTGCCTTCTGAATTTACCTTCTTCACTGTAGTGATTTTGATGGGTGACAGCCATGTGGGTGTTTTGGGTTCAAGAAGGTTCTTGTGTTTTCCCCAGACTCTCAAGAGGGATTTTCTAATATGGGTGTTAAACACTTTATGCACCTTCACTTTATCTTCCCCCAAATAAGCATGCCATCCAAATTTATTTTCGTGGCCCTCCAAATCTAAGAAATCGTGATTTTCTAACATAATCCATTACTTCAGCCACAAAAAACAAACAGCATCGTGGTATAGATTTAGGTCCGACAGGGCTAGTCCTCCTCTATTTTTAGTATCGAATGATAGTTTGTATTTAATCCTTGCCGGTTTATAATTCCAAATAAATTTAGTAAGATCTTTTTTCCATTGCTTGAACTGTCCAGACCCTGTTCCCAAAATTGGCAGCATTTGAAATAAAAATAACATTTTGGAAAGGATATTCATTTTAATGGCCGCAATTTTCCCTAATAATGATAATTTTAATCTATTCTAAATATCCAATTCTTTTTTGATTTCATTCAATGTTTTTATAGAATTAGCCTTGAATAAATTATTTGCATTATTGGTGATCCAAATGCCTAAATATTTTGTTTTATTCACTACTTTCAACCCCACCTCCCTCTGTAATTGGTCATTTTCTTCCCCAGGTAAATTTTTAGTTAGCATATTAGTTTTATTCATGTTTAGATCAAATCCCGCCAATTTCCCAAATTCTGTAATTCTTTTTAAAGCTTGGGGTATACTTTCCAATGGCTCCTCCACCGTGATTATAACATCGTCCGCAAACGCTTTAGTTTTATGAACGCTTTTGCCAATCCTGATTCCTTTAATTTTTCCATCATTTCTTATATTTTCCAATAAGAATTCTAAAATCAAAATAAATAATAGCGGAGATAGGGGACACTCCTATCTGGTACCCCTATAAATTCCTAGCTCCTCAGATATCTCATTATTTATTATATGTTTGGCTCTTTGCATTCTATAAATTGCATCTATACCATTAAATAATTAAATAATTCCCCCTCCCCCCCTCCCCTGCTCAAGCTAGTTTTCTCCTGCTCGCCCGTCCCCCGCTGCTGGGAGCCATGGCTCTGGCTGCAGAGGGATCCGCTCGAGGGATCCCGCTGCCGCCCAATGTCTTCGCTCCATAAGACGCACAGACATTTCCCCTTCATTTTTAGGAAGGAAAAAGTGCATCTTATGGAGTGAAAAATTCGGTACCTGTCCCTCAGAGCAAAGAAAAAGGGACCCCACCCCAGGAGTCTGCCTGGAGAGCGGCAGAGAGTCCATGTGCAAGAAAAGGAGACAGAAGCAGGGGGTGGGGAGACACTCCTGAGGACCCCCGGGTGAGGACCACCACTAGAGTCAAGCATCCATTTCCACAAGATACAAAGGATTCCCTTAACAGTCGGTTCTGACTTCATGCATTGACTGGAAGGCAGCAGAAACCAGGCTGATTAATCTCACAGAAATCCCTTCAGTTGCCTCCACATTTTGCGTTACTAGAAGGCTAGAGACTTAATTCTTCTCCTCTTCCTCCTCCTCTTTCTTTTCCAGAAGATAGCTCATGGTCTGGGATGCGGTGCAGTCCAGCCCTGGTTCCCAGCAAGACTCATCCATGCTTGCTCAGGGAATCATTTTTTTCCTGTCCTACAAATTCTGTAACAGAACAATGTATTTGCATTGTAGGATTTCCTAGAGCTTCTCATTATAACACACAGAACTTGGCAGAAGACCAGAGGGTTTCTTCCGATCTCTTAGAGGCTTCCTGAGAGCACAGATGGATGAACAAGACTCAGCTGGCCCTGAAGCAGGAAGAGGCCATGCCAACGAAACTGGGAGCAGTGGGGGATTCTGGGAAAACTCTGTGCAGAAGATCCTGGGTGAGGAGGACACCCTCCGCTCAGAGGTGCAGAGCCAGCATTTGAGGCAGTTCTGCTGGCAGGAGGCCAAAGGACCCCGAGAGGTTTGCAGCCGACTCTACCACTTTTGCCACCAGTGGCTGAAGCCAGAAAGGCACACGAAAGCTGAGATGCTGGACCTGGTGATCTTGGAGCAGTTCCTGGCTGTCCTTCCCCTGGAGATGGAGAGCTGGGTGAGGGAATGCGGAGCAGAGACCAGTTCCCAGGCGGTGGCCCTGGCCGAAGGTTTCCTCCTGAGTCAGGCAGAGGAGAGAAAACAGGTGAGAGAGACTTTCCTCTGGATACTCTCAAGGGGTCTAAACAGGACAGAGAACATCCCATAATGGTCTGCTGATGGCCCATCTGTTTTCTGGGAAGGCATCCATGGAATGAGATCTCACACCCTTCAAGTCTTTGTCATTCTCTTTCTAATATTTCTCCCCATTCTCTCTTTTGAATCCTTGTTTCTTTTTCAGGGAAAGGATCATTTTGCAGAAATGGACCTGGATTCCTGTGAGGCAGAGAGGCCTCCGTTGGACACCAGAGAGAGGCCACTGGGTAAGGAGGAAGGTGGTTTTTCTCCATTTGGTCTCATTCTGTTGGTTTTCCAACTCATCTGAGGGTTCTTTTCATCTTGTTTTGGGGGGAGACAATTGGGAACAAGGGTCCAGAGGAGGGGAGGTGTATTTCTGCACAACTAACATATGAAATGGGGCACAAACCTCCAAATGCTCTCAGCAGGTAAGGCTTCCTCAAAGGCCCATCTGTAGTTAGAGATGCCCTGTGTCACCTGTGAGAGAAGCAGGCACTCCTGGCATCCTGATTACCTTTTTTCTCTTGCAGGTGACAGAATGATGCCGGCAAGACCTCCTGTTCCGTCTTTTCATGGGGGCAGAAGGGAAGCAGCGGCTGTGGAACCAGATCAGGTCAGGGGAAGCTGCCTTGTGGGGACAGAGACCGAGGGCTGGAGCAATGTCATGGACTGGTTGGGCACAGGGGAATGGTGGGAGGAAGCAGCCGGGGAACCAGGAAGGGAAGATGGCCCAAGAAGTGGAGGTAGAAGAAGGATGAGCAGTCAGAGGGGAAAGAGGGAGAAGCCTGGGAAGAGCAGGTGTCAGAAGCTGAAGGATTAACAGGGCTTAGTGAGCTGAGAGACTCTGTGGCAGAATGCAGTGCAGAATCGGAGGCAGAAGAGGAAGGAGGCGAGGAGGAGGGAGGTTGAGAGGATGAGGTGAGTCAGGAGAAGGAGGAGACATTGGTTCTTTTTCCAGAAGCCACCCTCCCTGCTTGTCTCTCAGAGCCAGGAGATCCCCTGCATTACTGGAATCTCTGCTAGATCATCCAAGACCATCCAAAATAGGCTTATTTTATTTCTAGACTGGTCACTGGATGCTAAAATTGGTTTCTAAGCAGTGGACAAATGAGAACAAATAGCGGCCTGGATTCACCTAACCAGCCACATCCGTTGCAAAATGGGGCCTGCCCCCCCATTCCTCCCCCTCTCCATTCCGCCATAAACCCTTTGAATGGGGCATTGGGAGGGAGCTCCCCAGAACAGCTCACAAGGAGAGGAGAAAGTGGATCCTTCCACAGGGAAACTGGAATGCTTGCGTAGGCAGAATGACTTGGAAAACACAAGGTGGAGTACCACCTATTTGCACAAAGATGAACACCCATAATTAAAATGCAGAATAAAATAAGCATCCAGAATTAAAATGTGCAGCAAAGCAATCCTATTGAAACAACACCGCAATTTACAGGAAGGAAAGAACAGAGCATTGTGTAGCAGATCATATTTCTGCTGTCTCAGAGGAAGACCTTTCCCTTTTTCTTTCAGGGCCCAGTGTGCTTTGGAGATGTCGCTGTTCGTTTCACGGACGAGGAGTGGGCGTTGCTGGATCCTGACCAGAGAGCTCTGCATAAGGACATCATGGAGGAGAATCGTGGGATCGTGGCCTCTCTTGGTAAGGCTCCCTGTGGGATCGTCCTATCTGCCGGGAAATTAAAAAAATACCTCTATGTGACCAACCTCATATATTTTCACAGAGCTCAACAGCGCCCCTTATAACACCTAGGAACCTAACACCCCCACAATAAACAGCAAATTCATCCCAGAGAAGAGCTAGGCTTATTGAGTCTCAGGTAGTAGTAGCAGTAATAATAATAATAGTAACTGTAATAATAATAATAATAATAATACAGTGGTACCTCATTTTGCAAACAAATAATAATAATAATAATAATAATAATTCTTAAATCGAGGTACCACTGTAGTAATAATAATAATAATTTTTATTTATAACCTGCCCTTCTGGCTGGGTTGCCTCAGCCACTTTGGGCGGCTTCCAACAAATATATAAACATGAAACATAAATAATAATAATAATCTGATCCCATATAGATAAAACATTAAAATGAACCACTTATACTAGCTGCCAAAATCGAGGAAACCTTTTGTGAAAAATATTTCTGAGGTTTGATGGTTCATAACACCACTTTTGTGTAGAGTAATACCATAAACATATATCAATGCAAATATAATTTAATGAATAATAATAATAATAATAATAATTTATTATTTGTACCCCACCCATCTGGCCAGGTCTCCCCAGCCACTCTGGGCGGCTTCCAGCAAACATTAAAATACATTAACACATCACAGATTAAAAACTTCCCTAAACCGCTTCTTAAAAAACCATCTTTGGATATGGCCAATATGGCCAATTATCGCCCAGTCTCAAATCTTCCATTTTTGGGCATGGTGATTGAGAGGGTGGTTGCTGAACAACAACTCCAGGCACGCCTGGAAGAAGCAGACCATTTGGATCCCTTCCAATCGGGATTCAGACCTCATCATGGGACTGAAACTGCCTTGGTCGCACTGGTCAATGATCTCCGGCAGGCTAGGGACAAAGGTGAGAGCTGCTTCCTAGTTCTGCTGCATCTCTCAGCGGCTTTTGACACCATCAACCATAACATCCTTCTGGACCGTCTAGAGGGGTTGGGAGCTAGGGGCATTGTTATATAGTGGTTCCGCTCCTTCCTCCTGGGCTGTGTTCAGAAAGTGGTGGTGGGGAATGAGTGTTCAGACCCCTGGGCTCTCACGTGTGGGGTACCTCAGGGTTCTGTCCTCTTCCCCATGCTTTTTAACATCTATATGCAGCCGCTGGGAGAGATAATCAGGGGGTTTGGACTGGGTGTTCATCAGTATGCGGATGATACCCAGCTCTACCTCTCTTTCAAATCAGAACCAGTGAAGGCGGTGAAGGCGGTGAAGGTCCTGTGTGAGTGTCTGGAGGCGGTTGGAGAATGGATGGCGGCTAACAGATTGAGGTTGAATCCTGACAAGACAGAAGTACTGTTGTTGGGGGACAGGAGGCGGGCAGGTGTGGAGGACTCCCTGGTCCTGAATGGGGTAACTGTGCCCCTGAAGGACCAGGTGCGCAGCCTGGGAGTCATTCTGGACTCACAGCTGTCCATGGAAACGCAGGTTAATTCTGTATCCAGGGCAGCAGTCTACCAGCTCCATCTGCTACGCAGGCTGAGACCCTACCTGTCACGGTCCGGGCTGATAGCAAACAAAGTCCCAGCAAGGCACGTCAGGACCCGGGGCAAGATGGCAGGAACAGGAGTCCAAAGAGCAGGGGTCCCAGGGTCGAGCAGCAAGAGGTACCAAGTCACAGTCCAAGGGTCAAGGAACCAGAAGCACGTAGTCACAGTCCAAGGGTCCAGAAGCCAGAAATACGTAGTCACAGTCCAAGGGTCAAGAAGCCAGGAATACGTAGTCACAGTCCGAGGGTCAAGAAGCCAGAAACACGAAGTCACAGTCCGAGGGGCAAGAAGCCAGAAACACGAAGTCACGGTCCAGAAGCAAGGAGACACACAGCAAGGCAGGGAAGGCGTTGCTGTGGCAAAGGGCTGAGGGGAAAAGCTGGTCTTATATTCCCTGCTGGCTCTTGACACCAGGTGCAGCAAGTTCCCAATCAACCTCACCAGGTTCAGTAAGTTCCCAAGCAGCCTCACCTGTGTGGCCGCGCCCTGCCTCTCCAGAACAAGCCGAAGCTCTGCTGGTCCCAGGGCCTGGCTCTTGCACGCACTCCTGACACTACCTGCCCACGGACTGTCTCGCCAGAGTGGTGCATGCTCTAGTTATCTCTCGCTTGGATTACTGCAATGCGCTCTACGTGGGGCTACCTTTGAAGGTGACCCGGAAACTACAACTAATCCAGAATGTGGCAGCTAGACTGGTGACTGGGAGCAGCCGCCGAGACCTACACTGGCTCCCAGTACGTTTCCGAGCACAATTAAAAGTGTTGGTGCTGACCTTTAAAGCCCTAAATGGCTTCGGTCCAGTATACCTGAAGGAGCGTCTCCACCCCCATCGGTCAGCCCGGACACTGAGGTCCAGCTCCGAGGGCCTTCTGGCGGTTCCCTCACTACGAGAAGCCAAGTTACAGGGAACCAGGCAGAGGGCCTTCTCGGTAGTGGCACCCGCCTTGTGGAATGCAAAGAGAACAACAACTACCAGACCTTTAGAAGACATCTGAAGGGAGCCCTGTTTAGGGAGGCTTTTAAAGTTTAATAGATTATTGTATTTTAATGTTCTGTTGAAAGCCGCCCAGAGTAGCTGGTGAAACCCAGCCAGATGGGCGGGGTATAAATAATAAATTATTATTATTATTATTATTATTATTATTATTATTATTATATTGCGCCATGTCATCTTGTAGACACCCAGATGATTTTCTTCTGTCATGTAGGTACAGTCTCTCCATTCTTCGATCGTCACTTGCCTTTGTGCACCTTTTCCTGCCTTTTCCAGTCTGATTTTATAGACACTGAGTCTCCTTATACCTTGTATAGAAAGGCCAGCTTTGGTTAAGTTTCCCCACCTTTCATCTAATTTATTCATAACTGCTCACTTAATTGTACAATTTTACATCGCTTTCTGGGTGACCAATCAACTCTTTCTGCCATTTCTACAATTTTATTATGTTTTACAACCTCACTAAATGAAAGAACGCAAAAACCCAACCAACTTGATACCATTCACATAACACACTGACAAAAGTCAACCTAAGCAAGTTGTACTTCCTTTTTCTGGTTATTTGGCGATAACATTTCATGGAATACGGGTAATTGAACAAACTTTAATGGATTGCATACTTGATTAAATTATCTTTCCGTTGATATATAATTTTATGATATTACTCAAAAAGAGGTGGTGTTATGAGCCATCAAACCTCTGAAATACACTTTTCCCCCAAAAGGATTCCACAATTTTGACCACTACTGTATATCAAACAGAGCAACATTCAACAACTCATGAGAATCTAATAATAAATTTGTTGGTTAATGACAAACAACACAGGCAATGAACACACACCCAACTCCCTTCAGTTCTCCATTTGTTCCTGAGGCTATAATCCCTTTTTGTCTCCATTGTAGATTGTGATGGATCGGAAATCGAGAACAAAGGTGACCACAATAAAATCCCCAGAGAGGAGAAACCATGTAAAATTTTGGAGTGTGGAGAAAGCTGCAGACAGAGCTCCCATTCCACTTCCCATCAACAAAATCTCATTAGAAAGAAACTCTATCAGTGCATGGAATGTGGAAAGCGCTTCAGTCAGAGCTCCGATCTCACTAAGCATCAGAGAATTTATACAGGCAAGAAACCCTATCAGTGTGTGGAATGTGGAAAGAGCTTCAGTCAGAGCTCCAAACTCACTTCCCATCAAAAAATTCATACAGGGGAGAAACCCTATCAGTATGTGGAATGTGGAAAGAGCTTCTGTCAGAGCACTGATCTCACTTCTCATCAAAGAATTCATACAGGGGAGAAACCCTATCAGAGTGTGGAATGTGGAAAGAGTTTCAGTCGCAGCCACAGTCTCACTTCCCATCTAAGAATTCATACAGGGGAGAAACCCTATCAGTGTGTGGAATGTGGAAAGAGCTTCAGTCAGAGCTCCAAACTCATTTCCCATCAAAGAATTCATACAGGGGAGAAACCCTATCAGTGTGTGGAATGTGGAAAGAGCTTCTATTGGAGCACTGATCTCACTTCTCATGAAAGAATTCATACAGGGGAGAAACCCTATCAGTGCATGGAATGTGGAAAGAGCTTCAGTCACAGCCACAGTCTCACTTCCCATCAAAGAATTCATACAGGGGAGAAGCCCTATCAGTGTGTGGAATGTGGAAAGAGCTTCAGTCAGAGCGCCCATCTCACTTTCCATCAAAGAATTCATACAGGGGAGAAACCCTATCAGTGTGTGGAATGTGGAAAAAGCTTTAGGAGGAGCTGTCATCTCACTTTCCATCAAAGAATTCATACAGGGGAGAAACCCTATCAGTGTGTGGAATGTGGAAAGAGCTTTAGGAGGAACTGCGATCTCACTTTCCATCAGAGAATTCATACAGGGGAGAAACCATATCAGTGCTTTGAATGTGGAAAGAGCTTCAGTTACAGCTACAGTCTCACTTCTCATCAAAGAATTCATACAGGGGAGAAACCCTATCAGTGCATGGAATGTGGAAAGAGCTTCAGTCAGAGCACCCATCTCACTTTCCATCAAAGAATTCATACAGGGGAGAAGCCCTATCAGTGTTTGGAATGTGGAAAGAGCTTCAGTCGCAGCCACAGTCTCACCTTGCATGAAAGAATTCATAGAGGAGAGAAACCCTATCAGTGCTTTGAATGTGGAAAGAGCTTCAGTTACAGCCACAGTCTCACTTCCCATCAAAGAATTCATACAGGGGAGAAACCCTATCAGTGCATGGAATGTGGAAAGAGCTTCAGTCAGAGCGCCCATCTCACTTTCCATCAAAGAATTCATACAGGGGAGAAACCCTATCAGTGCATGGAATGTGGAAAGAGCTTCAGTCGGAGTGACTCTCTCACCTCCCATCAAAGAATTCATACAGGGGAGAAACCCTATTAGTGTATGGAATGTGGAAAGAGCTTCAGTCAGAGCTCCAAACTCACCTCTCATAAAAGAATCCATACAAATGTCGGATAAACCATTATATAGCTTTAGGAGCCAGGCAAATCAACACCTTTTTAACCAGGCCTTTGTCTGATTGACATCTAATGTCCTTTTAAAATGTAGTGTTTTGTGTTTTTGTTGTGTTTTTATGTTGTAACCATCCTGAGACCTGTGGGTGTAGGAAATAGGCTCCAACTCTTAAAAGCCTTGGGGTCTTTATCCCCCTCAGTAATTATTTGAGGGGGCCACCCCCCAGTTTTTGTATGTTTTATTTTCAAATGCAACCTGTTAATCTTCTGCAACTTGCCATACAATTTCTCTTTCAATTTTCCCTCTTAAAAAATAAAAGAAATAAACGTACAAAGGTCGTGAGGAAATCAAAATACAAGAAAATTCATACGTGGACAGGTCCCATCTTTGCGGGCAAAACGCAGAAGTTGCTCTAAAGCAGGGTATCCCAACCTTGGATCCCCAGCAGCTCCCGGACTACAGTTCCCATCATCCCTCCCCATTGGTCCTGCTAGCTAGGGATGATGGGAGTTGTAGTCCAAAAACAGCTGGAGACCCAAGTGTACTTCAAAGGGATAGTAGGCTGGGCCCTGTGACACCCTCTACTGGCCAAAAGCACTGCCCCAGAATCTGAACCACCCCCAGTACTGCTACTTGGAATTTATAGATCGCAAAACTTAAGTTTGACCGGCACTTCAACCTCTAGGGAGCTTCTAGGTCCTTTCTGCACCACCTAGAGTACCCACAGAATTGTGGCTTCTCCTGGCAACACACATAGGAGAACAAATGAAACACAAACCTGGAAAGGGCCATACCCGATGGACATCCAGGGTGAAGAGGTAACTTTTCCCACTGCTGAACAATCCCACAGGTAGAGGAGATGAAATGCTAGAAGTGTTCTCGGGGGCAAGAGGGGCTGCTGGGAAATTGAACTATGGGCTCTAAATATGACTTTTTAAAAATGTCGCTGCCATTGCAGGCATTGCCATTCAAATGGTGTGCATGCATCATGTGATTGATTGTGCAAGGCGGGCCTTACCTGGCCCCCCGCCACCAATATTTTATTCAAGTTGGCACCACTGGGTTGGGTGGTTTACAAATTAAATAACTACATAAATCGCCTTCCTTTGCACATGTTCCGGCTTGTCAATATCCTTATTTGTTATCATTTTTAAAGTTTATGTGCCCTTCATCTGAAAATATTACCACATAAACATACAGGTTGAAAACATGGCTTTCTCAAAAACAAGTCAAGCCAGAGAAATCTCTCATTTTCTCCTCTCCTTTTTTTGGATGGAGTTACAAACTTTGTTGATCTGGGGACTGCTGTGGAAATAGTGCATCTCGATTTCGGTAAGGCTTTTGACAAAGTCCTTTGTGATATTTATGTGCACTTGGACTCTCCGCTGCTCAGAAATCAGAAATGTCTTAGGACATCAAACTGGGAAAGTTGATTTTAAATTGACTGAACAGGTTTTATGCCCTTTGGAATAGTACAAGGTACCACTGTATTAAATCTACCCCTTCGCCTTCCTTGAGTCGCTGATCTGGTTCTCTGCAATACAGTGGTACCTTAGGTTACATACGCTTCAGGTTACAGACTCCACAAACCCAGAAGTAATGCTTCAGGTTAAGAACAGTTTCAGGTTAAGAACAGACCTCCAGAACAAATTAAGTTCTTAACCCGAGGTGTTAATATAATATAAGGTGTTAATATAATATAAGGATCTGCTAGAAAAGAAAACACCCAGATGGATATCACCATTAGAAGCAAAGGCCCACAAGATGACAAATATGCAAGAGAATTGGCCAAAATACTCTGAAATATTAATACAAGAAGGTGAACAAGTCAGGTTGAAACCCTATGAACAATTAAGAGAAAAAGTTAACAATTGGATACAATATCACCAATTAAATGAACTTTATAAGATGGACAAAAAAATTGGCTTTCAATTGGAAAAGTCTAGATTGGAAACAGAACTTTTAGAACCAAAAGTAAGAAACTTGTCGAGAATGTATAATTTGCTGCTGGAATGGCATACGCAGGATGAACTGATGGTACCTGACCCCAGTAAAGCTCGCCAAAATCTATCATTTGAAGGACAATAAGTGTTGGAAGTGTGAGAAAGCAGAAGGAACATTTTATCATATGTGGTGGACCTGCCCGAGGATGAAGGTATTCTGGGAAATGATATATAATGAACTGAAAAGAGTGTTTAAAATCACATTTGTAAAGAAACCAGAGTCCTTCCTGCTCGGAATGGTAAACCAAGAGATACCAAAAGAAGACCACACTTTCTTCATGTATGCCACAACAGCAGCAAGAATATTGATTGCAAAATATTGGAAGACAAAGGACTTACCGACCCTAGAAGAATGGCAGATGAAATTGATGGACTATATGGAACTCGCCGAGCTGACCGGGAGACTCCGCGACCAGAGGGAAGAAGCAGTGGAAGAAGAATGGAGAAAATTTAAAGAATATCTTAAAAAATATTATAAAATGTGAATGAAATAATGCCGAAGTTATAATAGCTTACAGATTAAGTTTTAGATTAGTAAATTATATCCAAGAAGTTATAGGATTGTTAAGATGATTTATGTTGCTCTTTTTTGTTTTTATGCTCTTTAATAAATAGATAGTGGAATTTAATGTAGAAGAATTATAATAAACGATTAGAATAAGAAATAGAATAAGTGAATAAGTGAAGATTAGATAAGAAAGATTAGGAATAATATTAATGAACTAGGAATGTAAATGGTGAAAGTTGAAATAGAATAAGAATGTTTAAAAAATAGAAAAGAATGTTAAAGAATAGACTTAAATATAATGTTAAAATGGAAAATGAAATTGCCAATAGAAATAATTGATAAATGAAACACAGAAGGATAGACAGGAGGAAGTCAAACCAAAATGTTAAGGAAAATAGAAAAGGAATTTTATATATTTTGTTAAGTGTAGTGTAGTATTGTTTTAGTATGTTAGGTTTGTTTATTTGTGTGTTTGAATTTTTTTGTGTGTGTTTGAAAAACCAATAAATATTATTTGGAAAAAAAAAAAAAGTTCTTAACCCGAGGTACCACTGTACTCACCCCTGGGGGAGGGATGTGCAACCGTAGCACATCTGCAAAGTCCTACTGCAGGGGAGGAACATCCCAGGCCTTGGGGGCTAATCCTGGCCTCCTTCAACCAGAATGTGGCTCCCCAGACTAATGAGATGGTCGATATCTGGTTCCACTCCATCCTTTTAAAATTGTAATCTCAAAACAGATTCCAACTTTCAGACATTTTAAATCACATGAGGGGAAAGACCACTGCGCCACTCACAGAAATAGGAAACACCATCAAAGCATTCCTGACAGGTGGCTGTCAAGCCTCTGCTTAAAGACCTCCAGAGTCTCCTTCTTTGGAGGTCTTTAATCAGAGGCTTGACAGCCGCCTGTCAGGAATGCTTTGATGGTGTTTCCTGCTTGGCAGGGGTTGGACTGGATGGCCCTTGTGGTCTCTTCCAACTCTAGGATTCTATGAGGACTATACTTCCTTCTCCCACCAGGGCTGCCACATGGAGATTTCTCAGGAGACGGATGAGGTGATCAGGCACTCTCATTTCTTTAAGGACTTGCCATAGTTTGCTGTGGTCGACACAGTGAAAGGCTTTTGCGTAGTCAATGAAGCAGAAGTAGATGTTTTTCTGGAACTCTCTAGCTTTCTCCATAATCCAGCGCATGTTTGCAATTTGGTCTCTGGTTCCTCTGCGCCTTTGAAATCCAGCTTGCACTTCTGCCCTTATTCAAATGGTAATTTAGTCAGGAGATGCAACACTTTAAATGGTATAAGAGATTGCTAAATCATGAACCCTGTACATGTACAGAGGCTGTTGTTGTTCAGTCGTTCAGTCGTGTCCGACTTCGTGACCCCATGGACCAGAGCTCGCCAGGCACGCCTATCCTTCACTGCCTCTCGCAGTTTGGCCAAACTCATGTTAGTAGCTTTGAGAACACTGTCCAACCATCTCATCCTCTGCCGTCCCCTTCTCCTTGTGCCCTCAATCTTTCCCAACATCAGGGTCTTTTCTAGGGAGTCTTCTCTTCTCATGAGGTGGCCAAAGTACTGGAGCCTTAACCTCAGGATCTGTCCTTCTAGTGAGCACTCAGGGCTGATTTCTTTAAGAATGGATAGGTTTGATCTTCTTGCAGTCCATGGGACTCTCAAGAGTCTCCTCCAGCACCATAATTCAAAAGCATCAATTCTTCGGCGATCAACCTTCTTTATGGTCCAGCTCTCACTTCCGTACATTACTACTGGGAAAACCATAGCTTTAACTATACGGACCTTTGTTGGCAAGGTGATGTCTTTGCTTTTTAAGATGCTGTCTAGGTTTGTCATTGCTTTTCTCCCAAAAAGAGAATGATATGCGGATGATACCCAGGTCTACCTCTCAAATCAGAACCAGTAAAGGCAGTGAAGGTCCTGTGTGAGGATGGATGGCAGCTAACAGATTGAGGTTGAATCCTGACAAGACAGAAGTACTGTTTTGGGGGGACAGGAGGTGGGCAGGTGTGGAGGACTCCCTGGTCCTGAATGGGGTAACTGTGCCCCTGAAGGACCAGGTGCGCAACCTGGGAGTCATTCTGGACTCACAGCTGTCCATGGATGCGCAGGTTAATTCTGTACCCAGGGCAGCAGTCTACCAGTTCCATCTGGTACGCAGGCTGAGACCCTACCTGTCCGCGGGCTCTCGCCAGAGTGGTCTCGCCTTACTGCGAGAAGCAAAGCTACAGGGAACCAGGCAGAGGGCCTTCTCGGTAGTGGCACCCGCCCTGTGGAACGCCCTCCCTTCAGATGTCAAAGAGAACAACAACTACCAGACCTTTAGAAGACATCTGAAGGCAGCCCTGTTTAGGGAGGCTTTTAATATTTTAATAGATTATTGTATTTTAATGTTCTGTTGAAAGCCGCCCAGAGTGGCTGGGGAAACCCAGCCAGATGGGCGGGGTATAAATAATAAATAATTATTATCATTATCATTATTATTATTATTATTATTATTATTATATTGCACCATGTCATCTTGTAGACACCCAGATGATTTTCTTCTGTCATGTAGGGACAGTCTCTCCATTCTTCGATCGTCACTTGCCTTTGTGCACCTTTTCCTGCCTTTTCCGGTCTGATTTTGTAGAGACTGAGTCTCCTTATACCTTATATAGAAAGGCCAGCTTTGGTTAAGTTTCCCCATCTTTCATCTAATTTATTCATAACTGCTCACTTAATAGTACAATTTTACATCGCTTTCTGGGTGACCAATCAACTCTTTCTGCCATTTCTACAATTTTATTATGTTTTACAACCTCGCTAAATGAAAGAACACAAAAAAACCAACTCCCGTCAGTTCTTCTCCATTTGTTCCTGAGGCTCTAATCCCTTTTTGTCTCCATTGCAGATTGCGATGAATTGGAAATCGAGAACAAAGGTGACCACAATAAAATCCCCAGAGAGAAGCCACGTAAAAATTTGGAGTGTGGAGAAAGCTGCAGTCAGAGCTCCCATTCCACTTCCCATCAACAAAATCTCATTGGAAAGAAACTCTATCAGTGCATGGAATGTGGAAAGAACTACAGTCAGAGCTCTGATCTCACTAGGCATCAGAGAATTCATACAGGGGAGAAACCCTATCAGTGTGTGGAATGTGGAAAGAGCTTGAGTCGCAGCGACAGTCTCACTTCCCATCAAAGAATTCATACAGGGGAGAAGCCCTATCAGTGCTTCGAATGTGGAAAGAGCTTCCTTTACAGTAAAAGTCTCACTTCTCATCAGAGAATTCATACAGGGGAGAAACCCTATCAGTGCATGGAATGTGGAAAGAGCTTCAGTCAGAGCTCCAATCTCACTTCCCATCAGAGAATTCATAGGGAGAAATCCTATCAGTGTGTGGAATGTGGAAAGAGCTTCCTTTACAGTAAAAGTCTCACTTCCCATCAGAGAATTCATACAGGGGAGAAACCATATCACTGCTTTGAATGTGGAAAGTGCTACAAAACATGTTTTGGTCTCACTTCCCATCAGAGAATTCATATAGGGGAGAAACCCTATCAGTGTGTGGAATGTGGAAAGAGCTTCCTTTACAGTAAAAGTCTCACCTCCCATCAAAGAATTCATAGAGGAGAGAAACCATATCAGTGTGTGGATTGTGGTAAGAGCTTCAGTCAGATCTCCCATCTCACTTTCCATCGGAGAATTCATACAGGGGAGAAACCCTATCAGTGTATGGAATGTGGAAAGAGCTTCAGTCAGAGCTCCAACCTCACTTCCCATCAAAGAATTCATACAGGGGAGAAACCCTATCAGTGTGTGGAATGTGGAAAGAGCTTCAGTCACAGCTACAAGCTCACCTGCCATCAAGGAATTCATACAGGGGAGAAACCCTATCAGTGTGTGGAATGTGGAAAGAGCTTCCTTTACAGTAAAAGTCTCACTATCCATCAGAGAACTCATACAGGGGAGAAGCCATATCACTGCTTAGAATGTGGAAAGAGCTTCACAACAAGTTCCGGTCTCACTTTCCATCAGAGAATTCATACAGGGGAGAAACCATATCACTGCTTTGAATGTGGAAAGAGCTTCACAACAAGTTCCGGTCTCACTTCCCATCAGAGAATTCACACAGGGGAGAAACCCTATCAGTGCTTTGAATGTGGAAAGAGCTTTAGTCACAGCCCCAGTCTCGCTTCCCATCAAAGAATTCATACAAAGGTCTGAAAATCCATTATACAGCTTTAGGAGCCAGGCAAATCTGCAACTTTTTAAGCAGGTCGTGGGCTGATTGACATCTAATGCCCTTTTAAAATGTAGTATTTTGTGTTTTTGTTGTGGTTTTATGTTGTAACCATCCCGAGACCTGTGGGTGTAGGGAATAGGCGCCAACTCTTAAAAGCCTTGGGGTCTTTGCCCCCCCCCCAGTAAATATTTGAGGAGGCCACTGAGGATTTTGAGCTAACAGGGTTAACAAGCTCAGACAGTTCGCCCAGCCCCACAGAGTGTTGACATTGCACAACATCCGGGTAAGCCTTTAACCTGACGTTCCTGTGTAATGTGATATCTTGTATCAGTGTATATATGATGTGTGTACATCGGACTACTAACCGACGCTGTTAGCAGTTCGTCCTCCGGCTCCCAAGGGATGGTTGACATCTTTCTGGGCTCAAAGCCCTTAAACCAATAAATCTTAATAATCAGCTGGACTATTGCTGTGGTTTATTGGCCAGGACAATTAATCATCTTCCGTTTGCAAGAAGCTCTGCTTTTAAGAAGGAGAAAGGCTTTGAAAGCAGTGTCCACGCAGAAGAAGCGTGTGGGCAGGTAACAACGCAGCTGAAGAAATCGGCAGTGGGTTCGGAGTTCATTAACTCACACCCCAGCTGTGATGTATGTGTCTTTAACTGTGGAATTACATTGTGTGCTCCTGAATCCTATTAGCCGGGATACAGGTATTTTAGTTGGAACCTGTTCCCCTCCCTGTAATTCATTCTGTCGCTTCCTCCCCTTTTGGTGTAAACACTGTTCCTGTGTATGGTTCCTTAATAAACAATGACTGCTGTTTGGTAAAGACTGTCTAGCAGCGTTGCTTCCTCATTGCTGAGGTCCAGGGTTTTCTGGAGACATTACATGATGTCAGAAGATGGATTCTTTTCGACCCCCGTGTCCTCTTGTGCTCCAAGGGAACCTGGCAGAGAATTGGAGACGATGGGAGCAAGCTTTTCATGTGTATTTGACAGCTTCTGGAGCTGAACACTTCTCGGCAAAGTGGCAGGTTGCAGTTTTGCTGAATTGTGTGGGAGAGGAGGCGCTAAGGATTTCTGAGGAATTTAGTTTTCCTGATGACGAAGAGCAGACTGTGGAGGAGGTTTTGGAAGAATTTAAGAAGTATTGTACTCCACGAAAAAATGTGATATTTGAAAGGTATTCTTTTTGGAATCATCCATGGAAGGTGGGGGACACTGTTGAACGTTTTGTAACTGAACTTAAATTAAAAGCTGGCAGATGTGAGTTTGGTTCAGCATTTAATGAGCTGGTCAGATATAAGCTTGTTTTTAGTGCACCGGAGAGGTTGCAGCAGAAGTTGTTAAAGGAGTCTGACCATACTCTTGAAAAGGCTGTAGAGATTTGTCAAATAGAACAAGTAACAGCAAACCAGCTCAGTGAGATGTCTACTATGGCGAAACAGCTCGATGAAACTGTAGAGATAAGAGAGAACTTTGAAGTTCCAATACAGACTCTCGGGAATGTGAACCCACGCTTGGGGCAGAGACAAGAATATGGTGGTTATAAAGGATGCTCTCAGTGTGGGAGTGCACATAAGTTTCATAAGTGTCCAGCGTTAGGAAAAGTTTGTCATAAGTGTGGCAAGAAAAATCACTTTTCCAGGATGTGTAAGGCATCTACAACGGGAGCTGCTAAAGATAAAAAAAGGCGCCAAGTTCATGATCTTAGTTTTAAATATGTGTGTTTAATTTTTGTAATTTGTGACCTTTCCTTAACTTCAGTGTAAAAGTTAGATGTGATGTATGTGTCTTTAACTGTGGAATTACATTGTGTGCACCTGAATCCTATTAGCCGGGATACAGGTATTTTAGTTGGAACCTGTTCCCCTCCCTGTAATTCATTCTGTCGCTTCCTCCCCTTTTGGTGTGGATGCCGTTCCTGTGTATGATTCCTTAATAAACTATGACTGCTGTTTGGTAAAGACCGTCTAGCAGCGTTGCTTCCTCATTGCTGAGGCCCAGGGTTTTCCGGAGACATTACACCAGCTTGCTGCGTTTGATAACGTTGACAAGAACGTTATCTAGAATAGATAACCCCCAGGTTTTTTTGTGTTATTTTGAAATGCAACCTGTTATTCTTCTGCAAATTGCATATAATTTCTCTTTCAATTTTCCCTCTTAAAAAATAAAAGAAATAAACACACAAAGGTTGTGAAGAAAACAAAATACAAGAAAACACAAACGTGGACAGGTCCCATTTTTGTGGGCAAAACGCAAAAGTTGCTTTAAAGCAGGGTTTCCCAAACTTGGGTCCCCAGCAGCTCCCGGACTACAGTTCCCATCATCCCTCCCCATTGGTCCTGCTAGCTAGGGATAATGGGAGTTAATAATAATAATTTATTATTTGTACCCCGCCCATCTGGCTGGGTCTCCCCAGCCACTCTGGGCGGCTTCCAGCAAACATTAAAATACATTAACACATCACAGATTAAAAACTTCCCTAAACAGGGCTGCCTTCAGGTGTTTTCTAAAGGTCATGTAGTTGTTGATCGCTTTGACCTCTGGTGGGAGGGCGTTCCACAAGGCGGGCACCACTACTGAGAAGGCCCTCTGCCTGGTTCCCTGTAGCTTTGCTTCTCTCAGTGAGGGAACCGCCAGAAGGCCCTCGGCGCTGGATCTCAGTGTCCGGGCTGAACGGTGGTGGTGGAGACGCTCCTTCAGGTATACAGGACCGAGGCCGTTTAGGGCTTTAAAGGTCAGCACCAACACTTTGAATTGCGCCCGGAAACATACTGGGAGCCAATGTAGATCTCTCAGGACCGGTGTTATGTGATCCCGGCGGCCACTCCCAGTCACCAGTCTAGCTGCCGCATTCTGGATTAATTGCAGTTTCCGGGTCACCTTCAAAGGTAGCCCCACGTAGAGCGCATTGCAGTAGTCCAAGCGGGAGATAACTAGAGCATGCACCACTCTGGCGAGACAGTCCGCGGGCAGGTAGGGTCTCAGCCTGTGCACCAGATGGAGCTGGCAGACAGCCGCCCTGGAAACAGAGTTAACCTGCGCCTCCATGGACAGCTGTGAGTCCAAAATGACTCCCAGGCTGTGCACCTGGTCCTTCAGGGGCACAGTTACCCCATTCAGGACCAGGGAGTTTGATCGGCATTCAACCTCTAGGGAGCTTCTAGGTCCTTTCTGCACCACCTAGAGTACCCACAGAATTGTGGCTTCTCCTGGCAACACACATAGGAGAACAAATGAAAGACAAACCTGGAAAGGGCCATACCAAATGGACATCCGGTGTGAAGAGGTAACTTTTCCCACTGCTGAACAATGCCACAGGTAGAGGAGATGAAATGCTAGAAATGTTCTCCAGGACAAGGGGAGCTGCTGGGAAATTGAACTACGGATTCAAAATAGGATTTTTTTTATAAAAGTTGTTGCCATTATAGGCATTGCCATTCAAATGGTGTGTATGCATCATGTGATTGATTGTGGAAGGTGCAAATGGTCGGTGCAAATGCAGGCCTGGATGGTTGCCCGTGGGCTTTGGCAAAGGGCCCAAGCCCCCCCTGCGCCAGCCCCTCAAGGAGCTGATGATGCAGCTTTGGCGGACACCGAGGCAATCCTATGCAGAAACCAAAGAGCTCAAGGAAGCAGGTGAATGAGTTTGCTAAGGAGCTTGGAAAGCATTTCAAACTCAAGGAGCTAGGACCGGTGAAGGTTTACCTAGGTGTTCAGGTTGACAGAACAGAAGATGGCAGTTTCTTGTTGAGTCAAAGAGGTAAGATTGAACAGTTGCTTGAGAAGTTCAGGATGGCTGACTGTGCTAGTGTCAGGTCACCCATGGAGACTTGTTTTGTCAAAGACAGTCTGTCCGGGGAACACTCTGCGTTCCAGAGCCCCGAGGTGTTTCAATCAGCCCTTGGATCATTGCTGTACCTCTCCTAGTGGAGTAGGCCAGATATCACTTTTGATGTGAATCTGCTCAGCAGGGAGGCTTCAAAGCCTAGTGTGCGTGCCTGGAATGGCATCAAGAGAGTACTTAGATACTTACAAGGATCCAAGAATTTGTGTCTCAAATTGTCAGCGCTAGGAGAAGCACAGGTCACGTGCTGGACAGATAGCGACTGGGCTAATGGGAAAGACAGGAAGGCGGTGTCTGGATTCGTTGTGAAGTATGGGGATGCTTTGGTTGGGTGGAGATCCAAGAAGCAAAGTCTCATTGCTATTTCCTCCACAGAAGCAGAATTCGGTGCGTTGTCAGAACTCTGCAGGTGTCAGGGGGCTGCCCCCCCTTCCAGCCCGGCTCTGAGTGAGTACCGCGAGCCGCCAGCTATCTTGGAGACAGATTCCAGCGGCACGTCTGGAGGAAGCTCCGAGGAAAGGAAAGCAGTGAGAGGGCTCCCGTCAGCCACACAGAGCCATCGCAACGTGCCAGGGGAAGGAAAGAAAAGACGCACTAGGTGCTTCCGTCTCCCGAGATGCCTTGGTGGTTGGCGGGAGAACCGGCATCCGGCAGTTGAGGAAACTGAAAGTGATGGAGATTGACGCATTTACGATGTGCTCGGAGTTGTAAAGCCATTAGCCTAGATTAAAGCTTTGATAGCTTAATGTCTCGGAGTTTTTTTGAATGCCTACCTGAAAAGGGGCCCTGTGGGGCCTGACAGCAGGGAACTGGAATACTATGAATGTTTGGTCCATGAGATCAACGGGGAGTGTTGTCTACCCATCACTGTTTGGGAGGATAACCGACCCTGCTTGAAGTTGGCAGAGATGGGGCAGTTGAAGGCCCGTACCAAACATTTAGACAGTAGATTCTGGAATGTATGTCAAAGTGTCCAGACTGGCTTGGTGAAGCTGAAGTATTGTCCAAGGCAAGAGAACCTGGCCGATGGGTTCACAAAACCTTTGAGTTTCCAGCATCATGGGGAATTTTGTGATGGTATATGTCTGATGTAAGTGTTTTCTTACAGCTTTCCCCAGTGGTGCAGGACGAAGGGGGGGGGTGAGGATTTGAGCTTACAGGGGTAACAGCTCAGAGGTACGTTCTGCGTCCACAGGGAAGGAGGGGTCACTTCCGGGGGAAGACCGGAGGCTTGTGATCACTCATGTTGCTTTTGTGATTCCCAGTGTTGGGAGTCTGCCTGCGTAGCTGAAAGGAGATGGGTGCTTCGTTTCCAGGCTGCGATGTTTTCCTTTGTAAATAAATCTATGTTCTGAAGTAACGGGACAGGAGCTGTCTGATTTATTACACGAACGCTCAGCTAACGACTTCACGCTGATGCTGCGTGGTTTTTACATTC
Source organism: Darevskia armeniaca (assembly GCA_034641395.1). Classification (NCBI taxonomy): domain Eukaryota; kingdom Metazoa; phylum Chordata; class Lepidosauria; order Squamata; family Lacertidae; genus Darevskia; species Darevskia armeniaca. The sequence continues at coordinate 1,099,830 of JAWWNF010000106.1, forward strand.
TCTGCTAGAATTTTACGCTGACTGAAGAATGCACAGCGGTGCCGGACGTTTCAGGTCTGTGAATTTATGGCTGGGAGCAGCCGAGTTCTTGGTCAAAAGAACATAAATCAATAGCAGGCCTTACCTGGCCCCCCACCACCAATATTTTATTCAAGTTGGCGCCACTGGGTCGGGTGCTTTACAAATTAAATAAATACATACATCGCCTTCCTTTGCACATGTTCTGGCTTGTCAATATTTTTATTTATTTTCATTTTTAAAGTTTATGTGCCCTTCACCTGAAAATATCACAACATAAACATACAGATTGAAAGCATGGCTTTCTCAAAAACAAGTCAAGCCAGAGAAATCTCTTCTTTTTTCTTCCCTTTTTTTGGATGGAGTTACAAACTTTGTTGATCTGGGGACTGCTGTGGAAACAGTGCATCTCGATTTCGGTAAGGCTTTTGACAAAGGCCTCTGTGATATTTATGTGCACTTGGACTCTCCGCTGCTCAGAAATCAGAAATGTCTTAGGACATCAAACTGGGAAAGTTGATTTTAAACTAACTGAACAGGTTTTATGCCCTATGGAATTGGTCTCTTAAATTGACCCCTGTGCATTCCTTGCGTCGCTGCTCTGGTTCTCTGCAATACAGTGGTACCTTAGGTTACATACGCTTCAGGTTACAGATTCCGCTAACCCAGAAATAACGCCTCAGGATAAGAACTTTGCTTCAGGATGAGAACAGAAATTGTGCTCTGGCGGCGCAGTGGCAGCGGGAGACCCCATTAGCTAAAGTGGTGCTTCAGGTTAAGAACAGTTTCAGGTTAAGAACAGACCTCCAGAACGAATTATGTTCTTAACCCGAGGTACCACTGTACTTACCCCTGGGGGAGGGATGTGGAACCGTAGCACATCTGCAAAGTCCTACCACAGGGGAGGAACATCCCAGGCCTTGGGGGCTAATCCTGGCCTCCTTCAACCAGAATGTGGCTCCCCAGACAAATGAGATGGTCAATATCTGGTTCCACTCCACCCTTTTAAAATTTTAATCTCAAAACAGATCCCAGCTTTCAGAGCATGTAAATCACATGAGGGGAAAGACCGCTGCGCCACTCACAGAAATAGGAAACACCAACTTTCCCCCCCTTTTTAAAAAACTTTATTGGTTCCAAATTACAAAATACAGTTAAGATAAAAATAAAATATCAATTGCTTACATCATTTGTTCGTATACGTTTATCCACTCCTCCATCCTCTAAGCAAGAGTCTCCTTCTTTGGAGGTCTTTAAGCAGAGGCTTGACAGCCACCACATAGAGATTTCTCAGGAGACAGATGAGGTGATCAGGCACTCCCATTTCTTTAAGGACTTGCCATAGTTTGCTGTGGTCGACACAGTGAAAGGCTTTTGCGTAGTCAATGAAGCAGAAGTAGATGTTTTTCTGGAACTCTCTAGCTTTCTCCATAACCCAGCGCATGTTTGCAATTTGGTCTCTGGTTCCTCTGCCCCTTCGAAATCCACCTTGCACTTCTGGCTTTATGGTAATTTAGTCAGGAGATGCAACACTTTAAATGGTATAATAGATTGCTAAATCATGAACCCTGTAGATGTACAGAGGCTACATTAGTTTAAAAAAGGAAGAAAAGAAAAGAAAAAGTAGGTTTAAACCAGGAGGTGACAAAGCTATGCTCTACACACGAAACTTGATTAAAAATTTCTTCATGTAAAATTGGGAGCCATTGAGGGAACTGAAGTGAAAAGTACCCCTTTTGTGTGTTTGTGTAAAATTGTAAAGGTAAAGGGACCCCTGACCATGAGGTCCAGTCATGACCGACTCTGGGGTGGCGGTGCTCATCTCGCATAGCTTTCGGGTCATGTGGCCAGCATGACTAAGCCGCTTCTGGCGAACCAGAGCAGCACACGGAAACGCCGTTTACCTTCCCGCCGGAGTGGTACCTATTTATCTACTTGCACTTTGACGTGCTTTCGAACTGCTAGGTTGGCAGGAGCAGGGATAGAGCAACGGGAGCTCATCCTGCTGCGCCACTCACAGAAACAGGACTATACTTCCTTCTCCCACCTTTAAAGTAAACGTCTATGTTAGGAAACTGAATCAACCCAAGTCTGCCTTCCTCCGCCAACCTCAACTTCGCTCTTCAAGCCAAGAGACAACACTTCCCGGTCCCTGAGTGAAACTGTCATGTGACAAAGACGCAGGAGAGCAGGAACAGCTGTTGATGACTAAGTGCTATAACTGTCCTTCTAAGATGTAACTGCCATTCTAGTCTGTAACTGTCTGTCAGTCTGTGTGAGTTACTTACCTTGACTGTGGTGACTAGCTTCTCTCAGAGTGTGTGCCAGTATAGAGAAGAGCCTGTATTCTATATGGGATCTATTTTAAGAAAAAGTTTATTTTAAACTTAATAAAAGTTTTTATTTGTTTCAATCAAAACTCTGCTTAAATAATTCCCGCTGCGCGTTAGAAACCCCCTGGCCTTTCATTGGTAGAGCCGCCACCACGCCAGTGGCATTGACCTCAGCGCAGCGCGGGGACTGACTGAGCGAGCGGCGAGATGCTTTCAGCCTCGGACACTTGGCGGGTTCTGAGATGGCCGTGCAGGCCAGATTCACGACGCTGGTGGGCTGGATTCGGCCCACTGGACATAGGTTGAGAACCCCTGGTCTACACTGACTGGCAGCAGCTCCCCAGAGATTCAGGCAGGGATTTCGTCCAGCCCTTGCAGGAGATGTCAGGGGTTGACCCTGGGACATTCTGCATGCCAAGCAGATGATGATGATTTATAAGCTTCCCCAAACGTAGTAACAACAACCATCCCTTTTCAGTCCATTGAATTAGCAATGACGCATTTCTGCAAAGGGAAATGGCATATCTTTGTATATTAGCATAGAAAGCATGTATAAGAAAGTATTACTCATTTATGATGACAATAGGATTTATTTTGAGCTTCGCTTGGTTCCTCCTTGGTAGCCAGTGCGATGGTTTCAGCAGTGCTCAAACTCAGGACCCGCTGCCTTGAGGGACACCTAAGAGCAGTTTGGCAGGGGAAAGGTCTCCCTTGGGAGGTGGTGGACTCTCCTTCCTTGGAGGTTTCTAAGCAGAGATGCTTGAGCTGAGATTCCTGCCTTGCTGGGGGTTGGACTAGATGACCCTCGGGTCCCCTCCTCTCTCTCCACTCCTGAATCCGAGGAGGAGGTTCCTTGCCTCCTGCAAAGCCCTTTTCCCTGCAAGCTCTTCCTCCGGTTTCTGGCCAAGGGAGGGAGATGCTCAGAGTCCAGTCAAGAGCCTCACCCCCAAAAGGATATCTGGGCATTGGCGTAGCCCCCCTAAATCCATAAAAAAGAATAAAAAGCCGAGAGCTGGACGAGCACGGCTTTGCAAGGGTTAAAGGGAACCGAGCTGCCTTCCTAGAGAGGACAGGAAGCAAGGGGGGGCCAGGTCCTCCAGAGCCCAGGCCCCTCCCTCCCCCCCTCCCTCCCTCCCCAGTCCTTTCCTGCAAGGGCTGCATGGCTGTCCCCTCCTGGGATCTGGTGAGTCTCCTCTCTCTCTCTCTCTCTCTCTCTCTCTCTCTCTCTCTCTCTCTCTCTCTCTCTCTCTCTCTCTCTCTCTCCCCCCCCCCAGAGGGTGCAGTGAGGAGACGGTGGGGGTCCCAGGGCTGCAGCAGGGGGGGGGAAGGATGCCTGGGGTGGGGGCCTGATCTGCTCATGCAGGGGGAGGAGAGGGTCCTGCCAGGGAGGGGCGAGGTCTGCAACGCTCTCCTTCCTGGAGATCAGAGGATCCCAAACTCATTTCTCCCTTCTTTCAACAGAGGAGTCCCTAGGACTTTAACTCTGTGTGACGTCGCTCAGCGTCATTGCACAACAGAGGAAACATGTGCAGATGGTTCTCCAAAGCTGGACGAGGAGGGGGACTAGCCCCCCCCAACCCCATGGGGCGTAAGGATGGAAATATGGGAGAGAAAGGCCAGGAATAAAGAGAGGGATCCCAGCCCATAGTCTGGCTGCTGCATTGCAGACCAGTTTCCCAGTGTCTCCCAGGGCAGCTCCACACGGAGGCCACTGCAGCAATCCCCTCGCACCCAGAGCAGGGCATCCCAGGACCACATCCTCTCTGTCCCCAAGGGATTGTTGCTGGAAAACCAGCCGGAAATGGGCGCTGCTACTCACTGAGTCCCCAGGAACCTTGTCATCAATGGCTGCGTGTGTGTTAAGCTATCTAACAGAATAATAATAATAATAATAATAATAATAAAAAATTACCCACCTAAATTTCAAGGGAGATGTCTTTGGCCCCGCCCACTTGACCCTCAGGGTTCCCCAGATACATACCTGGCCCTCAGAGCAAAGAGAAAGGGACCCCACCCCCCAGGAGTCTGTCTTGAGAGCGGCAGAGAGTCCAAGTGCAAGAAAAGGAGAGAGAAGCAGGGGAGTGGGGGTGGGGGTGGGGAGCTACTCCTGAGGATCCCCGGGTGAGGACCCCCACTAGAGCCAAGCATCCATTTTTCACAAGATACAAAGGATTCCCTTGTCAGTCGGTTCTGACTTCATGCATTGATTGGAAGGCAGCAGAAACCAGGTTGATTAATCTCACAGAATTCCCTTCAGTTGCCTCCACATTTTGCATTGCTAGAAGGCTAGAGACTTATTTCTTCTCCTCTTCCTCCTCCTTCTCTTCAAAAAGATAGCTCATGGTCTGGGATGCGGTGCAGTCCAGCCCTAGTTCCTAGCAAGACTCATCCATGCTTGCTCAGGGAACCTTTTTCCTCTCATGACCTACAGATTCTGTAATAAAACAATGTATTTGCTTTGTAGGATTTCCTAGAGCTTCTCATTCAGAAAGACAGAACTTGGCAGAAGACCAAAGGGTTCCTTCCAATCTCTCAGAGGCTTCCTGAGAGCACAGATGGATGAACAAGACTCAGCTGGCCCTGACGCAGGAAGAGGCCATGCCCACCAAACTGGGAGCAGTGGGGGATTCTGGGAAAACTCTGAGCAGAAGACCCTGGGTGAGGAGGACACCCTCCGCTCAGAGGTGCAGAGCCAGCAGTTGAGGCAGTTCTGCTGCCAGGAGGCCAAAGGACCCCGAGAGGTTTGCAGCCGACTCTACCACTTTTGCCACCAGTGGCTGAAGCCAGAAAGGCACACGAAAGCTGAGATGCTGGACCTGGTGATCTTGGAGCAGTTCCTGGCTGTCCTTCCCCCGGAGATGGAGAGCTGGGTGGGGGAATGCGGAGCGGAGACCAGTTCCCAGGCGGTGGCCCTGGCCGAAGGTTTCCTCCTGAGTCAGGCAGAGGAGAGAAAGCAGGTGAGAGAGACTTTCCTCTGGATACTCCCAAGGGACTCCAAACAGAGAGCATCCCATAATGGTCTGCTGATGGCCCATCCGTTTTCTGGGAAAGCATCCATGGAATGAGATCTCACACCCTTCAAGTCTTTGTCATTCTCTTTCTAATATTTCTCCTCATTCTCTCTTTTGAATCCTTGTTTCTTTTTCAGGGAAAGGATCATTTTGCAGAAATGGACCTGGATTCCTGTGAGGCAGAGAGGCCTCCGTTGGACACCAGAGAGAGGCCACTGGGTAAGGAGGAAGGTGGTTTTTCTCCATTTGGTCTCATTCTGTTGGTTTTCCAACTCAGCTGAGTGTTCTGTTCATCTTGTTTTGGGGGGAGACAGTTGGGAACAAGGGTCCAGAGGAGGGGAGATGTATTTCTGCACAACTAACATATGAAATGGGCACAAATGGTCCGAATGCTCTCAGCAGGTAAGGCTTTCTCAAAGGCCCATCTGTAGTTAGAGATGCCCTGTGTCACCTATGAGAGAAGCAGTCACAGGTAGGTAGCCATGTTGGTCTGCTGTAGTTGAAACAAAACAAAAAAATTCCTTCCAGTTACACCTTAGAGGCTAACTTAAGTTTTTTTCTTGGTATGAGCATGCACACTTCTTTAGATACCCCTGCTAGGTAGGGATGATGGGAGTTGTAGTCCAAAAACAGCTGGAGACCTAAGTGTGCTTTAAAGGGAACGTAGGCTGGCCCTGTGACACCCTCTGCTGGCCAAAAGCACTGCCCCAGAATCTGAACCACCCCCAGTTCTGCTAATTGGAATTTATAGATCGCAAAAGTGAAGTTTGATCGGCACTTCAACCTCTAGGGAACTTCTAGGTGCTTTCTGCACCACCTAGAGTACCCACAGAATTGTGGCTTCTCCTGGCAACACACATAGGAGAACAAATGAAGTTAGTCTGAAGTTAGAGATGCCCTGTTTCACCTGTGAGAGAAGCAGGCACTCCTGGCATCCTGTTTACCTTTTCTCTCTTGCAGGTGACAGAATGATGCCGGCAAGACCTCCTGATCCATCTGTTCATGGGGGCAGAAGAGAAGCAGCGGCTGTGGAACCAGATCAGGTCAGGGGAATCTGCCTTGTGGGGACAGAGGCTGAGGGCTGGAGGAATGTCATGGACTGGTTGGGCACAGAGTAATGGTGGGAGGAAGCAGCCGGGGAACCAGGAAGTGAAGATGGCCCAAGAAGTGGAGGTAGAAGAAGGATGAGCGGTCAGAGGGAGACGTCTGGGAAGAGGTGTCAGAAGCTGAAGGAGTAACAGGGCTAAGTGAGCTGGGAGACTCTGTGGCAGAATGTAGTCCAGAATCAGAGGCAGAAGAGGAAGGAGGCGAGTGGGAGGAGGAAGGTTGAGAGGATGAGGTGAGTCACGATAAGGAGGAGCCACAGGTGGCTCCCTCTCCTTCTGCCAGAATCGACCCCCCTGCCAGGAGATCCCCTGCATTGCAGGAATCTGCTAGATCATCCAAGACAGATGGCCATCCAAAATAGGCTTATTTTATTTCTAGATTGAGCACTGAATGCTAAAATTGGTTTCTAAGCAGTGGACAAATGAGAACAAATAGTGGCCTGGATTCACCTAACCAGCCCGATCTGCTGCAAAATGGGGTCTGCCCCCCCCCATTCCTCCTCCTCTTCATGCCACCATGAACCCCTTGAATTTGACTCTGGGGCATTGGGAGGGAACCTTCCCAGAACAGCTAACGAGGAGAGGAGAAAGTGGATCCGTCCATCTTACGAATGCTTGCGTAGGCAGAATGACTTGGAAAACACAAGGTGGAGTATCACCTATTTGCACAAAGATGAACATCCATAATTAAAAGGCAGAATAAAATAAGCATCCATAAATAAAATGTGCAGCAAAGCAATCCTATTGAAACAACACCGCAATTTACAGGAAGGAAAGAACAGAGCATTGTGTAGCAGATCATATTTCTGCTGTCTCAGAGGAAGACATTTCCCTTTTTCTTTCAGGGTCCAGTGTGCTTTGAAGATGTTGTTATTCGTTTCACAGATGAGGAGTGGGCATTACTGGATCCTGACCAGAGAGCTCTGCATAAGGACGTCATGGAGGAGAATTGTGGGATCGTGGCCTCTCTTGGTAAGGCTCCCTGTGGGATCATCCTATCTGCCTGGAAATTCAAAAAATACCTCTATGTGACCAACCTCATATATTTTCACAGAGCTCAAAAGCATCCCCCATAACACCTGGGAACCTAACACCCCCACAATAAACAGTAAATTACATTTTTTTCTTTGAACAATCTTCCTCAAATTATTTCTTTTTCTACCACAATTGGGCTGCTCTGAACTGCCCAAGCCATCTTAAATGTCAGCTTCAGAATTGTTAGGAAAGATAAGTAGCTTCAGGTTTTCTGTTTTTGTTTTTGCTCCTGTCAGTCTTGGGTTGACCAAAGAGACGACTGACATTGGAGATGGAGGGGATGCCATGACTAGGCCAAACAAAATTCATCCCAGAGAAGAGCCAGGCTTATTGAATCTCAGGTAGTAGTAGCAGTGTTGATGATGATGATGATGATAGTAATAATAATAATAATAATAATTCTTAAATCGAGGTACCACTATAGTAATAATAATAATTTTTATTTATACCCTGCCCATCTAGTTGCCAAAATTATGGAAACCTTTTGTGACAAGTATATTTCTGAGGTTTGATGCCTCAAAACACCACTTTTGCATGGAGTAATACCATAAAATTATATATCAATGCAAAGATAATTTAATGAGGAACGTAATGCAATAACTTTAATGAAGGAATATTTATTAGAGCCGCAGTCATAAAGAAAAATCGTGAAACCTTTGGTAACCATTGGTAACCATTAGCTTTAATTACGGCCTTACAACACCTTCCTTGAAGTGAACCAAGTTTTTAGTTCTGCAGCTGTAATAATGTGAAACCAAGACTGAATTATTGCCTCTGTTAATTGGGCTTTATTGCTGGGTTGCTTCTGACTAACAAGTTTCTTTAGTCGGCTCCATAGATTTCCGATGGGGTTCAAGTCTGGGCTATTCCCAGACCATTCCAGCAGTGGAATAGGATTGTCTTGAAAGCACCTTTGGCACACAGCAGCAACAGGACATGGAGCTGAATCCTGTTGAAATAGAAAACAAACAAATAAACAAATATTTATATAAATATATATAAATGCTTCAGTATCTTGGAAAAGATCACCTGCGGAACGCTTCAGTTTGGGCTCAAGTATTTTATTCATGGATTTCGGGGCATTTACATTCCCATTAATGACACAAATTCTTCCCACACCTTTTGCTGCCATACAACCCCTGATCATCACACTTTCTGGGTGTTTCACGGTCAGTGTAATGCAAGTAGGATATAAATCTTTTCTGGTTCTTCTCGCGTATTTCATGCCATCACTACCAAGCAATGAGATTTGGGTCTCATTGCTCCAAATAACACTTTCCCATTGTTCCGCTGTCCAGTGAACATGGGTTTAATCTTTTCAACCTTTGCTTGAGAGATAGCAATTGCTTTTTCCCTGGAATTCTAACCTTTAGACCAGTCCTTGCACTCAACTTCACATTACATTTGCCATGTCATCTTGTATACACCCAGATGATTTTCTTCTGTCATGTAGGGACAGTCTCTCCATTCTTCGATCGTCACTTGCCTTTGTGGACCTTTTCCTGCCTTTACCAGTCTGATTTTGTAGAGACTGAGTCTCCTTATACCTCTTCAAAAATATACAAATGCCAGCTTTGGTTAAGTTTTCCCCAATCTTTCATCTAATTTCCTCATAACTGTAGCCTTGTTCACTTAATAGTACAATTTTACATCGCTTTCTGGGTGACCAATCAACTCTTTCTGCCATTTCTTTAATTTTATTATGTTTTACAAACTCACTAAATGAAAGAACACAAAAACCAACCAACTTGATAGCAATCACATAACACACTGACAAAAGTCAACCTAACCTTATCTTATTTTTGTTTCAAATGCTGCCAATTCTCGGAACAGGGTCTGGACATTTTAAACAATGGAAAAAGGATCTTATTAAATTTATTTGAAACCAAAAGCCGGCAAGGATTAAATATAAACTATTAATTGATATTAAAAACAGAGGAGGATTAGCCCTGCCGGACTTAAACCTGTATCATGATGCCGCCTGTTTTTTGTGGCTGAAGGAGTGGATTTTGTTAGAAAACCAAGACTTATTAGATCTGGAAGGCCACAAAAATAAGTTCGGATGGCATGCTTATTTGGGGGAAGACAAAGTGAAAGTACATAAAGGGTTTAATACCCATATGATTAAAAAATCCCTTTTAAGAGTTTGGGAAAAACACAAAAATCTTCTTGAACCCAAAACACCTAAATGGTTATCACCTATAGAAATTATTGCAGTGAAGAAGGTAAACTCGGAAGGTAAATGCGGGAAATACTGTATAAAGGTTTGTTAGAGGCAAAAGAAGGGAATCTTAGGCTGAAGAAACATGAAGAGATTTTGTTGTTGTTCAGTCGTTCAGTTGTGTCCGACTCTTCGTGACCCCATGGACCAGAGCATGCCAGGCACGCCTATCCTTCACTGCCTCTCGCAGTTTGGTCAAACTCATGTTAGTAGCTTCGAGAACACTGTCCAACCATCTCATCCTCTGTCGTCCCCTTCTCCTTGTGCCCTCAATCTTTCCCAACATCAGGGTCTTTTCTAGGGAGTCTTCTCTTCTCATGAGGTGGCCAAAGTACTGGAGCCTTAACCTCAGGATCTGTCCTTCTAGTGAGCATTCAGGGCTGATTTCTTTAAGAATGGATAGGTTTGATCTTCTTGCAGTCCATGGGACTCTCAAGAGTCTCCTCCAGCACCATAATTCAAAAGCATCAATTCTTCGGTGATCAGCCTTCTTTATGGTCCAGCTCTCACTTCCGTACATTACTACTGGGAAAACCATACCGTGTTTCCCACTTTTTAAGACGTAGTCATAAAGTAAGCCATGGCAGCTTTTTATCACATTTGCAAAAAATAAGCCGTACCCCGAAAATAAGCCGTAGTGCCGCCATTGTCCCCGTCGCCTCCTCAGCCCCTCCTGCCTGTTCCTGGAGCCCAAGTCCTGCAGCCTGCTCCTGGCGTGCAAGGAGCCAGAGAGCGAGTGGCGCGGGAAAAAAGATGCCCCACCTGTTCCTGGAGCGCAGGGAGCAGCGACCCAGCGAGAGGCGCGGGGGAAAAAGGCACCTCTTGCCTGAGTTCTGCAGCCTGCTTGTGGCGTGCAAGGAACCAGAGAGCGAGTGGCGCGGGGGGGAAAGACGCCCCGCCTGTTCCTGGAGCGCAGGGAGCAGCGACCCAGCGAGAGGCGCGGGGGAAAAAGGCGCCTCTTGCCTGAGTTCTGCAGCCTGCTTGTGGCGTGCATTGAACCAGAGAGCGAGTGGCGCGGGGGGAAAATGACGCCCCGCCTGTTCCTTGAGTGCAGGGAGCAGCGACCCAGCGAGAGTCGCGGGGGGGGAAAGGTGCCTCTTTCCCAAGTTCTGCAGCCTGCTTGTGGCGTGCAGGGAATCATCCTCCTGTTTGTTTACCTTTCCCGAGGATCACCTCCCCCTCCTCCTTGCCGTTCATCCCTCCTCCTTGCCATTCATCCTCCTGTTTACCTTTCCCGAGAATCGCCTCCCCCTCCTCCTTGCCGTTCATCCCTCCTCCTTGCCGTTCATCCTCCTGTTTGTTTACCTTTCCCAAGGATCGCCTCCCCCTCCTCCTTGCCGTTCATCCCTCCTCCTTGCCGTTCATCCTCCTGTTTGTTTACCTTTCCCGAAGATCACCTCCCCCCTCCTCCTTGTCCAGCCACTGTTGTTTGTTGGCTGGAGGTGCGAGGACCCCCCCCCAAAAAGATTTTATTGGTGTTTCAGGTTTTTATATCACTCACACATTTTATAATCATAAACACTTAAAACGTATAAAACATAAAACACATACCTAACAAAGCAAAACAATATCTAAACCTCTGTTCTTATCCACTTGAAATCACCTCAGATTGACTTCCTCTGAACCTCCCTTATTAAAGTTCCATGCCTTACTTCTTTAGCAGTTGTCCAATTTCTTACTTCCTTTACCTCTTTAGTTCTTATTATTCTCGATTTTTTTTCCTTAACATTCTCCTAATCTTTCTTTATAGACTTATTTTGCAAACTATATCTTAATTTCTAAATACTTAAACCTATCCTATCTACTAAACATCTATTTCTAATCTGAGCCTCTTTTGGTCTTCTGAAGCATTACTAAATTCAAATATTGGAGGTGGGAGGATTTTTTAAAATGTTGACGTGTGGCAGTGAATACTACCAGTAGATTGCTGTACCGCACCATACTGACATAATAAAAACAAGACACCCACTGAAAATAAGCCACCCAGTGTTTTTTGGAGGAAAAAAAGTTATAAGACGGTGTCTTAAAAAAGGGGAAACACGGTAGCTTTAACTATACGGACCTTTGTTGGCAAGGTGATGTCTTTGCTTTTTAAGATGCTGTCTAGGTTTGTCATTGCTTTTCTCCCAAGAAGCAGGCGTCTTCTAATTTCGTGACTGCTGTCACCATCTGCAGTGATCATGGAACCCAAGAAAGTGAAATCTCTCACTGCCTCCATTTCTTCCCCTTCTATTTGCCAGGAGGTGATGGGACCAGTGGCCATGATCTTAGTTTTTTTGATGTTGAGCTTCAGACCATATTTTGCGCTCTCCTCTTTCACCCTCATTAAAAGGTTCTTTAATTCCTCCTCACTTTCTGCCATCAAGGTTGTATCATCAGCATATCTGAGGTTGTTGATATTTCTTCCGGCAATCTTAATTCCGGTTTGGGATTCATCCAGTCCAGCCTTTCGCATGATGAATTCTGCATATAAGTTAAATAAGCAGGGAGACAATATACAGCCTTGTCGTACTCCTTTCCCAATTTTGAACCAATCAGTTATTCCATATCCAGTTCTAACTGTAGCTTCTTGTCCCACATAGAGATTTCTCAGGAGACGGATGAGGTGATCAGGCACTCCCATTTCTTTAAGAACTTGCCATAGTTTGCTGTGGTCGACACAGTCAAAAGCTTTTGCGTAGTCAATGAAGCAGAAGTAAATGTTTTTCTGGAACTCTCTAGCTTTCTCCATAATCCAGCGCATGTTTGCAATTTGGTCTCTGGTTCCTCTGCCCCTTCGAAATCCAGCTTGCACTTCTGGGAGTTCTCGGTCCACATACTGCTTAAGCCTGCCTTGTAGAATTTTTAGCAAAACCTTGCTAGCGTGTGAAATGAGCGCAATTGTGCGGTAGTTGGAGCATTCTTTGGCACTGCCCTTCTTTGGGATTGGGATGTAGACTGATCTTCTCCAATCCTCTGGCCACTGCTGAGTTTTCCAAACTTGCTGGCATATTGAGTGTAGCACCTTAACAGCATCATCTTTTAGAATTTTAAATAGTTCCGCTGGAATATCATCACTTCCACTGGCCTTGTTGTTAGCAAGGCTTTCTAAGACCCATTTGACTTCACTCTCCAGGATGTCTGGCTCAAGGTCAGCAACCACACTACCTGGGGTGTATGAGACCTCCATATCTTTCTGGTATAATTCCTCTGTGTATTCTTGCCACCTCTTCTTGATGTCTTCTGCTTCTGTTAGGTCCTTTCCACTTTTGTCCTTAATTGTGGTAATCTTTGTACGAAATGTTCCTTTCATATCTCCAATTTTCTTGAACAGATCTCTGGTTTTTCCCATTCTGTTGTTTTCCTCTATTTCTTTGCATTGCTCGTTTAAAAAGGCCCTCTTGTCTCTCCTTGCTATTTTTTGGAAATCTGCATTCAATTTCCTGTATCTTTCACTATTTCCCTCGCATTTTGCTTGCCTTCTCTCCTCCGCTATTTGTAAGGCCTCATTGGACAGCCACTTTGCTTTCTTGCATTTCTTTTTCATTGGGATGGTTTTCGTTGCTGCCTCCTGTATAATGTTACGAGCCTCCATCCACAGTTCTTCAGGCACTCTATCCACCAAATCTAAATCCTTAAACCTGTTCTTCACTTCAACTGTGTATTCATAAGGAATTTGATTTAGATTGTATCTTACTGGCCCAGTGGTTTTCCCTACTTTCTTCAGTTTAAGCTGGAATTTTGCTATAAGAAGCTGATGATCTGAGCCACAGTCAGCTCCAGGTCTTGTTTTAACTGAGTGTATAGAGCTTCTCCATCTTTGGCTGCAGAGAATATAATCAATCTGATTTCGATGTTGCCCATCTGGTGATGTCCATGTGTAGAGTCGTCTCTTGTGTTGTTGGAAAAGAGTGTTTGTGATGACCAGCTTGTTCTCTTGACAGAACTCTATTAGCCTTTGCCCTGCTTCATTTTGAACTCCAAGGCCAAACTTGCCAGTTGTTCCTTTTATCTCTTGACTCCCTACTTTAGCATTCCAATCCCCTATAATGAGAAGAACATCCTTCTTTGGTGTCATTTCTATAAGGTGTTGTAAGTCTTCATAGAATTGGTCAATTTCAGTTTCTTCAGCACTGGTAGTTGGTGCATAAACTTGGATTACTGTGATGTTAAAAGGTCTGCCTTGGATTCGTATCGAGATCATTCTATCATTTTTGAGATTGCATCCCAGTACTGCTTTCGCCACTCTTTTGTTGACTATGAGGGCCACTCCGTTTCTTTTACGGGATTCCTGCCCACAGTAGTAGATATGATAGTCATCCGAACTGAATTCGCCCATTCCCGTCCATTTCAGTTCACTGATGCCCAGGATGTCAATGTTTATTCTTGCCATCTCGTTTTTTACCACATCCAGCTTACCAAGGTTCATGGTTCTTACATTCCAGGTTCCTATGCAATACTTTTCTTTACAACATTGGACTTTCCTTTCACTTCCAGGCATATCCGCAACTGAGCGTCCTTTCGGGTTTGGCCCAGCCACTTCATCAGCTCTGAATCTGCTTGTACTTGTCCTCCGCTCTTCCCCAGTAGCATGTTGGACGCCTTCCGACCTGAGGGGCTCATCTTCCAGCGTCATATCTTTTATATGCCTGTTGTCTTTGTCCATGGAGTTTTCTTGGCAGGGATACTGGAGTGGCTTGCCAGTTCCTTCTCCAGGTGGATCACGTTTGGTCCAAACTCTCCACTACGACCTGTCCATCTTGACCTGTCCATAGCTTCCCTGAGTAATTCAAGCCCCTTCGCCACGACAAGGCAGTGATCCATGAAGGGGATGAAGAGATTAAATAGTAAATTTAATAAAGACAAGACACAAAAAGGCTTCCTGGATTAACCTTCTTTACTGGAAGTACATTTATTACAAAACAATAATAAAATAATCTCAAATATGTACAACCTATTACTTGAATGGGAAGTTAAAGATGAAATGGTGAATGTGACAGTGATTAATTGAGCAATTTATTTGGGGAAAGCCATACAGTTAAAACAATGGGAAAAATTATGGAAAGATCATTGGAGATTTACAGCTTCAGAGGGGATCAAAGAAAATATGATAAAAATGTTTTATAAATGGTATATCACTCCGGTAAAATTGCACAAAATGTATAAAACTAAAGATAATCTATGCTGGAGGTGTGGAAAGGAGACAGGGACATTCAAACATATGTGGTGGCACTGTGGGGAAATTAAAATCTTTTGGAACCATGTTTTTGAGGAAATTAAAAAAATATTGAAGTGTAATGTTAGGAAAAATCCAGAAGCCTTTCTACTAGGGATATTGGATGAAGGAATAAAGAAAGAAGATGAGAAACTCTTCCTCTATGCAACTGCTGCGGCAAGAATATTAATTGTTATGTATTGGAAAAAACAAGAGATTCCAAATATTATAGAGTGGCAAGAGAAATTATTTAGTTATTTAGATTTAGCTAAATTAACAGAATTAATTAGAGGAAGCAGTAACCAGAAATTCTGTCAAAGCTGGGGAAAATTTGGAGAATATAAGAAAAAACAGTGCCCCACCTTAAAGACCTGGATCCATATTTAATAATCCGTATTGATACACAAGAAAGAAGGGAATATGATATAATAATTTTATTACTGGTATATATATTGATTTAGTGGTAATGGAAAGCAGTAATGATATGATTTGATAAAATAACCCGAGAGAACAAGTGGAAGTCTTAGATGTGGATAGGAATGAATGTGGAATATATGTATGGTTTGTTTTGTTTGATTTATTTAGTTCCCCCCCTTGTTTTTGTTTGTCAGAATGTTTGTTAGAAATATTTAATGGTTTTTGAGTTGTTTTATGATGTTTGTTATGTTTTCTTGCCTATGATTTTTTTTTGATGTGTCTGTTTTTGATTTGTATGTTTGATTTGTATGTTTTGATAAAATTTTCAATAAAGATTATCTTAAAAAAAAAAAAGTCAACCTAAGCAAGTTGTGCTTCCTTTTTCTGGTTATTTGGCTATAACGTTTGATAGAATAAGGGTAATTGAACAAATTTAATGGATTGCATTCTTGATTAAATTATCTTTCCGTTGATAAATAATTTTATGATATTACTCCAAAAGAGGTGGTGTTATGGGCCATTAAACCTCTGAAATACACTTTTTTCCAAAGGTCTTCCACAATTTTGTCCACTACTGTATATCAAACAAAGCAACATTCAACAACTCATCAGAATCTAATAATAAATTTGTTGGTTAATGACAAAAATCATAGGTAATGAACACACATCCAACTCCCTTCAGTTCTTCTCCATTTGTTCCTGAGGCTCTAATACCTTTTTGTCTCCATTGCAGATTGTGGTGAATCGGAAATTGAGAACAAAGGTGACCAAGATAAAATCCCCAGAGAGGAGAAGCCATGTAAAAATTTGGAGTCTGGAGAAAGCTGTAGTCAGAGCTCCCATTCCACTTCCCATCAACAAAATCTCATTGGAAAGAAACTCTATCAGTGCATGGAATGTGGAAAGCGCTTCAGTCAGAGCTCCTCTCTCACTAAGCACCAGAGAATGCATAGAGGGGAGAAACCCTATCAGTGCTTCGAATGTGGAAAGAGCTTTAGTCACAGCCACAGTCTTACTTCTCATCAAAGAATTCACACAGGGGAGAAACCCTATCAGTGTGTAGAATGCGGAAAGAGCTTCAGTCAGAGCTCCTATCTCACTTCCCATCAGAGAATTCATACAGGGGAGAAACCCTATCCGTGTCTGGAATGTGGAAAGAGCTTCAGATGGAGCTCCTCTCTCAGTTCCCATCAGATAATTCATAGAGGGGAGAAACCCTATCAGTGTGTGGAATGTGGAAAGAGCTTCAGTCAGAGCTCCTCTTTCAGTTCCCATCAGATAATTCATAAAGGGGAGAAACCCTATCAGTGTGTGGAATGTGGAAAGAGCTTCAGTCAGAGCTCCTCTCTCAGTTCCCATCAGAGAATTCATACAGGGGAGAAACCCTATCAGTGCATGGAATGTGGAAAGAGCTTTGGTCACAGCCACCATCTCACTTTGCATCAGAGAATTCATACAGGGGAGAAACCATATCAGTGTGTGGAATGTGGAAAGAGCTTCAGTAAGAAGGACAGACTCACTTCCCATCAAAGAATTCATACAGGGGAGAAACCCTATCAGTGTGTGGAATGTGGAAAGAGCTTCAGTTGGAGCACCAATCTCACTTCTCATCAGAGAATTCATAGAGGGGAGAAACCCTATCAGTGCTTCGAATGTGGAAAGAGCTTCACTGATAGCTCCTCTCTCATTTCCCATCAAAGAATTCATACAGGGGAGAAACCCTATCAGTGTGTGGAATGTGGAAAGAGCTTCAGTCACAGCCAAAATCTCACTTCCCACCAAATAATTCATACAGAGGAGAAACCCTATCAGTGTGTGGAATGTGGAAAGAGCTTCAGGAAGAAGGGTAGTCTCACTTCCCATCAAAGAATTCATACAGGGGAGAAACCATATCAATGCATGGAATGTGGAAAGAGCTTCAGTTGGAGCAACAATCTCACTTGCCATCAAAGATTTCATTCAGGGGAGAAGCCATACCAGTGTGTGGAATGTGGAAAGAGCTTTACTAATAGCTCCTCTCTCATTTCCCATCAAAGAATTCATACAGGGGAGAGACCCCATCAGTGTGTGGAATGTGGAAAGAGCTTCAGCTATAGCTCCCATCTCACTTCCCATCAAAGAATTCATACAGGGGAGAAACCCTATAAGTGCTTCGAATGTGGAAAGAACTTCAGTCAGAGGTCCTCTCTCACTTCCCATCAAAGAATTCATACAGGGGAGAAACCCTATCAGTGCTTCGAATGTGGAAAGAGCTTCACTGAGAGGTCCTCTCTCACTTGCCATCAAAGAATTCATACAGGGGAGAAACCCTATCAGTGTGTGGAATGTGGAAAGAGCTTCAGGAAGAGCTCCAAACTCACTTCCCATAAAAGAATGCATACAAAGGTTGGAAAAACCATTATACAGCTTTAGGAGCCAGGCAAATCAGCACCTTTTTAACCAGGCCTTTTGCTGATTGACATCTAATGCCCTTTTAAAATGTGGTGTTTTGTGTTTTTACGTTGTGTTTTTATTTGTAACCATCCTGTGGGTGTAGGGAATAGGTGCCAACTCTTAATGGCCTAGGCGTCTTTGTCCCCCCCCCATGAAATATTTTAGGAGGCCACCCCCCATTTTTTTAGGTTTCCCCCCCAAACCCAACCTTTTATTCTTCTGCAACTTGCCATACAATTTCTCTTTCAATTTGTCCTCTTAAAAAATAAAAGAAATAAACGCACAAAGGTCGTGAGGAAAACAATATACAAGAAAACACAAACGTGGACAGGTCCCATCTTTGCGGCCCAAACGCATAAGTTGCTTTAAAGCAGGGTTTCCCAAACTCGGGTCCCCAGCCACTTCCGGACTACAGTTCCCATCATCCCTCCCCATATGTCCTGCTAGCTAGGGATGGTGGGAGTTGTAGTCCAAAAACAGCTGGAGACCCATGTTTGCTTTAAAGGGAAAGTAGGCTGGCCCTGTGACACCCTCTGCTGGCCAAAAGCACTGCCCCAGAATCTGAACCACCCCCAGTGCTGCTAATTGGAATTTATACATCGCAAAACTGAAATTTAATTGACACTTCAACCTCTAGGGAGCTTCTTGTAGCATTCATGTGGATTTTTTCTATTCTCCATTTCCTCTAAGCTGGCAGTCACGTTGCCATAACAGCAAGAGTCTCTGCTAAACCAAATGCTACCTTTGCATTCCTGTGTTAATCCTAGGATGAATTCTTTCTCTTTGATCCCAAACACTAGTGAGATTAGCTAGGCCAGGGGTCTGCAACCTTTAAGACAAAAAGAGCCACTTGGACCCGTTTCCGAAGAAAAAACAAAACCTGGGAGCCGCAAAACCATTGCGATATTTAAAACAAATATAACACTGCATATATTGTTTCTTACCTTAATGCTATATATACAGGATCGTGCAGTCAGCTGTCAAAAATGGAGGAGGAACCCCCAGCAATGGTGTGCAAGCTCCTATATAGACTTTTGAAATCCCCCCCCTTGGAGTCCAGTCCACCCCCAGACACATCATCCTACATCACAGATACATCAGAACTACATCACAAATAGGGAGAGTCAGAGGAGGTAACCTGAGAATTCTCACACCTGTGCCATCTCTCCTTGACCCCTCCCAGACACACATTTCTGCAAAACTGGTTTCCTGCCCTGCCCTGGCCAGGCCAGGCTAATGTAGAGCTAAGGACTATCCTTTGTTCTAGCCCGGGCCAAATCCACAAATTAAAGTGGAATGATATTCCCATTGTGAGGGAAATGGCCCATCATCTAGCACTCAGGCAGAGCCTCCCCTTCCTTGCAGAGAAACAGCTTGTCAGTTTAGGAGTGAAAAAAATGGTTCTTCTTGTGCTGATTTATTCATTTTAATTAATTTTGTAAGCAGTAGCACTGGAAACTTTAGCAAGAGCACACTAAATCCTGAATTCTTTGATTACTGAAGAAGTTTCTCAGGATCCTCAGCCCTCGCAAAGGAACTACATGCCAGGGAACTCAATTTCCCAAGCTCCCTTGCAACGATGAATCCCGTCGGCATGAGGGAGGGGGGAAACAGTCCGTGCAACACACACACACACACACAGTGACCAGCTGTGTGTCGGAAGGAGTTCTCCCTGCAATTGCCCATTGTCATTGAGATTTTGGGAGGGGGAGAAAGACGTTGTTGAGCTTTTTTTTCCTTTTTTGGCTGCTGATCACTAAGGCAGCAAGAGAGGCAAGTCAGCGCCGGGGTACTTAGAGCCTTTCCCTCCCCCTCTCTGATTCGCTCCTTCGCAGCCAGTACAGCGCCCGGAGCCGCGGCAAAGGTGTAAGAGAGCCACGTGCGGCTCCGGAGCCGCGGGTTGCCGACCCCTGAGCTAGGCAATCTCGAGAGTTGGTAAACATCACGCCAGGATGCTACTCACTCCTCTGCTATCTTCTGCTTTATGACTTTCCTGTTTCTGGCCATCTGTCCTATCCTTTGATGTGTAGGAATGTGTTAAGTCTCCTGTGTTTCTCATGTCAGTCTTTGTTACTTGACCCTGTTCCCACGTGGGATTTTCTGGGAAGTGTTGGATGAATTTGATTGGCTCTTTTGAATCCTGTAACATTGTTCCCTTTGTGTAATAAAATACCCTGGGTGGGAGTGCAGGAGGGAGTTCTCACTCTCTCGCACTCTCTCTCTCAGAGCCTTTGCTGGTCAAAGTGCTGCCTCTCTGTCTTTTCTTTTGAAACCCCATTCTCCCTCGCACTCATGCTTCCCCGCAAGTGGATTCCCACAAATGGTGCCCTCTCTGAGGTCTCCTCTCTGGGGTACTCTCTGAGGAATTGCTAAGCTAAAAAACTGAACTCCCTTTCCAAAACCCAGCATCCACTTCCTAGGTGCCGTGGGGTCAGACTGCAAGGATCGCCAAGGGCTGAAACAATCTCTACTGCTCTGAATTGAGCAAGGTACGTACCACCATTTTTCAGGTGAGATTATGGGAAGTAGTCTTACTAGGTTGCAGGTGTTGTGGGGGGGCGCTTATTAATGGAAGAAATGCACTCGTTCCTGAGAAACACAGCTGTGTCTGCACCCCCACAGCCCTACCCCTTTCTCCTATGTAACCTTTGTATCTCGAACTGTGAGCGCAGGACCAAAGCCACAGAGGCCCCAAGGGTGGGCAGGGTGGGGCATTTCTCTCCAGGGAGTGTCACACCTAACTGCATGGGGTACTGCTTTAGGTCAATCAATGCAAGCCCATATACCAGGGATGCATGTCGATGGGTGTTGCTGTGATATGCTGAAGGTCAAGGGACTAGAGGACTGCTAGCTATGAAACATTGGAACACACACACACACACACACACACAAAAGCAGAAACAAAACAAACTGCATTTTCAGCCATTCCTGCTAGGTGTAAAGCATAGACCACTATTAAGAATGTTTCTCCCAAAAGTCCCAAAAGGACACAGATGACGCCTTCCTGGAACAGATGACCAAGCATTCAAAAGGAAGTGAGATAGTAGTAATGGGGGATTTCAACTATTCTGATATAATAATAATAATAATAATAATAATAATAATAATAATAATTTTTTATTTGCACCCCGCCCATCTGGCTGGGTCTCCCCGGCAACTCTGGGCGTCTTCCAACGAACACAAAATACATTAAAATATTTGTTGGATGTCAAACAGCCAAGAGCACAAGGTCGAACAGATTCCTCACTGGCCTTGCAGACAATTTCATTGTCCAGAAAGTGGGAGAAGCAACAAGAGGATCAGCCATTTTAGATCTGGTCCTAACCAATAGTGATGACCTGGTTAGTGGGGTAGAAGTGGCAGGATCATTAGGTGGGAGTGATCATGCTCTTCCGGAGTTTATTATACAGCAGAAAGGAGCAACCAAGCATACTAAGACCCAAATTCTAGACTTTAAGAAAGCCGACTTCAAAAAACTTAGGGAAATGCTGGGTGTGATCCCATGGTCAGTAATACTAAAAGGGAAGGGAGTTCATGATGGATGGGAGTTTGTTAAAAGAGATATTAAAAGCACAACTTCAAGCAGTACCAATGAGACAAAAACATGGAAGGTGCCTAAAGAAGCCAGGGTGGCTATCTAAAGAACTTTTAACTGAGTTAAGATTTAAAAGCGATATGTACAAAAAATGGAAAAAGGGGGAAATCACCAGAGATGAATTCAAACAAATAGCCAGCACGTGTAGCGATAAAGTCAGAAAAGCTAAAGCACAGAATGAACTCAGGCTTGCTAGAGAGGTTAAAAGCAATAAAAGGGGCTTTTATGGGTATGTCCGTAGCAAAAGGAAGAACAAGGAAACAGTGGGGTCACTTAAAGGAGAAGATGGTGAAATGCAAACAGGGGACAGAGAAAGGGCAGAACTCCTCAATGCCTTCTTTGCCTCAGTCTTCTCCAAAAAAGAAAACAATGCCAGACCTGAAGAATATGGAGCAGATGATACAGCAGGGGAAACACAGCCCAGAATAAGTAAGGAGGTAGTACAAGAACACTTGGCTAGTTTAGATGTATTCAAGTCTCCAGGGCCAGATGAACTACATCCAAGAGTATTAAAAGAACTGGCAGAGGTGATTTCAGAACCACTGGCAGTATTATTTGAAAATTCCTGGAGAACAGGAGAAGTCCCAGCAGACTGGAGGAGGGCAAATGTTGTACCTATTTTCAAAAAGGGGGAAAGAGAGGACCCAAACAATTACCTCCCAGTCAGCCTGACATCAATACCAGGAAAGATTCTAGAGCAGATCATTAAGCAAACAGTCTGTGAGCACCTAGAAAGGAACGCTGTGATCACTAAAAGTCAGCATGGGTTTCTGAAAAATAAGTCATGTCAGACCAATCTGATCTCATTTTTTGACAGAATTACAAGCCTGGTAGATGAAGGGAATGCTGTGGATGTAGCCTATCTTGATTTCAGCAAGGCCTTTGACAAGGTGCCCCATGATATTCTTGTAAAGAAGCTGGTAAAATGCAGGCTAGACAATGCTACCATTCAGTGGATTTGTAACTGGCTGACTGACCGAACCCAGAGGGTGTTCATTAATGGATCCCCTTCATCCTGGAGAGAAGTGACTAGTGGGGTGCCACAGGGTTCTGTCTTGGGCCCAGTCTTATTCAACATCTTTATCAATGACTTGGATGATGGGCTTGAGGGCAACCTGATCAAGTTTGCAGATGACACCAAATTGGGAGGGGTGGCTAATACCCCAGAGGACAGGATCACACTTCAAAATGACCTTAACAGATTAGAGAACTGGGCCAAGGCAAACAGGATGAATTTTAACAGGGAGAATTGTAAAGTACTACACTTGGGCAAAAAAATTGAAAGGCACAAATACAGGATGGGTGACTCCTGGCTTGAGAGCAGTACATGTGAAAAGGATCTAGGAGTCTTGGTAGACCATAAACTTGACATGAGTCAACAGTGTGATGCAGCAGCTAAAAAAGCCCATGCAATTCTGGGCTGCATCAATAGGAATATAGCATCTAGATCAAGGGAAGTAATAGTACCACTGTATTCCGCTCTGGTCAGACCCCACCTGGAATACTGTGTCCAATTCTGGGCACCACAGTTCAAGAAGGATACTGACAAGTTGGAACGTGTCCAGAAGAGGGCAACAAAAATGGTCAAAGGCTTGGAAACGATGCCTTATGAGGAACGGCTTAGGGAGCTGGGTATGTTTAGCCTGGAGAAGAGAAGGTTAAAGGGTGATATGATAGCCATGTTCAAATATATAAAAGGATGTCATATAGAGGAGGGAGAAAAGTTTTCTGCTGCTCCAGAGAAGCGGACACGGAGCAATGGATTCAAACTACAAGAAAGAAGATTCCACCTTTAAATTAGAAAGAACTTCCTGACAGTAAGAGCTGTTCGACAGTGGAATTTGCTGCCAAGGAGTGTGGTGGAGTCTCCTTCTTTGGAGGTCTTTAAGCAGAGGCTTGACAGCCACCTGTCCTGGATGCTTTGATGGTGTTCCTGCTTGGCAGGGGGTTGGACTGGATGGCCCTTGGGGTCTCTTCCAACTCTAGGATTCTATGATTCTAGGCGTGCCTGGCGTGCTCTGGTCCATGGGGTCATGAAGAGTCGGACACGACTGAACGACTGAACAACAACAAAAGTTACCTACCCGGCTATTTGCTCCAATTCTGTTTTCCAAACTTTATTTTCCCTGAATGCCAATAGGGTTCTCTATTCAGTTCTTATCAGATCTAGATTATTGACTTCCAGTTTCTAATTTCATAGTTATTATTTCGATTAATTTGTTTTATAGTATTGTGTTTGTGAATTATTTTCCTTTCTACGGCATAAAAATAAAAATAAAAAACAGAATGGTGTAATATAGCCCTATATGTTTTTTCTTAAGAATATGTTTCTAATCAAAGATTCTCTAATGCACTAGTGGAAATCAGCTTTTTTTTTTTACATATTATATCTATGACAGTTTACAAGTAATAATATATGTAAGGTAAAGGTAAAGGGACCGCTGACCATTAGGTCCAGTTGTGACCGACTCTGGGGTTGCGGCGCTCATCTCGCATTATTGGCCAAGGGAGCCGGCATACAGCTTCCAGGTCATGCGACCAGCATGACAAAGTGAACCAGAGCAGGGCACGGAAATGCTGTTTACCTTCCCGCTGGAGCGGTACCTATTTATCTACTTGCACTTTGACGTGCTTTCAAACTGCTAGGTTGGCAGGAGCAGGGACCGAGCAACGGGAGCTCACCCTGTTGTGGGGATTCGAACCGCCGACCTTCTGATCAACAAACCCTAGGCTCTGTGGTTTAACCCACAGTGCCACCTGGGTCCCTAGATAGATAGATAGACTTTATTCGCATTAGCTAATGGCCATAGCAACAATAAAATGTTACAATATATGTAGCATAACCTTTATCATTTATACAGTGATGAAAATAGGACTTCCGGTTAAGCGCCATAGCAATCGGTCGGGGGAATCTTGGCTTGAGACTCCCTGGCAGAGCAAGGGTGAGGGGAACCCGCAACCATGCTGCGGACCCCAGAAAAACCCCAGGAAGAGCATCCTGGGGGCATGGCGATCCGGCGGGGGCTCATTATGTCTCCTCTGCTCCCCAGTAAGCTCTAATAAGAGCTGCTGAGAGCGAGCGGGGTGGAGACGGAGCTCTTTGGATCTAGTGGCTGGCCTTGCTGCATGAAGCTGCGACTGCCGACTGCCATGAGCGCTTAATTTCTCTGTTAAAAATTGGGATTGGAACTATCGGAACTGTGAGTAAATAAAAAAAAAAGAATTTGGAAGTAATTTAGAAGAAGTAAGGGACTTAAAATTACGGAGGTCGGTCCCTTGCATTGAAACAGAAGGAAACAGTGTAACATTCTTTCCAAGGCAGCTGTCAAAGTGAAAGTAAAAAAAGGAAACTGTGACTGTTAAGGGGGAGAGTTGGAGGATTTAATTGTTGCAAATTCTGATTTGGCAAAAAGTTACCCTTTTCTACCCGAGGTCTTGGAAGATTTAGCAAGAAACTTAGACAATATGGATGCTGGATTTTAGTATAACGGATTGTTTTGACTACAAAGTTGTTTTTTGACCTTGAAAATAACAAAGGGAAAATTGTCTGCTTCCTTTCAAAGAAAAACTTTGGAACTATTACAGGAAATGCAACAGACTGTCAGAGCCTCAAATTTGATTTTGGACAACTTTGAAAAAATTGCAAATAAAGTGCCAGCTCCAGAGAAATGTAAGGAGTTGGAGGGAAACTTGAAAGAAACAAATCCAACCTCAGGCTCTTTGCTAAGTGAACTACAACAAAAAACAGGAAACAGCTGTTTGACACTTAACTTAAAAGGACTGTTCTGCACAGAAGAAGTCAGACAGGACACAGAGGAGGGAATTTCCAAAGAGGAGGATATGAAGGACAGTACAATTCAAAAGAGGAGAAGAGAACTGCAAAGACTGTGGACTGAATTGTGTAAAGATGACGTTATGAAGAACACCACATTGCAGAAGAAGAGAGGAGAGTGTCACACGGCATTGACTGACTTTTGTGTTTGGAATGACTTTTGGGCCTGGAAATTTGTGAGGGTTGGGGTGGGATAAGGAGGGTATACTTGGATGTGTTGTTTCCTGTTTAAGTGGTTATGATGTTTGAATCTGGATACTGGCATTAATGATTATATGTTAAAAATTAGGAGGTTGTAGTGGGAAATATAGCTAAAAATTTTGAGACCAGAGAGAGGTAAGGGTGTAAAAAGAAGAAAAATAGAAGTTTTAAATTAGGTTGGAGTAAGGGAATTCGATAAGGCTTGAGGAAAGAATCAGAAGTAATGAGGTGCTGAGGTATGGAAAAAAGGAGTTAGCTTAAGTAAAATGATTTTGGTATTTTATGTTATTGTGAAGTTTATGAATTTGGAAAACTGATAAGGAGGAGAGATAATGAATTCAACAGAGGGGGACTTGAGGAAGTCAACCGAAATATGAAATTGAGGAAATGAGGAATACCTGGCCCACAGAAATGGGCCAGGCCTAAGCAATGATATTTAAGATGTTAGCTATGTTAAATGTATAATGTTTACGGTTTTCCCTGTGAGAGAGGGGGATGGAAATTTGCTTCAGTGAGAGGGGGGAAGGATGAAAATTTAACGGTATTGTTAAGTGCTTAAAATTGTTATACAGTGATGAAAATAATATAAAATAATACTGAAGGACCCTGTCCTTGTCTCTTTCCACCTGGCTTGGAGGGAGGGGCCTGACTGGCTTCACAAGGACAGCAGTTGCTTTTAGATTGTTTTTAATTTTTATCTGTGTTGTTTTAAACGAGACAGTCTTGCCTGTGAGCCCTGGAAGACCTGCACCGTGCCTTGCTGGCCCTTTTGATAATGTTACTACATTCCAGATCCTTTCAAACCAATCAAAGACTGAAGTTGCTGTGCTGTGCCTCTGCAAGAGCTATTTTTGCTACAATCAATACAGTATTAATTTATCAAATGTATAACAAACTAACAAAATATTCCAACAATTCAGAGAGAGAGAGAGAGAGAGAGAGAGAGAGAGAGAGGGAGGGAGGGCCAAACAAACTCTGTCATGTAAATCCACCATCTTCACTTTTGGCTTTCAGGCTCCTCTTGAAGACTGAGAACAGTCAGGCTGAGCTGGGAGAAACTCTTCATCTCCCAGATGTCCTCTGACCCCAATGGGTCAGGGCAAGACCTTCAGAGGAATGTTCGGCAGAATCCTTCCACAGCCTTTCAAGATAGGCCCAAGCAGTAGACTTTTGTCATTTGTTCCCTGTGCCTTATGAACACCCTTGAAATTGTCTTGGGTGGCTACCCGTTTGCATGGCTCCAGACCAGCCTGGGTCAACCTGCTGCAGCCCTCCATATGTTTTTGGACTATAGCCCCCATCATGCTGGCTGAGGCTGATGGGAGTTGTAGTCCAAAACAGTTGCAGGGTACCAGACGTGCAATGTCTGCTCTAGATGGTTCTGCTAAACCTGACAGGTATCCCCACAGGCAGATTGGTCACTTGGTTCTGCTCACAGCCGCTGCTTTCCCAGGGACCAAATGAGCCCATTTCCTCCTGAGCAGCTTCCAAAGACTGTCCTGGATCTCCTTAGTCCTCATGCCATAAATGATGGGGTGCAGGATCCAGGGAAGAAACAGGTATATTGTGCTGATGAGATTGTGGACATCTTGGCTGGCTGACTTGGCTAAGCGGTAGACAATGGAGGAGATTATTCTGGAAGAGTAGGTTGTAAGGATGACCATGAGGTGGGTGCCACAGGTGTGGAAGGCCTTGTGTCGGGCGTGGCCAGAGCTCATCTGCATGGACACCTGGAGGATGCAGCTGTAAGAACCCAAGAGGAAGCCAAAGTCAAAGATGGCAGTGATGGTTCTTGCTGCCAGGCCTAGGACTTTGTTCCTGGAGATGTCACCACAGGACAACCTCATGAGGGCCATGTGTTCACAGGCAAAATGCCCAATGATGTTGGATCGGCAGAACCTCACCTGGGAAGCCAGGATCACTACTGGGCTGACAAAAGCCACGCCTCGGGCAAGAGCGACCAGTGTCAATATCACCAGGAGCTTCTTTGTCATGATGTCTGTGTAGTGCAGAGGGTGGCAAATGGCCACGTATCTGTCCAGAGCCATCAGGAGAAGAAGATTGCAGTCCTGCATGGTGGCAAAGTAGAGGAAGAACATCTGGACCAGGCACTCCGTCAGGGAGATGTGGCTGACTCTGAGAAGGAAGCTGAGGAGCATCTTGGGAAGGATGACGGTGGAGCCACAGATGTTGACTGCGAAGAGCAAAGCAATCAGGATGTACATGGGTGAATGTAGTCTTTGATCTGTCCTCACAGTGTAGATCAGGATGGAGTTCCCTGCAACAATCATGAGGTAAAGGCAGAAGAAAGGGATGGCAAGGAGATATCTGGACTCTTGGAGGCCTGGGAAGGCGAGCAGAAGGAAGTCTGTGTAGGAGATGTTGCCTGTTCCGTTCTGGTCCCCTCCAGCCATCTTGGCAATGATTGGAAATAACAACCCGTAGATCTGAAAAGAGGGAAGAGAGGAACAGTTCCAACATCCTATTGTTGTTGTTGTTGTTGTTGTTGTTGTTGTTGTTGTTAGGTAGCCTCAAAATCAATTCCCATCTGTAAAATAGGAGCATCTAAATGCTGGAGAGGCTGCACCTCCATAGGCACATACCTCCACATGAGGTGGAAATGCCCCAAAGTTCATTCCTACAGGAAATCTCCAAAATAACGAAAGAGATAATAAAAGTAACTCCAGAACTAGCCCTATTAAATATCTTTCAGGACAACATTGTATTCATAAAGTTCAAAGAACTCACAAGACACTTACTTTCAGCAGCTGGAAACACCACAATTTGATTGCTCTGAGGGAGCAATGGCTTCAAGTTACAAGATTGGAGATTCCAACGAATCATCAGGAATAACTTTCTTATGGTAAGAGCTGTTTGGCAGTGGAACAGACTCTCACGAGTGGTGGTGCACTCTTGTTCCTTGGAGGATTTTAAACAGAGGTTGGATGGCCATTTGTCATGGATGCTTTAGCTGAGTTTCCTGCATTGCAGGGTGTTGGGCTGATGACCCTTTGGGGACCCTTCCAACTCTATGATTCTATGACACTGGAAGGACCTATCAGGAGTGAACATAGACCAGTAGTCCCAAAACGTATGGGAAACCGCCCTATTAGGGAAGTTAACCAACAAACTTTAAGGTTACCAGATTTTTTTCAATGAATCCGGGGACACTTTTCAACTTCAATTGAATTTGTGTGGGGACTGATTTATAAATCCCAGGACTGTCCCCAGGAAACAGGGACATCTGGTAACCTTAAATTAAATAAAAACATTCCTTCCAGTAGCACCTTAGAGACCAACTGAGTTTGTTATTGGTATGAGCTTTTTGTTTCAACTACGGCAGACCAACAAGGCTACCTACCGGTACCTGTAACTAAAACTTAAAGTAGCACAGGGACAAGCAAAGGAAGATGCCTTCATCCCACTTTATCACATACACAGCACAATGAGACAATGACCTGTTCCCCATTACAGCATACGAATCAATATGAGTAACCTGACCCAACAACCCACCCCACCTTCCATACAGACAAGCCATATGGCAACCAATTGAATGGAAACAACCAAACTCTGGACCTTTCAACACCCCCCCCCCCGGCCAATAAAAATAAGTGAGGAAGTAAGGAAGTAAATAGGTAAATAGGCAAAGGACCTACCCATGTGATGCTAACACGAATCCCCACACTAGTACTAAGCAATTGAATGATAGAACAATACCCCCATCTGCCCCCCTTTTCTTTCCCCCTTCTTTCCCCCCATCTGTAAGATGTCTATGACATTAGTGTCTCATACTGAATATTAACAAACTGTGAAACAGACTCCAGGAATTCAAAGTGGAGACGCTTGTCTATTTGTTTATTTTGTAACACAAGAAAATCTTCGATCAAAACAAAACAAAACATCAGTTCTTTCATTTCTCCCTTTGAAGTGTGGACAAGACAGACTCAAGAGCGCAAGATCCCAGCAGCTGAATCAGACCGAAAGACCCTTTCGTCCATGATCCTGTTCTCACAGTGGCTCCTGTTTTTGGACTCCCCATCACCCCTGACCACTGGTCCTGCTAGCCAGAGATGATGGGAGTGGTAGTCTAAATCAGCTGCAGACCCAAGTTTGGGAAACCCTGCCGAAAAGAAAGGCCACAAGCAGGATCTGAGCACTCCCCACTTGTGCTCCCCAGCATCTTGCCCCTTATCCTGAAAGGAAGACACAGCCATGATGACTGAGGCCCTTATCCTCCAAGAACTTCCTTAGTCACTTCCAAGGCGAATATCAACTGACCTTCACAAAGGAGCATCTTGCATGAAGCCAAGACTTCCTGCTGACTGTCCTTTATTCTGACCAGGAGGTCCTGCACAAAACTTTGGACTTGAAACCAGGCTGGATCTGTTCCAAGGTTTGTCTGAAGACCCACCGACCCAGGGAGCAGGATTCTGCTCCCAGTTCTGTAAGCAGAACACAGAATGTGTGGAAAGGATCTCCAAAGCATTCCTGGAAGTGACCTCCAACTTTTCCTGGAATATACATCCAAGGACTAAAGGAGAGCCTGCTGGATCCAGCCAGTGGTTCTCACAGGGGCTGACTAGATGCCCCAAGCAGGACTTTCTCCCCACCTGCGTTTTCCAGCAACTGGAAATCAGAAACTTTGCTGCCTCCAACTGTGAAGAGCAGAGCCGAGTCATTCTGGCTAATAGCCATCAATAGGAAGGAAGTGCTGCAACATCCCTAGGCAGGCTCGCTTCCCTCCCCTCTTTTTCTCCACAACTTTCCTCCTTACATCTTCCTCCAGATGCTCCCCTAAATCCACATCAAATCAGCTATTCTTGAAAGATGGTGTCCAGAATAGAATGTGGGCTTTCCAGACTCTTGTCTGTCCAACTTTGAGCCTTGTAAGTCTTGCATAAAGCAACCTGGATAATGTTACACCTAAAACAGCAGCCCAGCATCCTAGTTTGACTCAGCCACGTTCCTTACCTTGCCCTCTTTCATTTCAGCATCCTCCTTTAGGGATAGATGCTGCAGTTTTACCTACCTTGATGGCTGAGAAGCATCCAAGGGCCCAGCAGGGTCTGAAGGATGCTGTTGAGCCCAACAGGATTAAGTAAGCTCATCTCTGTTCTCGGAGGAGTCCCAGGCAAGATGGTCCCCTCTTGGGAGCTGTAATTGATGAAGTCTGTTTTTGCCTCCAGTTGGGAATTGGCACAGATCCATCACTCTTGGGCGGGAGATGATGGTCAGGTCATAGATCTGGTATCATGGACCATTTGTAGATCGACCCAAATATGCTTTGCCAGTCGTCCAGGCACTATGAATGAGCAAGACGCACAAAATTCTACCTCATGCCCTCAGAGCAAAGTTATTCTCGAAGTGGGAATCTTCCTCATGTAGCCAAGACATCCATCCCCACCCACACACAAGAGGGAGTCACCAGGTTTGGGGGAATCTCAAGGTTTGCGGAGGTACAAATGGATTACATTAAAAACCTAATGGGGTTATAATGAGGACTGGATGTCCTCACTGCCCACTGCAGAATATGCTGAGCTCTGACTTCTCAGGCTGGACAGGTGGGTTTGAGACCCTCAAAATAAATTCTGAACAAAATTGGTGAAGCAGCGAAGAGTTTATTGATTACATAGACACCCTTGCAAGTCCGGGTGTCCAAAAGTAGGCAAACCCAAATTTAGCAAAACACAAGCTACATCCAGTGCAAGTTCTTTCCCCTGTCTCCCCATTGGCTGGGTATGTGCAGGCTTTACAGCCTATCACAACCGCCTAATTAAAATACTAAAATCCCCGCCCCTGTTGACATCTGCCCTCACCCTGAATTCCGCCGTCCACCCCTCATATTTACCATTCTCCTTATTTGGTCAATGCCTCCATGCCTTTGTCTGTTGATGTAAGCCATGCTCTAACCATCAGTTGTCCCAGTTACAAGTGTAAGCGAGTTCTATGTCTTTTGAAGCCAAGAGGACAGAGCCACATCATATATATATATAATTTTTATTTATTTTCCAGTTAATGTTACATTCACACTGTCATTATCCACTTTACCTATCGACTCCCCTCCCACCTCATGGCTTTCGAAATTAACCTTTATATCATTGCAATTTATACATTTTCCAATTCTAATTAGACTTATTACAGAATGTCTCAAGATTTAAATAAATATAGAAAGATAGAAAATTTCTCATTACAAGTCATCGGACAACCCTGCTAGTGATGTTAATTGCTTACAATGATCTCTCAAATATCGTATAAATTTACTCCAATCCTTTTGGAATACTTGATTGTGCTGGTTTTAGATTTTTCCTGCCAGCTTTGCCAGTTCTGCAAAGTCCATCATCTTCATCTGCCCTTCTTCTTTCGTTGGTACTTCTTGCTGTTTCCATTTTTGGGATAAAAGAATTCTTGCCGCAGTTGTTGCATACATAAATAGTCTTTTATCTTCCCTTAGTATCTCTTCACCAACTATACCCAATAAAAAGGCTTCTGGTTTTTTTAACAAAAGTATTTTTAAACATTTTCTTTAACTCATTATATACCATTTCCCAGAAAGCATTTACCTCTTTACAAGTCCACCACATGTGGTAAAAGATAGCTTCCCCCTTTTTACATTTCCAGCACTCGTTAGTTCTGAGGACAGAGCCACATCCTAACCGCTGAATGTTCCAGTCACAGGTGTAAGTGGGACCTATAACTACTGGTGTCTGTGTAAACCATATTCCAGCCACAAGCTGTCCTACTTATGAGTATTCTTGCCGCAAGCGGTTCTAAATATGAATATAAGCCAGTCTGGAGCCATTTGGGGCTACCTAGCAACAACACTGTAGCTTCAGCAGTTGCAGCCTTGTGTTATTGAAAAAGCAACAATTCTCATTATTCCTTACAGCAGGTGGAATGGAAACGTGGGGTGGAGAAAGGATTGGTGTATCCCGGGGAAGCGTGTGACTGCCTGGAGCACTGAACTGGAGCTCTGCACGCTGCCACCTTTTGTTGCAGGCCCCGTGGTGAGGAACCGGATGGAGCAGGAATCCATGCTGCCCTCACTGTTGTGCACCTGCGTGGGAATCTAAATTGCTCACCAGGGATCTTCTGTGGAGGGGTTCTTAGGAAAGGCCCTTGATGGGTGGTATAATCTGCCAGACGTTTTGGTAACCAATGAAAAAGGAGAAGACCTATTCATGCTCTTCCCATGAGCTGAAACAAGGCCTTTGGAGATGGCAGTTGGTGAATAGCTAAGCCAGGGGCCCTGAGGTGTGTTTTTTTAGGCTACAACTCCCATCATTCCTGATCACTGATCCTGCTGACCAGAGATGATGGGCATAGCCGTATTTTCCATAGGGCTTAGTGGTTCGTTGCACCAGGGTACCGGCCTCTCAGGGGCACCCCAGCAAGTGGGGGAGCTGCGCAGCTTTGCCGGCAACCTTCCCTTTCCCTGCACGCCTACCAGCTGTGCCCCGCCAACTATATGGCTGGTGGGCATACAGCTTCCCTCCCAAGCCTCATTGAGAGGAGAGCGATCCCTGCAGAGGCTTAGGATGGAAGCTGCGCCCTGCCAACTATATGGCTGGCCGGCTCACAGCTTCCCTCCTAAGCCTCTGCGGGGATTGCTCTCCTGCAGCGGCATGGGGGAGAATTGCCCTCCCCCATGGCTGGCAGTGTACAGCTTCGCCCCCACCCCCACTATCTGTGGTAATTTGGGGGCACTGGGCAGATATTTGCACCCCGGCACTGCATCTGCTAAAGACGGCCCTGATGATGGGAGTTGTAGTCCAATAACAACTGGGGACCCAAGTTTGGGAAACTCTGAGCTAAGCTATGCTCTGGCAGCACAGTTGGAGGCAGCAATGCTTCTGAATACCAGCTGTTGGAGACCACAGCTGCCCATCGCTTTACACAGAATCAACAGGCCTCAACCAGACGTTGGGCGCTTAGCATCCCTGGTCCCACGGGATGCTCTTCTGGCAGAGATGTGACAGGCATTCTTGCTTCCGACTTCCAAGGGTCCCTGGAAGATTTGTTATGTGGACAGGCCTATGCAGTTGTTTCAAAATGTCCTGGGACAGCCAGTCATTTAAACAATTTTAATGGTAACTTGGAATTACTTTTAATGTTATTATATTCCCGTACACTGACCTGACATTTTATGAGAAGGTGGTATATAAACACATTCGTAAGTGAATGAACTAAGTTTGCTCTCGGGTGGGTAGGTGGGTGATGTTTCAGGATTCTAACCATGAAACTCCCACACCACCTCCCACAAAAGTGCTGGAGCACATTTGCTACTGGAAAGGCGGATTCTGCATAAAACCTTTGTTGTTTATTTCATGCAGCAGCAAAGTCACGAGATGTAAAATCTTCCGTGACTACCGGCTATCCAACTGTGTGAATGTGCATGGCCGTCCAGCACATTTCTGCTGCACCATAAAAATCTTTCCTTTCTCCTTCTAAGCAGAGCTAAGCGGAAGCGTCAGCATATGTCTGTTATTGCCCTTGCAATAAATCACAGCAAATTAACAAGATTTATTGAGCAGTAAAACAGAAAACAGTCAGCCGGGCGAAGTTGCTGCCATTGCTGGCTGAAGACATACAGCAGAATGAAAAACAGCGTTTCACATTACACATAAGCTTCTGTACAGAAAACCCTGGATGTGTGAAACATCATCCTGTGGGCAGGGCGTAGGACTGAGCTTATTAACCCTGTAAGCTCACAACCTCACACCCCCTCTTGTCCTGCACCACAGGGGGAACGTAAGTAATCCCTTACGTCAGATACAAACCATCATAGAATTCCCCGTGATGCTGGAAACTCAAGGGTTTGGTGAACCCATCTGCCAGGTTCTTCTGGCTTGGACAGTACTTCAGCTTCACTAAGCCTGTCTGGACACCCTGACATACATTTTGGAACCATATGTCCAAATGTTTGGTACGGGCCTTGAACTGCCCGGTTTCTGCCAACTTCAAGCAGGGCTGGTTGTCCTCCCATACTGTGATGGGTAGGCAACACTCCCCATTGATCTCTTGAACCAAACATTTGTAAAACTCCAGTTCCCTACAAAGCTCTGACAATGCACTGTACTCAGCTTCTGTTGAGGAAAGAGCAATGAGACTCTGCTTCTTGGATCGCCATCCAACCAGAGCGTTCCCATAGAATACAACAAACCCAGACACGGACTTCCTGTCCTCCAAATTGGCCCAATCGCTGTCAGTGAAACACGTAACTTGTGCATCGCCTTCCGCTGACAGTTTAAGGCACAAACCCTTGCAAGTATCTAAGCGCTCTCTTAATGCCACTCCAGGCATGCACACTAGGCTGTGCAGCTTCCCTGCTGAGCAGATTTACAGCAAAAGCTATATCTGGTCTGCTCCACTGGGAAAGATACAACAGACTCCCTAGAGCTGACTGGAACACCTCGGGGCTCTGGAACTCAGAGTGTTCCCCGGACTGACTGTCCTTCACGTAACAAGTCTCCATGGGTGTTCTGACACTCTCACAGTCAGACATACTGAACTTCTCAAGCAATTGCTCAATCTTACCTTCCTGACTCAGCAAGAAACTTCCATCTTCAGTCCTGTCTATCTTGACACCTAGGTAAATTTTTGACAGAATTACAAGCCTGGTAGACGAAGGGAACACTGTGGATGTAGCCTATCTTGATTTCAGCAAGGCCTTTGACAAGGTGCCCCATGATATTCTTGTAAAGAAGCTGGTAAAATGCGGGCTAGACAATGCTACCATTCAGTGGATTTGTAACTGGCTGACTGACCGAACCCAAAGGGTGCTCATCAATGGCTCCTCTTCATCCTGGAGAGAAGTGACTAGTGGGGTGCCACAGGGTTCTGTCTTGGGCCCAGTCTTATTCAACATCTTTATCAATGACTTGGATGATGGGCTTGAGGGCATCCTGATCAAGTTTGCAGATGACACCAAATTGGGAGGGGTGGCTAATACCCCAGAGGACCGGATCACACTTCAAAATGACCTTAACTGATTAGAGAACTGGGCCAAGGCAAACAGGATGAATTTTAACAGGGAGAAATGTAAAGTACTACACTTGGGCAAAAAAAATGAAAGGCACAAATACAGGATGGGTGACACCTGGCTTGAGAGCAGTACAAGTGAAAAGGATCTAGGAGTCTTGGTAGACCACAAACTTGACATGAGTCAACAGTGTGATGTAGCAGCTAAAAAAGCCAATGCAATTCTGGGCTGCATCAATAGGAGTATAGCATCTAGATCAAGGGAAGTCATAGTACCACTGTATTCTGCTCTGGTCAGACCTCACCTGGAATACTGTGTCCAGTTCTGGGCACCACAGTTCAAGAAGGATACTGACAAGCTGGAATGTGTCCAGAGGAGGGCAACCAAAATGGTCAAAGGCCTAGAAACGATGCCTTATGAGGAACGGCTTAGGGAGCTGGGTATGTTTAGCCTGGAGAAGAGAAGGTTAAGGGGTGATATGATAGCCATGTTCAAATATATAAAAGGATGTCATATAGAGGAGGGAGAAAGGTTGTTTTCTGCTGCTCCAGAGAAGCGGACACGGAGCAATGGATTCAAACTACAAGAAAGAAGATTCCACCTAAACATTAGGAAGAATTTCTTGACAGTAAGAGCTGTTCGACAGTGGAATTTGCTGCCAAGGAGTGTGGTGGAGTCTCCTTCTTTGGAGGTCTTTAAGCAGAGGCTTGACAGCCACCTGTCAGGAATGCTTTGATGGTGTTTCCTGCTTGGCAGGGGGTTGGACTGGATGGCCCTTGTGGTCTCTTCCAACTCTATGATTCTATGATTCTATGATTCTAAACCTTCACTGGACCCAGCTCTTTGAGTTTGAAGTGCTTACCAAGCTCCCTTGCATACTCCTGCACCTGTTTCTCTGTCCTAGCCAGGCATATGATGTCATCAACGTAACAGCACTAACACCTGTTCCTGGCCTGATCCTGCCAGGTAAAGACAACTATCAGCAAGGCTTCTTTGGAAACTCATGCTCTTCAAAGCTTCATGCAAACACATATTTCAATTTCTGGCAGACTGCTTCAGTCCATAAATGGATTTGTGTAGCTTCCAGACAACATCTGGTTTATTGCCCTCAAACCCTGGTGGAGGTAGCATGTACAGAACTTCCTCGAAGGTCAAGTTCAGATAAGCGACGTCAACATCGAAATGAAGGACCTGAAACCCTTGCTGTCCTGCGACAGCCAAGAGCGTTCGCAGCATCTCACATCTGGAAGTCGGGGCATAAATCTCAGACTAATGAACCCCTTTCCTCTGTGTGAAACCTCTGGCTACCAAACTAGCCTTGTACTGAACCTGTCCAGTCGCGGTGGGTTTCAGCCTGAACACCCAGCGACTGCCTACTGCACGTTCACCTGCAGGTAGTTTCACTGTGGAAAACACCTTCAGAGCCTTCATGGAGTCTAACTCTTTCTCCATTGCCCTGTGCCATTTCATGGCTTCTGCTTCGGGCAATTGTTGAACTTTCTCGACGCTCTCTGGCTCACACTGAGCCATACAAGCCCACACACTAGTGGCTGTGTACCTGTCAGGTGGTTTCCCTTTTATGGTCCTCTCGGACTGCCTCAACACTGGTTCAGATTTCCCCTCTGACCTTGCCGTGCTTGGACCTGGCTGTGTGTCTCTGGCTTTGGGAGACCCATTGCGTGACCTGCTGCGCTTGCTCTGGTTTCCTGGCTCAGACTCTGGAGAAGACCTACTGTGCTTGACCTGCCTACCAGTTCTAAACACTGGAAACTTGGGAGTACTCCTAGTCTCTTGCTTTGGAGTTACCCCTTGCTGTGCTGCACCCTGGTCATGGCCGGGAGCTTGGGCTGAGCCACCAGCAGGGCCTGGCGCACCAGCACCACCACCACCTGGTCCTGGTCCACCACCTGGACCACTGCCAACAGCAAGTGGTGCACCTACCTGGCCTCCATCAT
The DNA here is from genome assembly GCA_034641395.1 of Darevskia armeniaca. Classification (NCBI taxonomy): domain Eukaryota; kingdom Metazoa; phylum Chordata; class Lepidosauria; order Squamata; family Lacertidae; genus Darevskia; species Darevskia armeniaca. The sequence continues at coordinate 1,137,160 of JAWWNF010000106.1, forward strand.
CAGGGCCTTCCAGAATGTCTGTAAGAACATCAGGATTCCCGTGGATGCGTTTCCACCCCTGTTACTCACAGAACTCAGCACTGTTACTGATCAGCACCCGTGTTTGATGGCCTTCTGGGTAAAGGAACCTCCAAGCTTTGGACCCTGGTTCATACCCCATAAAGATCATCTTCTGGGATCTTGGACATCCTTTTCTGCACTTACTCTTGGGTAGTAAGACAAAGGCTTCACAACCAAAAGTGTGCAAGAAATGGACCTTGAGCTTTTCACCATGCAGCATGAAATAGGGTGTGTCCCCTACCACTGAATTGAATGTCCTGTTCTGATAAAACGAGGCACATTTGTAAGCTTCAGCCCAAAGCTTCTGAGGAAGATTGGCATCGTACAGCATGGCTGAAACCGCCTCCTGCAGTGTACGATTTTTCCTCTCTGCAATACCATTGCTTTGTGGCGAATTTGGGGCTATTAACCTGTGTTTGATCCCTTTCTGTCGGAAAAAATCCTGCAATGGTGCCCCAGTAAATTCCGAACCCCTGTTGGACTGAAAACAGAGCACCCTAGTGGAGAACTCAAGCTCAATTGCTATGATCCACTCACGGATCAAACTGGTTGCTTCCCCCTTGTGTTTGAGAGGCAAAGCCCAGTTCATCCTCGTGTGGTCGTCCGTCAGAGTCAGAATAAATCTAGCCCCGTCCATACTGGGCGTTGACATCGGCCCACAGAGATCCACATGGACTAGTGCAAAAGCCCTAGTGGTAACCCTGTCAGACCTAGGATACTGGCATGTAGTAACTTTGGTTTGTTTACAAGCTCTACAATCCAGGAATTTAGAACATGGCAACATTTTGCACCCTTCAGTATTACCTTGTACCTTCTTGGTGTACTGCCAATTACAGTGCGACATTCTCCTGTGCCACAGATGCAGACATTTGTCATGCTGGGGTATGTTATCACACTGTGCCTGAGCTGTATCTGAGGTGCTATTACCTGTTTCAAGGATAAAGAGCCCATTCTCATCACACGTGACACTGACCAACAGCTCACCCCCCTTCCTTCCGATGGTGCACTGATTATCTTCAAAATGAACCTTAAAACCATTACTTAGGAGAGAAGACACAGACAAAAGATTACATTTCAAGCCTGGCAGAAGAAAAACTCTAACATCAGCCTGTAAAAAGTCAACATAGCATATTGCTTCAGTCTGCAATTGTCTCTTTGTTCCATCTGCAAGATTGACTTGTTTGCCTCCGGAAACATTGCTGCAGTTCCAGATATGAACACCAGGGGTCACCAAATGGTGAGAAGCTCCACTGTCAATCAACCAGCATTGCTTAGCAACTGGCACATCCCTCAGTGTAGCCATAACAGCAGCAAGATGACGTGGACCTGGTTCTCCTCTGCCCCCACCTCTGCATCCTCTAGATGAGTTCCCACGCCGGCCAGAACCTCTAATCTGAGTGCTGGCCTTGGGAGACTCTCTGTTAGGACATTGCTGACGCAAGTGGGTCGTAGAATTACAGATAACAACGCCGTGCAATGCCATATGCTTGCACTGTTGTAGACTCCTCTGTTCTGCTTCTGGCTGCCCCCCCACTCCTGGGAAAAGAACAGCCTGCTCCAGCAGATTGCCCCCCCTCTCTGCGGACTTCCTCATCAACGAGTCTTCCAGCAACAAATTCCAGAGTGAGATCTTGGGCTGGCATCGCTTCCAGAGAAAGACACAACGCCTCAAAAGATCTGTCCAGTGAACTCAAAAGTGTATAAACTTTCTGCTCCTGCGTATAGTTCAGCCACAACAGTAGCAGTTTGTTGAACATAGCAATTAACTCTGTGACATGCTCTTGCATTCCTTTCCCGGGCGTGAGCCTTAGCTCATAGAGCGACCTAGTGAGGGAGATTTTGGCTCCTGCTGTTGGCCTCAAATAAATTATTCATAAAGCTTGCCAAATCCCATGGGCAGTATTCAAGCCTGCAATTAACGGTAACTGGCTGCCATTCAGCGCCATGATGAGCATCCCTCGGGCCCTTTCATCTCTGCGCTGAGCAGCTGGGGCATCAGGAACAGCCGGTGCTGCCTGCATACAAGCCCATAAACCACGAGCAGTGAGCTAAGGTTCCGTCTTAACTGCCCACTCAAGATAATTGGTTCCGTCCAGTTTATCATGTTGTTGTTCAGTCGTTCAGTCGTGTCCAACTCTTCGTGACCCCATGGACCAGAGCACGCCAGGCACGCCTATCCTTCACTGCCTCTCGCAGTTTGGCCAAACTCATGTTAGTAGCTTCGAGAACACTGTCCAACCATCTCATCCTCTGACGTCCCCTTCTCCTTGTGCCCTCAAACTTTCCCAACATCAGGGTCTTTTCTAGGGAGTCTTCTCTTCTCATGAGGTGGCCAAAGTACTGGAGCCTTAACCTCAGGATCTGTCCTTCCAGTGAGCACTCGGGGCTGATTTCTTTAAGAATGGATAGGTTTGATCTTCTTGCAGTCCATGGGACTCTCAAGAGTCTCCTCCAGCACCATAATTCAAAAGCATCAATTCTTTGGCGATCAGCCTTCTTTATGGTCCAGCTCTTACTTCCGTACATTACTACTGGGAAAACCATAGCTTTAACTATACGGACCTTTGTTGGCAAGGTGATGTCTTTGCTTTTTAAGATGCTGTCTAGGTTTGTCATTGCTGTTCTCCCAAGAAGCAGGCGTCTTCTAATTTCGTGACTGCTGTTACCATCTGCAGTGATCATGGAACCCAAGAAAGTGAAATCTTTCACTGCCTCCATTTCTTCCCCTTCTATTTGCCAGGAGGTGATGGGACCAGTGGCCATGATCTTAGTTTTTCTGATGTTGAGCTTCAGACCATATTTTGCGCTCTCCTCTTTCACCCTCATTAAAAGGTTCTTTAATTCCTCCTCACTTTCTGCCATCAAGGTTGTATCATCAGCATATCTGAGGTTGTTGATATTTCTTCCGGCAATCTTAATTCCGGTTTGGGATTCATCCAGTCCAGCCTTTCGCATGATGAATTCTGCATATGTTAAATAAGCAGGGAGACAATATACAGCCTTGTCATACTCCTTTCCCAATTTTGAACCAATCAGTTATTCCATATCCAGTTCTAACTGTAGCTTCTTGTTCCACATAGAGAATTCTCAGGAGACGGATGAGGTGATCAGGCACTCCCATTTCTTTAAGAACTTGCCATAGTTTGCTGTGGTCGACACAGTCAAAAGCTTTTGCGTAGTCAATGAAGCAGAAGTAAATGTTTTTTCTGGAACTCTCTAGCTTTCTCCATAATCCAGCGCATGTTTGCAATTTGGTCTCTGGTTCCTCTGCCCCTTCAAAATCCAGCTTGCACTTCTGGGAGTTCTTGGTCCACATACTGCTTAAGCCTGCCTTGTAGAATTTTTAGCAAAACCTTGCTAGCGTGTGAAATGAGCGCAATTGTGCGGTAGTTGGAGCATTCTTTGGCACTGCCCTTCTTTGGGATTGGGATGTAGACTGATCTTCTCCAATCCTCTGGCCACTGCTGAGTTTTCCAAACTTGCTGGCATATTGAGTGTAGCACCTTAACAGCATCATCTTTTAGAATTTTAAATAGTTCAGCTGGAATATCATCACTTCCACTGGCCTTGTTGTTAGCAAGGCTTTCTAAGGCCCATTTGACTTCACTCTCCAGGATGTCTGGCTCAAGGTCAGCAACCACACTACCTGGGGTGTATGAGACCTCCATATCTTTCTGGTATAATTCCTCTGTGTATTCTTGCTACCTCTTCTTGATGTCTTCTGCTTCTGTTAGGTCCTTTCCACTTTTGTCCTTAATTGTGGTAATCTTTGTACGAAATGTTCCTTTCATATCTCTAATTTTCTTGAACAGATCTCTGTTCCAAAGGATAAATGGACATAAATCTGACATCAGGAATCACAAGACAGAGAAACCAGTAGGAGAACACTTCAATCTCCCAGGACACTCTATACAAGATCTCAAAGTACGGTAGCTGTCTTATTGCAAAGGAATTTCAGAAATAGACTGGAAAGAGAAGTTGCTGAATTGCAACTCATTACCAAACTTAAAACCATGGAGAGACCTGGTCTGAACAAAGACATTGGATTCTTATCTCATTATACATGACAAAGCTATTTTTAACCTTCTCACCCCTTGCTTTTTCCTGCAAGACTAATTGCAGTCGTTAACAGTCGTCAACAGGTTTACCACAGCTATCAGCCTATCGCCCATTCCCACCACCCTTATGAGTACCGTAATACCATTCCCCACCCTTTAACTATATATAAGGGTCTGGTGACTTCTGTTTCAGTGTATCTGAAGAAGTGTGCTCATACCAAGAACAAACTTAGTTGGTCTCTAAGGTGCTACTGGAAGGAATTTATTATTATTATTATTATTATTATTATTATTATTATTATTATTTTGTTTTGACTATGGCAGACCAACACAGCTACCTACCTGCCTGTAGACTGTCTCCCCAGAGTGGTTATCTCCCGCTTGGACTACTGCAATGCTCTCTATGTGAGGCTACCTTTGAAGGTGATTTGGAAACTACAACTAATCCAGAATGCAGCAGTTAGACTGGTGACTGGGAGCAGCCGCCAAGACCATATGACACTGGTCCTGAAAGACCTACATTGGGTACCAGTATGTTTCCGAACACAATTCAAAGTGTTGGTGCTGACCTTGAAAGCCCTAAATGGCCTCGCCCTAGTAGTCCTGCAAGAGCGTCTCCACCCCCATCGTCCAGCCTGGACACTGAGGTCCAGCTCCATGGCCTTCTGGCAGTGAGGTTACAGGGAACCAAGCAGAGGGCCTTCTTGGTGGTGGTGCCCACCCTGTGGAACGCCCTCCCATCAGATGTCAAGGAAATAAACAGCTATCTGACTTTTAGAAGACGTGAAGGTCGCCCTGTTTTGGGAAGTTTTTAATGCTTGATGGACTACTGTAGTTTTTAATGACTGATGTTTTAATGTATTTTTAATCTTTTGTTGGAAGCCGCCCAGGGTGGGCAGGGTAATAATAATAATAATAATAATAATAATAATAATAATTGCATTGCAGGGGGTTGGACTGGGTGACCCTTGGGGACCCCTTCCAACTCTATGAATCTGCAAAAATGACACCAGCATTTATCGCCAGCTTCTGTGCAGAACTTCCTCATAACGACACCCGAAATGGCCTCAGTGCCGTCCTTCCCTCCCTCCCTCCTGCAGGAATGGTGGGACCCTCAACATTTTCAGCACCGCAGAAAAGGGCAGGCTGTCTATTTTCTGGCCTACCGTTCACTTTCAGTTACTGGAATCCAGAAGTGGACAAAGTTAGAAGTTTCTAAAGTTGCTGCTGTTTATTTCTGCTGTCCTTTCGCACCTCCCTGCGGGTGCAGCCAAGACCGCGGAGTACAATTAGCCTTAACGAGCTGGACAATAACAGTGGCAGAGTCTGGGGGCCGCAGCGGACTCGATTCTCCTGTGGCCCCTGCCTGTTCGCAGATGGCTCAATTAGCTGTTGTAACAATTGCCACCTGCCTCCCTGCGGGGCCAATTTTCCGCAAAGCAAAACGCCTTTCCCTTCAGACCTGAAGTTGCCGTTCGGACCAGCGGAGGGAGAGACAGAAAACTTTCCTTTAGAGCCCCAAGTTTGCCGTGTGGCCACACACCTCTGCCTTTTCTGCATGGCAAAGCAGTGCGGTACACTGGTTAGAGTGTCCGGCCAGGACCCGGGAGAGACCGGGGTTCAGATCACCCACTCTGCCACGAAGCTTTCACTGGGCTAAGCTTTGGGGACCAGTCACTCGCTCTTGGCCTGGCCTGCCTCACAGGGCTAGTGTTGTGGAGGTTAAATGAGGAGGCGGAAGGAACTATGCATGTCACCTTGAGCTCCTTGAAAAGGAGGGATAGAAATGCAATACATTTAAAACACCAGGCAGGCCCCACAAATAACCCAGAGATGCCTTTTAAATAAAAGGACACATTCCACTCATGTAAAAACACCAGGCAGGCCCCACAAATAACCCAGAGATGCATTTCAAATAAAAGGACACGTTCTACTCATGTAAAAAGACGCTGATTCCCAGACCGTCAGCGGTCCGGATTGATAAGGCGATTGGGCCGCATCCGGCCCATGGGCCTTAGGTTGCCTACCCCTGATTTAACCGTTCACTTTTGAACAAGTGATGAAATGTGACTTTGAGACAACAGACCCTCCAAATGTCCATATTTTCCAGGGATGTCCCTGATTTAGAGAAGCCATCCCGGTTTCTGATTTGATCCCAGAATGTCCCGCTTTTCCTAAGGATGTCCCTGTTTTCACTGGAGAAATGTTGGAGGGTATGGAGGTATCCGACCCCCCCGAGCCGCCTGAAGGCAATCCTGTATAGGGAAGTTTTTTAAATAAAAAAAATTAAATGTTTTATATATATTGGAAGCTGCCCAGAGTAAGATGTGCAGGGTATAAATAGTAAAATTATCATTATGGAATGGGACATGCCTAATTTTCATTGGAGAAATGTTGGAGGGTATGGGGCAATCCAGGCTCCTCACTTATTCTGGGGACAAGCTCAAAGGTCGGATCCTAAGTGGGGGTGGAGACAACAGGCACAATGCTTTAAGGCTGCGGTGCAATCCTATGCACTCGCCTACAGGACTGGTGCTGGCAATTTTGGTGCCCTAGGCGAGGGGGCGGGCCACATGACGTCATTATGTATGACGCACGTTGTGGAGCGGTACCCCGCCCCTTGCCCTGCCGGGTGCCCCTCGCCACCACGCTTTGCTTGCTCCGCCGCTGGTTGGGGTGGCACCGGGCGGTGGCGGGTGGCAGGGGGCAGGCTGGCCAGCGCCCCCCCCCCCATTTTGGTGCCCTAGGCAGTTGTCTAGTTCACCTAAATGGACGCACCGGCCCTGCTCGCCTACCCCAACCTGCTGCTCTCCAAGTGTACCTGAGGACTGGAATCTTAACAGCAATTGACTATTAATTCAGGCTGCTATTATATATATTTTATTTATGTCAGTGCATGCTATGCTGGTGTGCCAGGAGAAGACAGTAAGTGTGGCAGGAAGGTTCAAGGACCATCAAAGAAGCATTTAAAGTTCTTATGTAGCTGCACTGTTTTAAACTTTCTGGAAGTCCCACAATCTTCATATTACAAAGCAGTTGTGTTCTATGTTACAAATCAAGCACTACGGAGAGCTTTTCCTTTTCAGTTTTGCAATGTATTTCTTATCGATAAAAAATTAGTTGCGGCGCAGGCAAATTTTTATTCAGAGATAAAAAAAAGTTTGAGAACCAGTGATTTATGTACCGTATTGGCCTGAATATAAGCCTCACTCCCCCCCCCCAAAAAAATTCTGACCGTGAAAAGTTAAAGTGCGGCTTTTAATTCGCGACCTTACAAAAATTGGCTTTTTACGATATCGCTGCTGAAACAGACATACGGTAAAACGGAACGGGTGTGAGTGCCTGTGGAATTTTAAGGGAGCGGCTTATATTCTGGCGAATATGGTAAATCATTTCTCTCTCTCCTGGGCGTTTTGCCAGGATGGCCCTTTAGGATGGCTTTCCAGTGGTACAAAATGCAGTCAGCCCACCCCAGAAACAATAGCCCAGTACGACTGCCTCTTACACAGGGGTTTGCGTCCAAGGGTTCTGTGTAGGCCTGAAAATGCGTATTCTCAAACCGCCCCTGCAAAAGGACCCCTAGCCTTCCGGAGCCAGCGTGCTTGAGGGGCAAGGCGGACCCAGAGCCGAAAGAGCTTTTAGGCTTCCCTGCCTTGTTTGGTGGTTGGGGGAAAGGCCTGCCCCACAGCGCCCCAGATCCGGAAGGCTTTGGATGCTCATGCAAGATCTCGTGGGAACTTGAACAGCGCCGTCAGATCTTGCCAGAGCATCCCAGAACCAGCGTGCCGAGAGGGTCCTGCCACCCCCCCCCCAAGCAAGGCAGGAAGCTTAAAAGCTCTTTTCGTGCGTCTTAAGCTCTCTGGCATGCTTGCGTCTGACTTGTGGGGTTTCAACCGGCTGTCCTCCAGCTGCGTATGGTTGAAACTGCACACGGTTAAATGCACAAAAGATGTGATTGCACAGTATAAAACAACAAATCAACAACCCTGCAGATTGTCCAGATAAAATATCTGATAAAAGTCATAGAATTGTAGAGCTGAAGGGACACCAAAGGTCATCTAGTCCAACCCCCTGCAATGCAGGAATCTCAGCTAAAGCATCCAGGACAGATGGCCGTCCAACATTGAAGTCTTAATAACTAACTAAAGCCTATAAACACACACACACACACACACGTTAATATTTTGTTGCATTTGTAATTGTTTTAATTTTGTATAGTATTTTAAATATTTCCTCTGCATGCACACACACATGCTGGGATTGATTTTGTGTTGCATATTTGTTTAAACTTTGTGTTTTATTTTTTACATGGACAAGCATGCTCATATTGTGTGTTTGTTCTGGTATCTATTCAGTTTAGGTTTCAAAAGATAACAATTCAATGTAAGGTATCTGGTTTCCGCACATTTACAAAAATAACTGCTGTTTTTCCAAAACCCACTAGGTGGCACTGTGGTATAATTTGTTTGAGTTTGTGAGTCCACTAGCTACAAGAGAGACAGAAACAGAGATCATAGAATCATAGAATCCTAGAGTTGGAAGAGACCCCAAGGGCCATCCAGTCCAACCCCCTGCCAAGCAGGAAACGCCATCAAAGCATTCCTGACAGGTGGCTGTCAAGCCTCTGCTTAAAGACCTCCAAAGAAGGAGACTCCACCACATATGAGATATATGACCTTAATTATTCCTGCTTAAAATCTTACTTGCCTCTTTCTGTAACAGAAGTGTCCTGACTTAAAATTAAATTCCTGTATCATCTGAACTGTGTTATTACTGTAGACTTCTTTGAGGTTTTTAAATGATCAAGCAGTGTATAATTTTTTTCTGAAATAAATTACATTGCCTCAGTTTCCCTTTTGGAGTTTTTTGCTGCAAGAAGGTGGTTGTTTAATTGTAGTGGGCTTACGTCTCTTGTATGCTGCAAAGGAATCCCTTTTGAAAACAGGGTGGCTTACAAATATCCCCAATGAAATAAAACACAGCGCTTTATTCTGTTATGACAGAAGTTGCACGGTGCCTTGAAATCTGATTTGACGCAGGCCAGAAATGCTGACAACAGACTTACCATATATACTCGAATATAAGCCGACCCGAATGTAAGCCGAGGCACTCAATTTTACCACAAAAAACCTGGGAAAGTTTCATAGGAGCCACTGCCTGCCTCACTCGAGTATAAGCCAAGTATAAGCACAAAAAATGTGCTGAAAAACTAGGCTTATACTCGAGTATATAGGGTATGCGTGATCGGTCTGTGGGTGAGAGGGATGGCAGCCTCCTTCCAGTATTACAGTTCTCCAGTTTTTTTTTTTTGAGCCCAACCTGAACCCCTTGGGCCCGGCTGCAACCTAGGATGGCACTCCAGCCAGTGGTGGTATAATGGCTAGAGCACTGGGCCTGGGAGAGATCCCCACTGGGGCACCTTGGGCCAGCCAATACAGTGGTACCTCGGGTTCCATACGCTTCAGGTTACAGACTCTGCTAACCCAGAAATAGTACCTCGGGTTAAGAACTTTGCTTCAGGATGAGAACAGAAATCACGCGGCGGCGGCGCAAGGCCCCATTAGCTAAAGTGGTGCTTCAGGTTAAGAACGTTTTCAGGTTAAGAACGGACCTCCGGAACGAATTAAGTACGTAACCAGAGGTACCACTGTACCTCACAACAGGGCCGGCCACAAATGAGACATGATGAAGGAGTCGCCTCGGGCGGCAGGCTGGGGACGGCAGGCAGGGACAACAGATCCAGGCCCCGAGAAGTGCACCTCTTGCCAGGGGCGCCATCTCCTAGGGACCAAGCCCTTTTGCCCCCCCCCAATATTTTTTGGGAGAGGGGCTGACCCCCAATGTCCAAAAGTGGTGGAAGAGGCCAAGCACAGAGCCGAGTGTGGCAACCCAGATGTCTCCTCCTCCTTTCCCTCCTGAACCGCCCTGAGACCGCTGGGTATAGGGCGGTATATAAATTCAATTAATAATAATAACAACTACAATAATAACGGAGGCAGGAAGCAGCCCCAGGCCGGTGGCGGCAGCAAGAGGAGCCGCAGCCATTGAAGACACGCTGCCGCCAAGTTTAGCTCCACCCCCAGCTCCTCCCACATCCTGAAGCCATGCGCATAGCGTCAGGATGTTGTGTGTGTGAGGTCACATGCCGTATGCCACCTGCCCCCCCACTCTTCTTGGGAAGCTGGCGCCTCTGCCCCCTGCTGTCTCCTGGACTTGTCACCCTCTTCTTCCTCCTCTTCTCCCCCCCCCCCAGTACCGTAAATGTGCTGGGGCTTCCCTGGGCCACATGCAGGGGTCTCAGGTGGCAGTATGGCAACAGAGGAGGAAGCGGTAGTGGGGGGGTCAGTGGAGGAGATTTTGGGGCGGTGGAAGCAGGGGCAGCAGTGGGGCGCCAGCCACCATGAATGGGACTTAAAGGTAAAGGTAAAGGGACCCCTGACCATTAGGTCCAGTCGTGACCGACTCTGGGGTTGCAGCGCTCATCTTGCATTATTGGCCGAGGGAGCCGGTGTACAGCTTCCGGGTCATGTGGCCAGCAGGACTAAGCTGCTTCTGGCGAACCAGAGCAGCACACGGAAATGCCGTTTACCTTCCCGCTGCAGCGGTACCTATTTATCTACTTGCACTTTGACGTGCTTTCGAACTGCCTATCTTCTGATCTGCAAGCCCTAGGCTCTGTGGTTTAGACCACAGCGCCACCCGCTGGACTTACTTCCAAGTAAATGCAGACAGGATTGAGGTGGCAGCATTTATGGGGTTGGCATGGGGGGGGGGCTATGAGCACACATTGGAAGATGTTCCTCTTAGTGATTTGCACCCCTATGACACCCCCCATCTCTCCCCCCACCCTGGTTTTATAGTCATTACACACCTTTTTAACCAGGCCTTTGGTTGACCTGATCAGCCTCCCATACCCTTTTAAAACGTGGCTCTCTTTTTTTGGGGGGGGGGTATTATTGGGTTATTGCTTTTATTTTTATTTTATATACTGTGATCTTTTTATGTGAATCGCCCCGAGACCTCCAGGTATAGGGCGGTATGTAAATTCAATACATGAATAATAATAAATAATAGTCCCAACAAGACCGGAATAATTGGTAATTGCTTTTGAAATTTACAATCAAGTTTTAAATTTAAGAAAAATGACAGGGATTATTGGGGTGGGGAGGGAGGGAGGTGCTGGGTTTTTACGACGAGATCCTTGCTGCATACTCTGCCGTCATCAGAGGAGGCCTTTGCAACTGTCAGCTCTGAAGAAGTTCCTTTTGGTGCCCAAAGTTCACATTAAAAGTTCCTAAAGCCGACAAGCTTGCAAATGTTGTGGTGCCCAGGGCTTAATTACTTGGCCTCCGTTCTCAGCTCTCCAGTGGCCGAGTCCGGCCAGCACTAATGAGGCTGGAGCTATTAAGCATTGCTGGTAAACAAAGGAAGGATCCTGTCTCCTCTGGGCCCCACTTAATGGCGAGTGGACAAACATGTCGGCCTCAGGAGCAGGTGGTGGGTACGGGGAGATTTCCTTGCTGTCAACATCTGACCCCCTGTGCCCAAGGCTGGCTGGCAGGCAGCAGTTCCCCAGATGGCTGCTATGTGGAAAACAAGAGCAGTGAGCTACGGCTTTTCTGCAGAAATCTAAAAATATACACACACCAGAATAAGAATGCTAAGAAAAGACACGAACGAGAAGTGAGCTCTCTGGGTAAAAAATAAAAAACCACGCAGGCTGTTCCTTTCCGTGCGGGACACAGGAAGTTTCCCAAAGTGGTTCAGAAAAGTGAGAGAGGCAGCCCCTAAAGGCCTTTGCTAATTGCAGGCGTGATTCTTCAGGACCCCTTGCCCCTTGTGGGAAGAGGGCCAAGGCAAGGAGGAGAGGATATCCCTAGGGCCTTCTCCAACCTCTGGTGGAGGTGGGGCAGCTTGCAGCCTGGTTTTCTCCCACACGGTGGAGGCCTTTCCGCAGAGAAGGGAAGCAGGAGAAGCCTTTTTCCTTTTTCGCTGAGAAGAGCCTGAAAATCAACAACAGGGATTTCCATAAAGACACAGGCTGGTCCGAAATCGTGATGGGTCCTCTGCAAGCCCAAACTGCCGACTGCCCTGGCTGCAAAAACCTGCACCTTTAAGTTGATTTGATATGCTTTTCCAGCAACAAATGTCAAGCTCAAAGCGGCTCGTGATAAGCACAATAGCATTAAAAAACAAACAGGCATTGCAATCACTATAATATCAAAACGCAGCAGCGTATATAAGTAAACAGCAGCAACAACTTTATCACAGCAATTAATACAATTCAATAAAGTCATAGTGATTCTTGTTACAGGTAGATAGCCGTGTTGGTCTGTCATAGTCAAAACAAAATTAAAAAAATCCTTCCAGTAGCACCTTAGAGACCAACTAAGTTTGTTCTTGGTATGAGCTTTCGTGTGCATGCACACTTCTAGTGTGCATGCACACGAAAGCTCATACCAAGAACAAACTTAGTTGGTCTCTAAGGTGCTACTGGAAGGAATTTTTTTATAGTGATTCTTGTTGCTGTTACCGGCACAATGGCCTAGATGTCGTGTCGGGAGCTTGACAGAGAAGCACAGGTGACCCCCTCACCTGGCCTCAAGCATCCTACAGGCTAGTAAGAGAAAACTCCCAAACCAGTGAAACCTTGGGTCTATTACTTGAAGTACCTCAGGAGTAGGGTTGTCTAAGGGCTGTGCAACTGACAAGAAGTACCACCTTGTTAAGAACCAATGTATTAAGTGTGAAACAACTGAGAAAACTGTGAAGTGAAATAACATTGTAAACTGAAATATCCCGAGTTTTATCCACTCATGTCATAAACTACCTTGTTAAATAAAATCATTTTTGTTTATCTGAACAAATCCTGCTTGAGACTCCTAATCATTAAGTTTTACCTCACGCAAGTCGTCCCCCCCCAAGATAATCTGAGGTAGTCTGTGGGAATCCGTGGGATTGGTGTTCTGTGAGGTGGGTGCACTATATTTAAGTGAGAGGACGGGCCCTACGGCGCCAGGGGGAAAAGGGCCGTTGTGCCCAGCGCACCGTGATGCAAAGGTCTCTCTCTCCTTACAGCCTCCATTTTGCCTGGAGCTGCATTCACTTTCAGAGATGCTCATTTGCATATTATTATTTTTATTTGAGTTTATATACCGCCCTAAACCTGGGGGTCTCAGGGCGATTCGCAGAATAAAATCAAGATATAAAACCACAAAATACATAATACCACAAAATACATAATAAAATAACAACCCAATAGCCCCCCCCAAAAGCACATTTTAAAAGGGCATAGGATGTCAATCAAATCAACCAAGGTGTATAATGAAGGTGCCAGGCAAACTTCCCTGGGGAGAGCATTCCACAGATGGGGAGCCACTCCAGAAAAGGCCCCATTCTCGTGTTGCCACCCTCCGGACCTCTCGAGGAAGAGGCACACGAAGGAGGGCCTCAGAAGATGATCTCAGGGTAGGTTCATATGGGAAGAGGCGGTCCTTGAGGTATTGTGGTCCAGAGCCTGAGAACAAAGACCACAGCCACCACCATTCCAGGATGGAGATTTGCAACCAAACACCTTCCTGACATGTTCAAAGATTCAGCATTACAGCAGAGCGCATTCACAGTGAATTATCAACCGGTTAAAGCTCAGGATGCTGCCATGGGGGAAAACCTGAATGTTAGCAAGGCACATTTTTCTCCATTTCAGTGTGAATTAAACAATTATACTTAGCAAAGATGGCTGGCCCAGGACACTGGCCACCCTGGTCCAGCATCCCCTTCTCACAGTGGCCAACCAGGTGCCCCCAAGGGAAGCCCTCCAGCAGGATTTGGGCACAAGAGCCCTCTGCCCTCCTGCGGCCTCCAGCAAGTGGGATTCAGAAGCATTGTTAGCAGGGTCCAACATGATTATCTTCTGGGTGGGTCATCTATTTGTGAAAGGGTGAGGTCCAAGTTCAGCCATGCATCCTCAGGGATGCTCCTCTGCTCCGGAAGCTCTTTCACTCCAGGATGGAGCAATGGAGAAATTTATGGAACAACAAGGGGATATTAGCTCTGCCCAAGGCATGTATAAATTATTATTGGAATGGCATACTAAAGAGGAAGAGGTTAAAGGGGTGAGGATACAATGGGCTAAATATTTTGGATATAACCTTCAGTTAGACTCTTGGGAAAGGCTGTGGAATGAAGGTATCAATTTTACTGCATGTAGTGCACTTAAAGAAAATGTGATGAAACAAAAGGAGAAATAAGTAAAGTTCCAAAAACGCGGTTGAAATGCACAACAGAAAAAGAAGATAATTGCAGAATTGGGCGGGGCAAAAAGAGAGGGAAGCTCAAGAACAGGAAGAAGACGGTAGAAATATAAGAAAGATTAATTGGGATGGTTGTAAGGGGGGGGGTAAATAGGGGAGAATCATGAATTTTTGTACAAGAATATAATGACAGTTTATATGTGTTATTGGAATGTGTACGTTGACTTTGTATATGAATTTTAAATAATAAAGTATTTTTAAAAAAAAGAAAAAAAGAAAGAAAATGTGATGAAAATGATGTATAGATGGTATACAATGATGTATAGAAGCTATCTTTTACCACACGTGGTGGACTTGTAAAGAGGTAAAGGCTTTCTGGGAAATGATATATAACGAGTTAAAGAAAATGTTTAAAAATACTTTTGTGAAAAAAACCCCAGAAGCCTTTTTATTGGTTATAGCGGACAAAGAGATACTAAGGGAAGATAAAAGACTGTTTATGTATGCAACAACTGTGGCAAGAATTCTTTTAGCCCAAAAATGGAAACAGCAAGAAGTACCGACGAAAGAAGAGTGGACTTTGCAGAACTGGTGAAGCTGACAGGAAAAATCTGAAACCAGCACAATCAAGTATTCCAAAAGGATTGGAGTAAATGTATACGATATTTGAGAGATCATTGTAAGCAATTAACATCACTAGCAGGGTTGTCCGATGACTTGTAATGAGAAATCTTCTATCTTTCTATATTTATTTACATCTTGAGACATTCTGTAGTAAGTCTAATTAGAATTGGAAAATGTATAAATTGCAATGATATAAAGGTTAATTTTGAAAGCCATGAGGCGGAAGGGAAGGGAGTCAATAGGCTTTAAAGAGCCGGAGAGGTAAAGTGGATAATAATGATGTGATTATATATTGTTAAATGAAAAATTAATAAAAATTAAATTAAAATTTTTTTTGGATGGGTAACCTAAAAAAAAACCTCTGCCCAAGGCATGATGGAGAACAGCAACAATCAGGAAAAGATAGACATAACATTTTACAAGGACAGGAATTAACATCACGGACAGAATAATTGCCACACACAGGAAGAACAAGGATATAGTTTGAGTGCCTCACTTGTAGTTTTATAAATCATTTAATATGTCAACATGAATATAAGTTATTAATATTGCAGTTTTTGTATAAGGGATTATTATTTTGACTGGAATGTAATTGAAATTAATAAGATTTTGGAATGCAGAGATAAAACCACCAAACCATCAATTATCGCACATGGGGGGGCACCTAAATTATATAAATTATATAATTCGGTATTTGAATGATTGTTATTAGTAATTGTATTATAATTTGGCACTGTTATAATGAGGCTATTATTGGACTGTAATTGAAAACTAATAACAATTATTATTATTAGAAGAGTTTGGATTTGATATCACTCCCCGAAGGAGTCTCAAAGCGGCTAACATCCTCCTTTCCCTTCCTCCCCCACAACAAACACTCTGTGAGGTGAGTGGGGCTGAGAGACTTCAAAGAAGTGGGACTAGCCCAAGGTCACCCAGCAACTGCATTTGGAGGAGCAGAGACGCGAACCCGGTTCCCCAGATTACGAGTCTACCGCTCTTAACCACTACACCACATTGGCTCTTTCACTCACTACCAGACACTCAGGGGCGCTTCAACTTCACAATGGCTCCTTCTGTGATGCAGAAATCCTCTCCCTTGCTGGGATGCCCATATTCCAGGGACAGTTGGCGGCTTTAGGCATAAACCCCCGATGCTGCCTCACTCCTCCTGCCCCTCAGCACTGCTGTGTGCTTCCACCCCCACCCCACCCCCCGGCTCTTCAATCCCAGCGTTGGCACTGGACTTCCCTAAGAGTGCAAGCAAGAGGAAGGCGGAGGTCAGGGGCAAGTACTGTTTGCTTGCTTGTTTGTTTGTTTGTTTACTTCCAATATTTATATGCCTCCTAATGAAGAAAGTCCTCTGGGTGTTTCACAAGTGAAAACACAAAACACAACAGGAAACTAAAATCTCTTACAGACTTAAAAGCAGCATGATGGCCACTACAAGAAATACACTGAATAATCCGCACATCAAATGGGGGGTGACTTTTGCGTGGTCGCGGGCAGCCCCCTGGATCCCAGTGCGGCTCCTGGTTCTTTGGGCTGGCTTCATCCTTCCCAGGCTGGATACCTGGGGTCTCCGCCTATCTCAGTCAAACGCCCAATCCCGCCTGGGGAGGCGCTGCCAGGGGATTGGCCAGGTAAGGGGTAACCTCTTCTCCACAGGTACACAGGCGCTGCTACGTCAAGGTTGCTGTTGAAGGGTGGGAAAGAAATTTTCCTGCATTGGCAGGTTTTGCCTTCCCCGTAGCAAAACGCCACAACTTTTGCGGTTTCAGGCCTTGGGTGGAATCCTTTAGTCTATCTTCCTAAATGGAGGGGGTGTGTGAAGTGGTGATCCACGCACCCTTTGCAGTGGCGATACCAGGGTTCCCCATTAAAGGGGTCTTGGGGGAGTCATTGGCCATACGCTGAGAGGTTGTCATTGCTCTCCCCTCCAGCGATGGCAAATGGGGGGTGGGCTCTCCGCTTGAACATATGTTCTCCAGAGCCAGCCCAATCCCCACACATTCTGGATAACCCTGAAGTCTCCCAGATCCCCGGCTGGGGACTGGGAAGGATAAACGCCCAATGCCTGAGCCAAGGTCTCCCTACATCTGAATCTTAATAAAGTTGTGGCCAATTTTAATCCCATAGCAAGTTGTCTTGAGTCATTATTCCGCTCGGGGGTCGCCTGGGGTTTGGGGGACTCCACCTGTCCATGCAAATGCAGTAAAAGAAATATTCACGACTGACAATGCC
The DNA here is from genome assembly GCA_034641395.1 of Darevskia armeniaca. Taxonomy (NCBI): domain Eukaryota; kingdom Metazoa; phylum Chordata; class Lepidosauria; order Squamata; family Lacertidae; genus Darevskia; species Darevskia armeniaca. The sequence continues at coordinate 1,154,399 of JAWWNF010000106.1, forward strand.
TTCACCTGGCGCCTAAAAACGTCATCTTGTAGGCACTGGGCAGAGCTCTCTGGGGGGTGCCAGCACTGAAAAGGCCCCTGTCTTTAGCAGCCGACCTCTGTCCTGTGTGCATATGGGGAGGAAGAAATATTCACAGGCACAAAACAATCATGCTCAAGATAACGGGTGTGGACTTACTTCAGATCAAATGAAAATCATATTATTTGGAAAGAATTGCTCTCCACGAGAGTTGTTCTCCACAAGGAAGGCCCCCACCCCCTTTGAATGACTTCAGTGTTGGATGGCCATGGACGCTTTAGATGAAATTCCTGCACTGCAGGGGGTTGGACTAGATGACACTGGGGGGTCCCTTACAGCTCTACAATTCTATGATTCTACACACCACAAGGCCCTGAATTTTTTGAGGGGGAAATTGTGCTTTAAAGGTATATACCGTAGCCAAAATAAAGAAGACAGTTTTTACAAAGGCTTTCCGTTTTCAATATTTGTAGTCCTTGCTTGGTGCTTTGAGGTTTGGCAGCCAAAGAGCCACTTAATTGTCCCAGGCCCCAGTTGGCTTGGAAGATCCCTCAAGGTCTCCGAAATATGCAGCACAAATACCTCACCCAATGGCCAAAGCCAGCATTTGCTTAGGAAGGACCATTGCTGGCTCCATAATTTGGTAAGTGGAACCTCAGGATCAGCCCTGTTGTGAGGCAGCTTCCTCAGGAAGTTGGGTTTTGGGTGTCAGTAAGGCAAGAAATGGTTAGCTATTTGTTTTATTATTGCTGTCAGAGAGAAGGAGAGGTTCTGGTTGGGTTTTCTGCTTCTGCCCAAATAACCTGATTGGTATTGAGTACTTTGAACTGGGTGGGAGGTCCAAAATGTATTGCAGTGGTGAACCGATCAGGGATTGTATCTGACAGCAGAAAGCACAGTGTTCCATACAGCACTTCAAAACACTCTAAAACTGCTCTGGAGTCCCCCAAAATGTCATCGCAGCTCAGAACATGGTAGCCGTGGTGCATCTGGGGCAGGAAAGCTGGCCAGAGGAGATGTTTGCCCCCAGGCAGAACAGCTCTGGAAGACAGCTTGATGCAGGGAGTTGCTTAGGCTCAGAGAAAGGGAATAGAATTTGGGTTCTGGATGTGATGTGTGTGTGTGTGTGTGTGTGTGTGTGTGTATCTCATTCATAACTTTTTGGAGACCAACTAAGTTTGTTCTTGGTATGAGCTTTCGTGTGCATGCACACTTCTTCAGATACACTGAAACAGAAGTCACCAGACCCTTATATATAGTGAGAGGGTGGGAGGGTATTACTCAGAAGGGTGGTGGGAATGGGAGATTGGCTGATAGCTGTGGTAAACCTCTTGGCGACTGTTAACGACTGCAATTAATCTTACAGGAAAAAGCAAGGGGTGAGAAGGTTAAAAAAGCTTTGTCATGTATAATGAGATAAGAATCCAATGTCTTTGTTCAGACCAGGTCTCTCCATGGTTTTAAGCTTGGTAATAAGTTGCAATTCAGCAACTTCTCTTTCCAGTCTATTTCTGAAATTCCTTTGCAATAAGACAGCTACTTTGAGATCTTGTATAGAGTGTTGATATAAGCAAAATTTTACTAGGAAAGGCATAAAGTTGGGTCCGGGTTTCCCAAGGGGGAGTCTGGATTTTTCTCCCTGGGAAGAGCTGGAATTTTAGAGCTTTTCCCTTCGTGCCACAGACAGAGACCACACCAGAGTTATCAAAAGCAAAGCGCAGCTTCCCATTTATTGAATCTGTTGCAACAGAGGTTCCCCGCCACATACGATGAGGAGAACCCAGAATAATGGTGTGCCAGCCCCTATATAGACTTTGAAATTCCCCCCCCCCTTCGGCTCAAGACCACCCCCTTGTACATCATACATACATCACAAAAAGGGGTGTAACCCAGGACCATCCCTTAGATACATCACAGCTACATCATAGAAAAAGGTGGTGTTCAGCAGAAATCTTGAATGCACTGTTTACCTCCTGTCTGCCACTTCATATGATAATGTCGTATCTGATTGCATTTCCTGGGCAGTCTGGCCATTCCTTTTGAGATTGTGATTAGTTTATTTCTGAGACAATGGAAAGGTTTTTTCTCACTCCCTTGCAGAGAAACACCTGGTCATCCCTCCTCGACCCCTCCCAGACAAACATTTCTGGAGAACAAAAGGTTCCCTGCCTTGGCAGACTAACTACCATCCTTTGTAAGGGGAATGGGCCATCTGATACCTGGCCAGCTAGGAGTCAAAATTGTGTCAGGGGTCAAAATGGTTTCAGGACTGCGCTTCAGACATGAGGCCTTGCCCTGCTTGGCACACTAATAAGAATTAATATATATATATAAATAAAATACCTAAAATTCCTACAACAGTGTCCTGGGAGATTGAAGTGTTCTCCTACTGGTTTCTCTGTCTTGTGATTTCTGATGTCAGACTTATGTCCATTTATCCTTTGGCGTAGGGTTTGGCCTGTTTGTCCAATATAGAGAGCTGAAGGGCACTGTTGGCATTTGATGTTGGATGGCCACCCACTCAGTCATAGAATAATAGAATTATAGAGTTGGAAGGGACTCCAAGGGTCATCTAGTCCAAGCCTCTGCAATGTAGGAGTCACAGCTAAAGCACCCATGGCAGATGGTCATCCATTGATGCTTTCTTCTTCTTCTTCTTCACTCAGACTTCCCATGGCTTTCTGCTTCCAAAGTCTCAGCTGCCACAGGGCAAAGTGGGTCCCCTCTTTCCACACAGCCTGCATTCAGAAGACCCTCTGGACCAGCACTTGAGAGGATGCTATTTCCAGGACAAGGGTGAGGCTGCAGGTAAACTCAGCCGTGAAGAAACTCTTCCATCGCTCTGTTCCCTGCCCATTCTTCTGTTCATTCCAGGTGGCTTTATTTATTTACTTGAAATAATTCTAAGCAGTCCTCCCTTGCAAATGGCCCGTGGCCAGGGTACCACAAACTGTTAAAAACCATGCCAGGCATTCATAAATGCAACAATTCAATAAAACAAGAGCAGATAAAATAAATTGTTGGAACAACAGTCTAGAGTACACACATTTTGGCACTCACTCTGCACATGGACACCCTTGTAACTGCCAGGGTATAAAAGCAACTCAGCTGGCGTCTGAAAGAGAAAGTATTGGCTGCACCTCCAAGGGGGAGGGCATTCTCTAAATGGGATATGCCACCATAGAGAAGGCCTTCTTCCATGTCAAGTTCACGGTATATTTGGGTTATGTACAAACTTGCATGTGTGAAAACAGTTTATGAAGGTCAGCAGATTTTATCTTCAGCTATGGGTGCTCCTGAATTTCCCTTTCAAATCCCCCATCCCTCCATTGCAGGGGGTTGGGCGAGATGATCCTTGGGGTCCGTTCCAATGATACAGTCCTATGATTCCATTGAAAAGTTTGTAAACACCTGGGAAACATCTTGTAAGGTGATGGATTCTCCTTCCTTGGAGGTTTTAAAGCAGAGATTGGATGGCCATCTCTCAGGGATGCTTTAGTTGGGATTCCTTTACTGCAGCGGGTTGGACTAGATGATCCTTGGGGTCTCTCCCAACTCTACAATTCTGGTATTTTATGCCTTCCGTTGCTTCTAGAATACTACAAATAGTGGGTACCTCCCACATCTCAGCAGGACAGACTGTTCCACAAAATGGGGGCAGCCTGATCTGAGCTGCTCTTGAGGGAGCATCTGAGATTTCAGGGTCTTCAAGGAGAAAATGCATTAAGTACAACAATAGGACTTCTCCCCTGATTTGTTTCCAATCACGTGGAATGATGGTCCCTCCCGTGGTGTAAGATGCCGGCCTTTTACAATGCTTGCATCAGCCCATCCACCTTCTTCCTCACGGGCATCCCTCAGCTGGAAGCTGCCCATGTCTGGATCTCCATCCCTTTCTGCTCCATGTACATCATGGCCGTGGTGGGCAACTGCACCATCCTCTTCATCATCCGGGCCGAGCCCAATCTCCACGAGCCCATGTACCTCTTCCTCTCCATGTTGGCCGTCATCGACTTGGTCCTCTCCTCTTCCACCATGCCCAAGCTGCTCAGCATCTTCTGGTTGGGCAACAAGGACATTGCCTTCCACTCCTGCCTCCTCCAGATGTTTGTCATCCACTCTTTTGCCACCATTGAATCTGGGATCTTCCTGGCGATGGCCTTTGACCGCTACGTGGCCATATGCAGCCCTTTGAGGCACAGGACCATCCTGACCCACTCGGTGGTGGCCAAGATCGGGCTGGCTGCTGCTCTGCGGGGCTTCCTATACATCGCTCCACTGCCTCTTCTTGCCCATCGATACACCTACTACCACACCAACATCATTGCACACTCCTACTGTGAGCACATGGCTGTGGTGATGCTCTCCTGCGAGGACATCTCCATCAGCAACATCTACGGCATGGCCATTGGCTTCCTGGTACTCATTGTTGACTCCTTGTGCATCGGGGTGTCCTACGTCCTCATCTTTCGGGCAGTGATGAGCTTGTCCACCACCGAGGCCCGTCTTAAGACCTTCAGCACTTGCACCTCACATATCACCGCCATCTTGGCCTTTTACATCCCCATAGCAGTTTCATCTTTGACTCACCGGTTTGGGCACAATGTGGCTCCCCCAACTCACATCCTCCTGGCCAACTTCTATCTCATATTCCCTCCCGTCTTGAATCCTATCGTGTATGCCGTCCGGACAAAAGAGATCCAAAGGAAACTGGCTAAGATGCTGTCTTGGTCTCGGAGGTGAGCTAAAGGCCTGATGTGAGCCTAAAGGTGATTTGTGGCTCAAATCAAATGCAAGGAGAAAGCCATCCGTGGAGTTTCTGAACTAACTCTAGAGGGGGAGTCTCTTACCAATACCACTTGCATATACTAAGAATCAGTCATAGAATATAAAAGGCTGACCCACATTAATGGTGTTAAGTATAATTGCTTAATCGACACTGAAATGAAGAATGTTTATGTGTTTTGCTGAAAGGGTTTAAGTGGGAGATTCCACTGAAGCTAAAGAACAGCAAGAAGTTGTCTCTGAGCTCCTTGATGGATTGATAATTAACAATTGCTGTTTTCTGCTAGCTAACACATGAGTGTTTAACCTTAGATCAGGTTTATTTTATTTCTAAGATGAACCTGTGCCGGACCTGCACAATATATTGTATGGAAATATTTGGATGTATCTTTGATGTTTTTGTTCTGTTTTGAAGAAAGTTCTACAAGCAAAGGTTTGAACACTCTAATGAGTCTGGGCAATGCTTCATTCCAAAGGAGCCAGTTGTTATGCATCCAGTCACTTCAAACTGTGCAATATTAATATCTGCAATAAATGTTTCCCTTCTTCCCTGCCATGCTTAAATGCACATATGCTGTGTGTTACCTCATTCACATGTGACTCCCCTCGGCCTCCACTTTGGCGTGGTAAATTTGGAACATAAAAACCTTCTTTACCCATCTCTTCTTCCTCTCCACTCTGTCCCAGCTGCATTTGACCTCGCTATAGTTTACAGCAGTGAGGAGTTTGGGTGTGCAGCAAGTTTTCTAGTAGCATACTCCTTGTCAAAGGGTTATTGGTCAGTTAATAAAGGTGAAACTCAATAAACTGAAGCTCAGTCCAAATAAGACTGAGATACTGCTATTGTCCAGTGGTTCTCTAGACAGGATGGGTTGGAGGTGGTCTGCTTTTGATGGAGATATGCTCCCTTTGAAGAAGCAAGTCCATAGCTTTGGGGTACTTCTGGATCCATCACTGTTGTGCGAAGCTCATGTGGCCTCCTGGGGAAAATATCCTCTTCAAACCTCCAGCCAAATGATCCACACTATCTACTCTTTTGCTAGTTCAACCTCAATGCCATGGCAGGAAATTGCAGAGATCCATCTTCAATGTATGCACAAGGGGTTGATCACACAAGAAAGGCAGGAAGTTCCCTGGGTGCGTTACAGCTGTCTCAGTCTCTTGGGAGTTTTGGGAGGGAAGGTTTGAGACAGAACCTGTGTGGTGCATTGGTTAGAATGTCAGACTAGGATCTGGGAGAGACCAGTGTTCAAATCCCCACTTGGTCATGAAGCTCACTGAGTGACCTTGGGCCAGTCACTGCCTCTCAGCCTAACCTACCTCAAAGGGTTGTTGTGGGGATTGAAAAAAGGAGGGAGAGAACCCTGTATGCAACTTGGCACTCCCTGGAGAAAAGGGTGGGATATAAATGCAATCAGTAAATCAAGAAGGACACCTCTATCATGGAGGCTTTAGGGAAGATATATAGCACAGCCTATGTCTTTGCACAAACTAATCCAAAACAAAACAATTGAACCAACCTGCAGACTTTCTTCCACCTCATTCCCCTCAAATCGGCCCTTTGAATGAGGCTGATTGCCCTGCAGCATTCACCAACCTGGTGCTCCTCAGATGTTTGGACCACAACCCTCACCATTCCTGACACTACATGCCTGTGCAGGATGGGACTGATGTGGTCTCAGGTTGTACAGTGGCAACAGGTTGTACAGTGACTGGTGCAATGTGCAGCCATCAGATCTGCCATATTTGGTCCATCCCGAATCAGTTACCCATATGACCTAGAAGCACCTCTTGTCCAATACTTCCCTAGCCGTGTTTCAGAAGAAGTGTGCTGGTGGCAGTGGCGGACGTTGGGCTTTCGAATTTCAGCATAGCCCTGTGTGATGTCAAAATTCTGTGCCCCCCCCACCTCTTGCCTTCCATTCTAATAGTTGTGGCGCCCTTTTGGCTTGGTGCCTAGTGTGGGTGAACTGGTTGCTCTCTTTTAAATCTGCCTCTGCTGGTGGTGACTGACTGGGAAAGAGATCTTGGGGTTGTGGCTGACACCTCAGTGAATATGTTGGCTTGCTTTGAAGCACACTCTTTTTATTTTATTTTCTAAATTTTGCAATTTTTTTATCCTAATAACATCATATCAAATAACACACAAAATACAATTCCCAAATCCCCCCTCCCCCCGACTTCCCTCTTCTGCTTTTTTACATCTTAACTTCTCCTGCATGCTTTATATCTTAATAATAGATTTTTAAAAAATTAAATATGGTTATGCTCTTATCGTTTTAACCTCGTCCTTATAATTTCTGTATTTGTTTTGTTAATTGTAAGTGTTTACTCAAATCCTGCTAGTGAGTCCATTTCTTTACATTGTTTCTGTAGATACATAATAAATGGTTCCAAGCATTTTTTAAAGTCTCTATTGTCTTTGTCTCTTAAGTCTTTCAGTTAGCTTTGCCATTTCAGCGTATTCAATCAATTTTTGTTGCCATTCTTTTTTAGTTGGTAATTCGTCACTTTTCCATCTTTGGGCTAGCAATATCCTAGCCGCAGTTGTAGCATACATAAAAAGTTTCTTCTTCTCTTTTGGCAAATCTTGACCTGAAATGCCTAGTAAAAAAAAGCTTCTGATCCTTTTACAAAGGTTATCTTAAACATTCTTTTCATTTCATTGAAAATCATTTCCCAATAATTTTTAATTATTTTATAATTCCACCACGTATGAAAAACACATGCCTTCTTTTTCTTTGCACTTTCAACACTTATTGGAGCTTGTTGTGTATACAGTGGACCCTTGACTTACGAATGTAATCCGTTCCGACGGGAGCGTTGAAACTTGAAAAAATCGTAAGTCGAGTCCCCATAGGAATGCGCTGGAGAATGCATTCGTAGCTCGAAAAAAATCTTCGTAGGTCAAAAAAACCCTATCTAAAGCGGCCGCGGCTTCCGATCGGAAGTCGAAAAAATTCGGAAGCGGTGGCCGCTTTGATCCCTCGTAACTCGAAAAATTCTTAAGTCGGGGCATTTGTAAGTTGAGGGATCACTGTACTGTGTGGCACATTCAATGCAGAGGCAAAGAAGCCAGAAATAGCAGGATCTGGACAAGAGAGTGTTGCTGTGACACCCTCAGAGGCCTGCTGCAACAACTTTGAAAGGCACTTTCAGGACAAAATTGTTCAGATTCAGGTGACATACTGGTAGTCAGAGCAAATCCAGTGGAGGCATCCAGGGCTCAGTTTGAGCCACCTACATTGAATCAGTATTATCCTTATTATCTGGAAACACATTTCTTTCCCTTTTGAAAATAGTCTAAAGAAAGAAAGAGCCACTTAATTGTCCCAGGCCCCAGTTGGTTTGGAAGATCCCCCAAGGTCTCCAAAATATGCAGCATAAATACCTCACCGAGAGGCCGAAGCCAACATTTGCTTAGGAGGGGGCAGGATTTGGGGCTGTTGTGCCAAGTCAGTGTTCCACAGAGCAAGGCATGTGGCAAATTGCCTCCTTTGCGATGATGCAATGAGCCGGGGTTGTTTCTGACTGTGGAATCTTTCTTTTCTTTTTCTTTTTTTTAAAATAATCTTTATTGGTTTTACAATTTTTTTAGGCCTCTTATCATACATTAAAGTCAGGTAACATTCCTGACCATACATATCGCCCTTTACATTGCCAGTGCCTGGCCCCCGATTCGGGCCAGGTCACTTCCAATCTAAACAATATCAGATGACTTCCTCACACACACACCCATTGATTTCATCTGTTTGCATGTATCAATCTTAACAGGTTCCAAATTCAATAACAAATATAACATCCTCAATTTTAAATCATATTTAAATCGTATTTCAATTTTAAATCATATTTCATAATCAATTTTAGATCATATTTCATAATCAATTTTAAATCATAATTCCATCTTCTCACATTTATGGCACACTTATATTCTAATTCAAACACATCCCTCTTCCCTCCCCTAGACCCGGGGTATGTAGCTTTGATAATAACTTCACTTATCATTCATAGTACACATAAAACATCAAATACTTATCTTTCATCATGCATAACTTATTATTTCACAATATCCTTAACCAATCCTTAACGAGTCCATAAGTCAAAAACCTGAAAGTCAAAAATTATTACTTCTGTTATAATACATCATCCTATTCCTATTGGGTCTGGAATCCAGGCCCAAAGTCCTTCTTGCAAAGTGGCCTCCAAAAGGACAGTCCTCCAGTTCTCTGGCCAGTCTTTCCATTGCAGATTCAAGTCGTCTCGGCTTCTTTTCCTCTTCTTATCCTTAATTTTGGGTCTGCTGATTTTTCGTATGTTCCGTTTCTTGCTTTTTGAAGTGGCAGCACCCTTTATCTTACATTTGGAAAGTTTCTGTATGCAGCTGGCTGTAACAGAAGCAGTCTTTTGCAATTCGGCCTTGGCGAGAACTCTTTCCTCCGAAGTTGTTTGTATGTCCAGACCAGTCAGAGCATTGTTGAGGCTTCGCCTTATCTCATTTGCAGTACTTCTCATAACAACTCTCAGGTCTGTCATTTCTGCTATGTATTCAACTCTGAATTCCTCCAACTTTTCCAACAAAGTCCGCAAGTCTATTTCCTGTTCCATCGCCATTTTTAAGATACAGTCCAATAAAATAAAATTATATTCCTTTTAAATCTTCTCCTTGTCCATAGTCAAAATCCAGGCTCCAATAAATTCCACAATTAGATTGTTCTTATTGCTACCCCCAAGACCAGGGGAGGCGCAAGGGTTAAATTCTTCAATCACCAGGCTCCATTCAACTTTTCAATGCCTCTGTAACAGTTTCCTGTTACATTGTTACAATGGTAGGGGATGGACCTCCGTGTTTTCATCCCAAACCAAATCCAAATTAAGTCCAAATTAGATTAAATCAAGTCCTAATTTGTCCAAATAACTCACGGTTTCTTTAATCATTTTGCTTCTTTTGCCAGAAGAAGTTCAGCGCTCTGGAACAGCCCGCTCTGCCGCTTCGCTGAAGTGGCCGCTCTCCGGAGCCGCAGTGCCCCGACTCTCGACCCGCTCTGCCTTCTCCAACCCCTGGCGGGGTCTTTAAAGGAGGGGGGAGGTCGCAAAGGGCACCCGCCGGTTCCCCAAGCCTTCTGGCTGCCCCGCCAGAAGTTTTGACGGGGGTCCATTGCACGGAACGGAACCCCCAAGCCGGTCTTCAGCCGCTCCCCCGCAGCGCGAAGGGAACGCAGCCGGCTGCTCAGGCGCCAAACCCGGAAGTCTGTTTCTGACTGTGGAATCTTTCATGCCGTTCTGAGTATGCTGTTGCCCCTGCAAAATGCTACCTAACACTGCCAACAAGGCTCGCCTTGCTCCTTGCTCTGGGATCCCTGACATTTCTTTGGAAAATGGCGACTGTAATGCCCTGAGAAAGGTAAGTGCTAAAGGAAGCAGTGGCTATATTTTCCGACAGGAGGGGGAAGATTGGTGGCCTGGCTAGCAGGAGATAACTGTGTGCCATGCTGAAGATTTCCAGGAGAGGACAGAGAGGAGGGGAAGAACATCTGGAAGCTGGTGGAGAAGAAAGCATGCCTGGATCGATCAGTTGGTTAGAGCATGGTGCTGATAATGACAAGGTTGAAGGTTCATTCCCCGTATAGGACAACTGCACATCCCTGCATTGCAGGTGTTTGGACTCCTCAGGGTCCCTTCCAACTCTACAATTCTATGATTCTATGATCATTTAGATCAGCCTTTCTCAACCTTGGGATTCTTCCAACTCTCCAATTCTATGATAATCTGGAGAATTTCCTAGACCCAGAGGAAGAGACTGTATGAAGCAGACTCCCAGGTGTTCTCCGTAAGAGCAGACTTGGGTGTCCAAAATACCTGAGGACTGATCACTTACCCCAAGGAGGAGAGATCCAAAACCAGTGACCTTACCATGACTGTTTTGTTTATTCACTCAGTTAGTTCTTCTTTCTGCTTCTAACAGTCAACCATTCTAGAGAGAGGTGACTCCACCCTTCCCATGCAACTGAGGTCCAGCAGACAGCCAAGTTTGGCCCTTGGTGTATAGAACTTTCCAGGATCAGAAAAAGAAGGAATAACAACTGTTAGGAGATCCACTCACATAACAGGACCTCCACTTCCCCTCTTCATAGAATTGTAGAGTTGGAAGCGACGCCAATGGTCATCTCATCCAACCCCCCTGCGATGCAGGAATCTCAGCTCAAGCATCCATGACAGGTGGCCATCCAACCTCTGCTTAAAAACTTCCAAGGAAGGAGAGTCCACCACCTTCAGAGGGAGACCGTTCCACTGTTGAACAGCTCTTAAACTCAGGAAGTTCTTCCTGATGTTTAGTTGGTATCTACTTTTTTGTAACTTGAATCCATTGGTTTGGGTCCTCCACTCTGGAGCAGGAGAAAACAAGTTTGCCCCATCTTCCACGTGACAGCTCTTTGGATATTTGAAGATGGCTTCCCTCCACACCCACTAGAAATCTGCTCCACAGGGTCCCCCAACCCTCTGGAGCAGTTTTTGAAGGTCCACAGAAGGATGCAGTCAAGAGGAGAGGGAAGTAACATTGCACAACAGGAAGTCTGTTGCACCATAGGAACAGCAGCTTTGGACACAAGCCTCTATCTTAAAGCCTGGGATGTATAGATAATCTATCTGTAGAAACATTTTCTTAGACTCCCTAAAAATGCTACACTAAGGCTGTATAGGGTTCTGTTGCTCAGTACAGTATAACTATCTGAGTGTTCATCCATCTTCATTTGTTTCCAGTCACGTGGAATGATGGTCCTTCCCGTGGTGTAAGATGCCGGCCTTTTACAATGCCTGCATCAGCCCATCCACTTTCTCCCTCATGGGCATCCCTCAGCTGGAAGCTGCCCATGTCTGGATCTCCATCCCTTTCTGCTCCATGTACGTCATGGCCGTGGTGGGCAACTGCACCATCCTCTTCATCATCCGGGCCGAGCCCAACCTCCACGAGCCCATGTACCTCTTCCTCTCCATGTTGGCCGTCATCGACTTGGTCCTCTCCTCTTCCACCATGCCCAAGCTGCTCAGCATCTTCTGGTTGGGCAACAAGGACATTGCCTTCCACTCCTGCCTCCTCCAGATGTTTGTCATCCACTCATTTGCCACCATTGAATCTGGGATCTTCCTGGCGATGGCCTTTGACCGCTACGTGGCCATATGCACCCCTTTGAGGCACAGGACCATCCTGACCCACTCGGTGGTGGCCAAGATTGGGCTGGCTGCTGCTCTGCGGGGCTTCCTATACATCGCTCCACTGCCTCTTCTTGCCCATCGATACACCTACTACCACACCAACATCATTGCACACTCCTACTGTGAGCACATGGCTGTGGTGATGCTCTCCTGCGAGGACATCTCCATCAGCAACATCTATGGTGTAACAATTGGCTTCCTGGTACTCATAATTGATTCTATGTTCATTGGGTTGTCCTATGTCCTCATCTTCCGGGCGGTAATGAGCTTGTCTACCACGGAGGCCCGTCTTAAGACCTTCAGCACTTGCACCTCACACGTTTGCGCCATCTTGGTCTTCTACATCCCCATCGTTGTCTCGTCCCTGATACATCGGTTCGGGCACAACGTGGCTCCTGCAGCTCACATCCTCCTGGCCAACTTCTATCTCATCTTCCCTCCCGTCTTGAATCCCATTGTGTATGCCATCCGTACAAAAGAGATCCGGAGGAGGCTGGCCAAGATGCTGTTGTGGTCCAGAGGTGGTCTTGAGTAAGCCTCACAGTTGCTCCTTATGTGAGGTTTATTCCCCTCTTTCTTTGGCTGAAACATGAATTGAACAGCATCAATCAGAAGGCCATGGGAATCACTCAATTAGCTCAATGCAGAGAGTCTTTTAGATGGGCAAATTTGTGGACATTGGTTTCTCTGTTTCTCATCTTTTCAATGTAAAGTTCAGCTCTCCACATTTCCACATCTGTTTGCAATTTTTTCTAAAGTCCACAAACACATTTAGAAAGCCATATAATGTTAATCAGCCAAAGGCATGGTTGATAAGAAATGTTTTTGCCTGTTGCCTAAAGATAAGTAATGAAGGAATCAGGTGAGCCTCTCTGGGGAGAGCATTCCACAAACGGGGAGCCACTGCAGAAAAGGTCCTGTTCTTGTGTTCCCACCCACCGGATGTCTCACAGAGGAGGCACATGAAGAAGAGCCTCATATGGAGAAAGGCGGTACTTGAGGTATTGCAGTCCCGAGCCATTAAAGTCTCATTGAATGTTCATTAAATATCTGCCATCACCAGGAGCGGCCCAAGCAATTTTGCTGCCCAACACAAAGGATAAGAAGATGCATTGCCTATTATGTGCACAAAATTGGACCAGAGTAGTAGTTGACTCTTACTTGACCACTGGAATGGGACAGAGTCCTCCACTGACCCCAAGAGTAGCAGGCTAGCTTAGGGGCTGTGGGGCAGGCCACATGGTACACATTTGTAGCCACTTTCTGCCCCTCAGAATTTGTTGCCTGAGGCTTGAGCCGGCCCTGGTCATTGTCTAATCTCCCTGCAAACAAATCAGACTGGATGCTCATTAAACAGGTTGCTGATTCCAAGGAATAAGGAATCAGGTTTGCTGCACTTGACCTCTGGTGAGCTGATGAACAAAGCCTGTGCTTTTCTGTATCTGTTTGGGATCCAGAGAGCTGAAGGAGGTCCCTACTGCAACATCCATCTGCCCACAGGCTTTGGTCATCTTTGGAGACTGCTGTTGGGGAACACCTATAGCCTTCTGAGAGACATACCGTAAGCTCTCCTCTTCAGAATCCTGGGCCAGCAAGGCAACAGCATCTCTCACCATCTCAAGGTTGATCCTTGAGATTATTGAGGAGCAAAGAGGGGGTCCTGCTGGAGCTGTGAGCTCACTAACCTTTGGAAGCATAGTTTAAGTATAGCTTCTTAACTTTCTCTCTCTCTTTTATTTTCTCTCTCTTTTCCCTTCCCTTCCTTCCTTCCTTCCTTCCTTCCTTCCTTCCTTCCTTCCTTCCTTCCTTCCTTCCTTCCTTCCTTTGTTCCCCCCTCCTCTCTCTCTCTTTTGCATCTGGATTAATGTTTTAGTTCGGACCAAAAAAGAAGACATTTGACAATAAAGTATAGTCTATCATAGGGGATGGAGCTTATTTACTAAGTGAATAATATCACACCTGAGTCTTTTGAACTGTTGTTTTATTATTTGTTGTTATTATTATTTATTAAATTTGTATACCGCCCTATACCTGCAGTTCCTCCTAGCCTACTACTGTGTTTTGTGAGATACAGTGCTATTTTTCTATAAAAAGAGGTGCTGGAACTCAACATGAATGCTTCTCTTGTTCTCTTATAATGGCAATGGCGGCCATCTGAGAGGTGCCATAACTGAGTTCTGCCAAGTTCTGGCTGAGAAAAAACTCCAGTGAGATAAGTTTGAATTGAAGAGGACGTAGACTTTAATTTTGGGAAGACCATTTATCTTTATCTCTGTAGTTCCTGAATAATAAATGTGCTGTAAAGGAGATGCTCATTGTCTGTTTACAAGGGATAATGGTGGAATTTGTGTGTGTAAACGGTAGGACAATTGGAGGGAGGAAAAGGAATGGAGGTGGGGAGTAATTACTGGTGAGTAGAATTGCTTAATACCGGTAGACACTGAAATGAAGAATGCCTGTGTGTATTGCTGAAAGGGTTTAACTGGAAGACGTCACTGAAGCAAAAGAAAAGCAAGAAGAGCTCTCTGAGTTCCTTGATGGGTTTGATAATAAGAGAAAGAGAAAACAACTCCGGGCCAAATGGAGGTTCTAAGGAGAGAGAGACCTTGGATTCTAGGTCTGTTTGGAATTGTCTGTTATTTCTAAGATGCTGAGCCTGTGCTGGACAGCACAAGATATTGTATGGAATGATTTGGATGCATTTTGACGTGTTTGTTCTGAAGAAAGTTCTGCAAGTAAACCTTTGAACAATCTTCTAATGGGTCTAGACAATGTTTTATTTCAAAAGCAGTCAGGTTTTGTGCTTCCAGTCGCTTCAAGCTGCGCAATCTTAATATCTGCAATATTCCCTGTGCAAGGGAGAGATAAAGAAAGCAAGGAGGAGATCAGAGGGGGAAGGGGGGAGAGGTGAAAATGGGGGTGCAAAATAGGAGGGATTAGGAGGCACCCCCAGTTGTGAAAGCAGGGGCATGCAAGAGCTGAAGGACAGGCAGGGATGTTGGCATAATAGCTGGGTGGAAGGCAGGGCCATCCCACCCACGAGGCAAGGTGAAGTGACTGCCTCAGGTGGTAGGATCCATGGGACAGCAGATCTGGCCTCCAAGGAAAGCACTGCCTGCTGTTGCCACCACAATGACAGTGACAGCTGCACCACACCTCCTGGAAGCCAGATCTGTCGCCTCCTTGGCAGCATCCCATGCTGAATCTACAGTGATATCTTGGCAAATAGGAGGTTTGCTGGTCTCCTCCCACCCTTGTTCCCAGTGTAGATCTTTATTCCCACCCTTCTTCCTGATGTACTGTAGATGTTTTGTTTCTTCTTCTTCCAAAGCAACTACTCTATTCCAAATTTAAAAATGGAAAGCGTAATGCTGGTGGTCAACAAAAGAGGTTCGAAGACTCTCTCAAGGCAAATCTTAAAAATAGTAGTATAAACAGTGACAATTGGGAAACAGTGGCCTGTGAGCGCTCCAATTGCTTAGCAGCTGCAAAGAGAGGAAGATGCAGGAGGTGACCATGGAGGTGGTTTGCATGCAGAGTGGGTTGCACGAAAGGAGCGGGGAGGGCTCATGGGCATGTGGGTGGTGGTGAAATTGGGTGCAAAGAAGAACTGCAGAACAGAAGAGAGAAACGGCTTCAGAAATGATGGTGAAAAGCAATCTCAGTAGTCACATGGCATGGGAAGGGGAAGCTCTAGAGAGTTAATGTGGGGGGAATGGCAGAAGGGTTGGTGAGCAGAGGGAGAAAGGGTTCAGCCTGTCAATTGAAAATAATTTTTCCTCCTATGGAAGAAGCTTCTCTTGCTCCATCCCCAGCTTGCTCATCCAAGAGGACCCTTGAGGAAGGAAAATACTTTGCACAGAGCCTCACGCACCTGCTTTGTCCGGATGCTGTAAATGATGGGGTTCAACATGGGAGGGAGGCTGAGATACAGATCAGCCAGCAGGACCTGCACATGTGGTGGCACCATCTGGGGAAAGCACTGGATGTAAATGGAGGCCAAACCTGGGAGGTAGTAGAGCAGCATCACACAGATGTGGGAGCTGCAGGTGCTGAAGGACTTGAGCCGCTCTGTTTTCTCGGCAAGTTTCCCCACAACCCTGAGAATCAGTCTGTAAGACAAGGCGATGAAGGCTGTGTCAGATCCCACAATGAGGGTGGTCCCCACCAAGTTGTAGGTGCTGCTTGCAGAATGATCTGCACAGGCCAATTTCATGACCACCATGTGCTCACAGTAGGAATGAGATATCACTTTGGAAGCACAGTATGGCAGACGCCTCAATGCCCAGGTCAAAGGCACCATGAAAAGGATCCCTCTTGCCAGAATGGCCAGCCCTATCTGCACGACCCTTTGGGATGTCAAGATAGTCTCATATCTTAGCGGGTGGCAGATGGCAATGTACCGGTCAAAGGCCATGGCCAGCAAGACTCCTGATTCCACAGCCGTGGTGGAGTGGACGAGGAACATCTGGGTGAAGCAAGCATCAAAGCCAATCTCTTGAGAGCCCATCCAGAAGATGCCGAGCATCTTGGGGACCACAGATGTGGCCATGACCAGGTCGATCATTCCCAACATGGCCAGGAAGTAAAACATGGGATGGTGCAAGGTGTGAGCCAGTAGGATTGTCAGGAGGAGGATGCAGTTTCCTGCAAGCGCCATCAAGTACATTGAGCAGAAGAGGGCGCCCATCCAGGGGTGGACACTTTCTAGCCCAGGGATGCCAACTAAGAAGAAGGCAGAGGGGCTGGAGTTGAACTTGTCTGGATCCATGAAGCTGAGCGTGGTGTTCTAGTTTAACGAAAAATGAAATCCCAAGAAAGAGAATTTGCATTTAAGGGTGGCTTCAGAAAAGGGAAACAACGTTGTTTCCTACTCTTTCCCTGTAGAAGGTTTCCTACTGACACCTTCTCTCTCTACAACCCCAAGGGTCCCTGAGGATCAGTTGCTGGCTGGGGCTGAGTTCTAGGAGAGCCCTAGTAGTTCTGCTTTGCCCACCGGTACACAAGTCAAGCACCTTCATACAAATACACCAGTATTTCCCAACCTGGTGCCCTTCGGATGCCCATGCTGGCTGGGGATGGTGGGAATTGAAAGCCAGCACATCTGGAACATAAGAAGAGCCTACTGGATCAGGCCAGTGGCCCAACTAGCCCAACAACTTGTTCTCACAGTGGCCAACTAGTTGCCCCAATGAGAAACCAGCAAGCAGCCCTCTTCCCTCCTGGAGTTTCCAGCAACTGGGATTCAGAAGCAATATTGCCTCCATCCATGGAGGCAGAACTTAGCCATCATGGCTGGTAGCCATTAATAGTCTTATCCTCCATGAATTCATCCAATCCTCTTTTAAAGCCATCCAAGTTTGCGGCCTCCGGTGGGAGTGAGTCCTATAGTTTAACTCTGTGCTGCGTGAAGAAGTCCCTTCTTTTCTCTATCCTCAATCTTCCAACATTCAGCTTCCTTGGACGTCTACAAGTTCTAGTGCTATGAGTGTGGGAGAAAAGCTTTTCTTTATCCACTTTCTCCATGCCAGGTATAATTTTATAAATTTCTATCATGTCGCCTCTTGCTTGCCTTTTCTCTAAACTAAAAAGTCCCAAATGCTGCAACCATTCTTCACAGGGGGAGTCACTCTACCCCCTTGATCATTTTGGCTACCCTTTATTGAACCTTTCTCAACTCTACAATATCCTTTGTGAGGTGAGGTGGCCAAAACTGTACACAGTATTCCAAATGCAGCCACACCATATATTTGTGTAACAGCAATATGACGCCAACAGTTTCATTTTGAACGCCTTTCCTAATGATCCCTAGCATAGAAACTGCCTTTTTCAGAGCCATCATCCATTGTGTCTACATCTTCCTTGAGATATCGTCTATGACCTCAAGGTCTCTCTCCTGGCCTGTCACCTCCAGTTCAGACCACATGAGCACAAAAGTGAAATTAAGGGTTTCTTTATTTCTTTTTCTTTTTCTGCAATATGCATCACTTTACACTTACTTACATTGAACTGCATTTGCCATTTTACTGCCCATTCACTCAGATTGGAGAGATTCTTTTGGAGCTCATCGCAATCTCATTCTGTTTTAACAACTCTGAATAATGTATTATCAGCAGCAAAGTTGACCACCTCACTGCTCACTCCCAACTCTAGACCATTTATGAACAAGTTAAGAAGCACAGGTCTTAACTTGTCCGTTCAATCCTACTCTTTGCTTCCAGCAACTTAACCAACTTCTGATCCACAAGAGGACAACAACAACAACAACAACAACAATTATACCCTGCCCATCTGGCTAGGTTTCCCCAGCCACTCTGGGCAGCTTTCAGCAAAATATAAGAAATAATAAAATATCAAACATTCAAAACTTCCTGATACAGGGCTGCCTGTTGTGTAATTCTTTATCTCCTTGACATCTGATGGGAGGGCGTTCCACAGGGAGGGAGCCACTACCGAGAAGGCCCTCTAACAAACAAGACTTTGCTTAAAGCTTCCTCATCCACTGAGCTTGAATTACGCATTTCCCTGTCTATGTGCATTTGAAGATCATATAGCTCATCTCTAAGCTGCTCTTTAACACCAGACCTACCTGAATCAGTCACAAAATGATCCAGATCAGGTGAAGGCATAACTGTAAAGGAGGCCTTGTTCTCTGCTTGCAGCTGGCAGCAGGGAGCCATGCCAAGAAGACTCCATCATGCAAAATTGCATTTCCCTCCTTGCTTTATATGAACTCCAGGAAAACCACAAGGGCTGAACACTCTGCTACTCCTTAGACACCCTGTCTTGTCAGGAGCACAGATGATAAACAGATACTCAGCTGAATATGCTGTGTGTCTCCCTGTCTTGTCTACCTGCAGTTCTGATCCCCAGCTGCCCTTTCCCTATTCCTGAGGTATGTCTTCTGATACAGCTGAGTTGTATGAGGTCATATGAGCATCCTCTAGGACTGGCACACCAACTGCAACAGTGACCTGATTTTTTTGTCCTGCTCCAGGAATGCATCATCTGCGTCCAAAGCCATTGCGTTCAGCTGAGGCGCTATAAGGGTATTTATTACCCGGTTGATCCCCAAACTCATCCTCTTCAGGGAGGGGAGCAATGAGAAAGGATTTCCTGTGGTGTGAGGGAGAAGAAGCACCTTGGGACCACACCACTTTTTGTCCCGGTTTTTTTTTTTTTTTGAATGTTTTCAATCCCAGAGTGGGGCACCAAGTAATAAAAAGAAACAGAGAAAAACTATATACAAAAATTACAAAATCGTATCAACAGGACCCATAAACAACTAAACAATTCTATCATAAGGCAAACTAGCAGAATTACAACATACAGTAATAACAAAATATGGGCCTCAAGGCAAGATGTGTTGCAGATGCCCCCACCGCACCCCTGATTCAGGCCCTGGATCTGTGGGGTGGGAGGAGACCAGTGGCATCTCCTGCCCCCTGTGGAGCATGGTGGCCTCATTGGGGCACTGGCCATGTGAAGGTCAGCAAGGCTGCCTGGCTGTGTTGTGGTGCAGAAGGATTTGAGGGCTCCCCCCATCTCAGTTCTCCTTCCCAGTCAGCACTGGCAGCATTCAGAGTCCTCCAGGGTCCCGGGAGGAAGGGTGCAAACAGCACCAAATGTGAAGCTGTTGGATATTCTCTCTCTGTGTGTGAGAATTGTTTGTTCCAGAAACAGAGAAGAAAGGAGAAGTGTTAACCTTCAGAGGGCATCGGGAGGGCAGCTGGCTAGCCCCAGCTGATCAGGCCCTTCCAGCAGACATGCTGGCCGATTCCCCGGTCTCTGATGCAACGTACAGTGGTACCTCAGGTTAAGTACTTAATTCGTTCCGGAGGTCCGTTCTTAACCTGAAAACGTTCTTAACCTGAAGCACCACTTTAGCTAATGGGGCCTCCCCCTGCCACTGCCCAATTTCTGTTCTCATCCTGAAGCAAAGTTCTTAACCTGAAGCATTATTTCTGGGTTAGCGGTGTTCTTAACCTGAAGCGTATGTAACCTGAGGTACCACTGTAGATAGCGACTCAGCCTTATCTGAAGACTGAGGACGCTGTTTCAGCAGATCGCATTTCGCAGACAGAAACTGGCACGAGAGGCTTGTGTGAGCATATTCACAAGCAGATTTATTTAGCATAAATCAGGACAGACAAAGACATGGCGTCTCTCCTTCGTCTTCTCAGAGAGAGAGTCAAAAGCAAAAGCCATACACAAACGGAAGTTCCCAGCAATCTGTGCTGCCTCTGGTCTATTTTTTGGGAATCCTGCAACGTGATTAAGTTTTTACTCTGCTAACTATACATTGGAGTTTTGCTCTGGATCAGTATATTGAGTAGAATTCCATGACTCTCTAATCAACAAATGGTAGAATGCAGCAGGTAAAAAACTTGAACAGCAGGCAGATTAAAACACAGAAGGGTTATAAAGTCAAGCACAGATTACAATGTACCTCAAGAACAGTTTCCATTTTTATTGAGGCAAAGCTTAACAGCCATTACATTTATATCCCATTTCCCCCCCTCCAGGAAGCGCAAGGTGAAATACATAGCTCTCCCTCTCCTAGTTTTATCCACACAACCATCTGAGGTAACCAGGGCATTCTACAGCTTATCACATTTATGTATCTTTTGTTTTAACACAGAGAATCATAGAACTGTGGAAGGTACCCTGAGGGTCATCTAGTCCATGTTGGAAAAACAGAGGACTCGATGGAGTGTAAACCATCTGACAGCTGCCACTTGTTGGAAAAACGCTCTGGGGAGGCGGCGAACTCCCCAAGACTCTGGAACGTCTTCCCGGTGGCCCTCTCTGGCTGGCATGCCCCTTCAGTCCAGAGCGCCAGTAATTTTGTGACCCTTTTCTTATGAAAAGAGCACACAGGTCTTCTAGCATCACGCAGCAAGAAGGAAGACTCATCTGTAGCTCTAAACTACTTTATTTACAGTCTATATACAGAGACTCCATAATCACGTCTGTGTTCTCTGAACAAGAGTACAAACTGTGACATGGCAGAAGTGAAACTAAACCATACAATAACAACACTTAGGTGGAAGAGATAAGACAGACTTCCGTTCCCACACTCTCAGACACTCATGACACTCATGTGATTTACACTAAACATAACAGTCCTGCTGAAGCAGCAGAGGATATATAAAAATCCTAACAGTGCAACCCCCTGCTATGCAGAAATGACAACTAAAGAATCCCTGAAGAGATGGTCACCCTACCTCTGTTTAAAAAACCTCCAAAGAAAGAGAGTCCACCACCTCCTGAGATGGTCCATTCCACCTAGCTTTGGAAAGCTTTGTTAGCAGTTAAAATCTTGCATTGTGGGAAGCGTTGGATGATCCTATGGTAAGCTTGAATAGTTCTGTCTATAGGTTCCCTGAGAGGCAAATACTTGGCTGAAAGCTATGAGGTGATACAGGGACCAATAAGTATTTAGAACTACACTTCTCTCTCTCTCTCCCTCTCTCCCTCTCTCTCTCTCTCTCTCTCTCTCTCTCTCTCTCTCTCTTGTTTCCCCCTCCCCATTACTAACAACCCAAAAGTGTAGTAGCAAGGTATTACATCATACCATACCCAGAACAAGCAAGCAAGCAAGCAAGCAAACAAGCAAGCAAGCAAACAAGCAAACAAGCAAACAAACAAACAAACAAACAGTAAAAGAAAGAAATGATGACACACAAATATAAATCTAGACACCCATATTTCCCAAACTGGTATGGATGGCAAATGTTGAGCATCGAAGTTTGAAGCATAGAGAATAAAATCCCACCAGCTGACATAAAAATGTTCTGGATCCCCCATCCCCTGGGAAACATGCAATTTATGTGTGATTTTTTTCCACAATGGCCAAAATCCATATGTTCTTACATTACAATGACAAATGTAGATTTTTCAAGATTTCCCATTAATGGGCTATTCAAATCCTGGCTGCAGCAAAAATCCATGTCAGGAGCTCTTCAACATATTGTCCATCCACATATTCAGTAATGACAGTTGTGAGGAAGCCTGAACAGGCAAATTCATTATTTTAGATATTTCTTGGTATACCTGAGACAAGAGTAATGAAACTTGAACCACACTTCTAATAACTGAGCTACCCAAAGCTTGGAGGCTCCACCTGGCAGGTGGATCTAGATGCAGATAAATCGTAACAAGTTCAAACCTTCTCATCCTTTGGGGGTCTAACACCAGTTGGAGTCAAGTCTCAACCTTGACTCCTTTTGGGTAGAATGGCTTCAGTACTTGCTCCCGAATCTGCTTTGTTTTCATGCCATAAATGATAGGGTTGAGCATGGGGGGCACCAGGACATAGAGGTCAGCCAACAAGATGTGGATGTGGGCAGGGATGTGGTGTCCCCAGCGTTGTGTGTAAAAGGAGAAAAGGGCAGGAGTGTAGAAGATCAGGATGACGCAGATGTGGGAGCCACAAGTGCCGAAGGATTTCTGTCGGGCCTCCTTAGAGGAGAGTCCCATGACTGCCCTGAGAATGAGCACATAGGAGACAGCAATGCAGATGGAGTCTGAGCCCACCACAAAGGTGGCTGCCGTGATCCCATAGATGTGGTTGGGTGTGGTATCTCCACAGGCCAACTTGACCACAGCCATGTGCTCGCAGTAGGAATGGGCGATGATATTGGGCCCATAATATGGTAGATGGCTCACCATACAAGTCAAAGGGGTCATCAAGCCAATGCCCCTCACGAAGGCTGCACACCCAATCTTGGCAATGACAGAGTTGGTGAGGATGGTGGTGTAGCGCAGAGGGGCGCAGATGGCCACGTAGCGGTCAAAGGCCATCGCGAGCAGCACCCCTGACTCCACAGCTGAGAAACCATGGATGAAGAACATCTGGATGACACAGGCCTTGAAGCCAATGGAGTGGGAACGGAACCAGAAGATGGCAAGGATCTTGGGCACCGTGGAGGAGCACAGCACCAAGTCGAGGGCAGCCAACATGCACAGGAAGTAGTACATTGGCAAGTGGAGGCTGGGCTCCTTCTTGACCACAAAGAGGATGGTCAAGTTGCCCAGCAAGGCTACTAAGTACATGGAGCAGAAGGGGAAGGCCATCCAAAAGTAAGCCGCTTCCAGGCCAGGAATGCCCACTAGGATGAAAACGGAGGGGTTGCTGTTGGAGCGATTGTTGCACGCCATGGCTTCCACCTGGCTCCCGGAACCATTTCATAGCCTGCTGTTAAGGCGAAAAGGAAGTTAGACAGTGCTACTACGCTTGCTGCTTAAGGTTAGGTGAGACCAAGGAGGTTAGGAACATACAGTAGTGTTTTAACACTTGGTCTTCTGCATCAGCTCTCTTCGACTCTGAGGTAGAAATTGTTCAAAACCCATTATCAATAAGGCCAGTTTCATATCTTCAAGTGTATGGCCTAACTTCAAAACTAGGAGTAAGCAGTTTAGGAGGAACTTCGTTGATTGCTAATGTGCGGAACGCTCACCCTGGGAATGAACATCCAGTTCTTAAGAGCTCCACACCAGAGGTGGAAAATGAGAACAAAACTGGAGCAGCTTATTCCTCTACCACTTTTTTTTAAAAAATAACAATACTATGAGCTACAGAGTTATTATAAGAATCAAGATACTCCATCAGGCTGGGGGCGCTGTTCACCCCTTTCCACTAAGTCCTGTATCAGAATAGAGATGTTGAGCTTGGAAATTGTGGTAGGTCTACTTGGACCCCTAACCCCCATGAATAGCTAGCAGTTCTGGCAATGATAACAGGAAGGCCTGGATCACCAGCTGCCTCCCTTCCTTGGAGCCAGTTTTCAGTGGCCTCCTTGGCTGCTGGCATCACCCTTCTGCTCTCCTCTGTTGTTACCTTATCTTGGGCTCCTCAGTCTCAGCGAAACTCCAGCTGCCCCATGCTCTCAAGCAGACAACTGGGGCCATCTCAGTTGTTGCCCTTCCCAAGGTCTGTTGGAGATGCTGCCTGGCCACACTCTTAGCCTGTGCTTGTGCTGTGATGCCGGCCGTGTCCTTTTGGGTTTCTGCAGCCACATGCGGAGAACCTGCTGGAAGCCAGTGGGGAGCGGAGGAAGATATACTCTCTATTGAAACTCCTAGGGGACAGCAGCTTCAGCCCAGAGCCCATGAGAGCATCAACATTAACTGCATCAATTTAATCATCATCAAGCTCATGAAACAGCTATGTGAAAGAAAGCATGTTACGCAGTGCATAACTAAACTATGGAACCACTTCCATAGGCAGTGATTGCCACCAACCTACCCTGTTTCCCTTTTTTTAATACGTAGTCATAAAGTAAGCCATGGCAGGGTTTTTTTACCTTTGTGAGAAGTAAGACGTACCCCAAAAGTAAGCCGTGGTGCCGCCATTGTTCCCATTGCCTCCTCAGCCCCTCCTGTGTGCGCAGGGAGCCAACGAACCAGTGAGAGGCACGGGGGGGAAACGCGCCTCTTGCGGAGTTCTGCCCCGCCTGCTTAGTGCGCAGGGAGAGGCATGGGGGGGGGAGACGCCTCTTCCTGCCCCGCCTGTTCCCCGTGCACAGGGAGCCAGCGAACCAGCGAGAGGCGCGGGGGGGAAACATGCCTCTTGTGGAGTTCTGCCCTGCCTGCTCAGCGCACAGGGGGAGGCTGTACCGTACCATACTGACGTAATAAAAATAAGACATCCTCTGAAAATAAGCCACCCTGTGTTTTTTTGAGGAAAATAAATTATAAGACGGTGTCTTAAAAAGGGGGAAAGACGGTAGATGGCTGTAAGTGAGGATTTGACAAGTTCATGGAGGAGGAGAGGGTTCTCAACTGCTTCTATTTTTTTTTATATTAATATTTTTTATTTTTTAAACACAAAGATAAACAAACATACAATAAAACAATGAAACACATACATAAACACTCACTACACTAAAACTACAACACTACACAACATTTATATTAATATTCTTATCCTATATCCTTAACATTCTCTTATAACTTCCTCCACTCTGTCCCTCTATGTCGATTCTCCTTATCTATTAACTACCAGCAATTTCCTAATATTTAATCTTATCATTTCTATTCAATTTCTAACTTATTTTGATTACATTATTTAAGTCTAACTATAACTTCCTAGTTCTTTTCTACAACCTTATAATTTCTAATGAATATATATATTTAAAAAGGAAGAGAAAAACAAAAAAACTGTAATTCAATAATGCTTAACACTTATTTCTATAATCTAACTACCTTCGTATTTACTATATCAATCTTTTATAAACTAATTTTATACATTGACATTTCTATTTATGTTGGTTCTATACTTTATAGTGTTTTTTAAGATAGTCTTTAAATTTTCTCCATTCTTTTTCCACTGCGTCGTCCCTCTGGTCGCGGATTCGCCCGGTCAGCTCAGCGATTTCCATGTATTCCATCACTTTCATCTGCCATTCCTCTAGTGTCGGTAAGTCCTTTGTCTTCCAGTATTTTGCAACAAGAATTCTTGCTGCAGTTGTGGCATACATAAACAAAACGTGGTTGTCTTTTGGTAAAACTTGGTGAACCATTCCCAGGAGAAAGGCCTCTGGTTTCTTCAAAAATGTGTTTTTAAACACCTTCTTCAGCTCATTATATATCATCTCCCAGAATGCCTTCAACCTTGGGCAGGTCCACCACATATGATAAAATGTTCCTTGTGTTGCCACATTTCCAACATTTATTGTCCTGCAAATGATAGATTTTTGCCAACTTCACTGGGGTTAGGTACCATCTATAAATCATTTTCATTATATTTTCTCTTAACAAAGTACATGCTGTGAAGTTTATACCTGTTTTCCACAATCTTTCCCAGTCTGCCATCATGATATTGTGTCCTACGTCTTTTGCCCAATCTATCATTGCAGATTTTACTAACTCATCTTGCGTATGCCATTCCAACAGCAAGTTATACATTTTGGACAAAGTCTTATTCTTGGATTCTAACAGTTCTGTTTCCAATTTTGACTTTTCCATTTGGAAGCCAATCTTTTTATCCATTTTGAAGAGTTCATTAATCTGATGATATTGTAACCAGTCTCGAATTCTTCCTCTCAGTTGCTCAAAGGGTTTCAACCTGACTTGTTCTCCTTCATATATTAGCATCTCGGAATATTTTAACCAATTTCCTTCTGCATTTACTCTTTTATAAGCCTTTGCTTCTGCTGGTGACAACCATCTGGGTGTTTTCCTTTCAAGGAGATCCTTGTACTTCATCCAGACTCTAAAAAGAGCCTTCCTTATTATATGGTTTTTAAATCCTTGATGGGCCTTTGTCTTATCATACCATAGATATGCATGCCATCCAAATTTATTGCCGTATCCTTCCAGGTCAAGTATATCTGTGTTTTCTAATAGGAACCAATCTTTCAGCCAGCAGAGGGCTGCCGCTTCAAAGTAAATACTCAATTCCGGCAGGGAAAAGCCCCCTCTTTTCTTATCATCTGTTAGTATCTTGAATTTAATTCTGGGTTTTTTCCCCTGCCAGACAAATCTTGATATAGTCCTCTGCCACTTCTTGAAGGGTTCCATCTTGTCGAGTATTGGAATTGCCTGGAAAAGAAAGAATAGTTTAGGCAGCACATTCATCTTTATTACTGCAATTCGGCCCATCAAGGACAATTTCAAATTGTTCCAGATCTCCAAATCTTTCTTTATCTCATTCCATACCTTTTCATAATTGTCCTTAAACAAATTTTGATTTCTCGCAGTCATATTGATGCCCAGATACTTTACTTTTTTTGTAAACTGTAGGCCTGTCTCTTTCTCCAGATTTTCTTTTTCGTCTTGTGTCAGGTTTTTCCCTAGAACTTTGGTTTTGGCTTTGTTTAGTTTAAATCCTGCTACTTCCCCAAAGTCTTGTATCACCTCCAGTGCCTTGGAAGCACTGGAGCCAGGATTTTGTAGTGTCAAAACTAAATCATCAGCGAAGGCTTTTAGTTTATATTCTTTGGCCCCCACCGCCACCCCTTTGATCTCTGAATTGTTCCTTATCATATTTAATAGTACCTCCAGGACTGTGATGAACAATAACGGGGATAAGGGGCAACCTTGTCTTGTTCCTTTCTGGATTCTGATGTTATCTGATACCACATTGTTGATGATAATCTTAGCCTTTTGATCGGTGTATATCGCTTCAATGCCATTCATAAAACCGTTCCCCACCTCCATATGTTGTAAATTCTTTTTCATAAATGTCCAGGATACATTGTCAAATGCTTTTTCGGCGTCCACAAACATCAGGATTGCTTTATTGTTCTTATCTTGTTCTAATTTTTCAAGGATATCCACCACATTCCTTATGTTGGTATTTAAATGTCTTTCCGGTAGAAAACCGGCTTGATCCTGGTGGATAACTTCCTTTAGAGCCTTCCTGAGTCTGCTAGCCATAATATTTGCAAAAATTTTATAATCCACATTTAGGAGGGAGATAGGTCTGTAGTTCTTCATCAATGTGCGATCCACCTCTGGCTTTGGTATCAGAGTTATATATGCATCCTTCCAAGACTCCGGTGCCCCTCTTCCCTTCAGTATCTCGTTACACACTTCCATTAATGGTTGGGTTATCCAATCTTTCAAAGTTCTGTAATATTTTGCTGTAAGTCCATCAGGTCCTGGGGCTTTATTCAACTTCATATTACTGATTGCCATTTCCACTTCATTTGGTGTTATTGGGTGGTTTAGGGGGCCTTTCATACTTTCAGGGATTTTCTGTAGGCCATTTTCAACTATGTATTGCTCTATTTTATCCTTTTCCTTGGTTTCTTCTTTGTACAGCTGTTTGTAGAACTTTTCAAAGTTTTTCCTTATCTCCGAGGGGTTCACTACATTGTTTCCATTGATCTTGATGCTTGTAATGGTATTCAATTTCTGCCTCTGTCTCAATTGCCACGCTAGCAATTTTCCACATTTATTTGCTGATTCAAAAGTCTTTTGCTTCAACATTTTAATTTTCCATTCAATTTCACAATTGATTAATTTAGAGAATTCAGTTTGTAGCTGCTTTATTTCTTTTTGTAGTTTAGTATCTTTAGGTTTTATCCTCAATTGCTTTTCTTTCTCCTTCAGTTGTTGCAAAATTGAATCCTTTTTCTCTCTTTGCAGCTTCATTTTGATTGCCTTTTGTTGTATTAAGAATCCTCTCATCACCGCTTTGCTTGCGTCCCAAATAATTCTTTTTTCCATTGTCGTATTTAAATTTATTTCAAAATAGTCTTTTATTGTTTTTTGGGCTTTTTCGCAGATAGTTTGATTTCTAAACAGTGAATCATCCATTCTCCATCTGAAGGAACCCTTCGGGTTTAGTCTTATGTCCAGTTGTACTGGGTTGTGGTCAGAGCATGTCCTTGGATGTATTTCAGACTGGAGCATCCTGGGGGTTAATTCCCTGGATATCCATATTTGGTCTATCCTACTCCAGGCTTTAGTTGAGTCACTGAAAAAAGTTGCTTCCAGATCAGTTGGATTCAATGTTCTCCATGCATCAATCAAGTCTAGGTTGTCAGTCATCTCAAAGAAAGTTTTTGGTAGCCTTCCATCGTTTAAAAATTTTACTCTCTGCGATCTATCCATAAGCGTAGAGGCTACCGCATTAAAGTCTCCTAGAACTATTATTTTGTAATCCATATATTCCGTCAGCCTTTCGTGGATCTCCTTGTAAAATTCCGATTTTGCATCATTTGGCGCATACAGTCCCAATACCAAAAATTTTTCACCTTCCACTGTTATTTCTATTGCAACAAATCTTCCATCCTCATCTTTAAATTTCAATTTAGGATTGTATTTCTCTTTGGCATAAATTACTCCTCCTCTTTTCTTCACTTTTGCTGAAGATATGAATTCCAGGCCTAATCTTTTATTTTCCAAAACTCTCCTATGTAGTCTTGTTACATGGGTTTCTTGAAGGCATATAATGTCCAAATTTTGTTTCTTTAGCATATGAAAGGCCTGGTTTCTCCGTGGTCGAATGTTCAAACCGTGAACGTTCCATGTTAAGATCTTCAGTGCCATCTTTATGCCAAACTTCCTCCTACTGCTCCTTCGGCTTCTTCTTCTGGTGTCGGTGCTGGGCTTCCAGCCAAAATTCCAGGGAATTCGTCCAAATTGTTCTGTAGAAACTTGATTTTATCTTCTTTTGATTTAATTTTGATGAATCTTCCTTTGAATCCAAAAGCTAGGCCTTGAGGGAATTCCCACCTGTAGTTGATCTTCTTCTTACTTAGGGCCTGTGTCAAGTAGGTGTAGCTAGGTCTTAAGTCCAGGAAGAATTTGGGGATGTCCTTGTATAGAATGACCTTCTTTGCTTTAACTTCAAGATTGTTTTCGTAATGGAGTTTCAGAATCTCGTCTCTTTGGCTCTTTGTTTGAAATTCAATTAAGCAATCGTTGACTGTCTTTGTATTCTTCCTGTCCTTTGGTCCAAAACGGTATGCTCTAACAATGGTGCTTTCCAGTTTTTGTTGGTCCAGTCCCCAATATTCTCCAAGTACCTTGACTACGTAGGCCTTCAGATCTCCTTCTTCTTGTTCTGGCAGATGTCTCACTCTCAAATTGGTGGCCCGTTGCTTCATTTGCATAAAAGCAAGAGATACCTGAGTGTTGTAATGGTCTTTGATGTGTGTCTGTTCAAGAGTTTGAACCTGGGTCTCAACTTTGCTGACCTTTTCTTTAGTTGATTCAAGATCTTGTTGGAATTGACCAATTTGATCTAATTGCGTTTTAATTCCTGCAATGTCCTGTTTAAGGTCTTCCGTGTTGTCTTTAATCTCTTTCCTTAGTGCCTCAAAATGTTCAAGTAATTGATTCATAACTGTAGAGTCCACTTGTTGAGACAATCTTCTTTTATCCTTGGAGGGTGCTTCTGTTGCTTTTGTGACACTTCTTGTTGTCACCCCTCTTCCAGCTCCTCCAGCTCCTCCAGACATTTATTTTTAATATTTTTAATATTCTCAGTCACTTGCTAATTCCAGGTCAGCTCAATTAAGCAACCCAGGCCTCGGTTGCTATGGAAATAAATTTTCCTGTCAGGATTCTACAGTTCCCACAGTTCCCACAGCAGCTGCTGCCTTTATCACCAAGTTAAACAAAACAATTGCTGCTCAAAGTCAGTTCACAGCAGGCATTTCCTGCAGATACTTGCTTGCAGAAGGAACAAAGGATTTTACAATTCACACTGTTCTAAGATGTTAGTTTCACTTTTAAAAGAAGTAGCAATTCTGCCTGTTCACAAGGATGTAAGAAAGTTGCAAAGTCCAATAAATTGTAATCCACAAATTGTAATCCACAGGGTTATAGCAGGTATCAAACAACCAGTTGTCAAAAATTAGAAACAGTAACCACAAAATGTAGCAGAGTTATTAAAATATCTTCAACCCCTGTACTGCCCGGCTCATCCACATCCAGAGGTGACAGTGGGTCTAATCCAATCGATAATAACTTTAAACAACAGTATATCCCATCAATTCCATCCCTCCTACCAGAATAACCAGAGGAGGTTTTTGACAGCTGTCAAATGTCAAAGTTTTAAAACACACACACACACACAAAAAAGAGTTCCAGACGTTTATAAATAGCGACTTGCTTCTAAAGTTACACAGAAGGGAAAGGTGGACCTCCTTTTTTCAGCCTTTCCCGTGGCCGAATTAAAAAATACCTAATTAACGTTTAAAGTTGTTCCAATTACTCACGGTTCCGTTGTAAATTGAGTCAATTCTTTTAAAAGGAGGTGTTCTGCGCTCACCGCAGCCTGCTACGCTGCTTCGCTGAAGTGGCCGTTTGTGGAGCCGCAGTGCCCAGACCTCAATCCGCTCTTCCTTCTTGGACCCCTAACGGGGTCTTCCAAAGGTGGGGAGAGGTCCAAAAGGGCACAGCCGACTCTCCAAGCCTTCAGGCCGCTCTGCCTGAAGTTTCACGGGGATTCGTCGCGCGGTGACGAAGCCCCCAGCCTTTCTTCAGCCGGTCCCCCGCAGCTCGGCGAGGACCCAGCTAGCTGCGTCGGCACGAGAACCGGAAGCCTCGGGTTCTCAACTGCTTCTAGCCATGGTGGCTGTGCTCTGCTTCCACGGTTGGAGGCAGAAATGCTTCTGAATACCAGTTGCTGGAAACCACAGGAGGGAAAGAAGAAGAAGAAGAAGAAGAAGAAGAGGAGGAGGAGGAGGAGGAGGAGGAGTTTGGATTTGATATCCTGCTTTATCACTACCCTTAGGAGACTCAAAGCGGCTCACATTCTCCTTTCCCTTCCTCCCTCACAACAAACACTCTGTGAGGTGAGTGGGGCTGAGAGGCTTCAGAGAAGTGTGACTAGCCCAAGGTCACCCAGTAGCTGCATGTGGAGGAGCAGGGAAGTGAACCCAGTTCACCTGATTACGAGTTTACTGCTCTTAACCACCACACCACACTGGCTCTCACACTGGGGGGAGGGTCCTGCTGGGGTGCTTCCTATTGAGGCATCTGGTTGGCCACTGTGAGAACAGGATGCTGGACTAGGGGGCCATTGGCCTCATCCAGTAGGTTCTTATGTGGCAATTGCGCTACATGTCCCCATTAGCCCCAAGGGTTCTTCAGGGAGCTCTATTTGTAGGTTTGCAACCCACCATCAGAGTTCCTGCAAACCATCAGCAAACCACAACTTTGAATTGGAGAACTGTAGCAAACATTACCAAGTTCCTCTAGATAAAATTAAATATCATACCAACCTGATTCTGTGTTTTAAAAACATAAATGATGCTCAAGTGGAAAGGAATCTACACTCTCTTCTGCAATGACTGCATTCAGATGATTCTCTGAAGTCAAGACAAGGGCATCTTCTTATTCCCTAGTTCTGGGGTGGGGAACATTTGGCCTTCCAGATGCTGTTGAACTATGATTCCCATCAGTCACAGCAAGCATAGCTAATGGCCAAGGATGATGGGAGTTCTAGTCCAGCAACTTCTAGAGCAGGGGTCAGCAACCTTTTTCAGCCGTGAGCCGGTCCACTGTCCCTCAGACCATGTTATAGAATCATAGAGTTGGAAGAGACCACAAAGGCCATCCAGTCCAACCCCCTGCCAAGCAGGAAACACCATCAGAGCATTCCAGATGTGGTGGGCCGAACTATTTTTTTTTGGGGGGGGGGATGAACGAATTCCTATGCCCCACAAATAACCCAGGGATGCATTTTAAATAAAAGGACACATTCTATTCATGTAAAAACATGCTGATTCCCAGACTGTCCATGGGCCGGATTGAGAAGACGATTGGGCCGCATCCGGCCTATGGGCCTTAGGTTGCCTACCCCTGTTCTAGAGGGCCAGAGGTCCACAACGAACATTCTAGCTGCAGAATGTACAGAATTCATCCCTTCAGTTCTGGCCTTCACTGGTATTTTTGTGGTGTGGAGGTTTCTGGTTAAACTTGAGGTTTTTCCTCCAATCAGTGGAGGTTTTCCCACCACCTAGTGTCCCTGTCATTGCTTGAATGGTTTTTGCAGGCATTGCTGGAGTCAGGGATGAGCAGAAAATTTGCAAGTTTGCCAATGACACCAAATTACCATCGTGATTTAATCAAAGCCAGAATGTGGAGATCTCCAAAGCCATATCTTTAAAAGAGTGTATGGGCAACAAAATGGCACATGTGATTTAGAGTAGAAAGGGCAGCCGTAGAGACTGACTTAGTTATCCACTTGCACCATCAAGAATGTGCCTGAAAGGAGAGGAAAGAGAATCCACTTGGATGGACATTATCCAGTTGTATGGAATCCGGGAGGATGCCAGCTTGTTAAATCTCGTCAAGTGGCCCCCTTTATGCCGGCCTGGGCATGTACCTCCTGCAGTGGATTTCTTCACTAAATTTACCATGGTGATGTTTGAGATGGCTTTACTTGGTCAGAACTACACCTGTTGGAGAATATAAATTACGCAGGCTTCTGTAGAGGCATCCCCTCACTTAGCTTTACATATGTGCAGAAATTAAGCCATGTAACAAGGAGAGCTACAATCAGGGATTTAAGGAATGACCTTATCAGGAGAGCAAAGGTGACATCACAGGCCAAGACTTGAGGCAGAACAAGGCCAGAGACTCACCTACCAAGGTCTTCATGAGCCAGTGTGGTTAAGAGCGGTAGACTCGTAATCTGGTGAACCGGGTTCGCTTCCCTGCTCCTCCACATGCAGCTGCTGGGTGACCTTGGGCTAGTCCCACTTCTCTGAAGTCTCTCAGCCTCACTCACCTCACAGAGTGTTTGTTGGGGGGAGGAAGGGAAAGGAGAATGTTAGCCGCTTTGAGACTCCTTCGGGTAGTGATAAAGCAGGGTATCAAATCCAAACTCTTCTTCTTCTTCATGGGCATCCCGGCTCCTTTCACAACACCCTCTTCTGAACACCCTCTCATAACTTTCGTTTACTGTCTTTGCACCTTCAGTGTAAATGCCATAATTTCCCTCCTCCCCTACAGAGGAACTTGGACAGGGAATTTGGGTGTCTAACCCAAAGTTTTCACAGTCAATAATGGTTTCTGGTACAAATGAGATCAGATTATCAGAGGCTGCAATGACAACAGTGGTTTTCCTCTCCTGGCTGGTCTTTGCAGTTAAAGCCCCTCAAAACCAATGTACAATAATAGCATATGAAGACAAATACATTAGGATTGCAACTGCAAACACATTTACCAGGGGATAAGCCCTGCTGAACACATGGTCAAAGGAACAGAGGAAGGTGCCTTTTGAGCCGGTCAGTCCATTGGTCCATTTAGCCCAGTATTACCTGCACTTGAGGGAAGGATCGAACAGAATTTATTATGAACCCCAACTTTGTGTAGAAAACTAACAAGCCTGTTTGCAAAATGAACCCCAGCTAGCCACTTTTTCAGATCTGTGCTTGGCATAGTCTGGATCCATCCCATTTATTTATTTAATGCTCCAGAGCCCAATTATGCATAAGTGTGAAGTAGAGAAAGAGAATGTTCTGTGACTCTGTTCTGACCCGAGAAGGTTGTGGACTCTCCTTCCTTGGAGATTTTAAAGCAGAAGTTGGATGGTCACCTGTCAGGGATGCTTTAGTTGAGATTCCTTGCATTGCAGGGGTTGGACTAGATGACACTTGGTGTCCCTTCCAACTCTACAGTTCTATTATTCTAACTAGTTGTGGGAGCCGCCCTTGGGGTGTCTCATAATTTATTCAATTTTCTGTTGCCTTTATATCCCATCTTGTCTTTCCATGGAGATCCAGGCAGAATATATATTTCTAGCCCTCCCAATTTATTCCTCTCAACCACCCTGTGAGGTGGGTTAGTCTGAGAGGCAGTGACTGGCCCAAGTTTCATGTCTGAGTGGGGGATTCGAATCCTGGTCTCCAACGGTCTAACCACTACGCCACACTGCCTCCTCTTGCTCCTCAGTTTGAGATGCTTGGATGATGCAGATTCTTCGGTTGCCAGTAATTCCATTCCCATGGATCCATTTGTGAAAGGCTGCCACATTCTCCAAGAGCATGCCGGAGTGGTTAACATCCTCTAGTTAGGGAATTACTCCTGGCTCACCTTGAGATCTGAGGGCTATGTATAGAATCACAGGCCGCTCTTTGCCCAGTGGAAACCCAAAGGGATTATATATGCCAAAGCTTTATAAACAGTCTCAAATTCTATTCTGAAAGGAAAAACCTGGCACTAGGCAGACAACTGATGATGAACAGAGATCCTGGGAGCTCCTGGGCTTTCGTAAGTTAATAGTTTTCTCTATGGTCAGATCCATCTGTTCTTTTAAGAATGGCCACATGCGATTAAGATAGTCACCACAGGGATCTTCCTTCTCTTAATGTTGGCGGTGTAATTTATTTCCAAATGAATAAAAGATAGGAGATGCTTGACAGACACGAGGTTGAACATGATCAATCCAGTGAATGGTGAAATGTAATGTATTGAAAATGGGTATTGACTGTGCTCGTTCCTTGAGCCAGTGTGGTGTAGTGGTTAAGAGCGGTAGACTCGTAATCTGGTGAACTGGGTTTGCGTCTCCGCTCCTCCACATGCAGCTGGGTGACCTTGAGCTAGCCACACTTCTCTGAAGTCTCTCAGCCCCACTCACCTCACAGAGTGTTTGTTGTGGGGGAGGAAGGGAAAGGAGAATGTTAGCCGCTTTGAGACTCCTTCGGGTAGTGATAAAGCGGGATATTGAATCCAAACTCCTCCTCTTCTTCTTCTGGAGATGTTTGATTTGGCCACTGTGGCACATGCCTTAGCTACATCCTTGCTCTAGGCAGGGCTGCCTTTGAAAACTGTCTCAAAGAGCTGCAGCCATTGGTTGACTAGGGCTGGTTAAAAGGAGCGTTGCTAGAACAGCTCCACTCTCTACTGCTCTGATTTTGGGCACAATTAAAAGGGCTTTTTCAAGGGACACGGGTGGCGCAGTGGTCTAAACCACAGAGCCTAGGGCTTGCTGATCAGAAGGTCAGCGGTTCGAATCCCCGCGACGGGGTGAGCTCCCGTTGCTCGGTCCCACCTCCTGCCAACCTAGCAGTTTGAAAGCACGTCAAAGTGCAAGTAGATAAATAGGAACCGCTCCAGCGGGAAGGTAAACAGCGTTTCCATACGCTGCTCTGGTTCTCCAGAAGCGGCTTAGTCATGCTGGCCACATGACCCGGAAGCTGTATGCTAGCTCCCTCAGCCAATAAAGCGAGATGAGCGCCGCAACCCCAGAGTCGGTCACGACTGGACCTAATGGTCAGGGGTCCCTTTACTAAAAGGTCTTTTTATGACCTGTAAAGTCCGACACGGCTTAGGTTCAAGCTGCCTGCTCCAGCTGACTCTTCTTAGTTTCTTACGGCTGAACTGAGCACCAAAAATAACGCACTTCAGTTCAATTTCAATAATAACTGGTGGTTACTAAAGAGTAACTGAGAGTTTTAGATAACTGACACATGGAACGGTGTTTAAAGTTTGACTATGGTGATAGCTGATAATGCAATGGTATATCATGGCAGTTTTCCTGCTTTTCAAGGGGCACTTTCCTTGTCAATGACTGTTGAGTAACCTCTGCATACATGCCATGATAATGCTGCTCCTTGCATGTCGTTGGACCACAGGACCAATGCAGGGCTTGTAACCCAGTGTGAAGTGAGTCCTTCTCCCGTCTCCCGTGCTCATTGCAGGCAAAGATTCAGAAATCATAGGCAAGCTGTGTCTCATCTGTTCTTCTCATTGTAAATGTAAAGGGACCCCTGTCCATTAGGTCCAGTCGCGGACAACTCTGGGGTTTGCGCTGCTCATCTTGCTTTATTGGCCGAGGGAGCCGGCGTACAGCTTCTGGGTCATGTGGCCAGCATAACTAAGCCGCTTCTGGCGAACCAGAACAGCACATGGAAACGCCGTTTACCTTCATGCTGGAGCGGTACCTATTTATCTACTTGCACTTTGATGTGCTTTTGAACTGCTAAGTGGGCAGGAGCTGGGACCGAGCAACGGGAGATCACCCTGTCACGGGGATTCGAATCGCCGACCTTCTGATCGGCAAGCCCTAGGCTCTGTGGTTTAATCCACCCGCGTCTCTCATTGAGAGCCCCCTAATAAGCTGAGGCCAGCCTGGAAGAGTGTTTGAAAATCTGATTTGACAGTATTTTCTAGTATGGCACGCAATAGTTTTAATACAGTGGTACTTTGGTTCTCAAACACCTTGGTTCTCAAATGCCGAAAACCCAGAAGTAAGTGTTCCTGTTTTCAAACGTTTTCGGAAGCTGAACATCTGATGCGGCTGTCAGGGATTGTTTCCGGGGCACCTCCTCCAAAAGCTGCACTTTTCAAACATTTTGGAAGTCAAATGGACTTCTGGAACAGATTAAGTTTGCCGCTTTTGTTTTAGCTATTTATTTTGCGTTTTTGTTTTTGAGGCTTTTTCAGTTAATTTGTTTTTGTGACTGTGTGGAACCCAGTTCAACTACTGATTGATTGATTGTGTCACTGTGGAAATGGATAAAATCCAAACAATTACTATCATCAGTGCAGGTAAGAAAAAAATTAATTTTATTTTTTATCAACTACAATACTGTCTTATTTATTTTATAGTACAGTACATTGATTATGGGACCCAGGTGGTGCTGTGGGTTAAACCACAGAGCCTAGGGCTTGCTGATCAGAAGGTTGGCAGTTCGAATCCCTGTGACGGGGTGAGCTCCCGTTGCTCGGTCCCAGCTCCTGCCCACCTAGCAGTTCGAAAGAATGTCAAAGTGCAAGTAGATAAATAGGAACCGCTCTGGCGGGAAGGTAAACGGTGTTTCCGTGCGCTGCTCTGTTTCACCAGAAGCGGCTTAGTCATGCTGGCCACATGACCTGGAAGCTGTACGCCGGCTCTCGGCCAATAAAGCGAGATGAGCGCCGCAACCCCAGAATCGGACACGACTGGACCTAATGGTCAGGGGTCCCTTTACCTTTACATTGATTATTGCTTTCATTTTATGGATCAGTGGCCTCGTTAGACAGTAAAATTAATGTTAAATTGCTGTTTTAGGGATTGTTTTTAAAAGTCTGGAACAGGTTAATTAATTTTGTATTACTTTCTATGGGAAAGCGCGCCTTGGTTTTGGAACGCTTTGGTTTTGGAACAGGCTTTCAGAATGGATTAAGTTTGAGAACCAAGGTACCACTGTACAAAGTTTTCATCCATTGATTCCAAAGGATAAAAGAGAGGAAGAGTTTTGAAAACAGTAAACTGGTGGTTAACTGAACCCATTTTTAATCCCATACACTATTCAGCTCCAGAGCTACTTTATGAAATGTCCATGGCTGAAAACATTTTAATGGATTTCTTCCTGTGTTTTATTATCTTTAAATCTCCAGATGATTCTTCTCTTTCCAACATGGCAGCCACCAATGGAACAGGTAAGCCTCTCTTGGAGTTCATCTTGAACGGGATCCCAGGCCTGGAACATGCTCACCTTTGGATCTCCTTCCCATTTTTTTCCATGTATCTCATTGGCATGGTGGGGAACTGTGGGCTCCTGTACATCATCTGGACTGAGGAGGCCCTTCACAGACCCATGTACTTCTTCCTCTGCATGCTTTCCATCACAGACATAGTCATGGGAACATCTACCATGCCCAAAGCATTCTGCATCTTCTGGCTCAACCTCAAAGAGATTGACTTCAACTCCTGCCTGGTCCAGATGTACGTTGTCCACACCTTCACTGGGATGGAGTCTGGCGTCCTCATGCTTATGGCTCTAGACAGATTCGTGGCCATCTGCTACCCACTGAGGTATGCCACCATTCTGACCAACCCCTTGATTCTGAAGGTGGGGCTAGTGACCTTCATCAGGGGTGCAGTTCTCATCCTCCCTTTGCCTTTCCTGGTCAGGAAGATGCAATATTGCAACACCAACATCATTGCTCACACTTACTGTGACCACATGGCAGTGGTGAAGCTGGCCTGTGGCAGTATCCACGTGGATGCCATCTATGGCCTGACGGTAGCCCTGCTGATAGGGGGCTTCGACATCTTCTGCATCACAGTGTCTTATTTCATGATCCTGAAGGCTGTGGTGGGACTTTCCTCTAAGGTGGCAAGGAGCAAGGCCTTTGGCACCTGCACCGCACACATTTGCGCCATCACGATATCTTACACTCCTGCCTTTTTCACCTTCTTTGCACACCGCTTTGGGGGGCACAGCATTGCTCCTCACGTTCACATCATTATGGCCAACCTTTACCTTCTTCTGCCCCCCATGATGAACCCCATTGTTTATGGCGTGAAGACAAAAGAGATACGTGAAAGCATCCTAAGGCTGTTCAGTAAGGGAAAGACCATGGTGCCTCATGGCCATTGAAGGTGGAGAAGATACATAAGTCAAGCCATCAACAAATATGTTCTATGTGCATCCCCATCACCAATGCATATCACTTCCTCAGATGCAGGAGGCCCAAATTTCAGCCAGTATTTCTGCTGTAGTAATTTAGGAAGAAAGCTCTCCTCTTAGGGACACAGTAGTGAATCCTGAAACTTTTGGCCAGCTGCCAGCCAAGATGACAGCAGTACAGAAGTTTTCTAATCTTTCTGAAGTTTCTAAACTGAATGGCACTATGAAACCCCCAGCTTCTTCCTAGCCTGCTGCTTACTCTCTGAACTTTCCATGAATCATTATACAGGTATGTTCTCCCCTACACCGGAAGTAAGTATTGCTTTGCCAAAAGGGATTCTGGTAGGCTTGGCAGGCAGGCAACCTCAACAGCCACATAAGAGACATTGCACAATCTGATTGTGGAGGAAGTGGCAAATGGAAGATACATGGGACAAGAGCCTGTTCTGGGAAAATTTGAAGGCACAGAGCTTTTCTTCAGTTTCCTCTCCTTCCTTAGCTCATTGAAGGACCTTCGGGAGGCAATAAAAAACTTTGGTATTCTGGTTCTGTTGCACCCATTTGCCTCTCACAGCATCATAAAAGATATGAGAGAGAGAGAGAGAGAGAGAGAGAGAGAGAGAGAGAGAGAGAGAGAGACTATCAGATAGTTCATCTCATAGTTTCCCTCCCACTGTTCCATATTCCAAATTCAGGTAAAATAAACATTCTCCTATGGTATGTTTGTTTGTTTCACTACTTCAGAATTATACACACACACACACACACACACACACACACACACACACTTATTGGTTTTTACATATATTTTCCAAACAGTACATATCATCTCATCTCATCTTATACATCATTTTGGCTATTTTAGCCTGAGACTTCCATCAACCACGTCTAATGATTTTCAAACCTCTTCTCTTAATCTTGCATTTGTTATCCTAACTATTACTTTTAATAATCAATAACTTAAAATCCATTCTCATAAATCTTTTCTGCAATATTTCATATAGTTCTCCTTACAAAACTGCTTGCAGTCTTGATTACTTCTTGATTACAATTGTCTTTCAAATAACTCGCATATTTACTCCAATCTTTCAAGAATTTCTGGTCCCACTGGTTTCAAATTCTCCGTCATCTTATCCAATTCTGCATAGTCCATTAATTTCATCTCCCATTCCTCTTTGGTCAGTAGTTCTTCCTGCTTCCATCTCTGTGCCAATAATACTCTTGCTGCAGTTGTCGCCTATAAAAACAGTTTTTTATCTTGTCTTTTAATGTCAGTGCCTACAATACCAAGTAAAAATGCTTCTGGTTTTTTTAATATATATAAATGTATAATTCAACATCTTTTTCATCTCGTTATAAATCATTTCCCAGAAGCATTTCACTTTCTTACACAGAATGATTTTAAAATTTATTCTCCTTGTTCTCCACCTCCTCTCTATCCTTTTCATGGTTTCCATTTTTAAATGTAGAGTTTTTAATGGAACAGTTGGTTGCTTTTGTGGGTTTTTTTTTAATTAAAAAAAAATGAATGTTCTCAGCTGCTTTGGAGACTCCAGTCAAAAAGTGGGACACGACTGAAAGCCAACAGCATCTGGAGACGTGCAGTACAAGGCTAGGTTGGTAGCCAGAGGGTTCACGCAGAGGAACGGTCTGCACTACACCGAGGTGTATGCGCCCACTTCCAGAAGCGAGACCATGTGTTTGCTGTTAGCAACTGCTGCCCAGAGAGGTCTCCAGGTGAACCATTTTGACGTTGATGTAGCCTATCTGAACTCTGATCTCGAGGAGGAGCTGTACATACAACCTCCGCCGGGGTTCGAGGGGGATAGGCCGAATCAGGTGTGGAGGCTACACAAATCCATCTACGGTCTTAAACAGGCCGCTAGAAACTGGAACTTGTGTTTGCATGAAGCGTTGGAA
This sequence comes from Darevskia armeniaca, assembly GCA_034641395.1. Classification (NCBI taxonomy): domain Eukaryota; kingdom Metazoa; phylum Chordata; class Lepidosauria; order Squamata; family Lacertidae; genus Darevskia; species Darevskia armeniaca. The sequence goes on from JAWWNF010000106.1 coordinate 1,195,144, forward strand.
GAGCTTGGATTCAGCCAGGCTGACAGTTGTCTTTACCTGGCGGGAGCAGGCCAGGGGCAGGAGTTAGTCCTAGTGTTTGTGGATGACATCATCTTTCTGGCAAAGACCAGAGAGCAGGTGCAGAAGTGTGCAGAGGAGCTTGGTGAGTTCTTTAAGCTCAAGAATTTAGGTCCTGTGAGTGTTTATCTAGGTGTTCAGATAGATAGAACCAAGGATGGAAGTTTCTTGCTCAGTCAGACAGGCAAGATAGAGCAGTTGTTGAAGTTCAGAATGTCTGAGTGTGCGGGTGTCAGAACGCCCATGGAGACCTGTTTTGTGAAGGACAGTCAGTCCAGGGAGCACTCTGAGTTTGAGAGTCCCCAGGTCTACCAGTCAGCTCTCGGGAGTCTTTTGTATCTTTCTCAGTGGAGCTGACCAGACATAGCATTTGTTGTAAATCTGCTCAGCCGGGAGGCTACAAAGCCCAGTGTGCATGCCTGGAATGGCATCAAGAGAGTGCTGAGGTATTTGCAGGAGACAAAGGAGTTTTGCCTAGAGTTGTCAGCTGTCAGAGAGCCCCAGCTCACTTGCTGGACGGACAGCGATTGGGCAAATCTCCTGGACAGGAAGTCAGTGTCTGGAATGGTAGTGAAGTTCAGTGAAGCTCTCATTGGGTGGAAGTCCCGAAAGCAGAGTCTCATTGAGTTGTCATCTACAGAAGCCGAATTCAGTGCGCTATCAGAGCTTTGTAGAGAGTTGGAATACTATAGGTGTTTGGTCCAAGAAGTCTGCGGACAATGTTGCCTACCCATCACGGTATGGGAGGACAACCAGTCATGCTTGAAGCTGGCGGAATCCGGCCAGTTCAAAGCCAGAACCAAACATCTGGACATACGCTTCCAGAATGTATGTCAGAGCATCCAGACAGGCTTGGTGAAGCTGAAATACTGTCCGAGTCAGTTGAACCTGGCAGATGGGTTCACTAAACCGTTGAGCTTCCAGTGTCATGGGGAGTTCTGTGAAGGTTTGTGTCTTGGGTAAGTGGTAATGCTTACGCACCCCAGTGGTACGGGACGAGAGGGGGTGTGAGTGGATCCTGAGCTTACAGGGTTAAAGTAGCTGCAGGAGTATGGTATCTGACCCCAGTCAAACTGGCAAAAATCTATCATTTACAGGACAATAAATGTTGGAAGTGTGGAGAAGCTGAAGGAACTTTTTACCATATGTGGTGGACCTGCCCAAAGCTGAAGGCCTTCTGGGAAATGATCTATAATGAACTAAAGAAGGTGTTTAAAAACACGGTTGTGAAGAAGCCAGAGGCCTTCTTGCTAGGAATGGTTCACCAGGAATTACCAAAAGAGGACCACACTTTCTTTATGTATGCCACAACAGCAGCAAGAATACTGATTGCAAAATACTGGAAGACAAAAGACTTACCGACTTTGGAAGAATGGCAGATGAAAGTAATGGACTATATGGAGATTGCCGAGCTGACCGGGAGACTCCGCAACCGGAGGGTGGAGACGGTGGAGAAAGAGTGGAAAAAATTTAAAGACTATCTGAAAAAGCATTATAAAATATAGAATAAGAAAATGCCGGAAAAAAAGTAAAAAAATAATAGTTTACAGAAGTAGTTAAGAATGAAAGTGTAGAAATAAGAATTTAATATTAAAAATGTGTATGTGTTGGATAGGAGGAAAAGAAGTAAGTAGAAGAAATAAGATAATTCAGAGATATGGTTAAAAGAGATTTATGAAATTTTAAGAATGTTTAGTAATAATGTTAGGAATTTATCAATAAAAATAATTGAGTATTAGGAATATGTAACAATAAGGGGATTGGAATTGACAAGAAGTAGAAGAATAAAGGAATTGCCTATTGAAATACTAGAAGAAGTTAAGATACAGAGGGATAGATTGGAGGAAGCAAGATGTAATGTTAAGGAATTCAGGATTAAGAATTAGATAAATTTGTAGGTCATGTTTTTCTTTTTTGATTGCGTGTGTGTATTGTTGTTTATTGTTTTTTTATGTGTTGTATTGTTTGTTTGTTTTCTTCTTGTTTTGTTTATGTTTGGAAATTTTTAATAAATACTATTTTAAAAGTAAAGTAGCTGCAGGAGTACGCCCCGCCCACTGGGAGTTTACAGCCGGGGATTTTCCTTTGTTCGCTGTACTGTATTGTTGTTCTGTTGTATTGTACAGAGTCGGTTTCAGTTTTGAGCGGAGAGAAAGCCTTGTCGGCAAGCTCCGCAGGAAGATGTTTTTCAGCATGTAAATAAAGTTTTTAGTAGTTAGAATCGATGGATTCAGTGTGGATTACTTGCTGATGCTCCTGGGCAATGGCGAACGGAAAGACGCTGCGCTATTTGTACCTAATCATGGGCCGAGGTACATCACACAAGCTCTGCTAGGCTGCGAGGCAAGAGGGAAGCCTGCTGGACCTAAGCCAAAGGTACTGTGTTTTTACTTTGAAGGCTTTCCAGTGCTAAAAGCCAATTCAAAGTTATGTCCCAAGTCCTGGGCCCATCTCACCATAACCCCTTTGACTTGCTCTTCTTTTACTTCCCACTCCAGCAGCTGGTTGTAAATTCTTGAGATGTTTCCCTTTCTCATGAATTAATTTTTCAAATTTTGAAGTTTCATTTGCCAATCCTTCTTTCCTATCAATATTTAATTTTTGATTTATTTGAAAATATTGGAGCCAATCTGTTAATTTGTCCTTGATTGCTTTGTATTTTTTTAACATTGGTTTGTTTTCAACAAAGTCTATTAACATTTGGTAAGTAGGCCAATTTTTTTTTTACCATATTTCTTCTTTTAACTGCTAGAGCTTCTGCTGGAGAAGTCCATAGGGGGATCTTTGGTTCTAGCAGCCTTTTGTTTCCCCCCCAGATTTTATATAGGGATTTTCTTATTACATGGTTCAGGAAGCCTTTATGCTGTTTCACATTGCCATAGATCAAATAGGCATGCCACCTGAATCTGTTATCATGGCCCTCAAGATCTGTATCCTCTAGTGTAATCCCTTCTTTAAGCCAGACCAGGCCCGTAGCTGTATGGTACAATTCTAAATCGGGTAATGAAAAACCTCCTCTCTCTTTTCTGTCAATTAATAATTGATGTTTAATTCGCGGTTTTCCCCCATTCCATATAAATTTTGCAATTTCTCTTTTCCACTCCTGGAAGCATTTCATACCGCCCAGGATTGGGATTGTTTTAAATAGAAAGATAAATTTTGGGAGAATATTCATTTTTACAACCGCGATTCTGTCAGCATATACCCCGCCTGGGGCAAGTTGTGAGACTGCCCCAAAGCCATAGCACAGCCATGTGCTCATCCCCGGCTACAGGAGTCCGGTGGCGCAGTCATATGCGATTGTTCCCCAGCTTGAAGAACAACACACACAAGCCATGATTAAGGCTAAACTATTTATTGTAGAAAAAGTGCAGAGAATATTTGCTGCCAGCTCAGTAAGTCAGAGCTGTGCATAATGCATCTGGCGTCTTGTCTAGCCAGAACGGAAAGAGAAAAACATACAGTACAACAGTACAAATAGATACAAACATCACATGTTGGGGAAAGCAGATAAGCTAGCTTTCTCACGGGTACTGAAAACAGACACAAGTCATATTAGCCTCGCTGCAGCTGCTTGCTCGGCTTGGACAAATATCATAACAGATTCTACCCAATAGGGAGAGATGGAGTTTGGTCCAAGTTTCCATATTTTAAAAAATTTCTTTACAGGTCTTAACATAATTGTCCTCATATAGATTAAGATTTCTAGCGCAGATCCAGATCCCCAGATACTTGACCCTGTTCTTTATCTCCAACCCTGACACTTCCTCCAATTCCTTTTTCTCCTCTACTGTTAGGTTCTTAGTCAATAATTTGGTTTTTTGATAGTTCACTTTCAGACCTGCTATTGTGCCATAATCTCTTATTGTCTCTAAAGCTGCTGGTATACTCTCTTGTGGACCTTGTGTCATTACAATTAAATCATCAGCAAAGGCTCTGACTTTGTATGATTTCCCCCCTATTATAATTCCTTTTTTGTTTCTTTCCTAATATTTTGTAATAGTACTTCCATGGCCAATATAAAGAATAGCGGGGATAGGGGACACCCCTGTCTTGTTCCCTTGGCTATTGTGATGTTTTCTGTGATGTTTCCATTAATTATAAGTCTTGCACTTTGTTGATTATAGATTGCATCTATTCCGTTCTTAAATTTTTCTCCCATTTCCAAAAGATCTATCTGCTTTTTCATAAAAAGCCAAGAGACGTTGTCAAACGCCTTTTCTGCATCCAATAGTAACATTGCTGCTTTTTTATCGCATCTGGTTTCAAGGTATTCTATAATATCCACAATATTTCTTGTATTTCCTGAGATTTGTCTTTTCGGTAGAAACCCAGATTGATTGGGATGTATAATTTGTTAGTGGACCTATTACTATTTCTTCTAGTTTTTTTATAGAATTCTGCCGGTAGACCGTCAGGTCCTGGTGTTTTCCCTATTGGTGTCTTTTTAATTGTATTTCTAAGTTCTAGTATGGATATTGGCTCATTCAGTTTTTTTAAAATTTTCTTTATTTCTGGAAGGTTATGTTTCCTTAAGAAGAGCTCTATTTCCTCCTCTCCTTGGTTTTTTTTTTTTTGTATAGTTCTTCATAATAACGTACAAATTTTTGTGTTATTATTCTTGGGTCATCTATACTTTCCCCTTCTATTCTTAATCTATTTATTTGTTTTTCACTATTCCTTTTCTTGAGTTTCCAAGCCAGGTATTTACCTGATTTGATGGTGAATTCAAAGTTTTTAAATTTTAATGCTTTTAGGTTCCATTCCATTTCTTGTTCAATTTTTGAGCTATATTCTGCTTGTAGTAATTTCAGTCTCATCAATTGTTTCATCGCCCTGAGACCTGGGGAAAACCACGGGGCTGTCCAGGCTCCATCCAATCGTAGATGATGCTTCAGAGCCAGACAGTCAATAGCCCTGGTTGACTCCACATTCCAGCGGGACACCAGGGAATCAGCTGAAAGGCCATCAACATGGGCTAAAACCTGCCCAGCACTCTCTGGGAAAAATTTGGAGCTATTAAGTGGCGGGGTTGTCGGGATCCACAGAATGCTGTGTAAGATAGTAAGTCTGCAGGCTTGAGTTTGCTAGTAAAGTGAGACTAGCTGATGCAACTGGCTGATACAACCAGCCTGCAATACTTTCTAAAGGAGTGCTGGATCAGAATGACTCAGCAGTAAAGTGCTGTCATTTGGTAGGCTGTCATCAGTATAAAAGGGAAACCTATTCAGCAGTGTGTGTGGTACTAGAAGGGTGTGGTCAGAGAGATAGAGCGAGAGGTTTAGAGAGGTCTTCCTACATGCCTTAAGGTGCAGCCAGGTACTCTGTTTGCCTGTATGAACTGCTTGTGTATCTTAGCCTGTAGATATTTGTATATAGCTCACAATAAATATACTGCACTGAAGAACCTGGGACTTGGAAAATCTGTTAAAGCGCCGTGGAGGAATTTGGGACAGAGGTGTGTGGACCAGCCACATTGATCCCACTTCCCTGCAGAGGGGAAGGGTCGTGGAGAAGTCCAGTTGCACTAGGAAGTGATCTAACCATGGCACTTCTTTTGTTTAACTTTTACTTACTGTCAGCTCACTCACGTCCATAGAGGTGAACCCCAGTTCTAAGGCATGTCCACAACTATGAGTTGGGCCAAACTTATTCAGGGACAGCCCCATGGAGGCCATGCTTTCCACGAAGTAATAATGAGTAATACTTTCTTATGCATGCTTTTTGTGCTAATATACAAAAGTATATCATTTCCCCTTCCAGAAATGCTTATTTGCAAATTCAAGGGACACTGAAGTCCTTGCCCACATTTTACCAGCTTCCTCACATAAATATTGCAGGGGACTTTGTCAAAAGCCTTACTGAAATCATGATGCACTATTTCCACAACAGTCCCCTGATCAACAGAGTTTGTAACTCCATCCAAAAAAGGGGGAGAAGATATTTCTGTGGCTTTACTTGAGTTTGAGAAGCCATGCTTTCATCCTGTATGTTTCTGTTGTGAAATCTTCAGATGAAGGGCACATAAATTTTTTAAATGATGATTAATAAGAAGGATACAGGCAAGCTGGAACAAGTGCAAATTAAGGCGACCAAGATGGTCTTATTTTATTTATGCATTTATTTAATTTCTATACCACCCTATATATGGGGTGCCAACTTGAATAAACTATAGAAGGGATTAAGTAAGCCCCACCTTGCATAATCAATCACATGCCATGGTGCATGCATGCCATTTGAATGGCAATGCCTATCAACTGGGGGGGGGGTGGCCCCTCAAATATTTTAGGGTGGAAAGAAAACCTCTCTGCCTCTAGGAATTGCCTTCTATGCCCTATACCCCCAGGGCAGTTTCAAAATTAAATCACAATATAAAAAACTAAACAAAATTCACGTATTTATTTAATTTGTATACCACCCGACCCAGTGGTGCCAACTTGAATAAAATATTGGTGGGGGGCCAGGTAAGGCCCGCCTTGATCAATCACATGATGCACACTCACCATTGGAAGGGCAATGCCTATCAATTGGGGGGTGCCCCCCTCAAATATTATATTGGAGGGGCAAAGACCCCTCGGCCTCTAAGAGTTAACTCCTATTCCCTACACCCATAGCTCTCAGGATAGTTACAACATAAAAGCACAATATAAAAACACAAAACACACAGCCCAAAACCTGTAACCCCCACCTCCCCACCATATTTTAAAAGAGCATTAGATGTCAATCAGCCAAAGTTCTGGTTAAAGTGATGCATTTCCCCCTGACAAGTAAAGCAGAAAACTGAAGGTTTTTCCACTGTTTGTATGAATTCTTTGATGGGAACTGAGATTGGAGCTCTGACTGAAGCTCTTTCCACATTCCAAGCACTGATAGGGTTTCTCCCCTGTATGAATTCTTTGATGGGAACTGAGATTGAAGCTCTTCCTGAAGCTCTTTCCACATTCCAAGCACTGATAGGGTTTCTCCCCTGTATGAATTCTTTGATGGGAAGTGAGATGGGAGCTCCAACTGAAGCTCTTTCCACATTCCAAGCACTGATAGGGTTTCTCCCCTGTATGAATTCTTTGATGGGAAGTGAGACTTTGGCTGTGACTGAAGCTCTTTCCACATTCCAAGCACTGAAAGGGTTTCTCCCCTGTATGAATTCTTTGATGGGAAGTGAGACTGCGGCTGCCGCTGAAGCTCTTTCCACATTCCATACAATGATAGGGTTTCTCCCCTGTATGAATTCTCTTATGGTAAGTTAGAGAGGAGTTATGAGTGAAGCTCTTTCCACATTCCGCACACTGATAGGGTTTCTCCCCTGTATGAATTCTTTGATGGAAAGTGAGATTGCGGGTGTCGCTGAAGCTTTTTCCACATTCCACACACTGATAGGGTTTCTCCCCTGTATGCCTTTTTTGATGGTAAGTGAGATGGCCATTCTGACTAAAGCTCTTTCCACATTCCATGCACTGATAGGGTTTCTCCCCTGTATGAATTCTCTGATGGGAAGTGAGATTGGAGCTCCTCCCGAAGCTCTTTCCACATTCCACACACTGATAGGGTTTCTCCCCTGTATGAATTCTCTGATGGGAAATGAGATTGTCCTTCTTAATGAAGCTCTTTCCACATTCCACACACTGATAGGGTTTCTCCCCTCTATGAATTCTTTGATGGAAAGTGAGATTCCGGCTGTCGCTGAAGCTCTTTCCACATTCCAAGCACTGATAAGGCTTCTCCACTGTATGAATTCTTTGATGGGAACTGAGATGGGAGCTCTGACTGAAGCTCTTTCCACATTGCACGCACTGATAGGGTTTCTCCCCTGTATGAATTCTTTGATGGTAAGTGAGAGTGGAGCTCTGACTGAAGCTCTTTCCACATTCCATGCACTGATAGAGTTTCTTTCCAATGAGATTTTGTTGATGAGAAGTGGAATGGGAGCTCTGACCGCAGCTTTCTCCACACTCCAAATTTTTACGTGGCTTCTCCTCTCTGGGGATTTTGTCATGGTCACCCTTGTTCTCGATTTCCAATTCATCACAATCTGCAATGGAGAAAAAAAAGGTATTAGAGCCTGAGGAACAAATGAAGAAGAGCTGAAGGGAGTTGGGTGTGTGTTCATTGCCTTTGTTGGTTGTCATTAACCAACATATTTATTATTAGACTAGCTGGCCCAGGCACGCCTTGCTGTGCCTGACTCAGGGTCCTTAAAGGGGGAGGATGTGTCCCCCCCTGGGCTATGGGTTTTGTCCTCCCCCCGTTGTCTCAACCCTGTGATTCCTCCCATCCTGTAGTGACCCATGAGGTATCCAGTCCCCCCCCCCAGGTCAGCCCATGACCTATTCGGGCCCCTCCTCCACACACCCCACTCGGGATAGTCTGTAGAGGCGAGGCCTAGTCTGTAGGAAGTAAAGTAGAGGCGAGGCTTAGTCTATAAAGTAGAGCCGAGGCCTAGTCTGTAGGAGGTAAAGTAGAGGCAAGGCCTAGTCTGTAAAGTAGAGCCGAGGCCTAGTTTGTAGGCTGTAAAGTAGAGGCAAGGCCTAGTCTGTCGGCCTTGGCTGGGGCTAGTATGTAAATGCAAGCCAAGGCCTCCGCCCTGTATCTCAATTCCTTGGCCCTGGCCTGACTCTGTGGGTTTTTGCAGCTGAGGGTTTGGGCTAGTTGAGTTGATTGTTGTGGGAGCGTTTGCGAGGGGGGAGTGTTTTTGGGTTGCGGCCTGTGGCTGTGGCTCTGGGTTTGGCCGTTTGCCTTTGTCTGGTAATGGCTATGTGGGTTGTCTGGTAATAGCCGCCTTGGTGGTTTCAGTTGCTCGGTTGATGACGTCATTATTTGGCGCCACCCTTCAGAGCTTTTGCTGGTGACAGCGCGCGATCTGTCTTTCTATTGGATGCTGCTGGTGTCTTCAGAGCTTCTGGTGATGATGTATAATGCCTGCGACAGATTTTTTTGCGTTTAAACTTTATTTTAGGTATGACAGGTGTGGTTTTTCTGAATTTTTATTATGCCAGATTACTTTGAGATGGTAATGGAAACGCTGTGTCCAAATTTGATGCGATTTGGTCCAGCGGTTACGCAGCAAGGGTGTTTCGGACAAACGTGCAATGGGGACATTTTTTTATATATAGATTCTGATGGGTTGTTGAATGTTGCTCTGTTTGATATACAGTAGTGGCCAAAATTGTGGAAGCTTTTTGGAAAAAAGTGTATTTCAGAGGTCTGGTCACCCAGGAAGTGATGTAAAATTGTACTATTAAGTGAACAGGGCTACAGTTATGAAGAAATTAGAAGAAAGATTGGGGGAAACTTAACCAAAGCTGGAATTTTTGAAGAGGTATAAGGAGACACAGTCTCTACAAAATCAGACAGGTAAAGGCAGGAAAAGGTGCACAAAGGCAAGTGACAATCGAAGAATGGAGAGACTGTCCCTACATGACAGAAGAAAATCATCTGGGTGTATACAAGATGACATGGCGCAATGTAATGTGAAGTTGACTGCAAGGACTGGTCTAAATGCTAGCATTCTAAGGAAAAAGCCATTGTTATCTCACACCGACCATGAAACACCCAGTTAGTGTTATGATATGGGGTTGTATGACAGCAAAAGGTACGGGCAGAATTTGTGTCATTAATGGGAATGTAAATGCCCCAAAATACATAAATCAAATGCTTGACCCCAAATGGAAGTGTTCCACATGTGATCTTTTCCCAGATACTGAAGAGAATACACACAAACACACACACACACACAAACATATATTCTATTTCAGCAGGATTCAGCTCCATGTCATGTTGCTGCTGTGTGCAAAAGGTGGTTTCAAGATAATCATATTCCACTGCTGGAATGGCCTGGGAATAGCCCAGACTTTAACCCAATCAGAAATCTATGGAGCCAACTAAAGAAACTTTAGAAGCAACCCAGCAATAAAGCCCAATTAACAGAGGCAATAATTCAATCTTGGTTTTGCATTATTACAGCTGCAGAACTAAAAAACTTGGTTCACTCCATGGGAAGGCATTGTAAGGCCGTAATTAAAGCTAAAGGTTACCAAACTAAGTATTAATTGACATGGTGAGAATTTCTGTATATCACATTTTTTCTATGTGTTTCACGTTTCTTCTTTATGACTGCTGTTCTAATAAACACTCCTTCACAAAAGTTATTGCATTACATTCTTCATTAAATTATCTTTCCTTTGATATATAATTTAATGGTATTACTTCCAAAAAAGTAGCGTTATGAGCAATCAAACCTCAGAAATACACTTTTTCCAAAAGGTTTCCACAATTTTGGCCTCTACTGTAAGTTGTTATTTTATATTTAATGTACTTTTTATATGAGATTTGATTATTATTGTTTCATGTTTATATATGTGTTGGAAGCCGCCCAGAGTGGCTGGGGCAACCCAGTCAGATGGGCAGGGTATAACTAAAAATTATTACTATTACCGTTACAGTGGTACCTCGGGTTAAGTACTTAATTCGTTCCGGAGGTCTGTTCTTAACCTGAAGCGTACTTAACCTGAAGCACCACTTTAGCTAATGGGACCTCCTGCTGCTGCTGCGCCGCCAGAGCACGATTTCTGTTCTTAGCGGAGTTCTTAACCTGAAGCATACTTAACCCAAGGTACCACTGTATTATTATTCCTATTATTATCACTGCTACTACTACCTGAGATTCAATAAGCCTGGCTCTTCTCTGGGATGGATTTTGTTTGGCCCAGTCATGGCATCCCCTCCATCGCCAATGTCAGTCATCTCTTTGGTCAACCCAAGACTGACAGCGGCATAAACAAAAACAGAAAACCTGACAGAAGCTCCTTATCTTTCCTAACAACTCTGAAGCTGACATTTAAGATGCCTGGGCAGTTCAGACCAGGCCAATAGTGGTATAAAAAGGCAGAACTGGAGGAAGATTGTTCACAGAAAAAACTGCAATTTGCTGTTCAATGTTTATTGTGGGGGTATTCCCAGGTGTTGTAGGGGGCACTGTTGAGCTCTGTGAAAATATGAGGTTTGTCACATAGAGGTATTTTTTGAATTTCCAGGCAGATATGACCATCCCACAGGGAGCCTTACCAAGAGAGGCCACGATCCCACGATTCTCCCCCATGACGTCCTTATGCAGAGCTCTCTGGTCAGGATCCAGCAACGCCCACTCCTCGTCCGTGAAACGAACAGCGACATCTTCAAAGCACACTGGACCCTGAAAGAAAAAGGGAAATGTCCTCCTCTGAGACAGCAGAAATATGATCTGCTACACAATGCTCTGTTTTTTCCTTCCTGTAAATTGTGGTGTTGTTTCAATAGGATTGCTTTGCTGCACATTTTAATTATGGATGCTTATTTTATTATGTGTTTTAATTATGGGTGTTCATCTTTGTGCAAATAGGTGGTACTCCACCTTGTGGTTTTCAAGTCATTCTGCCTACGCAAGCATTCCACTTTGCCAGATGGAAGGATCCACTTTCTCCTCTCCTCGTGTGCTATTTTGCCCTCCCAATGCCTTAGAGCCAAATTGAAGGGTTCATGGGGGCATGGAGAGGAGGAGGAGTGGGGGGCAGGTCCCATATTGCAGCGGATGGGGCTAGCTATGTGAATCCTGGCCACTATTTGTTATCGTCTGTCCACTGCTTAGAAGCCTATTTTAGCATTCAATGATGAATATAGAAATAAAATAAGCCTGGTTTGGATGGCCATCTGTTTTGGATGATCTAAAATTGCAGAGAATCCTGCAATGCAGGGGGCTGGACTTGATGACCCTTGGGGTCCCTTTCAACTAGGATTCTATGAAAACAGCAACTACAGATGAATCGAAGTGGTGACATTCAGAAGGCTGGTGTAACAGAGTTATATGGGCAGGAAATCCCACAGTTCACAGCTGGAGTTAACTATCAGCAAGAACACGATATTCAGACTTGGCTGAGTTTCAGGCCTAATGAGAACAGCAGCTCATTTCCAGAGATGGAGGATTAATGTAGTGTTGCTTAATGATGAAAAAATATTGCAAGGAGCTACAGAGTTAATGAAAGAATATTTTGATCTAAATTGCAACCAGGGTGTGGATATCAAAGTTGTTTGGGATGCAAGCAAGGTGGTGGCCAGAGGTTACTTTATACAACAGAACTTAATTAGAAGAAAAATTAGACTTTAAATTAGAGGAAATTAAAAAGAAAGAAAAACAGTTGTATAGGAAATAATCAGGAAATGAGATAATAAAACAAGAAATAAAGCTAATGCAATTGGAATATGCACATATTATAGAAAAAACATTCAATTTTGGAAATACAAAAACTCTGAATTTGCAAATAAGCCGGGTAAAATGCTTGCCTGGCAGTTGAAGAAAAGAAGGAATGAGAATACGATTAACAGATTGAAAGTAGGCGAAAGGCTGATAGATGACCCTAAGGAGATTAATAGTACTTTTGAGAACTTTTATAAGAAGCTATATTATAAAGAAAAAGAACAACAAGAAGAAATAGATAAATTCCTAATACAACATAAAATTCCAGAAGTAGCAAAAGAAAAGATGAAAGTGCAAAATGAAACGATAACAGCAATGGAGATACAAAAGGCTATCCAAAAGGCAAAACCAGGAAAGTCCCTGGGGCTGGATGGCTTGGCAATAGAATACTATAAAAACTGGAAGATCTGTTACTACCACCACTGAAAGAAGTAATGAATAACACTATAAATAATGGGAAGGCAGGCACCGGAGTCATGGGCAGAGGCATTTATAACTCTTATAGCTAAACAGGGAACAGATTTAGAATTGGCAACTAATTATAGACCAATCTCTGTTGAATTCTGATTACAAAATATTTGCGGGCATCCTAGCAGAGAGGTTAAAAGCTATATTAAAAGATATTATACATGAAAACTGTCAGGGATTCGCCATCTACACAGCAGAGGGTGGTGAAGGGCTCTTTGGTTTACAGAGAGCCCCAGGACCTCCTGGACAGCAGCACCTCGTCCAGTGGGAAAAGGAGAACCGCCTCCAGCGGGGAGGGAGAGAGATCAGGCAGTCAAGAGGGGAGAGGGCTCGAGGATGACAGGGCAGGAGGAAAGCACGCCACTTCCGTCGCCCCAACTGCGCAGAGGGGTGAAGCGACAGAGTAGAAGGAGACTAGGGGTGCCGAAATTCTTATGTTGGGGCAGAAGCCAGAAGGGGCCACTCCCGGATTCTGCCAGCGACTGAGTCAGTCATGAACTCTGTTACTCTGCACTGTAAATAGTATGCACAATAAACCTGTTAAAAGACAGGATGGAGTCAAGCCTCGTTACTCTTGAGTAGCCACCGCACGGACCTTACAAAAACCAATCAGCCTTTCTGCAGGGAAGGCAGATAAGAAATAACACAAGGAACATCATTAATATTCTTGAATACCTTGAGTTCCAAAGAGATAAAAAGGCAGCCTTAATGTCAATTGATGCAGAAAAGGCATTTGACAATATCTCTTGGTATTTTATGAGAAAAAATATGAACATAATGGGACTGGGGGGAATTTTGAAAAAGGGATTGGTGCAATTTATTGCAAGCAAAAAGCTAGAATTATTGTCAATGGTAGACTAACAGGGGATATTGAGATTTCAAAGGGAACTAGGCAAGGATGCCCTTTATCTCCTTTACTCTTTATATTGGTGTTAGAGATATTAATGAATAAAATTAGAAAAGATGAGAATATAAAAGGGATTGTGATGGGGGGGGGAGTATAAAGTAAGAGCCTTCGTGGATGACTTGATCATCACTACTGAAAACCTGACAGAATGTATCCCAAGAGCAATAGAATGTATAAATGAATTTGGACACCTAGCTGGCTTTAAGATAAACTATAAAAAAATGAATCTATTAGTTAAAAATATGGGGAATCAAGAAAAAAGTGAGCTACAAAAAATCTCAGGGTTGGAGATAAAAAGAAAAATGAATTATCTCGGCATATGGATGACACAAAAAATATAGACCTATTTCAAGAAAATTACGTTAAAGTATGGAAGGAGATAAAAGAGAAATTTAGAAACTTGGAATAGGCTACATTTATCATTTTGGGGTCGTATCTCAACAGTAAAGATGAATATATTGCCTAGAATGATATTTCTATTCCAAACCATGCCAATTCTAGGAGGCATGAATTGCTTTAAGAAATGGAAAAGAGATCTAGCAAGGTTTGTATGGAATGGGGAAAACACCCTAGAATAAAATATAAAGAGAGGCGGATTTGACCTACCTGACCTGGAATTATATCATGCTGCAACAGGTCTGACCGGGTTAAGGGAATAGATTAAGTTAAAGGATAGTGATGTGTTAGATCTGGAGGGAGTAGACACTCGATTTGGATGGCCTGCACACCTAATAGATGAAAAGGTGAGAGTCCACAAGGGTTTTATGGATCATATTATAAAGAAATCACTGTATAAAATATGGATGAAATATACAGTGGTAACCTCGGGTTAAGTACTTAATTCGTTCTGGAGGTCCGTTCTTAACCTGAAGCACCACTTTAGCTAATGGGGCCTCCCACTGCGCCGCTAGAGCACAATTTCTGTTCTTATCCTGAAGCAAAGTTCTTAACCTGAAGCATTATGTCAGGAGGCCTGGGCTGCCTCACTTAATTGGTCGTCCGAAATAAGAGTCCAATCCATCAAGCTTTTCAAGGCTTTAATCTAGGCTAATTGCTTTACAAGCGGAGCAGGTTGTAAACCTAACTCATCCATCATCATCAGATTCCAAAAGTGAAAGTCCTTTTCTGTTTTTGCGCCAGGAACCCCAGCGGGGGAAGCAGAAACACTTTGTCATTCGCTTTTTCCGTTCCCCCTTTTCGTAACGAGGTCTCTGGCTGCTTAGCTGAAGCCTCTCCACCGCCCCCCCTCCACTGCTTTGGCCCGAAGGGGAAGTGGATGAATCTGTCTTCAAGATCGGGGGCTGCTCCCGGTAACTACTTAACGCCGGACTGGAAGAAGGATGCAGTCCCCTGACACATTATTTCTGGGTTAGCGGAGTATGTAACCCGAAGCGTATGTAACCTAAGGTACCACTGTAAAGGGATCCTAGAACCCAGAACACCTTGGTGGACCTCATCCTTAGAAATCATGACCGTGAAGAGAAAGAATATGACTAACAATTGGGCAACATATAAGGTTTTATTGGAAGAGGAAAATAACAAACTGAAATGGAAAGAATATAAGGAAGTTAAAAAATATTTGAACGATTTGCTGCAATATTTTCAAATTAATCAGAGATTGGCAAAAGATAAACAAAAAGGATTTGAGAAAGAAATTTCAAGATTAGATGAGTACTTAATCCAATCTAAAAGTAAACATATTTCCAAATAATATGATTTGCTCCTAGAATGGGAGATAAAGGAGGAGCAAGTGAACACAGTGATCGTAAAGTGGGCCCAGGATTTAGGGAAAAATATTATGATGAGCCAATGGGAACGGCTGTGGAAAAGGGTATCAAATTTACGGCATGCTATAATTTAAGAGAATGTAATAAAAATGTAATACAGATGGTAGCTGACCCCGGTCAGACTGGCAAAAATGTATAAAAACTGTAGTGATGTCTGTTGGAGATGCAACAACGGGGCAGGAACCTTTCTACATATGTGGTGGGAGTGCAAAGATAGTGGGACTCTGGGAAAATATCTATAACAAATTGAAAAAAATGTTTAGATTTTCATTTGAAAACCCCCCAGAATCCTTTCTCCTAGGTATCATGTCAGAGGAAATAAAAAGAATGGTCAGACCAATATTTATGTATGCGACTACAGCGGGGAGGTTATTGATTGCCAAAAATTGGAAAAGCAGCAGCGTCCCAACTAAAACAGACTGGCTATCTAAAATGATGGAATACTTCCATATTGCCAAACT
Organism: Darevskia armeniaca; assembly: GCA_034641395.1. Taxonomy (NCBI): domain Eukaryota; kingdom Metazoa; phylum Chordata; class Lepidosauria; order Squamata; family Lacertidae; genus Darevskia; species Darevskia armeniaca. The sequence continues at coordinate 1,211,050 of JAWWNF010000106.1, forward strand.
AACAGGGAAGATAAAAGGAGATATGGTACAAAAAGTGAATAAGGAGTTGGCTATCTTTAAGGAATACATCAAAATTTATGTGGAAAAAGTAGAATTTCTGACAGATATTGAGTAAATCCAGAAAATGATTAGTGTGAAAGGAGAGTAAAGTCAAGATAGAATAAGAGACTAAAGAAATAACAAAATGTGTTTAAGCTAATTGGAAAAATAAAGTAGCGTAACAAGAACGTCTGGAAGTCAAGTCACTTGGTGGGTGTCCATGTGGGGTAGCTGTGCAGGTATGTTGATATGCATTGTATAAGAAGGTATTATATAGAGTAATGTAGGTATGTTTCATGTTATGAAAATAAGGTAATGTGTTGTGTAGGTGTATTGTATAAATGTAAATGTATGTGTTTTATATGTTATTAAAATGAAAAGAAAAGGGGAAGGGGGGAAGAGAACAGCAGCACATTCCCTGAGCCTCTTCCACCATAAAAGCAGCTGCAAAGTGGGAAGGCCCCTGACTTCCAACAGCTTTCTAATTCCCCTCCTGTCTGGGGTTTCTGGCAAGCGATTGAACAGTGCACCAGTGTGCAGCCTGCCTTTGCTCCTCCATCGTCAGAGGTCTCCTGGCTCTGAGAGACAAGCAGGGAGGGTGGCTTCTGGCAGAAGGGGAGGGAGCCATTGGTGGCTCCTCCTTCTCCTGACTCACCTCTGCCTCTCAACCTTCCTCCTCCCACTCGCCTCCTTCCTCTTCTGCCTCTGATTCTGGACTGCATTCTGCCACATAGTCTCCCAGCTCACTAATCCCTGTAACCCCTTCAGCTTCTGACACCTCCTCTTCTCCCTCTGACTGCTCATCCTTCTTCTACCTTCTTGGGCCATCTTCCCTTCCTGGTTCCCCGGCTGCTTCCTCCCACCATTCCCCTGTGCCCAACCAGTCCATGACATTGCTCCATCCCTCGGCCTCTGTCCCCAGAAGGCAGCTTCCCCTGACCTGATCTGGTTCCACAGTCGCTGCTTCCCTTCTGCCCCCATGAAAAGACGGATCAGGAGGTCTTGCCGGCATCATTCTGTCACCTGCAAGAGAGAAAAGGTAAGCAGGATGCCAGGAGTGCCTGCTTCTCTCACAGGTGAAACAGGGCATCTCTAACTACAGATGGGCCTTTGAGAAAGCCTTACCTGCTGAAAGCATTTGGAGGTTTGTGCCCATTTCATATGTTTGTTGTGAAGAAATACATCTCCTGTCCTCTGGACCCTTGTTCCCAACTGTCTCCCCAAAACAAGAAGAAAACCCCCCATAGATTACAGTGGTACCTCGGGTTAAGTACTTAATTTGTTCCGGAGGTCCGTTCTTAACCTGAAGCGTACTTAACCCGAGGTACCACTGTAGTTGGAAAAGCAACTGAATGAGACCAAATGGAGAAAAACCACCTTCCTCCTTACCCAGTGGCCTCTCTCTGCTGTCCAACGGAGGCCTCTCTGCTTCACAGGAATCCAGGTCCTTTTCTCCAAAATGATCCACTTCCTGAAAGAGCATTAAGAATTCAAAACAGAGAATGAATGGTAAGAAATGTTAGAAAGAGAATGACAAAGACTTGAAGGGTGTGAGATCTCATTCCAGGGATGCTTTCCCAGAAAACGGATGGGCCATCAGCAGACCATTATGGGATGTTCTCTGTCCTGTTTGGAGCTCCTTGGGAGTATCCAGAGGAAAGTCTCTCTCACCTGCTTTCTCTCCTCTGCCTGACTCAGGAGGAAACCTTCGGCCAGGGCCACCGCCTGGGAACTGGTCTCCGCTCCGCATTCCCTCACCCAGCTCTCCATCTCCGGGGGAAGGACAGCCAGGAACTGCTCCAAGATCACCAGGTCCAGCATCTCAGCTTTCGTGTGCCTTTCCGGCTTCAGCCACTGACGACAGAGGTGGTAGAGTCGGCTGCAAACCTCTCGGGGTCCTTTGGCCTCCTGGCAGCAGAACTGCCTCAACTGCTGGCTCTGCATCTCTGAGCGGAGGGTGTCCTCCTCACCCAGGATCTTCTGCACTGGGTTTTCCCAGAATCCCGCACTGCTCCCAGTTTGGATGGCATGGCCTCTTCCTGTTCCAGGGCCAGCTGAGTCTTGCTCATCCATCTGTGCTCTCAAGGAAGCCTCCGAGAGATCAGAAGGAATGCTTTGGTCTTTTTCAAGTTTTGTCTGTCTTAATGAGAAGCTTTATCTAATCCTAAAAAAACAAATACATTGTTTTGTTATAGAATTTGTAGGTCAGTAGAAGAAAATGGTTCCCTGAGCAAGCATGGATGCTTCTGACTAGGACCAGGGCTGGACTGCACTACAGCCCAAACCATGAGCTATGTTTTTGAAAAGAAAGAGGAGGAAGAGGATAAGAAGTACCCGTATTTTTCGCTCCATAACGCGCACCGGACCATAACGCGCACCTAGTTTTTTGAGGAGGAAAGGGGGAAAGCCCCCCTTTTTGAGGATCAGTTCAAAGTTGTGCATCTTCTTTTGGAAGAAGAAAAGCCCCAGTTGCAAAAGGATCAGCTCAAAGCCCTTTCTACAGTTTCCAAACAGATAATCTAATCAGCCAGTCACATGTAGCTGGGGAAACCAACAGCCTCCTCTGCAGGAACGACCTTATCTCTCCTCCCGATCTCTTGCTGATCAGCTGTAAAGCGGCAGCCTTATCTCTCCTCCCGATCTCTTGCTGATCAGCTGTAAAGCGGCAGCCTTATCTCTCCTCCCGATCTCTTGCTGATCAGCTGTAAAGCGGCAGCCTTTCAACACCCCCTTCTCTCTTGGTAAAAGAAAAAGCTCGATCTTCTTTTGGTCCCTGGGCAATTCAGCTCCAGGGACCATGCATTCGCTCCATAACTCGCACAGACTTTTCCCCTTCCTTTTTAGAAGGAAAAAAGTGCGTTATGGAGCAAAAAATACGGTAAGTCTCTAGCCCTCTAGCAATCCAAAATGTGGAGGCAACTAAAGGGATTTCTGGGAGATGAATCAGCCTGGTTTCTTCTGCCTTCCAGTCAATGCATGAAGTCAGAACTGACTGACAAGGGAGTCATTTGCATCTTGTGAAAAATGGATGTGTGGCTCTAATGGGGGTCCTCACCAGGGGGTCCTCAGGAGTTACTCCCCCCCCCTCCGCTTCTGTCTCCTTTTCTTATACTTGGACAGACAGACTCCTGGAGTGGGGTCCCTTTCTCTTTGCTCTGAGGGCCAGGTATGTATCTGGCCAACCCCCTGAGGGCCAAGTGGGTGGGGCCAAAGACATCTCCCTTGAAATTTAGGTGGGTAATTTATTACTCTATTATTATTCTATTAGATACCTTAATACATAAACAGCCATTGATGCCAAGGTCCCTGGAGGCTCAGTGAGTAGCAGCGCCCATTTCCGGCTGGTTTTCCAGCAACAATCCCTTGGGGACAGAGAGGATGTGGTCCTGGGATGCCCTGCTCTGGGTGCGAGGGGATTGCTGCAGTGGCCTCCGTGTGGAGCTGCCCTGGGAGACACTGGGAAACTGGTCTGCAATGCAGCAGCCAGACTATGGGCTGGGATCCCTCTCTTCATCCCTGGCCTTTCTCTTCCCTATTTCCATCCTAACTCTCCATGGGATTTGGGGGGGGGGGCTAGTCCCCCTCCTCGTCCAGCTTTGGAGAACCATCTGCACATGTTTCCTCTGTTGTGCAATGACGCTGAGCGACGTCACACAGAGTTAAAGTCCTAGGGACTCCTCTGTTGAAAGAAGGGAGAAATGAGTTTGGGATCCTGTGATCTCCAGGAAGGAGAGCGTTGCAGACCTCGCCCCTCCCTGGCAGGACCCTCTCCTCCCCCTGCATGAGCAGATCAGGCCCCCCAGGCATCCTCCCCCCCCCTGCTGCAGCCCTGGGACCCCCCCCCCGTCTCCCCACTGCACCCTCTGGTGGGAGAGAGAGAGAGAGAGAGAGAGAGAGAGAGGAGACTCACCAGATCCCAGGAGGGGACAGCCATGCAGACCTTGCAGGAAAGGACTGGGGAGGGAGGGAGGGAGGGAGGAGCCTGGGCTCTGGAGGACCTGCCCCCCCTTGCTTTCTGTCCTCTCTAGGAAGGCAGCTCGGTTCCCTTTAACCCTTGCAAAGCCGTGCTCGTCCAGCTCTGCCCTCCTCGTTACACACTTCCAGAGATGCTTTTTGGGGGACCCCCCCCCCCCACTTCCCTTTCCTTCTAGAGCAGTAATGGCGAACCTTTTAGAGACCGAGTGCCCAAAACCCACTTCTTTATCGCAAAGTCCCAACACGGCAATTTATCCTGTATATTTCTTTTTCTCCTGTGTGTTCCTCTTTATGACTGCTGTTATAATAAATAATCCTTCATAAAAGTTATTGCATTCCATTCCATTGATATATGATTTTATGGTATAACTTTTTCCCCTAAAAAAATGTTTAGGGATACTCTCATTTTGACTCAAGAAAATCACCATGGGTGGGGGGGGAATAAATACAATTCAAATCGGGGGAAATATATACAGTGAATTTCTTCTCCCGTTAAATTCACAAAATGTTTATGGGTATGCACCCCCCTGCGTCCCCACAGGAAAAAAGCACTGGTATTTGTTATGTACTGAGTTGAATAGGATCCAAAAGGCAGCAGTCTGATTGGTCCTAGAACAATAGGATCCAAAAGGCAGCAGACTGATTGGTCCTAGAACAATAGGATCCAAAAGGCAGCAGTCTGATTGGTCCTAGAACAATAGGATCCAAAAGGCAGCAGTCTGATTGGTCCTAGAACAATAGGATTCAGAATGCAGCAGTCTGATTGGTCCGCAGGAAACACCCAATCCAGCTCCAGGTGGAAGTGAATCCGCAACCGGATTGGCCTTCAGGAGTATCCTGGAATTAGCCAATCACATGGGGCCATTGTGTAAATACTGTATATAAAGCAGATGTTCTGGGGAAACTTCCATTCCTCGCTACTATGAGCTGAATAAAGAGCTGAAATCCACACTCGACTCCGAGTATATTTCACTGGCGACGAAGGTGGGATCCCGCTGAGTTGACCGCCACACACAGCACCGCAGCACCGCCACCTGCCGCACCGCTGCCTCGCACCGTGTATCCAGGCTTCAGCTCCGGGACCCAAGGAACTCAGAATGGCACCCGACAACAGCTTCTCGCCGTTCAAACCAGCATCAGGAGACTGGGAAGGGTACGCCAGCCGTTTCACCTTCCTCCTAGAAGCTAAAGGGGTCACCAACGATGCCAAGAAGAGGGCGATATTCTTCAGCGTCTGCGGAGAGGAGACGTTCGAAATCGCCCGGGCTCTCCTTGCACCTGACGATGTTGCTACCGTTCCTTACAAAACAATAATGGAACGGTTGAAGGGGCACTTCTCGCCGCAGCCCTCGGTGGTGGCTCGTCGAAATGCCTTCTATGCAAAGCGGCAAGCCCCCGGGGAAACCATAACTGGGTTTGTGACCTCCCTCCGCCAAGCCGCTCGGTTCTGCAACTTCTCAGAGTTGGAGAACATGCTTCGTGACCGCCTCGTCGGTGGTCTGAGGGACGAGAAACTGCAACGACGCCTCTACGCCAAGAAGGACCTAACGTTCCAGGTCGCTCTGGAGGAGGCCCTGGCAACAGAAGCCGCCGAGAGGTCAACGCAAGAGGCACGGCCGAGCCTGCCGTCCCAACCAAGGGTCCACCACGAGGACCTCACCGACGACTCAGGATCCGACAGGGAGGAGGTGCACAGAGTACAGCGGCGCACTCAAGCAGTGCACACACCACAGCTGCCTCGACCAGAAGGAGGGAACTGCGCAAGCTGTGGGGAGAGTCACGAGAGGAGGACCTGCCGTTTCCGCAACGCAGAGTGCAGGCAGTGTAGAAAATCAGGTCACATCGCCCGGGTGTGTCGGGGTCGGCCCACCCAACGCCAGGCATCAGATGACCGACCCAAGAGCCCCAGGTTCCGGGGCCCAACACACCAAGGCAACTCGACGGAGATCACGGACTACCAGGTATACCAGTTGCCCCACCCCAACATAGAGAAAATTTATGTAGAAGTGCAGATAGAGGGGACCCCGTGCCGCATGGAGCTTGACACGGGTTCAACACTATCCATAATCTCGGCACAGACCTTAAGGACACTGTGCCCTAGTGGGGGTCCCAAACTCAGGCCGGCCCCATTCACCCTCCGGGACTTCCAGAAACGTAAGGTCCCCACACTGGGGGTGGGGACCTTCAGGGTGCAATATCGCGGGCGGATGCGGCAACTGGACTTGCTTGTGGTCAAGGGCCCCTACGTTAGCTTACTGGGATTGGCATGGTTTGGACCACTGGGGCTAGCCGTCACCGGGGTGAACCGCACTAGCTTACAAGTGGACGTGGACGCCATATGCAAGGAGTTTCCGGGGGTTTTTGATGGGAAATTGGGACAGTATACGGGCCCCCCCATCGCCCTACAGCTTGACCCCGCAGTACGACCTATCAGGCACAAGGCCCGCCGGGTCCCATTCGCCCTGAAACCCCGTATAGACGAGGAATTGGACCGGCTCGTGGAGCAAGGAGTGCTGGAGCCTGTGCCTAATGCCCCCTGGGAAACCCCGATCGTCACACCCGTCAAGCCTAATGGTTCGGTCCGCATCTGCGCAGACTACAAATGTACCATAAACAAGGCCCTCACAGCCCACGCATACCCAGTGCCAGTGGTCAGCCATGTCCTCGCCTCCCTGGCTGGGTCAAAGATTTTTGGCAAGCTGGACTTGGCCCAAGCCTATCAACAGCTGCCGGTAGATGAGGCCACAGCAGAGGCACAGACGATTGTGACGCACAGAGGAGCGTTCAAGGTAAAGCGGCTGCAATTCGGTGTCAGCGTGGCACCAGGCATATTCCAGAATCTAATGGACTCTCTCCTTAAAGGGATTCCTGGCGTCACCCCCTTCTTCGATGATGTGTTGATTGCCGGGCCCACGCCAGAGGAGTTTGAGGACCGCCTCCGCACCGTTCTGCACCGTTTCCAGACAGCAGGTCTCAAGGTGAAGCGGGAAAAGTGTCTACTAGGAGAGCCTCAGGTGGACTTTCTGGGATTTATGGTGGACGCAGAAGGGGTCCACCCGACTGGGGACAAGGTACGGGCCATTTGTGATGCCCCAGCGCCCAAGGACAAGACTGAACTTCAGGCCTTCTTGGGACTATTGAACTTTTACCATGCCTTCCTTCCCCATAAGGCGGCGGTAGCGGAGCCCCTACACAGACTCCTGGACAAGCGGGCCCCTTGGGTGTGGGGCCAGCGCCAGGAGGCCGCATTCCAGGCAGTCAAGGACTTGCTCGTCTCAAACTCGGTCTTGGCACACTTCGACGAGAGGCTGCCGGTGGTGCTAGCATGCGACGCCTCACCCTACGGCATCGGCGCTGTCCTGGGACACCAACTCCCGGATGGAAGAGAGGTGCCAGTGGCATACTTTTCCCAGACGCTCGCCGCAGCTGAGCGGAACTACTCGCAAATCGACAAGGAGGGTCTGGCAATCGTAAAGGGAGTAAAAAAAATTCCATGATTTCTTGTACGGGCGGCCCTTTACCATTGTGACTGACCACAAGCCGTTGCTTGGCTTGTTTGCCCCCGAAAAGCAGACCCCCCAAGTGCTGTCTCCTCGCGTCCTCAGGTGGTCAATTTTCCTTGCCGGCTACCAGTATGCACTGATTCACCGCCCTGGGAAGGCGATGGGCCACGCAGACGCCCTCAGCAGGCTACCACTACCAGAAACAGGCCCCGACCCAGCACCCGCACAAGAGGTTATGACCCTGGAGCTGCTTCCCGACCGCCCCATTCAGGCACAAGAAGTTGCGCACCATTCCAAGAAAGATGGGGTCATCTCCCGGGTCCTGGACTGGGTGTGGAGGGGATGGCCCAGCAGCAGTCCCGGGCCAGAATTTGCTGGCTACACAACCCGTAAACATGAACTGTCAGCCCACAAGGGGTGCCTGTTATGGGGAAGCAGGGTCGTCATCCCCCAGCCCCTCCGCAAAAGGGTCCTTACAGCCCTACACGAGACACACCCAGGGGTAGTGAGAATGAAGGCCCTCGCCAGGAGTTATGTGTGGTGGCCGGGGATTGACAGAGAGATAGAGGCCTGGGTCAAACACTGCCAGGCCTGCCAAGAATCCCGCCCGGATCCCCCAAGGGCCCCAGTCCAGCCCTGGGAGTCTGCCCGAGCACCATGGTCACGCCTGCATGTGGACTTCGCTGGCCCCTTCCAGGGGAAAACATTCTTCATAGTGGTGGACTCCTACACCAAATGGCTGGAAGTCGCACTGGTACCGTCCACTTCTACATCCGCAGCCATCCGGGTACTACGCAGGCTGTTTGCAACCCACGGGCTCCCTGACACTCTAGTCTCAGACAACGGAACCGCATTTACGTCAGAAGAATTCCAGACCTTCACAGCGCAGAACGCCATCCGCCACATCCGCTCGGCGCCATTCCACCCTGCCACCAATGGCCAAGCAGAGCGCATGGTGCGGACCACCAAGGACACCCTCCGCCACATGACGCAAGGGGACTGGGAGTACCGCCTTGCCACATTCCTTCTAGCACAGCACAGCACCCCCAGCTCAACGACTGGTCGGAGCCCCGCTGAACTACTGATGGGCCGGCGCCTTGCAATCAGACTGGACCGCCTTCACCCCGACAGAGCTCAGGATGAGGTAGTGGTGGGGGAAGGCAGGAACCCCCGGACCTTCGTGGCCCAGGACCCAGTGTACGCAAAGAATTTTGGGGCAGGCCCAGCATGGGTACCCGCCACAGTCACCAGGGTGACTGGCCCCGTGTCGTACGAGGTGCTAACGGAGGGGAGGCAATGCTGGCGCCGCCACTGCGACCAGCTACGGCGACGATTCCCGGGAGAAAACGAGGAGGAGGACAGGTCAGAGGAGTCCCAAGGGAACAGTGGGGCAGCGAGGCCCACAGAGCAGGAGGGGCCGGCAGGGGAGGCAGAATCAGTAAATACAGAGGGGGCCCGCGAGGCCGAAAGGACACTGGAACCAGAGCCACAACTGAGCGAGCCAGTCGCGTCAGACCAAACGGCCCCATCACAGCCAGCAGCCTTGGAACACGAGCCAGAACCCGAATCCCTGACCAGGGAACACCCCAGGCCGCAACGCATACGTAGGCGGCCGGCGTACCTTGAGGACTATGAATGCAACTTCCCGGGCAGGACTGGAACTTAGAGGGGAGGGGTGTTATGTACTGAGTTGAATAGGATCCAAAAGGCAGCAGTCTGATTGGTCCTAGAACAATAGGATCCAAAAGGCAGCAGACTGATTGGTCCTAGAACAATAGGATCCAAAAGGCAGCAGTCTGATTGGTCCTAGAACAATAGGATCCAAAAGGCAGCAGTCTGATTGGTCCTAGAACAATAGGATTCAGAATGCAGCAGTCTGATTGGTCCGCAGGAGCCACCCAATCCAGCTCCAGGTGGAAGTGAATCCGCAACCGGATTGGCCTTCAGGAGTATCCTGGAATTAGCCAATCACATGGGGCCATTGTGTAAATACTGTATATAAAGCAGATGTTCTGGGGAAACTTCCATTCCTCGCTACTATGAGCTGAATAAAGAGCTGAAATCCACACTCGACTCCGAGTATATTTCAGTATTACTCCAAAACATAGTGGTGGTATGAGCGATCAAACCTCGGAAACACATTTTTTTCCAGAAGGTCCCACAAATTTGGCTACTAATGTACACTGGAGGGCCGTACTAAGAGCCACCCTCTCCCAATTTTTAATATGAGATAATAATGATTGTCTGTGTGCGCACATAGAAATAAATATAAATAAATAAAGCCCAGCAAACATGTAAACCCAGCAGCCCCTTCTTAGGTTGCCGTCTTTATATGCTTACTGACCTGGGAGTTAAGCCCTGCTGAACTCAAAGCAGCTTACTCCTGAGTAGGAAAAACAGACTGGCGGGCCCCTCACTCACTCCCATGCCCATAGAGAGGGCTCTGAGTCCCCTCTTTCGGAAGCAAGGTTTGCCACCACTGCCCTAGCATGTGCACTGTAGGAATGTTCTACTTGACTGCTATAAGTTTCACATCCCCCATTTCTCCCAGTCAGTTTTTCCGTTTCGTCATGAACTCTTGACGAGGATGCTAACGGCTGCCAGAACCTCCATTGCACCAAAATAGAAAATCTTATTTATTTCAATTATTCCATTTCCAGAGGCGTAGCAAGCCCAGGTGGTACCTGGGGCGGAAATTTTTTTGTCACCCCCCCACTTTAATTTTATTTTTTTAAAAAAAAATTAAAAAGTGTCACCACCCTCTGATGGTGCCACTTTGCGAGGTGTGGGGGTTTTGTGTGTGTGTGTGTCTATTATCTCTTTTTTTTCAATAGTTAATAATAATAATAATAATAATAATAATGTAAAAAAATAAAAAAAAATAAAAATAAAAGTGCCCCCCCCCTCTGATGGTGCCACTTTGTGAGGTGTGGGGGGTTGTGTGTGTGTGTGTCTATTATCTCTTTTTTTCAATAAAGTTAAAATAAAAAATAATAATAATAAATGATAAAAATTAAAAAAAATTAAAAAAATTAAAAAGTGTCACCCCCCCCTCTGATGGTGCCACTTTGTGAGGTGCGGGGGGTTGTGTGTGTGTGTCTATTATCTCTTTTTTCCAATGAAGTTAAAATATAATTTATTTATTTTTTAATTTTTTTTTTAAAAAAGGGTCACCCCCCTCTGGGGTGGAACCCGGGGCGGCCCGCCCCCCCCCCCGCTGCTACTCTCCTTTCCATTTCTATCCCACCTTTTTCTCCCCAAGGTCACCCCAGGGAGCTTCATGGCTGGGTGGGGATTCGAAGCCTGGTCTCCCAGGTCATAGAGTCCAACAACCAAACCTCTACCCAGCACGGAAAACCTTACATGATTTCAAGATTTCACTTTGGTATAGAAATATGTGGATTTCAGCACTAGCTGAAGAAAAATAACTTATAAATTACTTGCTGCCAAAGGCTCAGATGACCCTGTACAGGTCCCATGCTATCTGGTGGGATTTTATCTTTTATCTTACCAGCAGCATTGGCCCCCGGTGGAATACAGGGTCAGGTTTAAGGTGCTGGTTTTGACCTTTAAAGCCCTATGCAGCCTAGGACCCTCGTACCTACAGGACAGCCTCTCCTGGAATGCCCCGCGGAGGACCTTACAGTGCATAAACAACAACATTTTGGAGGTTTCAAGGAGGTTAGATTGGCCTCAACCAGGGCTAAGGCCTTTTCAGCACTGGCCCCAACCTGGTGGACCGCTCTGTCGAGGGAGACCAGGGCCCTGTGGGATTTGACATCTTTCCGCAGGGCCTGCAATAATAATCCTATATAATAAAGAGCCTGTGTCCGTACGTACTACTTTCCGTGTGTCACAGGAATTCGCAAGTGTGCCTGCGTTCCAGTGACACACGGATTGGAGCGCAGAGAGGAGGAGGAGCCTGAGGTTGGAGCGCAGCGCGAGCCTCCAAACCTCTCCACTCGGCAGCCATTGCTGCTGCTGCTACCACCGCCGAGCCTCCGAGGGCTCCGCGCCCACCGCATGGTCCGGCCCCGCCGCCGTTCGCCGGATGAGGGCAGCCCGGCTGAGGAGGGGCGGGAGAGCTGAGGCAGGCGGCGGCGGCGCACTGAGGCGGCTCCTACTCCTCCTGCTGCTGCTGGCTGTGGAGCGGCGGTGGTGGCGGCTCCGACGCCGATGCCGCATGAATAAAGAACCGGCCTCCGAGGGCGCCTCAAAAACACCCTCCTTTCCCCTCCCTCCCCTGCTTCCTCCTCCCTCGCCTCCGCTTTTCTCCTCCTCCACCTCCTCCTGAGCCTCCTCCTCCGACCTCCTTTCCCCGGGAGGACCCAGGCGTCCTGGTGCCACTAAAGCCCCGGGACCTGCGAAAGGGAATCCCGGCTCCCGCTTCCTGCAAGACCCCCTCCTCCCCGAAGGGACCCAGGAGTCCCGGCTGCAGCTCCGCCCTTTGTTCCGTCCCCCGCCCTCGCCCTCGCCCACGCTCCGCTCGCCGGCTGTGCGCGTCTTGCCGCGCCCTGGGCCAGGCTCCGCTACCTGGGCTGGGCCGCCTCCCGCGTGGCTCTCGCTCTCTCCCTCTCAGGGCTCCGGAGGCGGAGGCGGCGTCTCCGCCTAGAGTCCCGCGGCGCCCATCGCGCCCTGCCCGGCCCTGCCTTGCCCTGCCCACGCGCAAGCCCCGCTCGCCTCGCCTCGCCCTGCCCTGGAGATGGCCGCCAGGTTGGTTCCCGGGCTGCGCCGGAGAGGCTGGGGTTAGTCCCCCCTCCGCAGGGCGGCCACTGGCTGCGATCTGTCACTCACCGCCGAAAGGAAGGGGAAGCAAAAACGTACCCACAATATGCCCCCTTCCCCCTGATGCCCTCCCTGAACATGCCCCCTCCCCCCTGAAACCTTTCCAAAATATTCCCCTTTGCTCCCTGAAACGTACCCACAATATGCCCCCTTCCCCCTGATGCCCTTCCTGAACCTGCCCCCTCCCCCCTGAAAGCTCCCCAAAATATTCCCCTTTGCTCCCTGAAACATACCCACAATATGCCCCCTTCCCCCTGATGCCCTCCCTGAACATGCCCCCTCCCCCCTGAAACCTTCCCAAAATATTCCCCTTTGCTCCCTGAAACGTACCCACAATATGCCCCCTTCCCCCTGATGCCCTCCCTGAACATGCCCCCTCCCCCCTGAAACCTTCCCAAAATATTCCCCTTTGCTCCCTGAAACGTACCCACAATATGCCCCCTTCCCCCTGATGCCCTCCCTGAACATGCCCCCTCCCCCCTGAAACCTTCCCAAAATATTCCCCTTTGCTCCCTGAAACATACCCAGAATATGCCCCCTTCCCCCTGATGCCCTCCCTGAACCTACCCCCTCCCCCCTGAAACCTTCCCAAAATATTCCCCTTTGCTCCCTGAAACGTACCCACAATATGCCCCCTTCCCCCTGATGCCCTCCCTGAACATGCCCCCTCCCCCCTGAAAGCTTCCCAAAATATTCCCCTTTGCTCCCTGAAAGGTACCCACAATATGCCCCCTTCCCCCTGATGCCCTCCCTGAACCTGCCCCCTCCCCCCTGAAACCTTCCCAAAATATTCCCCTTTGCTCCCTGAAACGTACCCACAATATGCCCCCTTCCCCCTGATGCCCTCCCTGAACATGCCCACTCCCCCCTGAAAGCTTCCCAAAATATTCCCCTTTGCTCCCTGAAACGTACCCACAATATGCCCCCTTCCCCCTGATGCCCTCCCTGAACATGCCCCCTCCCCCCTGAAACCTTCCCAAAATATTCCCCTTTGCTCCCTGAAACATACCCACAATATGCCCCCTTCCCCCTGATGCCCTCCCTGATACACACACACACACACACACACACACACAAACATACAGAGTGTTTTTTTTCTTTAAAAAATGTTTAAGGGTACTCTTATTTAAATAAAGTTATTTTGAACTTATTCTGCGTCTTCTCAGATGTGTTTCATTACCTACATTTGTTGGTGAAACACAATTCTGTAAATTATAAAGATGATTCCACCCCTCTATATTATGAAAGGGAAGATCCAGGTTTTCAAAAAAAAAAATCAAGCAAATCATTGTAATAACTACCGTAATAAAGCACTGCTATAATCCTATATTATAATCTTCAAGTGTCCCTGCGTCCACCTGCAATTTTCTGTGTGTCACGGAAGTGAGGTACTGCGCATGACACACGCGGAAGCAGGGATTGGAGCAGGCGGAGAGGGGGGCGTGGTTACGCTGCTTGCTTGCTGCTGCTCCTCCCGCTGCTCAGAGATTTCCGGCGGCCGGGCGGGAGAGGAGAAAGAGAGAGCCAAGGGGGAAGTGTCCCGCCGTCCCCACTGAGAGAGGCACACGGGCCCGCTCTGCTGTGGCTGCTGGAGCTCGGCGGCGGCGGCAGCAGCAGCAGAAACGGCGACGGAGGGTCCCCTGCTTTCTGCCGTCTCCGCCTCTGGGCGGGCGCGCTCACCTGTCTCGGCAGCGGCCGGCCCGGCCCTCTCCACCCAGGCACCCCGACGCCCCCACCCCACCCCCAGAGCCCCCCACAAAAACAAAGCACAGCCAGCAGCGTCTGCCGGTCGGTGGGCAGCTGTGAAACGGGCGGCGCAGGGCTGGGCGCCACCAGTGGCTTCGCGTCGGTTCCTACCGCCAACGACTCGCCCCCTTCCTCTAGAGGAGCGGGGGCAGAGGGAGCAGCAGCGGCTACCGCAGCCGCCGTCGCTCCTGCTACCGCTGCTGCTGCAGCCGGCTACTGTGGGAGAGCGGGAGGAGGGGTGGTGCCGGTGGCGCTCCCGCGTTGGGGTCAGGCTTCACTGTGGAAGGGGGCATGGAGGTGAGGCAAGAAAGGCAGGAGGAGAAGGGGAGGGGCCGGCGCAAGCAGAAATGGGGCTGAGGGGCTGGAGAGTGAGAAACGAAAGCGGCATGGGGCAGGAGGGGCTGGTGAGTGTGCGGGATATGGGGCTGGAGTGCATGGGATATTGAGGGGCCATGGGGCAGGAGAGGCTGGTTAGTCTGGGAGGATATGGGGCAGGAGGGGTGGGGTGGGATAGGGGTATGGGGTAGGAGCGCGTGGTGAGTGACAGTATGGGGCAGGAGAGGCTGGTTAGTCTGGGAGGATATAGGGCTGGAGGGGTGGGGTTGGGGTATGGGGCAGGAGGGGCTGGTGTGTGAGAAAGTAAACGACAAGAGGCACTGGTGAGCGTGTGAGGATATGGGGCAGGAGGGGTGGGGGCGTTATGAGGCAGGAGGGGCTGGTGAGTGTGGGAGTATGGGGCAGGATGAGTGGGGTGTTGGGGGTATGGGGCAGGAGGGGGTCAGATGTGGGGAGTATGGGGCAGGAGGGGCTGGTGAATGTAGTGGGATATGGGGCAGGAGGGGTTGGTGAGTGGAGTGAGCGGCTATTGAGCGAGAGAAAGGAAAATGGAAGTATGGGGCAGGAGAGAGTGTGGGGGTGTGAATTAGGAGGGGATGAGAGGAAAGGTGGCAGGGTGTGAGAGAGAAGTGGGTGTAGAGACAGAGAGGCGAACTATGTGCAAATGTGGGAAGTAGGGGGGGGAGATAGGGGGATGCAGCGTTTTTGCACGTAGGGGTGCGAGGTGGGGGGGGGAGAGAAGAAGTCTGCCATATCACATATAATCTAGCGCCCGTTATCTTAACGGGCTTAATTTACTAGTAATAATAATAATATTTTTTTATTTGTATACCGCCTTTCTGTCTTACGATACTCAAGGCGGTTTACAAGCAGAAGAAACAGAAAATCTCACAACAATCCAATGCAATATAAAAATATGATAATACAAAACTTCCAAATAAACAAACTACATCAAAAGGTAACATTCAACAATCATTAGAGTAATATAAAATATCAACATATAAAAGTTAAACAGAAATCCACTCAACATTTACAAAAAACAATTTCTAAACTAATCAATAAAACGGCATAAAATACATAAAATAATACAATACAAATTGAGATGCAAAGACTACGATTCCACAGGGCCGGGGGGGGGGCAAGGCAGGTGGAAAGAGGCCTTGCCTGAGGGAGTCTCTCCCCTCACAGTTCTTCCTTCAGGGCCGGGGGGGGGGCAAGGCAGGTCGAAAGAGGCCTTGCCTGAGGGAGTCTCTCGCCTCACAGTTCTTCCTTCAGGGCCGGGGGGGGGCAAGGCAGGTCGAAAGAGGCCTTGCCTGAGGGAGTCTCTCGCCTCACAGTTCTTCCTTCAGGGCCGGGGGGGGGCAAGGCAGGTGGAAAGAGGCCTTGCCTGAGGGAGTCTCTCGCCTCACAGTTCTTCCTTCAGGGCCAGAGGGGGGGGCAAGGCAGGTGGAAAGAGGCCTTGCCTGAGGGAGTCTCTCGCCTCACAGATGGAGTTGTTCCGCCAGGGCTTTGGTCTGGACTCAGTCTGACCCCCCCTTTCTTTTTTTGATGGAGCCTTATATGGGACCCTCTATATAAATTTTCCCTCGGCCCTTTTGCTGGCCCATGTAGGACCAGCATGCATAGCTGGCCCTTCTAAATATTTGATGTTTCCTCCCGTTATGGTCTTGATTTATGGGCCGCCAGTAAAACGAGGCTGCATTTTGAGCTGTATTTTAAGATGTATTCTAATCAATTGGTTTTTTGTTTTGTTTTTTAAACTGCATTTTATATTTGGTGTTAGCCGCCCTGAGCCCGGTCTTTATTTATTTATTTTATTATTTAAATGTAAAGGGACCCCTGACCATTAGGTCCAGTTGCGGATGTCTCTGGGGTTGCAGCACTCATCTCGCATTATTGGCCGAGGGAGCTGGCGTACAGCTTCCGGGTCATGTTGCCAGCATGACAAAGCCGCTTCTGGCGAACCAGAGCAGCGCCCGGAAACGCCGTTTACCTTCCCACCGGAGCAGTACCTATTTATCTACTTGCACTTTGATGTGCTTTCGAACTGCTAGGTGGGCAGGAGCAGGGACCAAGCAACGGGAGCTCACCCCGTCGTGGGGATTCGAACCGCCGACCTTCTGATCGGCAAGCCCTAGACTCAGTGGTTTAGACCACAGCACCACCTATGTCCCCATTTTTTATTATTTGCAACAAATAGACACACACAGAACTCCCTCTCTGCAGTGCAATCTGAAATTTGGGTTTCCTGAATGTCCTAAGGACTTGGCCTTAAGTAAATAAGGTAAGCCAAAGGTTCTCTTCATATGAACCACCCTCTAGTCTCTGCTTCTCAGTTTGTATTGTGTTATTTTATGTACTGTGGCTTGCCGTTGTTTTATTGATTATAATTTAGAAATTATTATTATTATTTTTTAATTAAATTTTATTTAAATAATTTTACATTCTTACATTTGTTACTTTTCATACATCAAAATCATACAATATATTACAGCGTTTCCCAACCGGTGTGCCGCGGCACACTAGTGTGCCACGAGACACCGGCTGATGTGCCGCGGAAAAAGGGACCTGCAGCCCAGGGCTGCACAGGACCGTGGCGACGGCGCTGCTGGAGCCCGGCGGCGAAGCGGAAGCCAGGGCGGCGCTGCTCCCTTGGCTGCTGCAGCAGCAGCAACAGCAGCCTCGCGCGAGAATCCCGACCGGAAGCCTCGCGCGCGCCGCGCTACAGCTGATCCCAGAGGTAACTCTGGGTCAGGAGACCCGGCACAGCCGGGTGGGGGAGGAGCGGTGTGCCGCGAGATTTTTTCATTGATTCAAGTGTGCCGTTGCCTAGATTAGGTTGGGAAACACTGATATATTACATCACATTGTAATTATTCCTTGCACAAATTTCTTTCTTTATCCCACCACCAAAACCCCTTCCCCACACCCCTCTGACTTCCCTCCGTCACCAATTTGACTTCCTGAAAAAAAAGCATTATATTTTTACTTTTGCATTCCGCATTTCCCTTTATATTAATTTATATACTAATTCACTTAATTCATTTCTAGATTTTCTATCTTATTTACTTCATATCCCTCAATCAAGGCATGATAGTATATTAGTTTTTGAGCAGTATTTTACCATATAATCCTCATAGTATTTCCATTCATCTTTTAACTTTTGTTTTGATTGGTTTCTTATTGTTTAGAATTTATTTATTGTAACTGTTGAGTGGATTTCTGTATAACTTTTATATGTTGATATTATTCTAATAATTGTTGAATGTTACTTTTTGATGTAGGTTGCTTATTTTAAAGTTTTGTTTTATTATCACGTTTTTGTATTGCATTAGATTGTTAGAAGATGTACATTTTTTGTTTCTTCAGCTTGTAAACCGCCTTGAGTATTGCAAGATAGAAAGATTGTATACAAATTAAAAATGTTGATGATTAACCTCGTGGGACTTTGGGCTGCTTCTGGATTGTTTCCTGCTTGGCTGGACTGGATGGCCCTTGCGGTCTCTTCCAACTCTATGATTCTATGCTTCTATGGATGCAGCTGAAACTCAGTGGCTGGAAGTGCCTTTGAGCAACTGCAGATGGTTCAACATTCCTGGACCGGAAGAGCCTGGCCACAGCTGCTCATGCCTTCGTTTCTTCAAGGCTGGATGACCACAGTGCCCTCCACGTGGGGCATCAAAATGAAAGTAAATCAGAACAAAGAAAGAATGCCCATATGTTGGGCGTGCTCTCCCCAGTGTCAGTACGTCATATCCTGTGAGCTGTTAACCCTGTGTTAACCCTGAAAGCTCAACTCCTCAAACCTTTGCATGAACTTTCTACCTTAAAGTGAACTGTAAGCTACATCAGAGGGAAGTTTCTCGTTTTACATCCTTTTGTTTTACAGGCTTGGGGTTCATTTGCACTCAGATAGGGGATTCAAAATAAATTCTGATCGAAGCCTCCTACAAAATCAAGATGCACTATTTCCACAGCAGTCCCCTGATCAACAGTTTGTAACTCAGCCCAGAAAAAGAAAAAGGAAAAGAGAGATTTCTCTGGCTTAACTTGTTTTTGAGAAAGCCATGCTTTCAACCGTCTGTTTATGTTGTGAACCACCGTAAAATCTTCAGTTGAAGGGTACATAAATTTTAAAAATGATAATAATAAGGATATTGACAAGCTGAAACATGTGCAAATGAAGGCGACCAAGATGGTTTTATTTTATTTATGCATTTATTTGATTCCTATAGTGCCCTATACCTGGGGTGCCAACTTGAATAAAATATAGAAGGGATTATCAACTGTGCGTGGCCCCCTCAAATATTTTATTGTGGGGCAAAGACCCCTCACCCTCTAAGAGTTGGCTCCTATTCCCTACACCCACAGGTCTCAGGATGCTTACAACATGAAGTCATAATATGAAAACACAAAGCCCAAAACCTGTAACCCCCACCTTCCCACCACATTTTAAAAGAGCATTAGATGTCAATCAGCCAAAGGCCTGGTTAAAGAAGTGCGTTTTCCCCTAGCGCTGGAAGCTGTATAATGAAGGTTTTTCCACCCTTCGTATGAATTCTCTGATGGTAAGTGAGATGGGAGCCCTGACTGAAGCTCTTTCCACATTCCACACACTGATAGGGTTTCTTCCCTGTATGAATTCTTTGATGGGAACTGAGATGGGAGCTGTGACTGAAGCTCTTTCCACATTCCACACACTGATAGGGTTTCTCCCCTGTATGAATTCTGTGATGGGAAGTCAGATTGGAGCTCTCCCTGAAGCTCTTTCCACATTCCACACACTGAAAGGGTTTCTCCCCTATATGAATTCTTTGATGGGAAGTGAGAGAGGAGCTCGTATTGAAGCTCTTTCCACATTCCACACACTGATAGGGTTTCTCCCCTGTATGAATTCTGTGATGAGAAGTCAGATTGGAGCTCTCCCTGAAGCTCTTTCCACATTCCAGGCACTGATAGGGTTTCTCCCCTGTATGAATTCTTTGATGGGAAGTGAGATTGGACTTTTTACTGAAGCTCTTTCCACACTCCACACACTGATAGGGTTTCTCTCCTGTATGAATTCTGTGATGGGAAGTCAGATTGGAGCTCTCCCTAAAGCTTTTTCCACATTCCATGCACTGATAGGGTTTCTCTCCTGTATGAATTCTCTGATGGGAAGTGAGAGAGGAGCTCTTACTGAAGCTCTTTCCACATTCCACACACTGATAGGGTTTCTCCCCTGTATGAATTATTTGGTGGGAAGTGAGATTGGCCTTTTGACTGAAGCTCTTTCCACATTCCACGCAGTTATAGGGTTTCTCCCCTGTATGAATTCTTTGATGGGAAGTGAGAGAGGAGCTCCGACTGAAGCTCTTTCCACATTCCACACACTGATATGCTTTCTTCCCAATGGGATTTATTTGCTGGGAAGTGGAATAGGAACTTTTTCCACATTCAATATATTTGTACGGCTTCTCCATTGTGGGGATTTTGTCATAGTCACCCTTGTTCTTAATTTCCAGTCCATCATTATCTACAATGAAGAGAAATGGATTAGACCGTCAGCCTCAGGGAGAAATTAATGAAGAATACTCGTTAACAATGGTAATATAGGAATAACACAAGTTGATTAGATGGATGGTTTTACTAAGGATTGGGTGCATTAATTAACAGGGATCAACTGACATCCTTGGGGGAACCTGTGATTCGATAAGCCTGACTCTTCTCTCGAATGGATTTTGTTTGGCTCCATCATGGCATCCCCTCCATTTCCAATGTCAGTCTTCTCTTTGGACAACCAAAGACTGACGGGAGGAAAAACAAAAACTGAAAACCTGACAGAAGCTACTTCAACTTCCCTAACAACTCTGAAGCTGACATTTAAGATGCCTGGGCAGTTCAGACCAGACTGATCCTTGTTTAATAAACTGCAACTGGAGGAGTTTGGAATTTAAAAACAGATATTATGATTCCATAGGGAGCCTTACCAAGGCAGGCCACGATCCCACGATTCTCCTCCATGACGTCCTTATGCAGCGCTCTCTGGTCAGCATCCAGCAACTCCCACTCCTCATCCGTGAAACAAACAGCAACATCTTCAAAGCACACTGGACCCTAAAAGAAAAAGGGAAATGTCCTCCTTTGAGACAACACTGTTGTTCACCACCACTCCCTGAGCTATGACATCGTTCCACCCCTTGGCCTCTGTCCCCACAAGGCAGCTTCCCCTGACCTGATCTGGTTCCACAGCCGCTGCTTCCATTCTGTCCCCAAGAAAAGCTGGATGAAGAGGTCTAGCCATGATCACTGTGTCACCTGCAAGAGGAAAAAGGTAAGGAGGAGGCCGAGGGTGCCTGCTTCTCTTTCAGGTGAAGCAGTGCATCTCAAACTACAGAGGAGCCTTTGAGAAAGTCTTGCCTAGTGAGTGCATTTGGATTTTTTGATGCATTTCAGATGTTAGTTGTGGAAAAATTTATCTCCCCTCCTCTGGGCTCTGGGCCCCAAATATATCCCCCAACAAAATATGAAAAGAACCCTCAGATGTTGGAAAACCAACAAAATGAAGATATTATTTTTATTCCAAGTTTTACCAATTATTGATAAGATGGATTGTTTTAAAAGGTGGCAAAAGGATTTATCAAGAGTTATCTGGCAGGGAAAAAACCCCAGAATTAAATATAAGATACTAACCGATACAAAGGAAAGAGGGGGATTTTCCCTGCCAGACTTAAGGATTTACTATGAAGTAGCTGCCTTTTGTTGGTTGAAAGACTGGTTTTTGTTAGAAAACACCGATGTATTAGACTTGGAAGGTTATGATAATGTATTCGGTTGGCATGCATATCTTTGATATGATAAGATTAAGGCCCACAAAGGTTTCAAATCTCACATCATTAGGAAAGCTTTGTTTTTGGTATGGATGAAATATAAAGATCTGTTAGAAAGAAAAACACCCAGATGGTTGTCACCATTAGAGTCAAAAGCCCATAAAAAAAATGAATATGGAAAGTGATTGGCCAAAATATAGTGAAATTTTGACACAAGAAGGAGAACAAGTCAAATTAAAACCATACGAACAATTAAAAGGCAAAGTATCTGACTGGCTACACTACTATCAGATTAATGAAGTGTTTAAGCTAGATAAGAAACTTGGTTTTCAGATGGAAAAATCGAAGTTGGAGACGGAATTGTTAGAGCCAAAATTTAAAAACTTATCCAGAATGTACAAATTGTTGCTTGAGTGGCATACACAAGATGAAATGGTAAAATCAGTGATGATAGATTGGGCCAAAGATGTGGAGCACAACATCATGATGGAGGATCGGGGAAAATTGTGGAGATCGGGTATAAAATTTTCAGCATGTAATATTCTTAGGGAGAATGTTATGAAGATTAACACCGGTTAAATTGGCAAAAATGTATCATGCACAAAGTAATAAATGCTGGAAATGTAAGGAAGTAGAATGAACTTTTTTCCATATATGGTGGACGTGCCCAAAGGTGAAAGACTTCTGGGAAAGGATTTATAATGAGTTGAAAAAGGTGTTGAAAAACACATTTATTAAGAAACCAGAAGCCTTTCTACTTGGTATGGTAAGCCAGGAAATCCCAAAATGTGACAGGACTTTCTTTATGTATGCCACAACAGCAGCCAGAATTTTATTAGCTAAAAACTGGAAGTCAGAGGAATTACCAACGATAGAAGAATGGCAGATGAAAATGATGGACTATATGGAACTTGCTGAGCTGACCGGGAAGCTTCGTGACCAGAGGGAGGAAGCGGTGGAAGAAGATTGGAAGAAATTTAATTATATTTTTAAAATTACTGTAAGATTAAAGAGTAGAAGCAAGCTGGAAGATAAATGAGGCTGTAGAGGTAGAAGATAGATATAAGGTTTATGATGTTTGGAAGTAATGTAAATGATCTTAGATAAGAAGAAATAATGTGTTAATTAACAAAAAAAAGGGTTAAATGATGTCAAGAAATTACTAAAGATGATATACATGGAAAGCAGGAAGGGAAGACAGGAGGAAGTCAAAACACAATGAAAAGGAAGGAGGATTAGGTTAAAAGGATGTATGTTTTTTTAATGTTTACTACTGTTGTTTTCTTTTGTTATTGTTTATTGATGTTTGTTTTCATTTGTTAAAACTTAATACCGGTAAAAAAAATTGGGGGGGGGGGGAGAATGAGACTAAGAGGAGAAAAAACTCCCCCCTCCTTACCCAGCTGCCTCTGCCTGGTGTCCAACGGAGGCCTCTCTGCCTCAGAAGAAATCTGGCCCATTTGTGCAAAGGGATACTTTCCCTGAAAAAGAAACAAGGATTCAAAACAAGGATTGTGGAGAAATATTAAAAAAACAAATGTCAGGGTCAACAGCCTTAAGGGTGTCAGATCTCATTCAATGGATGCCTTCCCAGGAAAAAAAATAAGCCATCAGTAGACCATTATGGGATGTTCTCCATCCTGTTTGGAGCCCCTTGGGAGTATCCATAGGAAAGCCTCTCTCACCTGCTTTCTCTCCTCTGCCTGACTCAGGAGGAAACCTTCGGCCAGGGCCACCGCCTGGGAACTGGTCTCCGCTCCGCATTCCCTCACCCAGCTCTCCATCTCCGGGGGAAGGACAGCCAGGAACTGCTCCAAGATCACCAGGTCCAGCATCTCAGCTTTCGTGTGCCTTTCTGGCTTCATCCATTGGTGGCAAAAGTGGTAGAGTCGGCTGCAAACCTCTCGGGGTCCTTTGGCCTCCTGGCAGCAGAACTGCCTCAACTGCTGGCTCTGCACCTCTGAGCGGAGGGTGTCCTCCTCACCCAGGATCTTCTGCACTGGGTTTTCCCAGAATCCCCCACTGCTCCCAGTTTGGTTGGCATGGCCTCTTCCTGTTCCAGGGCCAGCCGAGTCTTCCTCATCCATCTGTGCTCTCAGGAAACCTCTAAGAGATCGGAAGGAACCCTTTGGTCTTCTGCCAAGTTCTGTCTGTCTGAATGAGAAGCTCTAGCAAATCCGACAAAGCAAATACATTGTTCTGTTACAGAATTTGTAGGACAGGGAAAAAATGATTCCCTGAGCAAGCATGGATGAGTCTTGCTGGGAACCAGGGCTGGACTGCACCACAGCCCAAACCATGAGCTACCTTTTTATTGATTTATATATATATATATATAAACTAGTAAATTAAGCCCGTTAAGATAACGGGCGCTAGATTATATGTGATATGGCAGACTTCTTCTCTACCCCACCCCCCACCTCGCAGCAGTAAGCAAGCAGCGTAACCACGCCCCCCTCTCCGCCTGCTCCAATCCCTTCTTCCGCGTGTGGCACGCGCAGTACCTCACTTCCGTGACACACAGAAAATTGCAGGTGGACGCAGGGACACTTGAAGATTATAATATAGGATTATAGCAGTGCTTTATTACGGTAGTTATTACAATGATTTGCTTGAATTTTTTTTTTGAAAACCTGGATCTTCCCTTTCATAATATAGAGGGGTGGAATCATCTTTATAATTTACAGAATTGTGTTTTACCAACAAATGTAGGTAATGAAACACATCTGAGAAGACGCAGAATAAGTTCAAAATAACTTTATTTAAATAAGAGTACCCTTAAACATTTTTTAAAGAAAAAAAGCACTCTGTATGTTTGTGTGTGTGTGTATCAGGGAGGGCATCAGGGGGGAGGGGGCACATTGTGGGTATGTTTCAGGGAGCAAAGGGGAATATTTTGGGAAGCTTTCAGGGGGGAGGGGGCATGTTCAGGGAGGGCATCAGGGGGAAGGGGGCATATTGTGGGTATGTTTCAGGGAGCAAAGGGGAATATTTTGGGAAGCTTTCAGGGGGGAGGGGGCATGTTCAGGGAGGGCATCAGGGGGAAGGGGGCATATTGTGGGTACGTTTCAGGGAGCAAAGGGGAATATTTTGGGAAGCTTTCAGGGGGGAGGGGGCATGTTCAGGGAGGGCATCAGGGGGAAGGGGGCATATTGTGGGTACGTTTCAGGGAGCAAAGGGGAATATTTTGGGAAGGTTTCAGGGGGGAGGGGGCAGGTTCAGGGAGGGCATCAGGGGGAAGGGGGCATATTGTGGGTACGTTTCAGGGAGCAAAGGGGAATATTTTGGGAAGCTTTCAGGGGGGAGGGGGCATGTTCAGGGAGGGCATCAGGGGGAAGGGGGCATATTGTGGGTATTTTTCAGGGAGCAAAGGGGAATATTTTGGGAAGGTTTCAGGGGGGAGGGGGCAGGTTCAGGGAGGGCATCAGGGGAAAGGGGGTATATTGTGGGTACGTTTCAGGGAGCAAAGGGGAATATTTTGGGAAGCTTTCAGGGGGGAGGGGGCATGTTCAGGGAGGGCATCAGGGGGAAGGGGGCATATTGTGGGTACGTTTCAGGGAGCAAAGGGGAATATTTTGGGGAGCTTTCAGGGGGGAGGGGGCATGTTCAGGGAGGGCATCAGGGGGAAGGGGGCATATTGTGGGTACGTTTCAGGGAGCAAAGGGGAATATTTAGGGAAGCTTTGAGGGGGGAGGGGGCATTTTCAGGGAGGGCATCAGGGGGAAGGGGGCATATTGTGGGTATGTTTCAGGGAGCAAAGGGGAATATTTTGGGAAGCTTTGAGGGGGGAGGGGGCATGTTCAGGGAGGGCATCAGGGGGAAGGGGGCATATTGTGGGTACTTTTCAGGGAGCAAAGGGGAAAATTTTGGGAAGCTTTCAGGGGGGAGGGGGCATGTTCAGGGAGGGCATCAGGGGGAAGGGGGCATATTGTGGGTACGTTTCAGGGAGCAAAGGGGAATATTTTTGGAAGCTTTCAGGGGGGAGGGGGCATGTTCAGGGAGGGCATCAGGGGGAAGGGGGCATATTGTGGGTACGTTTCAGGGAGCAAAGGGGAATATTTTGGGAAGCTTTGAGGGGGGAGGGGGCATGTTCAGGGAGGGCATCAGGGGGAAGGGGGCATATTGTGGGTATGTTTCAGGGAGCAAAGGGGAATATTTTGGGAAGCTTTCAGGGGGGAGGGGGCATGTTCAGGGAGGGCATCAGGGGGAAGGGGGCATATTGTGGGTACGTTTCAGGGAGCAAAGGGGAATATTTTGGGAAGGTTTCAGGGGGGAGGGGGCTGTAGCGGTGGCGATATTCAGCGCCCTGCTTGCGCCGGCCCCCTTGGATCGCAGTGCACCTGCTGGGGGGGGGACCCCCACCCACCCAACTCCCAGTGCGCGCCACTCCCCCCCAAAAAAGCACCACCCAAGGCCAGCTCCGCACTCCTCCCCTCGGAGGCGTGGGCGAGTCAGGGCTCAGAGCAACTTTTCCTCCCCACGTGCGCTGGCAAGCTCTGGGGCTGCTGCCTCCCTCGCCTCCTCCCGTCGTGTCACCTCAGGCGTCCCGGAGTTGGGGGCAGGCGGGGACTTCCCGTCTGCAAGCCGGGGGGCTCCGCTTTCCAGGTCTGGGGCGGCGGCGGCTGCCGCTTCTCCGCCTCCTCCTTTTGTGGCCGCCGCGTGCTCGCTGGCTCGTGTCGCACACGGGAGGTGGCGAGCAGGGCGGAGGGGGCTCCGCTTCCTGGCAGCGGCGGCAGGACAGCCTCAACCCGGGGCCCTTCGCTCGCTCTGCCCCTGCGGGCTGTAGGTCCGGAGGGCGGCGGCAGCATCCTCGGCAAAGCGGGGGTGGGCGAGAGTTGCGCACCCGTCCCGGCAGCATCCAGCCCGCCCCGCCTTCAGCGCCAGAGCGCCGCGCCTGGCCTGGCCTGCCGAGCCGGTGGGAGGCGGAGGAGGAGGAAGCGAAGGACGCAGGAGGCCGGGAGCCTCCATCGGCGGGCGGCGGCGGTAGCGGGAGCGGCGCTTTGCGCCGCTCCCCCCCCCCCCGGCAATGGCGGCGGCGCAGTTTCGCCCGGCCGGAAGTGCCTCTGCATCGTCCCGCCCCCCTCTCCACCCCCTCCAATCCCTGCGTCCGTCTGTGCCATGCGTCACTTCCGTGACACACAGAAAATTGCCGGTGGACGCAGGGACACTTCAAGATTATAATATAGGATTTCTATAACATTTTATATTTTAGAGAAAAATCTCAAAGCTGTTTACAGCATATTAAATCTGCGGGGATGATTATGGAGGCAGGAGAGGATATATTATTTAATGATATCCTTCCTAACTTGCGCTAGCAAGTTCCATATTCTAGCAGAGTTCCAGACATTCCCCCTTTGTAATTTACGCAGCTATCAGCTTGTTGCTGACTCATCTGAGTCTTACTATTAAGAAATAAAACAATCTGAAAAAAGTCAAATATACAGTCTATAGTCAAAGCAACATAACAGAAAACAAATAGAATCTTAAAGATTTCAAAATAAAACATTACAAAGGAGGTCAACTACAGAATACATATTTAACAAAGTAGGGCTGGGTGAGTCTGGGCCTCACCCCCTAGGACAGGTGGAAAGGGCCTTTTCAAAAAGGAGAAGAAAGAGGAGGAGGAGGAGGAGGAGGAGGAGGAAGAGGATGAGGAAGAAGAGTTGGAGGAAGAGAAGAAAAAATAAGTCTCTAGCCCTCTAGCAATGCAAAATGTGGAGGCAACTAAAGGGATTTCTGTGAGATGAATCAGCCTGGTTTCTGCTGCCTTCCAGCCAATGCATGAAATCAGAACCGACCAGGGTGGATTTGATTTAAATCAAATTGATTTAAATCATGATTGAAATCACGATTTAAATCACTAGTCAGTAAGGCTTGATTTAAATCACTAGTCAGTAAGACTTGATTTAAATATTTTTTTTTTACAGAAAGACTCATTCTTGCTGGTATAATCTTAATATTTACAACCATATGAAGGTTTCATTTTTGGAATAATAAATTTTCAGAGTAGTTTTTACAGTTATATCCAAAATTACTGATTTGGTTATACTACTAGAAATACATAGACAGATAATTATGAAATTATGGTGAGGTTTAATAAGTTAACTGTTTATATTTGGACAACTTTTCTGCTGTACTTTATTGGAAGGAGAATAACCATTTAAACAATTTATTTAACTAAAACAATAACATGATAGCATATATATCCATGTTTGTTAACTGATGTGGTTAAACATTTTTTTAAAAAAAACTTAGACTGAGTTTTAGCACACTTGATTAACTTAAAACAAATCCTTATTTCCTGATGAATAGCCTTTGGACTACAATGTAACTTAAATAGAAGACTATATTTAGAAAGATTTTTCCTCCAAACGCATTTTATTTTAAAAATCCAATTTAAATCAAAAAAATCCGATTTAAATCAAAAAAATCCGATTTTTTTGATTTTTTTAAAAAAATCATTGATTTTTATCCACCCTGGAACCGACTGACAAGGGAATCCTTTGTATCTTGTGAAAAATGGATTCTTGGCTCTAGTGGGGGTCCTCACCCGGGGGTCCTCAGGAGTTGCTCCCCACCCCCACCCCACCCCCCTGCTTCTGTCTCCTTTTCTTGCAATTGGACTCTCTGCTGCTCTCAAGACAGACTCCTGGGGGGTGGGGTCCCTTCTTCTTTGCTCTGAGGGCCAGGTATGTATCTAGGGAACCCCTTGAGGGCCAAGCAGACGGGGTCAAAGACATCTCTCTTGAAATTAAGGCGGGTAATTTTTATTTTTATTATTTATTATTATTATTATTCGATAGCTTAAAACACACACAGCCATTGATGCCAAGGTCCCTGGAGGCTCAGTGAGTAGCAGCGCCCATTTCCGGCTGGTTTCCCAGCAACAATCCCTTGGGGACAGAGAGGATGTGGTCCTGGGATGCCCTGCTCTGGGTGCGAGGGGATTGCTGCAGTGGCCTCCGTGTGGAGCTGCCCTGGGAGACACTGGGAAACTGGTCTGCAATGCAGCAGCCAGACTATGGGCTGGGATCCCTCTCTTCATTCCTGCCCTTTCTCTCCCATATTTCCATCCTTACTCCCCATGGGGTTTTGGGGGGGCTAGTCCCCCTCCTCGTCCAGCTTTGGAGAACCATCTGCACGTGTTTCCTCTGTTGTGCAATGACGCTGAGCGACGTCACACAGAGTTAAAGTCCTAGGGACTCCTCTGTTGAAAGAAGGGAGAAATGAGTTTGGGATCCTCTGATCTCCAGGAAGGAGAGCGTTGCAGACCTCGCCCCTCCCTGGCAGGACCCTCTCCTCCCCCTGCATGAGCAGATCAGGCCCCCCAGGCATCCTCCCCCCCCCCTGGGACCCCCACCGTCTCCCCCCTGCACCCTCTGGGGGGAGAGAGAGAGAGAGAGAGAGAGAGGAGACTTACCAGATCCCAGGAAGGGACAGCCATGCAGCCCTTGCAGGAAAGGACTGGGGAGGGAGGGAGGGAGGGAGGGAGGGGCCTGGGCTCTGGAGGACCTGGCCCCTCCTCGTGCTTCCTGTCCTCTCTAGGAAGGCAGCTCGGTTCCCTTTAACCCTTGTAAAGCCGAGCTCGTCCAGCTGTTCTACGTGTTTTTCTCTGTCCCGCGCATTGCACCCTTCCAGAGATGCTTTTTGGGGGACGCCTCCTGCTTTCCTTTCCTTCTGGAGTTTCCACCTAGGCTAACATTGGGCCAGGACCAGATACATTGCATCCTTGCTCCGGTTGACACTTTCGCTGTCCTGCAAACTGAACTGAGCTCCATTCTCCGCACTTGAGAGGCTCGCCTTCGCCCAAGAATAGCGCTCCCTTACACAGGTGCGCGCGGGAGGGGGGGGGGGATTGGCGCTGTTTTGCAATCGCTGATTGGCCAGCTGTCAAATGCCAATGATCCCGACTGGCTTCTCACTGAGAAATGGGGGTCCCTCCGTGTGTCTGGCTCTGTCACGGCGCTAGGACTTCATCTCATAAGCAACCGCAGAAAGTGGGGGGGGGCGGGGGCGGGTCGATATCAATATTGGGTGTATCAAATTTATTGTATAAAAAGGTGCTTCGATGATGTAAAATCGGAAAATGGAATCTTTTTATTTAAAAAACAACAACAATCGCATAGAGTGTCCTGGAGACACCCACTGTCACCAGCTGGCCTTGATTGTCACCAGGCGATCGGCGCTGAACTGTGGTTGTGTCACATGGAGCTACCACAGTGCCAACTGTGACACGGATCACTCCCTGGTGGCAAGCAAGATCCACCTCCAACCCAAGAAGGCCCATTGGACAATGCATAGAGTTCAGCCTGGAATTAGCACTTCCAGAACAGCCGTACCTGAACCTTGTGGAGCAGACAGGTGTTTTAATTTTACGCAAGCGTCCGATTCCAACTTCACCACTGAAGGGAAGATCATAAATGAAGTACAGGCCTGCGGACTGTCGCATCTTTACCTGGAGTCTATGACATATAGCCAAGCCAGAGCAGTGATCTCCCAGAGATTGATTGATATCGCTAGACAAGAGGACATGGCCCTTGTGAAATCAGGGATGTTCCTGGGGGATCAGATCTATCAGGCTACACCAGCCCCTTATCTCGCAGAAATCCACTATGTGGAATACTGTAGACTCCTCACAGCGACCAGATTAAATGTCCTCGAATCTGCGGTATTGTGGGGAAGGTTCAGGGGAGTCCCATACGCTCAGAGAACTTGTCATTGTGCCCTGGGAGTGGTAGAGTCCACTGAACATATTCTCCTGACCTGCCCTTTCTATGCAGATCTCAGGCAAAATCTTATAGCTCCACTCCTATGTCAACTTAGCTCTCTATCCAGAGAAAGACAGGTTCTATATTTGTTGAATAATGTTACTGGAAAAACAGCCTCCCTGGTGGCCAAATTTCTTTTTCTAGCTCTTAAGCGTTGCAAGATTAAAATGGACAGCATTGACATGGGTTTATCGGTATAGCTTCATTTTATTGTTGGCTATGTTTTACTCCAAAGTTCTTTTAGACGTTTTAGATGTTTTAATTTTGTATGGAAATGTATCTTTTCTGACTGACGGTCAAATAAAGAACTGAACTGAACTTCACCACTGCTTTTTTAGCTCAACTGAAAGGTTTCAACTCTCATGAACTCTTTTAAAAAAGAATTTTCTTTTCAGTTTTTACAAGTATCATTTACGCTTTGAGACTCCTTCGGGTAGTGATAAAGCGGGATATCAAATCCAAACTCTTCTTCTTCTTCTTCTTCTATTGTTTATTTTGGTTGTAGAGATCTTATGCAGCCAAACCTCAGTTCCCAAATGTCTCCATTCTGGAACGTTTCGGCTCCCAAATGCCGAAAACCCACTGGTGGAGGAACGGGGATGCGGAGGGAACAGACCGCCCCTGGCACCACTATTCCACAGGCGGCGCATCACGCCCCTGCGGGTCCTCAAGGGTGGCGTGCCATGCCCCCAGGATGCGCACCACGCCCCCAGGGGCGTCAGCCACACCCCCGCCTGCTCTCCGCCCCCGGTAGCGGAGCATGCAGCTTCGCCACTGCGAAAACCCAGAAGTAAGTGTTCTTTCTGGTTTTCGAATGTTTATCAGAAGCTGAACATCTGATGTGGCTTCCACTTGAGTGCAGGAAGCTCCTGCAGCCAATCAGAAGCCACGCCTCAGTTGTCGAACATTTTGGAAGCTGAAGGGGCTTCCGGAATGGATTACGTTCAACAACCAATGTTTGACTGTAATGATAATATTTTTTAAATCTTTTAATGATAATAAATAATTATAAAATTGTTTATTTATACAACAACTGCAGCAAGGATTGGAAAAATAAGTAGTGTAACAGATCGGGGGGGACGGGACATTTTCCTGGGTTTATGCTTAATGTAGAATGCTGAATGGGAGGAGTTCTGGAATGCCTGACATCACAAGGGAAGTGGTTCTTAGCCAGTGGGAGGATGAAACACCCTCAAGAAGAAATTAGAGAAAAGATTGTTATATGACAACACCAAGGTATCCAAACAGAAAAAGGTCTGGAGGGTGGAACACTTTCCTTAGGAGCTGTGATATTTGCAGGGTCTCATTCCAGGGCCAAAAGGTCACTAAGAGGGAAAATGATCAGGAGCTTTTATAAAGTACAGTACAGATGGTTTTTCTATTTTAAATACAGTACTAGAATTCAGGGTCATCCAATGAAACTGAGTGGTGGTACATTCTAGGGCTGTGTACAGGTGCTGTCTTGCCAGTGCCCCCTAATGGCTGTTTGGCCAATAGCAACCACCAGACAATCAAGAGGTTCTTTAGATTCCACAGGACAGAGGAATGACCGACTCTTAAAGGTAAAGGTAAAGGGACCCCTGACCGTTAGGTCCAGTTGAGGACGACTCTGGGGTTGCGGCACTCATCTCACTTTATTGGCCGAGAGCCAGCGTACAGCTTCCGGGTCATGTGGCCAGCAGGACTAAGCCGCTTCTGGCGAACCAGAGCAGCGCACGGAAACGCTGTTTACCTTCCCGCCGGACCAATACCTATTTATCTACTTGCACTTTGATGTGCTTTCAAAATGCTAGATGGGCAGGAGCTGGGACCGAAAAACAGGAGCTCACCCCGTCGCGGGGATTCGAACCATCAGCAAGCCCCAGGCGTTTATTAATTGGTAAACATTAGCAAAGAAATTGATCAGCACCATAGAATAAGAGTCTAATATAAAGCCAACAGCAACTGGAGTAAACTACAAAGCTAGCAATATAACCAATAACCAAAAAAAATATTAGGCAACAATAATCATAATACAGATAGAATAGGTTCAGTTCTTCATATCTCCCCAGACGATGGAGATTTGGAAGGCTTATCTGGGACACTTCAGACTGGCAGACGGTCTTTCTCTTCACTTTCTGGAATGGAGCATAGAATAATGTATCAAGATTTCCCTGTCTCCTTCAGCTGCT
Organism: Darevskia armeniaca; assembly: GCA_034641395.1. Lineage (NCBI taxonomy): Eukaryota > Metazoa > Chordata > Lepidosauria > Squamata > Lacertidae > Darevskia > Darevskia armeniaca. Next base: position 1,243,182 of record JAWWNF010000106.1, read on the forward strand.
GGCCCTTATGTAGTCCATAGCGAAGGTCTCATGCCAAGCTGGCAACAGATGTAATTCATGATGTAATTACATTCCCATCCTGCATGGCCCCAATCACCCCACGCTGCTGGAGGGAAAGGCGCAGGCCGTGGGGGCCCAGTAGGCCACACCGCGGCCCTGAGTCAGGCCACATCACATGCGCGGCCCCAACCTGGCCCCGATGCCAGGTAGGAGGTGCCGGCCGCGGTAAGGCCTAAGCAGGCCCCACCGCGGCCCCAATCCCCTGCCTGGCCCCGAGGGGAAGCCATGAAGGTGAGGAACACTTACCTCACCAAGAGCGAAGTCCGGCGATGCATCCAGTAGGAAGAAAACAAAGTGAGCCTGGGCTGAAGAGCATCAGCCCTTTTCCTGGCCCTCGCCCCACCCCCAACCGGCAGCCCATTGTCCTGCTGAGATGGGGGCGGGGTGACAGTCAACCTGCACCAAGGTGGGTGGCACCTGGCAGGTAAGTCCCGCACAGTGTCGCAAACCCCGCCCACCTCCAGGAGGCGGTGTGAGCGGAAATCATGTTTCCATCCTTTCACTTCTTCTCAAACAGCCACGTTCCTTATATTAAAGCTACAGCCACATTGCAAATTAGAAGCACCACATTCTGTTTTATTCCCTGGCAATATGGTGCCCTGCTCTGATTGATGGGTCCAGTTTGTCAATCCAGATCCAGATCAGCTTCCAAAAAATACAAGACTTTGGCAATTCCATTTGCTAGCTCAGATGGCTTCAAAACGGAATTAGATAACAGCCCTCTTCATTCTTTGTTTAAGAAAGCCAGTGTGGTGTAGTGGTTAAGAACAGTAGTCCTGTAATCTGGTGAACCGGGTTCGCTTCGCTGCTCCTCCACATGCAGCTGCTGGGTGACCTTGGGCTAGTCACACTTCTCTGAAGCCTCTCAGCCCCACTGACCTCACAGAGGGTTTGTTGTGGGGGAGGAAAGGAAAGGAGAATGTTAGTCGCTTTGAGACTCCTTCGGGTAGTGATAAAGCAGGATATCAAATCCAAACTCTTCTTCTTCTTCTTCTTCTTCTTCTTCTTCTTCTTCTTCTTCTTCTTCTTCTTCTTCTCCTTCTTCTTCTTTCTTTAAGCCACAGCTTCAAATGTCAGGCTGGGTCTTGGCACGCTTGGAGAGCCTGTGTAACAGCTTCCTCTCTGCTTATTTTCCAGTTCCAACTCATGGTCTCCAAAGTCTTGCAAATTCAGTTGGATTTATATGCCTCTCACTGAGACTGGATCTTGTACTCCATCTTTTCTGATGACCAGGAGGTACCCTGTTTCTCCTAAAATAAGCCGTAGCCATAAAATAAGCCGTAGCAGGATTTCTACGCATTTGTGAAATATAAGCCATACCCCGAAAATAAGACATAGTGATGCGGCGCCTCTCCCTTCAGACGGCCTGGATAGGCATGGCTATGCAGCGTACCGACGCGGAGCAGTTAAAATAAGACATCCCCCCAAAATAAGCCATACTGTCTTTTTTGAGGGGAAAAATAAATAAGATGGTGTCTTATTTTAGGAGAAACACGGGTAGTTCTATAATTAAATGTATATACCTTCCATCAAGGGTGGGGAACATGTGACCCTCCAGATGTTATTGGTCTACAACTCCCATTGTCCTCAACCGTTGACCATGATGCCTGTGATGCAGGGAGTTGGCACCCAGGAACACTTGAAGATCCCAAAAGATCCCACAAGATCTATTAAATAGATCCCACAAGATCTATTAAATGGTGAACATCTTAATGCAGTCCTGCAAACTACCTGTAGATGTCCAGGAGTTTAGAGAGGAATAGGATGCAAAATGAGAATGTGCTATATTACCTAAAACAATTTTCAAAAATGCATTGGAATCCATATAGAACATTTCTTTTGGTTCAAAACTGAGATTGAGCCAGCAAAAGAAAAAGAAAGATATTTCAGTTATATTAGACTCAACAACTTCTTTACAGGAAAGGATGGTCTAATACTGATAGACGCCACTCTGTACCTAATGTGCTCATAGTGCTATTCTCCATTTGTTCTTGTCTTATTCTTATTCAGACAAAACTGAGAGGATGGGGAAGCCAGCGCTCGCAAAGCATGAGGCGCCCAGAAGGCCTGCAGCGTCCAGAAAGCGTAAGGCACCAGGAAATAAAACTGGTGGTCTGTATACAGCACAGTCATATGGGCTGAGGTTTCTCATAAAGGAGAGGAATGCACAGGAAAGGGAAGTTGATGGAGAGACGGGCAGGGAGTGGAACCAGTCATGTTGTGCCAGGGAGGAGTGCAGAGAAAAGCCCACACAGCTCTTTGGGTGCCAGAGATCCACTAACCCCATAGAAACCCCAGGGGCGAGCCCACTCTTTGCTGCTGGCTGCTGTGGTCCTTTAGTGTGCGCAGTCAGGAATGGCTGTACAATTAGGCAGAATGAGGCAGTTGCCTCAGGTAGCAAGTGCTGGGGTGGGTAGAGATGGCTAGACCACACAAGCTGCACTGCACCTCCTCAGTTAGTCTTCTGCCCCATCAGCAGCATCAAAATAACAGCCAATGGCCTGGTCAGCTCAGCTTGTGGGTGTGGAATTGTGTGTGTGGAGGGAGCATCTTGTCACTTGTCAGGGGGCAGAAAGTAATATCAAAGGCTACGGTCTTCTGATCCAGACATTGGTCAGAAAAGTTTCCTCCAGCAGCAAGGCTTGCTTCCTCCACCTGCTTGCCCTCCCAAGTGCCCACCCCTTGAACAGTTGACTGTCTCTGGCTGATGGCTTCCACAGCATATGGAAACCCTTTTTCCTGGGGTGGGAATGGTATGTTGGCTATTGATGGCTAAAGCAGAATTTTCTTTCTTCAAGCATCTGCTTTTCGGGACATGGCTACTTTCTTCAAATCTCCAGCGGGTGAAAGATGGATCGTACTTGAGATTTTCACCCTTACTGTCATGACACTGATGATTTTCATTTTGTGTAAGTAATAGCATTTCCAAAAAGAGATGGCAGGGTCCACCTTCCATTTACCTCTTTCATCTCTCTTTGATATTGAGGGGGGGGCGGAGTTACAGCTGTTACTGAGTGAGAGCAATGGCACTTTTTTGTTCTCCCTGAATAAGTGAGTTCCAGCACTTGGAACAGAAGCATAGGTTAACACAAGTCCCTGGGGCATCCTGGACAATTCCCTTTCCCAGCTTGCAATTCTCTCCTCCTTTCCCAACTAATCCTCATTTGCTGTGGGAGAGCCCCCATTTCTGGTCCTCGGCACCCTGCCCTCTGCTAGGGCTCCAGTCCCTTCAAGGAAAGTGCTTGGGGAAAACATACTGCAAAGGATAAAAAGGTAAAGGTAAAGGGACCCCTGACCATTAGGTCCAGTCGTGTCCGACTCTGGGGTTGTGGCACTCATCTTGCTTTATTGGCCGAGGGAGCCGGCGTACATCTTCCGGGTCATGTGGCCAGCATGACAAAGCCGCTTCTGGCGAACCAGAGCAGCGCACGGAAATGCCGTTTACCTTTCCACCGGAGTGGTACCTATTTATCTACTTGCACTTTGATGTGCTTTTGAACTGCTAGGTGGGCAGGAGCTGGGACCGAACAACGGGAGTTCACCCCGTCGCAGGGATTCGAACCGCCGACCTTCTGATCAGCAAGCCCTAGGCTCTGTGGTTTAACCCACAGCGCCACCTGGGATAAGGCCATGGCTAATGTGGGTGGGTCCATAGCCTACCTAAATATCGAGATATATGCAGGGATTTTTTCAGCCGGAATTAATCAGGACTCAGTCACGGCCCCTCTCAGGTGGGTGCCGTTTCCATTCTAAGAGAACAAGGGAGGCATTAATGGTGAGTTCGAGTGCCTCTTTTTCTAGAAAAATAGCACTGGATAGATGAACACATGGCCTATTTGCCTAGTTAATTCATTTTTTAAAGGGTACTCCAAAGTAAGCAAAGCTCTGGCAGAGGTAGTCAAATGATCCAAGATAAATAGGTACCACTGCAGCGGGAAGGTAAACGGCGTTTCCGTGCGCTGCTCTGGTTTGCCAGAAGTGGCTTAGTCATGCTGGCCACATGACCTGGAAGCTGTACGCCGGCTCCCTCGGCCAATAATGCGAGATGAGCGCCGCAACCCCAGAGACATCCGCAACTGGACCTAATGGTCAGGGGTCCCTTTACCTTTAAATAATAAAATAAATAAATAAAGACCGGGCTCAGGGCAGCTAACACCAAATATAAAATGCAGTTTTTTTAAAAAAAAACAAAAAACCAATTGATTAAGCCAGTGATGGCTAACCTTGACACTCCAGATGTTTTGGAACTACAACTCCCATCATCCCTAGCTAACAGGAACAGTGGTCAGGGATGATGGGAGTTGTAGTCCCAAAACATCTGGAGTGTCAAGGTTAGCCATCACTGGATTAAGCTGTACGCCGGCTCCCTCGGCCAATAATGTGAGATGAGCGCAGCAACCCCAGAGTCGTCCGCAACTGGACCTAACGGTCAGGCATACCTTTACCTTTACCTTATGCATATGGCAGAGCATGAGGCAGCCTGGCAAATGCAAGTCTGTAGGACAAAGAGGACAGGTGTATCTAGACACCAAAAATCTAAAGCTCTCTAAGGAAGGCCAACTATCTGGTGACAGAAGTAGCAGGCTAAATGGAAACGTCAGACCACCAGGGCAGCTTAAATCAAGGCATGGGAACCCTCAGTCTAAGGGCTGAGAGCAGAAAAGAAGAAGAAGAGTTTGGACTTGATATCCCGCCTTTCACTCCCCTTAAGGAGTCTCAAAGCGGCTAACAATCTCCTTTCCCTTCCTCCCCCACAACAAACACTCTGGGAGGTGAGTGGGGATGAGAGAGCTCAAAGAAGTGTGACTAGCCCAAGGTCACCCAGCAGCTGCTTGTGGAGGAGCGGAGACGCGAACCCAGTTCCCCAGATTACGAGTCCACTGCTCTTAACCACTACACCACACCACATTAATATAAAATATTAATAGAAGTCATTTTCTGATTTTTTATTTGCCCTTCCCCCTAAGGACCCAGGGCACGTTACCAAGTTGGCAATTTAAATTCAATATTAATAGCAGTTTGAAACCAAGTATCCCCTTCCCCATCTTATCAGACTAGTGTGCTAGAACACAATTTCTTCATTTCTTTTCTGCCTACCTCCTTCTTAGATCAGAAGGAACTGAAAGAAAGAGAGGAGCTTCAAGTGGCAATGGATATGATTCGAACCATTGTTGCTAAGAGAGATCCCATTTACGAAGACAAGGATGGTAAGCATTTTATATGCACACCCGCACTTTTGCTGTAACATGTTTAAATTAAACAAGAGTTCAATTCTTGTAGTTCACTTTGGGATTCAAATTGTGTGAGCAAAACATATATTCAATGAAACTCATCACGCAACAGAGTTTATCACTTTTTCATTGCTCAGCAGGAAGAAAAGCAGACGGTTGTGATTCTCACATACTGCTCTCGGGGGGGGGGGGGGGGACTTCAGAACAGATTGGAGGGAAGGGGGCATTGCACAAGGAAAAATCCTCCATTATATCCTGCATCATAAAAAGAGTTTCAGCGCCTCTGTTTTCTTAGATCAGGGGTCAGCAAGGTTTTCCGGCCATGGGCCAGATCATTCCCATGGACACCATCCGTGAGCTGGACATGCGCAGCGCGATGCCGGAAATTGTGTCTGCGCATGTCCGCGGCGCCGGAAATCGCTTCTGCGCATTCCCAGACACCAAAAACCGTGCCTGTGCAGAAGCGATTTTTGGCATCTGGGCATGCGCAGACGTGGTTTCTGGTATGTGCACGTGCGCAGATGCAATTTCTGGCACCACTCGACGAGTCCCCGCACTGTGCTGCTCTGGTTTAGCACAGCACACGGGGGACTTGCTGAGCTCATGGGCTGGTAAAACGGTCTTCATGGGCCGCATCCGGCTCATGGGCCGGAAGTTGCCGACCCCTGTCTTAGATCTCACAAAGCGTAATTGAAAACTGCAAAGTATTCTTTGTATATTTGGCTTTCCTGTGGAATTCAAGGCAGAATTGGTTTTTGACCCTGTAATTCCCAGCAGAAAAGGAGGACATAGTAGGGGAACATTACGGATACTTTATGAGCCACTTTTAATATGAGAATAGGATAGTGGATTGCATAGGTCTTTGGTCTGATCCAGCTGCAGGGGTCTTCTGAGGCTTTTCATTGGTGATCTCAGCAACAGAGAATCAAGTCTGCCCTCATATTCATAAGAAACCCATCCTGGAGCTCTGCTTCTTGTTTCAGGCTTGAGTGTTTTTAAGTGTTTCGAAATGGTTTCCTGATATTTGCAGATTGTTATTTCAGATACTCCTGCCTTAAACTGTTTCAAATCTTTTAGACTTAGCAATACTTGCTGCAGCTCAAAACATATCAAAGGAAATGCAGTATTTTGCCAACATGAATGATCAACTGCAAAAAGAAATTGGTAAGCTACCCTACGATGCTGAAGAATTGTAGTGCAGTGGGAGCCTGCCCTGAGTCTGCACCAGCTGAAAGCCCCTCCTCCAGATGAATACTCTTAGAGACATCAGAGGTATTCAGTTCAGCTTTCCTGAACTGTTGAATTGATTTAGCTTCTATTGTGAGGAAAGAAAAGACAAGCCCATCATCAGAAAGAAGCCCTCACACCCACTCACATAGTGAATTGACCCATTGGCCACTGAATACATAATTGGTAAAGCGATTATAAAAACTTTAGATGTGAAAGCAAAGAATGGGAATGAATGCATATTACGTCACTTGTACATGGAAGCAAGCTAATGATTTTTCAGCACCAAAACATGTGGGAATGTTCAAGGAGGCAGGAGAGGATATATTATTCGATGATATCCTTCCTAACTTGCATTAGCAAATTCTATATCTTAGCAGAGTTCCAAACATTCCCCCTTTTAAAATTTGCACGGTGGTTAGCTTGTTGCAGGCTCATCTGAGTCTCACTATATAAGATTCCTGATAAGATCCCTTCTTATCCCTCTTAAAAAGAGTAGACAAGACCATCTTATTAAAGTCAATATAAAAGCAGTTTTACTCACTTTCATTCAGTTCACAATTAAGTCCCTGAAGGCAGGCATAAGTTACAAAAGTGTGTGTGTGTGTGTGTGTGTGTGTGTGTGTGTGTGTGTGTGTACACAAACACAAAAACTATCCCATAAGGGAGTTAGTCCCAAGTGACTGTGACTGAGCAGTTACTTCTCCTAACACATAGAAAGACAAAATGGAGAAGAAAAAGAAGCACACAGAGGAGTTATGCTCTTCTACCAAGAAAAGGGCCACACCTACTCAAGTCATATGCAGAGGAAGCTTTGTCCCAGTTCAGGAGGAAACAGGAAGTTTTCTCCTGGGTGGTAGAAAGCATCCCCTAGCATTCTAGGAATGTTGTGCTTGACTGCTATGAGTTTCACATCCCACAAAACACACATTTTGTGAGAGTGGTATAAGGCCATTTCCCCTCTTTCTCTTTGACCTTGGGAAATATGATTGCCTTTAAAGACATTATGCCAAAACCAAGTCTAAATCCTGATTGAAATGGATCTAGAAAATCAGTTCCCTCCAAGAGCACCTGGATCTGGTCCACAACCACCTGCTCAAGAATGTTGCCCAGGAAGGAGAGATTAGCAACTGACGGAGAGTTACTTAGATTTTCTGAGCCCAGGAAAGGTTTCTTGAAGAGTGGTTTTACCACTGCCTCCTTCAAGCAGGCAAGGACCAACCCCTCTTATAAAGAGGCCTAGATCACCTTTCTGGTCCAACCAGCTGTCCCTTCCCTGCTATTTCTATCATCCACAAGAGGCTGGGAGCCAGAGCGCAAGTGGTTGTCCTGACCGATCCAAGCACCTTGTCCGCATTCTTGAACCTTACAGACTGAAACACACCCAACACAACGGAAACCGACTTTGCTCTGGACACCCTTCGAGATTCATTGCTATAAGAGCAGGGTCAAGATGCAAGCAATTTTATCCTCAAAATGCTTTGCAGACAAGTCACAGAAAGCTGCTCTCAGTTCTATCATCTCCTTTGGGCCAGACTGTAGCTTCCCTGTGCTACCCGGGAAAGCTCTGCTGGATGGCACAATGGAGGAAGCAAAGCAAGCCTTCTTTGTAGCCTTCACTGCCACTTAGTAGGCTCAATGATGAGCCCTCACCAGGAGTCGAAGGCATTCAACCAGATTTTCCCTCCACTCACGTAAAAGCCACCTCCCAGCATCTTTCTTCGCCCTCACCTCTGCAGTATACCAGGGGGCCAAACAGGCTGCATGAAGCGGGAGAGGACACTCAGGGGCAATTGTGTCAATGGCCCAAGCCAAGGCAGAGGGCCCTCTGGATAGTTGCACCCACCCTGTGGCACTCCCTCCCACCAGATGTCAAGGGGGGAAACAGCTATCTGACTTTCAGAAGACATCTGAAGGCAGCCCTGTTCAGGGAAGTTTTTAATGGCTGGTGTCCAATTCTGTTTTAATTTGTTGGCAGTTGCCCAGAGTGGCTAGGCACAACATAAATAAAAGCATATAAATAAAGTATTATTATTATTATTATTATTATTATTATTATTATTTGGTTGTTCTAGAGCTCAGCCAAAGCTCAGCGGGAGCAGCAGTCAGATCAGCTGGAAAATCCCCTGGAGCCAATTGGAAGCCCAATGGATACATCCTTTCAGCTCAGGCAGGGAGACTGCTGGGCAGCAAAGTGGGTGGTAAACCAGCAGACTCCCTCATCTGTCCCGGTTGCCCAATGTCAGCAACACACACTCTAGATTCCCCCCACCCCCCGCAGAAAGCCTAGAGAGAGAAAGAGAATTTTGATAAACCACAGCTGCTACTCCTCCTCTCCAACCTTCAAATCTGCCCTGATGCTGCCCTGAGTATCCAGATGGAAACAAATAGGTGAGGCCCCAGGGGTTCAGATAAGGCCTGTGAGGGGACATACATCTTTTGTCTATTCCCTCAAATAAAAGGTTCTTGAGTGCGTTCCTTTTCCAGCTATCCCCACCCAGATATTTACTGCAGAATCAGCATGGGTTGAAGCGTTAATGTTGCTCTTGTTTTAATCTTTCTGAGCTTCCTAGATGAATATATGTTATCACGTGGCCACAGAAATGAACTAAACAAAAATAATTGAAATTTGCACAGACATACAAGGTGGTTCCCATTAAATTTCCTATTTCCCCCCCTCTACTTCCTCCATACATGGCTTGACTCAAAGATACCCTTATTGAAAACTTGAAGAATGGTTGGCTTATATATGAAAGCGCCTTCTATTGGTTTTCTATTGAGATAGGCTCATGGACGGATGCCCAAAGAAATTGTGAGCAGAAGGGCGCCAGGCTCATTTCTGTGGAAACAAGGGAAGAACAGGTGAGCATCAAAGCTGAGTATAGGAAAGATAGGGAATCTCCATGAGCCAAAGGGCTCCTCTCATCACTATCCATTTAAGAAGGTCCTATCCACTTGTATGCAGCTAAGACAGCAACTCCATCAGTCAAGCCAAGGGGTGGGTGAGGCAGGGAGCAGCTGCTACCATCTGGGACTAACTAAGGTTTATGGGAGCTGCTGAGCTCTAATAGAATGAAGCTGGCAGTCGGGAAGGAGGTCTTGAAGGAGGAGGAGGAGGAGGAGGAGATACTTGAGGGGCATCTATCCCTTGGCTTGCTGGTAAATTCTTCCTCTGCTCTGTGAGATAGAAACAAGGCTTCCCTCCCCACCCTAACCCTCTGGCATGAGAGTATCATGGAGATGACTCCAGAGGAGCTTGCAAGGTATATCCCTCTCCCAGCGCCTTAGCCCTGGCAGAGGAGCAACTGGGGTGCTACAGGGCACAGACATGGGTGAGACCCCATCATTATACCATCAAGTATACCACAAGCAGACTGATTCCAGTGTCTCTGGAACCAACCAACAAACATGGATGCAGAAATTGGAGCATTTGCCACACAGGTTACTGTCCCGTTAGATGGTACCAAGACCAACTGTTCCATGACACAGTCATTCACAGCATTTGGAAATTTTAACTCTGTGTCATGACTGGAAGACATATGTAGCCGCCAGTCTTGGTGAGGGCAGGTGAAGTTACCCTTCACTACAATATTTCTTCTTTGGGATGCTTCCTTGATTCCATCATCATCATAACTGTGATCAGGGGGACAATACAACATTCACTGTAAGAAATTATTCTTGGTGATAGGAATACTATGTATAGTTTTGATCACTGCTCCCCCAATATATGTGGATTGGACCTTCAAATGTGACACCTGCTCCTTTTAAAATGTGTTTGTTTTATGCATGTTGAATTTCTGTAAAGGGCTATAGTCTCCTAGAGAAAAGGACATTGTCTTAAAAGATTTTATTTGTTCTTTCACCACCCCTTCCCTAGTATTTTGTAAACAAGCAAGTACAAAGGTATAACAAGTTTTTTTGGATTGGAGTCTTTAAAGACAAGGGAAAGAAATGGTCGTGGCTGTCAGGAGTGGAGGCTACAGAGCAGTAAGTTTCTGAAGAAATATTTGTTAACGGCATGCATTCCAAAAAGTTGCAGGTTCTGTTTGCATAATTGATCTGTTCGTTCTCCAAATATATTTTGCCATGCACTTTTCTCTACTACCAAAGATCTACATATGTACTCCTCCATATCGTTGTCCAGGTGAGCAACTGCTTCTTCTCACAAGGTTGGAGAGGCAGGAAGGCTACTCTTCTTGCTTCTCTAACCTAGTGAATGTGGTGATTCGGAAGAGGATGAAGACATCCTTTTAAATGGTTTGTGCTGCTTAGTTCAGCTACAAAAGGACTTGCAGGAACCTAAAGCTGAGCAACACTCTCTTTAGGAAAATATTTCTCCAGTTATCTGCTGAACAATCTAATAACCAGCAATCTCAAAACTAAAATAATAGGAGCAGATGAGGTGTGAGAGAGAGCGTAGTTCATGTCACTCTCTTGGATAGAATCATAGACACATAGAAATTTAGCGTTGGATGAGACCCCAAGGGTCATCTAGTCCAACCCCCTGCAAAGCAGGAATCACAACTGAAGAATCCCTGACAGATCCCTAATAGTTTTGGGTTGCTGTCAGCTGGCAGTTTAAGACAGTTCATGGTTCCCTTTAAGTATCTAACAACTCTAACAACTCCATGTTGATGGATTGACAAGGTCAGAGTAAGATCTCACTCATCCACAGCTTGGTAGTAGAACAGCGAGCTGGTCTGGCATTTATTACCAAGACTGGATTAACAGAGGGTCACTTTCTGTTTGTGCCAGGTCTCCTGGAACAAAATCCAATGACATTCATCTCCATTGATGCACCCAATACCAACCACTTCCTTTTTGGCAAAGGTATTGAGTAAACTTTCCAAACAGGCAGTGGGGTTGAATAATACTTGCTGGGAACTTAAACCCTGAATGCCACTGGTTCCCAGTTAGCTGAGTAGTACATACCCCTTTTTCAAAAGCCAAGCCATGGGCCCCTCTACCTTTGAACATTTGGCTATCTCTGTGGCAGTTTTTGTTATGTGAATGGTGTAATGGAGCCGCTAGGTGGGTGGTCCTTGGACCTCCAATTGGTGAATCACTGCTGTATGTGAACTTACCGTAGACTTGATCAAAGGGCAGATCCAACCCAAACATCTCATGGGAGTAAAAAAACACCTACTACACCATTATTACTAATATCAATTGAATAGATTCATGGAGAGTTAAAAATGGGGGAGTTATAGAATACATTTACCACAGAATCTTAGTGTTGTGTAGTGGGACTTGATTCAATATACAATGGACACTGGAGAATGCAAGGCCTTACCAGAAGTGACAATAAGCATGGGGCTATCAACTATGGATAATTGATTAGAGTAAACTTAGAACCAGCATGTAATATATATATATATGAGAGAAATCATATCATTTCAATCATCTCTATAATGGCTTTGTGGTTATAGATTATATTTTGTATTTCAGTTGTAAAGGTAAAGGTAAATGTAATGGGACCCCTGACCATTAGGTGCAGTCATGTCCGACTCGGGGGTTGCGGCGCTCATCTCGCTTTACAGCTTCCAGGTCATGTGGCCAGCATGACTAAGCCACTTCTGGCAAACCAGAGCAGCGCACGGAAATGCCGTTTACCTTCCCGCCGGAGCGGTACCTATTTATCTACTTGCACTTTGACGTGCTTTCGAACTGCTAGGTTGGCAGGAGCAGGGACCGAGCAACGGGAGCTCACCCCGTCGCAGGGATTCGAACTGCCGACCTTCTGATCAGGAAGCCCTAGGCTCTGTGGTTTAACCCACAGCACCACCTGGGTCCCTCATTTCAGTTGTAGGCTTAGCTATTTTTGTTTCAGTATAGTGTCATTGCTATCCTTGTGCATAGGGTGAGTGAGGGATGTGAGAGGAGGTGGATGAAGGCAGATGCAAATCTAACAAAGTTTTTATTTGCTCAGAACAATCACTACTGTGCTAATTCTGCTACGAGAGAGTAAGGATCTCTCAAGACCCAAAATGGTACAGAGCAGATCTGAGGAGGATGTGGGTGCATATGGAGAGGAGAGAGAGGCGGTTCTGTTGCAGAAATGGAAATCCTGGTAATAGCAGAAGTACAGTCATACCTCGGGTTGCGTTCGCTGCAGGATAAGCACGCGCTGAACCCAGAAGTACCAGAACGGGTTACTTCCGGGTTCGGCGCTTCACGCTTGCGCAGAAGCGCTGAATCGCAACCCACGCGTGCACAGACGCGGCGCTGCAGGTTACAGACACTGCGGGTTGCGAACGCACCTCCCACATGGATTGCGTTCACAACCCAAGAGTCCACTGTACTGCATTGGATATTACACAAAATTGTTAAATAAATTGACTGAAAGTTCTTGTGTGTACCACTGAGCCTTCCACAGTGACACCCTCATTTTTTTGTAGTTTCCTATGAGGAATCACTTCATATGAGAAGAAAATAGACTGTCTTGACCCACAGTTATGGTTCTTTTGCTCTTTTACATGGTTAGAATTCTAACATCTGGGGAGAAAAATCCATCACAATTGTGGGGGGAGATGAAGAGAGAAAGAGCTGAACATCTTTTTAATGGTAGAAGGCATGAGGAGTGAGGAAGTAGATATCCAATCTTGATTAATCAGTGCTGTTGTTTCTTTTCTTTTCAGGTACTGGAATGACTATGAGCCAAATTATGAAACGAACCACGACTGTGTTGGAGTGTCCTTTGATTGCTACAATGGAAACTGCTGGGCGGCATTAGAATGTGATCTACAAATATACTATATTTGTAAGAAGGTGCCTAATGATACTTGGCTCTAAGAAGACACCTTAAGATGAACGTAACTGGATCCCATGATCACTACACAAAAACAAAACCAAGAGATCACCCCACTGTTTTAATGCACAATCCACACTCTGCCACCTAGATTATGGGATTCTGTGGCATCAACCCTGAAACACACATTGAAAATACCATATTCTGCAAGCTCAAACATAGATGGCTACAAAAATAAATAATGGAAGGGTCCAGTCATAGTCTGTTTTCTGTTTAATGTATTTATTTGCAGTGTATACCAATATTTGTTTCCTTACTCTGTGTGTTTGATGCCCCATTGCCCCTTCTGATCTCCATGGTCGCTACCTTACAAGGCACATAAGGACAACTATGCATGCAGGCAATGAGAATGGGGGCCACCCAGCGCCTGGTGTCCCCTTCTTGCAGACTAATCACAAATACAACTTTGGCTTCATCACTGGGAAATTCCGGCGCCCTTGCTCTCCTATAGAGCGAACATTGGGCAACAAACACATTGAACTGCTCTCAATTTCTTCAGAACTTGGCAGGGGGCAAGACTGGGGTCCACACCAGTGTGGGCACAGCAATGGCAGCATGTGGTGCTGCTTCCATGGTATTCATGGTGGCAAGGATGCCAACTTGAATAAAATATTACCTGCTCCACCCTGCATAATTGATCACAAGACGATGCACGCACACCATTTCATAGAATCATAGAATCATAGAATCATAGAGTTGGAAGAGACCCCAAGGGCCATCCAGTCCAACCCCCTGCCAAGCAGGAAACACCATCAAAGCATTCCTGACAGGTGGCTGTCAAGCCTCTGCTTAAAGACCTCCAAAGAAGGAGACTCCACCACACTCCTTGGCAGCAAATTCCACTGTCGAACAGCTCTTACTGTCAAGAAATTCTTCCTAATGTTTAGGTGGAATCTTCTTTCTTGTAGTTTGAATCCATTGCTCCGTGTCCGCTTCTCTGGAGCAGCAGAAAACAACCTTTCTCCCTCCTCTATATGACATCCTTTTATATATTTGAACATGGCTATCATATCACCCCTTAACCTTCTCTTCTCCAGGCTAAACATACCCAGCTCCCTAAGCCGTTCCTCATAAGGCATCGTTTCCAGGCCTTTGACCATTTTGGTTGCCCTCCTCTGGACACGTTCCAGCTTGTCAGTATCCTTCTTGAACTGTGGTGCCCAGAACTGGACACAGTATTCCAGGTGAGGTCTGACCAGAGCGGAATACAGTGGTACTATTCCTTCCCTTGATCTAGATGCTATACTCCTATTGATGCAGCCCAGAATTGCATTGGCTTTTTTAGCTGCTGCATCACACTGTTGACTCATGTCAAGTTTGTGGTCTACCAAGACTCCTAGATCCTTTTCACATGTACTGCTCTCAAGCCAGGTGTCACCCATCCTGTATTTGTGCCTTTCATTTTTTTTGCCCAAGTGTAGTACTTTACATTTCTCCCTGTTAAAATTCATCCTGTTTGCCTTGGCCCAGTTCTCTAATCTGTTAAGGTCATTTTGAAGTGTGATCCTGTCCTCTGGGGTATTAGCCACCCCTCCCAATTTGGTGTCATCTGCAAACTTGATCAGGATGCCCTCAAGCCCATCATCCAAGTCATTGATAAAGATGTTGAATAAGATTTGAATGGCAATGCCCATAACATATTTGGTGGCCCCCTCAAATATTTTATTGGGTGTGGGCCAAGGGACGTCTGCCCCTAGGAGTTGGCTCCTTTGTACAGTGGATGTCAACTGAGTTAAGTAACATACCGGTATTAGATTCTTCTGTTCTGAATCACACCTTTACGAGGTGTGACTAGCTTGGTCTATGTTGAGGACTATGAAGCCCTAGCGCCGTGACAGAGCCAGACACGGCGAGGAAGGGACCCCCATTTCTCCGTGGGAAGCCAGTCGGGCTCATCGGCATTTGACAGCTGGCCAATCAGCGATCGCACAACAGCGCCATGAACAGGCGAAGGCGAGCAGTGCAACTGCGAGAGAAGGAGCTCAGCTCTGTTTGCAGGAGAAGCCTGGGACCCCCTGCGGAGAGGAGAGGGAAAGGGTCGAGTCCAAGTGGATACAATTTATCTGGTCTTGGCCCAATGTTAGCCTATGGGGAAACTCCAGAAGGAAAGGAAAGCAGGATGCGTCCCCCAAAAAGCATCTTTACAGACCAATAGCCCTAACATCTGTCGTTATGAAATGTTTTGAGAGATTGGTGCTAGATCATATTAAGGCTGGTCTTCCATCCACTTTAGATCCGTTCCAGTTTGCATACAGAAGTAACAGATCTACTGATGATGCTATTTCCATCGCTGTCCATACTGTACTGAGTCATCTAGAACGACAGGGAACCTATGCAAGGCTGTTGTTCGTGGATTATAGTTCTGCCTTTAATACAATTCTACCAGACAGGTTATTCCTTAAAATGACCAATTTTGGTATACATCAGAAGATCTGTTTGTGGGTAAGGAATTTCCTGACTGATAGGCCGCAGACAGTGAGAATGGGATCTTACTGTTCTTCTACTCTAGTATTAAGCACAGGAGCCCCTCAGGGATGCGTGTTAAGCCCCTTTCTCTATTCCCTGTACACATGTGATTGCACCCCACTGTATAAGTCCAACACAATCATCAAATTTGCGGATGATACAACAGTGGTGGGGCTCATTAGTGAGAATGATGAGTCTGCTTATAGGAAAGAAGTACAGGGGTTAATTCAATGGTGTAAAGAAAATAATCTTATGCGTAACACCAAAAAAACCAAAGAACTCATAATTGACTTTAGGAGGAAGAAAAGTGTATTTTTACCATTGCACATAAATGGCGAGGAGGTGGAGAGGGTTGACAGTTTTAAATACCTGGGCATTTACATCTCTGAGGACCTCTCATGGACTGCAAACATTAACATGGTTGTGAGGAAGGTGCAGGGGAGGTTGTATTTCCTGAGAATGCTCAGGGGATTGAATCTATCTCAGCGCCTACTTCTGTCCTATTATCACAGTACCATTGAGAGTGTCTTAACCTATAGTATATTATCGTGGTATGGAAGCAGCTCTGTAATGGATAAAAAAGCTTTACAGAGAATAATTAAAATTGCCCAGAATGTTATTGGGCTCCAACTACCAACCCTGGATGAGATCTTCATGTCTCGCTGCTTGAAGAAGTCACACAATATCCTGAGAGATCCCACCCACCCTGCTCACAACCTCTTTGAACTGTTGCCTTCGGGCAGAAGATACAGGACGATGAAAACTCGAACCACACGCCTTCTGAATAGTTTCTATCCAAGAGCTTTGATTGCACTAAATAGTGATCTCAGGGCCAGTAGTAAGAAATAGTAAGCAGTGTGTAGTAAGGAATGAGATAGGTTTAGGTTATGTTATGCTTTTAATAGGTTATGTTACTTTCTGGATTATGTTATGTTTTAATAGATTATGTCTTAATAGGATGAGAGTGTTGGAGATATGTGCAAATGTGTAAGGTAAATGCAGTCTTTGGGTGTTTGATTTTCGTTGTTGTGTATACTGTGTATATACGGACAATGACAATAAATTTATCTAATCTAATCTAATCTCTGGAAGGGTGCAATGCGCGCCAGAGATAAATACGCAGAGGGGAGATCTGGGCACGCTGGGCTTTGCAAGGGTTAAAGGGAGCCGAGCTGCCTTCCTAGAGAGGACAGGAAGCAAGAGGAGGGGCCAGGTCCTCCAGAGCCCAGGCCCCTCCCTCCCCAGTCCTTTCCTGCAAGGGCTGCATGGCTGTCCCCTCCTGGGATCTGGTGAGTCTCCTCTCTCTCTCTCTCTCTCTCTCTCTCTCTCTCTCTCTCTCTCTCCCCAGAGGGTGCAGGGGGGAGACGGGGGGGTCCCAGGGCTGCAGCAGGGGGGGAGGATGCCTGGGTTGGGGGCCTGATCTGCTCATGCAGGGGGAGGAGAGGGTCCTGCCAGGGAGGGGCGAGGTCTGCAACGCTCTCCTTCCTGGAGATCAGAGGATCCCAAACTCATTTCTCCCTTCTTTCAACAAAGGAGTCCCTAGGACTTTAACTCTGTGTGACGTCGCTCAGCGTCATTGCACAACAGAGGAAACACGTGCAGATGGTTCTCCAAAGCTGGACGAGGAGGGGGACTAGCCCCCCCCCAAACCCCATGAAGAGTTAGGATGGAAATAGGGGAGAGAAAGGCCATGAATAAAGAGAGGGATCCCAGCCCATAGTCTGGCTGCTGCATTGCAGACCAGTTTCCCAGTGTCTCCCAGGGCAGCTCCACACGGAGGCCACTGCAGCAATCCCCTCGCACCCAGAGCAGGGCATCCCAGGACCACATCCTCCTCCTCTTCTTCTTCCTCCTCCTCTTTCTTCTCCTTTTTGAAAAGGCCCTTTCCACCTGTCCTAGGGGTGAGGCCCAGACTCACCCAGCCCTACTATGTTAAATATGTATTCTGTAGATGACCTCCTTTGTAATGTTTTATTTAGAAATCTTTAAGATATTATTTGTTTTCTGTTATGTTGCTTTGACTATAGACTATATATTTGACTCTCTTCAAATTGTTTTATTGATTTTGTGGGATGTGAAACTGCAGTCGAAGTACAACATTCCTACAGTGGACATGTTAGGGGATGGATTGTCCCACTCAGGAGAAGACTTCCTGTTTCCTCCTGAGCTGGGACAGACTTGAAGAGGGTGTGTTGTGTTGTACTAGCATGGAGGGGCACACAGCCTCCATGTTCTGATCAGTGTGTCTTCTCCATTTTGGATGTTGCTGTGTGTTTGGAGAAGTGACTGCGTAGTCACAGTCACTTGGGACTAACTTCTTTATGGAATAGTTCTAGTTGTTATGTAACCTACACCTGCCTTCAGGGATATGTCTGTAAACCTGAGTGAATCTGTGAGTAAACTACTTTTATATTAAGGTTAATCAGATTCTTGTGTTTATTCTTTTTAAGAGGGATTAGAAGGGATTTTACCAGGAAGGAATCTTTAATAGTAAGACCCAGATGAGTCAGCAACAAGCTGATCCCTGCGTAAATTAAAAAGGGGGAATGTTTGGAACTCTGCTAGAATATGGAACTTGCTAGCACAAGTTGGGAAGGATATCATTAAATAATATATCCTCTTCTGCCTCCCTAATCATCCCCACAGATTTAATATGCTGTAAACCGCTTTTACAGGGACGCGGGTGGTGGGAGGGACGCGGGTGGCGCTGTGGGTTAAACCACAGAGCCTAGGGCTGGCTGATCAGAAGGTCGGCAGTTCGAATCCTTGCGACGGGGTGAGCTCCCGTTGCTCAGTCCCTGCTCCTGCCAACCTAACAGTTCGAAAGCACATCAAAGTGCAAGTAGATAAATAGGTACCACTCTGGCGGGAAGGTAAACGGTGTTTCCGTGCGATGTTCTGGTTCACCAGAAGCGGCTTAGTCATGCTGGCCACATGACCTGGAAGCTGTACGCCGGCTCCCTCAGCCAATAATGCGAGATGAGCGCCGCAGCCCCAGAGTCGGTCACGACTGGACCTAATGGCCTTTACCTTTACCTTTAAACCGCTTTGAGATTTTTCTTTAAGATATAAAGCGTTATAGAAATTAAAACAAATAAATCAATAAAAGATAGCTCAGAGTCTGGGCTGTGGTGCAGTCCAGCCCTGGTTCCCTCCAAGATTCATCCATGCTTGCTCAGGGAACCTTTTTCTTCTCCTGATATTATACAACTTTTGTAACAGAACAATGTATTTGCTTTGTAGGATTTACTAGAGCTTCTCATTAAAACAGACAGAACTTGGCAGAAGACCAAAGGGTTCTTTCCAATCTCTTAGAGGCTTCCTGAGAGCACAGATGGATGAGCGAAACTCAGCTGGCCCTGGAACAGGAAGAGGCCATGCCATCCAAACTGGGAGCAGTGGGGGATTCTGGGGAAACTCTGTGCAGAAGATCCTGGGTGGGGAGGACACCCTCCACTCAGAGGTGCAGAGCCAGCAGTTGAGGCAGTTCTGCTGCCAGGAGGCCAAAGGACCCCGAGAGGTTTGCAGCCGACTCTACCACTTTTGCCACCAGTGGCTGAAGCCAGAAAGGCACACGAAAGCTGAGATGCTGGACCTGGTGATCTTGGAGCAGTTCCTGGCTGTCCTTCCTCCGGAGATGGAGAGCTGGGTGAGGGAATGCGGAGCGGAGACCAGTTCCCAGGCGGTGGCCCTGGCCGAAGGTTTCCTCCTGAGTCAGGCAGAGGAGAGAAAGCAGGTGAGAGAGACTTTCCTCTGGATACTCCCAAGGGGCTCCAAACAGGGCGGAGAACATCCCATAATGCTCTCCTGATGGCCCATCCTTTTTCTGGGAAGGCATCCATGGAATGAGATCTGACACCCTTAAAGCTGTTGGTCCTGACATTTGTTTTTTTAATATTTCTCCACAATCCTTGTTTTGAACCCTTGTTTCTTTTTCAGGGAAAGGATCCCTTTGCAGAAATGGGCCAGATTTCTTCTGAGGCAGAGAGGCCTCCGTTGGACACCAGACAGAGGCAGCTGGGTAAGGAGGGGGGAGTTTTTTCTCCTCTTAGTCTCATTCTGTTGGTTTTCCAACTCATCTGTGGGTTCTTTTCATATTTTGTTGGAGGATATATTTGGGGCCCAGAAATGCACCCATGAATCCAAATGCACTCACTAGGCAAGACTTTCTCAAAGGCCCCTCTGTAGTTTGAGATGCACTGCTTCACCTGTGAGAGAAGCAGGCACCCTCGGCCTCCCCCTTACCTTTTTCCTCTTGCAGGTGACACAGTGACACTGGCTAGGCCTCTAAATCCATCGTTTCATGGGGACAGAAGAGAAGCAGCGGCTGTGGAACCAGATCAGGTCAGGGGAAGCTGCCTTGTGGGGACAGAGGCCAAGGGGTGGAACGATGTCATAGCTCAGGGAGTGGTGGTGAACAACAGTGTTGTCTCAAAGGAGGACATTTCCCTTTTTCTTTCAGGGTCCAGTTTGCTTTGAAGATGTTGCTGTTTGTTTCACAGATGAGGAGTGGGAGTTGCTGGATCCTGACCAGAGAGTTCTGCATAAGGATGTCATGGAGAAGAATCGTTTGATCGTGGCCTGTCTTGGTAAGGCTCCTAGTGGGATCATAATATCTGTTTTTAAATTCCAAACTCCATATGTGAAGAACCTCATATATTTTCACAGAACTCAACAGCCCCCCCCTACAACACGGATATTACAATACCCCCCAAAAAACCTTGAACAGTAAATTACTGTTTTTTCTGTGAATGTTCTTCCTCCATTTGCAGCTTATTAAACAAGGATCAGTCTGGTCTCAACTCCCCAGGCCATTTAACTGTAAACTTCAGAGTTGTTAGGGAGGTTGAAGTAGCTTCTGTCAGGTTTTCAGTTGTTGTTTTTCCTCCCGTCAGTCTTTAGTTGTCCAAAGAGAAGACTGATATTGGAAATGGAGGGGATTCCATGATGGAGCCAAACAAAATCCATTCGAGAGAAGAGCCAGGCTTATTGAATCACAGGTTCCCCTAAGGATGTCAGTTGATCCCCGTTAATTAATGCAGTAATTCAGTAAACTCATCCATCTAATCAATTGTGTTATTCCTCTATTACCATTGTTAACGAGTATTCTTCATTAATTTCTCCCTGAGGCCGACGGTCTAATCCATTTCTCTTCATTGTAGATAATGATGGACTGGAAATCAAGAACAAGGGTGACCATGACAAAATCCCCACAATGGAGAAGCCGTACAAATATCTTGAATGTGGAAAAAGTTCCTATTCCACTTCCCATCAAATAAATCCTATTGGGAAGAAAGCTTATCAGTGTGTGGAATGTGGAAAGAGCTTCAGGAAGAGCTCTGATCTCACTTCCCATCAGAGAATTCATACAGGGGAGAAACCCTATCAGTGCATGGAATGTGGAAAGAGCTTCTGTCGGAGCAATGATCTCACTAAGCATCAGAGAATGCATACAGGGGAGATACCCTATCAGTGTGTGGATTGTGGAAAGAGCTTCACTGATAGCTCTGATCTCACTTCCCATCAGAGAATTCATACAGGGGAGAAACCCTATCAGTGCATGGAATGTGGAAAGAGCTTCAGTCGGAGTGACTCTCTCACTAAGCATCAGAGAATGCATACAGGGGAGAAACCCTATCAGTGTGTGGAATGTGGAAAGAGCTTCAGTCAGAGCTCTCATCTCACTTGCCATCAGAGAATTCATACAGGGGAGAAACCCTATCAGTGCATGGAATGTGGAAAGAGCTTCTGTCAGAGTGACTCTCTCACTAAGCATCAGAGAATGCATACAGGGGAGAAACCCTATCAGTGTGTGGATTGTGGAAAAAGCTTCAGCCAGATTTCCCATCTCACTTTCCATCAGAGAATTCATACAGGGGAGAAACCCTATCAGTGCGTGGAATGTGGAAAGAGCTTCAGTACGAGCTCCTATCTCACTAAGCATCAGAGAATTCATACAGGAGAGAAACCCTATCAGTGTGTGGAATGTGGAAAGAGCTTCAGTCGGAGTGACTCTCTCACTAAGCATCAGAGAATGCATACAGGGGAGAAACCCTATCAGTGTGTGGAATGTGGAAAGAGCTTCAGTCAGAGCTCTCATATCACTTCCCATCAAAGAATTCATACAGGAGAGAAACCCTATCAGTGTGTGGAATGTGGAAAGAGCTTCAGTAGGAGCTCTGATCTCACTTCCCATCAAAGAATTCATACAGGGGAGAAACCCTATCAGTGTGTGGAATGTGGAAAGAGCTTCAGAATGAGCTTTTACCTCATTTCCCATCAAAGAATTCATACCAAGGGTGGAAAAACCTTCATTATACCGCTTTCTGCGCTTGGAAAAAACGCACCACTTTAAAGAGGCCTTTGACTGACTGACATCTAATGCTCTTTTAAAATGTGGTGGGGAGGTGGGGGTTACAGGTTTTGGGCTGTGTGTTTTGTGTTTTCATATTGTGATTTTATGTTGTAACCATCCTGAGACCTGTGGGTGTAGGGAATAAGAGCCAACTCTTAGAGGCCGAGGGGTCTTTGCCCCCCCCATAAAATATTTGAGGGGGCCACCCCCAGTTCCTAGGAATTGCCATTCAAATGACATGCATGCACCGCGTCATGTGACTAAACCACTTGTATATTTTATTCAAGTTGGCATCCCTGCTATAGGGAGCTATAGAAATCAAATCAATGCATAAATAAAATAAAACCATCTTGGTCACCTACATCTGCACATGTTCCAGCTTGTCAATATCCTTCTTATGATTATCATTTTAAAAATTTATGTACCCTTCATGTGAAGATTTCACGGTTGTTCACAACATAAACATACATGCTGAAAGCATGGCTTTCTCAAAAACAAGTCAAGCCAGAGAAATCTCTCTTTTTCTTTTTCTTCTTTTTGGATGGAGTTACAAAGTGTTGATCAGGGGACTGCTGTGGAAATAGTGCGTCTTGATTTTGTCGCAGGCGTCGATCAGAATTCACTTTTAATCACCAATTTGAGTGCAAATGATTCCCAAGCCTGTAAAACAAAAGGATGTAAAACGAGAAACATTCCCTCTGATGTAGCTTACAGTTCACTTTAAGGTAAAAAGTTCATGCAAAAGTTATGCAGAGCCAGGCTGGAAATGTGAGGAATGAACTGTGAGTGAACTAAGCCCACCTGACCCATTGAACAGGCAAGAATCTTGGCGAAGGATCTAAAAAGGAATGATGGAGGCAATGCGAGAAACCATATAATGGAGTAGAGTTCACAGCTTTTAATTAAAAATGTAGTAGTTATTGAGCAGTTGGAATAGCAGTGAGCATAAATAAAAGTGGAAAGTGCTTACATTGCTTCATCGATGGGGACTTTTCCTTGGTTGCCATTTTACCTGCTCATTTTAAGTGGTTTTTCATCTTGGGTTCCTTCATGTAACAATGTAGTGGAGTGAATTCTTAAAATAATAAGGAAAAAATAGTATTTAAAGATAATATCCGACCCCACACAACCCCACCACTCAGTTCTTAAGCAACATTTTTACTGCCACCAGGGTACCTCTAGGAGATTACAGCTCTTACAGCAGAACAGGAGAACTGGAACTTCGCAAGTGACACCTAAATAACAGAGCAGATGCTCTGCAGTACAAGATCCAGGTTCAACCCCTGATATTTCCTTGTAGAACTGATAAACTACTTCTTCCTTCTTGAGATCTAAGGTATCTGCTGGAAATCATCCTAGCTGGACAAGATACCCAACGAACTGATGCAGTGGGTATAAAGTAAAAAGGTGAAGGGACCCCTGACCATTAGGTCCTGTTGCAGACGACTCTGGGGTTGTGCGCTCATCTCGCTTTACTGGCCGAGGGAGCCGGCGTACAGCTTCCGGGTCATGTCGCCAGCATGGCGAACCAGAGCCGCACACGGAAACACCGTTTACCTTCCCGCCGGAGTGGTACCTATTTATCTACTTGCACTTCATGCTTTTGAACTGCTAGGTTGGCAGGAGCAGGGACCGAGCAACGGGAGCTCACCAAGTTGCGGGGATTCGAACCACCGACCTTCTGATCGGCAAACCCTAGGCTCTGTGGTTTAACCCACAGCGCCACCCGCGTCCTGGGTATAAAGTAGTTTCATATGAATAACATAACATTCACTGTGATACCATGGGATAGGGATACTGTGGTGTCCAAGTCAGTTGATCTTCTGTTTGCCTCTCTTGTTTGTTCCTGCAGTTGCTTGTACTTTCAGCGGCTCAACCACCTAGCCCTTTGATGCACAGCATTCCAGAACACTTCCTGTTCAGGTTCTGCTTCTCCCTGATTGGGCACGACAGGCAGCCAATCAAGATTCCACACAGAGCCTGTACCTAGGAAAGCTATCTTATGGAATAATAATAATAATAATAATAATAGGCACCAGGGAGAGCAGAGGGGAAATGCCAAGCAATGGCATCTGCAGTTGCAGAGAGGAGAGAGGCTGCCTCGGAGAAAGGATTATATCTAGACTTATTCTAGTTCCAACATTGGTGGGCAAGGACTGCCACAGGCAAGTAGATCCCAGAGTGGTCACTCACTGGACCAGCATCAAGGACCAGCATGGCTGGGCAATTGCTGAGGGCTCCGTCACCCAGTGGAGGGGAGCACTGACAAAAGCCTCCTTGCAGGCACACCGCCTTGCTTCCATGACAGAGGGGGCCTGGGGCTGCACGACATCACTGTGATGTTGGCACATGACGCTGGCACACACACACCCACACCTGGGCACACACCCACACACACCCGGGGTGGACGTGGATGGATGGCCTTTAATGGAGCTTTTAAAGCAGATGTTAGATGGAGGCTTCAACCTGAGATTCCTGCATTGCAGAGGGTTGGACTAGATGACCCTCTGAGTCCCAACTCTACAATCCTGTGATTCTAACTCTCAGGCTTGTGGTAAAGCCACATGACAGGACGGAATCCCAACAGAAATTCTGAAAGGCGGCTTCAGATCTTCCCTCATGAAACACCTCCACAACCTCCTCTTTCTGAGTTAGAAACAACCAACGACCTGGTCATCATCACCTCCACCTTGCCCAAGATGCTGGCCATCATGTGGTCGGGCGCCAGGGAGATCGGCTTCCACACCAGCCTGGCACAGATGTGCTTCATCCACACCTTCAAGGCTGAATGACCACAATGCCCTCCATGTGGGACATCCCTTGCACTTGATCTAGAAGCTGCAGCGTGATTGCTGTCGGGAGCGAGGACTTCTCGGCATATGACCCTTTTGCTCAGAAGGCTTCACTGGTTCCCCATCGGCTACCAGGACCAGTTCAAGGCATTTCCATTAGCACAGAAAGCACTTAACCACTTGGGACCAGTTTACCCGTGAGATCCCCTCCTTACCCCACAGGCAGACACTCGACCGCTTCAACTACAGGTGCCACATAATACCTGCTCCACATTTGCAAGAATTTGATCGTTTAATATGGCAACACAGACCCTCTGGAACTCCCTGCCTCTTGAGATCAAGCAGGCGTCTCCCCCCTACCATTTTTGGCACCTGCTAAAAACATGCCTGTGCAGGTGTTTTGTTTTGTTTACAATCAAGTGGTGTAAAGATTTCATGAAATAAATAAATAAATCATCACTAAACTTACTGTTTCAAAACATCCCCCAAAATGCCCATTTAACCATGAGTTTGCTAGGCAGGTTTAGATGCATTCTTTTGCAATGTTAGCTAAATCATATTTACTGAAAGCCAGACTTTCTCAATCCATTCGGATATACGTAGGAGAGTGGCTTCTCTCTCCTCAACATGCAGCTATCACAAACTCAGCAGCGGTAACAAGCTTGAATGCTGCAAAGTGGGCCATGAAGCCTCCTGCCTGATGTCAAGTGGCAGGGAGTTCCAAAGTACATTTGCTGCCACACCAAAACATCAATGTTTTAAGTTGGATGTTCCTACAGGGCAGGGCTGGCAGGTTGCACATTCATATTTATTTATTTATTTATTTATTTAATTTTCAATGCAAAATTACAACATAAATTATACATATAAAACCAAAAAGGAAAAGGAACCCCCCCAAAAAACCCCCATAATATTAACAATACATAACAAAACATACATAGACTTTGACTTATTTCCACCGTTTTGGGACTTCAAATTTTCAATCTTCTTAATTGTTGTGTTATATTTATATTAATTCTAGCTTTATACCTATTACAACCATTTCTTCATTGCTTTGACCCTGCAAAACTTCACTCATTACATACCGATAGTTTTGCTCCAGAACAATGTTTTTTCATGTACTCTTTAACACAGTCCCATTCTTTTGTTAATTTTTGTTCTGATTGTCCTCTTAAGACTGCTGTTAATCTTGCCAAATCTATATATTCACAAAGTTTAATTTGCCATTCTTTTACTGATGGGATTCCCCCCCCTCCAATTTTTTTTTGCTATAAGCATCCTGGCAGCTGTTGTCGCATATAGAAAAATTTGATTTTTATTGCTAGGAATATCATTTGTGATTAAGCCCAGAAGAAATGCTTTTGGTTTCTTAATAAAATATATTTTATACATCTTTTTAATTTCTTCATATATATTATTCCAAAACTGTTTGATAAGTCGTCACTCCCACCACATATGATACATTGTTCCGATGTCTTTCTTGCATCTCCAGCAAATATTAGATTTTAGTTTATAGATTTTTGCCAATTTAACTGGAGTTAAGTACCATTGATACATTTTCATCAAGTTCTCTCTGATTGTGTAACATGCTGTAAATTTAATATCGTATCTCCATAACTTCTCCCATTGATCCAGGCGAATTGAGTGACCCATGTCACATGCCCACTTAATCATGACTTCCTTTATCTCTTCATCTTTTAGTTCCCATTTTAGTAACAAGTTATACATTTTTGATACATTCTTTTTGAGTACCAGCCCTCTAAGATCAAGGCTAAGCCTGCATGGAACTGTGTAAGGCACAAAGAGGAAGAGAAACTGCATTTTGTTTTTTACTTTTGAGCAAAGTAGCAGAAGATCTCACTGAGGCAAAAGGCTAGAATACTGGGAGCTTTTTCTGGAACTAGGAATCAAGCAACTGAATCTGAGTAAGTGCAAAAAGGAACCTGAGGTAAAATGACTGAAGACAAAGAATTATTTAATGTTCCTTTTGACCGTTTAAATTCCAGAAATTGGACAGAATGGGCACAGAGATGTGAGGGATGGTTACGCACTAAAGATTTGTGGCAATGTATTAAAGAATATCCACAAGTGGCAGAAGAGGGAGCGACAGCAGGTGTCCTGGCTGCTGCTGAAGCATCTCAGCGCAAGGATCAATGTGCGCTAGGAACATTAATTTTAAGTATTGATAGTAACCATTTACCTCACGTCCAGGGTTTGGAACATGCTAAGGACATTTGGGAAATGTTAGAACGTTTGCATCACAGGAGTACAGCAGGCGCAAAAATTCATTTTATGCGAGAACTTTTTGAGTTGAAACTAACACCTGGAATACGCATACAAGAGCACATTTCAAATGTGTGTGCAGCTTTCAATTAACTCAGGCTGCAAGGAATAAATTTTGATGAAGATGTCAAAGTTTGTATGCTTCTAAGTTCACTTGATGCCACATGACAATTTATGTCTTAGTTTAGAAGCTATGCCATCTAAAGATTTGACAATGGACTTTGTTTCTGGACGATTGACTGATGAGGAAGCCAAAAGACAAAGACAAATTAACAGAATAAATCCTGTAGAAGGGCGCGTGCAAAGAGTGGAGGAGCAGCTGGAAAGCAGGAATGCTCTGTCCAAGCATATGCTGCCAGGAAGTGCTATCGCTGTGGATCAGAAAAACATTTAAAACATAATTGTCCACAGGGAGTAGCCAAGTTACCATGGTGATGAAATTAAAAACCTGACTAGAGATTATACTTGGTGCAGAAATGGCGGGAAAGGAGGTCACCGTGGAGGTCGAGGAAATGGCAGGGGAGCTGGCAACAGTGCTCAACACTTTGCTGCAGCCATGGCAACACTGAAGAAGGGAACTGAGAGTCCTAGACGCTGGATCATCGATAGTGGGGCAAACCACCATTTACTGACTCCTGGTGGACATTTACAGAACTGCAAGCAAATTACTGAGTGTAAAAAAGTAACTCTTGCAGATGGCACAACAAAACAATTGTAATGTTCTGGTGAAATGTTCTTAAGTTGTTTGAATACTAACATACAAGGTTTTGTTTTGCAGGGCATGAAGAGCTGTTTGTTGTTGATTTCTTCTTTGATGAAGAACGAGTTTAAAGTTTTATTTGAGGATGATAAATGCAAAATATTTAAAATGGTAAATTACTGGTATCTGTAGCTAACCAGAATGGTTTATTCATCCTGGAAGATTATCAAAAAGGTGAGGGTAACACTGAAAAGGCAACATGTGTTAATGTTATTGCAAAGAATGTGCCTAAACATGACAAATGTTGTTATCTCTGGCATCGCAGATTTGGGCACATGAATTGGGGTTTTGTAAATAAATCGCAGTCATATGCAGAAGGGTGCAACATGAAGCCATGCTCGAAATTTCTTGATTGTAGAGCTTGTAAACAAGCTTAAGTAAAATCTTGTAGTTATCCAAGGTCTGAAAGAGTAACCAAAACGCCATTTCAACTAGTTCATGCAGATTTGTGTGGTCCTATGTCTGTTGCTAGTTTAGGTGGAGCTAAATATGCTTTAACTTTGACAGACGATTATTCAAGGATGGGTTGGATTTTTTTGTTGAAAGAGAAAAGTGAAGCAGCAAATTTAATTAAGGATTGGATCACAGCTGTAGAACTTCAGTTTCCCCATAAGATAAAAGCTTTTCAATCAGATAGGGGTGGAGAATTTACAGGGACTGTGTTAAAGAACTATTTCCGCAAGAAAGGTATTAGACACAGGCTTACTTGTGGGGCTTCTCCTCAGGAAAACGGTATTGCCAAGAGGAGGAATAGAACACTTCAAGAAGCCTCGGAAGCCATGTTATTTGATGCAAAACTTCCACCGAAATTCTGGGGGGAATCTTGGCGGGCTGCTGATTTCATTTTGAACAGAGTTTATAATTCTGTGATAGGGAACACACCTTATTTCATGCTTCATGGAAAGAAGCCAAAGGTAGATTTCTTTAAAGTTTTTGGATGTGAAGCTTGTGTTTTAATTCCAAGGGCACAGCGAAAAAAGGGAGGCCCAAGGTCACGAAAAATGATATTTTGCAGTTATGAATCTGGAACAAAGGGATGGAGATTCGCCTATCTTGAAGGAAATCAATCTAGAGTGGTAATAAGTAGAAGTGCTGAATTTTGTGAACAAAGCGGGTGGATGCACATTCACGGAAACCCAGATATTCTCTCAGAGAGTCTGGATGACTACTGATGAGGGGGTTCAAGCATCTACTGAAGAACTAGGTCAAATAACCAAGGTACCTGCACTAGAGGGGGTAACTTTAAAGGAAGAGGTGAGTTATGATATTGAGGACTCGAAATCTAATACTAGTACATCTGAGCTGGAAGGAGAACCTGATGTGGACCCAAGACGTTCACTGCGTTCCACAAAAGGGAAACCTCCAGAAAGTTTCACTGCTACTAGTGTTTGGGCATGTTCAGCACAGTGTGAACAAGATAGTTTTGAGGAAATTCAAGAATTGCCTCAAGAAGAGGCCATTAAGTGGCATGAGGCAATGAAGAAAGAGCTAGAATCTATGAAGTCGCTAGGAGTGTATACCACCACTAAGCTACCGGATGGTAAGCAAGCTGTAAGTAGTTGGTGTGTGTACAGACTTAAACCCACAATAACTGGAGAAGTTCAATACAAGGCTAGGCTTGTAGCCAGAGGTTTCACACAGAGGAAAGGATTGTGTTATACTGAGGTGTATGCTCCTACCTCTCAGAGTGAGACTCTATGTATGCTTTTAGCGCATGCAGCTCATAAACTTTTTGAAGTACACCATTTTGACATAGATGTAGCTTACCTGAACTCAGACGTAGAGGAGGAGTTGTACATGTTACCTCCACCAGGGTTTGAGGGCAAGGGCAAGGGTCAGGTGTGGAAACTACACAAGTCAATATACGGTTTAAAACAGTCATCTAGAAATTGGAATTTATGTTTAAATGATGCATTGGAAAAAATGGGTTTCAGAAAAAGTCAAGCTGATAGTTGTTTGTATCTCAAAGATTCTGATGAGAAACAACAGCTAGTTTTAATTTTTGTTGATGACATTGTGTATACTAGCAAAAGTGAGAAACAGGTGCAGGAGTTTGCACAGAAGCTTAGTAAAAAGTTTAAACTTAAGAATCTAGGGCCTGTAAAGGTTTACTTAGGAGTTCAAGTTGATAGAACTGAGGACGGAAGTTTCTTACTCAGTCAGAAAAGCAAAGTTGAAAAGTTGTTAGAAAAATTTAAAATGTCTGAATGCAAGAGTGTCAGAACACCTATGGAAACATGTTTTATAAAAGACAGTCAATTTGGAGAAACTATTTTTGAGAACCCTGAAATATTTCAGTCAGCACTGGGAAGTCTTTTATATCTTTCTCAGTAGAGTAGGCCTGATATAGCTTATGCTACTAATTTGCTAAGTAGAGAGGCTTCAAAGCCTAGTAAGGTTGCCTGGAATGGAATTAAAAGAGTATTCAGATATTTGCAGACTACCAAAGATTTATGTCTCAAATTGTCAGCCAAGGGTGAACCACAATTAACGTGTTGGACTGACAGTGATTGGGCTAATCTAAGGGACAGGAAATCAGTATCTGGAATAGTAGTAAAATTTGGAGGATCATTGGTTGGGTGGATATCCCGGAAGCAAAATCTTATTGCTCTTTCATCTACTGAAGCTGAATTTGGAGCTTTATCTAAAGTCTGCAGAGAGCTCGAATTTTACAGATGTTTGGTAAAAGAAATCTGTGGGGATTGTTGTTTGCCCATTACTGTTTGCGAAGACAATCAACCATGCTTAAAGTTAGCAGAGTCCAGACAGTTCAAGTCTAGAACCAAACATTTGGACATTTGTTTCCAAAACGTTTGTGAGAGTGTTCAAACAGGATTGGTTAAATTGAAGTATTGTCCCAGTCAAGAAAATTTGGCGGATGGATTTACCAAACCATTGAGTTTTCCGAAACATGAGGAATTCTGTAAGAGTTTAGGTTTGGGATAAATTGGGCAATTTACTGACGCCCCAGTGATACAGAGCGAGAGGGGTTGTGAAGAGTATCAGAGCTCAAAGAGTTAAGAGCTCTGTTATGACGCTCTGGTCACTGGGCATGGCTGATTTTATATGACAGTTGGTTACAGTTACTGCCTGCCTGTGTACGTTGTCTTAAGCCAGGAGAAAGCAATGACATAAAGCTCCCTGGAAGTTTATTATGTTATTAATAAATGTTAACAGTTTAGAAGAAACTATGTCAGTGTTTTATTGCTCAGAACTTTCTACACAGAGAAGCTGTCAAACGCTGTTTTAAAGACCGCTGCAAAAGAAGATACTCTGCTATATTTTATAGGTCAGTGAAGCAGAAACGCAGGAGAAGCGTGAGGACACCATTTTAGTAGGCTTCAGTTTTCAATCTTTATTTAAAACTTTCACAGTAACTCCATCCTGAGTATTGGGGAGTTTAAGTGAGTTAATAAGCCAAAAAAATAAAAGTACTACAAATCGAGGCATCAGCAATACTAAATAGTGAGATTGAAAATAACATAAGATGGATGAAACAGAGAGCATTTGAGTTTGCTAATAAACCAGGGAAGTTGCTGGCCTGGCAATTGAAAAAAAAAATCAGAAAGGAAAAATAATTGATAAAATAATGGAAGAAAACCCCGAGGAAGTAAATAAATGCTTTGTAAGATATTTTTAAAAATTATATAAAGCAGGAACTGAGATAGATGAAGAAATAATAGAATAAATGGACCTTGAGCTTGTTTGGAGGCTTTAGCAGGGGAGCGAAGCTATCGTATACCCTTGACCAAAGAACGGTACACTCCTATCTGGGATGGTCGTCCTCTTCCACCGAGCGCGCAGCTTCGGGAGGGACGCACATGGAGCGGTGAGGGAGGAAGGGGACACCCACCTAGCCAGCCAGATCAGCCAAATCAACCCTGGCGATCAATGGGGTGACAGATGTCGCAGCCAGATCACCCTTATTAAGTGTAATTAGCAAACTTTACACAAAGCACCTGCTGGAAAAATTCACAGAGTGGCTAGAGGATAAAGACATTCTGGCAGCAGAACAAGCGGGATTTAGACCCGGCAGGTCCACGTTAGATCACTGCCTAACGCTACAACACCTTATAGAAAAATATAACTCAGGAGGGCAGGCCTCACTATATGCAGCCTTTGTTGATCTAAAAGCAGCCTTTGACTCAGTCCCCAGAACCAGACTCTGGGACAAGCTTCGGGCCACTACCATAAATAATTCAGGTAGTACATTCAAACACAGCCCTCAGAGTCAGGTGCAGCCGGCAAGGGCACTTAACAGATCCCATCAAAACATTTAAGGGTGTTAGACAAGGATGCCTTTTGGCCCCTTTATTATTTAATTTTTATCTAAACAACCTGGTAACCACTCTCCATAACCTTGACTTCCACCCTCCGAAGTTAGCAAACCAGCACATCACGGTTATGCTTTACGCAGACGACATGGTAATACTATCCAGAACCCCTACTGGGCTTAGAAGAGCACTAAGAAAACTTGCTGCCTATTGTGAGACGGAATGCCTCAAAATGAATTACCAGAAGAACAAAATTCTTGCTTTTGGGGGAAAAACCAAAGCTCAGAAACTGGAAACTTCAAGGCCAAAATTTACAACAAGTCTTGAATTATAGATGTCCCTTTTATGCTGAGATTCATAGAGAAACCATCGACCCATTGCTGAAGAGGATGCTTTTTTCCTAACCACGGATCTAGCTTGGCCCAGGCCCATAGTTATGAGGGGTTGGAGAGCAAGGCCCAGTTTCTGGAAAGTGTTTAGAACTGCTGTCTGCCAGCCAGACTGAAACTGGTTGCTCAGAATCAATGGGCTATTCCTCGGGGGAGCAGTTTCAAAGTTAGCCACTTATATAATGATGTTAGACTAATATGAGCTTCAACTTTCATCATCCCTGTTTCTAGTCTGACCCATGCATTTGAAACGCATCTGGGAACTTTTAGAAGGGCTCTGAGGAGTTTGGATTGCACTCTTTCAAGGGGAATGAACGAGAAGCGTCTATCTCCCTTCTTCCTTGTCATTATCAGTTCTTTCCACCTAAGATATGGGAAGAAAGCAGCTGCTCATGTTCAGCGCAGGGTTTGTAGGGGTTGAGATTAATGAGCTGATGATTGTATGATTTGTCAGCAATAAATACGATGTGTTCTTATCTGTAAGTGAATCACATTTGAAACAATACAGAAGCAGTCAAAGGGAATTTCCTAGGAAGTGTTTTATTCAGTCTCACCTGCAATCATGAGTGCTGAAAACACAGAAACACATAATGTGAAATTACTGGGAGTTAGTCTCCAAATAACACTCAACACTGTCAGTATTTTCATCCCTCCCATTGCAAGGATCACCTGATCATGTTGTTTTACTTTCAGTCTGTGAGAAAGGAGGGGGCGGAAGCTACTCTTCGAGACTTCCGTCTCTAGTACCGTACTGCATGATTTTTCTTTTGATCTGTCTAGAGACAGGGTGGCTGTATGAGAGCTGCTCCTCTCATACGTTTGTTATGTTCTTTTATTTGACTAATTGGTAGAAATAAATTAGGTATGCTGCAAAACCTCCACAGCTTTGCTTCTGTTTACAATGCTGAATTTGAGTGCTCACATGAGCAGATGTGAGTCCACAGTACCAGGACCTGCTCCTCGGGAATGCTGCGTTGCTGTTCCTGCGTTCCTGTGATCGGAAGGTCGGAGAAGGTGCTCCGGTCGCCCAGCCCATGCAGGCGTAGAAGACATGGGTGGAACGTGGGCGTACCAAAAAACACAATTAAGCAGATTGATGTAACAATACAGATGATTTCCTCACCTCATTTTTTAAAAAAATATTGTTTTTATTTACAGTGGACCCTCGACTTACGAATGTAATCCGTAAGTCGAGTCCCCATAGGAACGCGTTAGAGAACGCATTCGTAGGTCGAAAAAAGCTTCGTACATCGAAAAAACCCTATCTAAAACGGCCCCGGCTTCCGATCGGAAGTCGAAAAAATTCGGAAGCGGCGGCCGCTTTCTTTGATGGGATGTGAGAGAGGAGCTATAAGTGAAGCTCTTTCCACATTCCACACACTGATAAGGTTTCTCCCCTGTATGAATTCTTTGATGGGATGTGAGATGGGAGCTATGACTGAAGCTCTTTCCACATTCCACACACTGATAGGGTTTCTCCCCTGTATGAATTCTCCAATGCTTAGTGAGAGAGGAGCTATCAGTGAAGCTCTTTCCACATTCCACACACTGATAGGGTTTCTCCCCTGTATGAATTCTTTGATGGCAAGTGAGAGAGGACCTCTCAGTGAAGCTCTTTCCACATTCCACACACTGGTAGGGTTTCTCCCCTGTATGAATTATTTGATGGCAAGTGAGATTGTAGCTGTGACTGAAGCTCTTTCCACATTCCATGCACTGATATGGTTTCTCCCCTGTATTAATTCTCTGATGCTTAGTGAGAGAGTCACTCCGACTGAAGCTCTTTCCACATTCCATGCACTGATAGGGTTTCTCCCCTGTATGAATTCTTTGATGGAAATTGAGATGGGAGCTGTGACTGAAGCTCTTTTCACATTCCAGGCACTGATACGTTTTCTTCCCAATGGGATTTCTTTGATGGGAAGTGGAATGGGAACTTTTTCCACATTCAATATATTTATACGGTTTCTCCATTGTGGGGATTTTGTCATGGTCACCCTTGTTCTTGATGTCCAGCTCATCACTATCTGCAATCAAGAGATAAATGGATTAGCGTCTCAGGGAGAAATTAATTGAAGGATACTTGTTAACAATGGTAATAGAGGAATAACACATGTGTGTTTGATGGACGGTTTCACTAAAGGGTTGGGGGTCAACTGACATCCTCAGGGGAACCTGTGATTCGATAAGCCTGTTTCTTCTCTTTCTCACTTCTCTTTCTCAATTCTGCTTGAGGCGCCACGGATGGTGGCTAAAAAATTCCATCGCTCCAATTCTCACAGGGTAATTAGAGGCTGAGATGGGAGTAATCAGGCTTCCAAATCTTCCCAGGGGGTATGAGAAGACACTGCCTCATCCGCAGTTGCCCATTAACCCAGCTTCGATTTCGGGGCTGGGGGGCACTAGATGCAAAGCCCCCCCAGAGAATCTGGCTCTCCTGGACGCTGTCTCTCGCGAGTGTAGGAAGCACCATTTCTAAAGATGAAAGATTGGATTTAAGATTTGGACATGCTTCAAACGAGGAGGGATGAAATATTTTGCTAAACAATCCAGCCTCTGAGGTGCTAAAGATTGAGAGGAAGAAGGTTTAACATCTAATTGGTATGTGGGAACGGGACGGAAGGGGAGGTGACCCTTCCTTATTATTGTACTTTGTTTCACTACACTATATTACTGGGCAAAATCCCCCCCCCCCCCGAAGATCCGTTTTTATCATCTATAACAAGCGAGACTTGAAAGTTTGGTATTTGTGCACATAATATGGCTTCAAAATTTAAACTGTGTGGAAATGAAAATATTATATAACTAGCTGACCCGGGCCACGCGTTGCTGTGGCTGATTTTATGCTTATTACCATCAGCAGCAGCCGCAGCCAGAATAAACCCCCACCTACCCCCGCCGTCGCCGTGTGCACTCTGCACGCGCTCAGGTGCCCTCTCACGGCCTGTGGCAGAAAAAGCCAAGGAAGGAGGCCTCTGACGCCGTCTGAGGGAAAAGCACTATGGAAATGCACAGATAAAAAGCACACCTCGGGAGATCACTGAGGGACGATCACGGTGGCCATTTCCTGGCGTGCCTTGCCTGTGGCCTTTTCAAGGGGAAAAGTGCTAGTAACCCTCTAGAGAGAGGATTTCATTCCATTTCCCAGAGTGCCTTGAGCGTGTGGCTGGTTGGGATAATAAGCCCACCGTTTCCCAGCATGCCTTGCGGTTTGGGCGAAAGAGCTTAGTTCACCCACAGGGCGCCTTGACTCCATTTCCCAGCGTGCCTTGCGAGTCCGGCCTAGTTAACTGCGAGAGGCGGCGGCCTCCATTTCCCAGAGGGTGAGGTTTTGCTGTGAGGTCATATTTGTGCACCAATGTCTTGCTTTTTTAGCTGTAGTATCAGCATAGCCGTCGCTAGAGGGCGCTGTTTTGCTGGTGGTGTCATATGTGTGGGACAGAATTTTTTGCGGTTTTTCTTTATTTTAGGTATGACAGGTGTAGTTTTTCTGAATTTTTATTATGCCAGATCCTTCCTTGATGGTCATGGTACGCTGTGTCCTAAATTTGATGCGATTCGGTCCAGCGGTTACGGAGCATGGTGGGGTCCAATGCACACGCAATGGGAACATTTTTATATATATAGATAAGGCGTTTGATGTGTGATTTTCTTGGAGGAGGATAAAAGGTTCTCTAAAGCAATATCAGGCAGAGACAGAACCTCGTTAGCCGTTGGTTGATTTATTAAGGGATTTTGGACGGTTTCCTGGACATTTCTTGCTTTGTGGGGAGTAATGCAGTCCTAATTAGGAAATCCGCCATGTTGAAGATCGAGACTGTGCTGCGGAACTACAAAGTCATAGGGGGAGGTGAGCCTTTAATATCTCATATCTGAATGTCCAGTTTGACTTGGCAAACCTCCCCTAGAAAGGCTGAAGTTTGATGCAGCCAGTTTGGTAAAGTTATTGAGCAGACGCTTGGTTTGGATTTATTGGACTGTGTGAAGATGGCGGCTGCCAGCTGCAAGGATTTTTGGATTTGAAAGAAGCACCAACGTGTGAGGAGGCACTGCAAGAATCATAGACATTAAGTCCACACAGTGACATATCTATGTTTGTTTTATCTCGTTTGTGGGAACAACTCAGAGGCTGCAAGAGAATGAAGGATAACACCAGAAAGAATTAGGGGAAACA